>OX031065.1:52118991-53368991 GCA_943736015.1 Tridacna crocea
ATTTTCTATATTCAATGCATTCTTGATAGTATGTATAGGATTTTTTACTTATTAATAGCTGATGATTACCTGCTGAAATTTTTTGCATCTCTGTTTTATTAACGCTTTACCAGATGACAAAATTTTCCTCCTTCTCCCACAATTTTTTCCTTTCTTTCAAAAATTCATCATGTGAGCCACCTTTACTCTACATATACCTTCAATCTGGACTGGTATAAAAGTCCTTGTGGCAAAGGGAAAATGAAAGATAATGGAAAGGAGTTTTGAAAATGGAGGTATTTCTTGAGCAATTTGTCTTTTTCACAACCATGGCTTCCAAAAGTTTTGTTTACCAAACAATCCCTGGTTTTTTATGACCCTGAGATAGACGCCTTTTGAAAACATTGTGGGATAAAAGAGTAAATGCAGGTAACCAGTATTTTCTCCATTTCCCACAATGTTTTCTACCCTGCTGGAAACAAATTTCAACTTTATGAGTGACGATAAATTTGTCATCTATAAGTCCTTTGAGTTTGGACCAGTCTGAAATTTTGTTGTTTGGTAAAGGGTTAAAGGGCATGAAAAGCCAATATATTTGTATTCTGTAATGTGTTTACTCTAACCTAGCTTTTTGTTGTTTGTGTACAGTCACTGTCCCAGATGAACTTTGAAAAACCAACCCCAATCCAGGCAGCTACTATACCAGTTGCTCTACTGGGCCGTGATATTTGTGCTTGTGCTGTTACTGGGTCAGGTAAGTTTGACTTAGGTCACTTTAGTTAAAGTTTGTTTTGTTTGATGTTTCATGCTGTTAACCCTTTACCTCGCAGCAGAATTTTAGACCGATCCAAATTGAAAGCTTTGTATGCGATAATCTCCCACGGGCTCAAATGATGCAATTTGTCTTTGATAGAGTAGAAAAGTTTTTGTGGGAAAAGGAGAAAATGCTGGTTTTCTCCTTTTCCCACAAAATTTTCAAAAGGCTTCTTTTTCTGGGTTGTTAGAAGTCGTCATTGTGTGGTAAAGGAGTAAAACAGTATGATTACAGCTACAGCAGATAACCTTGCATTTCTAGCTCTGAATACAAATTTTTTGCCACAAGCTGCTTTTCCAAATAAACAAAGTTCTTTTCACCAAGTCTTGACTAAGGTCTGATCTAGAATGGATTCATATTCTAAGTTTCTGTATTTCTTACCCTTTTCATTTCTTGCTTAGCTGAGTATACTTTGTCTACTTGATTCATCAATTTAACACCCCCATCCAACCAAGTTTTCCATATAAGCAAAATTCAAAATCCTTGCGGACCTCTTGAAAAATATCTTTGTACAACATCTATGATCAGTACCAGTATGTTTCCAAAAACCATTGTGTTAGAGACATATGAGAATGATTAACCCAATACCACATGGCAAAATTTTACACAAGTCTAAACCCAGAGTGTTTGTGGGCAACAAATTTTGGAAAATATGGAAGTTGTCTTAGATAGGGTAGAAAATATTGTAGGAAAATGATAGAGTGCTGGATATGAGCCCGTTTTCTTTTCCCATAAAACTTTTAGAAGTTTATTTTTCTGTAAGGTCGTTTATAGAAGTCTGGGTAGTGTGTTAACTCTTTACCAAACGAGAAAATTTTAGACTGGTCCAAATTGAAAGCATTTGCAGATGACAAAATAAAGGTGACTAAAGAATAGAAATTTGTTATGGGAAGGGTAGAAAACACTGTGGGAAAAGGAGATAATGCTGGTTACCAGCATTTTCTCCTTTTACCATAGTGTTTTCAAAAGACTTCTTTCTCAGGGGCGTTAACAGTAGGGATTGTGTGGTAATGGGTTAACCCATTACCAAACAACAATATTTTAGACTGGTCCAAATTGAAAGCATTTGCAAAATAAAAGTGACTGAAAATTTGAAATTTGTTTTGTGAAGGGTAGAAAACATTGTGGGAAAAGGAGAAAATGCTGGTTACCAGCATTTTCTCCTTTTCCCGCAATGTTTTCTAAAGGCTTCTTTCTCAGGGGCGTCAAAAGTAGGGATTGTGTGGTAATGGGTTAAAGAGTTGTTAAAAGCAGTTTTTCCTTTTGTCACACTGTGTTAAATAATGTGCACATGGTCTGCTACAAAATGAAGCGAAGATCTCTACAGGAGCCAATATGTTAACTTAATACACTACAATCAACAGGTAAAACAGCTGCCTTCATGCTACCAATCCTAGAGAGATTACTGTACAAACCTAAACAGGCCCCAGTGACTAGAGTACTGATTCTTGTACCCACACGTGAGTTAGCAGTTCAGGTACATACAGTCGGAAAACATCTGGCAAACTACACAAATGTTGAGATTACATTATCAGCTGGTGAGGACAAGTATTCATTTCCTTTTCTTGTTTGTTTCTAATGTATACATTATTTAGTCCTGCATACAACTACAACAGTGAGGTATCCTTCTTATAGAATGAAGGCCATGGCCAACTTGCATTTCAATGTCGTTGGATGGTCCCACCCAGCTGTTTCTCTCATAGATTCTACTGTGCTCCAATTATAAAAGCTCTGTTTTATTTTCTTCTGGAGTTTTCTGTTTGATATTTGATGAAAATCCAGGTTTTAATAAACTTTTTTGTCATAAACTTTTCGCAAAAGGCAAAGATATCACTTATAGAATTTAAGCAGCTTCACCGGATGTATCTGTTTATTGATGGTAGGCAAATTGGGAACCAGGGAAAACTGTTGTTATTACAGTGACTTAAATAATGTTGTGTAATAGCATCCTTGGGCAGCTGGCATACAGAAAATTTTCGAATTTGAGAATAAGACAAAGAAAATGGTTTGAAGAATTGTTGGTGAATACGGACCCAGGAAAAGACTCATGCCTCATGCGAAAATCAGGGACAGTTTTTTGGACAAAGTCCAGAAAGCGCTTTAGCAGCGTCCATGCCATCAGAGTTGGTGTTTGGTCTTTTTTTATGAGGCTTGGGCTCCATTATTGTCTCACTGTGCTGCCAACAACTAACTTTTCCAGGCAAAATGTGCTGTCTGATGACAGACCTTGTTAATGAATGTTGTATGCCTATCTGCTTTCTGTAATCAGTGCTCTACAAATATGTTAAGTTCCTTTCTTGAGTAAAGCACTTATTGCAGAGAGAAGTGGTGATGATACTGTATCATTGTATTGATCTATGACGAACATACTATTACTGTTGAAAGCTGTGGATATATTTATACAAGAAAACTTTCTATTTAGGTGGCCTTGATCTGAAACAACAAGAAGCAGCTTTGAGACTTGGTCCAGACATTGTGATAGCCACACCAGGGAGACTCATAGACCATTTACACAACTCTCCCAGTTTTAACCTAAACAGTATTGAGATTCTAGTCTTAGATGAGGCAGACAGGTAAGCGTTCTGCTTAGAGTATCTATTTTGGTACTTGTTCAGTATAGCAGGCTTAGTCTCAGTATTAGAAAGGTAAGGGGATTTGAAACTTAACTCTCTACCATTGTGATAAAATTTTAGACTGGTTCACATGGAAAGCATTTGTGGACGACAAAAGTAACCTGACCCACAAAATGAAATTTGTTCTGGGAGGGAAGAAAACATTATGGAAAAAGGAGAAAATGCTGGTTACCAGCATTTTCTCCTTTTCCCATAATGTTTTCAACAACCTTCCTTTTCAGAGTCGTGAAAACCAGGAATTGTTTGGGAAAGGGTTAAAAGAAACTATTTCTTCAATAAAACTTACTTTTTTTGTACTCAATTATAACTGTCATGTTAAGTTTAAGTAAAGAACTAAGGTGATATGACTTTATGAGCACCAAAGCACTCCACTTACCTGTACCTTTGTCCATGATCTACTTTTGCTCAGTAGTTGAGGTAAGAGATTTTTGGCACAAGGTAACAGGATTGATCCCTGCTTTCAATGCTGATTGCATGAGCATGCCCCTGAGTGAGACACTGCAGAGCCACTGGTGAGGCACTGCAGAGCCCTAGTCTGTTATTGGTGAATATTGGAAAAAATACACATAGGTATTTTCTTACCGTCCTAACAGCACCAGTAAATCTTCTTTATGAGAAACAAAGTGTAAGCAGTGTGTTACATTTTTGTTTTTACATTACTTTGATTGCTTTGTATAACATGAACAGGTTTATTATGGAGGCATGTATCAAATCAAATTGTCTTGCCATTGCTTTATGGTAAATATCAAATCATATATTAAATAAATGAAAATCACAGGTTTATTTTTTTTTATTTTCTTAACATTTTACCAAATGATTTTGAGTTTTAATGACCCTATTTTTTTTTTAAAACATTGTGGAAAAAGGAGAAAGTCCTGGTCATAATAAAGATAAGAGGCAATACTGGAGAGAGCCCATGCAGTGTGATATTTATTGTTATTTTGATGGAATCATTTGTTTTCTTGATGTATTCATTTTTATTTTTAATTATTTACAGAATGTTGGATGAATATTTTGCTGAACAAATGAAGGAGGTTATTAGATTGTGTTCTAGAACCAGACAGACAATGTTATTTTCTGCCACCATGTCTGAACAGGTAGTCATTCCACAAAACTCCTTACCACATCACGAAATCCTTTACTTTTTCAAACTGAAACCATTTGCAGAAAACAAATTTTGTGTAGCTAAATCGATGATTTTTCTTAACCCTTTACCACACAATGACGACCTTTAACGACCATAAGAAAGAAGCCGTCTGCAATCAGAGTGGGAAAAGGAGAAAATGCTGGTAACCAACATTTTCTCCTTTTCCGCGCTATGTTTTCTACTCCACCAAAAACAAATTTAAGTTATTGAGTCATCTTTATTTTGTAGTCTGCAAATGCTCTCAGTTTGGACTAGTCTAAAATTTTGTTGTTTGGTAAATAGTTAAATGAATGAAGTCAAATATTCATGATCCAAACTGGCTTCCAGTACTGTTTTTGGGAAAAAATAAGAATCGTGTTTTTGTGATCCAGATGTAAGATGACGTTTTGAACTTGAAGGACATGAAGAGTCATTACCTCCTACAGACAAACTTATTTGAGCCCCGCTTTGTGAAAAGGGGGCTTAACACTTTACCAAACAGCAAAATTTTAGACTTGTCCAAAATGAACGCATTTTGCAAACAACAAAATTAACATGACTAAAAAATTGAAATTTGTTTTGAAAAGGATGGATAACATTTTTGGAAAAGGAGAAAATGCTGGTTACCAGCATTTTCTCCTTTTTCAAAAATGTTTTCCAAAGGCTTCTTTCTCAGGTTACCAGCATTTTCTCCTTTTCCTGCAGTGCTTTGAAGAGGCTTCCCCCTCAGAGTCGTTAAAGCTCTGGATAGTGTGGTAAAGGGTTAATGTGTCAGTGAAAGTTACCAACCAATGTCTGCCTTTGCAGCCCGTGCCACAGCACAGCCCATTTGTTTTTTCAGCAGATGACTTTCAAAAACAATGTGACTTAAAATATGAAAATGAACAGTTTCCTTAAGGCATTTTTTAACAAATATTATTGCATGTAATTAGTATTATATATAAATTCACATTGATTGTCTCTTTTCACATAAATATTTACAAGGCCATTTGCTGTGGGGAAATGTTCACAAGGCCAGTTTCAGTGGGAAAAATAACTGAAAGGAACTTGATTGATTTTAAGGTAAAAGATTTAGCAGCTGTCTCCCTGGACAAGCCAGTTCGAGTGTTTGTAAATGAGAACACAGAGGTGGCATTGAATCTCAGACAAGAATTCATAAGAATCAGAGCCAACAGAGAAGGTGACAGGGAGGCTGTTGTTGCTGGTAAGGAAGTATGATTATTATCTGTACCATTTAACCTGTCCATGGTCAAAATCATTTGCATAAATTAATATTCTATTTTTGTCCCGAATGATCTGGGTATTATTTTGTGTGGTTTACACCAATCAGTCCTTAACTAACTGGATAGGTTATTTGAAACTTTACGGTCAGCAGTAATAAAAGTAAATACTGTAATTTCAAAGTTATTTTTTTAGGACATTGTCTCCTCATCCGACAGCGTATATCCAAGATCAGACTGCACATTTCTTCCTCAGGGTTGTCAAAAGTAGGCATTGTGTTTTAAAGGGTTAACAATTCTGATGAAACAGGTTTTTAAAAACCATGTGGGAAAAAAAGCAGATGGTGGTAACCAGCATCTTCTCTTTATTTCCACAATATTCTAGCATCAACAGAAAAGAAAAATCTTCAGTTAAGCCTCATTTGATATGCAGTCTGCAAATCCTTTTAATTGAAACAAATGTTAATTTTGCAATCTTGTATATAGTTAAATTTGAGCTGTAGAAAACTTTGTAATGCATTTATATCTGTTAATGACAACTTGCTACTCACAAAGTGTAAAGAAAAAGGTAAATATTGACTTAAGTTTGGTTTCACTCAAAGTAATAATGTTTTCCTAAACTCTAACCACTTGACAAAATTTTGAACCTGTCCAAATCCAAAGTTTGTGCAGATGAAAATTAACCCTTTACCTCATAAGGCATTTCTATGGTATCTCTAATTGACCATAAATAACAGCCAGGATGAAGCCGTTTCTTATGTGTATATGACAGCTTTTGATAGCATAGAAAACATTGTGGCAAAAGGTGAAATTGCTCGTGACGAGCAATTTCACCTTTTGCAACAATGTTTTACAAAGGCTCCTACAAGCAATGCGTACAAATGAGTATCTATGGAGTAAAGGGTTAAATATTGTCTACCCTATGAAAGACAAATTCCATCATGTGGGTTACCATCAAATAGTCACCTGCAAATACCTTTAATTTTGACAAGTCTACATTTTTGTCCTGTGGAAATGTACATTGACGCAGCTAGAATGCTTTTGACTAAGTGAAACACATACAATTTCAGCGCTTGTAAGTCGGACATTTCAAGACCACTGTATTGTGTTCATACAGACCAAAAAACATGCCCATCGCCTACACATAATATTGGGATTACTGGGGGTGAAGATAGGTGAACTCCATGGTAACCTCACACAAGCACAGGTTGGCCTAGTGATTCTTTATCTTATTTGTACAAATTATATCTTTAGAGTCAACAAAGATGAACCTCCTGTAGGGGTTACATATTTAAACCCTTTACCAAACAATCCCTGGTTTTTCCGACCCTGGAATAGAAGCCTTTTGAAAACACTGTGGGAAAGGGAGAAAATGCTGGTAACCAGCATTTTCTCCTTTTCCCACAATGTTTTCTGTCCTGATGGAAACAAATTTCAATTTTTGAGTTACGTTTATTTTGTCGTCTGCAAGTGCTTTGAATTTGGACTAGTCTAAAAATTTGTCGTTTGGTAAAGAGTTAACAACCCAACCAAGAAGGGGAATCAGGGTGAACATTGACACTGTGGAAAAGGCATCAACTGTTAGCTTTTTAGTTCTATATTTTGTATTTTTTTCTCTGTAAACTCTACCACACAAACCAGAATTTTATCCCTTTACCGCACAATGGCGACTTTTAACACCCCTGAGGCTGAAGCCTTTTGAAAACACTGTGGAAAAAGGAGAAAATGCTGGTAACCAGCATTTTCTTCCTTTCCCACAAAGTTTTCCACCCTATCAAAGCAAAATTACCGTCTGAAATTGTCGTCTGCAAATGCTTTTAATTTGGATAGGTCTAAAATTTTCCTGTGTGGTTAATGGGTTAATGACGCTGAAGAAAAAGCATCTGAAAACAATTTTGGAAAAGGAGAATATGCTGGAAAAAGTCAGTAATTCATCCTTTTCCCACCATGTTTTCTACCGTATTAGAATCTGACGGAAGTTTCAGCTACATGTGTATGTAAATTCTTACAATTATGGTCAAGTTGAAAATTTCATTGTTGAGTAAAAAGTCAAGTCAATTTAACTCATTACCGAACAACAAAATTTTTGGCTTGTCCAAATCGAAAGCAATTGCAGACCAAAATATTAAAAGTGACTGAAAATTAATAAAATTGTTTTGTGAAGTGTAGAAAACATTGTGGAAAAAGGAGAAAATGTTGGTTACCAGCATTTTCTCCTTTTCCCACAATGTTTTCTAAAAGGCTTCTTTCCCAGGGTCGTCAGAAGTAGGGATTATGTGGTAACGGGTTAACCACATACATAAGTTGTTGTTAAATTGAGTTGACTTTTGCTTAAAAAAACAATATTTTAGACCGGGACAAAATGTATAATCCTCTTAAGTTGTAATGATTGGTATATTTATGTGAATTAAAAGTATGTCCATGTATCTACATTACTTTTCTAAATATTCTTGAGAAGTTTCTGGTTGTTTTTCCTGTAGAGATTGGACACTTTGGAGAAATTTAAGAAAGCTGACATTGATGTGCTTTTGGCCACAGATTTGGCTGCAAGAGGATTAGATATACAGGGAGTTAAAACTGTAAGTAAAAGTACACCTGATTCCAAGTAAGTTCCATTGATAAACTTGCATCTGATCACAAAAGTAAATGTTTAGAAAAATCTTTTGATTCTTTACCAAACAACAAAATTTTAGAGTTGTCCGAATTGTTCTGGAATGTGCAAATGGAATATTTCAGAATACATACAGTGTTCTAGAATTTTGTTCTTAATGTAGTATTTTTGGAACGTTTTGGAACATTGTTCAAATCAATACAGTCGAATCTCTATACCTCGAAGATCGGGGGACACTCGTAAAAACTTCGAGTTATAGAAAGTTCGACGTGTAGATCATCGGAGTTCTCGAAACTGGGTACGAACTAGATAGATGGCGAAATACAGGAAGTAAATGGAGGCATCATTTGATTTGTCCTCATTCGACTAATCGAATACAAAATAAGATAAAATCGAATACAAAAATAAGATAAAATAAGTTTTATTATTATTATTATTTATTTATTCATTAAGAAACATTGTTTTTATACAAATTCTACAACTACTATGAACAATAAACATAAAAATTGCACATTGACCGGGTCCTTCACCAAACAAGTTCTGTATGGAATTAGCGTTGGGTTCTTCACTCGTCAATGTAAATTACAAATGTAACACTAAAAAAATGTTTCCGAACCTTTCACTCAAATCACTCAAACTTAGAAGTTTTAATCTCACAGACAAACAGTCAATCAAAAATCAAACAAACAATCGATAATCAATACTGTAATACACTTGTTAATTACCGGAGTTGACAAGTCGAAAGGTGTGAAAAACCAGATTGACAGCAAACATCGTCCTTTACAAATTAACTTCGTGGTAAAGATGTGTGAATTCTTTCAAACAATGTTGATTGGACCTTGAAATTCATTCGACGTATGGATAAATTTCGAGGTACGGATAACCACGTATGGAGGTTGAATTATATTGAAATAAAGAGCAATGAGATCGGGACCTGAAAAAAACTTCGACTTAGGGATAAGTTCGACTAAGGGACGTTCGAGCTAAGGACGTTCGACTGTACTTAAATAAATGTACATTTCCATGATGGCTGTTGCAAGAGCTACTCTCTTAGCTGTGCTAGTGGAGGAAATGATTGGTAGCAGAGAGGGAGTAGAAGCTGACACTGACAAGCCTACAGTGCTCCTATTTATGGGGTCCATATCGTAAAATAAACAATTGCAAGTTTTGCCATGAGGAATTGTTCGTCTTTCAGCCATCTTGTATTACCTTGCAACTGTTCAGTAGGTGTGTTGCACCTCAATTGAATTTGAATGGTCAGAACATGTTCTAAAAAATATAGCACAGTGTTCTGAAATACTCCATTGATCTAGATGGTAACCATTCATACTTTTGAACTGCACTTTATATGTTACCTGTAATATTGACAGCAGATTTTTGTCATTTGTTAAAGAGCTAAATACCAACTGCCTGACAGAAAACTTTTATTAGAATGCATTTTCTAGCCATCAAGGTCATGTGACCAGGTTGGCAAATTTGATATTAAAGTTTTCAGTCATGGTTATTATGAATAGACCGAAAATAACCAAAAAAAGCTAAATGTTTAAAAATATTGCTATTTGTATACTCCTTGTCTATATCGAGGTCATCAAATGACCTTTATAGGAAGGAATTGTTTTTGTGGTGTAGACTTGTATAATTACTGTTTTTCCTATCCTAACTTCAAGGTTGTTTTTTTTCCCAGGTGATAAACTTTACCATGCCAAACACAATAAAACATTACATTCATAGAGTAGGACGGACAGCTAGAGCTGGCAAAAGTGGCAGGTATGGTGGTAGAACTTTATTGCTTTTTGTCATTATAGATTTTTCCGCAGACAACTTATTTGGTCTGTGAAACAAGCAGTTCTCCTGTTCTTCCTTTTTTCTCCACAATATTTCATTTGTACAGTCATTTTCCATTACCAGGAATTCATTTTGGTTTTTTCCATTGTTAGATAGATACTTTGAAGGTGTTTTTCTGCTGCAGATTTGGCTGAGGAGGTAATGAATTAAACTTTGGAATGGAATTAACCCTTTGCAAAATGATAGAATTTCAGAATAGTCCAAATTGAAAGCAATCGCAAAAGGCATTTTGAATTGGCTAGAGTGATTTTTTTTTTTTCATTGAAAGAGTAGAAGCATAGTGGGGAAAAAAAAGAAAATTACTGGTTACTACCATTTTCTTCTTTTCCCCCAATGCTTTCTAAAGCTTCTTTTCTCATGGCTAGGGATAGCTTGGTACAGAGGTAAAAAAATAATATTAGTTGTCAAGTTCTTGGTCACTCTTCTTCACTGTTGATACAGGCTCTTTATTTCAGATCTGTGACTCTGGTTGGTGAGAAAGAAAGAAAATTGTTGAAAGAAGTTGTGAAAAAAGCAAGAACTCCATTGAAAACAAGAATAGTGCCCCAAGGTTTGTGAATAAAGTTTACCCTTCAACGTACAAACAATCCGGATTTCATTTAACTCTATACCAAACAACAAAATTTTTGCAGGACGTAAATTGAAAGTATTTGCAGATTACAAAATGGATATGACCTGAAAATGAAACTTGTTATGTGAAGGGTAGAAGACATTGTGGGAAAAGAAGAAAATGCTGGTAACCAGCATTTTCTTCTTTTCCCACAATGTTTTCAAAAGCCACCTTTCTAAGGATCGTTAAAAGTTGGGATGATGTGGTAAAAAGTTAAATAAACAGTTTCTTTTTTTTTTCACTACAGATTTGTTGTATTAAAGAAAAATTGAATACATGTCACAGTACCATGTTAAATTTCTTTTTTTGCATTTTTTTTTTTTTTTTTCTTAAAACTCATTAACAAATGACAAAATTTTAGGTTTGTCCAAATCGAAAGCATTTACAGACGACAAAATAAAAATGACTAAGAATTTGAAATTTGTTTTGTGAAGGGTAGAAAACATTGTGGGAAAAGGAGAAAATGCTGGTTACCAGCATTTTCTCTTTTTCCCAGAATGGTTTCTAAAGGCTTCTTTCTCAGGGGTGTCAAAAGTAGGGATTATATGGTAAGTCCAAATTTTTGTCATCAGTTAAAGAGTTATCTCTTATTCAAACAATCCCAGGTTCTAAAGACCCTGAGGAAGAAGCTTTTGAAAAACGTTGCAGGAAAAGGAATGGAAATTAGCATTTGAGTCTCATTTCAGTTACTGTTTGTAAATTCTTTCAATACTGATTCATCAAAAATTTTGTCAATCAGGGTCCGTATTCGACAACCATTCTTAAGAACATTCTTAGTCTTATTCTCCATAATTATCTAACTTTGAAAGTAACCTAACCTCTGATTGGCTAAACCATTCGGTTTAGCCTATCAGAAGTTGTGTTACTTTCAGGTTTGGACTAACTTGGAGAATAAGACTGAGAATGTCCCTAAGAGTGGTTGGTGAATATAGACCTTGGTAAAGAGTTAAGTGAAAATATATTTCCAGACGTTATAAATAAATACAAGAAGAAAATATCAGGGATGGAAAAAGACATAGAGGAGATAGAGGCTTTAGAGAAAGAGGAGAAGATTATGAGGGCCACAGAAAACCAGGTGAACCACGCCAAGAGAATACTAGAAGATAAAAAGGCAGAGGAACCAGAGAGGGTGTGGTTTCAGAGCCATAAGGAAAGAATGGCAGAAAAAGGTAAACTATAGTATAATGCTGCACCTTTTCTATTCGTTTTTTTGTGCATCGATCAAAATTTTATGCACAAGCTTTTGTTTATTGATACAGCTTTTGTGCACCATTGTTCAGCTGCTGTGCTCAATGATTTAACTTCAAATCCATTTGTCCATTCAGCAATATAAAGAGTTTGGAATCAAGGGGTTCTTAAATTAAATCTAGACTCTGACAAAAATGTTTTCAAGGTCTGACCAAAGTATTTTTGAAAATTCATTCCTGTCCGATGACTTTATAAATTGCTGAAACAGATCAATATGCATAATGGCTTTTTTCCCAAGACTGGTCTGCAGCAGTCTTTCCCAGATAAGCCCTGGTTTGGTTGAAGGCATTTTAAAACACTGTGAAAATAGGAGAAAATGCTCAAAACGAGCATTTTCTCCATTTTCCACAGTGTTTTCCTTCCCCAACAGATAAAAATTCCACTATTTTGTCCAGTCTGAATTTGTTGTCTGCAAATTTTTTCAATTTCAGCAGACCAAAATTACCTTATCTGGTAAAGAGTTAAATGTACAAGCTTCCCAATACATGTACAAACTATTCTTGACAGGTATATGAGCCATGCTCTGTCTAAATAGGGTTTCCTGCATCTCTATGCTGGACAATACCAACCAAGTAATCACAAAATTATATAGCTATAAAACCCATGTCGTCTAACAACTGATCAAATCCTGATGTACATGTTCTGTTGACTGCTCAGGCTTATCTGGGTCGATACTGTTTGCAGATGCATTAACTCTTTACCAAAGGGCAAAATTTTAGATTGGTCTAAATTGAAAGTATTTGCAGACAACAAAATAAATGTTATTACATAATTGAAATTTGTTTTAGGAAGGGAAGAAAACATGTGGTCCAAATTGAAAGCATTTGCAGACAACAAAATAAATGTAATTACGGAAACGAAATTTGTTTAAGGAAGGGAAGAAAACATTGTGGGAAAAGGAGAAAATGCTGGTTACCAGCATTTTCTGCCTTTTCCACAATGCTTTCAAAAGGCTTCTTTCCCAGGGGTATTTAAAGTCTGGATTGTGTAATAAAGGGTAAAGCCTCCTTTTCTCAGAGCATGGATCATATAAATTTTAGGAACAAGCAAAAATTTCCATGTGTGATTTTCAAAAGCGAGACAAATACAGAAATATTTTCATTGCTATTTCAGCTGCACTAAGGTTATCTGATCCTGTTTCAACCAAACAAAAGAAAGGGAAAAAGAGCTCAGAGAAAATTCAAAATGGAAAACTATCAGTAAGTATTTCTGTGAGCATAGTTATTTCAATATTCATGCTCGTGTTGAAGGGACTTCTGGATTTGTATAATTAAACCCCTGCAAAACAAATGCCTGTCTCTCGGTGTGTCCATGGGCCTGTGTGTCTGTCTGTGTGTCCATCTGTGTACAAATAATTGCCTGTTTCTGTTAAAGCGCTGACAGGGGTATTAATTCTTTACCACACAGCAAAATCTAAGACTGGTTCAAACTGTAAGCATGTAAAGACTACAAAGTAAATTTTAATGCAATAGAAGTTTGTCTTTTGTGAAAGGATAGAAAACATTGTGGGAAAAGGAGAAAATGCTGGTAACCAGCATTTTCTCATTTTCCTACAATGTTTTCAAAAGGCTTCTTACTCAGGGTAGTTAAAAGTCGGGATTGTGTGATAAAGAGTTAAGTCACATTCAGTGACAACTCTAGTTATACCAAATTTCAAAAGCTGTTTTACTACCCATATAAGTATGTGAAAAGTTTGCAGATCAGGAATAGAATTAACAAGTAAATGGTTTTGTTTGAAAAAATATTTTTCAGTGGCATTTTTCCCTGGAGTGATTATAACTTCTAAAAATCAGTACCACATGACAAAATTGTAGGCCAGTCAAATAGACAACCTCTGCAGATGACAAATCAGATGTTGCAAAAATAATTGAATTTGTATCAGGGAGGGTTGAAAACAATGTGAGAAAAGGAGAAAATGCTGATATACAATGTACCAGTATTTTCTTCTTTGCACATTGTTTTCAAAAGGTAATTTTCCAGGGTTGGTGAAACACTGGATTGAGTGGTAATAGGTTTGGGTATTATTTATAGCCCACACAATGAAGTGGATGGAAGGGTGTACTGGAATTGCTATGGCTGTCTGAAAGTCTGTCTGTCCGTAAACACAAATTTGTTCGTCAAAATACTCTGACATTTTTTCAGCTACTGAACTCAAATTTACACACAGGGTTCCTTTATATATGAAGTTGTGCCTGTGCAATTTTCATGACCCTGCTGCAATTTGTTGTGGAATTATCACCCCTCTAACTTTTTACCAACTCGTACTTTTGTGCTAAAACATTCTGCATTCTTTGACAGAGACCTTTTTTTTTTTTTTTTTTTAACGACAAGGAGCTGGTGGGGGCATATGATCACTTTTAGTGATGTTTTTGTGATGTTTTTGTGATGGAACTGTGCAATGTTTCAGGGTCCTGTGTGGCTCATTGATAAAGCTTGACCTGGCGTTCCGGTGTTTAGACCACACTGGCTCCACTTGGCTTTTTTCACAGGAGTGTCTTTGCGCAAGACATATCAGGGCCTAGCCTAGCACTGGTGACACCCAGGAAACATGAATATGTGAACTGTTGCTGTGATATGACTGGAAAAATGTTGAAAACCATGTAAAACATCATTCTACCACTTCTACTATTTCAATGTTCAATTTTCCCCCTCACTTTAACAGTGAAATATAATGAGATTTACCGCTGTAGTTTATCCTGAATTTGATTATTTAATAGTAACCCCACAAAACGAATGTTTTCGGGGTATACTGGAATTAGCCTGTGTGTATCCGTCTGTGTGTCTGTCCATGTGTCTGTCTGTGTGTCCGTCTGTGTACAAAATATTAGTAATTTTGTGTCGCAAACTCCTCCGACAGTTTTCCTTCAGCTGTTTTGAAACTTCACACATATACTGATCATATATTGAAAATTTGCAAGACACAATTTTCAAGTGTCAACTCTTCCTGGTTGAGGAATTATCTCCCCTTGAACTTGACACTTTTTTCTGTCAAAGAGCTGGCGGGGTATAAAGTCACATTCAGTGACAGCTCTAGTTCCTGCTGAATTTGATTATTTAATTGTTTTCAGGGTGAAGATAGAACACATTTAGATTTACAAAAGGCTCAACTCTACATGGTTAAAAGTGCCAAAAAGTCACAGAAACCTAAACGTAAGAGAGCTTTTGTGGAGGATGAGCCTGACAGGCAACAGAGTAAGCAAGCTGTTTTTTACCACTACGATAATAGTAGTTTTAACTCATTACCAAACGACAATATTTTAGGCTTGTCCAAATCGAAGCATTTGCAGACGACAGAATGAAAGTGACTGAAAATTTTAAATTTGTTTTGTGAAGGGTAGAAAACATTGTGGGAAAAGGAGAAAATGCTGGTTACCAGCATTTTCTCCTTTTCCCACAATGTTTTCTGAATGCACCTTTCTCAGGGTCGTTAAAAGTAGGCATTGTGTGATAATTGACTTTTTGAACATGTTACCACTAGTAGGTTACATTTTTAGTTATGCTGCAGAGATATTTTAAAACTATTGTGAAAGACAGGGCTTTTGCCACCATGTATTTGCATGTGTTCACATTGCAACTCCTTTGTATTGAAGTTTAAATCCATTTTAACCATTCACCACACAGCAAAACTTTAGACCTATCCAAATCAAATGAACTTGCAGACAAAAATTTCATAGTGGCTTAAATGACACAATTTTTCTTTGATAGGGCAGAATACTTTGTGAGAAAAGGAAAAAATGCTGCTTATCAGCATTTTCTCCTTTTCCCACAATGTTTTCATAAGGTTTAGTCCTCAGGGTCATTAAAAGTCGTCATTGTGTGGTTAAGGGTTAACGGCTTAGGTCATATCATGGCCGTCAGTGTACCTTAACCCATTACCACACAATCCCTACTTCTGACGCCCGTGAGAAAGAAGCCTTTAGAAAACATTGTGGGAAAAGGAGAAAATGCTGGTAACCAGCATTTTCTCCTTTTCCCACAATATTTTTCTACCCTTCACAAAACAAATTTCAAATTTTCAGCCACTTTTATTTTGTCGTCTGCAAATGCTTTCAATTTGGACCAGTCTTAAATATTGTTGATTGGTAATGGGTTAACATGCTTTTCAGGCTTTCTTACCAACCAACTCTTTTTCCAAGCCACTGACTTCTTTTCTCATATATCAGAGGTGAAAGACAAAAAAACCCAACTGTATAGAAATCTGCCTTATTTAGTATCAAACTTGCAACAACCTGGTCATGAGTCAGATATTCCAACCACTGATCAACCTGGCCAGCCTAGTAACTCTTTACCAGACAACAAAATTTTTGACTGGTCCAAGTTCAAAGCATTTACAGAAGAAAATTAAGTATGGCTATTATTCTTGGATTCATTTTTAGCTCCACTGGCCAAAGGCCAGCGGGCTTATGTCATGGCCCGGTGTCCGTCGTGCGTCCGTCCGTCTGTGCGTGCGTCCGTGCGTCCGTCCATGCGTGCGTTAACTTTTATTTCAAACATCTTCTTCTCTGAAACTACCCATCCAATTTTGATGAAACTTCACAGAAATGATCCTGCCATGGTCCTCTTCAGAATTCCTTGAGAGAATTTTATTCCTGCAAAAACTCTGGTTGCCATGGCAACAAAACTGAAAAATATTGAAAATTTTTAAAAAACTTCTTCTCAGAAACCATAAGGCCTAAGGCTACCAAATTTGGCATGTAGCTTTATCTAGTGGATCTCTACCAAGTTCCTTCAAATAATAGCCCTGGGGTCAAAATTGGCCCCACCCCGGGGGTCACAAGTTTTATATGGGCTTATATAGGGAAAACTTTAAAATCCTTCTGGTACCTAGCCATAGGGCCTAGGGCTACCAAATTTGGCATATAGCTTTATCTAGTAGACCTCTACCCAGAGTGCCCAAATGATAGCCCAGAGGTCAAATTTGGCTCGGCCCCGGGGGTCACAAGTTTTATATGGGCTTATATAGTGAAAACTTTAAAAATCTTTTCGTACCAAGCCATAAGGCCTAGGGCTACTCAATTTTGCAGGTAGCTTTATCAAGTGGTTGTCTGCCAAAGGTGCCCAAATTGTAGCCTTGGGGTCAAATTTGGCCCTGTCCTGGGGGTCACAAGTTTTACATGGGCTCATATTGGGAATTTTTTAAAAATCTACTTGTAACTAGCTATAAGGCCTAGGGCTACCACATTTTGCATGTAGCTTTATCTAGTGGGCCTCTACCAGGAGGGCCCAAATTATAGCCTAAGGGTCAAGTTTGTCCCCACACCAGGGGTCACAAGTTTTACATGGGCTTTTGTGATGAAGACTTTCTAAGTCATTTTATTACTAACCATAATAAAGACTAGGACCACTAAATTTAGCCCTTTCTCATGGGTTTCATGTTTTACAGGGCCTTTTATTGAGAAAACTTTGAAAATCTTCTTGTTTATAACCACACATTCTAGACTTGTATTATTTGGTATGGGGCTTTATCTTGTAGACCTCCACCAGGATTCAAGTAATTAAAGCTTTGTGGTCAAAACTGGATTTGCCAAGGGGTCACAACTTTTTTGTTGGTTTTTATGGAAAAAAATTGTATGCCCTCAAATTTGAAACCAGTTGGCCAAATAATGTAATATTTGACTTGTAGTGTTTTTACAAATGAGCCAGTGGAGCGATACAGGGCCATCATGAACCTCTTGTTAAAATAATTGAAAACTTTATTCCTTTTCCTTGTTGTTTCCCAAAGTTTTCAACTGGAGGCGGTAAGTACTTGTATTTTTCAAGCAATCATGTAAAGCATACCTCCCTTTCTTTCTACAATGCAGATAGGCCTTCGAAAAAGATGAAGAAAAACAAGAATAAAAAGAATGGTTTTGACCAAGAGTTGACCAACACAGGGAAAAAAGCCGTCAAACAGTTTAGGGCAGGGTGAGTAAGATGATTGCTTGTCTTAGCTATACATTATTAGTTGTACCATCAGGTGGCAAGGGACTTGGAAACTTGTTCACGGCGATGGTGGATCATGTTGTCCCGAGCCAAAGGCGAGGTAGCGGCATGATTTGACACAGCCGTGAACAAGTTTCCAAGTCCCCTGCCACCTGAATTTACAACAAATTTATTATACTGCAAAGTTATACCCTTTCAAAGCATGTTAAGCGAATTTTTCTTGTATTATAATCTCATGAATCGAGTATGCTGGCGAAATAGAAATTCCCTTATGAGTGCCCCAATTCAATGAAAACTGAAGTCACTTGAAAATGATGTTACTAAAATGTGCAGTTTGGTGCATAAATGTGCAGTCTCGTGATCAATCGACTCTGCTATTTTGGATGTGGTAGTGATGTTTACGGGGCACTCAAAAGGGAAACTGGCTTTACATGGTTTTTGCCAGGGAACATGATTAATATGTTCCCGGCATGTTAACCAATCAGATCTTGAGAAATTTCTTTGCAGTATGATAATAGAATTTGTAATGATTTTGTAAATGCAGATCTATTTGATATGCTTAGAATATTAAAGTTAAGTCTTTACCACACAAGTCATGACTTTTAACACCCCTGTGTATTAAGCCTTTTGAAAAAATTGTTGGAAAAGGAGAAAATCCTGGTAACCAGCATTTTCTCCTTTTCCAACAAAGTTTTCTTCCCTGTCCAGAACAAAAATCATTATTTCAGTTACATTTACTTTGTTGTCTGCAAATCCTTTCAGTTTGGACCAGTTTAATATTTTATGGTTTGGTAAATGGTTAATAGTGAAGATTTCTATCACAGATTAGCCGTGCTGTGTGAAAAGGGGGTTTAATGCAACTGCAAACAGTGTCAACCCAAGTATGCCTGCGCAGTTCACCCAGTCTGACCCGAGTTGAAACTTTTTGATATTTTTATTATGCCCCCCTTTCGAAGAAATGGGGGTATATTGCTTTGCACTTGTCGGTCGGTCCGTCGGTCCGTAGACCAAGTTTGTCCGGAGCATAACTCAAAAACTATTTAAGGTATCATCTTGAAACTTCATAGGTGGATAGATCTCATTAAGGAGAAGTGCAGTGCCCAAGAACCATAACTCTGCCCATCATATTTTTGGAGTTATTGACCTTTGTTGATTTTCATACTTAATTTTTGTCCGGAGCATAACTCAAAAACTATTTAAGGTATCATCTTGAAACTACATAGGTGGATAGATCTCATTAAGGAGAAGTGCAGTGCACAATAACAACAACTCTGCCCATCATATTTTTGGAGTTATTGCCCTTTGTTGATTTTCATACTTAATTTTTGTCCGGAGCATAACTCAAAAATTATTTCAGGTATCATCTTGAAATTACATAGGTGGATAGATCTCATTAAGGAGAAGTGCAGTGTACAAGAACCATAACTCTGCCCATCATATTTTTGGAGTTATTGCCCTTTGTTGATTTTCATACTTAATTTTTGTCCAGACCATAACTCAAAAAGTATTTTAGGTATCACCTTGAAACTTCATAGGTGGATAGATCTCATTAAGGAGAAATGCAGTGCACAAGTACCATAACTCTGCCCATCATATTTTTGGAGTTATTGCCCTTTGTTGATTTTCATATTTAATTTTTGTCCGTAGCATAACTCTAAAAGTATTTCAGGTATCACCTTGAAACCTTATATGTGAAAAGATCTTATTAAGGAGAAGTGCAGTGCACAAGAACCATAACTCTGCCTATCATAATTTTGGAGTTATTGCTCTTTGTTGATTTTCATAGTTAATTTTTGTCCAGAGCATAACTCTAAAAGTATTTCAGGTATTATCCTAAAACCTCATAGGTGGATAGATTATACTAAGGAGAAGTGCAGTGCACAAGTACCTTAACTCTGCCCATCATACTTTTGTAGTTATTGCCCTTTGTTGATTTTCATAGTTAATTTTTGTCTGGAGCATAACTCAAAAAGTATTTCAGGTATCACCTTGAAACCTTATAGGTGGATTAACCTTATTAAGGAGAAGTGCAGTGCACAAGAACCATAACTCTGCCCATTATATTTTTGGAGCTTTTGCCCTTTGTTGATTTTCATACTTAATTTTTGTCCAGAGCATAACTCAAAAGGTTTTTCAGGTATCATCTTGAAACCATGTATGTGGATAGATCTTATTCAGGAGAAGTGCATTGCACAAGAACCATAACTCTGCCCATTATATTTTTGCAATTACTGCCCTTTGTTGATTTTCGTACTTATTTTTTTTTCCGGAGCATAACTCAAAAAGTATGTGAGGTAAAATCATGAAACTTTAAAAGTTGATAGTTCACTTAAATGGGAAGTACAGTGCCCAAGAATTGTTAATTTATCATTAATAATTTTTGACTAATTACCCTTTGTTCGTTTTTACATTTTGAACGTAAGAGTTTATAATCACATTGGATGCCATTAGGGGGGCATACATGTTTTACAAACATCTCTTGTTCTCTTTTCTTCTTGCTTTTAACTCTTTACCAAATGACAAAATTCTATACTTGTCCACATTGAAAGCATTTGCAGACAACCAAATAAACATAGCTCAAAAAGTGAAATTTGTTTCCAGCAGGGTAGAAAACATTGTGGGAAAAGGAGAAAATGCTAGTTACCAGCATTTTCTCCTTTTCCCACAATGTTTTCAAAGGCCTTCTATCTCGGGGTCGTAAAAACCAGGGATTGTATGGTAAACGGTTAACTCTTTACCACACAATCCCAACTTTTAACGACCTTGAGAAAGAAGCCTATGGAAAACATTGTTGAAAAAGGAGGAAATGCTGGTAACCAGCATTTTCTCCTTTTCCCACAATATTTTCTATCCTATCAATGTCAGAAATCATCATTTTAACAAGACTGAATTTGTCGTCTGCAGATGCTTTGAATATGGTCCAATCCAAAATTTTTCTTATTTGGTAAAGAGTTAAGGACTATTCTCTCTGATGATTCAGCAGGTTTTTGCACAATTTTGATCCATACACGACAACTTGCTAGCTATAGTGTGTTACCCCTTTCCGAAAGTTTAGAATCTTTTAAGTTCAAAACAGCTGCAAATTATGCTCTCAAAAATGGTACTAGTCAGTGTGAACTCTCTGATAAGAGTAGAAATCATTGTTGGAAAATGAGCCTCTTTCAGACTATACTCCCTTAATTGGTACTACCCTAGTCAGCATGAGCTCTCTGATTTAGTAGAAATCATTGTAGGAAAAGGAGAAAATGCCGGTAACTAGCATTTTGTCCTTTTTCCACAGTGTTTTCAAAAGCCTTCTCTTGTAGTTGTGGTAAGATGTAAAGAAGATGTATTTAAATTACTTTTCCTGGAGCACCGCTTATTAAAGTTTTGTGTTTCAGACCTACTTATCAAGAAAGAAAAGAACTTGGGTGGATAGGAAAGAAGAACAAAGCTAACAAAATGAGAAGGTAAGTTGCTTAACTCTTTTCCAGAAGATAAAATTTCAGAATATTCCACATTGAAAGTATTTGCAGACAACAAAATAAATGTGTCAATGCTGAAAGTTTTCCTTGATAGGGTACAAAACATTGCGAGAAAAGGAAAAAATGCTGTTTACCAGCATTTTCTCCTTTTCCCACAATATTTTCAAAAGTCCTCTTCCTTAGGGTTGTTGTAGGTTAGGATTGTGTGGTAAAAGGCTAAGCCAGTGTCATTGATTGATTGATTGTATGGTGTTTAAAGCTGTTTTCAACATTATATCAGTTATATCACGGTGGCCAGTGCACCTATCCATGCATTCCTGGAGTCTCTTTTACCAGTACTCAGCACAATTTTCTTTCCAAACCACTGGCTGCTTTCCCATATAATGATCATCAAAACAATGGTCAGTGGTGGGAGAGAAATAGATCCTGTAGCAATGACTATTATCAATCCTTGGGAAGAAATTGGCCAAGTCTGGGATCGAAACCACGTCCCCGTTTTCAAGTCCTATACACTACAGACTGAGCTTCCGGGGCTCGGCTTAAACCAGTGTCAAGTGGTCCAGTTTGAAACAAAGAGTTATTGTGGTCCTGGGTCCTGGGTTCACAAGTTCATGTACCAGCTTGGCTAAGCTCTTTTTCATGAAAGTTGTTGTGATGGGGTTTCATTTTTGTCTCACTGCTATTCGTGTTTCGACAGTGTTTAACCCATTACCACACAATCCCTACTTTTGACACCTCTGAAAAAGAAGCCTTTTGAAAACACTGTGGGAAAAGGAGAAAATGCTGGTAACCAGCATTTTCTCCTTTTCCCACAGTGTTTTCTACCCTTCCCAGAACAAATTTCTATTTGTCAGTCACCTTTATTTTGTCGTCTGCAAATGCTTTGAATTTGGACCAGTCTAAATTTTCCTCGTGTGGTAAAGAGTTAAGGGAGAAAGCAGTCAGGGTAAAAAAAGGTGTTATTGGAAGTATTGATAAATGGAACTCCAGGAATACATGTATATGGAGAGACACTCTGACTACAGTTATATGACTGATGTATTGAAAACAATGTCAACTACTGATTAACCCATTACCAAACAATCCCAAGTTTTAATGACTCTGTAGGAGAAGGCTTTTGAAAACTTTGTGGGAAAAGGAGAAAATGCTGGTAACCAGGATTTTCTCCTTTTTCCACAAAGTTTTCTACCCTATCAAAGCAAAGTTGCACCATTTGAGCCGCTTTGAAATTATCATCTGCAGATGCTTTCAATTTGCATAGGTCTATAACATTTTGCTGTGTAGTAACTGCTTATGTAAATTTGAGGATTAATTTATATATTGGAGTATATTTCATTAGATCTGTTGTTATTTACTATTTTTCAGGAAAAAGTGAGGTGGCAGAGAGGAACTAGAGTTTGACATAATTATTCTGTTTATGAAAAATGTAAATAAATAAGTCTGAAGATAAAAGCGTTCATTTTCCTTCAATTATGACAGCATACATTATTATGTATGTATATGTGTATTTAGGATTGTTTTACCAGATCTCCAGATAGAGGGAGTGATTTTGATTTCATAATTGAAAATATTGATTATACTCCACTGAACCCAATGTTGTGGGTACTCATTGGAATCGTCTCATCGAGACGATTCCAATGAGTACCCACAACATAGGGTTTGGAAGAGAAATAAAGGAGTAGAATGTCATCTTTCCCTCTTATCTGGAGCTCTGCCTTACAGGGTTATTCTCTGTAGATATGTATTTGCAAGAATAATAAACCTTTACCAATCTCTGTTCTAGATATTTGTAGCTCATCTGAGATTTGGATGGAAAACATGCAATTGCTCCTTTCACCACAATGTATTAAAGCGTACATAAGCATAATTTGCTGATGTTAAACCTTGGGATAGCCTCAAGCTCATCTTCTTTCTTTTCTGCTCTTTTCCAGCTCTTTCTTATCATTCTACCAGCACTTAACTCATTACCAAATGACAATATTTTAGGCTTGTCCAAATCCAAAGCACTTGCAGACAACAAAATAAAGGTGACTGAAAATTTGAAATTTGTTTTGTGAAGGGTAGATAACATTGTGGGAAAAGGAGAAAATGCTGGTTACCAGCATTTTCTCCTTTTCCTACAATGTTTTCTAAAGGCTTCTTTCTCAAGGGGCATCAAAAGTAGGGACTGTGTGGTGATGGGTTAAGCCTTTTACCAATCAGTCTCAAGTTTTAAGGACCCATGCGGAGGATGACTTTTGAAAACACTGTGGATAAAGGAAAAAATGCTGATTATCAGAATTTTCTCCTTTTCCTACAATGTTTTATTCCCTATCAAAGACAGAAATCATCATTTGAGCTAAATCTAATTTGTTGTCTATAACTGAATTTAGCTGAGCCCAAAATTTTGTTGTTTGTTAAAGATTTCATGGTACCTGCGAAATACTTTCAAAATGGAAAAGTCTGAAATTGTGTGTGCTAAAAAGTAAAACATACTTTTGAAAGTGATATAAACTATCAGATCAACAAACTCCCTAACAAAGAGTTCCGTGGGGACAGAGATCATATTTACATGGTATACTCACAAAACAACGAATAATCAACAAGAACTGAGGTTGTACCCTTTAAAGACCAAGTTTTGAGAAGATTATAAGAATATGCTGGTAACAAGCAATTCATTCGTTCCCCTTAATTTTTACATACAATTTAAACATATTTATTTTACATCTATTGAGAAACAAGTTCTTACAACTTCTACTAATCTCTCTCAATTCTGCTTCCTGGGAACTATACCAGTACTCACGCTGAATGTGTGGGCCAATGAAAAATCCCAAAGTTGACGCCCGCTCCTGGGTTTCAAACTCGGGACCTTTAGGTTTTAAGGCCGATGCTTTACCTCACGACCACGGACACCACACCACACAAGAGCCTTTTGAAAACAGCTCAGGGAAAAAGGAGAAACTAACTAGCAATGTTTTGTACCCCTTCAGAGACAGAGTCCACAATTTGAGCCACATATCATTTGATGTCTACAAAAGGTTTCTATTGCGACAATTTTGAAATATTGTCGTTTGATTTTGTCGTTAGAGACTTCATTGATAAATACACAGGAAGCATTTTATGAACAAGGTAATTCACTAATAACAATCAATTACTTATTCCAGAAATTTCTTCACTTTCCACAATTTTTTCAAAGCCTTTTTCTCAAGTTTGTTAACTCTTTACCAAATTACAAAATTTTAGACTGTTCCAGATTGAAAGCCTTTGTGGACAACAAAATGAATGTGACGAAAGAATTGAAAATTATTTTAGGAAAGGAAGAAAACATTGTGGGAAAAGGAGAAAATGCTGGTTACCCATTTAACCCATTACCACACAATCACAACTTTTAACAACCCTGAGAAAGAAGCCTTCAGAAAACATTGTGGGAAAAGGAGAAAATGCTGGTAACCAGCAATTTTTCCTTTTCCCACAATGTTTTCTACCTTTCACAAAACAAATTTCAAATTTTCAGTCACTTTTATTTTGTTGACTGCAAATGGTTTCAATTTGAACAAACTTAAAATTTTGTCATGTGGTAAGGAGTTAAACCATTGTTTTGGTTAGTGTTTCAGTTAGCTCAGTATGTGTAGGCCAAATCCAGCGGAACGCACTGTGCAAACAGTGTGGGATAGTTTGCAATGAGTACACAACTTTTTTTGATCCACTGAAAATTACTTATAACTGTTTTTAACTGCCGTTTCCTCATCATACCTTATCAGTCATATCGCAGCTATCAGTGCACCTATCAATGGGTTTCAATACTTCTTGTACTAGCATCTCGCACAACGCTCTGTTACAGGAAATCACTCCTTCCTTACTGCTTAGCTTTCCCGTATAAAATCAGTACCTGACAACTGCGTCAGAGAGAATTCTCTTTTTGGCTCAGTGGTTATGGTATTGGTCTTTTAAACCTTGAAAAACAAACATGTTTGTCCCTTCAAGGGTTTGAACCGGCTGGATGCAGTTGTGTAATGGAGCTATGCATTTATTTGTTTCTTTGTTATGTACAGACTTTGTTCGTAAGATGGGGGCTTGTCCAGGATTAGCCACTGAGCCATTAATCCCATTTATTTTCCATAAACAGACTTCCTGCCTTATAAGGCTTCGAGTCATCAATAAATGATGACTTTAAGAGGGGCCATGTTACGGGAGATCATTTTTTCCTTACTGCATAGCTTTCCCGCATAAAATCAATACCTGACAACTGCGTCAGAGAGAATTCTCTTTGGCTCAGTGGTTATGATATTGGTCTTTTTAACCTCAAAAAACACGGACATTTGTCCCCTCAAGGGTTCGAATAGCGCCATTTGCGGTTTGTATTTGAACTATGCATTTACATGTATTTGTTTCTTTGTTTCGGATTTTGTTCATAAGGGCTCTTAAATACTTTCCCTCCGAAACAAATTCAAAACCATGCAAGACAAGTTAACCCATTACCACATAATCCCTACTTTTGACGACTCTGAGAAAGAAGCCTTTAGAAAACGTTGTGGGAAAAGGAGAAAATGCTGGTAACCAGCATTTTCTCCTTTTCCCACAATGTTTTCGACCCTTCACAAAACAAGTTTTCAAATTTTTAGTCGCTTTTCTTTTGTCGTCTGCGAATGCTTTTGATTTGGACAATCCCAAAATATTGTCGTTTGGTAATGAGTTACTCTTACAGCTGTCACTATTATTACTGCCATATCTGATTGTAGCGGAGCCAATGATATAGAGTTGGTGACAAGAAACAGAGGTTGCAGCAATATACATACAACAGAAAAAAAAAACATGAGAACTACAATATTCTACCTGTTACACACACATTTAAAAACCCATGCTCTCTTTTATGAAAATATTGGGCATAGAAATTTAAGACTATGTACCATTACATTATGCATTGTTCAAGCTTTACTAAAATTACAGAAAAACAAAAACCCATGCACAGATTTGGAGCAGGACATATAGTCATTGCTCAGTTTTATACAACCACTTATTTCTACTATGTAGGTGCATCTCTCGGTTTCAGGAGAACTCGTACACTGGAGAACTCTTATCCTGGTGAACTTGTATCCCAATCTCGAGGGTACAAGTTCTCCAGAGAAGTCATACCCTGGATATATTTCTCTGGAGAACTCGTGCCCCCACTAATACAGATAATGTTAGTTTACCACCATGCTGTCAACTTTTATTTTTATGCCATTATTGTGATGTACGGGCGTAGATTTGATGAAAATGCTGGGTTTTTTTTTTTTACATTCTGTTGAAAAGACACAAAATAAGTAAAGAAACTTATGTGTTTTCTCATGCAGTATTGATATGTTATGTTTGATAATCTGTAGTTTT
Source organism: Tridacna crocea (assembly GCA_943736015.1). Taxonomy (NCBI): domain Eukaryota; kingdom Metazoa; phylum Mollusca; class Bivalvia; order Cardiida; family Cardiidae; genus Tridacna; species Tridacna crocea. Next base: position 52,145,810 of record OX031065.1, read on the forward strand.
TCTTCACAAGTTAACGTATGGATTATAGTTGTATATATCTTGGAAAAAAGTCTCTTTTGCCCATTTGTAGGCTTTGCCTATTTTCATATTAAGGTAGTACCATTCTAATAGAAAACAGCTATTTCCACTATATAATATTGTCCAAAAAAAAGTTGCTGTGATTGAAATTGAGTAAAGTTGTACTACTATGATCAAGCCACTTAAATTACCATTTTATTCTTCTTAGGATTATTATTGATAAATCTAGGGCCATTCTTTTCTCATAACAAAGGGAAATAATATTTACCTTCCCTTTTAACCCTTTCCCAAAAGACAAATTTTAGACTGTCAAACCCTCAAAGTGTTTGAAGATGACAATTTTGAGTATGATGAGAATGGGAGAAAGTTGTCTGATAGGCTAAAAAACACTGTGGGAAAAGGAGAAATTGCTCGTTACGAGCAATTTCTCTTTTTTCCATAGTGTTTTCTAAAGACTTGTATTGCCAAGGCTTGTTTGGGAAAAAGTTAAGAAAACTAACAAAAATATCAACAAATAATTTCAAGATAGACATCAAAGGGATTTCTGGTCGGTTAGAAATGTACAAAAATATTATATCAGTATCAATCCTTATTTACCAACTAATAAGAAATTTCATTCCATGTTGTACTAAAAGCATTAGGATGGTAATTTCTCAATTCGTGCGACTTTTAGAAGTTCCTGTATTTCATGAACACGTCTACTTTCTCACCACTCTGTTTTACGTCAGTGGGCAGTTGTGTTTTGGCACGATCCCAAACCGGCTAAAATTAGGAGAAATTTAATGGTCAAAGGGAGAAAACTCGTATTTACTTAGATCATAGTGATGGCAGAGTTACTTCCCTTACATTAGTAGACGGCATAAAACCGAAGACGAATAAACATCATTGCGGCCATAGAAGACGATCTGTATCGAAATAAAAAAATGTTCGCAGAGCTGTCATTATTTCTGGTAAAGTTTAAGACAGGATTGCATTTAGCTGCTACTTCTGAAAATATCATGACAGAAGACAAAAGAATGAAAAAAAAACAATTTCAGACGTGGTTACTTTTTTGTAAATAGATGGTAGTCTCCCTTGTATTTTGACACTTTTTCTAACAAGGCGACCGCCGAAATTTAAAATTGGAAGTAACAATTGGATTATCAAAGTAAGAGCTCACGTAGAATCTAAATGTAATTTTCAAAAATTAAAATTTATCAAAGTTCTGACTAATGTATACGATAAGTAAGTTTTATTACGTTACAATATTTGAACTTATGAGCCGGTTGAACTAAAACTCTAAAGAGTTCAAGCTACAAACATCCGGGATATTCCGGCAAAATTTAAGCCGGAACTATTTCAACTCAATCTCTTTCTACTGCTGTGTACTTGAACTCGATGGAGTATTAGATTCACGTTATAAACCAACAACATATTTTCGTTCAATTAGGTTTTCGAGGTTATAAACAAATATCATTAAATATTATGGGCTGAATTGTCAAATTCCAATCATTTCTTTGATCATGGACCGTAAGGAACAGGGGACAGATAGCGAAAGCATACAGGTCTGAATCTTCCAAGCTAATAAATGGAGATAAAAGGGTCGAACTAAAATGGTCAGGCGATTTATTTATTTTTTCATTTTTCGATGGTTGTACGGTTTGAAAGAAATTGAATACAGCCATTTAATATTGTTAGAAGTATACAGTGTAATATATTTCCGTGTAGTTTTAAATTCAAGAGGTCATGCAAACTATTTTTCAGCTTGGAAACATCAAAAAACACATGTTCAACATCAATCTCCGAGCAGAGTTGTCGTTCGTTACCTCACATACATCTCTGCGATGGGCTAAATGACAAGAATCTTGTCAAACCGAGGAAAAGATGTTTTGTTACTGTTTTACTGTTTCATATGTAAAATTGTAAGTTAGACAAAGGAAATATGATTCTGGGTACATTATAGGTGCGTTCAAACTGATGAATTTGCCTGTATTAAATGGAACTATTTTTCTTTTAGCCTCTTCACTTTTAAGAATCTTACGCCGATTGTAACAAAAATAGATGCGCCCATCAATGATGACAACTGATTTGACACACCGCTGGATCTAAGTTTGTACGATTAAAAATCAAGTTATCGTCCGATAAAGATATTTAGGCTTTTCAGAAAGTCCCCCTTGTGTTCATTAACTATCGTTTAAGTCTGATTGGTCCCATGCTGTTTAAACAGCACACGAAACAATCGGTATTGGTCTTTCTTTCTCCGGCGTTTGTGTAGCTATTTTGAGTTATGGTCATGTGACAAAAATATGACGTAATGACGGTCTACTTTCTGAGCCCACTACAGAGGTAAATGTAATGATCCGGAGTGCAAGAGAGTGGTTCAACATGCATACTATTTTTCGTCCGCTACCAAAAAATCCCGGGAATTTCTAGCAGGGGAATCTCACAAGGGTGTGTTCTCTGAACGCCTACCAGATTTAATTAATACCTATCTAGGAGGGGGGATTAAGGGGCCTACTGAGGGGCACTGATAATTATAATTGCCTTTAAAGCCTTTTGAAAACATTGTGGGAAAAGGAGATATATCATTTTCTCCTGGTTCTTCACTGTTTTCTAAACCTACATGGATAATTCCATCAAATGGCCTTTGATATGTTTGATTAACTGTGTTCCACAGACTTGAGTTTTCTGAAGAAGAAACCTTTTGATAAGATTTTGGGAAAAAGAGAAAAATAAAATCTCTCTTTTCTTCAATGTTTTCTGAACCTTTGCTGATAATTCCATCATTTGAATTACATGTAGCATCAATGTTATTTACCTGCAGTTTATCATCAGAACTCTTCCTTAATTAGACCCCCCTGATCCCCAATTCACACCCAATGTTATTTTATGGGAGTAGGCGTTCGGGGAACAAACCCTCACAAGACCGTGAAATCTGATCTTTTCAAAATTTTGATCATGAAAATGTTTCTAAAAACTCTATGTTGTTACATATCGAATTATTTCTTTCGTATATGTGCAAAAAAATCAAACCTTTTCCTCGAGCCCTTTGATTTTGAATTAATAGCAAATTTTCCGAAACTCCTTACCATTTTATATTAAAAGATGGAAAAGAGTTTCTACTTATTTTCTTTTCAGTGTCTGAAAAACTGTAACTTTATCTATTGCATATGGTGCTAAGTTTTATGATCACTGAGAAAGAAAGCTGTTGCAAACATTGTGAGAAAATTAATTCTTTTCTTTTCTCGAAACTCTTTAGCATGTAAGCTTCATTTTTTTCTTTTGTAAGATGGTAAAGAGTTTCTACCTACATGTATATGTTCAAGAAACTGAAATTTTATCCAACAGTGATTTGTGTGCATGTAAGATGGTACAGAGTATCTACTTCTTTTTATTCTTTCACAAAGACGAAGAGTTGAAAAAAGATTTTTTTTTTTTTTTTAAACACTTTACCATTTTAATGAAAATATTTTGGTAAAATGGTTGGGAGTTTCTACTCAATTTGCTTTTTGATGTCTTGAAACTGCAATACAATGTAACAGCATGCATTGCTAAGTACTATAGATACCAAGGAAAAAGATCTTTCAAACAATAGGGTAAAACAGTACAAAAAAATGAATTTCAAAAGTCTTTACCATTTTAGCAAAAATAATTTGCTAAAGTGGTTGGAAGTTTATGCTCATTTGCTTTTTGATGTCTTGAAACTGCAATATAATGTAACAGCATGCACTGCTAAGTATTATAGACACCGAGGAAAAAAGATCTTTCAAACAAGAGGGTAAAACAGTCCAAAAAAAAAAATGAATTTCAAAAGTCTTTACCATATTACCCCCCTCCCCCCCCCCCCCCAAAAAAAAAATGGATTTCAAAACTCTTTACCATATTTTAGTGAAAATATTTTAGTGCAAATATTTTGGCAAAATGGTTTCTGATACTGTTTATGGAGTTAATGCAAGTTTATTATGGATTTGAGTCATTTCCTTTGTTTCCAGTAGTTTTGTTCCTGCTGTTTGAATAGCAACCAAAATTGAAAATGTAATGAGGAAATTGTGCAGCCACGTGAAGCAAAATACATCCATTTACCTATTTATTTACAAATATTTATTTCTTTTTCTCCATATTTTCTCACGTATTTACTTCCCTTTGCGCTCTTCATTCGAATAAAACCCGAATCAAGTTCTATGTTTCATTATACTGAAGACTGGCGAAATTGCAAACATTTAATGGTCTAAGGGAGAAGATTCGTACTTTCTTAAATCTGCGTAGGTCCAGAGTCGTCTCCCTTACAATTCTTAGCCGCCTAACACCAAAGACGAATAAAATATGGTACACGCTTATAGTTTGTGGAGACGATCGGCTTAAAAAAAACTCTTACGCTTACTTATAATGGATTATATAATGTTTTCACGATGGTAACGTAAATGTCTACGTTTCTGAAGGATTGCTATATAATTCCAAAATCAAGAAAGGCGTAAAAGAATGAAAGAATGATAATAATAATTATTCTTAACCAGTCGGTAGCCTCCCTTGCTTGTCATCTCGTTTGTAAACACAACAACAGCTACAATTCGAAGTTGTAAGTGACGATTTATTTATACTGTTAAGCAGAATGTAAACATAATTCGGATTATTAAACATTCAAACAACATATAAATCGGTGGACGAAATCCTATCTAATAGATTATTGCACGTATACTTAAATATTTATAAAGTAAATGGGGATTCACATTGTCTAGGTCATGGTTGAACTAAAAGGGCAAAGCGTTTAAAATATTTTTTTACTATGTATCGATATCCGTAGACTCCGGTATCACCATATATACACCGGTACATTTGAGTGGCCGGAACTACTTTGACGTCAACCTCACTGCCATCTATAGTTGAAACTGTATAACCATTTTAGTTCAAGCAGATAAAAGCAATGCTTTTCCCCGATTTCATTAATGTTGATTCCAGTTTAGACCTACACCCCCCTCCCCCATTTTTTTTTAGTGGAAGGGGGTTGTAAGTTGGGAGGTCACTCTATATTAATTCGAGCACTTAATTCCTGAGACAATAATTTGATTTAATCAAAATAATGCAATAGCCTCCTGCCTTTGATTGAAAAATATCAGCGGGGAAACCATCAGCACAGACTTGACTCGGGTGTAAAGCATATACTTATAATGAATGAACGTGCAGGCTGATCTTGAATCTACACGGTCCATTCAGAACATTTTTTAAAAAGAAAAATCATTTGAAACAGCGAAATTTTGGTTTAAAAATCAGCTTAAATGTCTCGTTTTACTTATTTAGCAAAATAAATGTTAACAGAGGGTCCAGGTTTTTCGATAGACCGAATGGGTATATATTAACCCTGCACCGGTTCTTAAAGTTTCGTTGTGACTGTAATGGTTGAAAAAAAGACTATTCCGAAAGGGGGGGGGGTAACAATAAGGGAGAGTACTCTTCATAACTTATGCATACAGGATTGTTCGAGTTTTCTCCCTTTGACCATAAAATTACAATGGAATCTTCATGATGGAGAACGTACCTAGGACAGATCCGAGACCGATCCAAAGCGATATTTTGGACTTTTCTCTGGTTATTAACCTTCCCATGTCGGAGTTTTCGCCTTCCGTCTGTCTGACCATCTGTCTGTCTGTCCATCCATTGATCTTTTTCTTGTTTACGCGATAAAGTCTGGTGTACTCTAATAGTGATCTAACTATTGCAGTGAAAAGTGTTGCGATAATTCATTCAGTAATGTTAGTAAAACACGTCTTATCATCCCAACTCTCTGATAAGCTTTCTTTGTTACTCCTAGTATGTGTTTCTGTGGTAACAAATCATTAGAGTTCAGCACACCCCGGAGAACAGTACACCCAGATCTTTCAATGTTTCCGCTGGCGTTGATGTAAATAATTTTTTGAAATAGCTACAGTTTGATTATGCGAAATAAGACCTATCTTATGAAAAATAGTAGAACCGAATCCATTTACCGCAGGAATTCCGTGTTTTAGGACCACTCCTGTCCATTCCGGTGCTCGCTTTGTATACCGGTATTTCCGGACATAAACTTGCAACTGCCCATGTTATTGGGGTCGATGTTATTGGAGATATGAAATAGGATTAGGAAGATGCTTCGTACATTTGCCACAAATGTTAGAAGATATTCACTTGGAATGAGAATGTCATCAAGTTCAGCTAATAATGGAAAATTATCAGGAAAAGTGGCTATTGTTACGGCATCTACGGACGGGTGATTTGATTCTTTCGTACCCGAGATAATTCGATACCCAACAGTCACAGCCATACAGAAATTTTGTTCGTGATACCTTATAAATGAGGTTGACAGTTCATTTTGAAAAAGTGCTTTGATTAACAGTAACCTCAAACATTCAAACAGTCTGAAGTTACAAAATATACGAGCCTATGAGAAAAGGCTTTTGTTAAGAATGTGGGAAAAGGAAAAATTGCTGCTCACATTCACAAGGGTGAAATAGGTGTAATTCGGTATTTCCATGGACCGCATTCACAAGCGTTTTCTTTTCCAACAGTGTTTTTTCCCTTTGCAAATAAATTTCATTATACCGGCAAAGCCTCTCCATTGTACAGCCCCATGCGTACATGTGGTATTGTTTTATGGATTAAAAATAATGGAATTCTGTTCTTTATTCCATAATATCAAAGTTCAATAATATCTGATTTACAAAATAAATCCATAAGAAATCAAAATGTTTTTGACACACAGTGTAGGTTTTCATAGGTTTTCTTCATATCAGAACTTTCTTTGTACATTTTGTCTATTAGGATTGGGTTGGCCATAGCACGACGTTTAGGACAAGATGGAGCCAAAGTGATGATTAGCAGTCGGAAACAGGAAAATGTTGATAAAGCAGTTACAGCACTCCAGTCTGAGCAACTTGAAGTATCAGGTCTGGTTTGCCATGTGAGTAAAGCTGAGGACAGAAGCAAACTGGTTGAAGAGGCAAGTAGGTGGATCTATAAATAGCAACGTTATGTCCAGTAAATATCCACTAGAAAAAGGTTAGCCCAGAACTTCATTGTGCAAGTTGTCACCTCTTTGAAGTTTGAGAGTTTGCAGCTCATTACCTCCCTTAACTCTTAACTCTAGCACACACTCTCGACTTTTAATGACCCTGAGAAAAAAGCCTTTAGAACTAGAAAACATTGTTTGAAAAGGAGAAAATGCTGGAAGACAGCATTTTCTCCTTTTCCCACAATATTTTCTACCCTATCTAAGTCAGAAATCATTGTATTAACAAGATTTAATTTGTTGTCTGCAGATGCTTTGAATTTTGTTCAGTCCAAAATTTTGTCATTTGGTAAAGGGTTGACTATTTCAGTACAGAATGATTAGACTGCAAGTTTTCAATGGCTGCAAGTTTAGTGCCACAATAAGATGAAGAGACAGTTGGTCATTTTCTAGATCAGAAGAGTGGACAGTGTATTCAAGAGATTAGATGGCATGTTCTTTGCAGTCTGATCTTGATCTACACTGTGCACAAAAGGATCCTGTGTTGTCTACAGTAGAGAAAGAATTAACTTAATAATCCTGGAATTCTCTGGCAAATTTATAATTACAAACTGGATAACTTAACCATTTACCTCACAATGTTTTCTAAAGGTTTCTTTCTCAGGGTCGTCAAAAGTAGGGATTGTGTGGTAATGGGTAACATGGTAAAGCCTCTCTTTCACAGAGCATGGCTTACATGTAAATGATCAAGAGATTGTTTCTAGAAGACTAATAAAACAAATGTAAAGTCCAAAAATTGTTTGCTACAGTATTCAAGGTTTTGATTTGTTTTCTTCTCTTGTTTGTTTCAACAGACACTTGCCAGGTTTGGTGGTATAGACATTCTTGTATCTAATGCAGCAGCTAATCCAGTGTTTGGACCCATTTTAGATGTAAGTTAAACTGTTACATCTGATCACAAGTGTATGTTGGCTAACTTTTCACCATTTAGTCTCTATCAAAAAAGAAAGTTATAGACTTGTCTAAACTGATATTTGCTGACACCTAATTGAAATTGATTCATAAGATGAGATTTGTCTTCAAGAGAGTAGAAAACATTATGGGAAAAGAAGCAAAAGCAGATTACCAACATCGTCTTCTTCCACAATCTTTTTAACAACCTTTTTCAGTTTTTTGAAAAGCTTTTTTTCTAGGGCTGTTAAAACATGGTATAATTCAGTAAAGGGTTCTATAACTCATTACTTCCTGGAAGAAAAATTTTAGCGGAAGGCTTTTTTTAGGATATGAATGACCAGTTTAGAAGTATGACTACAGGTATACTTAAATGTATGTTAAAAGTATTGTGGTAGAAGAAGTTATTCGGTCAAAAGAATTTCACCGGTTGTCTCTGTATTTTTCAAAAATTGCTTTGCTACATGATGAAAAAAGGCAAGATAAAGGTAGGTGCCCAAAACTTAACCCATTACCACACAATCCCTACTTTTGACGCCCCTGAGAAAGAAGCCTTTTAAAAACACTGTAGGAAAAGGAGAAAATGCTGGTAACCAGCATTTTCTCCTTTTCCCACAGTGTTTTCTACCCTTCCCAGAACAAATTTCAATTTTTCAGTCATCTTTATTTTGTCGTCTGCAAATGCTTTCAATTTGAACCAGTCTAAAATTTTGTCGTGTGGTAATGGGTTAAACACTTTAAAAGTTACATATCTGCCTAAAAGCTTGTTTAAGGCAGAAATTAATTAAATTTGAGCCATCATAATACTATATTTAAAGAGATAAAGAAATTCCGTTTATTGTAAATAATGATCATATTTAACTCTTTACCAAATGACAAAATTGTAGACCCATTCAAATTGAAAGCATTTACAGACGACAAAATAAATATGTCTCAAAAATTAAAATTTGTCTTGGGAAGGGTAGGAAACATTGTGGGAAAAGGAGAAAATGCTGGTTACCAGCATTTTCTCCTTTTCCTACAATATTTTTAAAAGGCTTCTTTCTCAGGGTTTTTAAAAGTCAGGATTGTGTGGTAAAGATTTAAAGCTTCTCAGTTTTTTTGTGATTTCTGCTACATCTTCTGGATTTGTGACAAGTAACCAAAAGCTTAAATTTTCACTTGGTCACATAATTTTGCACTGGTAACCATCAAAATCTTTCACAGATAAATTAGATTTTTCTCAAATGATGGGATTTATGTTTTAGAAGGGTAGAAAAAAGTCCGGGAAAAGGAGAAATACTTGTTTGTTCAAAAGCATTCTGCCTACAGGTCACATAAACAGGGAATCATTTGATGAAAGATCAACTCCTAGGCTGCAAAGCTCAACTTACAGGCCTTTTATGTACAGTGTAGATCAAGATCAGAATGCATTAAATGCAGTCTGATCTTGGATCTAAACTCTATGATAAGGAGGTATTTTGATTTGAAAAATAAGCTCGAAGTATTGATAGCTGGGCTGTAATTATCGGCTTGAAATTTTCATTTAACTCTTTACCACACCATCCTGACTTTTAACGACCCTGGGAAAAAAAGTCTTTGAAAACATTGCAGGAAAAGGAGAAAATGCTGGTAGCCAGCATTTTCTCCTTTTCCTACGATGTTTTCTACCCTTCCCAGCATAAATTTCAATATTTTGGTCAAATAAATTTTGTCATCTGCAAATGCTTCCAATTTGAAGAAGTCTAAATTTTTGTCGTTTGGTAAAGAGTTAATTCAACTGGTATAAGTGATGATAACGGTAATTTTTCATTTTGTTGTCTTTTCAAACAGACTCCAGAATCGGCATGGGACAAGGTAAAATGCTTTCCTTTTTTGTTAAGAGTTTTTTTTTAGTTCTACCTGTCAGGTGATGCTAAATAGTATGATTATTTTGTGTGTTTTTGTGTGTTATATTTTTTTGCAACAGTATCTTAATATTTGAGCAGTTAGCAAATAATTTACCTTTGCATTTTTGGTGATTTTCCCACCAGGAATATACCGGTATACAAAAGTCATCACATGCAGCTGGTTTTCATTCCTTGTTTAGAAATCATGGTCATCAGCAAGAATTGAAGAACCTGTCTTGCAGTTGTAATTGTCAGAGCAAAAGAAACTTTGCCGAGCAGATTTTGGAATTAACTTCTCGACTATAAGCCCCTTGTGTTGAAAAGTTGGTACTGAGCTTCGAGGGCTGGTTAGTGCTGTTGTTTGGCTTCAGTTCTGTGCAAATGTATGCTCCAAATATCACAGTGACTGATATGATCGACTGACCCAAACTTCCCAAACTTAAACACTTAGGATGAATGAGTATGGTAGAAAAGCTATGACATCTTTGACAAAATTTGCTCTTGACTACATTCTTATCTGATTCCAAGAAGAGGGGAGGGGAATCCTAGTATAAAGCAATTTTTTCCACCATGAATATTTGCAGTAGTACTGTATGACTTGCTTTCAGATATTTGAGACCAATGTCAAAGCAGCATTTTTCCTTTGTAAAGAAATTGCGCCTCACATGGAAAAACGTGGGTAAGTCTTCTGTACCTTATATTGCTCTAGAGAATGTTAACTGCAAAAGAAATAGAGGATAATCAACTGGTTATTTTTGATATGAAAAATATTTCACGAGGATGCGTTGTTAGGTGTTGGAAAAGCGAGTGCACAGCACGAGTTTTTTTAACGCCTTACGACGCATCCGAGTGAGATATTTTTCATATCAAAAATAACCAGTTGATTATTCTATTTATTATATACCTTATTAACATTATTATTTTTAATTTTTCGTTTGAAAGTAAAAAAAAAAATGTAGTAGAAAAAAAAAAAAGCAGTTAAATATTATATAAATATTACGGCAGGAAGTGAAAGTTGATATCATCACTACTGATGATTTCAAAATTTATTACACTGGGAAATTCCAGGATTTCACTGCTAGGTATATAATAAATAGGATTTATTATATCTTGTTAATTTTTGTTCGAGAAAATTGTAGTTAAGGGAATAAAAGTAAGAGATGAGTGCCTATATGTACAAGTTTAAACCTGAACAAGTGAGGACAATTTTTCACACTGTCATGATTTTTCATCACTAAACCAAGATTTTGCTATTTCTTTAATTTTCGGGCTCATGTGACAGGCATTTCAATTTTACTGTAGGAATACACTTACTGGTATATGTTGAAAATGTACCTCTAGGACATGTGGATAGACTCCTGGCAAAATGTTAGAAAGTAATGAATCAGACTTTATACAGGAATTTAGTACAGAGAAGCCATTGGCTCTGATATACTTAATATTCTCATAATTCAAGCATGGAAATTTCAAAGTGGGTGGGATTGGAGTAAGAGACTCAAAGACAGCCACATAGACCTGTCAAGGAGAGTCGAATCATCACTTTTGTAGCTGAAAACATTTTATTGAATTTGGCACTCAAAAGGGAAATTCTACTTCGTCAGCATACTCACTGTTGTAACTCATTACCAAACGACAATATTCTAGGCTTGTCCAAATCGAAAGCATTTGCAGACGACAAAATAAAGGTGACTGAAAATTTAAAATTTGTTTGTGAATGGTAGAAAACCTTGTGGGAAAAGGAGAAAATGCTGGTTACCAGCATTTTCTCCTTTTCCCACAATATTTTCTAAAGGCGTCTTTCTCTAGGGCTTCAAAAGTAGGGATTGTGTGGTAATGGGTTAAACCAAAAACAGGTAGAATTGGCTTAATCAAATCATTACAAGTACGGTCGGGTGACAGGGGACTTGGAATCATGTCGCCTTTGGCTCAGAGCAACATGATTCACCAAAATTGTAATGTTCATGCTTGTTTTTGTCAAGTGTTTCAGAACAAAACGGACAGAATAGATCAAAGATCAGACTGCATATTTTGTGCAGCCTGATCTTGCTTTACACTTGCCGTAAAGACCACCATAGCCGTGAACGGCACTTTAAGGGTTGATTTCTAAGCTAACTTTGTCCATTTTCCAGGGGAGGATCTGTTGTGTTCATATCATCCTTTGCTGGCTATACACCTATGGAGGTAAGTATATTCACAGATTTGATAGCAATCATTTTATAAAAGGTTTCATTATTAACTTGATTTTTGCAAAGAATTGACTTTCATTTCAGCACAGAGTTGATACATTATCTATATACATGATACTGTGTTAACCCTTTCCTAAACAACAAACTTTTGGACTAGACCAAATTTAAAGCATTTGCTGATGACAATTCAACTCTTGCTGAAAAGATTTTTTCTGTCTATGATAGGGTAGAAAACATTGTGAGAAAAGGAGAAAATGCTGGTTACCAGCATTTTCTCTTTTTCCCACAATGTTTTCAAAAGGCTTCTATTCCTGACCTGTAAAAACCAGTGATTGTTTTGGAAAGGGTTAAGCATACAAAAGCTTTTAAAGGATGTTACAACCATTATGAGGTATCCTCTGTGATTCAGATGTTCGGGTATTTGATTTTTTTTTAAAAGGGAATTCTGAAATGATAGTGGCAAAAGAAAAAAAAATGCTCAAAGGCCATTTACCTCAATGTTTTCATGTGTTGTTATGATTTGGACTTCATTTCATATTGATCACTAAGATTTATTAGAATGTCTTTTGGAGTTGTCTGCTCATGTTTTTTGTTTACATGACATAACCAAACCCATGTCAAATAACGCTGTTTTGACGACCCTTAAGTAGAAGCATTTTGAAAATGTTGTTGGAAAGGAAGAAATACTGGTGGAGGCATTTTTCCTATAGTCACCATGTTTTCTACTACTTTTAACACGAAAAGCTTTATTTTTGCTTCATGTAGTTTGATTTTCTGCAAATGTAATAAAATTTTGTGATCTTACAAAGAATGAAATACACAAAATTGATTATTGCACCATGTTCAGTTTTTAGGTCCCTATTCAGTGAGTAAAACAGCCTTGTTTGGTTTGACAAAAGCATTAGTACCCCAGCTGTCGACGATGAATATTAGAGTTAACTGTGTAGCACCTGGAGTTATTAAAACAAAGTTCAGTGAGCAGGTAAGTTAACCCTACACTACACAATCCTGAGTTCTAATGACCCTGAGGTATAACAGCTTATAGAAACATTAAGGAAAAAGGAGAAAATGCTGGTAACCAGCATTTTCTCCTTTACCCAAAATGTTTTCTAACCTTTCAAAAATTTTGCTATTGTTTGAACACATTCATTTTGTCATGAACAAAATGCTTCGAGTTTTGTACATCATGTGTGACCATAGAATTGTCACCTGGTTAAAAGTGTAATAAGATTTGTTATTCATAATTGAATTTTAGTTATTTTAACCCATTACCACACAATCCCTACTTTTGACGACCCTGAGAAATAAGCCTTTAGAAAACATTATGGGAAAAGGAGAAAATGCTGGTTACCAGCATTTTCTCCTTTTCCCACAATGTTTTCTACCCTCCACAAAACAAATTTCAAATTTTCAGCCACTTTTAATTTGTCGTCTATAAATACTTTCGATTTGGACAAGCCTAAAATATTGTTATTTGGTAATCAGTTAAGTAGTCTTGGATAATCTTGTTTTTAGAAAACTGAATAGATAACATGAGAATTTATCTTAGAGGTTAGAATTTTCCACTGGCTTCTTTGCAATAAAGGTTATTAGTTTCAACAACAGCTTTTTCTAGGTAACTGTTGGCCTTCTGATATTTTCAAATGAGCTCACAGAGCCAGTAAAGCTAATTTTTTTTCACTGGGTTGTCCATTAATTAGAAATTTAGAACCTTCAAAAACAATCTAAATGGACAATAAATACAAACTACAGTTTGATATGAATACTTATGTGACAATGGGAGAAATAATTTATTTTAAGCAGTTTTCTTTACTGCCATTATATTTTCTATTAACTGTGAACTGCTACAGAGTTTGTGGGAAAAAAATTTGTAGGTGTTTAGGCACTGAATTAACCCATTGCCACACAATTCCTACTTTTGATGACCCTAGGAAAGAAGCTTTTTGAAAACATTATGGGAAAAGGAGAAAATGCTGGTCACCAGCATTTTCTCCTTTTCCCACAATGTTTTCTACCCTTCACAAAACAAATTTAAAATTTTCAGTCACTTTTATTTGTCGTCTGCAAATGCTTTCAATTTCGACAAGCCTAAAATATTGTTATTTGATAATGAGTTACCTATTATCTATTTTCAGCTGTGGAAAAATCCAGTTGTAAAAGATATGGTGATGCAGATGATACCAATGAAAAGGTAAGATATTGTAACCCTGTTCCAAACAATGCTGATTTTCCATGACCATGAAAATGTACACTTTTAAACCATTGTGGGGAAAATACAGCCAATTAGCTTGTCTCCTGTGCTCACAACTAGCAATTCAAAGTTGGTAAAGGCAGCCTATTAGCTATGCATGTACCTAGCTCTAGATGCTGGTTGTACCAAACAATCCTGATTTTCCTTTACCATGAAAATGCACACTTTTAACCCTTTACCAAACGACAAAATTGTAGACTTGTCCAAATTGAAAGCATTTGCCGACGACAAAATAAAAGTTTCTTTGGGAGGGGAATAAAATATTATGGGAAAAGGAGAAAATGCTGGTTACCAGCATTTTCTCCTTTCCCCACAATGTTTTCAAAAGCTTTCCTTCTCAGGGTCTTTAAAAGTCAGTATTGTGTGGCAAAGAGTTAATCCTTTACAAAAGAATCCTTTGTTTTAACTCTGTACCAGACAACAAAAATTTGAAGTTGTTCGAATCAAATGTATTTGCAGACATCAGAGTACATGCCACTAAAAATCTGAAATTTGTCCTTGGAAAGGTAGAAAAGATAGTTAGAAAAGGAGAAAATGCTGGTTAGTAGCATATTCTCCTTTTCTTACAATGTTTTCAAAAGGCTTCCTCCTCATGATTGTTCATACTATGAATTGATTTAACCCTTTACCACACAATGGCAACTTTTGACGACCCTGAGGAAGAAGCCTTTTGAAAACTTTGTGTGAAAAGAAGAAAATGCTGGTAACCAGCATTTTCTCCTTTTCTCACAGTTTTCTACCCTGTCAAACAAAAATTGCATTATTTCAGACACCTTTAAATTTTGATGGGTCTTAAATTTTATGTGGTAAAGGGTTAAGGACAAGACATTTTTTTTCTGTGTGATCTACTATAAGTCAGAAATAGGTTTTGAGCTAAAAGAAATTTTTACTGTTATCTATGTTTCAGAATTGGTGAGACTCCAGAGATAGGGGGTTTGGTGTCGTTTCTGTGCTCCGAAGATGCCTCTTACATCACTGGGGAATGTACTTTAGTGACAGGAGGAATTCCAGGCCGACTGTGATCGATTGTAATGCTGTTGACTATCATTACATTAATAGATATGTTACACACAATAAGACTTAGTGATATCTAAGTTGACAATCAAAATCATTAATAAATTGCGTATTTGTAGTTCAACAATGATTTAGTATGAATTTGGCAGCCTTCTACTAATCTTTTGCCAAACAGTGCTGAATTGTAATGGGCCTAAGGCAAAATGCTTTTGAAAACATTGTGGGTAAAGGAGAAATATTTTTCCATCCTTTCACAAATAATTCAATATTAGTTGTTTTCATGAACATTTGCGAGTTCTGATTGGCTGAAAAAAAAATTTCATAGCTCCATGAAAAAAAATTTCAGCAGTGCCGGAACTACTTTTGCAGTCAAAGTAATGTAAACAAACATGTATACGAGATTTCATAATGGTCTTCTTTCTGATCTTTAACAAGTCCGAAGTTCAACTAGCAAGCTGAATTTATTTTCTCTAAATATTGATAGAATGTCCAACAGTAAATTCAATGAGAGAGCTGAAAACCATCAATTGTCACTTTGCTGGGTTCTAACAATCTTATTTTCAACTTAGTTCTAGTGTATTGAACTTCTAATAATAAAGCTACTGAACCTGCAAATGTACAATACTTTAATGACGTCACGAATATACGTCATTGTTACGTCATGAACCAACAGTTTTACCGCGCTATAGTTATGAACGAAAACTAATGGACATTATATAGATATGCAATTTTAGTTTTTCAATGAAAAAGGCAGTTAGTAATTTTCAAGTGCATATTTGTTGTCTGTGATATTGAATTATAAGGAATGAAGAGAATGTTGTTTGTTTTCACAGAGGCTTCGCGGTTTCATAGAGTGTGATTAGTTTTTTTTTTCATACCTCCATGAAAACAAAAAAAATTCTCTTCATTCCTTAAATAAATTCCATCAGTTGGGTCAAATTTATCATCTCAATGTTGTTACGAAATGCCATCAAATTGGACAGGTCTAGAATTGTGTTAATTGATAAAGGATATCGTCGGTGTACTTCTAAAACCTCGTAAATACAGCTTGTATCAAGCAGTAGTTACTAGGTTTTGGAAGTGCACCGACGATATAGCCTACAAAATAGTCATAATTTATTTCCCTTCATGAACTATATTTGTGATGTAAATAGTTATTTCATAAAGATAATAGGGAAGGATTATAAAGAGAATAATACTATATCAACATCCCACTTGACAGTTTATATTGAAAAAGATAGTCTTAACCCTTTCCCAGATGGCAAATTTTGGACCAGACCAAATTCAAAGCATTTTGCAGATGAAGAATTAACATTTGCTAAAAAGATGATTTTTCTATATGATAGGGTAGAAAACATTGTGGGGAAAAGGAGAAAATGCTGGTTACCAGCATTTTCTCCTTTTCCCACAATGTTTTCAAAAGGCTTCTATTCCTGACCCGTAAAAACCAGGGATTGTTTGGAAAAGGGTTAAATGAATGTCAAAGGCATCCATTAACCTTTAGCAAAGAAGTGAATTGGACTCTCCAGTCAGTGGCCAAAATATTTCAAGCTCAATCTTGTTTTATCTTTAAAACATATCAAAGAGCAGGTGACTGTTGATCCTATGTCAGACTGCATGTTCCGCTCATTCTTATCTTGATCCAAAAGCAACATAAGTCGAGTTTAGCACTGCAAAGACTTAATCTATATATTTGCAACCTGGACAAACTCTGTCATGGTTTCCCAGTCTTATCACATCATTTAAGTTAAGTTTGACTTGTATGCAAGAACTACCTAAATGGCCAAGTCTTAAATTTTGTTATTTGGTGGATGGGCAAAAAAAGGAAAATCCTGGTTACCCGCATTTTCTTCTTTTCCACAATGGTTTCAAATGCCTCCTCCATTAGAGTTGTAACGACATGGGATTATTCAGTAAAGGGTGAAAAGTATCCTTATCGAATATGGATAAAAGACGTGCAATTAGGTTTAAATCTATACCAATTTTTCAACAACCCTTTGGGAGAAGGCCTTTGAAAACATTGTGGGAAAAGGAGAAATCTCTATTGGATTCTTCAGCATCTAATATGGGCTAAGATATTCTGAAGATATTCTAAATCATGTGGTAGTATTGAAGCAATTTCATTGGACGTTAAATTGTAGGTGTGAATCAAGGAATTTTCATTCATGTGAATTGGATCAGGTTATATGAAGTAAGTAATAAAATGTTGAATGATGTGTCAATCTGATTTTTGTATAAATTGCAAATTATTCAACTGATTTTGTTCCATTTATTATGCATGTTATAAACTGGTGCAAAGTTTTTGAAATAAAAATATAGAAATAACAGTTATTTTGTTGTTTCTCTTGTCAGAAGAAAATTTCATGAACTGAATTACATGTACTTAGGGTTAGTCATATATTTCCAACTTTATCTCTTTAACCCTTTCCACACAATACTGAGTACAAACAATCTTGAGAAAAGCACATTTTAGAAAACATTAAGAAAAAAGAAGAAAATGCCAGTCAGATTCACTTCCCCTTTCCAAACAAATTTTAATGATGCTGAGGAAGATGACTTTGAAACATTGTGGGAAAAAGAAGAAAATACTTGTTCTCCCTTTCCCATAGAAACAAAATACTTGTTCTCCCTTTCCCATATTTTCTACTATTATCCTGTCAAAGAGAAACCCATCCTTTAAGCCACATTTGATGCCATCTTCAAAATATGGTTTAGTTTGGACATGTCTAGACTTTATTTACTAGTATTTTGTAAGGAGTTAATTACTGTAATTTATAGCTAATAATGATCCAAGTCTATGCTGCACCTAGACAAAATGTGGTTGCACAAAAGGCCAGAAATTCAGGGTCACATTGTTGATTTCTAGCTTGGCCGAATTCTCTTCCAGGACTCATGATATTCATGACAGGGTTCATTTCCTCTCCCACTGATAAACATTATTTTGACAATTTTTACATGAAAAATAGCCTGTGGCATTAAAGAAAGGTTCAAGTGCTTTTGAAATGAAACTTGCATCATTTACAAAGGGCCACTTTTGGACGCTAACAGATGGGAATTTGTTGAAAAAGATTAGGGTACATCATTTAACCCTTTACCCAACAATCCCTGGTTTCTACGACCCTGAGATAGAAAAGTCTTTGGAAACATTGTGCGAAAAGGGGAAAATGCTGGTTACCA
Source organism: Tridacna crocea (assembly GCA_943736015.1). Taxonomy (NCBI): domain Eukaryota; kingdom Metazoa; phylum Mollusca; class Bivalvia; order Cardiida; family Cardiidae; genus Tridacna; species Tridacna crocea. The sequence continues at coordinate 52,164,233 of OX031065.1, forward strand.
GCATTTTCCCCTTTTCCCACAATGTTTTCTACCCTGCTGGACACAAATTTCAATTTTTGAGTTACCTTTATTATGTCGTCTGCAAATGCTTTGAATTTGGACCAGTATATAATTTTGTCATTTGGTAAAAGTTATTGACGAGCAATCATGTACTATCCAGGGTAAAAAATTTGTTTGCTCGTCAATAACATTTTTATCAGGTGTTGTTTAAAAAATCTAACACATCAAGCAAATCCCTGGAGTCCTTCCGCCTTCTCTGCTTCAAACCAAATTCCAATCGGTCATGTATTAACGGAATTATTGAAGATTTTCTTACCCGAAGTCGGGGAATTTTTTCAAATATTGGTCATTGTTGTTGTTGTTGTGTCACGTGATTCCCCGCCGTGATATATATTCTTTAATTTGGTGAGATGTAAAAATTCTAAATACCAACATTTGAAAGTGCTTTCAATTTTGACCAGTCTAAAATTTTGTCGTTTGGTAAAGGGTTAAAATTATATCACTACCAGACAACAAAATTATGGACCTACCGAAACTCAAAGCGCTTCCACATGACAAAGTGAACATGAATCTAACACTGAAATTTAGTCACTGAGAGAAAGAAAATGTTGTGAGGGGTGCAGATGTAATTTTTTTTTTAATTCTTTCGAAAATATTGTGGGAATATGACAAATGCAAACTGCAAGCATGTCGCAATATTTTGTCAGGCACACAATAATCAAATGGACCTATCCAATACATGTATACACAGTTAAATCTTTCTTAGAAGACAACGTTATGGACCTGTCCAAACTCAAAGCACATGCAGTAACAAAATTAACATGAACCAAACATTGAAATTCATTCGCTGAGGGGAAAAAGTATTTTGGGAAAATGGAGAATATGCAGCATTTTCTCCTTTTCCCACAATAGTTTCCAAAGTCTTCTTTTTCGATATCGTTAAAACCTGGTATTGTGTGGTGAAGGTATAAAGAGAAAATATTTGGACTGGCCCAACAAACATTTGACATTCACTCACATTCTAAAATAAACACACATGCAAAGAAAACAATGAAATGTCTTATGATTTTTCCAAAATGAACTAGCCCATTACAATGATAGTGTTTTCCCAGCCATGATGGAAGGTTTAGAAATCATCGATGGAAAAGGAGATCTGTTAAACAGCATTTTCTCCTACGCCCACAATGTTTTCCATCATTTCCAAAAAGTTTTCCATCTTTGGAGCACATTTTCAACCCTTTACCACACAAACCAATTTTAGACCAGTCCCAATTGAAAGCATTTGCTGATGAAAGTTTCAATGTGGCTCATATAAAAATATTTTTCTTAGGATAGAAAACATTTTGGGAAAAGGAGAAAATGCTGGCAACCAGCATTTTCTCCTTTTCTCACAATGTTTTCAGCCTTCTCTTTCAGGGGTAATAAAAGTCGTTGTGTGGTAAAGGGTCATCAGTACATGCTTTTCAAGTGGGCAAGTCTAAGATTTTACAGTGTAGTGTATGGTTTGTCCAAATCTCAGATGTTTACAAGCTACTATGAGAGAGAGAGAGAGAAATAAATCCAGAATAAGTCGACTCATCCAAATCTAAGAAATTAAAACAACATTTTTTCAAGGCGGAAAAAAGGCAACTGGGATAGTTTTTACAAAACTAGGCTCACTGAAAATAAATGGACTCTTCCAATTTCAGTGAATTGTAAGGGGGGTCTTAAACATGATTGAATGGATTTATCCAAGTTCATTCACTTTGTTAATGAAATGGACTTTCCAAAATTCAATGATTTGTAAAAGAACTAGACATATATTAAATGGACTCTTCCAGAATATTTTATTTTTAAAGAAAATTTCAGATAAAATTAAGTGGACCCTTCCAAATTCAATGAATTCCAAGTCAACAGTGGACTCTTCCAACTTGAAAGAGAAAAAAGTAACCCAAAGTGAATAATGGACACTTCTAAATTGAGAAATTGTAAGACAAATTAATTTTTTCCATGAAATGGACTAGTCCAAATTCAAAGAATGATGAGAAACTGCATTTCAATGGAATGGACTCTTCCAAATTCAGTGATAAGCAATGGAATTGAAAAAAGCTAGAATGGACCCTTCCAATTTCTATACTAAAACTTGTTCAAAATGAAATCGACTCTTCCAAATTCAATGAATGATGAGACCCCCCCAAAAAAATAAGTAGAATGGACTCTTCCATATTTAAAAAAACCTGAAAATAAATAATAGACTCTTCCAATTTCAGTTGATATTGAGACCAGACAAAAAGTAAAATGGACTCTTCTATCTTAAAAATAAATGAATATAATGGACTCTTCCAAATTCAATGAAGAGTAAGCTATAAATTTATAAAGAATGGACTCTTCCAACTTCACTTTAATTATTGGACTCTTCCAAGTTTTTTTATGTCGAAAGCTTAGAATTTGGTCAAGTCCAAGTTTTTTCTAGTCTGAAAGGGTAAACAATAAATGAACTCTTCCACATTTCAATAAAGTGAACTGTTCCAGAGGTAGAATTTAATATGAATATACAGGCATTGCGAAATGATAAATGGAACCTTCCAAGTTAAATGGACAGGCTGCTTAACCCTCACAAATTTTAAAGTAAATTTTATAAATCATGAGAATGGAGCCTTTTTGAAACATTGTGAGAAAAAGGAGAAAATGCTCCTTTACATTACATTAATAAATTTTATCAGTCAAGAGAAAGAAGCTTTTGAAAACATTGTGGGAAAAGGAGGATGCTGGTAACCAGCATTTTCTCCTTTTTCCACATTGTTTTCTATTCTATGAAAGCAAACTTACATAATTTGAGAAACATTTGGGTTATTTTTCTGCAAATTCTTTCAATTTGGACAAGTTTTATTTTTTGTTGTTGTAAGGTAAAGGGTCAAATATACTGAAAGAGTTAAACCCATTCAACATAAATGGATTCATCCAGATACGCCCACCCCGCATCACACTGAACAGTGAGAATTTCGTGCAGTTAACCCTTGACCACATTATACAATACTTTTTTTTTTTATGATGTCCGTACCTATGAAAAAGGGTTTAAAAACAATGTTGACAAAGGAGGAAATGCTGGTGACCTAGATTTTCCACTTTTCCCCACAATGTTTTTAACCCTTTCAAAGAAAAGTCTCTAACTTGTATAACAATTAAATTGTCGTCTGCATTTGCTTTCAAATTTAGGCCAGTCTAAAATTTTGAAGTGGGGTACAAAATTCGAGGGTTGACAATAACAACAAATCCCCAGCCTTGGATGCTTTGGACACTGAGTAAATACATGAAACTATTTTTGTCTTAACCCTTTACCACACAATGCTGAGTTTTAATGACCCTGAGAAAGAAGACTTGTGGGAAAAGGAGAAAATGCTGGTAACCAGCATTATTTCCTTTTACCACAATATTTTCTACCCTTCCCAAACCAAATTTCAATTTTTCAGTCACAATTATTTTGTCGTCTGGTCCTTTTTCGAATTTGGACTAGTCTAAAATTTTATTGTTTGGTAATCAAAATTTTAGACTGGTCCAAATTGAAAGCACATGATGATGACAAAAGTAAATCAAACATTGAAAATTTGTTTTAAAGCAAGGTAGAAAACATTGTGGGAAAAGGAGAAATTCATATTTTGTACGGTCTTGCCAATCTATGAGGAAAGAGAAGGGTTGGTAAGCCAGGAGTCTTGGGTTTGATCTACATTTGAGGCTTCAAGTTTTATTTGGGATTGTTCTTGCCATGGGTATTGAACTTGAAATCCTAGCTTGAGATCTGATAATACCAATCACAAAAGAGGTCTATCAGCGATACGTCATTCAAAGAAGCTATCCGATTGGTTAGTTGTGAAGTGGAAGTAGGTCCGAATGACGTCATGTTCGTAGCTTTCGATTGGCTTACACCGGCTACGGTTTATTTGTTGCTGTAGCAGCGCGATTGTATCAATGAATGGATCCAAAGTATTTAGCATTTCTCAAAAACGATGCTTTTAAAGAATTCGATTTCATTCCTTCTAGAAACTTGAAGTTTCTTCTTGCTGTTCTGATTAAATGTGCAATGGTCTCGCAATTATTTTGTTCTAATGTACTCGAGAAGTATCAAACTATCTGAAATGCGTTTTGATAATGCAGTTCAGAGGCATTTGCAACAAGCTGCCGAGCGTTGACATATGAAGGCGAGAATGAAAATCTCGCCTTCTAAAAATTATTTGAATAATTGTGAAAACGTTTTTCCCATTTAGGACTACAACATTTTTGTAAATTTGAAAGGAATGAAATAACAACCACAACGGCATAAAGAAAAATATTTATTTGTAAGTCAGGAGAAAGTATAGAATATGAATCTTACATTTACTCTTCAGTAACCATAACATACTGTACAGTAAAACCTGTGTTTATGGACCATCCAGGGGAAGTCTGACAAGTTTGTTATAATAGGTTGTCTCTTAACCCTTTACCACACAATCCCGACTTTTAACGACCCTGAAAAAGAGAGCCTTTGAAAACATTGTGGGAAAAGGAGAAAATGCTGGTAACCAGCATTTTCTCCTTTTCCCACAATGTTTTCTACCCTTTCCAAATCAAATTTTAATTTTTGATTTACATTTATTTTGCCTTTATCACATGATCCAAAGTTTTAAGTAACCTGAAGATGGCTTTAGATAACAATGCGGGGAAAAAGAAGAAAATCCTGGTTACCAGCAATTTCACTTTTTCCCACAGTGTTTTCTAACCTGTTAAGGAACTTCAGTTCACGTGTATGTGTTTTCTAATTAATCTTCAGCAGAAACTATCAATTTGGAAAAGTCTAAAATTCGTTCCTGATAAAGAGATGGTACCAAAACAGGTTTTACTGTACATTTACCTTTTACCACACAATCAAAAGTTTTAATAACCCTGAGGAAAAGCCCATGAAAACATTGTGGGAATAGGAGAAATGCTGGTGACCAGTATTTCCTCCTTTTTCCACAGTATTCCATACCCTAGTCCAGACAAATTCATTATATGAACCTCATTTCAATTGAGGTCTGCAACTTCTTCCAATTTGGACAAGTCTACACTTTTGTTGTGTGGTAAGCTCTTAACCCATTACCACACAATACCAACTTTTAACAACCCCCGAGAAAGAAGCCTTTTGAAAAAATTGTGGGAAAAGGAGAAAATGCTGGTAACCAGCATTTTCTCCTTTTCCCTCAATATTTTCTTCCCTCCGCAATACAAATTTCAGACTTTCAGTCAGTTCTATTTTGATGTCTGCAAATACTTTCAATTTGGACCAGTCTAAATTCTGTCATTTGGTAAGGAGTGAAAAAGGGTCAAACAACCTCCTGTGATAGTATAAACAACATGCAGACATTCAGATCAACTGCTGCAAAACAATGGTATTTGGATAACAAACTCTTTGACAATAAGAGAAGACATAAAAATAGAATTATATATATACAAAGAAGAAAAAAATCACTTTTAAACAATAATAAACAAAATAAGTCTCTTGTAAATTCCCCCAACTTCCAAGAAGACTTTCTCAATATCACTCCATTAGAGTCAACAACAACAAAGGAGGAATGAGGTGATGCAGTTTAAAGTGATGCAGTTCAAATACATGCCAATAATTATAATGTATTATGAAAGATAACAGAACAGGTGATAAAGAATTATAAAAATAGTAAAGTTTATATATTATTAAAATAAAGCGGTCTCACATAGCCTACTGAAGCTGACAATTTTTTAACCCTTTTTAACCCAAACGACAAACTTCTGGACTAGACCAAATTGAAAGCATTTACAGATAACAATTCAACTCTAGCTGAAAAGATGATTTCTGTCTATGATAGGGTAGAAAACATTGTGGGAAAAGGAGAAAATGCTGGTTACCAGCATTTTCTCCTTTTCCTACAATGTTTTCAAAAGGCTACTTTTCCAGACCCGTAAAAACCAGGGATTGTTTGGGAAAAGGTTAAAGTTGGAACAACAATATCAAAGGGAATTACCTAAACAAATGAGTGCCCTGAAGGCCCTGAATTGCACAACTTTTTTTTTGAAAGCTAGCTTTTACAAAAAGATCTAAAAGCAGGAAATATCAATGCCTTTAAGCCTTTACCCCATGAGGCATTTCTATGGTATCTCTAACTGACCCTAAATAACAGCAAGGTTGAAGCCATTTCTTAGGTGTATATGACACCTTTTGATAGTGTAGAAAACATTGTGACAAAAGGTGAAATTGCTCGTCATGAGCAATTTCACATTTTTCCACAATGTTTTTCAAAGACTTCTACAAGCAATGCGTAGAAATGAGTATCTATTGAGTAAAGAGTTAACATTTCTTAAAAAGCATCAAAGGATTAAGAAAGATGGATAATATTGGACCCCTTTCCAAACAATCTAATGTTCTAACTACCTTTATACAAACATTGTGAGAATAGGCAAAATTGCAGATAGCAGGCATTTTCTCCTTTTACTGCAGTGCCTTCCATCTTTTCAAAGTCAAATTCCATCTCATTTCAGCTGTATTCAATTTTTTGTCTGCAAATGCTTTCAATTGGGAAGAGTACCAATTTTTGTCTTCAGGTACAGGATCAAGGAGAAAATGCGTAGTTCTTCAAAAAGAAGACATTTAAAGAATAAAGATTATATACTCCATAGATACTCATTTCTACGCATTGCTTGTAGGAGCCTTTGGAAAACATTGTGACAAAACGTGAAATTGCTCGTGACGAGCAATTTCACCTTTTGTAACAATGTTTTATATGCTATCAAAAGGTGTCATATACACATAAGAAACGGCTTCACCCTTGCTGTTATTTAGGGCCAATTAGAGATACCATAGAAATGCATTATGGGGAAAAGGGTTTAAAGTCATACAATAATTTCATAAATAAATCCACATTTTTCACAGGGAATATGCAAACAAGTATTCACAATCAAGTATTCAAATGAAAACATTTAAATGAAGGTCTTTTTTTTTACCTCTTTCAGTCAAACTCTTCAGCAAGTAAAACCTTCAACACTAAATGCAGTAATTCTTTTCAGATTCAAAGCTCATAACACGAAAAAGTGAGATTGCATTATGCATGAGGTAAACACCAAGGGTATACACCCGTAAATATATTTTTGGTACTGCAGTTGAGTAAATAACTGTTTTATCACTTAAATACACATATCACAATAATTAAAGGTGCAACTTCTTGTAGACTGACACAAGCCAATCTTGATATAAGACTTCTATGGTCTAGAGATATGTTATGGGTATTTACCCTTTTACCAAACAATTCTTGGTTTTTATGTCTCTGAGATAGAAGCCTTTTGAAAACATTGTGGGAAAAGGAGAAAATGCTGGTAACCAGCATTTTCTCCTTTTCCCACAATGCTTTCTATTCTGCTGGAAACAAATTTCAATTTTTGAGTTATCTTTAATGTGTTCTCTGCAAATGCTTTCATTTTGGACCAGTCTAAAATGCTATAATTCGGTAAAGAGTTAAAAGGCACTTTTTTAACATTTCAGCAAACAACAAAATTTCAGACCGGTCCAAAATGAAAGCATTTGCCGACAACAATTTATATGTGGCTCAAATGATTACAAGTTTCTACAACAGGTTAGAAAACATTGTAGGAACAAGACAAAACCAGCATTTTCTACATTTCCCAAAATGTTTCAAAAAGCTTTCATTCTCTGGGTCATTTAAACTCAGGATTGTGTGGTTAAGAGATTACAAATCTCTCCTCTACCGACCATCTTTCCCATAGGTGTAATTGTAAGGGTATAATGAATTGTAATTTTACAGTTTAAACTGCATGAAACTAGATGAAACTAGATGGACAACAGTCACTCGCATGAAGCTGTATGGAATGGTAGTGCAACAATTAAGCAAAATGACAGGAAAGGAAAGTCTATTGATACATGGTGTGGTACTATCTAATATTTCATGATTGATGAGGTTTGAATCTCAGGGTATCATCAGCATCATCATCATCATCATCTGAGGGTGTGTACTTGATATCTGTAGCCAGGACAAGTGCATCCTACAAATATAAATACATATAAATGTTTTTTTTTCTCAATCATTAGCATATAACGGAAGTCAAAAAGACACTTGCAGATAACTAAATAAATGTAGTTCAAAAATTAAAACTTGTTCCAGCAGGTTACAAACATTGTTGGATAAGGAGAAAATGCTCATTACCACCATTTTCTCCCTTACCCACAATGTTTTCAAAAGGATTTTATCTCAAGAGTCATTAAAACCAGTAACTGTTGGTAAAGGATTATATTGATTTATAAAAAGAACTCTTAAAGTCTGCGTTTTGATAAATAAATTTTAGACTGGTCCATTCTGAAAATGCTTGCACAAACAATTTAATTGAAATTTTCTGTGAAAGGGTAGAAAACATTGTGCAAAAGGGAGAAAACATCAGTATCCAACAATTTCTCCTTTTTCAAGAATGTTTTCCACCAAAGCTTTGGTTTTTCCAGAGCTGTTGAAAAACTAGGCAGTGTAGTATAAGGTTAATTACTGCACTTTAAATTGAGGAATGTTCATGTTTGGACCTTAAAGGTGGCCCTTCAGACTTTGGGACAAAAATTTTACTAATATACAAAAAAATCATCCTTATATTCCCAAAGCCTTATTATTTTCATTCACTAAACCCCAGTAGTCGAAAACAATCCGACAACATGAGAAATTAGAGATTTACTACAGCCCAGGTTGACACCGAAGGGAAATACAGTCTATTTTTACATCAGCAGTTCATTTACATACTGGAAATACACAGACGAAGCTTCAAACATAGCTCCCGAAGTTCTAGACATTATGGAAAATAATTACATGTTTGTTATTATGGAATTTAAGAGTCATTAGTCACATGCCAGTGACCTGACTTGACATTCCCGTAATACTTTTTTTGAACTCTAAAAATAGCTTAAGAGGCTACGTAGCCTTTTAGGGGAATACCGCGAAAAAAATTTTTTTTGGTACTTTTATGATTCTTAATTGTTGATGGTTTGTATTGCTTTTTCATATTAATTTCAGTGATATATATATTTTTTAATTTGGTATAATGTGAAAAATCTAAATACCTACCTTTACGAAACATGCATATCTAAGATTAATATGTGACCCGACATACGAAAAGGGACAATCTTAAAATTCCGTACATCATTTAGATGAAATCAGATCAAAGATTGAGCAGGTCAATTTAAATAGATAATTCAATTGAAAAATGACCGTATAGTAAGGTAGAATGACCACTTTTCAAACAGAAAATATCATAAAAGCGAAATGTGAAGAAATTACCTCTAGCATCGAGAGCTGAGTATTCTGAAAGCTGAAGTCTCGCGTCATTGGAAGTGGAAATCCCTGCTTACCAAGATCTGAAAGAATGAATGCACTACACAACCACTTGTATAAGGAAGGACTATTAACTTCCTTGTTGGATTCTTCAATGCTTGGACATATAAATTTTACCTGACACTGTTGATCATTGGTTTCATCAATAATGCAGCACAATTCTACATGAGTCAAGCTGACTTCTTTGCCACAGTTTGACAGAATTATATCCTTGGAGTTTTTAGTCTAATCTCAGAGCTCCATATAAGAGGAAGTGATGGTATTCTAAATCCATTATTTCTTCTCCAAACCCTATGTTGTGGATACTCATAAGAATTGTCTCGATGAGATTATTCTAATGAGTACCCATAACATAGTGGTTAGTGGAGAGTAATTAATAATTTCGATTTTGAAATCAAAATCACTCCCTCTATCTGGAGCTCTGGTCTATGCAAGTTTCTTGCACCATCAAATAATAGAGGCATGTCTGTGATTGATTCAGAATTCATTGCTACAACAACTTAAAAAGAGGGGGGGGGGGGGGGCATTATTCTTTTTCATTCTTTTTCTCATTTTCTCAAATCAAATTGGACATGGCTAGAATAGATAATCTTCGTGTTATGTCAAAAGATGACTGTAAAGGATTTGTCCGATAGTAGATTTAAGTATTTATTTGAATAGCTGAAATTTTATTTTTTTTTCCCAGCTGATCACTTATTCAGAATGGTTTCCATAAGAAAATACATGTTACCTGTAAAACTCATTCTAATTTGTCAGTATTTCATTTACCTACATTTCAATAGTTTAACTCTTTTCCACCCAATCCCAACTTTTAATGACTTTGAGAAAGAAGCTTATAGAAAACATTGTGGGAAAGGGGATAAAGCTGGTAACCAGTATTTTCTCCTTTTCCCACACAATTTTCTAACCTCTCAAAGTCAGAAATCATCATATTAACAAGATTTCATTAATTTTGTTGTCTGCCAATGCTCTGAATTTGGCCCAATCCAAAAATTTGTAGTTTAGTACACAGTTAACTGCTTTCAAGAATCTCTTATTTCTACATTAGACAATGGCTTAGAAATGGACTGAAATAAAATAAGTATACTGACATACCATTCAGCTTAGGGATCAAGAAAATATTCAAGACTTGCTTTGTGATGAAATTCAGCATAGGATCCTGAAAGAGACAAATTGAGTTTATCAGCTTGTGGTTAATATGGGGGAAATATTTGCCGAAAAAGGGAAAGGTAACGAGTGCTGTAAGGTGAGTTATTTTCACGGACCTTTCCTTTTTGAGGCAAATATTTCCCCATATTAACCACAAGCTGATGAAATAAATTATATATTATATTTCCTCTGATTATCTTGTCAACGAATGCCACTTTTAAAACTAGTGATCTAAAGTAGAACAAAAAAGTAGTTCCAGATTTTTGGCAGGAAGAAAATATTCACTGTGAAGGGAAAATAATTCCCCCCCCCAGTTTAAATTACAACATTTCTTTACCCATAACATCTCCAAAAATAGATACATGAAATATAATATAACATGTTAATACTTTTTACAAGACAAGGATTATACTTGTCCCTATAAACCCTGCATCACACAATCCAGACTTTTAGCCACTTAAGAAAGAAGATTTTTGCACAGCAGTGTGGGAAAAGGAGATAATACTAGTAACCAGCTTTATCTCTTTTTCCCAATGCTTTCAATGCTATCAAAGAAAGCTTCCTTAATTTAAACCTCATCTGTCGTCTTCAAATGTTTTGGGTTTGGTTTGGACAAGACTTCACATGTGGTACAGGACTAAAAAGCAATTGCAAACAATACATTAGACACAGCTTCAAAAAAGAGGAATTGATGGTATTCTAAACCCATTATTTCTATTTGATACACCCTATATTGTGGGTACTCATTAGAATCATCTCATCGAGACAATTCTAATGAGTACCCACAACATAGGGTTTAGAGGAGAAGAATTAAGTTTTTCAATTTTGAAATAAAAATCTCTACCTGGAGCTCTAGATTTAGATGTGGGTTACCTGATTGTAAATATCTCCAAAGAATAGAAAATCGTATTGAAAGAATGAGAAGATGCCAGTGTAACCATGTAACAGATGCAAAATAAAGCTTGTACTTTGTATTTTTCATTCCTTATATTTTACACTTAGACAATATTATTATTCTGTCCTAACATGGCCAACAAATAGTCATGTTTGAATGACTGATCAAATGCTTGTGACTATTCCTATGTGTGCAGTATTGAATCTAATCTTACATATTTATTTTTATACAAAATTTGGAAATTACTGTCAGTCTAACATAAAGCTACTAGTATCTCCATATGCACACAAATTTTTCAGAGACATTTTAAATACAACCTTTTTCTAACCAGTGACTTCAGTATACCAGTAAGTGGAAATTTTCGCAACATGGAAACTTTTACGATTTTGCACATTTGAAAAATTTTAAAAGTTTTCTGTTCGTGTATTTAGCAAACAAGTATTTCAACATTTGATAAGAGCCTTGAATTTGCAAACATTTCCCATCCCAATATGTCTGTAATCAGTAATTTGCACATTTTTCGACACATTATCCACTTATACAGTAATTGAGAATCAAAACTTTCACTTTGTAAAGAAAGCAGTTTATTGTAACTTGAAACAAACACATTTAATAATTTTGTTTGGCAATTTTCTTTCTTAAAAACAATTAGATATAAAATGCTACTTGGAAATATGGTTAAAATGGAGTGTGGTGTCACAACAGCTTGAGCAGTTGAGATCACTGTCAGGAGATTACGGCCAAAGATTTGAATATTATTTCATGCTTTCTGGTAGGATATTGAAAAAATAGCAGTGAAAATATTTTTCAATCTTACACTGGTGCCACAAGTGAAAATACCAATTTTCATGTTGTTGTTGCCAAGTTTAATTGCATGTGCCTCACAACCAGATGGAAATATGATGTCATTTACATTACATCTCTTGTGCCTGACATGATATTGTTAGTGTGTTGCTATGTGGGAGTGGTACGCCGCATGGAACAACAGGAAAGTACTGCACTGGATTTTGATAAAGCTCTTGGCAGAAAGGGTTAAAGGCATGAAATAATAGAGTATTTGTTTTTTTCTGTGAAAGATCGATATTTATTTTACCTCGTGAACACTATCGATAATATTTTCATGAGTGGCTGTGGCTACCAAAATAAATTTCTTTCACCGAAAAAAAACAAATATCCTCTATAACTTACACTGATTGGTCCTACATCAGACTTTACAGACTTCAGAGTCACCCTGTAGGCAAAATAAAATCATTCTGTAAGCTTTCTAGGTGGTAAAATCAATTTTCAGCATATTAATGATACATGCCATTAAGATATTACACAGAACATTGAAGTAAATATAAGTTTTCTAAGAATCAAGCATCAACTGAAACAATACTAATGCTTACTTTGTTAACACTTCACCAGATAACAAAACTAATGTGACACGCGAACTCGGCTCTATACAAGTGAGGACGACTGACCACTTCATGCTCAATTGAGCAAACAGTGCCTCTCCTTTCCATTAACCCATTACCAAACGACAATATTTTAGACTGGTCCAAATTGAAAACATTTGCAGACAACAAAACTGACTGAAAATTTGATTTTTGAAGGGTAGAAAACATTGTGGGAAAAGGAGAAAATGCTGGTTACCAGCATTTTCTCCTTTTCCCACAATGTTTTCTATAGGCTTCTTTCTTAGGGGCGTCAAAAGTAGGGATTGTGTGGTATTAATGGCTTAATAAACTCTTAAAATGCTCAACATACCTCAGGTCACTAATCTGGGCATAAAGTAGTAAGTTTTCCACTGACACATTCACTGTTACTGCCATTTTCTGCAACATATTTCACAAATATTATTATAAAATTAAGGCAAACTGTAAGATACCGTGGTGAAGATAAGTCAAAATACTTGACAAAAACTATTTATCACTGAATTCAATACTTAACCCATTACCACACAATCCCTACTTTTGATGCCCCTGAGAAAGAAGCCTTTAGAAAACATTGTTGGAAAAGGAGAAAATGCTGGTAACTAGCATTTTCTCCTTTTCCCACAATGTTTTCTACCCTTCACAAAACAAATTTCCAATTTTCAGTCACTTTTATTTTGTCGTCCGCAAATGCTTTCAATTTGGACAAGTCTAAAATATTGCTGTTTGGTAATAAGTTAAACCTATGTTGCGGAGAAGTATGGATAAAAGAGAGCCCACTGATTGGCACATTGGCTGTCACGACATGACAAAAATAGGATGAAAAAAAATATAAATCAAGCACTCTTTATGAAACTACATATATAACATAAGATTTATCCTTATTGGTAGAAACTGTAGCATTTTTCTTTGAAAAGCTAACCCTTTAACAACCGACAAAATTTTAGACCTGTCTAAATTGAAAGCATTTATACATGACAGTTTTAATGTGGCTCATACCAAATTATTTTTCTGTAATTGGGTAGTAAACATTGTGGGAAAAGGAGAAAATGCTGGTAACCAGCATTTTCTCCTTTTCCCACAATGTTTTCAAAAGCCTTCTCTTTCAGGGTTGTTTAAAGTCTTCACTGTGTGGTAAAGGGTTAAAACATTCTGGTTAAGGAAAAACACTTGTAAAACATTTTCTCCGTTATCCCCTGTCAATCAAAACGTTTCTATCTCAGGAAAGTAATGGTAGAAATCGATAATTTGTTAAAGGACAGAAATATAAGGAAGATCTATGACCTCTACTTACAGCATCCAGAGTGAGTAGGAAAACCAAAGGCTTATTGGTCACATTGGCATACATATCAATCAAACCTTCAAAGTCCATAGATATTCCAGATTTGGATATCTTCATCAGTGGCATCTTGGTACTATTCATGTGCATCTCTACAACACTGTTCGGGTATTTTTCTCCAATCTGTGGGGGAGGTAAAAAAAAAAAAATTCATTAATTACCAGATACTATCTTTTAACTCTTTACCAAATGACAAAATTTAAACTGTCCAAATTCAAAGCACTTGCAGACGACAAAATAAACACAATTCAAAAATTGAATTTGTTTCCAGCATGGTAGAAAACATTGTGGGAAAAGGAGAAAATGCTGTTACCAGCATTTTCTCCTTTTCCTACTATGTTTTCAAAGGCTTCTATCTCAGGGTCTTAAAAAACAAGGGACTGCTTGGTATAGGATAAAAATGGTCTGTGTTGAAAGTTTGCCGATGACATATCAAAACTGGCTCTAACAAACGAATTTGTCTTTGAAAGTGTAGAAAACATTGAGAGAAAAGGAGAAAATGATGATTGCCAGCCTTAATCATGGAGCGTTTGTACTCTGAGAGTATTCACAGTAAATATGCAGTACATTTTATGCCTCATACAGGTATTTTGCAGCAAATATTGAAAGTATAAATTTGACAAGTTGTACACTAGATATTCACCCGATGACAAAATTAGAAATTCATCCAAACTGACAGCATTTGCCGATAAATTTCACTTTTTCTCACTCAACAAAGTTTAGCCTAGAATGAACTGAAAGTGTCAGGTAAACCACAAGACACCCACAAAAAATTTCTATCTTTGATAGGGTGGAAAACATAGTAGAACAGACAAATCAAAGAATATGCATGTTGACTTACCCCAGGAATTAATTTTCCAACACATTTAGGGAGAAACCCTTCACAGGTTGCATTTAGGACCCCTTGTTGATCTGGTGGAAGCTAAAATATAACATCATATTTTCAATTCAGAAATTTCTCAAAAGATCTCTCTATACAAATTTGATGTGAGTTAGAGTGTGACTACATTTTAACTCTTTACCAAACAACAAAATCGTTGACTTGTCCAAACTGGAAGTATTTGTAGATGAAAGAATAAAAGTGACTGAAAATCTTAAATTTGTTTTGTGAAGGGTAAAAAACATTTTGGAAAAGGGAGAAAATGCTGGTTACCACCATTTTCTCCTTTTTCCACCATGTTTTCAAAAGACTTCTTTCTCAGGGTCATTGGTAAAGTCTTAAAGACAGTGTAGATCAAGATCAGACTGCACAGAACTGCCCACTCAGGAGATAATTTTCCAATTTATTCATTTGAAATAGCAAATTTAGGGTTTTAGCTATTGGCTTTCATTAAATGTAAGGTTAAAAGCAAAAGATGTGTGAAATAACATGCTGGACCTATCATTTCCTTATTTGGAGAAAAAATTATTGAATAACAATTCAAAAATACAAAGGCTATTTCATAGCAAAACAAAAAAAAAATAAAATACACACACAAAAAAAAAGACAAGCAGGATGAGAGGAAATTTTAAAAATCTCATCAGTAGGTCTTTGCAAAATGTCCCTAAGTAAGCTGGAATTACAGCTTTTTTTAGTGTATTTAACAGAGCTCCAGATTAGAGGGAGTGATGGTATTCTAAATCGATTATTTCTCTTCCAAACTCTATGTTGTGGGTACTCATTAGAATCGTCTCAATGAGACGATTCTAATGAAAACCCAAAACATAGAGTTTAGAGGAGAACAATTAATATTTTCAATTTTTAAATCAAAATCACTCCCTCTATCTGGAGCTCTGATTTAAGTTTGCTGGGTGTGAGAATGGCAGCAATATACACGTCTATGGAAATCTTATCAAATGCTAAAATTTTGCAAAATTTTTGAAAGAATTTGTAGATATCAAATTAAATGGTGCACAGATGATGGGATTCGTTTCAATACAGTATGAAATATTGTGAAAAAAGGACAAAATGCCATTCACATGCATTTTGACATTTTTTCAAAATGTTTTACTATTTCACATCTATTTTACTTTTTTAGTTTGCTATTTTACATTGATTGTGAAACAAGTTCTTACAATTCCACTTAATTACTCTCGATGATTGCTTTCTTGAAACCTTAACCAGGAAATATTAGAGAATAAATAGACAGACCAGGGCCTGTATTCACCAACCATTCTTGAGAATATTCTTAGTCTTGTTCACCAAGGTTTTCTAAATTTGTAAGTAACACAACTTCTGAATGGCTAAACCGAATGGTTTAGCCATTCAGAAGTTGTGTTACTTGCAAATGTAGAAAATTCTAAAGACTAAGACAAAGAACGTTCTTAAGAATGGTTGGTGAATACGGGCCCAAGTTACATACATGAATGGTCTGGAAGTTATACTACTTGTCTGCACAAGACTGAACTTACGTCTTTTCTGGTGAGGTTGTACATCAAAGCCTCGTGTAGCTGAGCATTGTACATCATTGTGTTACACATGTAGTCTGACACCCACAGAAACATCATGTGATTGGAATCTGCCGTATCTGGCATGGGAGGGACTGGGATCGGGGACTCTGCTTGGGCTGCCATCCAGTAAATCTCACCCTAGAACAAAGAATATTGGTGTCACTTTGGGACTCTTTATCAATTTTTTTCCATGGTTTATTACAGACATGAATTCAAACCATGCGATTCAGAAAACATCCTTGCAAGGTATGGATAATCAACATGCATCTGACCGTAAAAAATTAATTCACATCAAAGAATTGTGGCAAAGGTTAGGGAGAAATTTCTCGCTACAAGCACTGCTTTTTAATGATTCCTATAAAGAAGCCATATGAAAACATTGTGGTAACCAGCATTTTCTTCTTTTCTCTGCTCTTCCAAAGTCAAGTTTCAATTTTTGAATCATGTTTATTTTGTCGTCTGCCTATGCTTTCAATTTGAACAAGTCTAAAATTTTGTTGTTTGGCTAAGAGATAACCTAAGGAAAACAACTTGAACAAACAAAGTATCAAAACTTAATGCTTTGTAGTATCAGACAAATAAGCCTTACAAACAATAATGAATTATATCGATGGGTGAGAGCAATACTGTTGTAAGTGCCTATACATTGTATAGGCACTTACAACAGTATTGCTCTCACCCAGCGATATGACCCCCCCCCCCTCTCTCAAGCAAGACATCCTTGGCTTTAATCCTTTACCAAACAAGCCCTGGTTTTTACAAGCCAGAGGAAGAGGCCTTCTGAAAACATTGTGGGAAAAGGAGAAAATGCTGGTTACCAGCATTTTCTCCTTTTCCCCACAAAGTTTTCTACTCTTCCAAGTCAAGTTTCAATTTTTGAGTCACATTTATTTTGTCATCTGCAAATGCTTTCAATTTGGACAAGTCCAATATTTTGTTGTTTGGTAAAGAGTTAAAAAACATCGAACAAATTTTCTTGTATAATGCTGCACTTAATAATATCACTAACCTCTATATCGTGGCTTGACCCTTTGTCACACAATCCCAAGTTTTATTACCCTAGAAGAAGGCTTTTGAAAACATTATGGGAAAATGTTGGTAACCAGCATTTTCTCCTTTTCCCACAATGTTTTCTGTCCTTTCAAGGACAGTTCCCATCATTTGAATCACACTGTGAACTGTTGTCTGCAGATGCTTTTAATTCAGTTAAGTCTAACATTGTGTCGTGTGGTAAAGGGTTAACAAAATTTATCAGAAGCAAAGTTTTTGACTTTGTTCATAACAAACTCTGAGTACAAACTGTGAATCTCCATCCCACCTTGCCCTTGTACTAAAAGGTAGGGCCATTCTTGACTTGAAGAACATAGTTATTCCAAAAAAACTTAACATGCAAGATAAAAAATTATGCTCCATATCACATTCTGTGCCTTTGGAACCATAGCAAGATATTTTTCATCACTTTATCACACAACAAAATTCTAGCCTATACCAAATTAACCCATTACCACACAATCCCTACTTTTAACGACCCTGAGAAAGAAGCCTTTGGAAAACATTGTGGGAAAAGGAGAAAATGCTGGTAACCAGCATTTTCTCCTTTTCCCACAATGTATTCTGCACTTCACAATACAAGTTTCAAATATTCAGTCACTTTTATTTTGTCTTCTGCAAATGCTTTTGATTTGACAAACCTAAAATTTTGTTGTTTGGTAATGAGTTAATAGATTTTGCAGAAAACGAATTAGATAAGGCTTGAAAACTGGAATTTTTCTTTGAAAGGGTACAAAACATGGTGAAAGGAGTAAAAAAAAAAAATCTTAATTACTAGCATTTTCTCATTCTTCCACAGGGTTTCCAAAAGGTTGTAAAAACAATAGATTTTTTGGTGAAAGGTTATAAGACACGGTACTCACCTTGTGGAATGTTTCGAGATAGTCTGGAGTGAACACTGGATTTTTTATAAATCTATAATCAAGGAGGTAGTCTTTCCCCAGAGTGACATTTACTGAAAACAATTTTAGTATAGAACCGTGAATCATAGAAATTGTAGTAAAACTGTTTAACCCTTTCCCAAACGACAAAATTTTACATCTATCCAAATTGAAAGCATTTGCAGAAAACGATTTCAAAGTAGCTCAAAATGGTGCAATTTTGCTTTGATAGGGTAGAAAACATTGTGGGAAAAGGAGAAAATGCTGGTTACCAGCATTTTCTCCTTTTCCTACAATGCTTTCATAAGCTGTCTTTCTCAAGGTTAAAGTTGGGATTGTGTGGTAAAGAGTTAAACATATTCATTTAACATTGATTGAGAAACAGCTTATACTAATCTCTCTTGACTTTGCTATCTGGGAATTACACCAGTACTCGCGCCAAATGTCTGGCTGAATGAATCCCGAGTTGACACCCGCTCCCTGATATTGAACTCAGGACCTTTTGGTTATGAAGATGACACTCTACCTCACAACCATGGACACCACACAATTTTAGAATTTTAGCACGGTATTATATTGAAAGTACTAGTAATTCAAATGTGCCTCAAATTATGAGATTTGTCTGTAAAAAAGTGAAGGTAAACACATTGTGAGAAAAAGTGAAAATCCTGGTATTTCAGCTTTCAAAACCAGAATGGTAAAAGGAGAAAATGCTGTTAAACAGCAGTTTTCTCCTTTCCCCAGCCTGTTTTCTGCCCTTTAACTCATTACCAGACAACAATATTTTAGGGATGTCCAAATCGGAAGCATTTGCAGACGACAAAATAAAAGTGACTGAAAATTGAAATTTGTTTTGTGAAGGGTAGAAAACATTGTGGGAAAAGGAGAAAATGCTGGTAACCCACAATATTTTCTAAAGGCTTCTATTTCCAGGGCATCAAAAGTAGGGATTGTGTGGTAATGGGTTAAGAAAACCTAAACTAATTAGTATCAATTTCAAATTTGTCATTTGCAGATGCTGTTAATTTGGACGAGTGTTTTATTTCTGGTATTGAATAGGGTAAGCATACTGTACCTTTCAGTTTGTCAAGTTTCTTGGCTCCATCAACATCCACCTCTTTCCTTATTAGAGGACACATCTGTAATATAGCATAGAGCATATGTGTTAGCAGAGAGAACACATCCATAATGTTACACAGTGTAAGTGTGTAACTCTTTACCACATGATCCAGAGGTTTAATGAGCCTGAAAGAGAAGGGTACTGAAACACTGTGAGAAAAGGAGAAAATGCAGCATTTTCTCCTTTCCCAACAATGTCTTCAAAAGCTGTCTTTCCCAGGGTTGTGAAAACAAGGGATTGATTGGTAATGGTTAACTCTTTACCAAACGACAAAATTCTGGACTAGTCTAAATTGAAAGCACTTGCAGACAACAATATAAATGTGACTCAAAAATTGAATTTTGATTTTGGAAGGGTAGAAAAAGTTGTGGGAACCCCACCACCAGCAATTTCTCCTTTTCCCACAATGTTTTCAAAAGCTTTCCTTCTCAAGGTCGTTAAAAGCCAGGATTGTGTGGTAAGGAGTTAAACAACATAGGGGAAAGGAGAAACTACTAGTTACAAGCATTTTACTAGCATTTTCTCGCTTGTTTCCTAAATTTTTCTCTCTTTGGTTCGTTAACCCTTTACCAAACAACCCCTGGTTTTTACGACCCTCAGATAGAAGCCTTTTGAAAACATAGTGGGAAAAGGAGAAAATGCTGGTAACCAGCATTTTCTCCTTTTCTCACACCATGTTTTCAACCTTTCTGGAAAAAAATCCAATTTTTGAGTGACCTCTAATTTGTCGTCTGCAAAAGCTTTCAATTTGGACCAGTCTAAAATTTTGTCGTTAGGTAAAGAGTTAAAAGATGGGATTGTATGGTATAGGGTAAATTCTTCACCAAACAGTCCGTGCTTTCATAACCCCAAGAGTCAATACCTTTTCTGAGTTTTCTCATAATGTTTTCAAAAGCTTTCTCATGTTCGATAAATTGATTGTATGGTAAAGTGTAAACTCTTCGTCAAATAGTCCTGTGGTAAAACAAACTTGCATTTTCTACCCTTCTCTAAAATTAAATCATATCATGTTAGAGACTTTCTATTTGTTGTTGCTTCCATCCCATTTTTCATCGACATACTCCTTATATAGTGTTGCAAACCCCTAGAGCTCCCTACAACACTTGAAACCTGAGGCCTGCTGGTTCAAATCACCTGATTGGCCAATTTCCTTCGAGGCTTTTGTGATAGTAAATGCGAAATGATTCACTCATCTCTCACCACTGATCATTAAATCAACGATCGTTATGTGGAAAAGCAACAAGTGGCTCTAAATGAATATTGTGCACGGTACTGTCAAAAGAAAGTCAAGGAACTGGCCACTGTAATAACTCAGTAATAATGCTGAAAATGGCTTTAAACACCTTACTAACAAGCAATAGTGGTTGAGTCACAAATTTTTTTGTGTTGTAAAAGAGTTAACCCTTTACCACACAATCTTGAGTTTTAGTGTCCCTGATTGAAAAGGCTGTAGAAAACCTTGTGGGAGAAGGAGAAAATGTCTGTAACCAACATTTTCTCCTTTTTCCAGTCTGTTTTTATACCTTTTTCACATAAAAAAGTTTCATTTGTGCAACATTCGACTCTTGACCAAAGGACAAAATTTTCGACTGGTTGAAATTGAAAGCACTTACAGACCATGCGCACAAAATAAACCTAACTCAAAAATTGAAATTTGTTTCCAGCAGGGTAGAAAACATTGTGGGAAAAGGAGAAAATGCTGGTAACCAGCATTTTCTCCTTTTCCCACATTGTTTTCAAAAGTGTTCTATCTCAGGGTCGTAAAAACAAGGGATTATTTGGTAAAGGGTCAAATTGATGTTTGCATAATTTTTTGCTTTCGATTTGAGCAAGTCCAAAAGATATAGAAAAATACCTGTTTATTCAGGAGACCTTTGAGGGACTTTCCTATTGGTCCTCAAAGAAGATTCAATTTGAGCAAGTCCAAAAGATATAGAAAAATACCTGTTTATTCAGGAGACCTTTGAGGGACTTTCCTATTGGTCCTCGAAGAAGATTCAATTTGAGCAAGTCCAAAAGAGAAAGAAAAATACCTGTTTATTTAGGAGACCTTTGAGGGACTTTCCTATTGGTCCTCGAAGGAGATTCAACAGAAATGCAAGACCCCCATGAAACTTTATATTCACACTATCTATACTGCTGCCACAATTTGTAGTGGCAACCTTTGGACGACCATTCCCATCAGCACCTGTGGAAAAAAAAATAGGAAAAATTTCATTAACTCTATCCCAAACAACAAAATCTAACACTGATCAAAATTGAAAGCATTTATAGACGAATGATTAGCCCTTTACTAGATAACAAAATTTAAGCCCATTTCAAATTGAAAGCATTTGCAGACGACAATTACAATGTGGTTCAAATGTTGCAACTGTTTATTGATAGGATAGAAAACATCGTGGGAAAAGGAGAAAATGCTAGTTACCAGCATTTTCTCCTTTTCTCTTAAGGTTTTCAAGTGTTGCTTACAAGGGTCATCAAAAGTCGTCATTGTAAAGTGATAATGTTGCTTGAATGACTGCACTTTTCTATAATAGTAACCAGTATTTTCTCATTTTCCCAAAATTTTTTTTCAAAAGCATTTTCTCTGAGGGTCATTAAAACTTAAAACTTAGGATTGTTCCTAATTCTGTGTGTGTGTGTGTGTTTTTTTTGTTTAAATTTCTGCAAATTTTATTTCTGTGATGTCCAGTGGCAGCGTTTTTGGTATTTGATATCTGGGGGAGTTGAATTGCAAGAATTATAGTTGACAACAATCTAATTTCATTTCATTTCAGCAATTAACAAATATCAGATAGATATCCACATCTGGTGCTGAAATACTACCCTACTGAAGATTTACCCGTCACCAAACGACAAATATTTACACTGGTCCAAATTGAAAGCACTTGAAGACAACAAAATATACATGTACATAACTCAAAAGTTGAAATTTGTTTCTGGCAGAAAATATTGTGGGAAAAGGAGAAAATGCTGGTATCAAAAGGCTTCAACAGTAATGCATCCAGAAACTTCAAATTGTGGGGCACATACCCCCTAAATCTAGCAAAAAGGGGGCACTTTAATCCAAAAATGGAGCATCTGATTTTTTTTCTTTTTAAGAAAATGAAAGGAATGATTAGTTAGATAAAGGCTTGCTACAATAAATGTAAGATCTGCATTTTTTTCTAATGGATCACACAATGATTCAACTCATACTAACAGCAATGTTACCACTAGCTTTTTATTTTAAGGGTACACTTACTACCCTGAGCTGTAAATCTGGGTTTACATTTTTATATAAGAGACTATGACAATTTGGTTCCTAAATGGACGTAACGCAATCACTATTGATGGTTTGCAGCAAAAATAGCCAATTTAATTAAGATATTTGTGTAAATTTTCTGTTTAAAGTCAATTAAAAGCTGAAATAAAAAAGTCTGAAGTGACTGATCGGATAATATTAAACAGACATTTATTTGTGTCATGGGTTTTCGTGTGTTTTCCACCGATCAATTTTCATGTCTTTTAATTTGTAAGTAAGTTTTTCCGCACGGTTTGACACAAATTGTAAATAAGGGTAACAACCAACTTCAAAAACTGTCATTTTACACAAGATAAGCGAATAATGGTTTTTTCCATGCGTTCTCTTACCTGAGGTCTCGCATGTAATTTATGCCCAACTAAGGCCAACTGCTTTTCCAGCATGTAAAGAACGCATAATTCTTTTTCTAACAAACAGGTGATAAGTCATTTTCTTTTTAAAACAGCCTCATCATTTTCAGTCGTATCTTCTATAGCTATTACATGGCTTCATGAAAAAATCAAGCAGTGAAATTTCTGTCACCATTTCCGTCGAAGACTCATGGAAACTGATTACTAAAACTTTTATCCAATCGAATTCATGGCATATTTAGCACCTTTCTAATTTATGATGTCATTGAAAAACGTCATGAGGACTTGGGAAATCAAGCGACCTTTTAACAGGTAAATGTTGTTTCCCTTATACTGGCTAATTCGTAGTTTTTGGACGGAATAGTTTTCGAGACAGTGTTAGATTTTCGGCACTACGCAATGTGCTTTTAATACTGCGTGCATTACAGTAAAAATGCCGCATTTTGTGCGCATAGTTTTTAGACTTTGAGGGCATTCTTGGAAATAAGCGGCAATGCCACAGGCTGGATGCATCACTGGATGGCTTCTATCTCATGATCAAAATTTGTTGCTTGAAATATAGAAAACATTGCGAGAAAAGAAGAAAATGCTGGTTACCAGCATTTTCTCCTTTTCCCATAATGTTTCTAAAAGGCTTCTATCTCATGAGTGTAAAATCCAGGGACTGTTTGGTAAAGGGTTTATGGTCTTAAAATACACTATGTTTGTGATCCTCTTTGTTGGTCGTTCTCATTCAGGTGAGCATGAAAAAAACACAGGTAGATTGATGCATGTGTGACTGAATCACCCTATGAGGCAAGCAACTCTTGCCTGTGCCTAGTAGAGCTAAGAAATCTTACCAATGCTGAACTCCAAATCAAAAGTCACACCTGAGATTGTGGCATCAAACTTTCCGCTAGTTTTAAAAAACCTGTAAAAAGATATACAACTACAAATTAACCTTTTAGCAAACGATTCTTTCGTTATTAATCATATACGTGTACCTAACAAACCCTGGTCTTAAAGACCCAGATGAAGCCTTCTAAAAACAATGCGGCAGAAGGAGAAAATGCTGGTAACCAGCATCTTCTCCTTTTCCCACAATGCCTTCTCCTTTTCCGAAAGTCAAGTTTCAATTTTTGAGTCATGTTTATTTTGTCGTTTGCAAATGCTTTCAGTTTGGACTAGTCTAAAATTTTGTCATTCGGTAAATAGTTAATTAACCCTGAGGAAGAAAACATTAGAAAACATTGAAGGAAACCAGTATTCTGTCTCTTTCCCTATAAATGAGCCATAGTCTTACAAAAGAGAGTTTAACTTACCAAACGACAAAACTTTAAGAGTTGTCCAAATTGAAAGCATTTGCAGACAACAAATTAAACATGACTCAAAAATTTGTTTTGGGAAGGGTAGAAAACATTGTAGGAAAAGGAGAAAATGCTGGTTACCAGCATTTTCTCCTTTTCCTACATTTTTTTCAAATGGCTTCTTTCTCAGGGTCTTTAAAAGTCAGAATTGTGTGGTAGAGGGTTTAACCCTTTCCCAGACGACAAACTTTTGGACTGGACCAAATTGAAAGCATTTGCAGACGACAAATCATCTCTTGCTGACAAGATTATTTCTGTCTATGATAGGGTAGAAAACATTGTGGGAAAAGGAGAAAATGCTGGTAACCAGCATTTTCTCCTTTTCCCACAATGTTTTCAAAAGGCTACTATGCTAGACCAGTAAAAACCAGGGATTGTTTGGGAAAGGGTTAATGCAATCTTTATCGTCACAACATCATTATGGATCAGTAAAACCCATACTGTCTAAAATTCACAAAATTCTGCCGATGCTTATCAAACTGAAGTCCATACTCAACGGTTACTACCGGTAAGTTTTTGCTCAAACTGTAAAGTCTCGTTTGTGTTAACCCTTTACCCCATAAGGCATTTCTATGGTATCTGTAATTGACCCTTAATAACAGCAAGGATGAAGCCATTTCTTATGTGTATATGATACCTTTTGATAGTGTAGAAAACATTGTGACAAAAGGTGAAATTGCTCATCATGAGCAATTTCACCTTTTTTCCACAATGTTTTCCAAAGGCTCCTACAAGCAATGCGTTGAAATGAGTATCTATGGAGTAAAGGGTTAAAAACAGTCTCAAAATGTGAGATGAAAGCATTGTTTTAATTCTTTACCAAACAACATAATTTCAGGCTTGTCTAAAATGAAAACATTTGCAGAAGACAAAATAAACATGGCTCAAAAATTAAAACTTGAGTTTGGAAGAGTAGAAGACATTGTGGGAAAAGGAGAAGATGCTGGTTACCAGCACTTTTTCCTTTTCCCAAGGTGTTTTTAGAAGGCTTCATCTGGGGCTATAAAACCAAGGCTTGTTTTCTAAATGTTACTACACATAGCTTTCAGTTTTGAAATATAGCTTTTCTTAGATTTGACATGGTGACCTACTTATCAACCTGACATGACCTAATTTCAAACTCATCAGAGATATTATCAAGACACACTGTATGCATGAGTAGAAGGGCTGAAAATGTGGCCTCTAGAGTGCACAAAAGTTTTTATAGCATTTGAAATTGATGCTGTGACTTGGCTTTTGCCCTGACATGACCTAATTTTTAACTCGCCCTAGATATTTATCAATGCAATCTGACTAGTTTTCATAAGTATCTGACTGAAAATGTGGCCTCTAGAGTGCACACAAGATAACTGTTGACTCTCAGACATCAAACAATGCACAAGTGGCACTGCACAATCCCAAAAGATCACCTTGAAAACTTTATGCTCAGGCAAGCCTAATAATAATGGTAATGTTATTCAAACTTCCTTACCAAACAAATCAAATTTCAAAACAAAACTGAAAGTATTTGCAGGTAGCAAATTCAGTATTGCCCCAATGATTTGATATCCCTTTGAAAGGCTGATAACATAGTGGGAAAAGGAGAAAATGCTAATAAGCAGCATTTTCTACTTTTCCCACAATTTCTAATCAAAAGCCTTCTTCCTTTAATGGCCGTTAACTTTTTTGTGTTACCACACGACAAAATTCTATATCTGTCCAAATTCAAAGCATTTGCAGACTACATTTGAGATGCTGCTTGAATGGTGGAATTGGTCCTAGGGCAGAAAACATTGTGGGAAAAGAAGAAAATGCTGGTTACCAGCATTTTCTCCTTTTCCTACAACGTTTTCAAAAGGCTTTTTCTCAAGGTCGTTAAAAGTAAGGATTTTGTGGTAAAGGGTTAAACACATGACTGTGGATTGAGGACATTAATTCATACGAAACTTGTCATTCTGCTTATAATTTTTTTGTAACCAAGTAATCTTTCAAGTGTCAACCTTTCATTTCCTGATGATTTGAGTTTGGTTGTGTTTTTTTTCTTCACAATTTTATTCCTTGACTGTGAATTATTCTGTGTCATTAGCCCTAACATAAGAGACTTTTGAAAAATAGTTATTTCCATTTCAAAAAAAAAATTCTACTCTTTCAAAGGCAATTTCATCATGAGTCGCATTTAGTTTGTCGTTTGCAAATGCTTTCAAGTTGTCTGGTAAAGATTTAACTCTTTCCCAAACAACAATCTGTAGACTCTTCAAAAGTGAAAGGTTCTGCAGGCAACAATTTCGATAGTGACACAAATAGACTGAAGTACTGTACAAGAAAAAGTTGATGCAAAGCATCAAAGTCGCCGCAAAAAAATTTGTTTAATGCTTCAAGAAAGCCAGGGCAAGTAAGTAAATGTCAGTTTTCATCAGCAGATTTTTTAACACATTATGAAATTATGTGAATAGTAATCAAAACTTGTCTTCTTTTACAGTATCTAATACCCTAGCACAGCACCCTCTTAGCTCTTTTCGAAACGACAAATATCAGACTCTTCCAAATTCAAAGAGTTGGCAGATGACAATTTAAAAAGCTGCAAAAATGGTGGAAAATTCGCTAGTAGTGGGGGAAAAGTATTTAATAAAGAAGAAATTGCTTATAACGAGCAATTTCTCCTTATCCAACATGTTTTGACAAAAGAATTTGATAGCACACATGTGATAATCCGTGTTTGTTTGGGAAAGTGGTGAAAGCAGGGCTAAGTTACTAAAATGTTGCTGTCCTAGGAAAGTATGATTCAAGAGGACGTAAGTTTGCAAGGCATACTTTCAATTTAAGCAAGTCTAAGACTATAGTGTTTGGTGAACAGTCTTCATAAAGAATCATGGTTTTGCATCGCGCTTTATCATTATGAACAACACAGCGAAAAAGTGGCCTCTCTCCAGATTTTTTGCACAAATTAAATTTATGCAGAGCTCGTTGAGAAATAAACAAAGGAGTTCTAAACTATCTTTGTTGTAAAAACTCAACTTAGAAATAAGTAACCAATAATGGTCAGATACAATCATAACCATCATACCCGTTCTTAGGCGGAATTTAGCACAATTTCAGCAATGCACAATTTTAGCAGTGGTCATTCAACAAAAAAAACACAAATAGTAGGAAAAACTATCTACAAAATAATCAAAATGATTATTAAACCTGTGTACGAAGGTTGTACGAAACGACCAACTGGGTACGAAATGACCAAAATTGAAAGTATAAGTAGGTACGAAATGACCAAAATCATACGAAATGACCTAGGTACGAAATTAACTACTTATACTTTCAATTTTGGTCATTGGGTGGGTCGGTGGCCTAGTGGTTAACACGTTGGACTACCAATCCGAAGGTCTGGGGTTCGAATCCCGGTCTGGTAGGATGTTTTCAGAGACACTTCGTGTCTCCCACCCAACAAGAGGTGAACTGGTTAGAAACCCAGAGGTAGCCTCGCATGTATCGGTGCTATACACTGAGCATGTAAAAGAACCAAGGAAATCTATTCGAAAAAGAGCTAGGGTCTGGTACCCGGATTTCTTTGTATCCGATTCTTTCTCTCTACTCAGATATGCGTATATAATAATAACATAGCACATGTACATAAATGTCACAAAAAAAAAAGGTGGAGGATAAATGTTACATTACTAACTAATAAAAACCCTTCTCATTCGCGAGAAGAATATCCTTCAAAAAGCTAGTGCTAGTGTGGGAAATTACCTGAGACAACAACAACAACAAGCTACGAAATGACTGGAAACCTGTACAGCCTTGACCAATGGAAACAAGGCATTTATGTGGACGAGTCCATTTCTCACGAATAGTGACAATAAAAGAAATAATTAGGCGGTTTTTTGATGTTGTAAGTATTAATAGAACAAAAATAGTATCGTATTGCAATTTCGTAGTTTAAGAATGAATTAAAAAGCCAGTTTAAGGCGAAGTAACGTTAGAAAGATTCCTTGTTAACCTAACACCCCTATAAAAACGAAATTCCCACTATCCATGTCCTAACTCGAAAAACTATTAAAAATATAGTCGCGCGCTTCTGCGCGGCGACTAATGAGGGAAGAAAAAATCCTTGGAAAAGGAGAAAATGGTGGTCACCAAAATTTTCTCCATTTCCTGAAATGTTTTCAAAGTCTCTAGAAACAGGATTGTTAAATTTCGGGATAGTGCGGTAACTCATTGCCAAACGACAATATTGTAGGCTTGTCCAAATTGAAAGCATTTGCAGATGACAAAAAAAAAAAAAAAAAAAATACAGAAAATCTGAAATTTGTTTTGTGAAGGGAAGAAAACACTCTGAGAAAAGGAGAAAATGGTGGTTTCCAGCATTTTCTCCTATTCCCACAATATTTTCTAAAGGCTTCTTTCTCAGGGTCGTCAAAAGTAGTGACTGTGTGGTAATGGGTTAAAGAAGGGAGGAGATCATGTAGCCGTGAAAAACTAATAACTTGTTGACACAGTATTGTTTTCCTTTTAACTCTTTACCACACAATAAAGACTTTTAACAACCCCTAGAAAGAAGCCATCAGAAAACATTTTGTGAAAAGAAGAAAATGCTGGTTACCAGCATTTTCTCCTTTTCCCATGATGTTTTCTATCCTATCATAGACAAATTCCATAATTTAAGCCACTTTGAAAATGTCGTCTGCCAATTCTTTCAATTTGGACAGGTCTAAAATTTTGTTATTTGGTAAATCATCAAGTAAATGGGAGACAAGATGTAGGGATGGAGTGTTGGCCTCCTACAAGAGAGGTTCTAGGTTCAAGTCTTGTAATAAGCTAGATCAACCTTTGAAACTTTCTACATTATTGGCATGGTACTAGTTAACATTTCACAAAATAACAAAATTATACACTAGACTAACTTAAAAATATGTGCAGATGTTATATTGAATATGACTCAAATGCTGGAATATTTCTTTGGAAGGCTAGAAAATATTGAGGAACAAGAGGGCCATGATGGCCCTGTATCACTCAACTGGCTTTTTAACCCTTTACTGCACAAATTATAGAGTTCATGACCCTGAAAAAGAGCTCTTTTGAAAACAATGAACACTGTCAATACAAGCAGGCAATACAAGCAGGTTTATTCATTGGCATAAAAGGTAAAGTTCTTGGAAAAAAAATGAATGACAGAAACCTTACTTTGAATTTGAAATCCCTCTCATGTGAGCATAATTATTAACACCAAAATGAAAAATCAATCTTTCTGAAAACAGAACATTTTTTATCAAAAACCTTAAATATCTGGCACTAATCATGTAATCACTGCAGTTTGATACTCAAGGGAGGTAAATAGTAACAAACTTTATCCTTTATAACAAGAGTTATCTTCCTTGATTAATGTTTTAATTGAAGTGACTACATACGGAAGCCTATGTTAAACTTGTGTTCCCTGGAATGGAGCCAATTTTTACCCCAGGTCTATAACATGAAGATACATGTTAACGGTCTATTAGATAAAGCTACATGCCAAATTCAGTAGACCTGAGCCTTTTAGTTTCAGGACAGAAAAAAGTTTTGTTGAATATAATTCTTTTAAGAAATTCTGAAGAGGACCACGGCAGGATTATTTCCGTGAAGTTTCATCAAATTTGGATGGGTAGTTTCAGAGAAGAAACTGCTTTAAATAAAACACATGCACGGATGGAAGCACGACAGACACCAGGCCATGACATAAGCCCGCTGGCCTACGGCCTACGGCCAGTGGAGCTAAAAAGGAGAAAATTCTGGTTTACCAGCTTCCATGAAGCAAACATCTTCAGTGATTCATGTAAGTTGTAAAATTTGATTCAATGTTATATGAATACATAGCTCCAGATAGACAGAGTGACTTTAATTTCAAAATTGAAAATATGAATTATTCTCCACTAAACCCTTATGTTGTGGTTACTCATTAGAATTGCCTCATCGAGACAAATCTAATGAGTACCAACAGCAAAAGGTTTCAAAGGGAAATAATGGATTTAGAATACTATCACTCCCTCTAATTTAGATCTCCGTAAATAGGTTTAAGCCTCTACCACACGATCCCGACTTTTGAAATCCCTGAGAAAAAAACCTTTTAGAAAACATTGTGGGAAAAGGAGAAAATGCTGGTAACCAGCATTTTCTCCTTTTCCCACAATGTTTTCTACCCTTCCTGAAACAAATTTCAATTTTTCAGTTACATTTTTTTTTTGTTGTCTGCGCTTGCTTTCAACTTAGACTAGTCTGAATTTCATTGTTTGATTAACCTTTTAACTAAATCAAGCAAACTGATTGAAAGCTACTTTATCTAGACACAACTTAATCACAAACTTTTACTGCTGACCTGAAAAGTGACATTCAATCTTCTAAATATAGTATATACAACTTACCCTTTCTTGAAAGAAAAATCCGCATGGACACTCAAACTGGCCCCAGAGGCCTTCCATGTCAGTCCTTTACCAGCGGCTGTGCTGATATCACTGCTAGGTGGATTAAATGAGGTCACATGGATACTGTAATTTAAACAGGAATAAGTCCAGATTCTTTGATTTTTTTTTTTGTCTGAACAGTGCTCTGAAGAAAGAGGGTTTAGAATCATCATAATGCATTTTACCTTAAAAGTTATTGCATTATGTGGTGTAATTTTGTTTAATCCTTTACCACACAATCCTGACTTTTGATGACCCTGAGAAAGAATCAACTTGAAAACTTTGTGGGAAAAGGAGAAAATGCTGGTAACCAGCATTTTCTCCTTTTCCCACAATGTTTTCTCTCCTCTTCTATACACACTTTCAATCACTTTTATTTTGACATCTGCAAATGCTTTTAATTTGGACCAGTCTAAAATTTTGTCATTTGGTAAATGGTTAAAAGCCAGCTGATTCATGATGTAGAGCTTTCCTTTACCATGGTGAAATATTACTCATAGTAAAAAGCTTCAAACCATGCCAGCTTGCATTGAACTACCAGTTTAAAGGGCATAATTCTAATGCATGTACCATATCTAAAATCTGAATACACTGGTTAGTGTAATTCTTTTCATAGCAAAGCGTTTAACTCTTACCAAACTACAAGTCCAAATCGAGAGCATTTGCAGACAACAAAATAAATATGAATCAAAAAATGACATTTGATTGGAAATGGTAGAAACATTAAAACATTGTGGGTAAAGGAGAAATTGCTGGTTACCAGCATTTTCTCCTTTTCCCACAATGTTTTCAAAAGGCTGCTTTTGTTAGGGTCGTTAAAAGTCGGGGTTGTGTGGAAAAGGGTTCATGCAATTTCCAACATTATTTCAATTATAATACGGTGACCAGTGTAACTATCCTATCCTGGAGTTTCTTTTATAAGTTTGATGATGTTTATCAACCCTCTACCACACAATTCCCACTTTTAAGAACCTTAAATAAGAAGGCTTATGAAAACATCGTGGGAAAAGGATGCTGAAGCATGTGAGAAAAGTAGTTGGTGCCTTTGGAAAGAAAGTTGTGTTAGTACTGGTATGAGAAAGCCAGGAAACACATGTGCGTCACCGACTGCCATATGACCTTAGCTGTTGAAGTGGCACTAAACCCCAATACAACAACAAATCCAGTATCGTGTTTTACAAACACTCCATCATCTGGTCAAGGACAAAACTGACTTACTTTGTCACTGAGTATTTCACACCTGCTTCCTTCCCACTCTGATCAGGTATTTTCATGTTCAGCATGCTTTGGTGTAAGGCTGTCATAGCAACTGTGTTTGCTGTTAAAGGAAAATAAAGAGGTATGAAAGAAAACAAGTTTTAGTTTAACCCTTTACCACATAATCCTGAGTTTTAACTACCGTCCTAGTGGGCTATTGTCCTAGTGGGCTTTTGTCCTAGTGGGCTATTGTCCTAGTGGGCTTTTGTCCCAGTGGGCTTTTGTCCAACACCCATCTCTACCATAGGTAGATGCTGACCCTTCAGAAGGCCCTTAATGCAAGTCAAGACTTAGTGTTTTGAAGACCCTGTGAAAGGATTTTGTAAATATCATAGGAAAAGGAGAAAATGCCACTTAACTCTTTACCACAAAATCCACACAACTTTTAACAACCCAGGAATAGAAGGCTTTAGAAAACATTGTGGGAAAAGGAGAAAATTTTGGTAACCAGCATTTCCTCCATTTTCCACAATGTTTCATACCCTATCAGAGACATAAATTGTCATCATTAGAATTTTCATCTGCAAAATTTAATGCTTTCAATTTGGATGAGTCCAATGTTGTATGATAAAGAGTTAACATGGTTTTCTTTACTTCAAACAATATTTTCAAAACTTTAAGTCTTTACCAAACAACAAATTTATAGAGTGGTCCAAATTGAAAGCAATTGCAGCCAACAAATTGAATATGACTGAAAAATTAAAGTTTGATTTGGGAAGGGTAGCAAAGATTGTGGGAAGAGGAAAATGCTGGTTACTTAGTTCCCACATTCTTTTCAAATGGCTTTTTTTTCAGGGCCGTTAAAAGTCGTGATTATGTGGTAAAGACTTAACCAGCATTTTCTCCTGTTTCCACTGTGTTTTCAAAGGCCCTCTTTTTGGGACTGTGTGATAAACACCTTAAGTACGATAATTATGTAGCAAATCCGTAAATCAAACCGTTTGAAAATCAAGGGTACCGTAATAACGAATGACTACTGTCTGGACATTTCACATCTGGTCACAGGTTGCAACAGAAGCAAAAATAAGTTAACTCATTACCAAACGACAAAATGTTAGGTTTGCCCAAATCAAAAGCATTTGCAGATGACAAAATAAAAGTGACTGAAAATTTGAAATTGGTTTTGTGAAGGGTAGAAAACATTGTGGTAAAAGGAGAAAATGCTGGTTACCTTTTCCCCTTTTTTCTCCTTTTCCCACAATGTTTTCTAAAGGCTTCTTTCTCAGGGTCGTCAAAAGTAGGGATTGAATGGTAATGGGTTAAGACTTTCTTAAATCTTTAACTCTTTACCAAACAAGACTTGCCTAAATTGAAAGCATTTGTACACGACAAAAAAAAACATGATGACAAGTCTAAGATTTTGTTGTCAGTAAAGAGTTAAAAGAGTGGAAACCGTTGTGGGAAAAGGAGAAAATGTTGGTTACTAGCATTTTCCCCTTTTCCAACAATATTTTTGGAAGGCTTCTTCCTCTGGGTCATCAAAGCAAGGGATTGTTTGGTACAGGCTTAACAAAGACAAAATTTAAGATAAGCTGAAACTAAAAGCTTCTGCAGGTGAAAATACAGTTTAACCCCCAGAAAATTAATTCATCTTTCAGTGGGTAGATGACAGTTCATGGAAGAAAAGAAAATATTGGTTACCAGCATTTATTTTCTGCTTTTCCCATGTTGTTTTCAAATGTCCTTTTCCGTATGCTTGTTATATAGCGGGATTGTTTGGTAAAGGGTAAATAATTGGTTATTTGCAGAGTGAGCCATAATCTCCTTGCAAGTAATATCATAAAGTGGATTCTTGAACTTTTCCCCCTCATACTTCCTGTTGGACAACACAAACAAACAGGACTTGTTGAGTTAATTAACTGTCTCTGCAGTTTTCAACTCTTTCAATAGCAATCCAGTGCTTTCATAATCCTGTGGTAAAAGTCTTTTGAAAACATTGTGGGAATAGGTGAAAATGCTGGTCATCAGCATTTTCTCTTTTTCTCAGAATTTTTGAAACCTTTAACTGATTTATCTTATCATTTGAAACATGATAATTACCTAATTTGTTTCCTGCTAATGCTGTTAACCCCTTACCAAACCACAAAATTTTAAACTGGTCCAAATTGAAAGCACTTCCAGACGGCAAAATAAATGTAACTCAAAAATTGGAATTTGTTTCCATTAGGGTAGAAAACATTGTGGGAAAAGGAGAAAATGCTGGTTACCAGCATTTTCTCCTTTTCCCACAATGTTTTCAAAAGGCTTCAATCCCAGGGTCGTAAAAACCAGGGATTGTTGGGTAAATGGTTAAACAATCTGAACTGCAGTAACCCTTTACCACACAACCTTGAGTTGTAATGACCTTGTACAGGCTTTCAAAATCTTTATGGAAAATTAGGAAAATGCTAGAAACCAGGATTTTATCTTTTTCCCATGATATTCTCTACCCTACCAATGACATAAATCATCATTTTAGCAACATTAAGGTGCTTTGAATTCAGGTCTACTACAACATTTGGTATTTGGTAAAGTTTTAATATTATTATGTATACCATATTTCAAGCCTTTGTCAGTAATTCTTGCTTTAAAACCTGGATTGACTGCTGCATTTGAGCCAAGAATGGCAACAAACATCAAAACGAGTGTCAGCTGTATGAAGGACCCCATCTGGACTGTGGATCTTCTGTAATGAGCCTGTAAATCAGAGATTCCAAGAGAGATAAATCAGATTACCTTTCAGGTTGCTAATTGTGACTTTGATGGCTTTCGGAGACAGTGTAGATCAAGATCAGACTGCACAGAATGTACACAGTGAGATTTCACATAGAAGCAAACTTTTTAACCCATTTCCGCACGATCCCTACTTTTGACGCCCATGAGAAAGAAGCCTTTAGAAAACATTCTGGGAAAAGGAGAAAATGCTGGTAACCAGCATTTTCTCCTTTTCCCACAATGTTTTCTACCCTTCACAAAACAAATTTCAAATTTTCAGTCACTTTTATTTTGTCGTCTGCAAATGCTTTCAATTTGGACCAGTCTAAAATATTGTTGTTTGGTAATGAGTTAATTTGCTATCGTTTATACTATGGGTTGGCAATCTTTCCTTTATTTAGTTTTCTTCTATACTATGGGTTGGCAATCTTTCCTTTATTTAGTTTTCTTCTGGTTACCAGCATTTTCTCCCTTTACCACAATGTTTTCTACACGCGCCTTTCTCAGGGTCATCAAAAGTAGGGATTGACTTGTGTGGTAATGGGTTAAGTCATAAATGACCGCAAGAGCTAAACTTGCTAGATCTACCAATAAAAGTATTTTTTCAACTGAGGTTGAAATTACTAGGAGTATGGGTCGAATAATGTTCCATATAAATATTTGAATTCTCCTTTTACTTCTGATCAAGCCACAAGAACATTCAATTAATTCTTCATGATATCAACCTTAAAGGAGAAATCATTTAATTCTAGACCAAACATGTAAAATATAGATCTACATGTACATAATCTTGTTCTGTGAGCAGATTCTTCGTATCTCTAGTCCAAATATTTAGACGTACACATGCTTGTTTGCCGTTCAACATTTATTTTTCGGACATCTCACATTTTACTTTTCTTTTGCATGTACGTACACGATGAATGTCAAAATGTGAAATAACGTACGTAGGGTCTTATAAATAGGACTATCGTATCTCCAGCAATCAATTCATGTAAAAAAAAAAAAACTAGAATACATCTAACGAGTAAAGTACAAAACGAAAATGTCTCACCTCTTACGCAAACTTCGGTTTGACAGAGACAAGGAACTTGATCAGAAAATATTTGTCACGATTCCACTTTGTTTACCATTATCTGTCGAATCTGTTGTTCTTATATATCGTTTGAACTAAAATGGTTGTTCAGTTTTAACTATAGATGGCAGTGAGGTGGACGTCAAAGTAGTTCCGGCCACTCAAATGAACCGGTGTATACATACATGTATATGGTGATACCGGAGTCTACGGATATCGGTACATAGTAAAAAATATTTTAAACGCTTTGCCTTTTTAGTTCAACCATGACCAAGATAATGTGAATCCTAATTTACTTTATAAATATTTAAGTATACGTGCAATAATCTATTAGGTAGAATTTTGTCTACCGATTTATATGTTGTTTGAATGTTTAATAATCCGAATTATGTTTACATTCTGCTTAACAGTATAAATAAATCGTCACTTCAAACTTCGAATTGTAGCGGTTGTTGCGTTTACAAACGAGATGACACGCAAGGGAGACTACCGACTGGTTAAAAATATTATTATCATTCTTTTACGCCTCTCTTGATTTTGGATTATATAGCAATCCTTCAGAAACGTAAATATTTACGTTACCATCGTGAAAACATATATAATCTATTATAAGTAAGCCTAGGATTTTTTTTAATGCCGATCGTCTCCACAAACTATAAGCGTGAACCATATTTTATTCGTCTTTGGTTTTAGGCGGCTCAGAATTATAAGGGAGACAACTCTGGGACTTACGCAGATTTAAGGAAGTACGAGTTTTCTCCCTTAGACCATTAAATGTTTGCAATTTTGCCAGTCTCCAGTATAATGAAACATAGCACTTGATTCGGGTTTTATTTAAATGAAGAGCGCAAAGGGAAGCAAATACGTGAGAAAATATGGAGAAAAAGAAATAAATATTTGTAAATAAATAGGTAAATGGATGTGTTTTGCTTCACGTGGCTTCACAATTTCCTCATTACATTTTCAATTTTGGTTGCTATTCAAACAGCAGGAATAAAACTACTGGAAACAAAGGAAATGACTCAAATCCATAATAAGCATTAACTCCATAAACGGTATCAGAAACCATTTTACCAAAATATTTTCCCTAAAATGGTTAAGAGTTTTGAAATCCAATTTTTTTCTTTGGTACTGTTTTTCCCCATTGTTTGAAAGATCTTTTTTCCTCAGTGTTTATAGTACCTAGCAATGCATGCTGTTACATTATATAGCAGTTTCAAGAGTTTAGACATAAAAAAGCAAATGAGCAGAAACTCCCAACCATTTTCGCAAAATATTTTTACTGAAATAATAAAGAGTTTTGAAATTCATTTTTTTTTAGCACTGTTTTACCCTATTGGTTGAAAGATCTTTTCCCTCAGTGTCTAAAGTACTTAGTAATGCATGCTGTTACATTATATTGCAGTTTCAAGACAACAAAAAGCAAATGAGCAGAAACTTCCAACCATTTTAGCAAAATATTTTCACTAAAATGGTAAAGAGTTTTGAAATCCATTTTTTTTTTTTTAAGCTTTTTACCCTAATGTTTGAAAGAGCTTTCTTCCTCAGTGTCTGTAGTACCTAGCACTGCATGCTGTTACATTATTAGCAGTTTCAAGACATAAAAAAGCAAATGTGTAGAAATTCCCAACCATTTTACCAAAATATTTTCACTAATATGGTAAAGAGTTTAAAAGCCATTTTTTTTGTACTATTTTACCCTCATATTTGAAAAAGCTTTTAAGAACTTAGCAATGTATGCCGTTACATTACATTCCAATTTCAAGACATAAAAAAGCAAGTGAGTAGAGACTCCCAACCATTTTACCAAAATATTTTCACTAAAATGGTAAAGAGTTTTGAAATCCAATTTTTTTTTTTTGGTACTCTTTTACCCTATTGTTTGAAAGATCTTTTTTCCTCAGTGTCTTAAGAACTTAGCAATGCACGCTGTTACATTATATTGCAGTTTCAAGACATCAAAAAGCAAATTGAGTAGAAACGCCCAACCATTTTACCAAAATATTTTCATTAAAATGGTAAAGTGTTTTGAAAAAAAAAAAATCCTTTTTCAACTCTTCGTCTTTGTGAAAGTATAAGAAGAAGTAGATACTCTGTACCATCTTACATGCACACAAATCACTGTTGGATAAAATTTCAGTTTCTTGAACATAAAGGTAGAAACTCTTTACCATCTTACAAAAAAAAAATGAAGCTTACATGCTAAAGAGTTTCGAGAAAAGAAAAGAATTACTTTTCCCGCAATGTTTGCAACAACTTTCTTCCTGAGTGACCGTAAAATTTAACACAGTATGCTGTAGATAAAGTTCAAGTTTTTCAGACACTGAAAAGCAAATTACATGTAGTATACTCTTTCTCACCTGTTAATATAAAATGGTAAGGAGTTTTGGAAAATTTGCTATTAATTCAAAATCAAAGGGCTTGTAGAAAAGGTTCGATTTTTTGCACATATACGAAAGAAATAATTCGATATGTAGATCTATCAACATAGAGTTTTTAGAAACATTTTCATGATCAAAATTTTGAAAAGATCAGATTTCACGGCCTTGTGAGATTCCCCTGCTTGAAATTCCCGGGGTTTTTTGGTAGCAGACGTAAAATAGTTCGTATGTTGAACATGTGTTTTTTGATGTTTCCAAGATGAAAAACAGTTTGCGTGACCTCTTGAATTTAAAACTACAAGGAAATATATTACACTGTATACTTCTAACAATATCAAATGGCCGTATTCAATTTCTTTCAAACCGTACAACCATCGAAAAATGAAAAAATAAATAAATCGCCTGACCATTTTAGTTCGACCTTATATATCAGTCATTAATGCGTAACAGGAAACTGGTACCCATTGTATGGTCGATGTATCCGAATCAATCGGGCGGCGCGGGTACCAGCCCAATAGCGATAAAAAGTTTACGTCATTTTAATAGCTATTTTCCTGTTGGAATTTTTCTTCCTGTTCAGTTTCTTTTTTAATTTTTATTCTCTCAGAAATTCAGTCCTGGGTTTTTTTTTTCATCCTGTTTATGACAACTCATCATTTTTTTTCACACGCTCCAAAGAACATTATTCGTGGACTAGGAGCGTGTGAAAAAAAATGATAAGTTGTGTCATAATTGGACTACTTTAATTAAACCTAACGTAGGCAGGCCTAAAAACTAGAAATCACGCATGCAGACCATTTTCTTGCGTAGATCTACAAGCTCAGCCCGC
The DNA here is from genome assembly GCA_943736015.1 of Tridacna crocea. Classification (NCBI taxonomy): domain Eukaryota; kingdom Metazoa; phylum Mollusca; class Bivalvia; order Cardiida; family Cardiidae; genus Tridacna; species Tridacna crocea. Next base: position 52,203,496 of record OX031065.1, read on the forward strand.
CAGTATTAGAGATATAGCAAGGATTTCTTTTTTCAGTGTACGCCTGTACAAGCTATGTTATTTTGCGATCATCAAAAATTCATATTTTCAAAGTCGAACATCAGGAAGCAAAATATAATTTGCGATTTAAACAATACGGGTCCACATGTTAGACAGGTCTATGATATATTGGCCTGCAACAAACGAAACTTTAGGGAAATTCGAACATTTGCATACAACGAAACGAAACATTCGATGTTAATGTAATTTCCTGTCTTGCACAAGTCTCCTATGGCACAAAATCTAACTATATAGCGCCGTAAAGTGCCGTCTCGGATAAGCCTGCGCCGACTGCTCTGGCAAAAGGGGATTTAATACATCTCTGTGCGGCATTATGCCAAGCTAGACGTGTACACAACAATCGACTGTATCTGGAGGTAGAGTGGTCCTTTGTCAAGCTAAAAATTACAGACAATAGGAAGTTTACACCCATGTTTCGTGCGTGGACTGCACAGGCATAAGTCAATATTTTTTGCATATATGCATATATATAGCCCCCTTTTGCCACAATGTTTTCCAAAAGCTCCTACAAGGAGTGCGTAGAAATGAGTATCTATGGAGTAAAGGGTTAAGCATTACGTTACTCTCCATGCATTATCGAAACTGGGTCAACGAGGATTCACAGAATATGACCTATAAGAAAATAACAGTCCGAGCAGGCCGACAAGCAACGAAACTTCTGACTTTTTGTAACTTTCTGCATTTCCTAGCATCGTTCTGGCTCGGTGACCCCCTTACCCCCCCCCAACCCCCAACCCCCACCAGTTTTTCTCTTCTTCAGGTCGTCGCTGAATATAGGCCTACCTAGGTCTGCTAAGTTAGCAGAGACGACGCACATATATTAACACACTGCCAAGCGCGACTCACTGACCCTTTGCGGACAGTGTAGATTAAGATCAGACTGCACAGAACGTGCAGTCTGATCTTGAATCTACACTGTCCGATAGGGAGATATTATCCCCCAATACATAGGCCTACCTTTGAAATTAGTAAAATTTGGGTTTTTACAATTGGATTAAAAATTCATTTTATTACATACCTAGCAGTGAAATCCTGGAATTTCCCAGTGTAATAAATTTTGATATCATCACTAGTGACGATATCAACTTTCACTTTCACTTTCTGTTGTAATTTAAGAACTACTTTTTTTTTTCAACTATATTTTTTCTTTGACTTTCAAACGAAAAATTAAAAATAATGATGTTAATAAGGTATATAATAAATAGAATAATCAACTGGTTATTTTTTATATGAAAAATATCTCACTCGAATGCGTGGTTAGGCATTAAAAAAACTCGTGCTGCGCACTCGTTTTTTCAATGCCTAACAACACATCCTCGTGAGATATTTTTCATATCCAAAACAACCAGTTGATTATCCTCTATTTATTAATTTTCAAAGGATAAGGGTCAACACTCCCGGACTATTCAGTCAAAACAGCTCCTGTACTGAATATCAGGAATTGGTCAAAGATCAGATGTTGGGAGTCCTGGCTGTGCAGTCTGATCTTGATCTAGACCTAAACAGCGGCATGTAATGGTGACCTTGGCACTCCGGGAGTGTAGATCTTGAAATTTCCCCAAGTACAGAAAAAAAAGATCAAGAATCAGAAATTCAGAAATGTACATGTAGCACTGTGAAGGTCTGATGACCGCCCTTTTTGATAGGCTTATTGCACAATGTTTACCATACCTTTAAGCTTTCTGATATTTTTCTGTATAAAGACCCGTTTCTATTCGAGTAAAGGGAAAACATCGACCTTGCCTGAAAGGAATGCACACTGAATGAATACGTCATGTTGGTCTTCTTCTTCTTCTTCTTCTTCTTCACATACTAGCAGTTTTAAAGAAAGTACCATATTTTAATGATAACATTATTGCAACATCATTGAGCCCAATAGGCACGTTAAAACGCAGTTAATGCTAAACAAGATAAGATAATAAATTAAAACGCAGTTTACTGAGGAGGTATTTTCGATCATGTCTAATCTTGTATTGATCAGTTAGTATGGATTTAGCGAACAAAACATGTGAATTCGTATGCCTTACACATGTTAAACCGCCACATGTAGTGTACGACGATATAATTATAGATCTACGTAAGTCCAATATAAATAAAACGTTTATTTCGGACTATTCATATACATGAAATATTCAGAATGTTGTACTAGAATAAAGTGACTAAGATATATATTTTTTAACCCTTCACCCAAATTACAGAACTTTAATTTTCGTCGCAACCAGATTGAAAACATGCACAGACGAAGACTTAGATATATCTTTAAAGCTGATTTTTCTCTCAGTTAGAAAACATTGTGGGAAAAGAAGAAAATGCAGGTTACCGGCATTTTCTTCTTTCCCCACAATGTTTTCAAAAGGCTTCCTTCGTTAAAACTCTGGATTATGTCGTAAAGAGTTAATTACGTGTAGTGCTTATACCTGTAGTAGTCTACCGTGACCTTTTTAGGTGACATACTATATCGCGATCAAGACAATTCGTGATTTGGATAACATGTGGTTTGTATGTGTATTATTGCCTATTTTCTTCCTGTATTTAACGACATTGAGAAAAAAGCCCTTTGTAAACATTTTCTTTTACCACAATATTTTCTAATTCAGAAAGACAAATCCCAGTCGTCAAAAAGAGCTATATAGGCTTATATATATAAAACGTTACTCTCAAATGCTCTGAATGCGTACAAATCAACAGTTTTGTATTCTGCTCAGGAATTGGTGGGTGTTAGGAAACTATAGATCGTTACATTAATAATTTATCACCTATGTTATCTGAATAAGTATAAGAAATATTCTTCAACTGAATTTTTATGAGCTAGGTTCAAAGTCCACGTGTTCTATCAAATATCTAGTTGAATGGGTAAAATTTTATTTTCACTTATAAATGTTTCATAATAGCGAGTTTTACTTTTTAATTTTTAACAGCAAGACCAATGTGGTCCAACATTTTAAACCTGAGTAAATAATGATTCCAACTTTTTGATTATATACGTAAGTCAAGGTGAATTCGGATCAACCTCCATCATGCAAAATTTATACTGTATGACAGCACAAAAGATTTTTGTGTAAAACAAATGAATAAACGATATTTTGTCTAAAAACAAAAAAGCCAAGAGCCTATGCATGTTTGTAAAAAGCATAATCAGTTGGTGTTTTTACGAGATTCTTCAGTTTATAACAGACCATAGGATGTATAGCTTTCACGATGGATTTGTTTTACAGTGACTTGCATGTTTAAAGTTTTAAGAATTTCGTCTCCTGAAACCACAAATCCGCTACTTCGTTCAAATATAGGTAATTAGTCGCCGCGCTCTAAGCGCGCGACTATATTTTTAATAGTTTTTCGAGTTAGGACATGGATAGTGGGAATTTCGTTTTTATAGGGGTGTTAGGTTAACAAGGAATCTTTCTAACGTCACTTCGCCTTAAACTGGCTTTTTAATTCATTCTTAAACTACGAAATTGCAATACGATACTATTTTTGTTCTATTAATACTTACAACATCAAAAAACCGCCTAATTATTTCTTTTATTGTCGCTATTCGTGAGAAATGGACTCGTCCACATAAATGCCTTGTTTCCATTGGTCAAGGCTGTACAGGTTTCCAGTCGTTTCGTACCTTGTTAATTTCGTACCTAGGTCATTTCGTACGATTTTGGTCATTTCGTACCTACTTATACTTTCAATTTTGGTAATTTCGTACCCAGTTGGTCGTTTCGTACAACCTTCGTTCACAGGTTTAATAATCATTTTGATTATTTTGTTGATAGTTTTTCCTACTATTTGTGTGTTTTTTGTTGAATGACCACTGCTAAAATTGTGCATTGCTGAAATTGTGCTAAATTCCGCCAAAGAACGGGTATGATGGTTATGATTGTATCTGACCATTATTGGTTACTTATTTCTAAGTTTAGTTTTTACAACAAACATAGTTTAGAACTCCTTTGTTTATTTCTCAACGAGCTCTGCATAAATTTAATTTGTGGAAAAAATCTGGAGAGAGGCCACTTTTTCGCTGTGTTGTTCATAATGATAAAGCGCGATGCAAAACCATGGTTCTTTATGAACACTGTTCACCAAACACTATAGTCTTAGACTTGTTTAAATTGAAAGCATGCCTTGCAAACTTACGTCCTCTTGAATCATACTTTCCTAGGACAGCAACATTTTAGCAACTTAGCCCTGCTTTCACCACTTTCCCAAACAAACACGGGTTATCACATGTGTGCTATCAAATTCTTTTGTCAAAACATGTTGGATAAGGAGAAATTGCTCGTTATAAGCAATTTCTTCTTTATTAAATACTTTTTCCCCACTACTAGCGAATTTTCCACCATTTTTGCAGCTTTTTAAATTGTCATCTGCCAACTCTTTGAATTTGGAAGAGTCTGATATTTGTTGTTTGGAAAAGAGCTTAGAGAGCGCTGTGCTAGGGTATTAGATACTGTAACAGAAGACAAGTTTTGATATAGGTTACTATTCACATAATTTCATAATGTCACAGTGTTAAAAAATCTGCTGATGAAAACTGACATTTACTTACTTGCCCTGGCTTTCTTGAAGCATTAAACAAATTTTTTTGCGGCGACTTTGATGCTTTGCATCAACTTTTTCTTGTTGTTCTTCAACCAATTCGTTCAAATACATGTAGGTAATTGTCCTTCAACCATTTCGTTCCATTTTAGGTAATTGTTCTTTAACCAGTTCGTTCAAATGTAGATAATTGTTAATGTTCTTCGACCAGTTTGTCCAAATGTAGATAATTGTTCATCAACTAATTTGTTTAAATGTAGGCGATTGTTCTTGAAACAATTCGTTCAGATGTAGGTGATGGTTTTTCAACCATTTTTTTCAAATGTAGGTAATTGTTCTTTAACCAATTTGTTAAAATGTAGATAATTGTTCTCCTACTAATTTGCTCAAATGTATGTGATTGTTCTTCAACCAATTCATTTAAATGTAGGTCATGGGTTTTTTTTTCTATCAGTTCGTTTAAATATAGGTGATTATTCTTCAACCAATTCGTTCAAATGTAGGTCATGGGTCTTTAATCATTTTGTTCAAATGTATGTAAATCTAAGTGTTCTTCAACTAATTTTTTTTCAAATGTTGGTAATTGTTCTTCAACCAATTTGTTCAAATGTAGATAATTGTTCTTCAACTAATTTGTTCAAATGTAGGTAATTGTTCTTCAACCAATTCGCTCAGATGTAGGTCATGGTTTTTCAACCATTTTTTTTTTCAAATGTAGGTCATTGTTCTTCAACCAATTCGTTCAAATGTGGATAATTGTTCTCCTACTAATTTGCACAAATGTATGTGATTGTTCTTCAACCAATTCATTTAAATGTAGGTCATTTTTTTTTTTCTATCAGTTCGTTTAAATATAGGTGATTATTCTTCAACCAATTCGTTCAAATGTAGGTCATGGCTCTTTAATCATTTTGTTCAAATGTATGTAAATCTAATTGTTCTTCAGCCAATTTGTTCAAATATAGGTTACAGTTTTTCAACCAATTCATTCAAATTGTGTTTCATGATCACTCTCCATCCCCCCCCCTCCCCCGGTTAAGGTACTGTGTGTAATTTGTGATCTGGATTGAGTGACGAGAATTAGATAGAATTGATGGACAAAAGGACAGTAGCAATAGCTCATCTCATCCCTTTTATTCTTTTATTCTGTAGGTTAAAAAAAGAAAGACGAAAAAACGCAGGTGAAGTAAACAGTTAATGGTAATTTGGGTAGAAATCTTTCAAGTGTTTATCATAACTTTGAAGTGTTATGCACAGTTTATCTGTGATTGTTAAACAAAGAGATTAACTTGGGCTACGTGACAGTTTAACTGTTCCTTGTTAACCCTTTACCACAAAATGACAACTTTTGACAACCCTGAGGTAGAAGCTAGCCTTTTGAAAACATTGTAGGAAAAGGAGAAAATGCTGGTAATCAGCATTTTCTCCCTTTTCCAACAATGTCTTCTACCTTTCCCATAGTTTAACCTTTCTGTAACATTTATTTTGTCGTCTGCAAATGCTTTCAATCTGGACCAGTCTATAAGTTTGTCGTTTGGTAAAGCGTAAACACCAGTCTGGGACCAGGCGGTAATGATTTCTTAATCACTCCATATCACAATCTGCTATCAAAACATGTGCATATCTGTGGCAAAACTATTTAGAGGTTATTTTGACAAAGTAACCTCATGAGGCATGCTCTGTAAAAAGAGGAACTTAATGCATCTGAAAAAAAATGTATCGATTTTGTCAGCCTGTGCTGTCCGCGTAGGCTGACATCGATTGAGGCTTTTTGCTGTTTGTAAGTTCTCTGCATATTCAAGGACCATTCTACCTTATAACTCAATGGCTGTCAGACGAAATAGATTTTAGGGATCAGTAACTATGTCATGGCTTGACTGGTGTTATGCACCATTGAGAGGTATTAATTGAACCCGTTTTTTCTAAAACGTTTTTCATATAAAAATAAATAAACAGACCGGAAACTAGGCTATATGGCTTGCAACACACGAAAAGGGGCATTCGGACATTTGCGTAAAGTGTCGTCTCGGATCAGCCTGCGCAGTCCGCGCAGGCTAATCCGAGACGGCACTTTACGACTACATTGGATTTTTTGCTACAGAGGACTTGTGCAAAACAGAAAATACAATGAAAACGTGAAGTGTCGTCTCGGATTAGCCTGCGCGGACTGTGCAGGCTAATCCGAGGCGACACTTTACGCAAATGGCCGAACGCCCCTTTTCGTGTGTTGCAAGCCATATTATATTGATAACGAGAAAATAGTGATGCATAACATCAATGGCGCCGCAAAGCAGTTTTTTTCTGAAATAAGGCATATTATAGCATCTTAAAATGACTAAAGTAAATTTTTGCAGAGCTCAGTGAGAAATGAACTGAGAAGTCCTAAACAATCCTTAGGCTGCAACTTCAAACTTTAAAAAAAAATAATAATAATGGTAAGGCACAGTCATAGCCATTCTTCGGCGAAAATTAACATAATTTCAATTCGAACTATGTACAATAGAAGTTGTTGTTCGAGAAACAACAAAAGAAAATACTATTGATATTAAAAAATGGATATGAAATGACCAAAGTGGGTACGAACTGATCGAAGTGAGTACGAAATGACCAAAATAATAGGTGGGTACGAAATGACCAAAATTGTACGAAATGGCCGAGGTACGAAATTACCTAGTTACGAAATGCCTTGAAGCCGAGTAAACAATATGGCTGCCTCCATAGGTACTTTTCAAAACCGAATAAAATCAAAGGACTGATAGTCCTGAGAGTCGCCTGTAGGGTAATGGGTTAGAAGTGTTCACCCTTTTTTGTTGAAATCTATTAAAAGCATTCAAGATACAAAATAACTTAACACAATTTAGTATTATATGCAAGCATATTTCTGAGTTGTCATCCTAAAATTCAAAATATCCGTATCAAAATTTACATTTAAAAAATGTGGTGGAAATTAAAATTTATGCACCAGGACCAGCTTTAATGAGTTCAATGTTTTTTATTCACAGACAACAACCCTTTACAAATAAAGACCAGATTATCTTCTGGTATAGGATCTAGTTACATACATGTACTTTTAGACAAAAAATGCCCTTTTGCAACTCACTCATATCTAATCTTAGCAGTCTGACAAAGTTTCATAAGTATTACACTGAACATTAATGGATTTACAGCTCTATTACGGTTTCGTCTGATTTGACCTAATGACAACCTTAAGGCTTTTTCTTTTAACCCCAGGTGACCTATATTCAGTTTTGTCAAAGAAATTATTGAGACAAACAGCCGGGCAATTTCATGATCATTGGACTGAACTGTAGCCTTTGGAGCACAAAAAAAAAATATTTGACTCAGTGATCTTCCTGTCCTTTGGAAATAATTTGTTTTTGTTGTTGTCCAGGTTGAGGTTTTGACCAGCAATGGACTCTATGAATGTGGCTGCTACAACTAAATAAAATCTATAACCCAACAGCATGATCATCAGCCTTTTATATTTGTCTGCGTTTTATAACGTCCAAGGGATTATAGTGCTTCCACACCAATCGAAAATTGTCTACATGTATATTGCTTTGGTGTAAATTAAATGTTTGCGGTTCGCTTTATTACCCTTTACAAAAACCCTTCACAAGATTACAAACACTCCAATGAAGAACGTGTTGTTCGAGCGGGTAAACACTGATCCTGTTCTATTATATTTGAATGATAGCAGAGTAAAAAGTCAATTTCTCAGATTGCTGGTTGTTGGAACTGCGTAGTGTAAATTCAGATTTTGGCAGTTACAAAAGCACCTTTGCGTTCTAACACCCACACTAATAAATTGTTGTTTAATAAATACTAGATCTAAGTTAATCGCTCATTGAAAACAAAAATCAGCAGACTTTAACAAATTTTGCCGTCTTTATGAACGAACCAATTAAATATAGTAAATTTCCAACCCTCTCTCTACATAGGTCGGTGCACGCTGAAAGAAAAGGCCGGTTCAGCGACTGATTAATAAATATGTAAATTCATAAAGATTTCCGTGGTGCAAATGACGTTTATACGTCACGTGATTACAAGATCTATATTTGTCGCAAAGCTACATTCCAGAAAACACCTGCAAAGCGATAACTTGGTACAGCCTAGAACCGTGTATATTGCATACGCTATGTACGATCTCTGGTGCACCTGGAATATGGGTGTGCAAAGTATCTAAAGTCTAGATTAAAAAGCTGGGAAGAAGCAACGTGTAAGAATGTCTAAGAAGGCAATGCAACCATTCCATGTCGTTAAAAATTCGTTAAAAAAAATAGCCTACTGTTGACATGTTAACTCGGCATCGCCTTTCTCTGTCCAATCATAGGTTGAGCGCTGAATTGAAATAAGGCTTGCAGTTTGGATTGTAAGATTGTAAGAGTTAGTGTACTTCTAATAGGTAATTATCAAACAATTTTCACTGAGAATTGTCCTCAAATAGAAGCAGAAAAGATGCTTGTAGTTGAAGATTTCTCAGCGTGTCCGCAGACTTGTTTAGTTCACGGCAGCTATTTTTACATATATATGTAATGCGCTATTTTTAGAGATGATGTCTTACACAGACATCAGGCTAATGTGTACCCTTGTGGACGAAATGATTTTTTCAAAGGTTTGAACCGTTAAACAGCTCAGTCTTTATAGACATATTCATTATCACAAAGGCACAATTGTAAATTCTTTACAACAGAAAAAAAATGGGTTGTTCACCGAATTATTAGAAAACTGTTTTATCTCGTAAACCGGAACTTGGGACAGGAAGCAGTACAAGGCCGGAGGTATGCTTACGTCACCCCATAGATCAGGATGATAACAATGAGAGCCTGTTTGCTACGCAAACAGGCGACTCAAATATAGTGCCGCCGCTTGCGGCGCCACAATCAGTTGAAAGTCTTTATCTCTTTCACTGATGAGGGAGACCAAATATATTGGCTTGGGCGCACATGGTTGATCAAGATCGGGCCGAATGAAATAACTCAAGCCTTAGGCTGCTAAGCGCGACTCACCGAGCTCTAGCGGACAGTGTATATCAAGATCAGGCTGCACAGAACGTGCAGTCTGATCTTGGATCTACAATGTCTGCTAAGGAGATATTATTTCCAAAAATATAACTTTTAAAAGGGTAATATTTCGGTTTTTACTGTCAGATGGAAAATTTCTGTTCGGTAATTTAGCAGGATAAGGTTAAACTGAATCAGCAGTAGCATCATCAGAATCGTCGTCGTCATCGTAGTCGTAGTCGTGCTGCTATTCTAATGATGACAGTTAGCCTCCACTGAGTTAAGGTAGTGGACCCGTAATACTTCTAGTGCAGCATGGCATAAAATTTCTTGACAGCTATAAAGACAGATTTATACAGATATAATATTTTTGCACATTTTTAACCGAACTGAATTTCCTTTGATGTCTATCTTGAAATTATTTGTTGATACTTTTGTTAGTTTCCAGAAAAGGGAGGTAATTTACATATCCTTTTGTAATGAGAATAGAGTGGTTTTAGATTCACAAAAGATAATTCTATGAAAGACAAAAAGGAAAAAGTGGCTTGTTGAAAGTAGTACAATAATACTCATTTTTAAAATTAGCAAATTTTGTAGGATAGTATTACAGTGGAAATAGATGTTTTCTATTACGGGTCCTCTACGTTAAGACAGGCTGTTTTGAGAAGTAGTCATTAAACGTCGATCTAAATGATAAGGCCTGCAACACGCGAAAAGGGGCATTCAGACTTAATTGCGTAATGTGTCGTCTCGGATAAACCTGCACCCAGCGCGCAGGCTAATCCGAGACGACACTTTCCCTTTTTACTTTGATTTCTGTTTTGCACAAGTCTACTGTAGCACAAAATCTAATTTAGTCGTAAATTGCCGTCTCGGATTAGCCTGCACGGACAGCGCAGGCTGATCTGAGACGGCAGTTTACGCAAATGTCCCAATGCCCCTTTTCGCGTGTTGCAAGCCATGAAGAACATTAAGCGTTGGATATCGCTCTGCTTTTTTGGAGCATCCATGGCTTAATACAGTCGTGGAAACATTGTCCAATAATTCATTTGTTTGTAAAGCTTCAATGAACTCTTTTATTTTCAGACAGTGTGATCCAAACCAGCCGAAAGGGCATTAATAACAAGAAGTGTGCATAGCTAGAATATTCTGAATATCAAAGTCGGTAAAAGGTACACATATTCAGCTGTAAAGGGAAAATTAGAGCGAAACATTACAGAAACAATGTCGTTGGAAGAAACAGTTAGATCTAAATCTAGACGTAGATCTCGCAGAGCTTCAGAACCCGTGAGGTCATCATCTAAATCAATGTTAAATACAACAACATCACTGACAGGCTCTTCTGTAGAAACTTTAGACTCATCTTGTTTTCAAAGCTCTTCAGACGATATCGATTTAAATCATTCAGATATTTCCGGACATACGTGTGACATATGCAGCCATTCTAGACCAGGAAGTATGTGTTTAGAATGTGATTCCTGTACGTGTATTCAATGTTCAAAAGTACAATATGGACATCGTGGTTCACTTGAAACTACTGATAAATCTGGGATTCTGACGGTTCATCAAGACAAGATGCAATCAAGCAACGTATGTATGTGTACAACTAGGGAACCAACTGATATATACTGTTTTAAACATGTTACGTTCTGCTGTAGACAGTGCGAGACTAAACATCATTCTGACTGTCGTACAATATCAGTCGAAAAGCTCCTTATCGAAACAGATATTCCAAAACTGAAATCTGCAACATCAAATTTGCTGAAAGAGAATCTTAGTAAATTTCTGAGTTACATACACCAAAATAATAAAGAAAAGTTAAGAAAACACAGGGATGCTCTGTTAAGACATGCCAAGACATACACAAAGGAGCTGATACAATTAATTAAATCCAAGCTCGATCTATTTACAAATGAACTGGAACGTGTGTATAACGACAATTTAAAACTATTAGAGCAATGCGAGAGGAATATACAAAACTTACAGCTGGATATACAGGCCGTAGAGCAGCCTAAACCATTATCAGAGTGTGAAGATCGTTTAGCACAATTAAAAGTTCTAAAAACAGTCGAAACTAGAAAACTGCAGAGTTACAAGACTTTCGGAGATCAGCTCATGGAATCCGAACGATTTCTAGAGGTTGATTTTAATCGAAATGAATCACTACATCATCTGTTGAAAGAGGTCAGTATTGGACATCTGTGTAAAAAGAATGACGACCGTGGTTCTTTCAGTAATCGTTCAGTTATAGAAGAGGTCAAATTTTACGGTTCCAACTGTGCTAATAGTAAGCCCAAACACAAAGTGAACATAGAGACAATGTCTTATGAGAATTGCAAGTTTATGTCTTGTTGGACAGAGGGAGACTATGGTTCTGATACTTGTATAACTGACATTAAAACAATGGCCAATAACACACTTCTTATAGCTGATAACGAAAACCAAAAATTGAAACTTCTACGACAAATAAGTCAGGGTCTCGAAGTCATCAGCTCCTTGGACTTAGGTGGAGAACCTTGGCAGCTTTCGGAAATCGATAGCAACAAGTTTATTGTGACTGTTTTACAGTCATCATCACCTATTTGTATGTTCATTGATGTAGTAGGCACACGCATAGCGCCTGGAAAATCTTTTGGTTTGAAGAAAGAGTGTACCGGAATTGCTGTGACAGGAAATGACGTTATTCTCTGCGGATATGACGGCGAGCACGCATACATTATTACGACGGACTTTGCCGGAACTACACGGGGTGAAATCAATTTTTACGGAAAATCTGGTTTACAAAGACCAAATTACTTGTGTTTAAGTTCCGATAAATTGGTGTTATACGTATCTGATGCCGATAGGGGAGTTTTTGGTCTGGATATCAATGACCTTAACAAAGTCGTCTTTAACGTAAAAGAAGACATAAAATGTCCTCTTGGCATGACTTTAGATTGCCATGGTAATTTGATTGTCTGTGGATCACAGAGTCACGCCATATATACACTGTCGAAAGATGGAAAACTCAGACGTAAAGTTAAGGTGGGATACATGCAAATACAAAGCGTGGCCGTTCTCGATGACTCAAGGTTCATTCTTTCTTCAGGTAAACTTGGGTACGATCTTGCTGTGGTACAAAATTGTGACTGACGCTGAATCTTAAAATACCACACAATGCCCAGTCTTGAAAACCCTAGAGCAGATCTCGAGATAAGAAGGAGTGATGGTACTCTAAATCTGTTATTTCTCTTCCAAACCCTATGTTGTGGGTACTCATTAGAATCGTCTCGATAGGGTTTAGTGGAAAATAATTAATATTTTCAAGTTTGAAATAAAAATCTTTCCCTCCATCTTGTGCTCAGCCTTAGAGAACGAAGGTGTTGGAAAACATTGCGAAAATAGGAGAAAATCTGGTAACCAGCCTTTCCTCCTTTTCCCTCGATGTTTTTCTACCCTATAAAAGACAGAAAAAAATCATTTTAGCTTTCATTTTGTCTTCTGCAAATGCTTTTTGCTTCTGCTACGATTTGTTTCTCTCCAAAATTTTGTCATTTTGTCAGGAGTTAAAATGTGCAGTGTAAAACTATGGACACCGTTTGTAATCAGTGTCACGAGATTGGTTATCATGGTATTACATTGTATTCCAGTACAGGTCCGTAGGAACAGGAAATGGATTGGGGCGCTAGGGGGCTCAGCCCCCCCCCCCCACCTCAATAATTTTGAAAATCATAGTAATAACTAAAATATGGATTTTTAGTGCAATATGCAACAACCACGCAAAAAAATCTCAGTATTTCGAAGTTAGCCACCCCAATCTTGAAATTCTTCCTTCGTGCCTGCAGTAGAACGTTAATGAAACTTATCGAACTATCTTTTTTAACAGTTTTTTATCCTGTGAATGAGTTTTGTACCACTGCTAATTCAAGGTAAAAGGTATATTTAATAATTCACTGCCACGGGTTAATATGGGGAAATATTTGCCTAAAAAGGGAAAGGTATGCGAAAATAACTCGGGCCGTAAGGCACGAGTTATTTTCGCATACCTTTCCCTTTTTCGGCTAATATTTCCCCATATTAACCACAAGCTGATGAAATAAACTCTATATAAATCCTGTCACATGCAGTATTCGTAATGATATAAGACGGAATAAAACAAAGCACAGTTTATATCTGATAGCCCGCAGAATCCCAAAAATCACAGTACTCTCCACGAAACTGCAGTAGAGGCTTGCTAGTTGGGGTCTTGAAGTCCATGATAGATGGACTAGATGGGCCGTCGTTTGGCCAGGTAGTGTCCACACCACTGGGTCCTGTATTTGGGTTCCCAGTATGAGCGAAGTTGGTCCAGTATGATACCATAATCTGGTGCAAATCCATCTCTTCTGAGGTTTCTTTTTTTCCGGGACTGTTCCAAAAAATGTACGAAAGTTCCTCAGAATGACAAACGTGACCCTCACAAAACGTGAAATTTCCCCATGAGCCTCGACTTTGTGTCGCATGGTCAAATATATATCTGTAGACATTTCTATTACCGTTATTTACGATGCTGCGTGATACATTCCTTGCGGCACACGTGAACAAATAGTCCGTAAGAATCTGGGATAGTGCGTCACGAAAATCATCATTCCCGGACGGTGGTGGATATTTGAACTCAATATCTAGAAAGTGTAAAGGGTGAACCACGGCAACAGCCGCCCGATACTCTAACCGAGACATTGGTGTCGATAGTGCCTCGTACAAAAATAAACGAAATTCTTCCGTAACGGAACCAAGTATAGTTGGTACAGGTTGTACTTCGCCTCTGGCAGCAGCTTCGAACAGTTGATATTTGACATCTTTACCGTCAATAACCGGACCAATAGGTTCTACATATTCTAACAATTTTGTCGTCGTAAATTTCTGCAAAGAATCTTGTTGTGCATCCAGAATTTCATCGACCGTTTTAGACCTGAGACAAGTGAGGTCGTCGACAGAACACTTTAATGGTTTAACGATTACATCTGCTAAAGCAATAGCATCTTTCTTGGATCGGAACGGTACGGCAAACGGTGAACTTTGAATTATGGCGCGTTGAAAGAGGTTGTCAGATTGACGTGAAGCCAAATGTACTGCGACAGACTGTGCACCCGCACTTTGACCGAAGACTGTTACCTTTAATATAAATCAACTGTATTGTAGGTATAGAAAAACAATGACGCTTAACTCTTTACAAAACGACAATATCATTATCTTAGGCTTATCTAAATCGAAAGCATTTGCAGATGACAAAATAACAGTGAGTAATAATTTGAAATTTGTTTTGTGAAGGGTAGAAAACACTGTGGGAAAAGGAGAATATGCTGGTTACCAGCATTTTCTCCTTTTCCCACAATGTTTTCAAAAGGCGTCTTTGTCAGGGTCGTTAAAAGTCGGGATTGTGTGGTAAAGAGTGAAGTATTTCTCTGCCAGTGGCGTGAGTATGTTTTGTGGATTGTGCAGATCAAAGATCAGACTGCACAGTGCGTGCATTGCGTGCAGTCTGATTTTGAATCCACGTTGTGCGCTACCGGATGCCCGACTATGTTCAATTTAAATTCAGTTGTACAAATATGAAAATTAACTTTATGACCTCCAAAACATGATCGACATTAATTAGCTGTGAGCCACATCATAAGTGAAATTGAGTTTAAACTGGATTCTTACGTGTATCAAACTACGACTAATTGATATTTATGTATACCATGTTCAAGAACTAAGTTATTAGTATCTATCACTGTCTACACATATATATCCATAGGTATGTGACCCATCACTCAAAAAGGGGGCCTTCAGGGAACTGCCCAGGGTTGACACTTAGCGCTTTAATGACATTTTCTATACGAAAAGTGGTTAGTGTACCTTGTTATAAAATCATTATTGAATTATCATCTTAAACTGACCTGGACTATCACCGATTTGTTTTCATCTTATTGACGTACAGAATTCCCAGACGGTACCTTTTTGCAAGTTCGGTCACATATAAATGTTTAGTAGAGAACAAACAGTTAATATGAGTATTTTACTTGATTTTTTGCTTGTCTGTTTTTACAAAGAAGGATGTATGCTGTTTTTAACTTGTGCTACCCTATGATAATAAAACATTAGACTCGTAAAGGTCTACAAAATTTAAGATAAGCCGAAAAAGTTATAAATTTTGTTCTGCAAATAATCGATTCATATAGATCTACCTTATCTGGATTTCCCCCAAATTGCTGTATGTTGTCTTTAATCCACTCTAAAGCAAGCCGTTGATCCTGAATGCCAAAATTACCCTGGACATTGCTGTCTCCGTCCCCCGTGTATAGGAACCCAAGCACACCTGTTTGTCAAGAGTAAAAGAGACTGAGTGGAGCTCCTGCAAAAGGGTCTAATGCTCTTCCTTGGTACATGATACCAACCAAACCATTACTTAACCCATTACCAAACGACAATATTTTAGACCAGTCCAAATTGAAAGCATTTGCAGACGACAAAATAAAAGTGACTGAAAATTTGAAATTTGTTTTCTGAAGGGTAGAAAACATTGTGGGAAAAAGGAGAAAATGCTGGTTACCAGCATTTTCTCCTTTTTCCCACAATGTTTTCTATAGACTTCTTTCTTAGGGGCGTCAAAAGTAGGGATTGTGTGGTAATGGGTTAAGGCGTTGTTTGCGCATGTCATATTCTTCGAAGATTCGACCTGTCTTATATGACGCATCACTAGCCCCGAAAGCGGATAGACTATAATATTACGCTCTATTAAGTAGCATCGTAGAAAATAGCTTTTATCAACACGTTTGAGGAAAAATGAGACCTGCTTTAGCTCCAGATTTCTTTAAACTGCTGATCATAGCTAAGTGAATTGCACGAGGTAGCGTTTTATAGAGTAAACGTTTATTTTAGTTTGAAATTCAAAGTAACGGTTGTCGCGTAGGAAAGTGGTTCGGTTCTGTACCCAAGATGCCCACATTAGATAGATGAGTATTTATAGAATGCATCTAGCGGGAAATAATGTTACTTAAAGTAGTAGACCCCCAATGCCTCTAGTGCAGCATTGGATAAAGTTTTCTTGATAGTTGATAAATACGGATTTATACAGGTATGATACTTTTGCACATTTTTAACGGACCAGAAATTTCTTTATGCCTATCTTGAAATTATTTGTAGATACTTTTGATAGTTTCTAGAAAAGGGAGGTAATTACTATCTCTCTTTGTAATGAAAACCACTATATTTTCTCTTTTTCCCACAAAGTTTTCAGAAACCTCCTTTTCCCAGGGTCGTTAAGACCAGCGATTGTTTAGTAAAGGGTTATGGGATATGGCCCATAAGGAATGAACCTTACCTAGTCTGTAAGCAATACCGACAAATACCACTTGTCCAGATTTCGCGATGTTACCACCGTCATAAAGAGAGGACTCCATAAAGCCGTACGTATAGCCTCCACCATGTATAAATGCCATTACCGGATAGTTTGATGTGTTAGTGGCATCAGGAGGGGTCCAGATGTTAAGGTATAGACAATCCTCGGATATCTATATAAATAATTAAATAGAGTTTATTTCATCAGCTTGTGGTTAATATGGGGAAATATTTGCCGAAAAAGGGAAAGGAATGCGAAAATAGCGAGTGCCGTATTAAAGAGCTATTTTCGCGGATCTTTCCCTTTTGAGGCAAATATTTTCCCATATTAACCACAAACTGATGAAATAAATCATATATTTCCTCTGATTATTTGGTCAAAAATGCCACTTTTAAAACTAATGATCTTTAGTCGATTAACCGGATAACCGATATTTTCAAAAAAAGTAGTTCCAGATTTTCGGCTGGAGGAAAATGTTTACTGTGACGGGGAAATAATCCCCCCAGCCTAACCCTTAAAGTGCTGGAACCAAGTCAACTTGGTTTTGCGAAAAGTGCAGATCAAGATCAGACGGCACATCTGTGTAGTCTGATCTTAGATCAATCAACACTGTCCGCTACCTTATTACATGTTATGGCTAAAATAATCTTGAAATAACAATATTCGGGCTGCTTTTCCTACTTAAAACGGTTTAACTCGTTTATTCAGCGCTTCAAGTGTTAAATTACGAGATTTTTTTTCACCCGTAACATTTCTAAAAATAGACACATGAAATATATATATATAATATAAGGTTTCAACATATACATATACGAGTCGTGCTGTATGAAAAGGTGTTTAGTAATGTATCTGCAAAAAGTATCGACCCATGTCAGCCTGCGCAATCCGCTCAGGCTGACATGGGTCGAAACTTTTTGTTATTAGGCAGCTTTCTGTATGTCAAATGACCAGCCTACTTTATGATTCTGTTGGTTGTAAAACAAAACGGATTTTATGGATCCGTTATATTAGGTTGACTACTTTTGTATGATATACAACGGAGATTCATTAAACTTCCTTTTGCCGGGGCATGTCTCATGACTAATTCTTTCACATACTTCATATAGAGTGTGTCGTTAAAGTTGTGAGCTGTAAACCTGTTTGGCCTAGGCTCTAGAATTGCCGAATTTGATCCTGCAAACTAAGGAACTCGAGTTTCAGCATGCCGACTGAAAATCCAAACAGTCCATGGTTTCATAGACACAACAAGGGTGGGTGACGTGGAAGGGCAGGGGGTGGGGGGCGACGTGGAAGGGCAGGGGTTGTGGGGGCATAGGGGTTACCTCTGCCACAAGAGAGAATTAAAGAACAGAAACATGAATTGTGTGCCCAACAGGTCCCATTTATATCTTAAATGACGGAAAGTTGTCCTAACGGTAGAAAGCACTGTAGGAGGAGAAACGCCGTTTACCAGTACTTTCTCTTTGTCCCATTCCTCCGACAAGGCACTTCAGAGCCTAGGCTAGTACTGGTGATACCCAGGGAAACATGAATATGTGAGCTGTCGCCGTGATATGACTGAGATAGTATTGAAAAGGCGTGAAATCACCGTTCAAATAAATAAAAATAATTCTCTTGTCCTACGGTGTCTTCAAATATATTGCCTACCCCAGGTTCGTTAAACCTCACGACTGTTTAATCCTTTCCCAAACAAGCCCTGGTTTTTACCTGTCTGCAGTACAAGTCTTTTGAAAACACTGCGAGAAAAGGAGAAATTGCTCGTAACCAGCAATTTCTCCTTTTCCCACAGTGTTTTCTACCCTTTAGGAGAACTTTCTTCCATCTTCATCACATTTAAAATTATTGTCTGCAAACTCTTTCGGAAGAGTCTAAAATTTGTTGTTTGGGAAAGGGTTAAAAAAGCTTACAGCATTCGATACGTAATCAGAAAACGCCTGGTTCGTTTCGTGGCGCCGGTCATGTAGGAATGTCTTTCGGCAAAGCACTGATGATACCAATTCTAGTGAGTAATCAAATTTGTGGATGTGATACGTATAATTGTACAACTTAAAGGGACAAAAAAGCTACTCATTTGAAATTTTCGTTAGGTAGAATATGCGAACCTGGTCTGGACATATATGTGGAGGTAGAAACTCTGGACAGTTTTTCTGTGGGCACCCAGGGCCATTTTGGGTAGCATTGAATAAGTTTGGTGACCATGGTGTAGGCTTCTGTGGTGACTGCCATCTATGAAATAAGAACAGAAATAATGTTAATTACAGATATGAAATTCTACCATAATCATATATTTAACCCTTAGACCGCTTAGTGGGACTCACTCTCCTATTGCGGACTGTGCAGATCAAGATCAGACTGCACAAAACGTGCAGTCTGATCTTGATCTGCACAGTCCGATAAGGAAATATTTCTCCCAAATAGTTCCTTGGAACAGCAAAATTTGGGGTTTTCCTATCAGCTTCAAAGTTTCACGTTACTTATTTAGCAGAATAAGACTTAACCTGAATACTCTCGATCAGCATGAGAAAAAAAAATAAAGTGAAGTTTTTCTGTACTAGTATTGACCTGAATACGTTTCGAGGCCGTATTCATCAACCATTCCAAATTCAAATCTGGGCTATATTCGAAGACTAGACATTTGATTGGTTTAGACCTTCTGCTTCGACCAATGAAAAGACTTCTTGTGAAATTTATTATTGAAATAATCTATATAAATCAAGTTCGCTTTTTCCAAGATACGGTGTCAAATAAAATAAAATCGTCATATCAGTAATACTAAATAATGATGATAAAACCAAAATGTATGGTTGTGGAATATCATAAGGAACATGTGTATGAAGTTTCATCAATTTTCGCCAAATGAAAAGACACCGTTCTGGAAGATATCTGTCCGGACGCACGTACGGACGGATGGAGGAACCAACGAAAGAAAAAACCTAACTCTTCCTCACGAAATTCGGCGGAGGATAGTAAGTTTTAGTTTTTTAGCCGGAATGTGTATCGATATTATCTGATATTTAGAGTTGGATATGTATATGATATAGGAGTGAAAAGGTTTAGATACGAAAAAATGATACTGTATCACAGACACTCGGGTTACATATGACGAACTTCGCTACCTATATAATTGTGGCGCCGCATGAACGGCTTCAAGTCATTGCGTAACTGGACCATTTCGTACCTAGGCCATTTCGTACAATTTTTTGTCACTTCGTACCCACTTATTCTTTGTAATTTATAACATAGTTTACCATGTTCTTTTGTTGTTTCTCGAAGGACAACTGCTTTTGTACATAGCTCAATTTGAACTTATGTCAAATTTCGCCGAAGAATGGCTATGATTGTGCCTTACTTTTATTGGTTCTTTTAATGAAGTTTTAAGTTGCATTATAAGGATTGCTTAGGACTTCCCAGCTCGTCTCTTACCGAGTTCTGCAAAAATTTACTTCGGTCAATTTAAAATGCTGGAATGTGCCTTTTCTTTTTAGAAACAACTGATTCGCGGCGCCATTGATGTTATGTATCAGTATTTTATTGTATATTACATTACATAGGTAGCGAAGTTCGTCATAACACGAACGCCTGTATACCGTATGCATAACACTCGTAACAACTCGGCCTATTCCGTACCTGCATCTAATGCGTTGTCTGCGCATGTCATGTTCTTCGAAGATTCGACTGTCTTATATGACACACCACTAGCCCCGAAAGCGGGCTGACTGTAATATTACGCTCTATAAAGTAGCAATGTTGACAATAGCTTTTATCAATACGTTTGAGGAGAAATGAGACCTGCTTTAGCTCCAGATATTTCTAAACTGCTGATCACAGCAGATTGAGTTGCACGAGGTAACGTTTTATTTAGTAAACCTGTATTTTAATTTTAAATTCAAGATAACGGTTGTCGCGTAGGAAAGTGGTTCGGTTCTGTACCCAGGATCCCCATATTAGATAGATGAGTATTTATAGAATGCCATCTAGCGGGAGATAATGGCATCTAATGATGGCTCCCATCACCCGAGGTATGCCGAATGTATGCATAGAATGATTACCTGAGATCACCAACCGGTGGTTTAGCGTACGGAATTCCTAGAAACTGCACTGCTTTCTCAGTTGTAGTTCCGCTTACTTGACCATATTCTGTGTTCACAACTACTTCACATACAACATTAGCTAATTCACTGGCTGTGGCTAATATCCCGATCAACAGAAAATTCCATTTCATTTTTGCTCCAAAAATCAGCGGACAAAAAGGAGAGGAGACTGTGTGTTAAAAAACTTAAAATAGATCTGTATTGGCGAACAGATACTACAGGCTGCCAAGTCCCTATCTCACACTAGAACCCTTTGCCACACTGTTTTCGAATTTCAACGACATCCAAGGAGGAACCTTCTGAAAACATTGTGGGAAAGGGAGAAAATGCTGGTTACCAGCATTTTCTCCCTTTCCCACAATGTTTTCTATTCATTTACAGATAAATACAACCATTTGAATCCTATGTACTTGTTCATATATGTACCCATCAATACAGATTGCAATTTTGTCATCTGGAAAAAAGGTTAAATTGTGAATATATAACTGTGGCCTAACTTTTACTGGACAACTGACAAGAAAGGTTCATAGCAAGGTCGACAATCTTATCTTTTTCATTTAACAAAAGATCACAGACTTTGTTTAGGTATGAGAAACCTTGAGTTACGTGAAGGGATCTTGCTGAATAAAATGAGGATGTCACAGGGAAAACTAGAACTTTACCATAATCAGTTTTGAGCACGAAAAAAAGGTTTTTTTTGGCACTCAGCCTGTTTGCTCCTGGATGGGGCAAGTTATACAGGGCTTGTGAGTTCGAATCCCAATTCTGTCAAAATTTCGTTGCAATAATTGATACCATTTGTAAAAACATTGCTTTCATGTTGTTTAAATATATCACTATAAAAATCTATTCCAATTATTTAGATCAATCCGGTTGACTTTCTGATTGAGTTACCCTTTCACAAAAACAAAGTCTATGCTTGTATGGCAGGATCAATTCTTTATCATTTTGTCGTCTGAAAATGGTTTCGATTTGGACCAACCTAAAATTTTGTCGTTTGGTAATGAGTTAAAGCAACATACCGAGCAAGTCATTATACAACTGAGTCACAAAGGGGGCTTAACTCTTTACCAAACGACAAAATTTTGGACCAGTCGAAATTGAAAGCAATTGCAGACAACAAAATAGATGTGAATCAAAAATTGAAATTTGATTTGGAAATGATCGAAAACATTGTGGGAAAAGGAGAAAATGCTGGTTACCAGCATTTTCTCCTTTTCCCACAATGTTTTCTAAGGCTTTCTTTCTCAGGGTCGTTAAAAGTAGGGATTGAGTGGTAATGGGTTAAATATATCACTATAAAAATGTATTCCAATTATTTAGATCAATCCAGTTGACTTTCTGATTGAGTTACCCTTTCACAAAAACAAAGTCTATGCTTGTATGGCAGGATCAATTCTTTATCATTTTGTCGTCTGAAAATGGTTTCGATTTGGACCAACCTAAAATTTTGTCGTTTGGTAATGAGTTAAAGCAACATACCAAGCCAGTCATTATATGATTGAGTCACAAAAGGGGCTTAATGCATCTCTGTGTCCATCACACCGAGCAAACCATTTCGTACTTATGGGTCCAAAACAGCAATCATTTTACATAATCAACTAAATCATTAGGTAGACTGGTCCTTCTACACACAGAAATTTGAACAAAAGCACAAAGTATCAGCCTTGTTCAGCCTGTATGGACTGCCAAAGCTTCTCTGGGTGTTACTTTTCGCCAATGCATTAACTCATCACCAAACGACAAAATTTTAGGTTACCAGCATGTTCTCCTTTTCCCACAATGTTTTCAAAAAACTTTTTCATTAGGGTTGTCAAAAGTAGCGATTGTATGGTAAAAATAATCAACTAAATCATGAGGCAGACTGGAATTTATACACACAGAAATTTGAACAAAAGCAAAAAGTGTCAGCCTTGTTCAGCCTGCATAAACTGCCAAAGCTTCTCTGGTTGTTACTTTTCGCCGATGCATTAACTCATCACCAAACGACAAAATTTTAGGTTTGTCCAAATCGAAAGCATCTGCAGATGACAAAATAAAAGTGACTGAAAATTTGAAATTCGTTTTGTGAAGGTTAGAAAACATTGTGGGAAAAGGAGAAAATGTTGTTTACCAGCATTTTCTCCTTTTCCCACAATGTTTCCTAAAGGCTTCTTTCTCAAGGTCGTCAAAAATAGGGATTGTGTGGTAATGGGTTATGCCCCGTTAAAAGGAGTACGGCTGAGGAGGATCAGACAATGTGAGGGTGATGATAAATTTTTAACTCTTTACTCCATAGATACTCATTTTGACGTATCAACAACAGTCAGCCTCTGAAAACATTGTGGGAAAAGGGGAAATTGCTTGTAACGAGCAAATTCTCCTTTTCCCACAATGTTTTCCACTCAATCAGATATTTGTATCCTCATTTGTCCATATTTTTGACATCATATCTTTATTTGCTGCTAAAATGGAAGAGCCTCAAATTGGCATATCAGGTAAAGGGTTAACCCTTTACCCCATAAAGCATTTCTATGGTATCTCCAACTGAACCTAAATAACAGCAAGGAGGAAGCCATTTCCTATGTGTATATGATACCTTTTGATATCATAGAAAACAATGTGGCAAAAGGTGAAATTGCTCGTGATGAGCAATTTCACCTTTTGCCACAATGTTTTCCAAAGGCTCCTACAAGCAATGCGTAGAAATGAGTATCTATGGAGTAAAGGGTTAAGTTGAGAGACAGCAAACAGCCAAAAACTTGACACATTCTCATTTACTTCCATTTTTAATGCAAAATTTTTCTCCTCAATTATCATACACTTCATGGGCCCACTACATCTTTAAAATATAATAAAATACATAAATAGTGCCATAAATCAAAAACAAAATTTGAACATATAAATTAACAAATATGAACTTTACAAAAATAACAATGCCCAACTAAAATGGGTTTGGTTAAAGTGGATTTCAAACCATAATCACAATGTCAAAATGGATTTAGAACTCTAGCATGATACACTTTACCTTATCAGACCCTCCCCCGGCCCCACTCCAATCCATTCAGGCAAAACAGTAAAACAGGTATATGTATTTCAGTGATTAGTTTCTTGTATGCCTTCATATATTCTGAATCTATACAGAGGTCCAGATAAAAGGGAGTGGTGGTATGCTAAATATATCATTTGTCTTCGTAAACCCTAAGTTGCGGGTACTCATTATCTTACGAACAAAGTCCGCAACAAAGGAACAAATGAATAAATGCATGGCAGAAATAAGGGTCGGAGTGGGATTCGAACTCCGGAACTCCCGGACACAAGACCAATACCCTAACCACTGAGCCAAAGAGATATCTCCCTGACGCAGTAGCCAGGTATTGTATTTAAATCGGGAGTATGCCATGCAGGAAGGAGTGGTCTCCCATAACACACCCCCTCTTAAAGTCATCATTTATTGATGACTCAAAGCCTTATTAGGCAGGAAGTCCGATTTTGGACAACAAATGGGATTAATGGCTCAATGGCCAATCCTGGACGAGCCCCCATCTTACGAACAAAGTCCGCAACAAAGAAACAAATGAATAAATGCATGGCAGAAATAAGGGTCGGAGCGGGATTCGAACTCCGGAACTCCCGGACACAAGACCAATACCCTAACCACTGAGCCAAAGAGATATCTCCCTGACGCAGTAGCCAGGTATTGTATTTAAATCGGGAGTATGCCATGCAGGAAGGAGTGGTCTCCCATAACAATTAGAATCATCTCGATCAGATGATTCTACTGAGTAACCACAACATGGGGTTTAGTGACATCTTTAATCTTGAAATCAAAATCATTCCCTTTATCTAGAGCTCTGTCTATATGGTTTAACCCTTAAAATACCAATCTCAGCCATAGATACCACTGCAGCCAGTGTAGTTCAAGATCAAACGGTACAAAAAGAGCAGTCTGATCTTTTGATCTATACTCTCCAATTTACTAAATATTTATAGCTAAGAGCAACCATTAAAGGTGGGTATTTAGAATTTCCACATCTCACCAAATTAAAAATTATATATATCACTGAAATTTATATGAAAAACAATACCAATCATCAATAATTAAGAATCATAAAATTACCCAAAAAAAATTTTTGATGGTATTCCCTTAAAAGGCTACGTAGCCTCTTAAGGTATTTTTAGATTTTGCGCCAAAAATAAAAAATAGCATTGTGGGAATGCAAAATGCCTGGGACATGACTAACGACGCTTAAATTCCATAATATAACAAACATGTAATTGTTTTCCATAATATCTTCTTCGGACGTTATGTTTGAAGTGTCATTTGTGTACTTCCGGTATGTAAATGAGCAATTCGCTAATCTAAAAATAGACCTTGGTTCCCGTCGGTGTCGACCTGGGCCGTAGTAAATCTCCAATTTCTTTTGTTGTCGGATGGTTTTCGACTACTGGGGTTTTATGAATGAAAATTAAAAGGCCTTGGGACTGTAAGGATGATTTTTTTGTATTTTTGTAAAAAATTCGTCCCAAAATCTGTAGGGCCACCTTTAAATTACAATTCTTTTGGTCTTATTTTTCAACTGAAAATGACTATCGAGTTCAATCTGCACTACAAGGGTTTAAAATAAATTCAAAATTACATAGACTATATGAGCCATGCTCCATCAAAAGGGGGCTTTACCCATTACCACACAATCCCTAGTTTTGACGCCCCTGAGAGAGAAGCCTTTAGAAAACATTGTGGGGAGAGGAGAAAATGCTGGTAACCAGCATTTTCTCCTTTTCCCACAATGTTTTCTACCCTTCACAAAACAAATTTCGAATTTTCAGTCACAATTATTTTGTCGTCTGCAAATGCTTTCGATTTGGACAAGCCTAAAATATTCTTGTTTGGTAATTAGTTAACTCTTTACCAAACAACAAAATTTTAGACTGGACCAAACTGAAAGCATTGGCAGATCTCAAACTTGGTGTTGCTGCAATAATGAAATAAGTGTTTGACTGTGTAGAAAACCTTGTGGGAAAAGGAGAAAATGCTGGTTACCAGCATTTTCTCCTTTTCCCACAAGGTTTTCAAAAGGCTTTTTCCACAGAGTCGTTAAAAGTCAGGATTGTGTGGTAAAGGGTTAAGTCATTACCAAACGACAATATTTTAGGTTTGTCTCAATCGAAAGCATATACACGTACCAAACGACAAAATTTTAGACTCGTCCAAATTGAAAGCATTTGCAGACGACAAAATAAAAGTGACTGAAAATTTGAAATTTGTTTTGTGAAAGGTAGAAAACATTGTGGGAAAAGGAGAAAATGCTGGTTACCAGCATTTTCTCCTTTTTCCCACAATGATTTCTATAGGTTTCTTTATCAGGGTCCTCAAAAGTAGAAATTGTGTGGTAAAGGGTTAATGCAACTCTTGTTATACAGGATACCAAATTATTATGTCATCAAAAAATTATTGATCCATAAGAGACACTTTTTTAAATAACTGGCTTAATCATGAGGTAAACTAGTCCTCTGACATGCAGAAGATTGACTGATGCTGAAATATTTCGGTCCAGGTCAGCCTGTGCGGGCTGACTTGGATCTATTCTTTTCGCAGATACAATAAGACTCCTTTTCACAAAGCATAAACGGATAGAGCAAATTCTGTTTTACTAGAGCTCTATCTATATGGCAACAACCTGGAATAAAATGGAAAACCAAATCCACAGCAAATAAATATCTGAGTAAAGTTTACAAATTTCAATATAAGGACTACGATAGTCTTATCTTGTTCACATTCGTCACTGACAAGACAGCCATACTTGTAAAACAGTCACTTGCCTTGTGAGAAAAGAATGTCATCACAAAAAAAAAAGAAACTGGTCTTAAGAATACATACATTGTCATTATGATCAAGTTGACACTGGAATATAAATAAAGCACAACTACAACAAGAGGACCACGATGGTCCTATATCGCTCACCTGAGTACTAAGCAGCAAAGGTCGACAACAAAAAACATAATTACCAAATGTTGAGGTTCAAGAGCTAATGATGATGAAACAAGAGTGGCAAATTGTCGCAAGATATGCAATCCCAGTGTAAGTTGTAAAGGAGGTATAATAGTTGCAAAGGGTAGGCAATGCAACAAACAATTTGACTTGAGACTTCAAAATTCCACTCTGGACAAGCAAACGATACTATTAAAATAAAGAGCAAAGTGGAATTACTCAAAATCAATGCTAGGTAGAGTTATTGTTCTTGAACACAGTGCTTAGTAATATCACAACAAACATGCATACCAATTTTGAAGTCATTCTGACTTGAGATGACAAAGTTACATTCCGAACAAGCATTAAATGCAGACTCATGTGAGATTTTACTGAGACAGACATTCTAACCAATTTTCAATTCAGCTGAGCAAGAAATGTGGTCTCAAAGAGTGCTCACAAGAAGACTTGTAAAGATTTCCCTCTTTATCTCTATGTGAAACCTGAGACCAACAACATAGGGCTAACTTTCACACCAGGACCAAAATTTGAAGTATTTTGGTAGAGGGCCACTAGATGATGATACATGCCAAATATGAAAGCTCTAGCCCTTATGGTTTGGGAAAAGAAGATTTTCTAAAATTTCCTTCTTTATCGCTAAGTGAAATCCAAGAACCCACAACACAGGGCCATTTTCAACACTAGGGCCATAATTTGAGGTATGTTGGTAGAGGGCTACTAGATGATGCTACATGCCAAATATGAAAGCTCTGGCCATTACCATTTGGGACAAAGAGATTTTTAAAGATTTCCTTCTTTATCACTATGTGAAATCCGAGACCCACAACATAGGGCCAATTCTTTACATCAGGGACATAATTTGAGGTATGTTGGTAGAGGGCCACTAGATGATGTTACATGCCAAATATGAAAGCTCTGGCCATTACCATTTGGACAAGAAGGTACAGTGTATTTAAAGATTTCCTTTCTTTTCTCTATGTGTAATCCAAGACCAACAACACAGGTTTAATTTTCACACCAGGGCCATAATTTGAAGTATTTTGGTAGAGGGCCATTAGATGATGCTGCATGCCAAATATAAAAGTTCTAGCCCTTATGGTTTGAGACAAGAAAATTTTCTAAAATTTCCTTCTTTATCTCTTTGTGAAATCCAAGACCCCACAACATAGGGCCAATTTCCGCACTAGAGCGATAACCTTAAGTATTTTAGTAGAGGTCCACTAGATGATGCTACATTCCAAATATGAGAGCTCTAGCCCTTACGGTTTGGGACAAGAAGATTTTCTAAGATTTCCTTCTTTATCTCTATGTGAAATCCGAGAACCTACAACATAGGGCCAATTTCAACACTAGAGCCATGATTTGAAGTATTTTGGTAGAGGGCCACTAGATGATGCTACATGCCAAATATGAAAGCTCTAGCCCTCACAGTTTTGGAGGAGAAGATTTTTAAAGTTTTTTCACTCGGTTGCATGGCAACCAGAGTTCTTCATGGAATTAAAATCTTTGAAGTATTTTGAAAGTGCATCACATAGGGATTATTTCTGTGAAGTTTGATTGAAATCTGATTGTTAGTTTAGGAGGAGAAGATTTTTTTGTAATTGTGAACGGACGGACAGACGGACGACGGACATTGATCGATCACAATAGCTACCCTTGAGCACTTCGTGCTCAGGTGAGCTAAAAACTCACCATGAACTCACAAGAAGGCCCTCATAATCCTGTATAGATTAAATGAGTACACACAAAAAAAAATGACATAAAGGCCAATCTTTGACACCATCAGCAAATTTCAAATTTCAAAGCTTAACGTCTTGCATTTTTAGTCTTTAACTCTTTACACAAGCAAAACGACAAAATTTTAGACTGGTCCAAATTGCAAGCATTTGCAGACAACAAAATAAAAGTGACTGAAAATTTGAAATTTGTTTTGTGAAGGGCAGAAAACATTGTGGGAAAAGGAGAAAATGCTGCTTACCTGCATTTTCTCCTTTTCCCACAATGTTTTCCAAAGGCTTCTTTCTCAGAGTCGTCAAAAGTAGGGATTGTGTTGTAATGGGTTAAAATAATCCTAAAAGATAACATAAACTAAATGAATATAGCAAGTTGTGCAAGAGCTTAAGGCAGTATTACTTTTTAACAATTTACACCTTTACAAAATAGGTAGCTGTGCGGTTTCTTGGTTCACGGCAGTTACAGTCTGATCAAGAAAAAGTCAGAATTTCAACAGAGTATGAAATAAATCATCCAAAAATTTTCTAGTTTCATCTTTTGATTAGTGTCATAGAAAAATATCATGGAGTTTCATTTGAACATTTGAAAGGAAATTAACCTTGACCTTCACCAATGTCCTGGTGCCATTCTGAAATTGATGCATGTGACTTTGACACCTAGCAGATACTAAGTGATCACAAACACTTAAAGTGAGCTATTAATGCTCATTTGATCTGTAAATAAACATAAAGGTAAAAGAAGAACACTCATAACATGATTGACATATCGTAAATGATCAATAGTGATTAGCACATAACACATATCTGTAAGAAGCTTTTGTCATAATTTCTTGATTATGCAGGCTTGTACTAATAAAGCTATTTTTTAAAAAAATTCCTACCAGTAGATGGCAGGCTTACCACCTCATTTATAAAACACTCCAAACTTTTTACCAAATAAAAGGATAAAATGTTGTTGACCAATATTTTCTACACTTTCAAATATAAAATCCAATATTAAAACCATATTATTTGTCATCCACAAATGCTTTCAAATTGGATTGAGTATAATTTTGGTATCTTATTGCAGTATTTGGGAACTTAAATTGAAACTTCCTGCTGCAGTTAATTTCTTTATACGGAGTCACTGAAAATAGGCTAAATTTGAGTTTTATACATTCAATTCTATCAAACAATGCAGTGTTTAGCCATTTACCAAAATATCCCGGGTTCACAACCCTAAAACAGAGGCCCTTTAACGCTTTACCAAACTACAAATTTTTACTCTGTTCCAAATTGAAAGCATTTGCAGACAACAAAATAAAATGTGATTGAAAAATTAAAATTTGTTATGGGGAGGGTAGAAAACATTGTGGGAAGAGGAGAAAATGCTGGTTACCAGAATTTTCTCCTTTCTTCTACAATGTTTTCAAATGCTTGTTTTTCAAGGTCGTTAAAAGGTAAAAGATGCCAGTAACCAGCATTTTCTGCTTTACCCACAATCTTTTCTACAATTTCACAAACAGTAGCTATCATTTCAGCTAAATTTATTCTGCCATCTTATTTTTTGTTGTTTGGTAAAGAGTTAAATCATCCTGGCAATACCATATTTTGAAATCATTCTACAAAAAGAGGGAATATCAGATTGTCCATTAGCAGGATTTTCTCCAATTTAAACAATATTTCCTAGCAATTACAAGGCAGAAATTATTCTTTATTCCAAGTATTTATTCCTTACTTCAAATTTTAAAAGATCCTAACTTGTCTACGAAAGAGTTTAATTAGGACAAATACAATCTATCTGAAGCTGAACTAAAATCAATTTGAATGTCATACCTCCGATAATGCATCAAAATTCTTCTCTTTATCTTTTTACAGCAAGAGATATATACATGTACTACAAATGTTGACACTTTGTTTAAAATTTTAGTTTACTGTTTACCATACAATCCTGAGTTTTATCGATGCCAATGAAATGACCTTTTGAAAACATTGTGGGAAAGAGAGAAAATGCTGGTTACCAGCATTTTTTCCTTTTCCCACCATGTTTTTCTACCATTCCAAAGGTGAATTACTATTTTTGAGACACAACCTTTCTGTTGTCTGCAAAAGCTATCAATTTTAGCAAGTCTACAGTTATACTGTTTGGTAAAAGGGTCATGACGTCTACAACTTCTGGATCTAAGCACTAACAACTTAACATGGAGAGCAAAAATTTCAAACTACCAAGTAAAATAGAAACATTCTACGATTGTTTTGCTTTTTTTTGTACCCATCTCAGGGAATCTTTTGGAACAAATAAACTTAATGGCAAGGGATTTTTTGGCTCTATTTTCTGGATTTCAAAATCACTTTCGACAATTTACAATTTTCTATAACAACTCAATTTGGAGTGCAATTGGGTCATGATGGCCATGTATTGCAAATATATGCAGAGAGCCACAATTGGTATAAACTGAATCATACAAGCATGTACTACTATAAGAGTTCTGAAATTCATGCAAGTAGAAACTAACTTACAAAAATTCAATATTTTTTTATGTAGAATTAATCCATAAAAGGTTAAGCCTTTACCCCATAAGGCATTTCTATGGTATCTCTAACTGACCCTAAATAACAGCAAGGATGAAGCCGTTTTTTATGTGTATTGGACACCTTTTGATAGTATAGAAAACATTGTGGCAAATGGTGAAATTGCTCATGACGAGCAATTTCACCTTTTGCCACAATGTTTTCAAAAGGCTCCTACAAGCAATGCATAGAAATGAGTACCTATGGAGTAAAAGGTTAAATGTTGGAAAATACTATTATCTGTCATGATCATATTTCTGGCACACCCAGATACTAGATTCTGAATTCAAATCTGTATTGGGCCTACGCATGGAGAATTATCACTGTTTCTAAGGAAGTAAATATAAGGCTTCAATGTTTTTCAAAGATTTTTGTTGTAAATATAATTTTCAGCTAGTCCAAATCAGAAGCATTTGCAGATGACAAAATTAATGTGGCTCAAAAATTTTAATTTGTTTTGGAAAGTGTAGAAAACGCTGTGGGAAAAGCATTTCAGAATGGATCTTTCTCAAGGTCATGAAAACCTGGGATTGTTTGGTAAAGGGTTAATTACCCATATATCTCCAAGAGACTGATTTATATAAAGAAAGCTGAGTACTGGAAAAATCAAAAGAAGTTAACATAGTAGACCCGAAATGGAAAACAGCTATTTCCACAATAATATTATCCTACAAAATTTGCTAAGATCAAAAATGAGTTTTATTGTACTGCTTTCACTGAGCCACTTTTTCCTTTTTGTCCTTCCTAGAATTATCAGTTATAAATCTAAAACCACTATATTCTTATTACAAATGGATATGATAATCACCTCCTTTTTCTGGAAACTAACAAAATTATCAACAAATAATCTCAGGATGGACATAAAATGAATTCCTGGTAAGTTAAAAATGTGCCAAAGTATATCTTTATACATCTGTCTTTAACAATTGTTAAAAAATTTTATGCCATGCTGCACTAGAAGTATTACGGGTCCACTACGTTCAGGTGAAGATGCATCACATAAAGTTGACACAATTATGGACACATCTGCAACAGACACCATGCCATGATGATAACCTTGCTGACCTTTGGCCAGTGTAGCTAAAAATAAAACTGTTAAGATAGAACTTAAAATAACCTATACATTATCAGTATTCCCAGATATTCAATAAATTAACAATTCTTATAAACAACAATTTTGATGAGCAAAATAGAGAAAGGCAACTCAAACTCTCCTGAATCCTATCAACTGTCCTCTGCATGGCTTTATTCACTGAGTGGTTGAATTTGAGCCATGCTTTGGCAAAAGAGGGCTTAACCCTTTACCCCATAAGGCATTTCTGTGGTAATTGACCCTAAATAACAGCACGGATGAAGCCGTTTCTTTGTGTATATGACACCTTTTGATAGTGTAGAAAACGTTGTGGCAAAAGGTGAAATTGCTCGTCACAAGCAATTTCACCTTTTGCCACAATGTTTTCCAAAGGCTCCCACAAGCAATGCGTAGATATTAGTATCTATGGAGTAAAGGGTTAATAAATCCCTCTGATGCATAATAAAAGCCCTAACTCATTCCAAAATTATGGGTCAATAGGTGCCACTATTTTCAATAACTGACAATCATGAAGTAGCTTGGTCCTTTCACAAAACAGAAAATTGACCTATAGCAAAGTTTTGGCCTGGGTCAGTCCGCTGACTGACCTAGATCAATACTTTTCGCGGATGCATTAAATATTACCAAACGACAAAATTTTAGGCCTGTCCAAATCGAAAGCATTTGCAGACGACAAAATAAAAGTGACTGAAAATTTGGAATTTTTGTTTTGTGGAGGGTAGGAAACATTGTGGGAAAAGGAGAAAATGCTGGTTACCAGCATTTTCTCCTTTTCCAACAATGTTTTCTATAGGCTTCTTTCTGAGGGTCGTCAAAAGTCTTAAGCCCCCTTTTCACAGAGCATGGCTCATTTTTGTATATTGGCATTTTTACAGCCTAGTCATAACATGGCAGTCAGTGCAACTACACCATGTTTACTGGCTTTCTCACACCAGTACCAACGCAATGTTCTTTCCAAGTTACTGACTACTTTTCTCACATGCATCAGAAGTGAGGGGGCATAAAATCCCCTGGAAGAAAGCCTGCTTCTGTCAAACTCACAACAACCAGGTCAGATGCCTTATCAATGAGCTATTTGGGCAGGCCCATGGCTCTGTTGACCATCTCGTGGTCACTCTATAGTCTTGGGAGATGTACTCTAAATGATACCTCCATAAACATTCAAAGCTCTAGAACAAGATGTTTGAAACCAGATCATTTCTATTACAAATTATTCTCTTACATAACCAGAATTTCTCCATTTTCTACAATGTTGCCTTCCCAACCTCAACAAATCTCATATTTTGAGCCAATTCTTTTTTTTTTCATGAAGTCCAAAATTTCTGTCATCTGGACAAAGGGTAAACCCATACAGCTCCTTTTATGACTGTTCATAATTGTTATTGCCCTTGTGGCCAGCAAAGATCACCATCAGACTGCACAATTGTGCAGTTTGATCTTTGATCTACTATCCGCCGTGCACAGACAGTCCCATCTTCGCAAGCCAAGGCTGATGATTCACTACACTACTCTACGCTTGGCGAATCGAGCTTGATTTTTACATTCCCCCGATATGTATTTTCACTGGATGCAGCCAGCTTTAACTGCAACGAATGAAATCGCTCCTAGCATTTCATCTTTGATAAAAACAGAATAAGGTCGCTAGCTTTCGAATAGACGGTAAACTATGGAAACCCACGTGGATGTCTGCTTATCGCTTCATGTGTGTTCGTAAGGGGTTTGTAAAACAATATTTTATTTGCTTTTAGAAATATGATGTAAAGGAGGGTAATGACCAGCATTCAATAGAGGGCGCATCACAGGAATCTCGAAATTGGGCTCAATCAGCCAAGGTAAGATCAACATAGTGATCGTACCCTTGGCTCGCGAAGATGAGAGTCCTAAAACTGCAATTATTTAGGGTTTTTTTTTTCAAACCTGAAAGCATCCATTACATATATTTGGCATTCTGTTAAGATCCTCACAACCTCTGCATCAGTTTAACAACCTTGATCTCTCTACATAACCGTTGACTATGTTTGGATCTTTCATATGACTAGGTTGCAGCTGTTCGTCAAACCCTGTCTGATCATCAACTGTCCCTTCATGTACCACTTCTGTTAGCATGGGATTCTGATCTTTCCTTTCTTCCTCTGTTTCTACAGCTTTCTTCAGTTCCATACGCGCTTTACGGACAACAAAAAATGTTAAAGCTATTCCAAGAATTATCTGAAAATAGTTAGTTAACATAATGTAAGATAGCATCATTGAAGGAAGTAATTAATTAAAGTAATCAGATGACAAAATTGAGCTTGGCTTTGAAAACAAGGTGTTTAACCCTTTGCACACAATCCCAAGGTTTAATGACCCCGACAGAGATAGTTTTTGAAAACATTGTGGGAAAAGGAGAAAATGCTGGTAATCAGCATTTTCTCCTTTTCCCACAATGTTTTCAATTGGGTTATACCTCAGGGTCATAAAAACCAGGGATTGTTCGGTAAAGAGTTAAATGATGGGATTTGACTTGAATGATAGAAAGTCAGCGTTACGAGAAAAGACAGTTTCTTCTTTTCCCACAATGTTTTCTACCCTGCTGAAAACAAATTTCGGTATTTAACTCTTTACTCCATAGATACTCATTTCTACGCACTGCTTGTAGGAGCCTTTGGAAAACATGGTGGCAAAAGGTGAAATTGCTCATGACGAGCAATTTCACCTTTTGTCACAATGTTTTCTATGCTATCAAAAGGTGTCATATACACATAAGAAACGGTTTCATCCTTGCTGTTATTTAGCGTCAATTAGAGATACCATAGAAATGCCTTATGGAGTAAAGGGTTAAGTTAAGTCTATTTTGTTGTCTGCCAGTGCTTTCAATTTGGACCAGTCTATAGTAGAGCAGTTTGGTAAAGAGTTAAGTGGCAAACAATGTGCCATCTACAACTGCTGTCAATCTAGACAAATCTGAAAGCTGATTGTTTGGTAAAAGTTAACTCTTTACCAAACAACAACATTTTGGACTTGTCCAAATTGAAAGCTTTTACAGAATGACAAAATAAATGTGAATCGAAAATTTAAACTTGGTTTGGAAAGGGTTGATAGCATTGTGGGAAAAGGAGAAAATGCTGGTTACCAGCATTTTCTCCATTTCCCACAATGTTTTCAAAGGCTTTCTTTCTCAGGGTCATTAAAAGTTGGGATTGTTTGGTAAAGGTTAAACAAAAGCTGATCTTTCACTAACCTGAACAACTAAAACTATATAGCCAGTTTTCTGACTAGTTCCGTCTGTAAGTATATCGTTCATGGATCTTAGCGTAGAACCCATGTAACAGTTTAAAATCGCAGTCGGGAAAAGTCCAACAGTAGTGGCTGCTAAATAAGTTGAAAGAGGTATATCTGTGAGCTGAAAAAGACAAATAACTCTTTACTAAACATTCCCCAGTTTTAACGACCTTGAAGAAAAAGCCTGTAGAAAACATAGTGGGAAAAGGAGAAAATGCTGGTAACCAGCATTTTCTCCTTTTCCCACAATGTTTTCTACCCTGCTGGAAACAAATTTCAATTTTTGAAATATGTTTATTTTGTCCTCTGCAAGTGCTTTCAATTTGGACCAGTCTAAAACAGTCGTAACGAGTAATTTCTCCTTTTCCCACAGTGTTTTCTAGCCTATCGGAAAACTTTCTGCCATTCTCATCAAATTCAAAATTGTCATCTGCTGACACTTTGAGTTTGGCACAGTCCAAAATTTGTCATTTGGGAAAGGGTTAAGGATTGATGATAGTCAAAGCTATAAGATTCATTCCTCTCTCACTGCTGATTATTGTTTCGAAACTGGTCATGTGGGAAAGCGGTCAATGACTGGAGAAGAATATTGTGTAAAATCTCTAGCAAAGTATGGAAAGGTGCACAAGTTGCAGCAAGTGTAACTGAAATAATAATGAACACAGCCTTTACTCTTTACCACACAATCCTTACTTTTAACCGACTCTGAGAAAGAAGCCTTTTGAAAACACTGTGGGAAAAGGAGAAAATGCTGGTAACCAGCATTTTCTCCTTTTCCCAGAATGTTTTCAACCCTTCCCAACCAAAATTTCAATTTATCAGTACATTTTTTTTTCGTCTGTAAATGATTTCAATTTGGACCAGTCGATAATTCTCCCATTTGGTAAAGAGCTATTAAATATCGTACATTCAAACAATCATGAGAGTGAAGGCTTGTGAAAAGAGTGGGAAAAGGAGAGAATATTGGTTACCAGTATTCATCATTTTTTCCCCATTTTTCAGTGTTTTCTGCTCTATCGAACAGTTTTCAAAACATTGAGGAAAAAGAAGAAAATATTCATAACTGGTACTGTGGTACTAGCTTTTCTTCATTTACAACAGTTGTGTTTCCAAAAGGCCCTTTTCTTACAGTTGTTATGTCCTTACCACACAATCCGGAATTTTAACGACCCTGAAAAAGAAACCTTTTTAAAACAGTGTGAGAAAAGGAGAAAATGCTGGTTACCAACATTTTCTTCTTTTCCCACAATGTTTTCTACCCTTCCCAAAA
Source organism: Tridacna crocea (assembly GCA_943736015.1). Classification (NCBI taxonomy): domain Eukaryota; kingdom Metazoa; phylum Mollusca; class Bivalvia; order Cardiida; family Cardiidae; genus Tridacna; species Tridacna crocea. The sequence goes on from OX031065.1 coordinate 52,240,397, forward strand.
CAATTTTTGAAACTGGAGTTGGAGTCACATCTATTTTGTTGCCTGCAAATACTTTCAAGTTGGACTGGTCTTAAATTTTGTCATTTGCTAAAGAGTTAAAACTTGGGACTGTGCAGTATAGGCTTAACCCTTTCCCAAACGACAAATTTTGGACTCTTCCAAACCAAAAGAGTTTGCAGACAACAATTTTAGATTTAGAGAAAATGCGAGAAAGATCTCAAACAGGGTAGAAAACACTGTGGGAAAAGGAGAAATTGCTCATTACGAGCAATTTCTCCTTTTCCCACAGTGTTTTCAATAGACTTTAACTGCCGACACGTAAAAAACAGGGCTTGTTTGGGAAAGGGTTAAATCTACATGTTTTTAATTTTGTCATCTGAGAAAGTGTTTACCCACTCATTTTATGATACTGTACTGATAAATTTTTTGTGAGGCTTGGTGATAACTTCAGCTGAAAACCAGCTTAACCCTTTCCCAAACGACAAACTTTTGGACTAGATCAAATTGAAAGTATTTGTAGATGACAATTCAACTCTTGCTGAAAAGATGATTTCTGTCTATGATAGGGTAGAAAACATTGTGGGAAAAGGAGAAAATGCTGGTTACCAGCATTTTCTCCTTTTCCACAATGTTTTCAAAAGGCTACTACTCCAGACCGGTAAAAAACAGGGATTGTTTTGGAAAGGGTTCACTCTTTACCAAACAACAAAATTCTAGAATTCTTTATTTTTAAAGCATTTACAGACAAAAAAATTAAAAGTGACTCAGAAACTAAAATTTGCTTTGGAATGGGTAGAAAACAGAGCTAGAAAAAGAGAAAATGTTGGTGACAAGAGCAAGACACTGTCACTTTAACAGCTCGGGGCGACATGATTAACCACAGCCGCGAACAAGTTTCCAAGTCCCCTGCCACCTGACCGTACAATTAATATTATTATACTGCAAAGAAATTTCTCATGATCTGATTGGTTAACATGCCGGGAACATAATATCATGTTCCCTGGCGAAAACCGTGTAAAGCCAGTTTCCCTTTTCAGTGCCCTGTAAACATCACTACACGTGCAACACAACATCTAAAATGGCGGCGTCGATCGATCAGCAGACTGCACATTTATGCACCAAAATGCACGTTTTAGTGACGTCAGTTTCCAGTGACTTCAGTTTTCATTGAAGTGGGGCTCTCAGAAGGGAATTTCTATTTCGTCAGCATACTCGATTCGTGAGATTATAATACAGGAAAATTACGATTAAACGCGCTTTGAAAGGGTAAAACTTTGCAGTATAATAAATTCGTTGTACGGTCAGGTGGCAGGGGACTTGGAAACTTGTTCACGGCTGTGGTGAATCATGTCGCCACCTCGCCTTCGGCTCGGGGCAACATGATTTACCACAGCCGTGAACAAGTTTCCAAGTCCGGTCAGGTGGCAGGGGACTTGGAAACTTGTTCACGGCTGTGGTGAATCGTGTCGCCACCTCGCCTTCGGCTCGGGGCAACATGATTTACCACAGCCGTGAACAAGTTTCCAAGTCCCCTGCCACCTGACCGTACAACTAATAATGTCTGGTGAATATCTAACCTTTATCCTGCTAAATAACTAAAATTAAAATTTCAATTTGATAGTGAGAACCCAAATAATGCTATTCAAAGGTTTGCTTTGGGGAAAATATCTCCTTAGCAGACTGCATAGATCAAAGATCAGACTGCTTGTCCTGCACAGTCTGATCTTTATCTACGCTGTCCGCAAGAGGTCAGCGAATCACGTTCAGGGGCCTAAGAGTAAAGTTTGAAAAGTCCCCGCCCCTTTTACTACAGTTGGTTGGTTATTTCCATTTATTTATTGTTGCTACCGGTTGCCCATCTGAAGACGGTTAGTTGTTACTGGGATAGTGCAAGGATACAGGTCGAAACTACTGAGAGCTTCGCCTGGTTCTTTAACATCCTCGGCGTATAGCACCGGGGATTCAAACCCACAACCGAAACATTGTAATCACGAGTCCTACGCTCTACCTACTGAGCTATATCGGCTGGTGATTTTACTACAGTGCATGCATTAGAGAAGTTTTTACTCTACAAAGACACGCTAAAAAACTGTGGGCGGAGCTTCGCGTAAACCGGGATACAACTGTATACAGGTCAACCATTTAATGATTAAGTAGTCACATATTTCAACATACTGAGTCTGTTTGGAATTAAATTCTGCAGTTCTGAACAAAATCTGACGTTTTCATTGGTTTAGAAAGTAGGGCAAACTGTAAATTGAGTTGAAGGGCAAAAAAGTTATGGCCCTTATGCAAAAACCTACAGACGGACAGCTAGACACACAGAAGGACCAAACAAAAACTATATGCCCCAGATTTTTGTAAGGTCATAAATAAGAAATAAGCAAACTAAATGCCTAAAGTGCAGAAATGAAAACAGTTACCACAGAACATTATTGGAAAAATAATTATGTTCTGAAGATAACCGGCTGTCACCACACACTTGAATTATTTTCTAGGTACAATGACAACAGAGCACAACATTCACTATAAAAAGGAGCAAAAATAAATATACTTACTGAAAATAAACTGTTCTGTAGACCAAATGGGAATGGTGTAAGTCTCATTAATGCTACAACTTTAAATCCATGCTTGCCGCTAACTACAGCTATAACTGCCGTCATGTTATCATTATAAAATTTCCTAATTATAAAACTCCTACAAAACTTTTTCATTGTAACATGAGCAATAGCAACACCTACTGAACTACACACTTCAACAACTATAGGACCATAGACCAACCCATATAAATACCCGCAAGCCAACATTAACAAAATCACACCCCAAGCCATTGGAAATGACACTGCTGTATAAAGTAGCAAAAATATCACAAAACTGACTCGTAAATCCACTTTCTCCATCCAAACTAATAAATCTTTTATATAATCTCGACAAAAAACAAGGAGGAGGCAAATACATGAGATTATCAAAATTGAAGACAAGGTGACTTGGTAGCAGTTCAATCCTTTTGAATCAGAAAAATTAAATTTTTCTGCACTTTTCGGTGAGATAGGTTTTGATAGAGTATTGTTGCACATATCTAGCTGAAAGTTTGTGTTCTCCTGATGGGGAGACTGGTGTGATAGAAACACCTGATCCATTTTGGAAGTTCCACCAAGTAAAAACTCCTTGGCATCATTGGCTTGAATGTGAGGCACATGTAATCCCTCTGTCCACTTGGTCATTGTGTCCGTTTGTACCGATAGACTGATATAGTTGCAAAATACTGAGATAACTCTCAAGGTGATGGCTGATAAACCACAGTATCACCAACACTTTATCTCCTAGTATGATAACGTTCTATGTCACTTTTAAATCCTAAACCACGATTTCATTTTCCACACCTCTCCAACACTTCAGCTTACATTACATCTATGAGTGTCTAATACATGTATATCATGGTAATATATCACAGAGGAGCTCATGTAAGTATGATAATGCTCAAATTGACTCAGAGACGTGTTTGAAATAAAGAATAAAAATCTAAAGCATCAGATAAGGTGTAAGCCAGAAAGTAGGAGACTGTGTACGGTATTGTAGTGAAAGCTGTTGTTTTATTATCAGCCAAGTGTCGACAGTTATACAGCCCAATCTGTTGAACCTGTATCTTCATGTTCACTGGGTCACCTACAAAATAAGGAGGATTGCAACCATTATCAACTAAGTCCTAACCCTTTTCCACACAATCCCAAGTTTTAACGCCCCCTCTGGAGTTCCTTTCAAAAGCATTGTGGGAAAAGGAGAAAATGCTGGTAACCAGCATTTTCTCCTTATCCAACAATGCTTTCTAACCTTTCAAAAACCAATTTCATCATTTTAGAAACATTTAATTTGTTGTCAGCAAATTAATGCTTTCAATTTGGAAGAGTCCATCCAAAATTTGGTTGTGTGGTAAAAGGTTTACAACCCATTAGGGTGGAAATAGGAAATATTGCTGGTAACCAGCATGTTCTCTTTTTTCCATCATTGTCTTCTACCCTTTCAAAGAGAAATATCAATTCTATATAGTGGACAGATGTTTTGGCCAGCTAATTTGTGCAAAGTAGGACATTTTGGCCTAATGCTCTTGAACACAGAAAATGAAAGAAATGGTTTTTAAGATTTTTTTTGCCACAAATATACATGTTTTGAAGCAGAAAAGCATATTTTGTTGATTTCATGTATATTTTGCTGGTATTTGGCCAAAACATACTTGAACTTTGATTTGCAGTCTTCCATTACAAACTGCTTAGATTTTTTTATACTTTGTTGCAAATATAAATTTTAAGTTATAATTAATCAATTAAAAAGTGAAGAAGTTCACTACATGTATTTGTAACTTAAATAATGAATTAAAGAAAAAATTCAATACTGCATATGAGTCAAATATATTAGTTTCTCATTCTCTTACAATGTTTTAAAATCTTGTTTAATGAGCCAAAAATTCACAAATTGTTATTTGGCAAAAATATCCTACTTTGTATTTTTAGCTGGCCAAAACATCTGTGGCCAAAATGCCCTGGCCAAAATGTCCTACATTAATTTTGTTTTAGTCACATTTCATTTGTTATCTGCAAATACTTTCCAGTAGGACAGGTCAAAAATTTTGCTTGGTAAACTAAAGGGCTGCCTTTCAAATATTGTGGCAAAATGAGCAATCCCTCATAATGATCGAGTTATCACCCCGCAGTTTAATTTATTCACATAAATCATAATTTCACCAAATCCTAACTCCTCTATAATACCAAACAACAACACTTTGGACTAATCCAAACTGAAAGCATTTCCAGATGAAAAATAATAAGTTTCACACAATGTAAACTATCATGGTGAAGAAAACATTATGGAAAAAGAAGAAAATGCTGGTTGCCAGCATTTTCTTCTTTTTCCACAGTGTTTTCAAGAGCCAATAACCTCAGGGTCAGGTCATTACAACAGTTACTAGAATTGTTTTGTAAAGATGTATTGCATGCTGATAATCAATATTGCGTGATGTAATCAACAGCAATTTCCTTTCAGGAGGCATTGAATCGACCCTTTTCAATATACAATCCCTGGTTTTTACGACCCGTAGGAAGCAGCCTTCTGAAAACAATGTGGGAAAAGGAGAAAATGCTTGTTAAATAGCACTTTCTCCTTTTTCCATAATGTTTTTTTACTCTTCTGAAGTAAAGTTTAATTTCTTGAGTCACATTTATTTTGTCATTTGAAAACGTTTTCAAGTTCTATTTGGACAAATCTAGAATGTTGTTTGGTAAAGAGTTAACAACCACCAGTGCTGAAAGGTCAGTTACCCTTTTAGCATTGCATTACTACAACAAACCCGGTACCACATCAGTTTTGAACATGAATTTCAGTTGTATGTATTAACTCTTTATCACACAATCCCGACTGTTAACAACGCGGAGAAAGAAGCCTTTAGAAAACATTGTGGGAAAAGGAGAAAATGCTGGTAACCAGCATTTTCTCCTATTCCCACAATGTTTTTCACCCTTCATAAAATAAATTTCAAATTTTCAGTCAATTTTATTTTTGTCGTCTGCAAGTGCTTTCAGTTTGGACCAGTATAAATTTTTTTTGTTTGGTAAGGAGTTAAATGCATGTAAAGAACACTGAGGCAAAAGGAGATAGTGCTAAATTTATTAATCTTTTTCTTCAATTGCTCAATTCACCTGATCCCAAAAAGTTACTACAATAATTTTTTGAAAACAAAAAGGCCATAAAGTACCATCTTCGCGAGCCAAGGTTATGATCACTATGTGGATCTTACCTTGGCTGATTGAGCCTGATTTCGAGATTCCTGCGATGCGCCCTCTATTGGATGCTGGTTATTACCTCCCTTTACATCATATTTCTAAAAGCCAATGAAATACCGTTTCACAAACCACTTACGAATACACATGAAGCGATAAGCAGACATCCCTGTGGGTTTCCATGTTTACCTTCTATTCGAAAGGTAGTGACCTTATTCTATTTTTATCAAAGATGAAATGCTACGAGCAGTTTCATTCATTGCAGTCAGAGCTGGCTGCATCCAATGAAAATGCATATCGGGGGGAATTTAAAAATCAAGCTCGATCCGCCAAGGGTAGTGTAGCGTAGTGAATTGTCAGCCTTGGCTTGCGAAGATGATAAAGTGCTAGTATTTGCCTCAGTAAAGTTATCTAGGATTGATAAAGCTAAAGAAATCCTGGTTGTGATGCATAACACATTAGTTTAACCCTTTACCACACAATCCTGAGATTTCACAACCCTGAGAAAAAAGCCCTTTGAAACCCTTGTGGGAAAAGGAGAAAATGCTGGTAACCAGAATTTTCTCCTTTTCCCACAATGTTTTCTACCCTTTCCAAATCAAATTTCAATTTCTGATTTACAATTATTTTTTCATCTGCAAATGGTTTCAATTTGGACTTGTCCAAAAATTTTGTCGTTTGGTAAAGAGTTAATGACATACACTTTGACCGACTTGACCCACTTTTGAACTTGTAAGAGGCATCATTCCTAAATTTCTGTTAAACCGTTTACCAAGCGACAAAATCTGAAAACACTTGCAGATGGCAATATATAGCTCAAAAATTGAAATTTGTTTCCTGCAGGGAAACCAGCATTTTCTCCTTTCCCACAATGTTTTCAAAAAGCTTCTTTTTCAGGGTTATAGTTCATCCCGGTAATTATTTTGGTATTTTGTAAGTAAATATAGACAAGGGGTCTAACATGACCAAAGGGCAGATATTACAGGGTTCAAATTCAGACCAAATAACAAAGTCTATTTCGTTTCAATTTTGTCATGAAATGTACTATGTTACAGGAGACCACTCCTTCATGCAAGGCTTCGTCCTGATTTAAATACAATACTTAATAACTGTATTGGGGAGATATCTCTTTGGTTCAGTGGTTAACCCATCACGAAACAGCAAAATTTTAGACTTATCCAAATTGAAAGCATTTGCAGACGACAATTTCAAAGTGGCTCAAATGGCGCAATTTTGCTTTGATAGGGTAGAAAACTTTGTGGGAAAAGGAGAAAATGCTGGTTACCAGCATTTTCTCCTTTTCCCACAATGTTTTCAAATGGCTTCTTCCCCAGGGGCGTCAAAAGGTGTCAGTGAGTGGTAATGGGTTAAGGTATTGGCCTTTCACCCGGGGGTTTGTAAATGGGAGGTCATGCAGGATTGGCCATTGAGCCATTAATCCTATTTGTTGTCCAAAACGGACTTTTTGTCTAATAAGGCTTTGAGTCATTAATAAATGAGGACTTCAAGAGGGGTTGTGTTACAGGAAACCACTCCTTCATGCATGGCTTCATCCCAATTTAATTATAATACCTAACAACTGTATTGGGGAGATACCTCTTTAGCTCAGTGGTTAAGGTATTGGCCTTTCAGGGTTTAAATCCTGCCCAGTCCCTTATTTCTGCCATGTATTTGTTAATTTGTTTCTTTGTTATCGACTCTGTTCGTAAGCACTAAATAACAGCTATATGAATATGTTCGTCCATGAAGCTACAATCACAGATCAAATATCAAGCAAATTAGGGTCAATTTTGCAGGTCGAACATAACCGTGCAACTGTGACATTACCCTTATTTCAGGGCTAAATGCCACATCTTAGACAATGACAGCAGGTTTTCCTACCATGCATCGATTTAAAACATGATGTTAATAAATAACTTCCAGGCAATAAAATTCTGTTTCCAACAAAGTCAACAGTGTTTTCAGATTTATAATCTTTCAAATCGAAACTAGCCATTTTGACAAGCTTTCATGTATGTTAAAAAAGATTTCATCGGTCAGTTTACTGGTTCTCTACCCTACGCTATCAATGAATTACAAAGCCAATACTCTTACAGTAGAACTAAAATGCAATGGTACAAAACTGAAACTGAAAATTAGATTTCTTTAATTTACATCTAAGACATTTACGCTTACACAATGGTTCTGAATAAGAATCAACAAGTTGCATTTAAAATTGCCAAGAAGGGGCACAATTTGCAATTAAATGAGCCCAGTTAACAAGCATTTTCAGATTTCTACAAGTCAAATCTCGTGGTAAATTTCATCGTAACTTGAATCCTGTGTCATAGTTGTGGTAAGACTGAGCCAAATCAAGTAACAACCAATCAAATTGCATTTTACAAAAGAGTTGTTTCGGTCAAGTATGGCGTTAATTTGAAATTAGCTGTGACAATGTAATTGACAATTGGTTTTGTTCTCTGGTTGATCAATATGGAAAGAAATAGTCGTCTGTAAGTTATTTATTAACATGTTTTAAGTCAATGCATTGTAGGAAAATTGGCTGTCAATGGCCGAGATGTGGCATTTAGCCCTGAATGTAGAGTGGTGTTTCAGTTGCACTGTTGTCACATGTTGTGTCAGGGTTGCGAAATTGAACCTATTTGGCTAGATATCTTGATCTGTGTTTGGTTTAACGGACTGATTATGGTTACTTGACTTTATTATTGGGCCTAAATCCGAACCCAGTAATATCTGCCCTTTAGTCATATTCAACCCTTTGTCTATATATACTTACAAAATAACAAAACATTTACTGGATCAAGTCCCTGTACCTACAAGCAAAAGAAGATAAATTATAATAAATAGAAAGTGCTGCTTTCCAGCTTATGTCTTCTATCTTCAGTCTGAAAGTCTGCTCCAATGCTACTTTTTGTTTCTGGTCTTCGCAGACCTTCAGAGCAACGTTCATGAAACAGGTCTGGAATAAATACGATTTTACCCACATCTTTTGGAACAGCTCTAATGACAGCTAATAAGATGGGCATGGATCGTTAAAAAATGATTAATCTTTGCAAAAAAACTGATGTTAGTTAATATCTAAATCTTACCTTCCAGGAGTGTAAAATGTTTTCTTTGTCTACTTGTCCTGTAGGACGAGTGGGTAGAAAAGTTACTTATGATTATCCGTATGACACTATCACTTGTCCCAACTTGAGGACTTGAATGACCATTTCTATTGAATATACTATGGTATAAACAAAGCAGATGGTGTTTAATACCGACTTTCTTCTGGTGACTTGACTAGTAAACATGACCCGATCTAACAATAGAGGAACATTGCAGCATAGATCTTACAAGTATACTACTCTAACCAACGCCCACTCGTCACAATTTGGCCAATTCCGTACCTACATCTAATCTCGTCTGTATTACAGTCATTTCCATTTGAACTAACATTCATGTGATTCTATATATATCACACCACTGACAGTCGTTTGACAATGACATAAACAGCATTGATGAAGTTATTCACATCTGTCTATTTGTTGTTGAAAATTTTAATTGGGATATGATAAACCAATTTAAAAATGAATATAAATCTATAAAGTGTTTGTCATTTGTCATTTAAAATATATAAAGAAAGATTTTGACAGCAAAATGAATCTCAAGTTTTCCTTTGACATTGTTAGACGAGTCTTACAATTTTCAGAACAGTAAACCGGTGTTTTTCTGGGCGATGACACTCGTCACAACTCGGCTGATTACATACTTGCATCTACAATTGATGGCTCCCATCACCTGAGGTATGTCGAATGGGGCGATAAATGTACCAATCTGCTCCATATCAAGACGCCATGAACAGAAAACCCGTCAAGCACTTTACAGATGCGCATGCATAATAAACAAACATCCTGTATCATGATCACGAGACACTCTGGAATTTCACTTTTACTTTCGTTTTGTGTTCGCCGTGAAATAACTTGTAATTTGATTTTTACTTGACAAACTTAGAATTCAATAGTTATAAAATGTTATCGTCTGACAGGATGAGCTTGGCATTTTTTCTACTTGCCTGAAGCCGAATGTTCTTGTCAATGAGAAGTCAAGTGGAATTTTACAACCCGGCCTTTGTGCAAATCTGTACTTTTCAATGTAAATACTGTGGATTCATATAATTTCGTTGGTATGAAATTTCGTGAATTTTTCAAATTCGGCATTTTCGTTGGACCGTAAATTCGTTGATTTTCCATTTCCAAAAGAAAATTTTTTTAGTGAAAAAAAAATCTAAACTGTCCATTATAAAGTGTGTCAAAGAAAAAAAGATAACATAAGACGGGACTCGATCGATGACAAGTATACAGGTATCGTAACGGGTGTAAAGGGTGTAAAGTTTATGACACTTATCTGATAATCTGGTCGCCGGTCTCAAGTCTATCAATTAAGACATGCGTCATTATTTACAATTTACACGGTTATTATTTAATCCTGTTGTCACAGTTTACAGTCAAATTTTAAGCCGTAAAAAATACGACGACGTTTTCAGATTCGTCTGCTTTGAAATTGCTGACTTCTGAAGCTACCCTTCCCACATGTCTGGGTCACTTAGGAAAACAAGACTGCTTACCGCATATTCGCCGATATATTGTGACAGAAGGAAAGAGATCTTATGTTTAGAGCTCGAGTCGTTTATCATTACTGAAATGATACATTTTACCTTGTTCTCCAAAAGTGTGTCCGAAATAGTAAGTGTAAACTCCGACAAATTTGCATCTAGATCTATATTTAAAACAAACGTGAAGGGTTAAAATTGTAGGAGACCTAAGTTTCGTCTTCCATTCAATCTTGCGCGACTTCCAAAAGTTGCTTTCTAATACGAGCTAAGCCATTGTTCAACTGGATGGGATAGATCGACGATCAGACTGCAAGTTCTGTTTAGTCTGACACCGTCCAACAACACCTTGAAATCCACCATCTTGTCATCACCAAATTCAATATTAGAACGACCCAAATATAAAACAAGCCATCCGTCAACATGATTTTATGCCAGTCGCAGGTACACACGCGTTTGCAGTAACATTTTGATTTGGGGTAGATCTATGACGTAACGTGTAGGTCATTCGAGCAAGAAGGTTGTAAAACAAACGTTTGTTTTACTAATTTACGACTGTTTTACCCCAGGAAATCTATGGTCACATTGCGTTTAGAAATGGCTATTTCAAAAACACATGGGCAATCGTGTCACGTTTTGTGTAGTCGGCAGAAAAGTGGTATGGCTGTTTGTAAAAAAAAATCCTCGCAGCCGAAATGCAACAGTAAAAGATAAACATGGATTACTTGACTCGCTGCGTGTAGGTAGTTTTTCACCAGTGTTTATGCAGTCGTCGCCAGGATAACAGAAAAAGAAATGAAGTTAAGGCAATGAAAAAAACCACTATTTTTACTTGGTAATTCTTAAGTCTCAACGAAATCTTTATAGGAACAAATAATCTAAGGTGTAAATAACTTTCTGTTCAATAGTGTGTACATTTTAACGTTGGCGTTGTCACGTTCGTTATTGATCAATTAAGCCAAACCCAACTTAGTTGAAGATGGTAAAGGACCTATCTTTCGTAGGGAACTTGAATTCGTGGACTTACCTACCCACGAAATCAACGAAAATTAGTACTCAACGAATATTAATGGTTTCACAGTAACTGTTGATCTACTTGAGAAATGAAAACACAGTAATATCATCAATGCGCATGTTTCAGCTTGTGCGAAAATGGTTATTAGAGAACAAGACTGTACAAAATTGTTTAACGGAAGTCGCCTTGTTAGTTGTTTACAAATTACATTGGTTTCACTTACTTTGAAAAGAAAACGATAAATTTCCATTGATTTAATTGCTGCTCTGCAGCACAGTTTGCATGATGTTAAAGATTGATCATTTGTCTAACGATATATGCCGATTTTATAAGCTGTCATTTGAAATTTTGTCACAAAGAGCTGTTCGAAAGATGCAGGTAATATCATATTAATTCAAGATACTTTTAATGAACGTTGCTCTAAAGGTCTAGCAAAGACCAGAAACAAAAATAGCATCGGAGCAGACCTTTAGACTGAAGGTAGCTCATATCCAAATGTCCATTTCTCATAATGTTATTTTCTACAAGGTCGCTTAACCCTTTACCACACAGTCCCGACTTTTAACGACTCCACCAAGGAGGCCTTTTGAAAACATTACGGGAAAAGGAGAAAATGCTGGTAACCAGCATTTTCTCCTTTTCCCACAATGTTTTCTATCCTTCCATAAACAAAATTTCAATTTCCAAGTCACACTGGTTTTGTCAGCTGCAACTGCTTTCAAATTGGACAAGTCTCAAAAGCTGTCGTTTGGTAAAGAGTTAACCCTTTCCAAAACAAGCCCTTGTTTTCACGTGTCTGCAGTACAGGTCTTTGAAAACACTGTGGGAATAGGAGAAATTGCTCGTAACGAGCAATTTCTCCTGTTCCCACAGTGTTTTCTACCCATTTAGAGAAATTTCTGCCATTTTTATCAAATCTGAAATTGTCGTCTGCAAACTCTTCGAGTTCGGAAGGGTCTAAAATCTTTCGTTTTGTAAAGGTTTAAGCACGGGATCGTCTGGCAAAGGGTAAAAAAAAGGTCATTTTTATCAAATTATCCAAACGGTTCAAGGACTGAACTTCAGTCTGAAGGAGGGAGTGTCAATTGTCAAGCAACATGCCTTCATGATATTACAAAAAAATCTGTATAATCTCCTGAAATCTTTAAAGGTTCTGAAAGAAATCAACTTCATGAAAATAAACCAATACGAGATCTCAATTGAAAACACTAGGAAATAGTTTAAAATAGGTTGGTTTTACCGGTAGTTGCTGGAGAACCATGTCAAATGTTTGAGCTGTCGACAGGAAAATCACTTACAACATGCTTGAACTAAAATGGTTGTACAGTTTTAACTATAGATGGCAGTGAGGTTGACGTCAAAGTAGTTCCGGCCACTCAAATGTACCGGTGTATATATGGTGATACCGGAATCTACGGATATCGGTACATAGTAAAAAATATTTTAAACGCTTTGCCCTTTTAGTTCAACCGTGACCTAGACAATGTGAATCCCCAATTACTTTATAAAAATTTAAGTATACGTGCAATAATCTATTAGATAGAATTTCGTCTACCGATTTATATGTTGTTTGAATGTATAATAATTATGTTTACATTCTGCTTAACAGTATAAATAAATCGTCACTTACAACTTCGAATTGTAGCGGTTGTTGCGTTTACAAACGAGATGACAAGCAAGGGAGACTACCGACTGGTTAAAAATATTATTAGCATTCTTTCATTCTTTTACGCCTCTCTTGATTTTGGATTATATAGCAATCCTTCAGAAACGTAAATATTTACGTTACCATCGTGAAAACATTATATAATCCATTATAAGTAAGCGTAAGAGTTTTTTTTTTATGCCGATCGTCTCCACAAACTATGAGCGTGCACCATATATTTTTTTATTCGTCTTTGGTTTTAGGCTGCTCAGAATTGTAAGGGAGACGACTCTGGACCTACGCAGATTTAAGAAAGTACGAGTTTTCTCCCTTAGACCATTAAATGTTTGCAATATCGCCAGTCTTCAGTGTAATGAAACATAGAACTTGATTCGGGTTTTATTCGAATGAAGAGCGCAAAGGGAAGTAAATACGTGAGAAAATATGGAGAAAAAGAAATAAATATTTGTAAATAAATAGGTAAATGGATGTGTTTTGCTTCACGTGGCTGCACAAGTTCCTCATTACATTTTCTATTTTGGTTGCTATTCAAACAGCAGGAACAAAACTACTGGAAACAAAGGAAATGACTCAAATCCATAATAAGCATTAACTCCATAAACAGTATCAGAAACCATTTTGCCAAAATATTTGCACTAAAATATTTTCACTAAAATGGTAAAGAGTTTTGAAATCCATTTTTTTTTGGGGGGGGTGTAAATGGTAAAGACTTTTGAAATTCATTTTTTTTTTTTGTAATGTTTTACCCTCTTGTTTGAAAGATCTTTTTTCCTTGGTGTCTATAATACTTAGCAGTGCATGCTGTTACATTATATTGCAGTTTAAAGACATCAAAAAGCAAATGAGAAGAAACTTCCAACCACTTTAGCAAAATTTTTTTTCTAAAATGGTAAAGAGTTTTGAAATTCAAATTGTTTTTTTTTTTTTGGTACTGTTTTACCCTATTGTTTGAAAGATCGTTTTCCTCAGTGTCAATAGTACTTAGCAATGCATGCTGTTACATTATTTTGCAGTTTCAAGACATAAAAAAGCAAATGAGCAGAAACTCCCAACCATTTTAGCAAAATATTTTCACTAAAATGGTAAAGAGTTTTGAAATCAATTTTTTTAAAAGCTTTTTACCGTGTTGTTTGAAAGAACTTTCTTCCTCAGTGTCTATAGTACCTAGCAATGCATGCTGTTGCATTATATAGCAGTTTCAAGGCATAAAAAAGCAAATGTGTAGCAACTCCCAACCATTTTACCAAAATATTTTCACTAAAATGGTAAAGAGTTTTGAAAGCCATTTTTTAGGGGGTATTGTTTTTCCCTCATGTTTGAAAATGCTTTCTTCCCCAGTGTCTTAAGAACTTACCAATGCATGCTGTTACATTATATTCCAATTTCAAGACATAAAAAAAAGCAAGTGAGTAGAAACTCCCAACCATTTTACCAAACTATTTTCACTAAAATGGTAAAGAGTTTTGAAATCCTTGTTTTTTTTGGTACTGTTTTCCCCTTTTGTTTGAAAGATCTTTTTTCCTCAGTGTTTATTGTACTTAGCAATGCATCCTGGTACATTATATTGCAGTTTCAAGACATAAAAAAGCAAATGAGCAGAAACTCTCAACCATTTTAGCAAAATATTTTCACGAAAATGGTAAAGAGTTTTGAAATCAATTTTTTAAAGCTTTTTACCGTATTGTTTGAAAGATCTCTTTTCCTCAGTGTCTATAGAACCTAGCAATGCATGCTGTTACATTAAATTGCAGTCTCAAGACATAAAAAAGCAAATGAGCAGAAACTCCTAATCATTTTACCAAAATATTTTCACTAAAATGTTAAAGTGTTGTGAAATTCATTTTTTTTTGTACTGTTTTACCCTATTGTTTGAAAGATCTTTTTTCCCTCATTGTCTATAGTACTCAGCAATGCATGCTGTTACATTATATTGCAGTTTCAAGACATCAAAAAGCAAATTGAGTAGAAACTCCCAACCATTTTACCAAAATATTTTCATTAAAATGGTAAAGTGTTTTGAAAGAAAAATATCCTTTTTCAACTCTTCGTCTTTGTGAAAGTATAAGAAGAAGTAGATACTTTGTACCATCTTACATGCACACAAATCACTGTTGGACAAAACTTCAGTTTCTTGAACATAAAGGTAGAAACTCTTTACCATCTTACTTGTAAAAGAAAAAATGAAGCTTCCATGCTAAAGAGTTTCGAGAAAAGAAAATAATTACTTTTCTCGCAATGTTTGCAACAGCTTTCTTTCTCAGTGACCATAAAACTTAGCACCATATGCAGTAGATAAAGTTAAAGTTTTTCAGACACTGAAAAGCAAATAAGTAGAAACTCTTCCATCTTTTAATATGAAATGGTAAGGAGTTTTGGAAAATTTGCTATTAATTCAAAATTAAAGGGCTCGTGGAAAAGGTTTGATTTTTTTTGCACATATACGAAAGAAATAATTCATATGTATCAACATAGAGTTTTTAGAAATATTTTCATGATCAATATTTTGAAAAGATCAGATTTCACGGCCTTGTGAAATTCCCCTGTTAGAAATTCCCGGGATTTTTTGGTAGCGGACGAAAAATAGTTCGCATGTTGAACATGTGTTTTTTGATGTTTCCAAGATGAAAAACAGTTTGCATGACCTCCTGAATTTAAAACTACAAGGAAATATATTACACTGTATACTTCTAACAATATAAAATGGCCGTATTCAATTTCTTTCAAACCGTACAACCATCGAAAAATGAAAAAAATAAATAAATCGCCTGACCATTTTAGTTCGACCTTACAACATGTACAAGTCGATAGGGACTAAACCGCGAGCGGATTAGACTTAAAATAGAACACTTAACGGATAAAATCGTACCCAAACTTACATTTTTATTTCCTTCATCATCATCACCACCATTCCTACCATCATCATCCTCAACATATTATTACTATCATTATTATCATTATCATTATTATTATTATTATTATTGCTGTTTTATCATTAATCTATATATCCTGAAGAAAACTTTTGTGAGAACTACAGTATTTATCCTGTTACCTGCAATATTTTCGTGACATGAAGTGAGCTTTGATTAACCCTTAGCCTCGTAAAATCAATATCAGACGGCTTAGAACAAGCAGTATGATCTTTAAATTAAAACACTATCCGATAAACAGATGTCTCTCCCATCAAAGAAAAGAGAAAAAATGGGTTTTCATCATTGGGTTGAAAGTTTTATTTCGCTTATTTTGAAGGATAAAGTTTTTTCAAAGATGTTTGAAATCAAGTCGTCAGCTTGCAATTGGAAAAATTTTCATTACGGCCAATTCTTTTTATTTTATCCCCACATCCTGAATTTAATCGATCAAAGTTTTAAAGAAACTTTACCTCAGAAATAATACACAATTTGAAATGAAATGTAGTTAGAACAAAATGAACCCTTTCCCAAACGACAAATTTTGGACTCTTCCAAACCAAAAGAGTTTGCAGATGACAATTTTAGATTTGGAGAAAATGCCAGAAAGTTCTCAAAAAGGGTAAAAAACACTGTGGGAAAAGGACAAGCAATTTCCCCTTTTCCCGCGATGTTTTCAAGACTTTTACTGCAGACACGTAAAAACCAGGGCTTGTTTGGGAAAGGGTTAACTTGAAAAAATAAACATAATTTTGCTAAAAGATCTACATGTTAATGTTGAAAAGGTTCTAAACACGAGCAGTATTTGAATTCATGTTTTTATGAAGTGGTCAGGTATGGAAGATATTTCACGACAAAATTTCACGTGTTTGGGCCATCCTCTGTGAAAAGGGGGACTTACTGAATCTGTGAAAAGGTATCTACCGTTGTCAGCCTGCCCAGTCTGACCCAGTTTGAAACATTTACCCATTGGTCCATTTCCTGCATGTAAAAGGACCATATTCTTCACCTTCATAGTGTTCGACATAACAAATCATGAAACCAACTAATGACCTGCCTGGCATCATGCCTCAAGGAGATGTATTAACTCATTACCAAACGACAATAAAATAGGCTTGTCCAAATCCAAAGTATTTGCAGACGACAAAATAAAAGTCACTGAAAATTTGAAATTTTTGTTGTGAAGTTTGGAAACATTGTGGGAAAAGGAGAAAATGCTGGTTACCAGCATTTTCTCCTTTTCCCACAATGTTTTTTAAAGGTTTTTTTCTCAGGGTCGTCAAAAGTAGGGATTGTGTGGCAATGGGTCAAAGAGTTAACTCATTATCAAACAACAAAATTTTAGGTTTGTCCAAATCAAAAGCATGTGCAGACGACAAAGTAAAAGTGACTGAAAATTTGAAATTTGTTTTGTGATGGGTAGAAAATATTGTGGGACAAGGAGAAAATCCTGGTTACCTGCATTTTCTCCTTTTCCCACAATGTTTTCTAAAGGTTTCTTTCTCAGGGTTGTCAAAAGCAAGGATTGTGTGGTAATGGGTTAAAATGATCATGAATAGGGTCAGCTCAATCAAAGACTACAAGTCCATCAAGGTGGACATTTTGCTCCCCAGTATCAAGCACTTTCATACCTACCTACTTGCTGTTTTTTTTCTGTAGCCTGTTAGACAGCAGACATTGGAGAGTTGGACTACTAAGCAGAATGAAAAGCTCATCCTGTATTCCACACATAAAAAAGAAATACATGTTTCGCCAATTTTCAAAACTGCTTGAAGGTCTAGAAAAAAGGTGATGCTTCACACACATTGTGAAGCTGCAGTCTATGCAGCTCAAGACAAAATAAATAAAAACAGAAAATTAACTGGCTTGATCTGTTTGCTTCTATCTATATTTGTTACCTACCAAACAGTAGATTCTTGCTGTGAAAACATGGTTAGAGTATAGACTGATGAGCAATGAGTGATCTCACAGCTGAGCCATATGCTCAGATGATCTGCAGCGTAAAGCTTTACCCTTCACCAGATAACAAAATGAAAGCCTTGTCAAAACTGAAACTATTTGCAGACAATTGATTTGTGAGTTAAGTAAACTAGAAAACATTTTGGGAAAAGGAGAAAATGCTGGTTACCAGCATTTTCTCCTTTTCCCACAATGTTTTCAGAACTCTTCTTCCTATGAGCTGTAAAAACCGGGGATTGTTTGGTAAAGGATTAATGCAATATGCATCTTCATGATCTTGGATACTTTTAGTGATTTGTCAGATAAACAACTTACGGGTATGGGGTTGCTTTGGCTATGATATTTTCCTAAAATGACTAACAAAAACAAGAGGGCCAAGATGGCCCTGGATCGCTCACCTGAATTTTTGAGATGACCATAGTCTATTTTTTTTTTTTGAGGTATTGAAACATTGGAACCAAATTTATAATTTTGCCAAGCAATTTTCAAACGGTCACCTGTAAAAGTCATTTCGAAATCTGACCATCAGTTTCAAAAAGAAGAATTTTTAAGAATTCTTCATTTCTGTATAAGAGCAATTAGCCCCCATCCATGAGAGCCATGTTTCTTGATGGATCAAAATTTACGAACAAGTTTTGAAAAGGGTCACCCAAGGAACATCTCTCTGAAATAATTTCAAAATCTGACCAGGGGTTTCAGAGAAAGAGAATTTTAAAGAATTTCATCATGTCCATATAGTGCAAGTAGCCCCCATTCACAAGAGCCATGTTTCTTGATGGATCAAAATTATATGTACAGCTTTTGGAAAGGGTCCCCCAAGGAACATCTCAGTCAGATTATTTTAAAATCTGACCACAGGTTTCAGAGAAGAAGAATTTTCAAGAATTTCTTCATTTCCATATAGTGCAAGTAGCCCCCATTCACTAGAGCCATGTTTCTTGGCCAATCAAAATTTTGCAAACAATTTTAGAAAAGGGTCACCCAAGGAACATCTCTGTGAAATTATTTCGAAATCTGTCCAGCCATTTTAGAGAAGAATAATTTTCAAGAATTTCTTCATTTCTACATGTACATTGTATATAGTGCAAGTAGCCCCCATTCACCAGAGCCATGTTTCTTGACCAATCAAAATTTCGCGAACAATTTTTGGAAAGGGTAACCCAAGGAACAAGTCTGTGAAATTATTTCAAAATCTAACCAGCGGTTTCTGAGAAGAAGAATTTTTAAGAATTTCTTCATTTCTGTATAGTGCAAGAAGCCCCCATTCACCAGAGCCATGTTTCTCGACAGATCAAAATTTCGCGACCAATTTTTGAAAAGGGTCATCCAAGGAACATCTCTGTGAAATTATTTTAAAATCTGACCAGCGGTTACAGAGAAGAAGAATTTTTAAGAATTTCTTCATTTCTGTACAGTGCAAGAAGCCCCCATTCACCAGAGCCATGTTTCTTGACGGATCAAAATTTCGCGAACAATTTTTGAAAAGGGTCACCTAAGGAACATCTGTGTGAAATTATTTTAAAATCTGGCCAGCGGTTTCAGAGAAGAAGAATTTTTAAGAATTTCATCATTTCTGTATAGTGCAAGAAGCCTCCATTCACCAGAGCCATGTTTCTTGACGGATCAAAATTTCACGAACAATTTTTGAAAAGGGTCACCCAAGACACATCTGTGTGAAATTATTTTAAAATCTGGCCAGCGGTTTCAGAGAAGAAGATTTTTAAAGAATTTGCTAAAAAATTCCATTTCGTTGCCATGGCAACCAGAGTTTTTGACGGAATCAAATTCTGTGAACAATTTTTAAAGAGGACCTCCCAAGGAACATTCCAGCCAAGTTTGGTCCAAATCCGCCCAGCGGTTTAGGAGGAGTTGATGTTTAAAGAATTGTTGACGACGCACGACGCACGACGCACTGACGCACGACGGACGACGGACACCGGGTGATCCTAAAAGCTCCCCTTGAGCACGTTGTGCTCAGGTGAGCTAAAAAAAAGGCTATCATTATGTTATATATTTACTCAATCCATTAATGTACAAAATGTTTTTTTTTCCACATGTGCTACTGCTTGGTACTTTTGAGTAATTACTCCTTTGCCATCAGTTCTTTACATACTGTTGAAGGAGGTCCTGCGTGGGTCTATGGTAAGGTATAAGACTTAATACCTGGAGGTCGTGGGTTCTAGGCCTTGGCCTCCACTTGGTTTTCATGGGAATTTCCAAGGGGAAGACATTTCAGGGTCCTGGCCTAGGACTGGTGAAACCAACAAAAAGCATAAGTATTTGAGCTGTCAGCGTGAAATCACTGAAATAATGTTGACAGTGTTTCATTCAATCAATCATTTGAAAGACGCTATTTTGATTTTTGAAAATATTTTAATAGTTCTTTACAGGTCATTAAGTAGCCTTTTTTTGGTCATAATAAATGGACATAGGAAAATAAAAAGCCCAAACTGTTTTCAACACAACATTTGTATAACATGCACCTTGTACAATTATATCAAGCAAATAGAACAATACAAGACAAAAAAGTGCAATAAAAAATATGTTAACATATTTTGTCTTCAGGTCACTTTACACAATCAACCCGGTATTCAAAGATCACCAATGTGAACAAAAATGGTCTTTTAGCCCTTCATCCCATACAACATTTCTTTGGTATCTCTAATTGACCCTAAATAACAGCAAGGATGAAGCTGTTTCTTATATGTATATGACATCTTTTGATAGCACAGAAAACATTGTGACATAAGGTGAAATTGCTTGTCACAAGCAATTTCACCTTTTGCCATATTGTTTTCCAAAGGCTCATACAAGCAATGCGTAGAAATGAGTATCTATGGAGTAAAGGGTTAAAGCAAGTGGTCTTTAATTGCAAAATCATGTATGTCGATTTCACTCTTTCCCAAAAAACAATATTTTAGACTAGTCAAAATTGAAAGCAAAGGACAAAATTTGTATGGCACACATGAAGGGATTTGTATCCAATCGTCCAGAAAACATTGTGGAAAAAGGAGAAAATGCTGGTAATTAGTATTTTCTCTGTTTCCCTCAAAATGCCTACTTCTCAGTGTTGTTAAAACTAGGGATTGACTGTTAAAGGTTTAAGCTTTTCACACCTTATACTGAATTAGAACAATCCTAGGCAATAGTAATGTGAAAAACAGTAAGTTTGCAACCAGCAATGTATCCCATTCTCACAAATTTTGTCATTTGTTGAAGAATTAAGAAGAGATGTAGAATAAAACAACTGGTCTCTGAAAGCAGTGAATTGTTTAATGAAGATTTTTTTTTTTTTTAAGAAAGTTTTGACTGACTGTGCATAAAACTAGCAACAGCTTAGACTCTCTATAGACTCATATTGTGCTTGTAAATATTGTGGGTAAAGGAGAAATGCTGGTAACCACATAATCTGTATGCTATCATCTATCGCAAGGAGAAGTCACCTAAGCCTGTAGACATTTTCATTTTGACTAATAATGGCAGATGAACGATGGTGTATGAAAAAAATTGTGATGTAAAAAATAATGAGATGTGATTCATAAAGTAATGATTCATCAGCATTTTTTGCTATAAATGTATGTGTTAAATTTGGGTGGGATAGGTCCAGTGGGTCTCCCACAGCAACTATTCTTAAAGGGATAGCATTGTGATACCTGTGTCAAGATGACATTTCAATGTTGACTACTTACAATTTGTTTCAGTTATCTCCCACTATCTTCTTTACGAGACACCATACCCTCTGAAGATCTTTTATGCCATTTAAAAACAAGAGATCTGTTTACATTTGAAAATCAATTGGCATCCTTTAATGATTTTTATCTGTTGGTGTTTCCCCTCGGCCATGAAAAACTTTATTATTCCTTTTTTCTCTTCCTGCATTAGTGCTGCCATTTCTATCCTTGAGTCAGCCTTAAGTTAACAGGCTATATATCCTAAAGTACCCAACAGATGATGCTCAAATATGCAAGGATGTTACATGCAACTTCATCACATAAACAGACAACATTTGGTATAATTTGGTACCATTTTGGAGAACCAACACAGATATCAACAGTACACAGTGCAGTCAAGAAACTGGTTACTGGAGATTCCAACCCAAGACTAATAAAACTTAATTCTGTTAAATACAAGTATAATACATCTTTGTAAACCATACAACTCTTTTAACATTTAAGTTGACTGTTCAGCTGTTCAGTGTGAGTCCAAAAATTTATTGATTTCCGTTGAATAAAGTTACAATAAAAGTTTAAGTAAGTTTAAACCACCCTTGTATATGTTACTAAAGTAGTCATTTTGTCACTTTGAGGATTGTCAATGCTGAATCATGTATAGTCCCCTGTACAAAACAATCCCATGTTTCAACAACCCTGAGGAAGAAGAATTTTAAAAGCATTACAAGAAAAGAGGCAAAATGCCTGTAATCAGCATTTTCTTTTTTCCTGAATCATTCACTCCTTTTTCAAAGACAAACACATATACCATCATTTCTAACACATAAAAATTTATCATCTAAAAAAGCTTTCATTTATGGCAAAACTTGTTTCTGTTGGGTTTAGATGCTAATTGTTTTCATCAAACACCATGCCATCACTAAAACCTATCCTGCGCTCAGGTGGGCATGCACACAGGCTTCACAGGAACAAAACTTCAGTTTGATCCGATGAAATATATGTACATTCAAACTAGTATTTGAGGCTGACCACACTAACATAGAACTGACTTTGAATGTCAGTAGAGCATTGTAGCTTCAAACGTTATGATCTGTCTGTAAATACACCCCAAATAGCTTTTGTTACTACATGTAAAGATCATTTCAAACTGGTCACTGTTCTCCAACTGCACTAGGTCTTTGTAGGATGTTATGTAACTCCTTTGATTTGTATAACCTGTTGAAAGAAAAAGTTAAGCAAGTAAATTTACTAACAAAATGAAATAATAAACATCTTTCTAAATATCAAATGACAAAGTTACATAAAAATTCTGAATTTGATATTTTAGTTAACTCTATACTAGACAAAAAAAGTTTTAGAGTTACCAATCTTGTAAGTATTTGCAGTAAACAAATGTGTCTTAACCCTTTACCAAACAATCCATGGCTTTTCGACCCTGAGAAAGAAAAGCCTTTTGAAAACATTGTGGGAAAAGGAGAAA
The DNA here is from genome assembly GCA_943736015.1 of Tridacna crocea. Classification (NCBI taxonomy): domain Eukaryota; kingdom Metazoa; phylum Mollusca; class Bivalvia; order Cardiida; family Cardiidae; genus Tridacna; species Tridacna crocea. Next base: position 52,263,456 of record OX031065.1, read on the forward strand.
ATGCTGGTAACCAGCATTTTCTCCTTTTCCCACAATGTTTTCTACCCTGTTGGAAACCAATTTCAGTTTTTGAGTTATGTTCATTTTGTCTTCTGCAAGTGCTTTCAATTTGTACCAGTCTAAAATTTTGTTGTTTGGGAAAGGGTTAAATGACTTGTACTGGAATTTTTTTTTTTACACTTTATGTGTCCGTAACAACCAGATCCGTATTCACCAACCATTCTTGAGAACATCCCTGGGCTAATTCTGGATTTAAAAAGTAACACATCTTTTGATTGGCTTAACCATTGGGTTAAGCCAATCAGAAACTGTGTTACTTTCAAATTTAGAAATTTCTTGAGAATAACACAAAGAAAGCTTATATGAATTGTTGGTGGATAAGGACCCGGATCCAAACCTGAGGTCTCAATCTTTTCTCTTATCTCATGCAATGATACAATTTCTTGGTCTTAAAGGAAAATATTAAATGAATCAATATTGTGCATTCAACTTTATCAAACAAAATACCCCACAAAGAATGATAAATGAAATAAGAGTCAAGAATAAATACATACATTGAAATTTCTATTCCTTTCTGTTCTTTAATGATCATTTTCACAGATTCTGATTCCTTTGCAACAGATACCAATAACAACAAGTAACAACTTCTAGTTTCTTCTGTTACACCGTTACCTGAATACAAAGATGTAAATTTTACACTTCAAATCTGGAAAGAGCAGTACTTAGAAAACCTCAATGCAACATTCACATATTTTTAAAGATCAGAGAAATCTTACTAAAAATAAACAAGCATGTAATCAAATTGACTCTGTGACCTAAATTTTGACCCATCTAGGTCAGCTTCCAGAAGTAGAGGTAATCTGGCACCAAAATCTGGCAAAGATAATCAGTATCAGAACTACATGCTATCAAAATAATGACCTTGGATTAAAAAAAAAAAAACACATGTTTATGCCCAATAAAAATTATGCTGTCTGCAATATCTAGAGTTCTCTAGGAAAAATCATGGACCTCAAGGCTCATAGCTTAAATACTTTATGTTGCATCACCGTTTTTGGTCAATAGAAAAGTTGTTCAATTATGTCCAAAAAGTCAAAACTGGGCCTGCTTAACTCTTTACCAAACCACAAAATTTTAGACTTCTTCAAATTGAAAGCATTTGCAGATGACAAAATGTGACTCAAAAATTGAAACTTGACTTTAAAAGAGTAGAAAACATTGTAGGAATAGGAGAAAATGCTGGTTACCAGGTTTTTATCCTTTCCTACAATGTTTTTAAAGGCTTCTTTCTATGGGTCCTTGAAAGTTTGGATTGTGTGGGAAAGAGTTTAGGGAGCGAAAGGCTGCAGAAAGGTACTGGTACATGTACATGGAATTAAATTTTTATTCTATAGTGAAAGACCTACAGCTCTGATTATTTGATGGTCCATACCTTTTTGTCATGGTGTATTGTTCAGTGTTTAAAAACTACAATACATTGCTTTTTTCTTCAAACTAGCAAAATAGGAGGGTGCTTTTGAAATGCAAGTATGACTGGTTAAAAGTGTCTAGGAATCTTTTAGAGTTTCTGATTATCATTTTTTAACTCCAGTTTACCTATTCTTCATACATACTGAAAATGTAACGGCTTGATCCTTTACCAAACAACCCCTGATTTTAAATGACCCTAAGGAAGAAGCCTTTTGAAAACATAGTGGGAAAAGGAGAAAATGCTGGTAACCAGCATTTTCTCTTTTTCTCGGGGTATTGTCTACTCTTCCAAAGTCCAGTTTCAATTTTTGATTCACATTTATTTTGTTGTGTACAAGTGCTTTAATTTGGACAAGTCTACCATTTTGTTATTTGGCAAAGAGTTAAATAAAAGAAAAGGCCACGCAAGGATATTTTTTGTGAAGTTTGGCTGAAAAAGGCCAAGGTATACAGGAATAGATGTTAAGAGAATTACTGAGGGTTGAAATTCAAGATCTATAAAAGGAAAGCATGAGCAAACCTTTGACTTCAAGGAGATTTTTCAATACATTTGATAGCCAACCAGACTGCACAACCACTGATGTCAACTCCTTATAAAGTGGTATACACGAAGAGAAGGCTGCAAGAAAAACAACAAAACCACAGAGGTTTAAATCATTCAGCTCACTGTGTCTCGTGTGTGTATGTTAATTAATAGGAAAACTTTTGTAATACATCATTTGAAAAGGTACAAGTTACACCATATTATGCAGTGAAATTATGTTCAACCATTTCTAAATTATAAATAGCAAGACCACAACATACAGGTGCCAAGTGCTTTTAGAAATAAATTTATTTTCAGTAAACAATCTAAGTTGAAAATGGGGCATAAATGCCTCAAAAATACTTTGATAGTTACCTGCCAAACCGGTATGGGTTCTGCTGTTGCTAACATACAGCTAGTAAGACTTTGAGATCAATATCTACAGTAATGACAGAGATATTATAAATTGTCAAAGTGTTTGTGTGACAACAACAAAGACAATTAGTCGAGCTAATAAGTCGAGCTAAAAATATTTTCATGGTTGAGTACTAAATGTCAAACCTCTTTTCATATTATGGGAGTCAAAAATTTATGTATTTATGAGTATAAATCAGACTTACATCTACTTTCATATGGAGTGCAACACGCGAAAAGGTGCATTCGGACATTTGCGTAAAGTGTCGTCACTGATTAGCCTGCGCAGTCCACGGCACTTTACGACTACATTAGATTTTGTGCTACAGTAGACTTGCGTAAAACAGAAAATCACATAAAATCGGAAAGTGTCGTTTCGAATTAGCCTGCGCAGACTGCACACGCTGATCAGAGACGACACTTCACGCAAATATCCGTATGACCCTTTTCGCGTGTTGCACTCCATATGATACACTAGGACAAGATAAGGATACAAAACTACCTTGCATGCTCAGGAACCAAGTTTGTGATATTTGATCCCAGACTGGTACGTAAAGCTCTGCAATGTCCATCACAATGTTGCCTTTACGCTTGTGTTTCACTGTGTATGCACTATTCAAATAGTTAATGCACGATTTGAAAAATACTGTCACACTTTCTGGTTCCAAGATTTCTTCTGAAATGAGATTAAACAAACTTTTTGCTCTGATGTGCTACTGTTCATTCATTACTTCCCACAAATAGCTAGAAGCTGCCACTTTTGAATACATTGGTGCAAAACTAAGAAAATGCTAGTAACAAACATTTTCTCCTTTTGCTACAGTATTTTTGATTGCATTCATATATCAGACTATAGTTCTGGTTTGTTATCCATATTTTTGTGTGCTGAAATGTTGTCCATTGCAAGTTTGTTTCTCTAGGTAATGACTTAATTCAGAAAGCTAGAGCTGCATTTTTATCATATAGCAAACACATACATGCACATGTAATATCTTATACTACAAATCTTGTTATGTCATTAATCACAGCTAAACTCTTTACCACATTACAAAAAGGTAGGCTTGTCCCAACTAAAAGCATGTCCAGATGCCAATTTGAATGTGACTCGAATAAGGAAATTTGTCTTTGATAGGGGAGAAAACATTGTGGAACAAGAGCTTCGCAAAGCGGCGCATATACGCCCGAAGGGGCTTGTCAGTGAAATGAGTTGAAATGACGGAAGGGCCATGAATGAAGAGTAGTTAATCTCCATGATATGTGAAAAACATTAAAGGGCAATAACTAAAAAAAGAAGGGTGACAGTTACAAATTTTGTGAATTGCTGTTCTCCACAAGGTGTTCTATCAGTCTTGAAAGGTTCAAGATTATAGCTTTTATATTTTAGAAATTGTGGCACAGGCGAAAATTCAAAGAGAAAACTAACAAAGGGCAATAACTCAAAAAGAAGGATGGCACTTCTTCATAATGTGTTCTATTAGTCTTTGAAGTTTCTAGATTATAGGTTTTAAAGTTTAAAAGTTATAGCCTGGACAAAAATTAAAACTGAAAATTAACAAAAGGGAAATAACTCAAACAATAAAGGTCATAGAGTTATAGTTCATGGGCACTGCACTTCTCCATAATGTGTTCTATCAGTGTATGTAGTTTCAAGTTGATACCTTTTATAGTTTGGAAGTTATGGCCTGGACAAAAATTAAAACTAAAAATTAACAAAGGGCAGTAACTCAAAAAATAAATGTGGCAGAGTTATATTTTATTGGCACTACACTTCTCAATAATGGGTTCTATCAGTGTATGAAGTTCCAAGTTAATAGCTTTTATAGTTTGAAAGTTATGGCCTGGACAAAATTTCAAACTGAAAATTAACAAAGGGCAATAACTCAAAAAATAAAGGGGCAGAGTTATGGTTCATGTGCACTGCACTTCTCAATAATGTGTTCTATCAGCATATGAAGTTCCAGGTTAATAGCTTTTATAATTTGGAAGTTATGGCTTGTACAAAAATTCAAACTGAAAATTAACAAAGGGCAATAATTAAAAAAATAAAGGTCACAGAGTTATGGTTCATGTGCACTGCACTTCTACATAATGTGTTCTATCAGTGTATGTAGTTTCAAGTTGATACCTTTTATGGTATGGAAGTTAAGGCCTGAACAAAAATTCAAAGTGAAAAGTTGGTTATTTCAGAAATCAAGGGCAGATAATTTTAGAACGCAAACAGCCATCAAAATTCTAAGACCCAGGTGCACAACTAGACATCATGGAGATTCATTGTGGCAAGTTTCAAATAATTCCGATGAAAACTGTAGGAGGAGTTGTGCACACAAGAAATTGCTAACGGACGGACGGACGGACGACCGGGGGTATAACATAATACGACCCTTCGGGCGTATAAAAAGGAGATATTGCTGGTTACCAGCATTTTCTTCTTTTCCCACAATATTTTCAAAAGGCTTCTTCCTCAGGGTCATTGAAAGTAGGAATAGTGTGGTAAAGAGTTAACTAACTCTTTACCACACAATCCCGACTTTTAACGACCCTGACAAAGAAGGCCATTGAAAACATTGTAGGAAAAGGAGAAAATGTTGGTAACCAGCATTTTCTCCTTTTCCCACAATGTTTTCTACCCTTTCCAAATCAAATTTCAATTTTTAATTCACATTTATTTTGTCGTCTGCAAATGCTTTCAATTTGGACTAATCCAAAATTTTGTCGTTTGGTAACAAGTTAAACATCCAAATACATGTACAGGCATCATAACTTTATGTAAATGACATCATAGCACACAGAACATAAACAACTAGAACTGTCCTAAGTGGACATAATCCCAACCACCACAACCAATGAACCAAAATGATTTTGATAAAAATGATCACCTTTACTTTGACCTTTGACCATTGTAACGCAGAGGCTATAGGACACTTCCTTGGATCAAAAACAATATTTGTATAAAATGTCATGATCCTAGTTAATAGCTAAACAGTTTTCTTCTCTGTATTAAAAAAAAAAAGATTTTTTGTGAAAGCTTATAGAAACACATAATTACTAAAATACAGGCTAGTAATTCTAACAGTCATGTCAATTACCTGTTTTCCTGTGAAGAAGTCGGATCAGCATCAATCCAAGGGTCACTAAATGGGACCATAAAACTATACAATTTGATTCTGAAAAGAAAAATTCGCAACAAATAGTTTTGATTCTCTGTATTTTAATAAACCTTTCAAAGATAAAACAGAGATGAAAGGTACTTACATGTATAATGTTTAATGTTTTATTCACTTACAACATTATTTGGCCAGGGTACCCATCCAACCATTCAAGAATTCCGTATACCAGTACTTTGCAAAACATTTTCTGTGTCAACTCACATATAATAGTATTAATTACTGATTTAGTTTAACCCTTCACAAGTCAATCCAAGGTTTTTATGACCCTAAGAAATAAGCCTTCTGAAAATATTATGGAAAAAGGAGAAGGTAACCAGCATTTTCTTCTTTTCCTGCAATGTTTTCTACCCTTCAAATATCAATTTGTTAGTCACATAAATTTTGTTGTCTGCAAATGCTTTCAATGTGGACAAGTCTAGAGTTAAATTGTTTAGTAAAGAGTTAAGAAAGATGACCGATACATTACTGTATCACTCACCACTACAAACCAGAACTTTACAAGTACACCTAAGAGTTTGCTCTAGTGACTGATTTTCAACAGAATTACACCATAAAATACAGTAATTATCCCAAACAGATTGAAATATATGAGTCTGGCAAAAGGTAAAGCAATATACATACATCAATAAATGCCAAAGATTCAGTGCAAAATAACTACTATGGCTTTTTTTACCTCTGGCTTTTTTACCTAGATTCATAATTACAGATCTATAAGATCTTGTTGAACAAATGTCTGAATCATAGGAAAGACTGGTTCTTTGATAGACAAAAAAGTTTCAACCCAGGTCAGCCTGCTTTGTACATGCATTCTAACCGTGGTCAATACTTTTTGCACTTGTAATAAACCCCCTTTTCCATACACATGGCTCAAAAACATAATGAAGCAACAAAAAATGAAGATCATTCAGCAATGGAAGCGATACCTTATGTTTTTCTTTGACTGAAATATTAAATGCCTTTTAAGATTAACTTCTAAAGTACTAATCATAATGTCTGTTGATTTTGCTGCTAGTGTAGATCAAGATCAGACTGCCCACTCTCCAACACTGGGGCTAAGTGTGTTGTCAGAATGTATGATCTTGAATCTTCACAGTCTACTATGTTGAATCTACACTATCCACATTTCTGGACAAACAGTGCTGTAATAGAGCTTCTTCAGTTCTGTCCTTCATGACTGATACTCAGTATCAATCTGCTAAGAAAGATATCAGTGCATAATTTTCAGGCTGTCTTGGCCATCATTTTCTCCAGTACCAAATGATGGGTTTTTCCTCTCACTCAAACAATAAAAGTTTACACTGGTCCAAAAGGATAAATGAGAGACTGGACTGTGTAGTAAGGGGCTCATTTCTTCCAGCACCAAGTTTCTAGACTCAACCTTTTTTGACCATTGAAACTCTAAGAGAGCTCTACCTTGCAGGCTTGACTATGCAAACCGATGGTATAGATCCAAGATCAGACTTCGTCGTCTTTGTTGACCTATGCCACTTCCAAAAGCCGCTCCTTTTGCCCTTTGAGGCTGAATGTTACCCCTTTACCACACTATCCTGACTTTTAGCAACTCTCACTAGAATAAACCCATTACGACTGAATCCCTACTTTTGACACCCCTGGAAAAGAAGCCTTTTGAAAACATTGTGGGTAAAGGAGAAAATGCTGGAAACCAGCATTTTCTCCTTTTCCCACAATGTTTTCTAACTAATCAATAAGCAATTGCACCATTTGAGCCACACTGAAATTGTCATCTGCAAATGCTTTCAATTTGGACAGAGCTAAAATTTTGTCCTCTGGTAGAGGGTTAACTTCTAAAAACTTTGTCAGAAAAGGAAAAATGCTGGTAACCAGCATTTTCTCCTTTTCCCCCAATGTTTGCTACCATTTCACAGACAAACAACATGATTTAAGTCACACATAAGTTGTTGACTGCAATTACATTTGATTTGAACAAGACAGAGTAAACTAGCATGAGGACTTTCTTCAGCCTGTGAAATATGAATCAATTAAAAGAAGAAAAACTGGACTCACCAGCAACCTGAATACCTTTCACAGTAAGAAGTAGAATATGGCTGAACTCTTCGTATTTCGTGACTACATCAGGTTCTACTATTGTCAAATTTAGGAATATGTTACATAGTATCACAATACTGGACTGAAAGCGAAGACAGACAGAAAATTTTGAGCAAAAACTGTAGTGTAACATTCTTAACCCTTTCCCAAACAATCCCTGGTTTTTACGGGTCTGGAATAGTAGCCTTTTGAAAACATTGTGAGAAAAGGAGAAAATGCTGGTAACCAGCATTTTCTCCTTTTCCCACAATTTTTTCTACTCTATCATAGACAGAAATCATCTTTTTCAGCAAGAGTTGAATTGTTGTCTGCAAATGCTTTCAATTTGATCTAGTCCAAAAGTTTGTCGTTTGGGAAAGGGTTAATACGACTTCTCGAATTTACATTTCTGTGCTATAATCACAACAAAATTCTGCTGTTACCAAGTTAGTATTAATTTATATTGGAGTTGAAATTTCTGGTAAAGTTCTTTTCCATTCCATGAAATACTATGTCCAAAATATTGCATAAATCAACTTACATTAATAATTTACCTCCTGAAACAAATCTAAAGGAGAGAGCTTTGAAAGCATCCTTTCAAATTAGGGCTTACCAAACCTAAGTGTGATAAGACAAATGACTAAATTTTAATCATCCCAGTTTCTCTTTTTTCCAAATCATTTTCAGAGACTGCTCTAGGAGAAAAGAGATTTGAAAGGAATTGTTGTGAAATAGCACCTAACAGACAATTTCAGTGAGCTATCCATGGCAGGGTCAGCTATAAGTGAAGGCTTATTGCTAGAATTCACAGATTGGACTTTTATGCCACTTTCAACATTATGATAGTTATATCATAGCTACAACTGGCTCCTTTACCTCTGTCCCAAGTTTCACCAGTACTTAGCAAGGATTCTGACAAATATGAAACTCCCAGTGCATTTAGTGAGGGCTGATTCCCATGCCTCTAGCTTCCATACCTTCCCTGCGTAGCTATGCCTATCCTATACTATAGTCACATCAGCTAAGGAATTCCTATGTAAGATTTAACTCGTTACCAAAAGACAATATTTTTAGACTGGTCCAAACTGAAAGCATTTGCAGACGACACGACGCTGGTTACCAGCATTTTATCCTTTTCCCCCAATGTTTTCAGAAGACTTCTTTCTCAGGGTCGTTAAAAGTCTGGATTGTGTGGTAAATAGTTCATTACCATCACATCAATAACTATACATGTTGACACACATGAAGGCTATATGACTTGCAACATGCGAAAAGGGACACTCAGACATTTGCGTAAAGTGTCGTCTCGAATCAGCCTGCGCAGTCCGCGCAGGCTAATCCGAGACGGCACTTTACAGCTATATTAGATTTTCTGCTTCAGTATACTTGCACAAGACAGAAAATTGCTTAAAAACGGAAAGTGTCGCCTCGGATTAGCCTGCGCAGGCTGATCCGAGACGACACTTTACGCAAATGTCCGAGTGTCCCTTTTCGCGTGTTGCAGGCCATATATGAACCATGATCTCGCAGAGCGGGGTTCAATGCACCTCTGTGACTATACAAAGCAACTGACAGAATGGTCCTTGGACATGCAGAAAATTTATAAAGAGCACAAAGTGTTGACCCATGTCAGCAGGTTGACATGGGCCCATACTTTTTAAGAGATGCATTATGCTTCCTTTTCAGAGAACATGGTGCACAGGGTTTTCCCTCGGCTTTGAAAATTGGGGGTCATTGTGACCCCCTTCCTCATTAGTTGCGGGTCATTTCATTAATTTTGGGGGTCAAAAATATGGATTTCCTCATCATCAACTTCAAACACGATTTACAATGCATTTTACCTTTGAACGCAAACTTCCAAAATTGAAAAGTCGGTCGATCATTTCTGACGGAAAGCCGGATGTCACTTTTTGACAGACCAAACATTTTCGTCTGAATCGCTGCTTGACGTGGTTGTAGGAAGCAGACGATAGAAGAATGCTACAGTTTTCTTCGTCATGACATCTTTCCGCTAACAGCACAGACCGGTAATGTGTACTTTTATATACCAGAAGTCGTGTAAAATATGCAATGAAATACAGAGAACCCAACCACGACTTTGACTGGGCCCATATTTACGTCACGTGTCCAATATACATTTCGGCAATAATGCGTTAACCAGTCTTATTCCATAAATAAATTACCGGAAAACCACTTTTATCTAAAATAAACCCAGTTGTTAAAAAAAGAACTGTGTTCGTCTGACATTGAAGCAAGAACAAGCTTGGAATTATGACGCTTCAGTCAACTTCGTACATTATTTAGATTTTGGAAAGTTGCGTCACCGATGACGCACTGTCATTTATTTTGGGGGTCATTTGAATTAAAATTGCGTCAATGACGCAGGATTTGTGCGTCATGGAAAACCCTGGTGCATATTATTGTAAGTACCTGTACTTCTCTGTTGGCTGGCATCTTCAGGAAATTTTCCCATTGCTTCCACATGTATAAATCCAGTAAACCAAGAGCACCACAATTGAGCAGTATTTCACGGGGAATTTCATCTGCAGTCATGTGACATAATCCAGGCAAAAGGAAATGAAATATGTTCACACGTAAATGCAAGTTTAATAATTCTCGATCTGAAAGCACAGCCTTATTATCTTCTGCAATGTTTCGTAATACTTTCACATCATATACTTCTTCATAATCCTTTTTCATATTTAAACCATTTTCAGTCTGTAATTTAGAATCAGAATTGTTTAAGTTTTTACTCTGACCACCATCTGTATCTTTGAAGGTCACTTGTTTTCTTTCTTTCAAACTTTTGTCTTTAGATAGTTTATCACAATCATCATTTACTGTCAATATTCTGTTCCCAACATCTCTTATTTCTGAATCTTGATTTGAGAGTTTAACACCTCCTAGAGTTTTTGCTATTAACTCGTCATCATTATTTGTAATCTGTGCATGATCTCCAACTGCTGTAGCCGTCTGATTTATATCCTCTGACTGAACTGGACTTGTTGTTGTATTTAATACATTGGTAAAGTCATTTTGAGCATTAACCTCTGCTGAATGGCAGTATTCATCTGTACTTTCTCCATTGCTGATTGGGAGGCAAAGTTTACTGTAACAGAATACACATCAATAGATGTACATCTTATTATATTAATCTGCAAGCACTCAATGGCCAATTTAAACAAAGATTTTATAAAAAGAGTTTATGCATGTATATGTACAAATATATATTAATGTGCACATGTCCACACAAAAGTATACAATGATTATGGTCTATTTCAAATGTCTATGTTTTAAAGCAAGATACAATGATTAATTTTTCACATTTACAATCATATTTCAAGGTCATAAGTTCAAAGTGTCATAAGTTCAAAGTCAACCCAAATTATGTAAAGACCTGGGTTAGAGTCCTGTCTCTCGAGTACATGCAAAATAAAGCAGTAATCTGACACAATTGTTTTTTTTTATTTAACAAATGAACACCACATACCAGAGGTACAAGGACTGGGAAAGTGAGTAACTTAGCCAATCCCCCTGCCGCCCCCCCCCCCCCCCCCCCCCCCCCCCACTGCTGGTTGCCTTGTCACTGAATCAGGCAATAATTTAACTCTTTACTAAACAATCCCGAAATTTAACAGACATGTGGAAAAAGCCTTTTAAAAACGCATATAGTGAGAAAAGGAGAAAATGCTGGTAATCAGCATTTTCTTCTTTTTCCACACAATTTTCTACCCTCTCGATGACAAATTCCATTACTGCAGCCATGTTTATCCCTTTACCAATCGACAAAAAGTTACTTGCCCCTTTCAGTTCCTTTTTTTTTTTTTTGCAAACAATTGTCCAAGTTTGAAATAAATATCATCTGTAATTACAGGTATATTACATAATGTAGAAGTTTTCATACTGTCACAACGCAGAAGACAACACCAGGGCTATGACAATAACTGTTCCTTTTCTTCGAAAACTTTGAGCTAACAACCATAATGGAGCAGCAATTCCAATGATAGGAAAGCTTGCTATAAGATTTCAGACAAACTGGTTTTAAACTTAAGGTGGAGAAGAGAACAGAGAATTGTGTCTACACACAGGCAGACAGGTCAGTATACCTCTTACTTTCTGATGGGGGGAGTACAATAGAGGAAAAAAAAAAGATAAAGAAAAAAACTCACCTGACTTGTACAAGAAAGGGAATTAGATTACACACCTCAGTTTTCAAAGCTGATGTTTCCTCAGCCATCCATGCTGCTAGGATACGAATCGTTGCCAGTACCACACTGTTCCACTGGATGTACATGAAGAAAAAACTGACATTACGCAATGTTAGACTCACAAACAAAACATGAACACAAAAAAGTAATCTACTGCTGTCCACATTCTATCATCCGATTAAGTCCGTTTCTCTTAACTGCTTTTAATGGTTTGCGTTTATCAATATTGTATTTTCAAAAATCAGATTTTAAATGTAGGAATATCGCCGATGAAACAATTGACAAGAAAATGAGACAAGGGAAAAGGTTCAATCATAAAGCATAAATAAATGAAATGGACTTCCTCCGTCATGATAAACTCCTATACTTATAAAGTATTTTCCTTTTGCCAAAATATTCCACAAAATAGCAGATGTGTAAATCAAGGATCAGACTACAGCTTCTGTGAGGTCTGATCATGACCTATGTCTGATCATGACCCATATTGTTTGGATAAGCAACTGGGGTTGTAGTAAGAACTCTAAAATAATGAAAAGTAATGAAAACAATGAACCTGTATAGTGGCATCAGCTTCAACTCGCTTTAGGAAATGAACAACAGCACTAAAGGCACCAGTTAAAGCAGAATGGAGCTGTAAAATTTGTCTTTCATCAAAGTGCAGGTTTGAGCTTGTGGTCAGATGATTTATAACACTTTCCAGATAACTGTAGCAGGATGACAGTAGGTGACCATTACTAAAAGCCTGCAAGAACATGGAAAAGTAAACATCACTATCAAACCATTATCGTTAACTCTTTACCAAATGACAAAATTTTGGACCAGTCAAAATTGAAAGCATTTACAGACAGCAAAAGAATTTTGAGTGAAAAATTAAAATTTTGATATGGAAAGGGTAGAAAACATTGTGGGAAAAGGAAAAAATGCTGGCTACCAGCATTTTCTCCTTTTCCCACAATGATTTTAAAAGGCTTCTTTCTCAGGTTCTTTAAAAGTCGGGATTTTGTGGTAAAGACTTAAACATTAGTCAATCTATATTCTGACCAGTTGTTTCTTATTGTGTTGCTTTTCACAGAGAATGCAAAAAACTTGATGGTAACTACAAAGCTAGTAATCATTTGGTTGTAACCTCAAATACAAAGAAAAATTCTCTCTTGGTATAATGACAGTCATTCTTGCAAGAATCAGTCCTGCTCATGGCTGAACACTATTTAAAATTTTTCCCATGTGAAGAAGGCCTACCAAGACATTCAAAGAGATAATGCTGGAAACCAGCAGTTCCTATGTTTCCCATAATTTTTGCTACCTTTTAAAAGACCGAAATCTTCATGAGCTCTATATTTGATTGTCTACAATAGCCTAGCTTTCTGACTTGTCCATTACAAAATTTGTCATCTGGTTAAGAGTTAACTTTTTAAATTCTGTGGGCAACAGGGGCTTTTGTAGACAAGGTAGATCAAGATCAGACAGTGCTGTCAGATCAATGATCAAACCTGTCCACTTTTCTGTGTTGTTTTTGCAGATTTCAGCCTTGAAATTGCTACAGGCAAATTTGTCTACTTTCAAATGGTACATATGCTCAGCAATTTTGTGTTAGAGAGCCTTTAACTCTTTACCAAACAACAAAAAATTAGACATTTTGGATGGGGAAGAAAACGTTGTGAGAAAAGGAGAAAATGCTGGTTATCAGCACTTTCTCCTTTTCCCACAATGTTTTCAAAAGGCTTCTTATACTTGCGTGTTAAAAATCATGATTGTGTGGTACAGAGTTAAAAGAAATAGAAAACAAGAGGGCCATTGGCCCTGGAACGCTCACCTTAGACTATAGCTTATGAGTGAAATTCAATTCTTTGAGCAACTTTGGTAAAGCTTCACCCAAGGAACATCCCTGCCAAGTTGCATCAAGATTGGCCCAGTGGGTTAGGAGAAGATGTTTAAAGAAACTGTTGACGGAAGACAGACACCGGACATAGGGCAATCAAATATCATAAAGCTCTACACCTTCAAGTTTCAAAGAAGAACTATACATTTTCCTTTTTTGTCCTATGTTCGAACTTGTGGTCCCCGGGGCTGGGTCAGTTTTAACCAAAGCAGCATCCTTGGAACAAACTTGGTAGAGGTCCACTCAAAGATGCTACATACCAAGTATCAAGGCTCTACACCTTTCCGTTTAAGAGAAAAAGAAATTTAAAATTTTCCTTCTTTGTTCCTATGTTCCAACCTGTGACCTCCGGGGCAGGGCCGGTTTAAACGCCAGGGACATCATATGACCAAACTTGGTAGAGGTCCACTAGAAGATTCTGCATACCAAATATCAAAGCTCTGCACCTTCAAGTTTCAGAGAAGATTTCTAAAGCTTTCCTTCTTTGTTGCTATGTTCCAACCTGTGACCTCCCGAGGCAGGGCCAGTTTTGACCCCAAGGGCACAATATGAACAAACTTGGTAGAGATCCACTAGGAATTGCTACATGCCAAATATCATAGCTCTATGCCTTCTAGTTACAGAGAAGAAGAATCTTAAAATTTTCTTTCATTGTTCCTATGTTTGAACTTGTGACCCCCTGGGCAGGGCCAGTTTTGACCCCACTGGCATGATTTGAACAAATTTGGTAGAGGTCCACTAGGAGATGCCACATACCAAATATCAAAGCTCTATGCCATCTAGTTTCAGAGAAGAAGAAATATAAAGTTTTCCTTCTTTGTTCCTATGCTCAAACTAGTGACCCCGGGGTGGGGCCAGATTTGACCCCAGGGACATTATTTGAATAAACTTGGTAGAGGTCCACTAGGAGATACAAAAGACCAAATATCAAAGCTCTATGCTTTCTAGTTTCAGAGGAGAAGATTTTTAAAGTTTTCCTTCTTTGTTCCTATGCTCAAATTTGTGATCCCAGGGGTGGGGCCAGTTTTGACCCCAGGGACATACTTTGAACAAACTTGGTAGAGGTCCACTAGGAGATGCCACATATTAAATATCAAAGCTTTACGCCTTCAAGTTTCAGAGGAGAAGATTTTTAAAGTTTTCCTTCTTTGTTCCTATGCTCAAACTTGTGACCCTTGGGGTGGGACCAGTTTTGACCCCAGGGACATAATTTGAACAAACTTGGTAGAGGTCCACTAGGAGATGCTACATACCAAATATCAAAGCTCTACCCCTTCAGGTTTCAGAGGAGAAGATTTTTAAAGTTTTCCTTCTTTGCTCCTATGCTCAAACGCGCTAAAACGCGTTATCCCCTGGGGCGGGACCAGTTTTGACCCTAAAGGCATAATTTGAACAAATTTGGTAGAGGTCCATTGGGAGATGCTACATACCAAATATCAAAGCTCTACCCCTTCTAGTTTCAGAGGAGTGGATTTTCAAAGATTTTTTTTTTTTTTGTTTTGTTGCCACAGCAACTAGAGTTATGGGTGGAATTAAATTCTTTGAACCATTTCGGTAGAGCTTCACCCAAGGAACATTCTTGCCAAGTCTCATGAAGATTGGCCCAGTGGTTTAGGAGGAGAAGATGTTTAAAGAAATTGTTGACGGACGACGAACGCAGACAACGTACGACGGGCGACGGACGCCGGACATTGGGCGATCACAATAGCTCACCTTTAGCACTTTGTGCTAAGGTGAGCTAAAAACACACACCTGTTTCATGTCCTCAGCTTCAAGTAGCATCCTCACTTCAACACAACAGAGATGGGCTGTGAGAAGGAACAATTTACAGTCTGCTGTAACTGGAGGCAGCATACTCTCAACACCACATGCTTGAACCAACATAGATGCTAAACGTAGAGAAGGCTCTTTCTGCTTTGCACCTGAAATATCATTATAATTATTCATGGACTGATTCTATCCAAGAATGAATTTTTGCTATTTCAGTGTTCCAAATAATCTTGGCAAAACAACTGTAAGAATGTCCTTAACCCCTACTACCCCCCATATCATATCAACATCTTTTTAAACCATCCTGTAAATTTTAAACACATCTGAAAGTGACATATCAAATGCAGTTCAAATGATGGATGTCGTCTTTGAAAGGAAGAAAAGTCTAGGAAAAGGACAAAGTACAAGTAACAAGCATATTTATCTTTTTGCCAATGATGTCTTCACAATCTCTTGTCCTCAGATTGTAATTACAAAGGATTTTGGGGTAAAAGATTTACAAAGACTCCTTACATACCATATCCATTATTTTCACTGAATTATCACTCATAGACAAATTTCATAGATACTCCTTTTTCAACATGTGAAAGAGTATTCTTCTATTCTCTGAATCCTGAACAAAATGACTAGAAGTGCCTTTAACGTCAAAATAGCTCACATTGACGTCAAAACAATTAAAAGTTGTGCACGTATTATCTGATTAACTCTATACCAAACAACAAAATTTCAGGCTTGTCTAAACTGAAATCATTTGCAGATGACAAAACAAATGCAACTGAAAAGTTGAAATTTGTTTTGGGGAGGATAGAAAACATTGTTGGAACAGGAGAAAATGCTGCTTGCCAGCATTTTCTCCTTTTCCTACAATGTTTTCACAAGGCTCCTTCCTTAGAGCCGTTAAAAGTCAGGATTGTGTGGTAAAAGGTTAAACAAAAACATGTCTTTTTCAGTTTCTTCCATACATACCTATTTTGCTTCTTAGAATAGTTTCAAGTCCTGACACAATATTTTCAATCCATGGTGGCTTGTCCATGTCTTCCTGTAAAATATAATTAGCCCATTAGTGGTGTCCGTGGTCATGAGGTAGAGCGTCTGCCTCGTAACCAAAAGGTCCTGTGTTCGATTCCAGGGAGCGGGTGTCAACTTTGGGATTTTTCATCGGCCCACACATTAGGCGCGAGTACTGGTGTAGTTCCCAGGAAGCAGAATCGAAAGAGATTAGTATAAGTTGTCAGAACTTGTTTCTCAATTGATGTAAAATAAATATGTTTAAACTAAACTAATTAGCCCATTACCTCAGGCCAATAATTCTTAACTTGGCAGCTAATCATCATTGATAGATAATTACTCTTGTAACAATTTCCAAGTCTGTTCCATGTTTTAACTCTTTACCACACAATCACGACTTTTAACGACCCTGAGAAAGAAGCCTGTTGAAAACATTGTGGGAAAAGGAGAAAATGCTGGTAACCAGCATTTTCTCCTTTTCCCACAATGTTTTCTACCCATCCCAAATGGCCTTTCAATTGCGTAGTCACATTCATGTTGTCAAATGCAAATGCTTTTAATTTGGACCAGTCTATTATTTCGACGTTTGGTAAAGAGTTAATGACCCTGGCAAAAACAGCTTTTAAAAACATTCAGGAAAAAATTTTAAAAAATGCTGGTAACAAGCAATCTCTTTTCCAACAATGTTTATGACCCTTTCATGGAAAATTTCCATCGTTTGAACACCATTTCATTTGTTGTCTGCAAATGCTTTCAATTTAGACATATATCCAGATTTTGTCATCCTGTAAACAATCACAATGATCTAGAGTGTATTCATGTATTACTCCTTTATTATTTCATGCTTTCTGGTAGGGTATCGAGAAATAGCAGTGAAAATATTTTTCGAATATAAAAATATTACACTGGTACAACCAGTGAAAATACCGATTTTCACGTTCTTGTTGCCTAGATGAGTTGCGCATGCCTAACAACCAGATGGGAAATATGACGTCATATACCCGGTACCTTGCATTTCTCACGCTTGACATAATATTGTAATATGTTGCTATGCGGGAGGGGTACGCCACGGGGAATAACGGAAAAGAACTGTACTGGATTTTGATAAAGCTCCTCCCAGAAAGGGTTAAAAGCATGAAATAAATAGAATATTTGTTTTTTTCTGTGAAAGATCGAAATCTATTTCCTCTCGTGAACACCATCAGTAATATTTTCATGAGAGGTGCAGCCACGAGTGAAAATATTACCGATGGTGTCCACTCAATGAAATAAATTTCGATCTTTCACCGAAAAAGACAAATATGATCTATTTCAAAAGTCTGGTACATGAAATTATTATCATTTATGTCATTTTACCTAGGCTGACACTTGATGATGTTGCTAGTCACATTTTATTGTCTCATGAAAACAGATGCTGATAGGACATCTATCATTTATTGAGAGAACAAAAAGGATCTACTGATTTCCAAGCAGTTGAATTATGACACTCAAGAACATGCATCATGTTAAAATTTTGTCTTCATGGACATGCTGTTGGGAGCCAAATTTAATTGTCATGCTCTTTTCAATTCCGAACTGTACCAGCAGACTTGTATCATAGGACTAAGAAGTATCTTGGCAACATTAAGAAACATATTGCAAATAATATGTTCTTTTTCTTGATGTAACAAACATACAAGTCATGATCTTATGTTAGACCGACTTGACGTCAATAAACACTAGTATGTACACTGTATGTAGATATAGTGCTGTCGTTGATCATGGTTCCAGACTTCAGCATTTTAGCAAGGTGCCAGTATATGTATAAGCCTAAAACCAAACAGGCAAAAGCAGTGAACTTACAACTTCCCTTGGCACAGTTGTCAGCAGAAATACCAGGGTTTTACACAGTTCAAACTTTCTCTCTCCCTGTATATTCAAAAAGATAAAAAAAATTAACAAACCTCCCCCTCCAGATCTCTTTTTTCAGCAGACCACTTCTACAAACATTGAGGCAGTAAGAGATTCTGTTTACTTCAAGCAAATGCTTTTTTGCCATAGTGTTGCATATGAATGTACGATAGTAAATTTCTCTTGATTAACAATGTAAAGTTTCTGCTACAAGGTTGTCTAAAGAGATGATGAGTTAACTTTATTGTAAATTAGGTAAGAAAGCAATCATAACAAAAGTTCTGAGAAATTCCATTAACCCATTTCCACACAATCCCTACTTTTGACAACCCTGAGAAAGAAGCCTTTAGAAAACAATGTGGGGAAAAAGAGAAAATGCTGGTAACCAGCATTTTCTCCTTTTTCCACTATGTTTTCTACCCTTCACAAAACATATTTCATATTTCCAATCACTTTTATTATGTTGTCTGCAAATGCTTTTGATTTGGACAAGCCTAAAATTTTGTTGATTGGTAATGAGTTAACTATGAAACTTTACACATATTTAAAGTTAGTGTTAAAGTAAGTATCATCTAGCCGTGCTGAAATTTGGGAGATTTGCAACAGTGTTACATGCATATGAACTAATAAAATGCCATATCAAACCTGTTCCTCCTTGAATTGTTGACTGAAGTGGGAGAAGATGGAGTTAAATACCATTTCACATCCATACCAGGCTCTTACTCCAACACTTGATATGATACAAAACAGCAGATCTTGAGCTTTCTGGCAGCCTGCAAAGATTGCACATGGTAGTTTGGATTGGAACATAATTATGAATTACATTCCAAATACTACTAATAATTATGAGTTATATTCCAAATACTACAAAAAAATGCTAATAGTGAAAAATCATTTGTACATTTAAACGATTACAGTCCTCAAAGAACATGACTTAACCCATTACCACACAATCCCTACTTTTGACGCCCCTGAGAAGGAAGCCTTTTGAAAACGCTGTAGGAAAAGGATAAATAGCTGGTAACCAGAATTTTCTCCTCTTCCCACAGTGTTTTCTACCCCTCCCAGAACAAATTTCAATTTTTCAGTCATCTTTATTTTGTCATCTGCAAATGCTCTCAATTTGAACCAGTCTAAAATTTTGTCATGTGGTAAAGAGTTAAGTTAGGATTGCATGGATCTATTTTCTGTGACATGCTTGCTGTAAATGTCTGCAAACAACAGAAAAAACAACATTTAAACACGCCCAGGGGCACATTGTCTAGCACGTTATGTTTCTGACGAGTGTATACTGCCTTTTAAAAATCCAATTTTCACAATGTTATCAATTTGTAAGATTTCAATAAAATCCGCTGACTATTACTTGTCATAAAAATACATGTACAGAGGAGGTGAAATCCACAATTTACAGCCTGAATTATTGATCGTAATGCAAATGGACTCTCACTAATTTCATCAGTTTCAGTTTAACTAATTACCAGACGACACAATTTTAGGTTTGTCCAAATTGAAAGCATTTGCAGACAACAAAATAAAAGTGACTGAAAATTTGAAAATTGTTTTGTGAAGGGTAGAAAACATTGTGGGAAAAGGAGAAAATGCTGGTTACCAGCATTTTCTCCTTTTCCCACAATATTTTCTAAAGGCTTCTTTCTCAGGGGCGTCAAAAGTAGGGATTGTGTGGTAATGGGTTAATTTAAATCACAAGAATGGTGATGTGTCATACTACACTGAACAAACAAAATTGTTGCTGTTCAAAGATCATTAAATTTATAGAAATTATTGATCAGACATAGAATTTTAATGACATGTACATCAATACATGTACATGCATTGAGTCTTCACTTATGACACAATTTCCTCTGTAACCCTTTACCGAAAACTCCCAGGTTTAAAAAGCTGAGGAAAAATGCTCTTGAACACATTGGAGGTAAAGGAGAAAATGCTGGTAACCTGCATTTTCTCCTTTTCCCACAATGTTTTCTACCATTTACAAAGCATCCCATAATTTCAGCCACATCTGTTTACTTGGATGCCACTGCTTTATATTTGGACAAGTCCAAAATTCTGCCATTTAGTAAAGCGGTAATTAAAGATGAAGAACCTTACACTGCAATTTCATACTAACCATATAACCTAGAAGTCACAGCCTTGCACAAGGTAGACACAGTTTTTTCCTGTAACATAACTTCAATGCCCTCTGGTGACTGACAGAGCAAACTAAAACACTGGTAAGTATCATCAACCAGCTGACAACTCATCATGTCATCCTGACTGTAAAACATATATTTGTAATAATGTTCATTCAAGTTTACTGACTGTGGTAAGGCCCAGTAGCTCCACTATTAATATACAATGCTATTAATCCATGGGTCATCAAAAAAAAGTCCAGTTCGACCTACATGCATTCCAGGAGTTACTTTACCATTTCTACCCTTTCCAATACACTGGCTACCTCTTTACATAAACAAAAATGAGAATTTATTTAGTGATGAAAGAGGCCACAATTACTGTCATCAGTCCTACAAAAAAATAGGCCAAAATGGTTGGTATAGTTCAACGATCAGACTGCAAGTTGTTACGGGAGACCACTCCTTCCTGCATGGCATATACTCCCGATTTAAATACAATACCTGGCTACTGCGTCAGAGAGATATCTCTTTGGCTCAGTGGTTAGGGTATTGGCTTTGCGTCCGGGAGTTCGGAGTTCGAATCCCGCTCCGATCCTTATTTCTGCCATGCATTTATTCATTTGTTTCTTTGTTGCGGACTTTGTTCGTAAGATGGGGGCTCGTCCTGGATTGGCCATTGAGCCATTAATCCCATTTGTTGTCCAAAATTGGACTTCCTGCCTAATAAGGCTTTGAGTCATCAATAAATGATGACTTTAAGAGGGGGTGTGTTACGGGAGACCACTCCTTCCTGCATGGCATATACTCCCGATTTAAATACAATACCTGGCTACTGCGTCAGAGAGATATCTCTTTGGCTCAGTGGTTAGGGTATTGGCTTTGCGTCCGGGAGTTCGGAGTTCGAATCCCGCTCCGATCCTTATTTCTGCCATGCATTTATTCATTTGTTTCTTTGTTGCGGACTTTGTTCGTAAGAAAGTACTGCGAGTCTTAGAACTGCCTCCACAGGATCACCTTCAGTTTCGTTCGCATTGGAGTTTTGAGCCATTTTAACAGCTTAAGTCATATCATGGCAGTCAGTGATGCACCCAAGTGTTTCCTTGCTTTCTCAAACCAGTACTGACACAACTTTCTTTCCAGAGCCACTGATTGCTTTCTCACATGTATCAGAAAAATATCTGGAAAGAAAGTTCGCAGCAACTGGTTATCAAATCCTCAACCTCTACATCACCAGTCAGATAGGCTAACCAGTGGGCTTTCTGGCCGGGCAGATCACCTTGAGAAAATGTTTCTTGAACTCTTTACCACACCATCCCGACTATTAACAAAACTGAGAAAGAAAGCCTTTGAATACATTGTGGGAAAATACTGGTAGCCAGCATTTTCTCCTTTCCCCACAATATTTTCTACCCTTTCCAAATCAAATTTCAATTTTTAACTCAAATTTACTATGTCGTCTGAAAAGGTGTACAATATAGACTGGTCCAAAATTTTGAGTGTGGTAGAAAGTTAAGACTACTGAACCCTTTTCAAAATCTTAAAAGCTAAAGCAAGACTACATCAAACTCTTTTGAGACATCACCAAAACAAACAATCTGACCAAGTTTGAAGAGTATAAGGATGTAAATGTGGCCTCTAAAGCATACACAAGTTTTTTCTAATTTTTTACCCAGTGACCTAGTTTTTGATTCCACATGACCCATTTTCAAACTCGTTCAAGGTATCACCAAGACAAATATTATGAACAAGTTTCACGAGTATCAGACTGAAAATGTGTCCTCCATAGCATACACAATAGCATTTGACCTATTGACGTAGTTTTTTACCCAACATGACCCATTTTCATACCCATCCAAGATATTATCAAGGCAAACATTCTGACCAATTTTCAAGAGTGTTGGACTGAAAATGTGTCCTCCAGAACATATAGAAGGTTTTTCTAAGTTTTGACCTGGTAACCTAGTTTTTGACCCAACATGACTCATTTTCAAACTCGTCTGCGATATCATCAAGACAAAGATTCTGACCAACTTACGAAGGTTTTGGACTGAAAATGTGGCCTCTAGAGTGTACACAATGTTTTTCTTTGATCTGACCTAGTGACCTAGTTTTTGACCGACATGACCCATTTTCGAACTCACCCGAGATTTTATTGAGACAAACATTCTGACCAAGTTTCATGAGTATCGGACAGTGTGGTCTCTAAAGCATACATAAGGTAAGAGTTGATGCATGACAACGCACAACGGACGCCAGACACAGTGCGATCACAATAGCTCACCATGAGCACTTCGTGCTCAGGATTGATGAGCTCACAAAAAAGTATTTAAAATACCTTGGATTAAGTAACACAATTCCATGGCAGCTTGTCATATTATCTTTGAGAACTGGTTGTAGAGCCTGAAAACATAGTCAAACAATGCAATACTCAAACTGGTAGCTTGATAATAAAAGATCCATATGAAAAACCTTTCCAAAAACTTTTTGGGAAAAGAAAAAAACATCTAGAACCAGCATTTTCTTTTCCACTCTAGAGCAAGCTAGCCAGACATGCATGTAATCTCAAGTGGAAAAGAAGGAACAATCCTCGTCTCCATGATTTATGAATTGATTACAATAAAGAGCACAGAACAAGTTCAATGAAGTAAAAAGGGAAGAAAAGGTAACTCTCCTAAATTCTCTCCATATATCTAAATATTCTCAGCGAGTTTTGTACCCGATATTGCTCTTCACTCAGTCTTGACCAACATCATAGGCTATTAACCCTTTACTCCATAGATACTCATATTTAAATATTGCTTGTGGGAGCCTTTGGAAAACATTGTGGCAAAAGGTGAAACTGCTTGTGACAAGCAATTTCACCTTTTGTCACAATGTTTTCTATGCTACCAAAAGGTGTCATATACACATAAGAAACGGCTTCATCCTTGCTGTTATTTAGGGTCAATTAGAGATACCATACTAGAAATGCCTTATGGGGTAAAGGTTTAACAATAGGGCATCCTAATGAGATTCATGTAATATCACCTTCCATTGCCAAAATCATACTGATTCCACTAGGACTCAGGTTAATCCATATCAATGCAGGGAACCAGCATTTATTGTATAGGTGGAAATTTTTGTGAAGTGGAAATTTTTGCGATTTCGTGAATTGGGAAAGTTTGTAAACTTTTCTGTTTGCATATTTTACTACATGTATACCAACAAATGAAGAATCCCTTGAGTTCACATACATTTCAGTACCCAAAATGTCCAATGTAATTAGCAAAATTTTTGTCACACACATATATATATATCCACATGTACAGTAATTTGACAATGGATTACCAATTACAAAGGTTTCCTGGCAATGAAAGGCAATGAATCATTATCAAGAATCCCATTGAATCTATCCTTGAGGTGTGGTACCTCATGCAGCTAATGAGCTTATGGAGAAAAATGAGGTGACCCTGACTGATTCTCAAACCAATGACCCATCAATCACTGACTGTACAACTGCTCAACAAAGTAAGCTACCAGATCACTTCCTCCCAAGCAAAATGGTTTACAAAACTGTTTGACCTAAAATATATGTAGATAGCTCCATTATTTACCTCATTACCAAATAACAAAACTCTAGATTTGTCCAAATTGAAAGCATTTGCAGACGACAACATAAATTTGAAATTTGTTTTGTAAAGGGTAGAAAACATTTTCTCCTTTTCCCACAATGTTTTCTAAAGGTTTCTTTTTCAGGGTCCTCAAAAGTATGGATTGTGTGGTAATGGATTAAGTATGTTCCAGTATACTTAAATACATGTATATGTATGTTTAGAGAGATAGAGTGAGTCTGTATAGAAGCTCTTTCTTTAGGGACAAATCCCATCTTTTGGGCAGCACTTGATTTATTGTCTGTAAATGCATTTGATGTGCGCAAAACTGTAGATTTTTTTGTTACATGTTTATGAATTACAGAAGCAAAATTAACAGGGATGGCCAGGTGGACTCTACAGTCATTTTGGTATCAAACCTACATCATCCTTCTGTGAAGACAAAAAAATCTAAATAATGAATGACTCACCATTTCTGGCTGACTGCACAGAGCCGACAAGATGGATATTGCCACCGACTTGTAAATATTTGGTGGACAATCATCAGGGACTGTTTCTACAATAACAAATGGACTACTATTATTGTTTATCGCACTTGACACATTTTCCATAAGAGCTATGCTCTGTAAAAATGGGGTTTAACGCATCTCTGTGATGCATTATACCGAGCAGTTATCCTAAAACAACAAGATTTAAGGTTTGTCTGAATCGAAAGCATTTGCAGACAACAAAATGAAAGTGATTGAAAATTTGAAATTTGGTTTGTGAAGGGTAGAAAACATTGTGGTAAAAGGAGAAAATGCTGGTTACCAGCATTTCCTCCTTTTCCCATAATGTTTTCTAAAGGCTTCTTTCTCTGGGATGTCAAAAGAAGGGATTGTGTGGTAATGGGTTAAACTCAAAATTTGTATAACAACTAACAGTTACTGCATCATGAAATTGAGTGAACCTAGGTCATGCAGGATACAGTATTTACAAATAGCAAGTTTCAACCCATGTCAGCCTGCTATGACTGCACAGGGTGATATGGGTCTATGCAGATTTTTGCAGATACATAAAGCCCCCCTATTTACCAAGCATGGCTCATAATTATTGAGAAACAATGTTTTATAGAGATTGAACTTGTTAACTCTTTACCAAACGATAAAGTTTTGGACTGGTCCAAATTGAAATCATCTGAAGACAACAATTTCAAAGTGGCTCAAATGGTACAATTTTGCTTTGATAGGGTAGAAAACTTTGTGGGAAAAGGAGAAAATGCTGGTTACCTGCATTTTCTCCTTTTCCCACAATGTTTTCAAAAGGCTTCTTCCTCAGGAGCATTGAAAGTCGTAATTGTGTGGTAAAGGGTTAACTCTTTACCAAACGACAAAATTTTAGACTGGTCCAAATTGAAAGCATTTGCGGTTGAAAAACAAAATGTGGCTCAAAGGTAGAAAACATTGTAGGAAATGGAGAAAATGCTGGTTCTAACAATGTTTTCAAAAGGCTTCTTTCTATAGTCGTTAAAAGTCGGGATTGTGTGGTATAGAGTTAACAGAGGACAAGATTTATACTTTTCTATACTGACAGCATTAATCTTTGCAGACCATAATGTAAGGTACATCAAACAACAGAATTTGCCTTCAAGAGAGCAGAAAATACTGCTGGGAAAGAAGAAAATTCTCGCTTCAGACAAGTTCCCCCTCTGCTTCAGGCTTATAAAAACACAGAAAGCTTTGGTAAAGTTTATCTTTACAAATAAGAGATACAAAAGGCTATTTTTTTACCATTACCTACTACACTAGCATGCAATGATAACTAGATTATAATCCCCACCAGCTGCTTGTCCCAAAAACAGGTCTTTATAATAGAATACAGATTGTTTTATTACAAAAGTAAGATTGGAAGAAAGACCAAGGGGAGATAATTCTGCAACAAATCGCAGCAGGGTCATGAAAATTGCTTATGCACAACTTCATACATATAGGAACACTGTGTGTGAATTTGAGTACAGTACCTTATAATGTATTATAGTATTTCACAGGAAAAATTTATTTCTACAAACAGACGGACGAACAGAAGGATGAACAGATGGACGGACAAACAGCCATGGCGATTCCAGTTTACCCCCCTCAACTTCCTTGTGGGAGGTATAAAAATATGTATGTCTACAAGCGTATAAAGTTTAGAACATAACACAGCTTTAACTGAAATTTGCGAAGGTCTACCAAAATATACAGAATAGTATGTTCAGAGCAGTTGATGACCCTTTTGAAAGCTGTTTGCTAAATCAGTACAAGGCTGGGACTCTACTATGCCATGCCTAAGGACACTTCAAAAAAAACAAAAAAACTGATTGCTTCTGGCGAGGACTGAACCAGAACTATCTTAACCTTTGAACTGACAGGACAACAGAACATATGAACTGTCAACTTCCGGTATTACAAAAGTGTTATTAGAGAAAACTGTACCTTGAGGCAGACTAATAAACATATACATCAACATATATACATAAAGAATCAAACTAACTTACTTGTTTTCAGGAGTCTGGAAAAGAATTTTTTCCCAATTGACTCCAAAATCTGCTTCTTCATATCTATATCACACTTTTCATTCTGAGTAATTTTAGCAACCTACAAAATATGTGATTTAATATTACGTAATGTTCCTCTATGCTTTTTGTGAGACTGAATTTGACATCTTGATGTTTACACCGACAAAATTTCAATTGAATCAATTTTCTCTTTGCTGTTCATATTACCCTAACGGCAAAATTTTTGGTTGGTCCAAACTTAAAGCATCTACAGACGACAAAATAACAGTGTCTGAAAATTTGGAATTTATTTTGTGAAGGGTAAACAACATTGTTGGAAAAGGAGAAAATGCTGTGAATTCAAATTCCAAATCATTTCATCAACTATATCTGTATATTAACTCATTATCAAACGACAAAATTTTAGACTGGTTCAAATTGAAAGCATTTGCAGACGACAAAATAAAGGTGACTGAAAAATTTGAATTTGTTCTGGAAAGGGTAGAAAACACTGTGGGAAAAGGACAAAATGCTGGTTACCAGCATTTTCTCCTTATCTTACAGTGTTTTCAAATAGCTTCTTTCTCAGGGGCGTCAAAAGTTGGGATTGTGTGATAAAGGATTAATAAAACATTCCTGGATGGTCTCAAAATTCAAAATAGGGTATGGATACTTTATGACGCAAGACAAGCTTTACAACCGATACAATCCATAAGCATAGTCATTTAAACATGTAAATATCTTTTGGGAAAAAGGGGTCTATGTGTCTCAGGGGTCTAATTGTCACCAAAATTTTATGAGGTCTAAGTGGTCAGAGTCTCAGTGTCTGACATCGACTCGCGAAAACCCATGACTTTTCATGCAGTATGATAGAAAAGACAGATTTTGAAATCAAAGAGTTCTAGTACCATGAGCAAGGCAGCAAATTTTTCATTGTCCGTTACAGCGTTTTTTAGTGCTTCCAAATAGGGCAGAATTTTTTCGTCTTCTTTTGAATCCATGCCTAGCCAACGAAGGTCAAACAAAACGTAGTCAACATCGTGCAGACGATTTAAAAGTTGCGGAAGCGACTTCGTTTGAGTCCACTTCGTTTGACCATGGTTTATTCGATTCGCGTTGTTTACACGAAACCTTTCCTGAAGAACATGTGCAATTTCCGCCAAGACTATAGTTTTGTATCGAAGTTTTCTGCGAGGCGATCACAAAAAGGAAACACATTTAAACAATTAACGAGTTTTAAGAATTGAAACCTTGTAAAGTAGAAAATATAGCGTTATAGACTCATACATTTATTACACATTATCAGATCGTTACTGAATATCTGTGACAGGTAGTAGAAAAATATTGCAGGCATTCAGACGTCACTGAACTTACTTACCAGAAAGCATGGCAGGAATGGAATTGCTGTCTGATCAAGGATTTAGAATTGATGGTAGAAAGCCAACTGAGCTTAGGAAAATTCAGTGTAAAATGGGTGTTTTTAGTCAAGCTGATGGCTCTGCATACATTGAACATGGAAACACAAAAGTTCTTGCAGCTGTATATGGACCACATGAGGTTCGTAACCAAGAAAACTCGCACCAAAATTTTAGACTTGTCCACATTAACTCATTACCAAACGATAATATTTTAGGCATGTCTAAATCGAAAGCAATTGCAGACAACAAAATTAAAGTGACTGAAAATTCGAAATTTGTTTTGTGAAGGGTAGAAAACACTGTGGAAAAAGGAGAAAATGCTGGTTACCAGCATTTTCTCCTTTTCCCACAGTGTTTTCAAAAGGCTTCTTTCTCAGGGGCATCAAAAGTAGGGATTGTGTGGTAATAGGATAAAGGCTGTTACAGGTGTCAAATTTGATTTTATACAAATGGTGTGTGGGAAAAAGAAGAAAATGCTAGTGACCAGAATTTTCTGGTTTTGCCCCGGTATTTCAGAAGCCTTTTTTTTCTTCCCTTTTCTCTTTGTAAAGGACAGTAAGACAGACCCGTCGGAAGAAAATTTCATTTGGTCCGGCCAGTATTGGTCTGGCCATTTTTCATTTTTGGCCGAAAATTGGCTTCCGACGGCCTTGTAAGATTGTGTGGAAGACAGTATTATACAACTGATAAAAATTAGAGCTTTCTATATGATTACACCAAGATTCAACCTTCTATTAGACAACAAAAGTTAAGGTATTACCATCCTAATGCTTGTAGTGCAAAATGGAATTAAATTTTGTATTAGATGATAAATAAGATTTATACTTAACCCATTACCACACAATCCCTACTTTTGACGACCCTGAGAAAGAAGCCTTTAGAAAACATTCTGGGAAAAGGAGAAAATGCTGGTAACCAGCATTTTCTCCTTTTCCCACAATGTTTTCTACCCTTCACAAAACAAATTTCAAATTTTCAGTCACTTTTATTTTGTCGTCTGCAAATGCTTTCGATTTGGACAAACCTATACTATTGTCGTTTGGTAATGAGTTAAATAATATTTTTGCACATTTCTTACCGCTAGAAATTCCTTTGATACCCATCTTGAAATTATTTGTTGAGATTTTTGCTAGCTTTGAGAAAAGGGAGGTAATTGTTATCTCCCTTTGTAATGAGAATAGAATGGTCCTAGATTTATAAGTGATAATTCTAGGATGGAAAAAAATGGAAAAAGTAGCTTGGTCAAAGTAAAACAATACTCATTTTCAATCATTGCAACTTTTTTAGGATAATGTTATCGTGGAAATAGCTGTTTGCTGTTTTCCTTTAGAATGGTACTACCTCAAGACTTCTCCAAATGCAAGTACTGTATATCCATTCAACAAGTTGAATGTGACTAAAATGACAAAACTTGCAATGAAATGGTGGAAACACTGTTCAAAAGGAAAAAATACTGATTTTCCATGATGTCCCTCAACATTTTCAATAGACTTTCTACTCATATTTTCATGTAAGTAGTTAAACTCAGGGTTGTTCCGTTAATTGGCTCTTTGAAAAGGAACAAAGCTGAAATGTTATGTCTAAAACCAAGCTTATCTAGGCCTATAAACTCACATAATCTTGATCCTGATGGAGAAGGCTTTTGAAACATTGTTGGAAAAGAAGAAACAATGGTGAACCAGCAGGTTTTATTTTTCAATTACACATCTTTTCTTCTCAAATTTAAATTTGCACTTTTGACAATTTCCCAAAGGACAAATATTAAGAAACTCTGAAATTGCAAGCATCTGCAGAAGACAATCTTGAAATGAGACAAATCAGCTAAAGTTCTCTTTTGAGGTAGAAAGCATTATGGGAAACGGAGAAATTGATGGTTACAAGCATTTTATCTTTTTCCCACAATGTATTGAAAAGGTTTCATCCTCAGGGTTGTTATTGCGTGGCAAAGGGTTGAGTCACATCTTACATGCGCTTGTCGCTTGCAAGTTTATGTTTTCAATTTTAACCCTTTACCCCATAAGGCATTTCTATGGTATCTCTAATTGACCCTAAATAACAGCAAGGATGAAGCCATTTCTTATATGTATATGAGACCTTTTGAAAGCATAGAAAACATTGTGACAAAAGGTGAAATTGCTCGTCACGAGCAATTTCACCTTTTGCCACAATGTTTTCCAATGGCTCCTACAAGCAATTTGTGGAAATGAGTATCTATGGAGTAAAGGGTTAATGAGTCTGAAATTGTAATGCCTGGTAAAGGTTTTGATTTATTTTATTTTCATCTCTTTACAGATCACTGGAAGTAGATCAAAAGCTCTCCATGACAAGGTTCTCGTAAATTGTCAATACAGTATGGCAACTTTTAGTACAGGAGAGAGAAAAAGACGACCACGAGGGGACAGGAAATCAAAGGAAATGACAATGCATCTGCAACAAACTTTTGATGCTGCAATTCTAACTAGCCTGTATCCACGATCTCAAATTGATATTTTTGTTGAGGTTCTAGATTATGCTTATTAGTCATTTTTGTTTTAATTCTTCACTAGAAGAAGCCTGAATTTTAACAAGACAAAAGGCTTTCGAAAACATTGTGGGTTTGGAGAAAATGCAGGTAAATAGCATTCTCGCAAAATGTCATTTAGACAAATGTGTGGTAAACATGTGTATATACAATGTATAGGAAAGATTTTTTTTTTAATGTATTACTGATCTCGGAGAAAAATCAACCATATACTGAATGTTCTTTTTTTTATACACACAAAAAAAAATTATAAAATTCTGACGTTATAAATTATATTATTTGAGCAACATTAATTTTAATCTGTCCTGAAATGCTTCCGATGGGTACAACTTAACTCATTACCAAACGACAAAATTTTAGACTAGTCCAAATTGAAAACACAGGCAAATGACAAAATTAACGTAACTGAAAAGCTGAAATTTGTTTCCAGCTGGGTAGAAAACATTGTGGGAAAAGGAGAAAATGCTGGTTACCAGCATTTTATCCTTTTCCCTCAATGTTTTCTAAAGGCTTCTTTCTCAGGGGCGTCAAAAGTAGGGATTGTGTGGTAATGGGTTAAAAATCCGATGCAAGAACTCATATTGTACTCTTGTCTATTACAAGCTACTGTACTACTTCATACATCATATTTATAATGTGTACACTGATAAATAACATTTCATTAAATCAGGTTTTACAGTCAGATGGTGGAAACTACTGTGCAAGCGTGAATGCAGCAACCTTAGCTCTGATAGATGCAGGGATACCTCTGAGGGACTTTGTGTGTGCCTGTTCTGCAAGCTTTGTGAATGATAAACCTATTCTAGACATTTGCTACATAGAAGAATCATCAGGTGGGGCGGAGTTGATCGTGGCTACTTTACCGAAATCCGAACAGATAGTGTTTCTAGAAATGAACTCCAGACTTCACGAAGACAACTTGAGTACTGTATTAGATCTTGCAGTGAAAGGTTGTAAAGATATTCATGATGTTTTAAATCAAGCTGTGAGAGACCATGTTGGAGAGGTAGCAAGTGTGGTAGAGTTGGAATAGGATGTTATATACCCAATTAACTCTTTACCAAATGACAATATTTTAGACTGGTCCAAATTGAAAGCATTTGCAGATGACAAAATAAAAGTGACTGAAAATTTGAAATTTGTTTTGTGAAGGGTAGAAAACATTGTGCGAAAAGGAGAAAATGCTGGTTACCAGCACTTTCTCCTTTTCCCACAATGTTTTCTAAAGGCTTCTTTCTCAGGGGCGTCAAAAGTAGGGATTGTGTGGTAATGGGTTAAGGCAGTGATACTTCTAGTGCAGCATGGCATAAAATTTCTTGACAGTTGGTAAAGACAGATTCATACAGATATAATACTTTTGCACATTTTTAACCGACCAGAAATTCTTTTGATGTCTATCTTGAAATTATTTGTTGAAACTTTTGTTAGTTTCCAGAAAAGGGACCAGCATTTTCTCCTTGTCCCATAATATTTTCTACCCTGTCAAAGTCCGAAATTAATCATATAATCAAGATTTAATTTGTTGTCTGCAGATGCTTTGAATTTGGTCCAGTCCAAAATTTTGTCTATCTGTAAAGAGTAAAGCCTTCAAAGCAATCCAGTGTTTATACGTGTTGGTTGTATTGGGGTGTAATGCCACTTTAACAGCTAAGGTCATATCATGGCGGTCGGTGATGCATGTGTTTCCTGGCTTTCTGACACTGGTACTTACACTACTTTCTTTCCAAAGCCACCGACTACATTTCTCACATGCTTCAGCAGAGGTGAGAGGCGAAAATACGCTAGAAAGAAAGTTTGCCTCAACCGGGCATTGAACTCACAACCACCAGGTCACGAGTCCGACACGCTCACCACTGAGCCACCCGGGTGGGCAGTGTTTATACAGCCCTGAACTGAAAGGCTGTTATAAACTTCGTTAGAAAAGGAGAAAATGCTCGTAACCACCATTTTCTTCTTTTTCCTATAGTGATTACATGTACTACCTTTTTAAAGACATTTGATATTGAATTTTCGACGTCATTTAACTCTTTACCACACGACAAAATTTTAGACTTGTTCAAAATGAAAGTACATGTATTTGCAGACGACAAAATCATGGTGACTGAAAAATTGAAATTTGATTTGGGAATGGTAGAAAACACTGGGAAAAGGAGAAAATGCTGGTTGCCAGCATTTACTCTTTTTCCTACAGTGTTTTCAAAAGGCTTCTTTCTCAGGGGCGTCAAAAGTAGGGATTGTGTGATAATGGGTTAAACACCTCTGGTCATATCATGATGGCCAGTGCACCTATGCATGTGTTTCTTGGCTCTTTTTCACCAGTACTGACAGAACTTTCTTTCAGACTCATTTACCGCTTTCGCTTTAATCATCAAATATGAGAGTTTTTGCAAACAAATCCATCATTTAACCCTTTCCCAAACGACAATATTTTAGGCTTGTCCAAATCAAAAGCATTTGCAGACGACAAAATAAAAGTGACTGAAAATCTGAAATTTGTTTCGTGAAGGGTAGAAAACATGGTGGGAAAAGAAGAAAATGCTGGTTACCAGCATTTTCTCCTTTTCCCACAATGTTTTCTAAAGGCTTCTTTCTCAGAGGCATCAAAAGTAGGGATTGTGTGGTAATGGGTTAAATCATATAGGGTTTCTTGACAGCAAATGTATTCAACATGTAGAGTCTTCACTTTTTTTCCCATCCTCGGATACCCCAGGGTCTCCCTATTTGCTACGCTACATCGACCTCTGGGACAATTGACTAATAAAACTTTGAATCAGCCGCCGAAAATTGCGTACAGTCCACTCGCCCATCACAGAATGATGATGGAACCAATGAAAAG
Source organism: Tridacna crocea (assembly GCA_943736015.1). NCBI lineage: Eukaryota > Metazoa > Mollusca > Bivalvia > Cardiida > Cardiidae > Tridacna > Tridacna crocea. The sequence continues at coordinate 52,296,843 of OX031065.1, forward strand.
CCAGCATTCGGCCAGCGGTGAAGCGAGGGAAATTCAATTAATTGTCCCAGGGGTCGATGTAGCGTAGCAAATAGGGAGACCCCGGGGTTTCCGAGGATGTTTTTTTCCCACAATGAAGACAAGTTCTAGTGTCCATACTTTTGACAGTGACAAGATATTGAAAAGTGAGGATGCTTAACCCTTTACCACACAATATTGATTTTAGCTACTTTGAGGAAAAAGGCTTTTGAAAACACTATGGGGTCAATGGTAACCAGCATTTCTCCTTTTCCCACAATGTTTTTTTTTAAACTTCCATAGAGATATTTCAGTTTGAGTCACATTTGATTTGCCCGATGCAAATGCCTGCATTTGGACCAGTCTTTGATTTTGTTTTATGGTAAAATTTTAATTATGTTATGTATGTCAGGTATGTTTTATGCATCTGATTTCAAATAAAATCATATACTGAATTTTCTTGCCTTTGAAGATAAAAGTTACCAATAACTGTATCTATACAATGGGTGATTGACATACATGTAGGTGACACAGGAAGGCAAGATTACATGTAAATAATTCAGCATTAGTTTTTTCATGAATGTTGCCAAGTTCTGATTGGCTGATGTTTTTTTTCATAGCTCCATTGAAAAAAAATAGCAGTGCCAGGATAACTTTTGCAGTCAAAGTAATATAAACAAACATGTATACAAGATTTCATAATGATTTAGATCTTTATCAAGTCCGAAGTTCAAATTGTTAGCTGAATTTATTTTCTCTAAATATTGAAAAAATATCCAACAGTAAATTCAAAGAGAGAGCTGAAAACTTATTGTCACTTTACTCACAGTGTTGGACCGGAAGTGTACAGTATTTGAGATTGTATGTCACTTGGGAGTCTGTACAGTGGCGAAATGTCACTTGGTTATCGAAAATTGTATTTACACTGTGAGTGAAGTTAATGTTCTTTCGTTTATTTTTATAGTTAATTGAATTCTTTGCATTCACATGTACTTTTGATATACATGTATATTGAACATACCAGGCACCCGATCGTGCTATGTGCAACCTCCTCATAGCAAAAATAATAATGTTTTGATCAGCTTGACGTGAGAAAATTGAAATGATTTTCAACTACAAAAAATACCAAAATTTTCGCTAATTAGCGCATACGAGAGAATTCTTTCTGCGATAAAAAGGTATGCCCATGTGTATAGGGCCTACTTTCTTTTTCATCAACGAGTTCAAAGTTGTGAACTTAATAAGCGATTAAAATGGCGTATTCCTGTTACTAACAAAATTTTGTACTTTCACTTGGAAAGCAATAGTTTAGATTTGTACTGTCACTTGACACGACTTTGTACTGTCACTTGAATCCGTTCTCAAACTTATTTTGTTCTTATACAAGGAATTTTGATACTTTACAACAAAATCTTGTTTGCTTTGACCCCGTATGTTGACCCACATAATGGACACAGAGAAATGAAATTGACTTACAAAGTGCAATTGCTTTTTTGTTATGTCCTCTGGCTGAAAATGGATTTTATTTCAATTGTGGCTTCATACACACCTGCCCAGACTATAGGATTTGACTGTTGAAAGAAAGAAAACATTGCAGAAAAGGAGAAAATGCTCCTTACAAGCAATTTCTCCTTTACCCGCATTTTTTGCTTGCCTTCTGCCTCAGGGTCGTAAAAAGAGCGCTTATCTAATAAAAAAATGAAACAGATCCTGGACAGTGAGCCAGCAACTTTAGAGGGACATGGATCCAGGCCTAGGGTCCGTATTCACCCACCATTCTTAGTCTTATGCTTCAGAATTTTGTTAGTATGAAAGTAACAGAACTCCTGATTGGCTAAACCATTAGGTTTCTGTTACTTCCACAGAAAATCTTGAAGAACAAGACAAAGGATGCTCTTAAAGTTAGTTGGTGAATACGGACCCAAAACTTTTGTGTTTATTGTACACAGTTGCGTTAGCGAGAAGTCACCTGTGTCGGGGAAAATAAATACATGTACTTTATGAAATATATCGTTGTCAACCAACTCAAAGCATGCATCCATTGCAGAATCTAGCACTTAAAAGAGCGTGACCGCAGACAATTGTCCTGAAACTAGTGAAAAAAACAGTACAGTAAAACTCCTCTATTTAGACCACTCAAGGTACTTTTAAATTTTGGTCTTATTAGTGGGGTGGTCTGATTTCCGGGTTTCAAACGCCTACATTTTGATATAAACCCAGGCTGTGAGTAGACTTGTGCAGGGCTTAATGACGTGAGTAGTAAATGCATTTGACGTAGGGAAACCTAAGTATACAAATGAAAATGACAACAGCGTTTTCATGTTCACTGAAAAGTATTGTTTTTCCTTAAATTTGTGAAATAAATCCTCCTGTAAAAGCATGTCAATTCATAATTGCCTATTTAAAACAATCAAAACCAGGTATGTAAATTAACTAAATGATTCTGAAGACTAAAGGATCTTATGTTAGTTCTGATAGAATTTATGCTTTTTTTACTTCGTGTAGTCTTAAAAACTCATACTCCAACTGCCGAATTTCATTCTAAAACATAGAGTTTCGAATACGGGCTGATCTTTGAACGTTTGACGTATACGGACCCCCCCACCCCTCTTTTTTTTCATCCGAGTTGAAAATTCGAACAGGCCTGCTAATCGTCGCTCTTACAGTCTTCGTGTTCACTTGTAAACAATCGCATATTCGTTACGGTATAATTACAGTTTGTAAAGTTCCAAATTCAAAATGATAATCCCATCTCGATCACCACTAAACCCAAACGTCGTAAATTACATCAGTCAGCTATAAACAATAAATCCTGGTCACCCGGATGTACACATGTTTGTTATCCGGGTCAGAGACGTGTGATAAACGCTTGATTGCCGTGTGAAAGCCAAATCAATGGTTTAAACATATCCATTCACAGGTCATTTGATTATGTTACGTAACATCCTGATTAATTAAGACAATCACGTTACAATATTAATTGTCAGTGGACAAACAACAGACCGATAATTGATTGTCATTTCCATCGGACCCAAGAATATTCGAACATGTGGCACAGTCTATGGTTTGCGATTACGAACGCGTGAAAATTCGCTGCTTGTAAAGATGTTATGGAAATCGAGCGGTCGTTTCTCGGGGTGAAAATCCACAGGTAAATTCATATTGGTACTGAAAACGGTGGTCGTAATTCCGGAATAGAGGGTTTTCGTATTTCCGGGGTTATGATCATTGATCTTGAAGAAGGAAAAATTCCGTTCTGGCAAAAATCGTTCTTAATAGCGGGTTGCTCGTACTGTCGGGGTGGTCGGGAGGAGAGGTTTTACTGTACAAATCATCAATAATTAAGAATCATAAAATTAGCCACAAAAAAATTTTGATGGTATTCCCTTAAAAGGCTACGTAGCCTCTTACGCTATTTTTAGATTCCGCGCCAAAAATCAATAAAGCATTGTGGAAATGTCAAGTGACTGGCACGTGACTAAAAACGCTTAAATTCCATTATATAACAAACATGTGATAATTATTTTCCATAATGTCTTCTTCAGACGGATGTTTGAAACTTCGTCTGTGTTTTCCTGTATTTAAATGAGAGAATTGATAATCTAAAAATAGAACGTGTCTCCTGCTGGTGTCAACCTGGTCCATGATAAACCTCTAATTTCTCGTGTTGTCGGATGGTTTTCGACTACTGGGGTTTTATGAACGCAAATTAAAAGGCTTTTGGAGTGTAAGGATGATTTTTTTTTTGCATTTTTGTAAAATTTTCGTCCCAAAATCTGAAGGGCCACCTTTAAGCCAGAACTTTCTCCCGTGCCCAATAAAAAAATCGCGTAAGCTTTTGCAGAATATCCATTACCCGTGCGTTGTGTGTCAAGTTGTTTGTTTGTTTGTTTGTTTGTTTGAATGATGTTTCACGTCGCTTTCAACGTTATTTCAGTCATATCACGGCGACAGTTCACATATTCATGTTTCCTGGGTTTCACCAGTACTAGGCTAGGCTCTGAAGTGTCTTGCTCAAGGACACTCCTATGAAAAAAAAAAACTCAGTGGAGCTAGTGAGGCTCGAACGGGGGACCTCCAGATCACGAAACCTGCACTTTACTACTGAACCGTGTGTCAAGCTGACGTTGACAATCCGCCAAGTGACTGCATTCAGTGCGATTCATGTTCCATTTGGGTTCATATCAGCTGTGACCATACCATATCATTTGAACCACATTCAATATTATATATAATCTGTCATCCGCATTGTTGCTTGGCGTGTAACGCCGTTTTCAACATTATATTAGTTATGTCGCAGCGACCAGTGCACTTTCCCATGCTTTCCTGAATTTTCTTTTACTACTGCTCCGCATAGTATTGTTTTAAAGCCTTTGGCAACTTTCAAACATAGCAATCGTGGAAAAAATGGTCAGCGGTGATCTCGAGAGGAATAAAATGTCATCTGCAAACCTCATCATTGAGAGCAGAGTAAGTATAATTATCATCATCAATCATCATGCTGTTTTAAATAGAGGAATTGTTTGGTATGTATGGAATCAGCAAAACGAGTAGAAAAATATCTGTTTGACTCAGCAGATGTTCTAACCCACGTATGTAACTCCATGTCTTTGTTCATTTTTTAACGCAAATGACTCAAAAGAAAAAAAAAATACATGTTTTTGCGGGTTTTTTTTTTTTATCTTTGTGCGTCTTTGTGGAGTCTTTGTGGTATTTAGAGCGTCTTTATTGTATTTAGTAGGACCCAAAAATTTGTCTATACAGTAAATTAAACTTTTCCTATGTTCACAATAATGAAACAAACCATGAAACAATGCCATATTTTGACAAGTCTTTTGAATTAAAAGTTATCATTAAAATCCATATTTATGTAGTAAGACTTATTATGAATGAAGTCTGACCATTTTCACATGCCGTAAAACTCCTAATGAGTGTTCCTAGCAAAATGAATCGAAACCAATCTCTGAATTTTCAGTCTTTACATTGAATGTGTTTACTTTTCTAACTAGATTTATTCACAATTTTGACGATATATAGCTACTAGAACAGACATATAGGCCTACAGGACAGAAATTAAGAGCAAGTATTGAGTTTTAGCATTTAGTACCTCAAAAATGATCTATGTATGAGTGCAACAGTATAATTTATTGTTGCACAGTACCTTCAGTCTGAAGGTGTCTGCTCCGATGCTATTTTTGTGACTGGTCTTCGCTAACAAGCGAAGACCAGTCACAAAAATAGCATCGGAGCAGACACCTTCAGACTGAAGGTAGTTGCACACTAACTTCTGATTTCGTTAATTATATATATTCACGACTATAACTAAATGTAGGCCAACACTGAGATTTGGATATTTTAACTTTATTTCCTTTGTTATTCTTACTCTCCTACTCTGTTACTCTATTTCACTGATGCACTAGGGGATATAACTTGAAACAATAGGTTAATGATAGCCCTGTATAGCTCCACTAGCTAATAAGTGAAAACATGTGCAAGCCAAATATTACAATACTTGGAAAACTGGTTTCAAACTTGAAGACATTCAAAATGCTTTCTATATTTAAAATCCTACGAGAAAGTTATGACCCTTCGGTAAAGCCATTTTCGATCACAAAGCTATTGCTAATTGCTTGAATCCTGGTGGAGGGGTATCCAGTCGTTTCGACACCCGGTCTTTTCGACACCCGGTCATTTCGACACTTTTTGGTCGTTTCGACCCCGAAGTTGGTCATTTCGACCCCCCATATTTTTTTTTTTTTTTTTTGCAAAAACTGGTCTTTTCGACACCTGTTCATTATTGCCCTTCCTATAATAGTTGAATATTACTTTGTTTTAACCTATATCCGTGTTTGTGTTTACTTTTTATTGTTTTACTATTGCAGCTGGACCATCATCTTGGTTGATACAACGGTGGAAATGTATTTGTGGAGAGTGGCAATCGAAGAATATAGAAATGTTTTATCAGTTAGTGATAAGAATAATAATCATTTATTTTTGCCCTTTGATGTTTTCTCATGTTGATTGAAGAAATGATAATAATGAAACAAAAATTATGGTGTCGAAATGACTGTCATTCGGTGGAGGTCCCAAGAACGTGTGGTTATAAACAAGAAGATTTTCAAAGTTTCCTCAATAGAAGGCCCTGTAAAACATGGCACCCATGAAACACAGCTAAATTTAGTAGCCCTGGGCCATATTAAGGTTAGCAAAAATACCACTTATATAGTTTTCACCACAAAAGCCCGCGTAAAATTTGAGACCCCTAGTGTGGGGACAAACTTAACCCAAGGCTGAAAGCAAACATGTAGAACAAAATTCTGAAATAAACTTTCAACGCATACATCATACATTAAACCAAGCGCTTCTTCATTTACTCTTGTCATCGAGTAGCATAGCCATAGGACGTGATTAAATTTGTCGCAAGGAGGTATTTTAAGGGTTAAAAAGGGGAGAGATGACGGAAACAGAAACGAAAACATTTTCCTTGGCTGAAGTGAGCAAGCACAATGATTCGAAATCGCCATGGTTGGTTATATACGACAAAGTTTACGATGTAAAGAAGTTTCTAGAGGAGGTAGGGACCTTTCACATGGGAATCATAGCTCAGTAGCACTCCTTTTTATAAGACGAAGATTTTAATTCTAGTGCACATCTCCGTCCGCATAGATCTACTGCATTTCTGTCGGAATCATATTTTTCATTACAAACATTGTTTTTAAATATCTAAGTATTTGAAGGCAAAGTGTATTCCCCGGCCCTACCTAACAAAATAAGTAATAATTCCCGGCCCCTACGGCCCCCCATGCTAATTATTTTATTTTTCGTTGTAAGATGCTCAAAATAGTATTAAATTGAAGCTTAGGTATCACGCTTTGTCATGGTATGAAATAAACTGTGGTCATTGCAACACTTTTTGAAATATTGTCAGTGAAATGTGAGTAAGATTTCCGTATTTCTTCCAGTTATTTCATGGCTTAACAAAATCCGGCCCCTATGCTAATTTTTTTTATTTTTCGTTGTATTGTGCTCAAAATGGTATGAAATTGAAGCTTAGGTATCATGCTTTTACATGGTATGAAATAAACTGTGGTCATTGCAACACTTTTTGAAATATTGTCAGTGAAATGTGAGTAAGATTTCCGTATTTCTTCCAGTTATTTCATGGCTTAACAAAATCCGGCCCCTATGCTAATTTTTTTTATTTTTCGTTGTATTGTGCTCAAAATGGTATGAAATTGAAGCTTAGGTATCACGCTTTGTCATGGTATGAAATAAACTGTGGTCATTGCAACACTTTCTGAAATATTGTCAGTGAAATGTGAGTAAGATTTCCGTATTTCTTCCAGTTATTTCATGGCTTAACAAAATCCGGCCCCCATGCTAAATCCTTAATAAATGTCATCGAAAGCTGCACCGAATTTATTCTTAAATTAACATTTACTCCTTTAGCTTTCAGTCAATATGTAATACACTATTTTTTTTCCAATCTAATACAAGCTACTCCAAATTCGTACCAAAGTTTCAACCTTTTACCCAACAACATATAACTGAGATTGATAAAAAAAAGAGAAATGTTAAGAGTGATAAGCTTGCCTCTCAAAAGTAAGGAATCATTGGGGGAAAAATAACATCTATTTTTAAGGGCAAATAATCCCGGGCAAAATAGATCTGATTATCACGCCTTTGGAAATCTTAAAAGGGTAGATCTACATCCTCCTGTATTTTGCCGACTTTCTCAGTTTTAATTTTATGTTAAACTTTGATGGTCTAAAGCGTATCAGCGTTTTTCTTAGTGTTTCATCCCTTATGTTTGTTAATATTCCAATTTTATAGAAGTGCGGGCCGAATTATGCCATTCTTGTATGAAATTATCACGAAGTCTTCTTTGAATTTTTTTTTTTTTAATACAAAATTAAAATTATCTATGTTATATCTTGTCCAAATATATGAATATCCAGTTTTATCTAAATTTTCCTTGATTTTTTTTTTTTTTTTAGACCGGGTAAAAGCACTATATCAAAGTTTTGTCAAAAACTGAAATGAACATGTAATATGTTTTCAAAATATACCAGAAGAAAGAACTCTTAATTATTACTCGACAAAGGTTGATGTAATCAAGCACGCTACTTCACCGTAGTACAGTAGCAAGTTCGAAACGACATAGATTGCATCATACGAAATTAACACCTTGATAATCGGTCATAATAAGATTACGTCGGCACGTGTTTGAGCCATACCATACAATCCAGTACTTTTAACCCATTACCAAACAATCCCTAATTTTGACGACCCTGAGAAAGAAGCATGAAGGAAACATTGTGGGAAAACGAGAAACCGGCATTTTCTCCTTTTCCCATGATGTTTTCTACTCTTCACACACAAAAAAATCAGTATCTTTCATCTTGTCGTCTGTAAATGCTTTCGAAATATTGTCGTTTGGTGATGAGTGTAAAAAAAAGGTGGCTTTAGGAAACATTGTGGGAGAAGGTAACGTGCTTTATGCCAACTGTTTTATTTGCCACAATGTTCTCTATCTAATCACAGACAGTCTCCAACTATTAGCTTTTAAAGCTCTGTCCCAAACGACAAAATTGTAAACTTGTCCAAATTGAAAACACTTGTTTAAAAAAAGAAAAAGAACGTTTTTGAACGATAAATCCCATCATTTGTACAACTTTGGATCAATATGGCGAAATAATACCGTATACATATATGTTAATGTTTCAGAATGTGGTTTTGGTAGTCGGAGCAAACGACATATGTTACAAAACTCCAGAGAACGGGTCATTAATTTACACCTAGTTATGTATGGTGTTCATTACAAACAGAATTCTTACGATGTTTTTTTTTTATACAATATAAATTTCTTGCATTACTATGTATTGTTTTAAATTTTTTTTTTTTTTGTTATAAAGATAGGTAGATATTTAGAGTGGCATTGAAATAATGACAATAAATATGTATACAATACAGTTTGCTTTCTTCTTCAATCACATGTCATAATTCGATTGTTTGTTGATTGATTGCTTGTATGCAGTTTCAACATTATTTCAGTTATATTGCGGCAGCCAGTGCACCTATCCGTGCTTTCCTTGCGTTTCTTTAACCTACACAAGCCAATGGCTGCTTTCCCACATAACCATCGTCGAAACAATGATCAGCGGTGAGAGAGGAATGAATCCTGTCACCGGGGATCGAACCCACGACCATTTGTTATAAAGAAGTGCACGCTAACGACTAAGCTACCAGGGCCGGGGATCGAGCTCTCCACCCTTTCTTCTCGAGTCCTGCACGCTACCGAATAAGCTACCGGGGCTCGGCCCATGATTGAATTTATACTTTCCTCATAACATATGAAAATGAAACACAAGGTTCTCTAAATCAATTGAAAGCGTATTTGGTGAACCTCGAGTCTCTATTTTAAACATGGACCGTATACATCCCTGTAATTGACCCATTAGCACACAATCCATACTTTTGACGCCACTGAGAAGGAAGCCTGTAGAAAACATTGTAGAAAAAGGAGAAAATGCTGGTAACCAGCATTTTCTCCTTTTTCCACAATGTTTTCTACCCTTTACAAAACAAATTTCAAATTGTCAGTCACTTTTATTTTGTCGTCTGCAAATGCTTTCGATTTGGACAAACCTAATAATTTGTCGTTTGGTACTGAGTTAACCCAACATGCGTCAATTTTCATTTTCTTCGTATCATTCGGAAGCTTTACTCAAGGACTATAGAACGATATCATTTTTATTTAAATCAAGGGAGAAAAGAGCTTTGAATAGATCTATATAGGGGCCGTCTCTTTATATCGAAAAAATTAGGACACGTTTTAAACCCCCCCCCAAAAAAAAAAACGAATTTCAAACGCTTTTATCACAACGTAACATGCACGAAAAGTCAACTTTTTATATACCATTAGAAAGGTTATTACCTCAGCTATAATTTGGTGCTAATTTTATTTAATTTGACCAAGAATTAAAATTTTTAGGTAGAGGGGCCGGATTTTTATATCTAACAAAATTACAACACGCTTCAGCAAAAAATAGACGAATTTCAAACACTTCTGACACAACTACACATTCATGAAGAATCAAGTTTCTATATACCACGAGAAAGGTTATTATATAAGCTACAATTTGGTGCTTATTTTATTAAATTTGACGGATAAATAAAGTATTTAGCTATAGGGGCCGGATTTTTATTTCTAAAAAAAACACTACATGCTCTAGCAAAAAAATGGCTAATTTCAAACGCTTATAACACAACTATATATGCGCAAAAACCAAGTTTCTATATACCATTATAAAGGTTATTACCTATGCTACAATTTGGTGCTAATTTGATGAAATTTGACCTAAAAATAAAATATTTAGCTAGGGGGGCCGTTAGGGCCGGGAATTATAGCCTAAATTTTCGATTGGGGCCGGGGAATACACATACCCGTATTTGAATGACTACGTGCCGATGTCGTCATGAAAGGTTTTAAAGTGCTCTACTTTATGACCTTTCAAAACAAAAAAATTCTAGATGCATCCATATTGGATGCAATTGCAGATGACATATCGAATGTAGCTGATGTGGACCGATTTGCGTCAGAAAGGCCAGAAAACATCACAGTAAAAGGAAGACATCCTGGGGTCCTCCTAAACACAGAACCTAACCGAACCTGACAGTACCTAAGTTTTGTTTTAGCCATACTGTGTTTGTATAACATTAAAAAGTATATTTTCTATTTCAGGAACAGTTTGATAGCCATAGTTGGAAAAAAAATGTTGTCATTTGTGATATATGACGAAATATTTGGACCCTATCGTTCAACGAACCTAAAAACTCGCAAGACTGTCCGCCATATTTGAGGCTAAATTATAACCGGGAAATGCAATATACAGGGGTAAAAGCCCGTTTTTCCCAGTACTGTAAAAGGGGGCAGAATTGTACATTGTATTGTTTCCGTCCAGTCCAAATTTTCAGTCTTTTGATCAGAGTAGGAGTCGAATTTACTAGATACAATGCATCTTAATGAATTTGTAAATTATAAACAGACACGGGGAAATTAATGTGGGGATATAGAACAAACTTAACATTCATAATAAGTCTTTATTAAAAAGGTAATCTATATATCATAGACAAATACAATGCAAAATACCAGATGTTACTGGTGTATATAGCATTCCTGGGTTATAATAGCCTCTAATATGGCGGACAGTCTCGCAAGTTTTTAGGTTCGTTGAACGATAGGGTCCAAATATTTCGTCACATATCACAAATGACTACATTTTCTTTCCAATTATAACAGTCGACTGTTTCTGAAGTAGAAAATGTACTTTTTAATGTTATACAAACACATTATGGCCCAAACAAAACTTAGGTTCTGTTAGGTTCGGTAAGGTTCTGTGTTTAGAGGAACTGAGGCATCCTGTTTATCATAATTTAATCTTAATATTTCATGTACTGAAACATTTACTTTCTGAGTATTATGTTTAAAAAAAAAGGGGGGTAATGGATTTGGAATGGTGGGAAAATTCTGCAACAATATACAAAGATATCACTTGTCCTTTCTTTTGAACTAGTTTAGATACATTCCCCTCAATTAGATCTATTCAGAAAATGTCCCCTATTTCTGCAAGTTTTATGGGACGTCTATCCCCTCACTGAACGATCCTAGACAGAACATTGCATCAGGATTGTTTTCCAAACAGGCTTGTTTAGCCAGGGAGCATGAATATGATAATTTATGGTCTGTAGCACAGGAAAAGGGGCATTCGGATATTTGCGTAAAGTGTCTTATCGGATCAGCCTGCACACTCTGCGCAGGCTGACCCGAGATGACACTTTTCATTCTAATGTGATTTTCTGTTTCACACAAGTCTACTGTAGCACAAAATCTAGTGTTATTGTAAAGTGCCGTCAGAGAATAGCCTGCGAAGATCCCATACAACATTGTACACAAATGTCTGAATCTCCCCCACCCCCCGTCGAGTGTTACAGGCCATATAGAGTTTTCATAGATGCAGGGTTAGTTCACCCTTTACCAAACAATCCCTGTTTTTTATGACCCTGCAATAGATGCCTTTTAGAAACATTGTGGGAAAAGGAGAAAAAGCCAGTAACCATCTATTCATCTGGTTTTCTACTCTTTCCAAAACTAATTTCAAATTCTTAGTAACTTTCATTTTATCGTCTGGAACTGCTCTCAGTTTTGACCCTTCTAAAATTTTGTTGTTTGGTAAAGAGTATTAATATATGTATCTCCTCTCTCTCCCCCCCTCCATCTCCTCCCCACCCCAAAAGAACAAAACATGTTTTTGTGTGCAGCAAATTCTTTCAATACCTATTATTAAACCATTACCACACAATCCCTACTTTTGACGCCCCTGAGAAAGAAGCCTTTAGAAAACATTGTGGGAAAAGGAGAAAATGCTGGTAACCAGCATTTTCTCCTTTTCCCACAATGTTTTCTACCCTTCCCAGCACAAATTTTAATTTTTGAGTTATGTTCATTTTGTCGTCTGCAAACACTTTCAATTTGGACCAGTCTAAGATTTTGTCGTTTGGTAGTAAGTTAATCAGGAGTCAACACTAACAGTGTCCTACAATCCAGTATATGGGAGAGTGAGGTATCCCAAATACTAGTCACTTCTCAAACCAGACCTCTCTTAGAACTGTTTGTGGTGTCCGTGATTGTGAGGTAGAGTGTCGGCATCATAACCTAAAGGTCCTGAGTTCGATACCCGGGATCAAGTGCCAACTTTGGGATTTTTCATTGGCCCACACATTCGGCACGAGTACTGGTGTAGTTCACAGGAAGTAGAATCGAGAGACATTAGTATAAGTTGTAAGAACTTGTTTCTCAACCGATGTAAAATAGATATGTTTAAACTAATTCTTAGAACTACAGAATATTTGTATATAGGTCTATTATTGAATTCGGGCAAGGCCATTATATCTACCCATCCTCATGTTCGTATTATATTTTCAGCATCCTGGAGGTGAAGAAGTTCTTCTGGAAAAGGCAGGCAAGTAGAATTTATGGTGAAAATGATCATAATATAACAAAAGTTTGAAATACATGTAATAAATTATGGATTTATAAATATCTGAATAAGTATGGCATATTTTTTTCACATGGTCACATGTGTTTACCAAATGTGTAGATCAAGATCAGGATACAAAATATGAATGTTGGTATACACTTTCAGATATCCTGAGATGTTTCTAGACCAAAATACAACAGTGGGTTTTACTCTTTACCAGACGCTCCTGAAAAAGAAGCCTTTTTGAAAACATTGTTGGAAAAGAAGAAAATGCTGGTAACCAGCATTTTCCCCTTTTCCCACAATGTTTCTACCTGTCAAAGAAAATTTGCACCATTTGAGCCACATTGAAATTGTCATCTGCAAATGCTTTCAGCTTGGACAAGGCTAGAATTTTGTTGTCTGGTAAAGGTTAACCTCTTACCAAACAATGACGACTTTTGACAAACCTAAGTTAGAAGCCTTTTGAAAACATTGTGGGAACAGGAGAAAATGCTGGTAACCAGCATTTTCTTCTTTTCCCACAATGTTTTCTACCTTTCCCAAATCAAATTCCCATTTTTCAGTCACATTTATTTTGTCGTCTGCAAATGCTTTCAATTTGGACCAGTCTATAAATTTGTCGTTTGGTAAAGACTAAAGAGTTAAGCCCCCTTTTGCCCGTGCATTGCTCATAGCTTTTTGTACTTAATGATACAGGTGCCGATGCAACTGACGCATTTGAAGATGTTGGCCATTCAACAGATGCGAGGGAATTGATGAATGATTATTTTATAGGTGAAATACAAGATGTAAGTTTTTACGAAGTCTAACATAAACTATAACTGACACATGGACTTTGTAGAGAACTGCACTAAATAATATTTGCTGGCACTGTATATCTTGATTAGACTGCACATTTGTTGCAGCCACAGTCTGATTTTTATCTATACTATATGCTACATTTCAAGCTGTTCTTCCTGCAATAATTGTTCATTTTTATACCCCCGCAAAACAAATGTTTTTGGGGGTATACTACAATCAGTTTGTCTGTCCGTCCATGTGTCTGTCTGTGCACAAAATACTGTCAAACTGCTGGCGGGGATATAAAGTCACATTCAGTGACATCTGTAGTTTTTTCACCTCTCTGTGAAATATATTTCTACATGCAAAATACTTTTTTTTTATATGGGAAGATTTATTTATTGTGATTTATATATTTTACACAGGAATTCTGGTATTGTTTCATTGTTTCTCACTGTAGAATTGAGAATACTTTCAGGTGCGGAGAGGTCAGGCTTATGATCAGATTGTGTATTTACATTAGCCAATGAGAATGATGGTTTTGGAAGTTTTTTAATCAAGTGGCTTTCTTGGCTGAAAAGTGAATTTCCAGACTAAATTTTCAATATGTATGCCTTTCAAAAGTCTCAGTTTCATGTTCTTCAAATTTATTTGTTTTTCAGTCAGACAAACAGAACAGAAAAGTACAGGTAAATTATTAACCTCTGGTTTGTTATCCACAAGATTATGTGCCTGTATTTTCCTATATTGTTTCTATATTACTGTCAGCAATACCTGTACATGTGTATGTATGTTACCACTTGGGCCTAAAACCTTCTGGATTTACATGTGAATAAAACTTGAAAATTGTTATTCTGAAATTATCAACATTTTGTCAGATGACTTATTATAGACTTGCACATTGAACTCTTTACCATACAATTCCAACTTTTAACAACCATGTGAAAGAAGCCTTTTTAAAACATTGTAGGAAAAGGAGAAAATGCTGGTAACCAGCATTTTCTCCTTTTCCCACAATATTTTCTGCTCTATCAATGAAAAACTGTGTCATTTTTTGTCACCTGTAATTTGTCATCTGCAATTGCTTTCAATTTGGAACAGTCCAAAATTTTGTCGTTGGGTAATGGGTTAAAAGTGTTACAGTTAGCAGACAACATTTGATATGCTCTGGAAAGTGTTGGAATATTGTTGAAACAGAAGCCTTTTTCTCAGGGTCATCAAAGCTTTTGCTTCTGTGGAAGAAGGTTTACTCATTATTCTGAGTGACTAGACTTTTTTCATCTTCCAGAAGACCTTGAAAAAGTAATGTTACATAAAACTAACAATGAAGTTGGAGAGAGCACCTTTCAGGATAAAGATAACAATTATTGTAAACCATGATATTATCTGAAGCAAACCATTGTCACAAGCATGGAAAAGTAGTGCATTGAACAAACCTAAAATTTTGTAGTTTGGTAATGAGTTAACTCTACCAAATTACAAAGTTTAACACACTTCCAAATTGAGAGCAGATGACAAGATAGAAGTGACTGAAAAATTGAACCGCCTTAGGTAAAGGCAGAAAACATTGCGGGAAAAGGAAAAAATGCTGCATACCATGCTAAATGCTGAAAAGTGGTCATTCTACCTTGTTTTACAATCATTGTTGAGCTATCAGCTTAAATTGACCTTCACTATCATTGATCTGCTTTCATCTAATTGATGTGCGGAATTCCCAGAGAGTCCCATTTTGCTTGACGGGTCACATTATGTATGAATTAACTTTATTATTGTACTCTCTTTTGTAGGAGAATACTACTATCAATGCACCAAAAGATAGCCAATCAGGGTAAGGAATGATTTATGATAAGTACTACATTAACCCTTTTCCACACAGCAAAATATTGTACTTATCCAGAGCTCCAGATAAAGGGAGTGATTTTGATTTCTTAATGGAAAATGTTAATTATTCTCCACTAAACCTTATGTTATGGGTTCTGATTAGAATCGTCTCATCGAGACGATTCTAATGAGTACCCACAACATAAGGTTTAGAAGAGAAATCACAGATTTAGAATGCCATCACTCCCTATTACCTGGAGCTCTGTTGTCTATACTAAATATTCTGACGATAATTCAAATATTTTTTTTAGTTGATAGTTTTTACTCTTTGATTAGTAGAAAACTTAGGGTAAAGGGTTAAATTTGGACTAGTTTACAACTTTGTCATCTGCTAAAGGATTAACCCATTACCACGCAATCCCTACTTTTGACGACCCGGAGAAAGAAGCATTGAGAAAACATTATGGGAAAAGGAGAAAATGCTGGTAACCAGCATTTTCTCCTTTTCCCACAATGTTTTCTACCATTCACAAAATAAAGTTCAAATTTTCAGTCACTTTTATTTTGTCATCTGCAAATGGTTTCGATTTGGACAAGCCTTAAATATTGTTGTTTGTTAATGAGTTAACCCGTTACCCCATAAGGCATTTCCGTGGTATCTCTAATTGACCCTAAATAATAGCAAGTATGAAGCTGTTTCTTATGTGTATATGACACCTTTTGATAGCATAGAAAACATTGTGGCAAAAGGTGAAATTGCTCATCACGAGCAATTTCACCTTTTGCCACAATGTTTTCCAAAAGCTCCTACAAGCAATGCATAGAAATGAGTATCTATGGAGTAAAGGGTTAATGGTTTGATTCTCTTATTACATGTATCTTCTTCAGGGGCTGGACCGGCTGGCTTATACCATTGGGAATTGCAGTGGCTGCTGCATTATTATATAGGTTTGTGATTGCACCTAGCAGTGCATAACAATTGATGGAGGACCAGCAAGCTATTTAGACCAGGACTAAATGTGTATCAGAAAGCAAATAATTCCTGTCAAAGTCATCTTACCCATTTCATACAAACTTTTTTCTTATGGTTTGTTTTGTGTGTTTGTTAAACAGCTTACATTGTTTTCAGCTCTCATATTTTGGGGTTTTTTTTGCTTTTACATGAGAAAATCATTCTGACACCAAACAAAAGTTTAACTTTTTATCACACAACAAAGTTTTAGACTTTTCATATTGAAATTATATGCAGATTAAAAGTCAAGTGTGACTTAATGGATTGTATCTGTCAGAAGAAAGGTAAAACATTGGAGGAAGAGGAGTCAGTGCATATTGCAAGCATTTATTCATTTTCCATAATGCTTCCCCCACAGACTACGCAGGCTTATCCGAGACAGCAGTTTACGACTACATTTGATTATGTTCTTCAGTAGACTTGCGCAAAACAGAAAATTACATAAAAATAGAAAGTGTCGGCTGGGATAAGTCTGCGGGGACTGCACAAACTGAACCAAGACGACACTTTACACAAATGTCCAATGCCCCTTTTAGTGTGTTTCAGTCCATATAGTATGATGTTTAGAGTCCTTGTGTTTCTCAAAAGAAAGTCATTTAAACAGGTTAAATAATGAGAGCTTACGTCAGTCTGAAAAGAAGAAATTATTCTGGCATTACCTTAACAATTTTTACACAATGTTTATTATTGAATTGATTTTGAATACCTGTCTCCTCTATCAAAGCATGTTGGATGGCTATCAACTTGTTTTTTCTGACTGTGCAAGATTTTTTTCTCTGATAAATAATTTCTCTTATGAATAATCTTTTGATTTAAAGAGCCATTCTGTCAGAGACAGTTGCAATATTAAGATTGTTTGCTGGGTAAACTAGATTGTCAGACATTTTATTTTGGATGATTACATGAGATTTTTTCAGAAGGCTACTATCTCAGGTTCATAAAAACCAGGGATTGGTTTGTATAGGGTTAACCGTTAGACTGCTATATGCGACTCACTGACCTTTTGCAGACAGTGTTGATCAAGATCAGACTGCACAGAACGTGCAGTCTGATCTTGGATCTACACAGTCCAATAAGAAGATATTATTCCCCTGAACATAACTCTGAAGTAGCGATGTATGAGTTTAAACTATCGAATTGAAAAATTTTTTCAGTAATTTATCAGAATAAGAGTTAACCTGAAAGTACCAGATAAACCAAGCAGATATTTCAATTCTAGACGGAAAATCAAAATTAATGCAGTATCAATGTAGCTGTTGTCTTAACTCTACAACACAATCCGGACTTTTAACGACTTCGAGAAAGAAAGCTTTTGAAAACATTGTGGGAAAAGGAGAAAATGCTGGTAACCAGCATTTTCTCCTTTTCCCACGTTTTGTACCCTTTCCAAATCAAGTTTCAATTTTTTATTCAAATTTTTTTTGTTGTCTGCAAATGCCTTCAATATGGACTATTCCAAATTTTTGTCATTTGGTAAAGAGTTAAATGTTTGGGCAAAGTAGAGAGTGCGGATCAGTGATAAGACTGCACAGTTTGTGCTGTCTGATCTTCATCAAGACTAGCCCAACTATTGTCATGAAAGGTGTTTTAACTGTTTACCATATGACAAAATTACAGCCTTGTTCAAATTGAAGGCATTTGCAGACAGCAAAATTAATGTGACTGAAAAATTGAAATTTGGTTTGGGAAGGGTAGAGAACATTGTGGAAAAAAGGAGAAAATGCTGTTTACCAGCCACGCTTAAATTGTTATTGGCAAATGTTTATAAAAGGTAAAAGTCTAAAACTTTGTTGCTGTAAAAGTGTTAAAGTGGTTACCAGCATTTTCTCCTTTTTCCACAATGTTTTCTATCCTATTTATCCTATCCTTGACAAATTCCATCTTGCAAGCCAAATTGAAATCGTTTTCTGCAAATGCTTTCAATTTGGACATGTCTAAAATTTGTCATTTGGTAGAGAGTTAACCTAGACAACAAAATTTTAGACCTTTCCATTTTGAAAGCATTTGCCAACAACTATTTCAGCATAACTAGAGCAATGGAATTTGTTTGTGTTAGGATAGAAATTATTAGAACATAGTGATTGCCAGCATTTGCTCCTTTTCTGATAATTTTTTTGTAAAGTTTCTTCTATAAGGTCTTTAATTTTAAGATTGTGTGATAAAGAATTAAATACATTACTTGAAAATATCATTGAAAAAATCAATTAAAGGAAAAAAAGGATCACGGTCACAAAGGTAAAATTGGAAAAACTGTGACAGAGAATTTGCTTATCCCTTTCCCAAACAAGCCCTTGTTTTTACATGTCTGCAGTACAAGTCTTTTGAAAACACTGTGGGAAAAGGAGAAATTGCTCGTAAGGAGCAATTTCTCCTTTTCCCACAGTGTTTTCTGCCCATTGGGATAATTTTGTGCCATTGTTATGGAAGTTAAAATTGTCGTCTGCAAACTCTTTCAGTTTGAAAGAGTCTCAAATTTATCGTTTGGGAAAGGGTTAAATCAAGTTCTATCATCTGTTACCATAATGTCCTCAATAGAGTACTGCAGCAGAATAATTAAAATGTCTGCAGAAGATGATTAGACAATGTTTTTATGTTTTAATATTATCACTTAGCTATTTCATATTACTTTATATTTGTACCCAAAAATGTATTGGTACACTGACTCTCTGTTAGTGAAAGGGGATACCTAGATTTTTTTGTGTTTTTGGTTGGGCCTGGTTCCGAGTAAACCATAGTAAAAAATTGCAAAGAAGCATTCAGGACATTATGCACATGTATGATTATATTCAGAGATGGTCTATTTTTAATTTTTTAATATGTAAAGCTACTCTGTTTTTTTTGGGTTTTTTTTTTACGGGTCTCAAAACTATTTACCGTATGGCAATATTGTTAACTCATTACCGAATGACGATATTTTAGGCTTGTCCAAACCAAAAGCATTTGAAGACAACAAAATAGAAGCGACTGAAAATTTGAAATTTGTTTTGTGAAGGGCAGAAAACATTGTGGGAAAAGGAGAAAATGCTGGTTACTAGCATTATCTCCTTTTCCCACAATGTTTTCTAGAGGCTTCTTTCTCAGGGTCGTCAAAAGTAGGGATTGTGCGGTAATGGTTTAACCCTTATTCCATAGATACTCATTTTGACGTATCAACAACACACAGCTTTTGAAAAAATTGTGGGAAAAGGAGAAATTGCTCGTAATGAGCAATTTTTCCTTTTCCCAGAATGTTTTCCACTCAATCAGACATCTGTATCCTCATTTGTCCATATTTTTGACATCATATCTTTATTTGCTGCCGAAATGGAAGAGCCTTAAATTGGCGCATCTGGTAAAGGGTTAACTTGTCCAAATTGAAAGCATTTCCAGAGGACAAATAAATTGTGATATGAATGATGGAATTGGATAAAAATGGAAAATGATAAAAAGCATTGTGGAAAAAGAAAATGCTAGTTACTACAATTTCTTCCTTTACCTACAATGTTTTCAAAAGTATTCACCATGGATGTTAAAACACAGGATTATTTGATGTAGGGTTAAACACATCATAAAAATCTAAAAGCATATTAATTTTTTTTAAATTTTTTTTTTCTGAGGAAGTACAGTTGTGATTTCTGTCAGAATTATAGATTTGGAGGCAAATATAGATAGAAATACATGTAGAAAACACAAGTTCTTGAAACTTAAAGTCTTTATAGCAGTATAGCCATTGATACTTATGAATGGATCAATGCATTTTTAACATCATGGAACATTACCTTGTAGTCTAATGGTAGAATCACTGACTATGGTTTTGAAGGTCATGGAATCGAGTCCAAATAAAGGAAAACTTGATTAGCCCCTTTACCACATGGTAAAATTTTAGACCTTTCTAGATTGAAAGCATTTGCAGATGACAATTTCTTACCGGCTCAAATGATGCAATTTTTGTTTGATAGGATAGAAAACTTTGTGGGAAAAGAAGAAAATGCTGGTTACCAGCATTTTCTCCTTTTCTCACAATGTTTTCAAAAGGCCTCTTCCTTAGGGTCATTAAAAGGCATCATTGTGTGGTAAGGGGTTAACCATTTTTGTCCATTCCAAAATAAGATTAAGTAGTCCTAGTGATTTTCCTGACAAAATACCAACTTTTTCCCCCAAAACTTTTTACGGTAATTATCTGGTGTAACGCTCTTGTAATACATGAAAAAGAACAGAAAAAAAGTGAGATATTGTACTTCAGATGTGAATATCTCTCTTTATATGGCATTATGTAAGTTTGCTTGTATTTCATGTACTTATAACTAATAAAGCGGAGATTTTATTTTTATGAAAGGCATGAAAGGCATTCAAAGCTGTTGAGGAAAAATAAAGTACATGTACTACAACCTTTCTGGAAAGGAATTTCATGCTTTACAATCACAGAATGCCTTAACTCTTTACCAAGCGACAAAATTTTGGACCAGTCCAAGTTGAAAGCCTTTAGAGACGACAAAATAAATGTGAATCAAAAATTGAAATTTGATTTGGGAAGGGTAGAAAACATTGTGGGAAAAGGAGAAAATGCTGGTTACCAGCATTTTCTCCTTTTCCCACAATGTTTTCAAAAGTCTTTTTTTCCAGGGTTGTTAAAAGTCGGGATTGTGTGGTAAAGAGTTAACCCTTTCCCATATAACAAATTTTAGACTGTCCCAAACTCTGTGTTTGCAGATTACAATTTTGAATTTGATGAGAATGGCAGAAAGTTTTCTGATAGGCTAGAAAACAGTGTGGGAAAAGGAGAAATTGCTCGTTACGAGCAGTTTCTTCTTTTCCCAGTGTTTTCTAAAGACTTGAAGTGCAGACATGTAAAAACCAGGGCTTGTTTGTGAAAGAGTTAAGCCCCTTTCCACACAGTCCTGAGTTTTATGCACCTTGAGAGAGAAAGGAATTGTAAACAAAATGCTGGTCCCACACTGTTTTCTAATCTTTCAAAAGCAAATCTAATTATGATAATGATTTTACAGTCCTCTGAAAATGCTTGTTATTTGGAAGAATTTAAAAATTTTGTCGTTTGTTCAAATGCAACATTCAGCTCCTAGTCTGTAACTTGACAAATCACATCACACTTCTGTTTTGAAAATAATAATCCTTTACCCCATAAGGCATTTCTATTGTGTCTCTAATTGACCCTAAATAACAGCAAGGATGAGGCCATTTCTTATGTGTATATGACACCTTTGATGTCATAGAAAACATTGTGACAAAAGGTGAAATTGCTCGTCACGAGCAATTTCACCTTTTGCCACAATGTTTTCCAAAGGCTTCTACAAGCAATATGTAGAAATGAGTATCTATGGATTAAAGGGTTAATAGCTATCAGTAAATTTCATTTTCAACCCTCTAAAAAGATTTTGTTACAGTAGCCTGAGAGGGATATATATTTTTTCTAGTATGATGTGTGTAATGTTTAAATTATTGTGTAAAGTGACTTACAGCTATTAAGTGTTCATTTCAATTTAAAAAATGAAAGGGAATCTATACAATAAAGACAGCTCGCTATCCAAGAGAGCTCAAAGTAACTGAACGATTTTGTTTTTCCTTTACTTACGATATTACTAAGGTATTTTAGTTGATGATAAACAGGTTTTATAATCACAGCCGATATAAAAATGTACCCCCATCCCCTTGCCATTTTTTACATTGCATTGATAGCATTTTTTGCCCAATTTAATCGACCAAAAAATGTCACTGTAGCATGTCCATCAGATAAAGGTCAAGTAACAGCAAAGTTCAGTGTGTTTAAAAGAAAATAAGTTTTAAGAAGACAATGTTCATGTCCAGTCTGTAACCTTTTTAAATTGCTATCCATGCAGAAATTTAACCCATTACCAAACAACAAATTTATAGACTGGTCCAAACTGAAAGCATTTATAGACGACAAAATAAATGACTGAAAAAAGGAAAATTGTTTTGTGACAAATAGAAAACATTGTGGAAAAGGAAAAAATGCTGAATGTTTTCTGAAGGCTTCTATCTTACGGTCAGGATTGCTTGGTAAAGGGTTAAACCACTTCAGACGATTTATCATGTGCAAAAATTTTGTCAGTAGGTCAAAATCCAAGGCAAGGTCAGATTGTGCCCATAGCATTTATGTTCAAAACTCACAGGAAAGGTCTAGATGGTGAATTTAGAGGGCATCAGCCACTTCTCAGAAACAGTTTGTATTCAGAATATATGCAAATATAAGACTTGCATGTACATAATTGTAAACAGAGCTATGTTGCTCTTCTCTGGATATGGTATCTTCTGGCAGCTATGACGATGAACTCGCCATGGAAACACGTTACCTCTTTTACAACCAAGTACGAAATTGTCTTTTTTCCAAGGTTTGGTATTGGAGATGAATTTGGTCAAAATCTAGCATCAGGTAAGGAATAGTGTAGATCTAAGATCAGAATGTGTCTTAAAAGCTACCCATGTCACTATTGGTAGTGAAAAATTACTACATGTATTAATAAATGAGATGCTGTTGTAGTATTAATAACCTTTTACTCCATAGATACTCATTTCTACGCCTTGCTTGTCGGAGCTTTTTGAAAACATTGTGGCAAAAGGTGAAATTGTTCGTGACCATCAATTTCACCTTTTGTCACAATGTTTTCTATGCTATCAAAAGGTGCCATATACACATAAGAAACAGCTTCATCCTTGCTGTTATTTAGGGTCAATTAGAGGTACCTTAGAAATGCCTTATGGGGTAAAGGGATAAAACAAGTTTCCTATCCTTTTTGCTTCCATTTAGCTAACGACTCTTCTTTGTGTGACAGTGTCAATTGTAAAAATTATCGGCATTTCTGATGATAATACTGCATTTACATCAACCAGGATGTCTATGATTTACGAGAAGCATTGAAAGCTTGTCGGTGTTTCCTTTAATCTGGGATCACCACAAAAGGACGAATGACCCATGCCATCTATGGTAATTATACTCAAATCATGCACAAAACCTGACAATCTTGGAAACCAGCATTTTCTCCTTTTTTCACAATGTTTTCTACCCTTTTTCTGCATCTTCCACAATTTCAGCAACATTAATTTTTGCATCTACATAATATCGCACTTTAGATTTGGACAGGTCTAAAATTTTGTTGTGTGGTAAAGAGTTACCACCATTTCAAACATTATCTCAGTTATACCTTGGTGTTCTACTCTACCAGTACTCTACACAATTTTCTTTCCAAGCCACTGGCTGCTTTCCAACATCAGCATCGAAACAAAGATCAGCAGTGAGAGGGGAATGAATCCTGTCACAATGACCTTCATTAATTTCGATGAAGACATTGACATATACGTCATGAAAGAGCTTATCAGAATCTTAATATTTTTATGGATCTGAACAAAATGTGACAAACACGGAATCAGATCTTAGTAATTATTACACAACTTCCAAAAATGTAGTGAAAATCTTGACCAGAATTGTTCTATAAATGCAGCATAAGCTGTCAGTTGATTCGGTGCCCATTGCCAACCTTTTTGGTCTTGTAGCAGACCACTTTTGAAATCATTGTAGCAATAGGATAAATTGAGAATGTGGTTCTTAGATGAATCAAATGGTCAAGCTTGAACTAGAAATAATTCAGAAGACTGTAAGAAAAGAGAATAATGAGGTTTTTTTTTACTCAAATACTGTGCTTTCAGCAATTTAAACAAAAAAATTGACATAAATAAAGGTGTTTCAATAAAAAAGAAATTCAAAACATGAAATGGATCAATACTTTACTAAGCAAATTCCAAGTTTTAAATCTTTATCACACAATCCAGACTTTAAACGACTCTGAGAAAGAAGCGTTTTGAAAACATTGTGGGAAAAGGAGAAAATGCTGCAACCAGCATTTTCTCCATTTCCCACAATGTTTTCTACCCTTCCCAATTTTTGAGTCACCCTTATTTTGTCGTCTGCAACTGCTTTCACAATTTGGACAAGTCTACAATTTTGTCACTTGATAAAGAGATAATGACCATACAGAAGAAAACTTTCGAAAATACTTTCGAAAAAGAGTGAGCAAAGACATCTTTTTTCCCACATTGTTTCTGGTTCTTGAAAGTGACTGTTCTATGCATAAATGTCCATTACTTATGTAATTTCTTACTTGTTTTAGTCGACCCAGATATAGCTGGTACAAAAGTTGGTTTCAAAGTGAGACAGGCAGTTTTTACAAAATATGATCTCAAACTTTTTTTTTTAATCTCCTGTTAGCCTTCAAAGTTTTCAAAAAGTGAAATTTGTCTAAACATTGCAATTTTAGGATGCTTCTGTTAAAAAATAATAGTTGATTGAACCCTTTCTTAGCCAGATTGTATGTTTTGTGCAGTTTGGTCGTGATCTACTCTCTGCAGAAGTAACTTACATCTTTAATCCTTTACTACATAGCAATTTTTTTTTAACCAATTGATATTGAAAGCATTCCAAGTTGACAAATTTCACTTGAGTTAAAAAAAAATTGGAGCTTGCGTTCAGTCAAATGGAAACCATAGAGGACAAAGGAGAAAATTCTGGTTACCAACAATTTCTCCTTTTCCCATAGTGTTTTCAAAAGGTTTCAGCCTAAGGGTTGTTAAAAGCTGGGATTATGTGGTTAAGGGTTGAAGGATGACAAAATTTTAGACTCATCCACAATGAAAGCATTAGCAGACACAAAGTAAATATTAAATTACTAAAATGATGGTGTTTCTCTTTTAAAAGGTTTAACACTTTGCCAGATGACAAAATTTTGGACAGGTCCAATTTGAAAGTATTTGCAGGTGACAAAGGTGACTCAAAAATTGAAACTCGACTTTAGAAGAGCAGAAAACATTGTGGGAAAAGGAGAAAATGCTGGTAACCAGTGTTTTCTCCTTTTTCTATAATGTTTTCAAAAGGCTTCTTTCTCAGGGTCATTAAAAGTCAGGATTATGTGGTAAAGGGTTAAAAGGAAAAACATGGTGTGAAAAGCAGGATAAAATCAAGCGTTCTCCCAATAAGCTTCTCCCAATAAGAACAATAACGGTAACTCTGTATAGACTGTAAATGGACAAATCGGCCCATAACTATTTCGACCCACAACAAAACCAGTGCGTACGGCTTTCGGCATACAGTTTCATGGAAACAATAGTATGCTTACTATTTCTGCATGGTGTTTGTCAAGCTTTACGCTAAGGTTGTAAGTCCGCAGTTAAAGACAAAAATCTGGGATAATTTATTTAATTTAGTCTGAAAGTGTGTGTGAATACATAGGTATTACGACACCTACCAATATCGCCCATAACTACCCATAAAATGCAAATTTTGCAGTAGTTATCGTTTTTAACTCTGCCCAGAAGCTTCAGAGGAACAAAACCTGCTGTCATAGGTATGTTTATTATTAATATTATTATTTCTATCTGTGATACAACACTACAAATAATTGAAATGACCCTCTAAGGCTCCTATATGGCTTGCAACATGGGAAAAAGGACATTCGGACATTTACGTAAAGTGTCATCTCGGATCAGCCTGCGCAGGCTAATCCGAGACGGCACTTTCCGTTATAGTGCAATTTTCTGTTTTGCGTATGTCTATTGTAGCACAAAATCTAATGTAGTCGTAAAGTGCCGTCTCGGATTAGCCTGCGCGGACTGCGCAGGCTGATCCGAGACGACACTTTACGCAGATGTCCGAATGTCCCTTTTCGCGTGTTGCACACCATATGTGGATTATATCACTTACTGTAATAGCCCAAAATTCACAATAGCCTGTCACTGGAAAGTCCCTTTTTCTTACCGTCAGTGATGCAATATTAAAATACATAAATTGGCATAAACTTTTTCAGAGGAGTACTGACAGTGACACCTACCCTTATCGCTCAATATTAACTGTAGTTTGCATGGTTAAGTATTAAAATAAAGTTAAGTGGGGCATTACCACTTGAAAATTGTTGCTCGATTAATTAAAACAATAAGATTTAGTTGGGCAGTACCTTGAGACACAAATTGTTTTCGATTGCTTCATTTTTCTGTCCCAAAAGAACATGACAAATATGACGTTATAATTGACTGACACTCTGGTGCCCCTTTAGTGGGATTGTGACACCTTAGCCTAGAGGCTATTCTTTACAGAGGTTATCGGTGATTATCAAACAATGAGATTCTGTGGGGCAGTACCATCAGACAAAGGATTTTGTTTTGTTTTCCATTCCTGAGGAAACAAGGCAGCTTTAACATACTTATTGACCAGCCCCTTTAGGGCCCCTTCATTGGGATTGTGACATCTACTCCTACACCCCTTTTTTTGCAGTGGATATCAAGGATAGAAAATGCACTAAGAATGAGTGGGGCAGTACCACCAGACACAGGATTTTTCTTATGTCTTTTTGTCATTGAGGCAAAAATAGCATGTTTGATGTTATTGTTGATTGACCCCTCTTTGGCCCATTTATTGGGATTGTGACACCTACCCCTGTAGTCTATTTTTTACAGTGGACATTGACGATAATAAAAACAATAAGCCTTAGTGGGGCAGTACCATCAGACACAATATTTTTTTTTTCTTTTTTCATCCAAGCAGTAAAATCACAGATAAAACGTAATTATTGACCGACCTCTCTGAAGCCCCTTTCCAGGGATTGTGACACCAACCAATACAGTTTTTTATTTACAGTGTATATCAGGCATAAAAAATATACTAAGCTTAATTGGGGCAGTACCACTAGACACGGGATTTTTTTCCTTTGTGTCTGCATTCATGAGGCAACAAGACATCTTTAATATACTTATTGACCAGCCCCTTTAGGGCCCCTGGTGACACCTACTCTTATACCCCATTTGTTAGAGTGGATATCAGGGATAACAAATGCAATAAGATTGAATGGAGCAGTACCACCAGACATAGGAATTTTTTTTTTACGTCTTTTTGTCATTGAGGCAAAATAGCAAATTTGATGTTATTATTGATTGACCCCTCTTTGGCCCATTTATTGGGATTGTGACACCTACCCCTGTAGTCCATTATTTACAGTGGACATTAAGGATAATAAAAATAAGAAGCCTTAGTGGGGCAGTACCATCAGACACAATATTTTTTTTTTCTTTTTCAATCCCAGTGGAAAAATCACAGATAAAACATAATTATTTAACGACCCCTCCGAAGCCCCTTTTAAGGGATTGTGACACCAAGCCATACAGATTTTTATTTACAGTGTATATCAGGGATAAAAAATATACTAAGCTTAATTGGGGCAGTACCACCAGATACAGGATTTGTTTTTCCTTTGTTTCTGCATTCATGAGGCAACAAGACAAATTTAACATACTTATTGACCAGCCCCTGTAGGGCCTCTCATTGGGATTGTGACACATACTCTTATACCCAATTTTTTAGAGTGTATATCAGGGATAACAAATGCAATAAGATTGAGTGGGGCAGTACCACCACACATAGGCAGTTTCTTATGTCTTTTTGTCATTGAGGCAAAATAGCAAATTTGATATTATTATAGATTGACCCCTCTTTGGCCCATTTAATGGGATTGTGACACCTACCCCTGTAGTCCATTATGTAGAATGGATAGTGAGGATGATAAAAACAATAAGCTCTAGTGGGGCAGTGCCATCAGACACAATAATTTTTTTTTGTAATCCCAGCGGTAAAATCACAGATAAAACATAATTATTGACCGACCCCTCTGAAGCCCCTTTTCAGGGATTGTGACACCAACCCATACAGGTTTTTATTTACAGTGTATATCAGGGATAAAAAATATACTAAGCATATTTGGGGCAGTACCACCAGACACAGGATTTTTTTTCCTTTGTTTCTGCATTCTTGAGGCAACAAGACAAATTTGACATACTTATTGACCAGCCCCTTTAGGGCCCCTTCATTGGGATTGTGACACCTACTCCTATACCCCATTTTTTAGAGTGGATATCAGGGAAAACAAGTGCAATAAGATTGAGTGGGGCAGTACCACCAAACATAGGAACTTTCTTATGTCTTTTTGTCATTGAGGCAAAATAGCAAATTTGATGTCATTATTGATTAACCCGTCTTTGGCCCATTTATTGGGATTGTGACACCTACCTCTGCAGTCCATCATTTACAGTGGACATTAAGAATAATAAAAATAATAAGCTTCAGTGGGGCAGTACCATCAGACACAATATTTTTTTTTCTTATTCAATCCCAGCGGTGAAATCACAGAAAAAACATAATTATTGACCGACCCCTCTGAAGCCCCTTTTAAGGGATTGTGACACCAACCAATACAGTTCTTTTTTTACAGTGTATATCAGGGATGAAAAATATACTAAGCTTAATTGGGGCAGTACCACCAGATACAGGATTTTTTTCCTATGTTTCTGCATCTATAAGGCAACAAGGCAAATTTAACATACTTATTGACCAGCCCCTTTAGGGCCCCTTTATTGGGATTGTGGCACCTACTCTTATACCCCATTTGTTAGAGTGGATATCAGGGATAACAAATGCAATTAGGTTGAGTGGGGCAGTACCACCAGACATAGGAAGTTTCTTATGTCTTTTTGTCACTGAGGCAAAATAGCAAATTTGATGTTATCATTGATTGACCCCTCTTTGGCCCATTTATTGGGATTGTGACACCTACCCCTGTAGTCCATTTTTTACAGTGGACATTGAGGATAATAAAAACAATAAGCCTAAGTGGGGCAGTACCATAAGACACAATTTTTTTTTCTTTTTCAATCCCAGTGGAAAAATTACAGATAAAACATAATTATTGACCGACCCCTCTAATACCCCTTTTTCTGGGATTGTGACACCAACCCATACAGTTTTTTTTTTACAGTGTATATCAGGGATAAAAAATATACTAAGCTTAATTGGGGCAGTACCACCAGATACAGGATTTTGTTTCCTTTGTTTCTGCATTCATGAGGCAACAAGACAAATTTAACATGCTTATTGACCAGCCCCTTCAGGGCCCCTTTACTGGGATTGTGACACCTACTCCTATACCCTATTTTTTACAGTGCATATCAGGGATAACAAATGCAATAAAATTGAGTGGGGCAGTACCACCAGACATAGGAATTTTCTTATGTCTTCTTGTCATTGAGGCAAAATAGCAAATTTGATATTAATATTGATTGACCCCTCTTTTGGCCCATTCATTGGGATTGTGACGCCTACCCCTGTAGTCCATTTTTTACATTGGACATTTAGGATAATAAAGACAATAAGCCTTAGTGGGGCAGTACAATAAAACATAATTTTTTTTCTTTTTCAATCCAAGAGGTAAAATCCCAGATAAAACAAAATCATTGACCGACCCCTCTAAACTCTAAAGGCGCCTTTTAAGGGATTGTGACACCAACCCATGCAGTTTTCTATTTACAGTTTATATCAGGGATAAAAAATATACTAAGCTTAATTGGGGCAGTACCACCAGATACAGGATTTTTTTTCCTTTGTTTCTGCATTTATGAGGCATCAAGACAAATTTAACGTACTTATTGACCAGCCCCTTTAGGGCCCCTTCATTGGGATTGTGACACCTACTCCTATACCCCATTTTTTAGAGTGCATATCAGGGATAACAAAAGCAATAAGATTGAGTGGGGCAGTACCACCAGACATAGGAATTTTCTTATGTCTTTTTGTCATTGAGGCAAAATAGCAAATTTGATATTATTATTGATTGACCCCTCTTTGGCCCATTTATTGGGATTGTGACACTTACCCCTGTAGTCCATTTTTTACAGTGGACATTGAGGATAATAAAAATATAAGGCTTTTGTAGGGCAGTACATCAGACAAAATTTTTTTTTTTCTTTTACAATCCCAGCGATAAAATCACAAAAAAAAACATAATTATTGACCAACCCCTTTAAAGCCCCTTTTAAGGGATTGTGACACCAACCCATACAGTTTTTTATGTACAGTGGATATCAGGGATGAAAAATATACTAAGCTTAATTGGGGCAGTACCACCAGACACAGTTTTTTTTCCCCTTTGTTTCTGCATTCATGAGGCAACCAGACAAATTTAACACACTTATTGACCAGCCCCTTTTGGGCCCCTTTTTTGATATTGTGACACCTACTCTTATATCCCATGTTTTGGAGTGGATATCAGGGATAACAAATGCAATAAGATTGAGTGGGGCAGTACCACCAGATATAGGAATTTTCTTATGTCTTTTTGTCATTGAGGCAAAATAGCAAATTTTATATTATTATTGATTGACCCCTCTTTTGGCCCATTTATTGGGATTGTGACACCTAACCCTGTAGCCCATTTTTTACAATGGATATTGAGGATAATAAAGACAATAAGCCTTAGTGGGGCAGTACAATAAAACACATTTTTTTTTTTCTTTTTCAATCCAAGAGGTAAAATCACAGATAAAACATTATTATTGACCGACCCCTCTAAAGGAGCCTTTTAAGGGATTGTGACACCAACCCATACAGTTTTCTATTTACAGTGTGTATCAGGGATAAAAAAAATATACTAAGCTTAATTGGGGCAGTACCACCAGATACAGATTTTTCCCCTTGGTTTCTGCATTCATGAGGCAACAAGACAAATTAAACATACTTTTTGACCAGCCCCTTTAGGGCCCCTTCATTGGGATTGTGACACCTACTCCTATACCCCATTTTTCAGAGTGGATATTAGGGATAACAAATGCAATAAGATTGAGTGGGGCAGTACCACCAGATATAGGAATTTTCTTATGTCTTTTTGTCATTGAGGCAAAATAACAAATTTGATGTTATTATTCATTGACCCCTCTTTGGCCCATTTCTTGGGATTATGACAACTACCCCAGTAGTCCATTATTTACAGTGGACATTGAGGATAATAAAAACAATAAGCCTTAGTGGGGCAGTACCATCAGACACAATATTTTTTTTTTTCTTTTTCAATCCCAGCAGTAAAACCACAGATAAAACGTGATTATTAACCGACCTCTCTAAAGCCCATTTTCAGGGATTGTGACATCAACCCATACAGTTTTTTATTTACAGTGGATATCAGGGATAAAATACATACTAAGCTTAAATGGGACAGTACCACCAGACACAGGATTTTTCCCCCTTTATTTCTGCATTCATGAGGCATCAAGCGAACTTTTACATACTTATTGACCAGCCCCTTTAGGGCCCCTTCATTGGGATTGTGACACCTATTCCTGTACCCCATTTTTTAGAGTGAATATCAGGGATAACAAATCCAATAAGACTGAGTGGGGCAGTACCACCAGATATAGGAATTTTCTTATGTCTTTTTGTCATTGAGGCAAAATAGCAAATTTGATGTTATTATTGATTGACCCCTCTTTGGCCCATTTATTGGGATTGTGATACTTACCCCTGTAGTCCATTATTTACAGTGGACATTGAGGATAATAAAAATAATAGGCTTTTGTGGGGCAGTACCATCAGACAAAATTTTTTTTTTCTTTTAGAATCCTAGCGATAAAATCACAAATAAAACATAATTATTGACCGACCCCTCTAAAGCCCCTTTTAAGGGATTGTGACACCAACCCATACAGATTTTCATGTACAGTGGATATCAGGGATGAAAAATAAACTAAGCTTAATCGGGGCAGTACCACCAGATACAGGATTTTTTTCCTTTGTTTCTGCATTTATGAGGCAACAAGACAAATTTAACATACTTATTGACCAGCCCCTTAAGGGCCCCTTCATTGGGATTGTGACACCTACTCGTACACCCCATTTTTTAGAGTGCATATCTGGGATAACAAAAGCAAAAAGATTGAGTGGGGCAGTACCACCAGACATAGGAATTTTCTTCGGTCTTTTTGTCATTGAGGCAAAATAGCAAATTTGATATTATTATTGATTGACCCATCTTTGGCCCATTTCTTGGGATTGTGACACTTACCCCTGTAGTCTATTGTTTACAGTGGACATTGAGGATAATAAAAACAATAAGCCTTAGTGGGGCAGTACCATCAGACACAATATCTTTTTTTCTTTTTCAATCCAAGCGGAAACAATCGCAGATAAAACATAATTATTGACCAACCCCTCTGAAGCCCCTTTTAAGGGATTGTGACACCAACCCATAAAGATTTTTATTTACAGTGTATATCAGGGATAAAATATATATTAAGGGTAATTGGGGCTGTACCACCAGACACAGGATTTTTTCCCTTTGTTTCTGGATTCGTGAGGCAACAAGACAAATTTAACATACTTATTGCCCAGCCCCTTCAGGGCCCCTTGATTGGGATTGTGACACCTACTCCTATACCCCATTTTTTAGAGTGGTTATCAGGGATAACAAATCCAATAAGACTGAGTGGGGCAGTACCACCAAACATAGGAATTTTCTTATGTCTTTTTGTCATTAAGGCAAAATAGTAAAATTTGACGTTATTATTGATTGACCCCTTTTTGGCCCAATTATTGGGATTGTGACACCTACCCCTGTAGTCTATTATTAAAAGTGGACATTGACGATAATATAAACAATAAGCCTTAGTGGGGCAGTACCATAAGACACAATATTTTTTTTTTCTTTTTCAATCCCAGCTGTAAAATCACAGATGAAACGTAATTATTGACCGACCCCTCTAAAGCCTCTTTTAAGGGATTGTGACACCAACCCATACAATTTTTTATTTACAGTGTATATCAGGGATGAAAAATATACTAAGCCTAATTGGGGCAGTACCACCAGATACAGGATTTGTTTTTCCTTTGTTTCTGCATTCATGAGGCAACAAGACAAATTTAACGTACTTATTGACCAGCCCCTTCAGGGCCCCTTCATTGGGATTGTGACACCTACTCCTATACCCCATGTTTTAGAGTGGATTTCAAGGATAACAAATGCAATAAGATTGATTGGGGCAGTACCACCAGATATAGGAATTTTCTTATGTCTTTTTGTCATTGAGGCAAAAAAGCAAATTTGATGTTATTCTTGATTGACCCCTCTTTGGCCCATTTCTTGGGATTGTGACACCTACCCCTGTAGTCCATTGTTTACAGTGGACATTGAGGATAATAAAAACAATAACCCTTAGTTGGGCAGTACCATAAGATACAATGTTTTTTTTTTTTTTTTCAATCCCAGCGGAAAAAATCGCAGATAAAACATAATATTTGACCAACCCCTCTGAAGCCCCTTTTAAGGGATTGTGACACCAACCCATAAAGATTTTTATTTACAGTGTTAATCAGAGATGAAAAATATACTAAGCGTAATTGGGGCAGTACCACCAAATACAGGATTTTTTCCCTTTGTTTCTGCATTCATGAAGCAACAAGACAAATTTAACATACTTATTGACCAGCCCCTTTAGGGCCCCTTCATTGGGATTGTGACATCTACTCCTACACCCCATTTTTTGCAGTGGATATCAGGGATAGCAAATGCATTAAGAATGAGTGGGGCAGTACCACCAGACACAGGATTTTTCTTATGTCTTTTTGTCATTGAGGCAAAAATAGCATGTTTGATGTTATTGTTCATTGACCCCTCTTTGGCCCTTTTATTGGGATTGTGACACCTACCCCTGTAGTCCATTATTAACAGTGGACATTGAGGATAATAAAAACAATAAGCCTTAGTGGGGCACAGTACCATAAGACACCATTTTTTTTTTCTTTTTCAATCCCAGCGGTAAAATCACAGAAAAAACGTCATTATTGACCGACCCGTCTGAAGCCCCTTTCCAGGGATTGTGACACCAACCAATACAGTTTTTTATTTACAGTGTATATCAGGCATAAAGATATACTAAGCTTGATTGGGGCAGTACCACCAGATACAGGATTTTTTTTTCCTTTGTTTCTGCATTCATGAGGCAACAAGACAAATTTAACGTACTTATTGACCAGCCCTGTAGTACCACCTGATTGGGATTGTGACACCTACTCCTATACCCCATTTTTTAGAGTGGATATCAGGGATAACAAATGCAATAAGATTGAGTGGGGCAGTACCACCAGAAATAGGAATTTTCTTGTATCTTTTTGTCACTGAGGCAAAAATAGCAGGTTTGATGTTATTATTGATTGACCCCTCTTTGGCCCATTTAAATGGATTGTGACACCTACCACTATTGTCCATTATGTACAGTTGATAGTGAGGATGATAAAAACAATAAGCTTTTGTGGGGCGGTACCATGAGACACAATTTTTTTTTTTTTTTTTTTTTAATCCCAGTGGTAAAATCACAACGTAATTATTGACCGACCCTTTAAAAGCCCCTTTTAAGGGATTGTGACACCAACCCATACAATTTTTTATTTACAGTGTATATCAGGGATAAAAAATATACTAAGCTTAATTGGGGCAGTACCACCAGATACAGGATTTTTTTCCCCTTTGTTTCTGCATTCATGAGGCAACTAGACAAATTCTACATACTTATTGACCAACCCCTTCAGGGCCCCTTCATTGGGATTGTGACACCTACTCCTATACCCCATTTATTAGAGTGGGTATCAGGGATAACAAATGCAATAAGATTGAGTGGGGCAGTACCACCAGACATAGGAATTTTCTTATGTCTTTTTGTCATTGAGGCAAAAAAGCAAATTTGATGTTATTATTGGTTGACCCCTCTTTGGCCCATTTATTGGGATTGTGACCCCTACCCCTGTAGTCTATTATTTACAGTGGACATTGAGGATAATAAAAACAATAAGCCTTAGTGGGGCAGTACCATAAGACACAATATTTCTTTTTTCTTTTTCAATCCCAGCCGTAAAATCACAGATAAAAAGTTATTATTGACCGACCCCTCTGAAGCCCCTTAACAGGGATTTTGACACCAACCCATACAGTCTTTTATTTACAGTGTTCATCAGGGATAAAAAATATACTAAGCTTATTTGGGGCAGTACCACCAGATACAGGATTTGTTTTTCCTTTGTTTCTGCATTTATGAGGCAACAAGACAAATTTAACATACTTATTCACCAGCCCCTTTAGGGCCCCTTCACTGGAATTGTGACACCTACTCCTATACCCCATTTTTTAGAGTGCATATCAGGGATAACAAAAGAAATAAGATTGAGTGGGGCAGTACCACCAAACATAGGAATTTTCTTATGCCTTTTTGTCATTGAGGCAAAATAGCAAATTTGATGTTTTTATTGATTGACCCCTCTTTGGCCCATTTCTTGGGATTGTGACACCTACCCCTATAGTCCATTGTTTACAGTGGATAGTGAGGATAATAAAAACAATAAGCCTTAGTGGGGCAGTACCATCAGACACAATATCTTATTTTCTTTTTCAATCCATGCGGAAAAAATCGCAGATAAAACATAATTATTGACCAACCCCTCTGAAGCCCCTTTTAAGGGATTGTGACACCAACCCATAAAAATTTTTAATTACAGTGTATATCAGGGATAAAAAATATACTAAGGGCAATTGTGGCAGTACCACCAGACACAGGATTTTTTTTCCCTTTGTTTCTGCATTCATGAGGCAACAACACAAATTTAACATACTTATTGACCAACCCCTTCAGGGCCCCTTTATTGGGATTGTGACACCTACTCCTATATCCCATTTTTTAGAGTGGGTATCAGGGATAACAAATGCAATGAGACTGAGTGGGGCAGTACCACGAAATATAGGAATTTTCTTATGTCTTTTTGTCATTGAGACAAAATAGCAAATTTGATGTTATTATTGATTGACCCCTTTTTGGCCCATTTATTGGGATTGTGACACCTACTCCTGTAGTCTATTATTAAAAGTGGGCATTGACGATAATATAAACAATAAGCCTTAGTGGGGCAGTACCATAAGACACAATATTTTTTTTCTTTTTCAATCCCAGCGGTAAACTCACAGATGAAACGTAATTATTGACCGACCCCTCTAAAGCCTCTTTTAAGGGATTGTGACACCGACCCATACAGTTTTTTATGCACAGTGGATATCAGGGATAAAAAATATACTAAACTTAATTGGGGCAGTACCACCAGATACAGGATTTGTTTTTCCTTTGTTTCTGCATTCATGAGGCAACAAGACAAATTTAACGTACTTATTGACCAGACCCTTCAGGGCCCCTTCATTGGGATTGTGACACCTACTTCTGTACCCCATGTTTTAGAGTGCATATCAGGGATAACAAATGCAATAAGATTGAGTGGGGCAGTACCACCAGATATAGGAATTTTCTTATGTCTTTTTGTCATTGAGGCAAAATAGCAAATTTGATGTTATTATTGATTGACCCCTCTTTGGCCCATTTATTGGGATTGTGACACCTACCCCTGTAGTCTATTATTTACAGTGGACATTGACGATAATAAAAACAATAAGCCTTAGTGGGGCAGTACCATAAGACACAATTTTTTTTTTCTTTTTCAATCCCAGCGGTAAACTCACAGATGAAACATAATTATTGACCGACCCCTCTAAAGCCCCTTTACAGGGATTGTGACACCAACCCATACAGTTTTTTATTTACAGTGGATATCAGGGATAAAAAATATACTAAGCTTATTTGGGGCAGTACCACCAGACACAGGATTTTTTTCCCCTTAGTTTCCGCATTCATAAGGCAACAAGACAAATTGAACATACTTATTGACTAGCCCCTTTACGACCCATTCATTGGGATTGTGACACCTTTTCCTATAAATCATTTTTTTGAGTGGATATTAGGGAAAACAAATGCAATAAGATTAAGTGGGGCAGTACCACTAGACTCAGGAATTTTCTTCGGTCTTTTTGTCATTGAGGCAAAATAGCAAATTTGATGTTATTATTGATTGACCCCTCTTTGGCCCATTTATTGGGATTGTGACACCTACCCCTATAGTTTATTATTTATAGTAGATATTGAGGATAATAAAAACAAAAAGCTTCAGTGGGGCAGTACCATAAGACACAATTTTTTTTTTCTTTTTCAATCCCAGCGGTAAAATCACAGATGAAACATAATTATTGACCGACCCCTCTTAAGCCTCTTTTAAGGGATTGTGACACCAACCCATACAGTTTTTTATGAACAGTGGATATCAGAGATAAAAAATATACTAAGCTTAATTGGGGCTGTACCACCAGACACAGGATTTTTTTTCCTTTGTTGCTGCATTCCTCAGGCAACAAGACAAATTTAACGTACTAATTGACCAGCCCCTTTGGGGCCCCTTTATTGGGATTGTGACACCTACTCCTATACCCCATTATTTACAGGAGATATCAAGCATATCACTTGCAATAAGACTGAGTGGGGCAGTACCACAAAGCACAGAACTTTTCTTACATCTGTTTGTCATTGAGACAAAAATAACTAATTTGATGTTATTATTGATGGACCCCTCTTTGGACCATTTATTGGGATTGTGACACCTACCCCTGTAGTCCACTATTTACAGTGGATAGTGAGGATAATAAAAACAATAAGCTTTAGTGGGGCAGTACCATCAGACACAACATTTTTTTCCTTCTTTACTGCATTCCTGAGGCTACAACACAAATTTAACATACTTATTGACCTGCCCCTCTTGGACCCCTTCATTGTGTCAACCGCCCCTATGATCCATTATTTTCAGTGGATATCAAGGATAATAAAAGCAATAAGATTGGGTGGGGCAGTACCACCAGACACAGGATTTTTCTTAAATTTCCAATATACTTCAGGAAAAAATAACAAATTTGATGCTGTTAATGAGGAAACCCTCTTGGGCCAATTTATTGGGATTGTGACACCTACCCCATTTGTGCATTGTGTACAGTGGATATTGGAGATTATAAAAGCAATAACCTTCAGTGGGGCTGTGCCACCAGACACATTCTTTTTTTCTTCTCTTTTTATCCATTAGATAAAATCACAAATAAATGGTAATTATTGACAATCTCTTCTGCAGTCCCTTTTAAGGGATTGTGACACCTACCTTAACAGCTTTTAATTTACAATGCATATCAGGGATAATAAAAATAATGAGCTGCAGTGGGGCAGTACCACCAGACACAATTTTTTTTAAGTTTCTTTTTCTGAAGGAATTATTAGACATTCAACATAAACATTTGCCAACCCCTCTGGAGCCCCTTTATTGAGATTTGTGGCACCTAACACCAAAGCTAATTATATACAGTACCTATTAATGATTATCAAAACAGTAAGCATCATTGGGGCAGTACCACAAGACACACAAAATTTCTTCTTGACCTATCCCTTAGGGACCCAATTTATTGGGATTGTGACATCTATCTTTGAAGCCTCTTAATTGCAGTAGATATCAAAGGTAATAAAAACAGTAAGTTTTATTTGGGAAGTACCACCAGACACATGAATTTGTTTTGTTTTCTATCCCTGTGGAAATTTGCAAATACATGTAAAGCGTTATCATTCACCTAACCCTCTTGAGCCCCTTTACTGGGATTGTGACTCCTAACCCTATGGCTTATTATATACAGTAGATATTAGTGATAATCAAAACAGTAAGTTTTTGTGGGGCAGTATCACAAGCACACAGACTTTGGTTTTTCAAAGTCTGGGAAAAAAGTCACAAATATGACCTTATTATTTATACTGACCCCTCAGGAACCCAAGCATTGGGATTGTTACACCTACCCCAAGCCCATTACTTACATCATAGAAACAAGAAGCTTTGAACAGTGGGGAAGTACCACCAGATACATACTTTTTTTTCTCTTTTGTTCTGTTTGGTTTTTTCCCAAAATTTCAAATATGACATTATTGTTGAACTTCTCTTAAGGCCCATTCATTGGGCAGTCACACATCCCCTTTAGGCCATTATTTACAGTGGGTATCAGAGATAATATACAATGTGCTTTAATGCAGCAATCCCACCAGACCACACTGGATGTTTTTTTCATGTATAAGGCAAAAGTAGAAATACATGTATGACACAATTATTGCTCAACCTTTTTTGAGGCCCTTTATTTAGGTTGTGACACCTAACCCTATAGAATAATTTTTAATATGCATATTAGGGGCAAAAACAGTGAACTGTACTGGGGCAGTACCAGTGTTCACAGGAATAATTTTGTCTTTTAACCTCTGAGGCAATATTACCTTTATTAAAATTTGTGGTCAGTAGCAAAGAAACATTGTCTTTCCGGGTCTGTACATACAAAGGTAGTTGGGAATCCAGGCATGCATGCAAACAAGCAGGCAGGCAGGAAAGCAGATCAGTGAGTTATAGGTTAGTTAGTTGGTATGTAGGTAGGTTTGCCTATAGGTAGTAGACAGATTGGTAGAAAGGTAGGTTGGTTGGTAGGTTGTTGGATAGGTATGTAGGCCTAGGTTGGTCGTTTGATAGGTAAGTAGGTTGTTGGTTGGTATATCAGTTGATAGGTCATACATGTAGATAGGTAGGTAGGTAGGTTGTGTGATATGTATATCAGTAGGTTTGTCGGAAGATAGGTTGATTGGGTGACAGATAGATAGGTTGGTACATGTAGGTAGGTTTTAGGTTGAGAGTTAACAGGTAAATAGGTTGTCAATTTCTTGGCCTTTTGGAAGGTCTTTAGTTAGTTGGTTTTTTTTTTCCCCCATTTTATTGATTGAAACAACCTGTCCAGGGCCACTCAATGTATTCTGTGACATCTATCCTAATGCCAAATTTTCATAGAATAGGTGTTATGATAGGTAGATCTATTCCAAATGATGGGTCAATGTCTCCAGTCATCAATGTTCACTCTTTCTAAGGAGTTACATTAATCTACAAATTATAGGCCTGCATTTAACCAACCCTCTGGAACCTCCTATTTATGCTCATTACAAACACTATCAATGATGCAATACCTCATGTTAATAATTTAGCAGATTTACAATGAAATGACTCAGGTTGAGACCATTGATGGGGATTGTGACCCCTACCCTTGTAGCCCAGTTTGTAAAGTAGGTATCCTGCAGAGTTGTGCTAATAACCTTTGGTGGGACAGTGCCTACAATTATAGTAGATTCTTCTTTTTTTCTTTTGTGCAAAATAACAATCAGCCCTTTACCACCTTACAAAATTTTAGACTAATCCATATTGAAAGCATCTGAAGAGGAGAAACTTTGACTTAAATGCTGAGATTTGTTTTTGAATAAGTAGAAAACATTGTGTGAATGATGGTTACTAGCATTTTCTCCTTTTCACACATTGTTTTCCTCTTTTCTTCATTAAGTTAAGACTTGGGATTGTGTGATAAAGGGCTAACATAATGATATCAAGCTAACCGTTCTAGGGCCTTTCTATAATGAGTGTGACATCAGCAGATCTCTTGAAGATGACGTCATGACAACGTCACACGCTCCGAATGTGGCCTTGTAGGGAAAGAATTTATTTAAAATTTGATTAACATATTAATTGTTTACATTCAGAGGTTCGTGTTTTATATAGTTTTCGAAAACATGTATTTCAACTAAACTCGATGTATATTCGGCATAAATGTATAGGAAAGAGCCTATTTACCGGTATTCTCAACTCTGTTCCTTGATAAGAATCACTGCAGCAGATCTATCCACAATATTAAATCCATTCAACCATTCTCTTCTATGAATAGCTTGGTGTAAAACATTGTAGTGCAGGAGTAGATAAAATATAGGCAAATTAACTCGTTACAGCACTCTTACCTTTTCAAAATTGTGACCAAAATCGCCGTTTGCCGATTTTATTGAGTGTCGAACTGATCCTGGGTCGAATAGTCCAATGATCGTCAATACAGAGTTACCGTTATTGTTCTTATTGGGAAAAGCTTATTGGGAGAACGCTTGATTTCGGTGAAAAGCAGAACATGTGGGTTACCAATATTTTCTCTTTTTCACCAGATGCTTTCAAATATTTTCTGTTTAGGGGCTTGTTTATCATTTGAAAACAGGTTAGCCCTTTGATTGATTGAATTTGCGTTGCGTTTATCTATCGTTGCCACCGGTTTCCCACATGGGCAACACCCCCTGAAGGCTTTGGATAGTGCAGATACAGGGTGAAACCCATCCTAAGTTTTGCCAGGTTCTTTAACATGCTTGGTATATAGCACTGTCACACCAGACCTCTGTTTAACGTCTCATCCGAAAGACTAGCTTTTAGTAATTTTAGATAGCCAGCTTTTAGATAACCCATATCCTTATGATCATGAGTCTACGCACAATCCCCAGTTTAAATTACCCTGAGAAAGAAACAAAAGGAAAGGAGAAAATGATGGTTAACACCATTTTCTTTTTTTCCAACAATATTTTCTGCCATTTCAAAGGCACTTTTCACCATTTGAGCTACATTTGTTGTCTGCAAATGCCCTGAATATTTGGTCAAATCCAAGATTTCGTTGTGTGGTAAAGAGTTTAGTAGTGCTTGGCACTCCAAAGGTTTATTCCACAGTGACATTATCAGTCTTCTGGAAGATTCTCAAACCTAATAGCAGGAGACACGTAAGAAGAGTATCAGTCTTGAGCTAACCGGTTACCAAACAACAAAATTACTGACTGTTATTTCATGCTTTCCGGTGGGATATCGAGAAATAGCAGTGAAAATATTTTTCGATCTTACACTGGTACCACCAGTGAAAATACCGATTTTCACGTTCTTGTTTAGGTAAATTGCGCGTGCCTAACAACCAGATGGGAAATATGACGTCATATACCTTACATTTCTCGCGCTTGACGTAACGTTGCTATGCTGGAGGGGTACGCCACGGGGAATGAGGGAAAAGAATTGTACTGAATTTTGATAAAGCTCCTCCCAGAAAGGGTTAAAAGCATAAAATAAATAGAATATTTGTTTTTTTCTGTGTAAGATCGAAATTTATTTCATCTCGTGAACACCATCAGTAATATTTTCACTCGTGGCTGCGCCACTCGTGAAAATATTACCGATGGTGTCCACTCGATGAAATAAATTTCGATCTTACACCGAAAAAAACAAATATCCTCTTTGTCTCTGTTGAAATTATTTGCAGAGGACAAACTGAACATGGCTAAGGATTGGTCTTTGGAAGGATAGAAAACATTGTGGGAAAAGAAGAAAATGCTGGTTACCAGCATTTTCTTCTTTTTCCCACAATGGTTTCAAAAGCCCCTTTCCTTAAGGTAATGAAAACCTGGGATTGTTTGTTAACTGTTTACCAAACAACAATATTTTAGACTTGTCCAAATTGAAACTGTTTGCAGACGACACATTAAACATAATTAAAAAACTAAGATTTGTTTCAGGACAGGTGGAAAACATTGTAGGAAAAGGAGAAGATGCTGGTAACCAGCATTTTCTCCTTTTCCAACAATGTTTTCAAAAGGCTTCTTTCTCATTGTCGTTAAAAGTCAGGATTGTGTGGTAAAGGGTTAAAGATTCAATAGATAGAAATTACAGTCCTGTGCGAATCATTTCAGTGGAGTTATCCTTTGATGATAGGTAGGGTTTGGATTTTGAGACTTTCTTTGTTTCATTGCTATAGTTGAGCTGTAAAGAAATGAAGTTATTGTTAGTCATGGAATAGTAACATAGCTCTTTACAGAGAGGCAAAATCTTAGACTTGTTAGGACTGGAGGCTGTAATTGTAGATGACGAAATTGAATACAGCTTAACCCTTTCCCAAACAACAAATTTTGGACCCTTCCAAACCGAAAGAGTTTGCAGACAACAATTTTGGATTTATAGAAAATTGCACAAAGTTCTCAAAAAGGGTAGAAAACACTGTGGGAAAAGGAGAAATTGCTTGTTACGAGCAATTTCTCCTTTTCCCACAATATTTTCAAAGACTTTTACTGCAGACACATAAAAACCAGGGCTTGTTTGGGAAAGGGTTAAATGATGAAAAATGCTAGTTTACAGTATTTTCTCCTTTTTCTGCCATGTTTTTGAAAGTCCTAGGGTACTAGAAACAGGATTTCCTAGGTAGGGATCAAAATATTTTCTTGCGTAAAAAAGTGATTGAAAAAGTGTTAGATTGAAAGAACGTAAAAAGTAAAAACTGATACATAAATTTTCACCGGTGGTAAAGCCAGTTGTGACGATTTCAATTTTGGTGTTTGTGAAGGAAATATTTTTCAATATGATATCAAAAAAAAATTTTTTTTATCGTATTCAACAGTTTAACTAACGTTTTTCTCATGTAGTCTCCATATATGTTCACGTTCATGATGTCAATTCTATATGATTTTTAAACATGAATAACATGGTGTCAACAGTGTATACTTATAAATTAGTCTTAAAATACATCAAAATATATTTTTACTTTTTTGAAAACAGAAAAAACAGAAGCCAAACAGTGCAAACAGTGGATTCATGAGCATAATCATGGATTTTGTACATGTATAAGATTATAGGTGGAAAATTTTATTTGCATGTATGTACTCAGGAATGTGCATAAACTACAAATCAGCATACAATTAAATACGAAAGTAGAAACAGTGTTCACTCAAGAAAAAGACATTTCAAGGCAGAAAATGATTCATGAAAACATGTAACAACTTACCTTAATAGTTCTGTCTTGCTTTTTCTTTCTTTGTCTCAAACATGCAAGCACAATGATGATCAATATGGCTATTAGAACTATTCCACAGCCAATACCAATCCCTGCAATGGCTGCTGTAGACAAACACATTGGCAAGGCTTCATCTGATTGGTCATCACAGCTGCTGCTTCCATCACAGGTCAAGGATTTCTGTATACATCTTCCTGTATCTTTACAACTGAACTGATCCCCTGTGCAAGGCCCTGGAAAAAGGTACAATGTATATCCTATGTGGTGTGAGTCCAGTATATCCTATGTGATGTGAGTCCAGTAAAGCCTATGTGATGTGAGTCCAGTATAATTTATCCTATGTGATGAGAGTCCAGTACATAAACTGATTGACCTATTACATTGTACTACACAATCTCACCTTTCCACGACCCAAACAAGGTAAGCTTTTGAAAACATTGTGGGAGACCAGCTTTTTCCTCTTTTCCCACAAAGTTCTCTATGCTGTCAAGCCAAATCTCATTCAAATTTCCATCTCCAAATGAGATTAGATCTAAATGTAGTTATTTATCATTTTGGATCATTGAAAGGGTGGTAAGCATTGCCCATAAAGGAGTGGTTTGGGTTTGTATTGGAGTCAAAGGGTATTTTAAAATAACAGCTTAGGTCATAATTATCATGGTGGTCAGTGACGCAGCCGTATGTTTCCTGGCTTTCCCACACCAGTGCGGGCACAACTTTCTTTCCAAAGC
Source organism: Tridacna crocea (assembly GCA_943736015.1). Lineage (NCBI taxonomy): Eukaryota > Metazoa > Mollusca > Bivalvia > Cardiida > Cardiidae > Tridacna > Tridacna crocea. Next base: position 52,341,637 of record OX031065.1, read on the forward strand.
CACAGACTACTTTTTCTCACATTCATAAGAGGTGAGAGGTGAAAAATCGCTGGTAGGAAAGTTTGCCACAACCAGGTATCGAACCCTAGACCACCAGGTCACAAGTCAGATACTCTGACGATTGAGCCACCGGCCGGGTGAGCAAAAAAGAGGAAATGCTTTTACTACAATAAGAGAAAGAAGCAAATTAGCATCAGAGATAGTTGTTAGGATGAACACTCACCATCATTGAAAGCTGTCAAAACCATTTGAATGCCTTTTCCTGACACCATGTCCCTGTCACTGACAAATCGAATGACGAGATAGCGGTCAGAAGTTACAAGTCCTTTAACATTTGGCAAAGAACATAATCTATTTGGTAAACCTGTAAGAAACAATTAATGTTTAACTCTTTCCCAGAGGACATAAGTTTTGACTGGTTCAAATCGAGAGCATTTGTTGACATATAAAGAAATGCGACTCGGACATTGAAATTTGTCTGTGAAAATTTTGAAAAAAAAGATTGAGAAAATTCTGGTTACCAGCTTTTCCATGACATTTTCATAATGTTTCTTTTCTAGCATGGTGAAAGCATGGGATTGGTTTAAGTCTTTATCAAGCGAAAGATTTTTGGACTGGATCAAATTCGAAACGTGCAGACAACAAATTAAATCATGTTTTTTTTAAATTTGACAGCGTAGAAAATATTGTGGGAAAAGGAGAAAATGCTGGTTACCAGTATTTTCTCCTTTTCCAACAATGTTTTCGAAAGGCTTCTTTCTTAGGGTTGTTAAAAGTTGGGATTGTGTGGTAGAGTTTAAAAAGAAAGGATAAAAACAACCTGTATTCAGGTCTATGATTATAGTTAAAACCGGCGATTTTAACACTTGAACCCTTGACCAAAATATCCATTGTTTTACAACAGTCAGGGAGAAGGATTCTGAGAATCTTACAGGGAAAAAGGGGAAACTGTTCATCAGCCATCCCTCCATTTTGGAGGTTTGTTTCTTTTCAAGGATACAGTCATCATTTAAGCTACATTCTATGTTATGTCTGTAAATGCTTTTAACTCATTACCAAACGACAGAATTTTAGATTTGTCCAAATAGAAAGCATTTACAGACGACAAAATAAAAATGACTGAAAATTGGACAATCTGTTTTGTGAAGGTAGAAAACATTGTGGGAAAAGGAGAAAATGCTGGTTACCAGCATTTTCTCCTTTTCCCACAATGTTTTCTAAAGGCTTCTTTCTCAGGGTCGTCAAAAGTAGGGATTGTGTGGTAATGGGTTAATCTTAATCCTTTAGCTGCTAAGCTAGACATGCTGACCTTTTGTGGACAATGTAAATCAACGTCAGACAGAACAGACTACATGCAGTATAAAGTTAAAAGAAAAAAAAATCTTTGAGTTATGCTTTCACCTTGTATTACTCTAGACTGACCATTTGGACCGTCTAAAAACTGGACGTAATCTCCACTCTGGCACATCAAATCAGGTAGCCCTTTCACATCAAAACGCTGTATACCCATGTGTAGTTTTTTACCCGGTGGGGCCTGCACCCTCATAGTACACTGCATCCCATCTGGGTAGGTAAGGGCTTTGGTTAGTTTGAGCTTGACTGCCTCAACACTCCCAAAGTCCAAGGCTAGAGTCTGGCTACAATGGTCTTCTACATAGTCTGGAAATAATTCTATCAGTGTATCCTTTTGGTCATACTTCTGACTCCATAACTACTTTTTCCTTTAGATAATATATCTAAAACTCTACAATTACAACTTTTTATGTCCCTGCCAAATATTACTTTTAAAAAACATCGAGGAAAAATAAGCAAAAAATTATTGATGGTTACAAGCTACTGCTGATTTCAATATACAGTATACCAAATGACAAAATTTAATTCAGAATTTAACCTTTTCCTATACAATTCCTGGTTTTTATGACCCCAAGATAGAAGCCTTTTGAAAACATTGTGGGAAAAGGAGAAAATGCTGGTATCCAGCATTTTCTCCTTTTCTCACAATGTTTTCTCCTCTGCTGGAAACAAATTTCAATTTTTGAGTTACGTTTACTTTGTCATCTGCAAGTGCTTTCAATTTGGACCAGTCTCAAATTTTGTCATATGGTTAAGGATTAAGTGAGAATCAAATAATGGAATTTGTTCATTGGTATAAGAAATGTAGTGGGAAAAGGAGAAATGGCTACCAGCATTTTCTTCTTTTACAACTTTACTTTCATAAGCCTTTTTTGTTAGGGACATTAAAACTCTGGATTTGGTGGTAGATAGAGTTGACCCTTTTCTCCTTTCCTCGTACTGTTTTCAAAATCCTTTTTCCGCAGGGTTGTTAAAACTTGGAACTATGAGATAAAGGGTTAAGAAAGATATCTTATCATCCTGAAGACTTTTTTCGCGTCACGAAACCTCTTTGTATCGATTTTCAGTAATTTAAAAATTTCAAGGGCCAAAAATTGTGTGGAAAGACTACTTGTTTACATTATGGCTTATAACTATTAACTGGTACTAAGAAAAATTTTTAGGAGCTTTTTATCTTTTAACCTGCCGCTTGCAATCATAGATGTGTTCTGCAGAGAATATAATATAAGATCAGCCTACACATACACGAGTCCAATCCGTCTCTACACTCCCGGAAGCTCTATTGGTGTCAGATAAACCCTATTCAAAGCCACTACACGTATTAACGCTTTACCACACAATCCCGACTTATTAACGATCTTAAAAAAGACAGGTTTCCAAAACATTGTGGGAAAAGGAGAATATGCTAGTGACCAGCATTTTCTCCTTTTCTGCAATGATTTCTATCCTTCCCAAAACAAATTTAAATGTTTAACACTTTACCACACAATCCCTTCTTTTGACGCCCCTGAGAAAGAAGCCTTTTGAAAACACTGTTGGAAAAGGAGAAAATGCTGGTAACCAGCATTTTCTCCTTTCCCAACAGTGTTTTCTACCCTTCCCAGACCCAATTTCAATTTTTCAGCCATCTTTATTTTGTCGTCTGCAAATGCTTTCAATTTGGACCAGTCTAAAATTTTCTTGTGTGGTAAGGAGTTAAGTCAAATTTATTTTGTCGTCTGCAAATGCTTTTATTTGGACAAGTCTAAAATTTTGTCATTTAGTAAAGAGTTGAAAGATGTAAGAAAAAAATGCACAAAGTATGCTGATCATTCAACTATATACTATACTTTCCTCCACCATTTCTAACCAAACTGCTTCAACTTTTTAACAAATTTTAAACCGTCTCTAAAAAGAAATGTTTGCAGATGACAAAAAAAAATATAGCTGAGACTCTAGAATATTTATTAACTGACAATAAGAAAAATGATCTTTTTCTGTCAGATAGTAATCAAGATTCACATCAAGAAAATACCAGTTATGCCATAAAGAATGCAAACATAACTTTACTTTAAAATTTCATGTCTTCACCAAATACAGACATCATGTCATTGTTCTAAATCAGGTTCTTTCTCAAAGACAGTTGTCCTTGTTTGGTCAGCTCAAAGGAAATCAAACAATTATTTCATTAATAGAAGTCAAACACCTTCACTGTTCAGTCACAGAAGATCTCAAATAGAGTCTGGTTGGTTAACAAATTCAGATTTAACTTTCCTATCACCCCCTATTTTTCAAATAGGTAGGAAAAATTATAAAAATAGACAAAATACTGATTCAAGCTGTTTCTTCTTTCACATGTATTTTCCAAAAAGCCTTGTAAAAGGATTTGTTTAAAAACATAAGATTGTTTGGTATAGGATAAAAAGAGTTTTACTCATTACCAAACAACAACATTTTAGATTTGTCCAAATCGAAATCATTTGCAGACAGCAAAATAAAAGTGATTGAAAATTCGAAATTTGTTTTGTGAAAGGTAGAAAACATTGTAGGAAAGGAGAAAATGCTGGTTACCAGCATTTTCTCCTTTCCCACATTGTTTTCTAAAAGCTTCTTTCTCATGGTCGTCAAAAGTAGGGATTGTGTGGTAATGGGTTAAAAACATAAGATTGTTTGGTATAAGAGAAAATGCTCCGAGTTTAACTAAAATACTTGAAAATTTTTACCTACATTCTGGTATTCCTAGACTTTGATCCAAGAAATAAAACAAAATCATTTGAGTTAATAGAAAATAATTCATTTTTCCTGAAGATATCTTAGCACTATTTCAGCTGCTCTTTTTAGAAATTAGAAACTTATATCTGCCTAAGGGTATGGACTGTGCACATGACATTTGATGTCATCATAAGAAAATTATTTATGATTCACAGGTAATTGACAGGTTGGTGACATAACATCTATATTTTTTATGTAACATGCAAATACTAATTGACAGACTGATTTGATTTTTCTGTAACCATGAAATATTGTTACCTTTCAAAAAAGCAGCCAGGTATACGGAAACCAAGAACTAAGAGTACCACACAATGCCGACTTTTGACGCCCCTTTGAAAAGAAGCCTTTTGAAAACATTGTGGGAAAAGAAGAACAATGTTTTCTACCGTATCAAAGAAAATTTGCACCATTTGAGGCACACTGAAATTGTCGTCTGCAAATGTTTTCAATTTGGACTCGGCTAAAATTTTATTGTCCGGTAAAGAGTTAACACTTTATCAAACGACAAAACTTTAGGTTTATCGAAATGAAAATCATTTGCAGATGACAAGAGAAGTGACTGAAAATTTGAAACTTGTTGTGTGAAGGGTAGAAAAAATTGTGGAAAACGGAGAAATTGCTGGTTAAGCAGCATTTTCTCCTTTTCCCACAATGTTTTCTAAAGGCTTTTTTCAGGGTTGTCAGAAATAGGGATTGTGTGGTAATGGGTTAACACTTTATCAAACAACACAATTTTACACTGAACCAAATACAAAGCATTTTCATACAACTATGAAAATCTGGCTCAAATGACAGAATTATTGTTTTGAATACTAGAAAACATAGTGGGAAAATCAGAGAAAATGCTTCTTACAACGTTTTCAAAAACTTGTTTGCTTAACCCTTTACCAAACGACAAGATTTTAGACTGGTCCAAATTGAAATATCTTGCAGACGACAAAATAAACATTTCTCAACAATTGAAATTCGCTTCCAGCAGGGTAGAAAACATTGTGGGAAAAGGAGAAAATGCTGGTTACCAGCATTTTCTCCTTTTCCCACAATGTTTTCAACAGGCTTCTATCTCAGGGTTGTAAAAAGCAGGGCTTGTTTGGTAGAGGTTAAGGTTGTTAAAACAGGATTTGTAGTCTAGGGTTACCTCGTTACAAGGCAATCAAAGGTTAAACTTAACTATATTGAATCTATTAAAAGTCTGTGAAGGACCAGAAAACATTATGAGACAAGAGCTTCGCAGAACGGTGCATATACGCCCGAAGGGGCTTGTCAGTGAAATGAGTTCCATTGATGGATGGGCCATGAATGAAGAGTAGTTATTCCCCATGATATGTGAAAAATATTAAAGGGCAATAATTAAAAAAATAAGAGTGGCAAAGTTACAAATTTTATGAACTGCTCTTATCCACAACATGTTCTATCAGTCTTTGAAGGTCCCAGATCATATCTTATAAAAATTTTAGAAATTATGGCCTAGACAAAAATTCAAACTGAAAAGGGCAATAACTAAGAAGGAAGCATGGCAGAGTTATGGTTCATGTGCAATGCACTTCTTTATAATGTGTTCTATTAGTCTTTGATGTTTCAAGACAATGGATTTTGAAGTTTGGAAGTTATGGTCTTTACAAAAATTCAAACTGAAAATTAACAATTGGCAATAATAACTCAAATAATAAAGGTGGCAGAGTTATGATTCATGTACAATGCAGTTCTCCATAATGGCTTCTATCAGAGTATGAAGTTCCAAATTAATAGCTTTTATAGTTTGGAAGTTATGGCCTGGACAAAAATTCAAACTGAAAATGAACAAAAGGGCAATAATTCAACAAATAAAAGTGGCAGAGTTATGGTTCATGTGCACTGCACTTCTCCATAATGGTTTCTATCAGTGTATGAAGTTCCAAGTTAATAGCTTTTATAGTTTAGAAGTTATGGTCTTAACAAAAATTCAAACTGAAAATTAACAAAGGGCAGTAACTCAAAAAATAACGGTGGCAGAGTTATGGTTCATGTGCACTGCACTTCTCCACAATGTGTTCTATCAGTGTATGTAGTTTCAAGTTGATACCTTTTATAGTTTGGAGTTATGGCCTGGACAAAAATTCAAACTGAAAATTAACAAAAGGGCAATAACTCAAAAAATTAGAGTGGCAGAGTAATGGTTCATGTTTAGTGCACTTCTCCTTAATGGGTTCTATTAGTGTAAGAAGTTCCAAGTTAATAGCTTTTATAGTTTAGAAGTTAAAGCCTGGACAAAAATTCAAACTGAAATTTAACAAAGGGCAGTAACTCAAAAAACAATAGTGGCAGAGTTATGGTTCATGTGCACTGCACTTCTCCATAATGTGTTCTATCAGTGTATGTAGTTTCAAGTTGATACATTTCATAGTATGGAAGTTATAGCTTGAACAACAAGAGGGCCAAGATGGCCCTGGATCGCTCACCTGAATTTTTGAGATGACCATAGTCTATTTTTTTTTTGAGGTATTGAAACATTGGAACCAAATTTATAATTTTGCCAAGCAATTTTCAAAAGGTCACCTGTAAAAGTCATTTCGAAATTTGACCATCAGTTTCAAAAAGAAGAATTTTTAAGAATTCTTCATTTCTGTAAAAGAGCAAGTAGCCCCCATCCACGAGAGCCATGTTTCTTGATGGATCAAAATTTACGAACAAGTTTTGAAAAGGGTCACCCAAGGAACGTCTCTCTGAAATTATTTCAAAATCTGACCAGGGGTTTCAGAGAAAGAGAATTTTAAAGAATTTCATCATGTCTGTATAGTGCAAGTAGCCCCCATTCACAAGAGCCATGTTTCTTGAGGGATCAAAATTATATGTACAGCTTTTGGAAAGGGACACGCAAGGAACATCTCTGTCAGATTATTTTAAAATCTGACCACAGGTTTCAGAGAAGAAGAATTTTCAAGAATTTCTTAATTTCCATATAATGCAAGTAGCCCCCATTCACTAGAGCCATGTTTCTTGGCCAATCAAAATTTCACGAACAATTTTAGAAAGGGTCACCCAAGGAACATCTCTGTGAAATTATTTCAAAATCTGTCCAGCCATTTCAGAGAAGAAGAATTTTCAAGAATTTCTTCATTTCTGTATAGTGCAAGTAGCCCCCATTCACCAGAGCCATGTTTCTTGACCAATCAAAATTTCGCGACCAATTTTTGAAAAGGGTAACCCATGGAACAAGTCTGTGAAATTATTTCAAAATCTAACCAGCTGTTTCAGAGAAGAAGAATTTTTAAGAATTTCTTCATTTCTGTATAGTGCAAGAAGCCCCCATTCACCAGAGCCACATTTTTTGACCAATCAAAATTTCGCGAACAATTTTTTAAAAGGGTCACCCAAGGAACAACTCTGTGAAATTATTTCAAAATCTGACCAGCGGTTTCAGAGAAGAAGATTTTTTAAGAATTCCTTCATTTCTGTATAGTGCAAGAAGCCCCCATTCACCAGAGCCACATTTTTTGACGGATCAAAATTTCACGAACAATTTTTGAAAAGGGTCACCCAAGGAACATATCTGTGAAATTATTTCAAAATCCGACCAGCGGTTTCAGAGGAGAAGATTTTAAAAGAATTCCTTCATTTCTGTATAGTGCAAGAAGCCCCCATTCACCAGAGCCACATTTTTTGACGAATCAAAATTTCACGAACAATTTTTGAAAAGGGTCACCCAAGGAACATATCTGTGAAATTATTTCAAAATCCGACCAGTGGTTTCATCAAAGAAGATTTTTAAAGAATTTGCTAAAAAATTCCATTTGGTTGCCATGGCAACCAGAGTTTTTGATGGAATCAAATTCTGTGAACAATTTTTTTTAACAAGAGGGCCAAGATGGCCCTGGATTGCTCACCTGAATTTTTGAGATGACCATAGTCTATTTTTTTTTTTTTTCTTTTTTAGCGTTGAAACATTGGAACCAAATTTATAATTTTGCCAAGCAATTTTCAAAAGGTCACCTGTAAAAGTCATTTCGAAATCTGACCATCAGTTTCAAAAAGAAGAATTTTTAAGAATTCTTCATTTCTGTATAAGAGCAAGTAACCCCCATCCACGAGAGCCATGTTTCTTGATGGATCAAAATTTACGAACAAGTTTTGAAAAGGGTCACCCAAGGAACATCTCTCTGAAATTATTTTAAAATCTGACCAGGGGTTTCAGAGAAAGAAAATTTTAAAGAATTTCATCATGTCCGTATAGTGCAAGTAGCCCCCATTCACAAGAGCCATGTTTCTTGACGGATCAAAATTATATGTACAGCTTTTGGAAAGGGTCACCAAAGGAACATCTCTGTCAGATTATTTTAAAATCTGACCACGGGTTTCAGAGAAGAAGAATTTTCAAGAATTTCTTCATTTCCATCTAGTGCAAGTAGCCCCCATTCACTAGAGCCATGTTTCTTGGCCAATCAAAATTTCGCGAACAATTTTAGAAAAGGGTCACCCAAGGAATATCTCTGTGAAATTATTTCAAAATCTGGCCAGCAGTTTCAGAGAAGAAGAATTTTTAAGAATTTCTTCATTTCTGTATAGTGCAAGAAGCCCCCATTCACCAGAGCCATGTTTCTTGACGGATCAAAATTTCGCGAACAATTTTTGAAAAGGGTCAACCAAGGAACATCTGTGTGAAATTATTTTAAAATCTGGCCAGCGGTTTCAGAGAAGAAGAATTTTTAAGAATTTCTTCATTTCTGTATAGTGCAAGTAGCCCCCATTCACCAGAGCCATGTTTCTTGACGGATCAAAATTTCGCGAACAATTTTTGAAAAGGGTCACCCAATGAACATCTCTGTGAAATTATTTCAAAATCTGACCAGCGGTTTCAGAGAAGAAGATTTTTTAAGAATTCCTTCATTGCTGTACAGTGCAAGAAGCCCCCATTCACCAGAGCCACATTTTTTGACCAATCAAAATTTCACGAACAATTTTTGAAAAGGGTCACCCAAGGAACATATCTGTGAAATTATTTAAAAATCCGACCAGCGGTTTCAGAGGAGAAGATTTTTAAAGAATTCCTTCATTTCTGTATAGTGCAAGAAGCCCCCATTCACCAGAGCCACATTTTTTGACGAATCAAAATTTCACGAACAATTTTTGAAAAGGGTCACCCAAGGAACATATCTGTGAAATTATCTTAAAATCCAACCAGCGGTTTCAGAGGAGAAGATTTTTAAAGAATTTGCTAAAAAATTCCATTTGGTTGCCATGGCAACCAGAGTTTTTGATGGAATCAAATTCTGTGAACAATTTTTAAAGAGGACCTCCCAAGGAACATTCCTGCCAAGTTTGGTCCAAATCCGCCCAGCGGTTTAGGAGGAGTTGATGTTTAAAGAATTGTTGACGACGCACGACGGACGACGCACGACGGACACCGGGTGATCCTAAAAGCTCCCCTTGAGCACGTTGTGCTCAGGTGAGCTAAAAAAGGACCTCCCAAGGAACATTCCTGCCAAGTTTGGTCCAAATCCGCCCAGCAGTTTAGGAGGAGTTGATGTTTAAAGAATTGTTGACGACGCACGACGGACACCGGGTGATCCTAAAAGCTCCCCTTGAGCACGTTGTGCTCAGGTGAGCTAAAAATTTAGAGTGAAAAGTTGGTTATTTCAGAAATCAGGGGCAGATAATTTTAGAACGCAAATAGCGATCCAAATTCTAAGACCCAGGTGCACAACTAGACATCATGGAGATTCATTGTGGCAAGTTTCAAATAATTCTGATGGAAACTGTTGGAGGAGTTGCACACACAAGAAATTGCTAACGGACAGACGGGGGTATAACATAATACGACCCTTCGGGTGTATAAAAAGGAGAAAATGATGGTTTCCAGCGTTATCTCCATTTACCAACATATTTTCAAATCTTCAACCTAAGGGTCATCGAAACATGGGATTGTGCTGTAAAGGATTAAGTCGATGCCAAGAGAAATTTCCTGAAGGAAAGCCTGAGATTTGAATTAAGTTCCACAGAATGGACCTTTTACATTTTTTTAACCCATTACCATACAATCCTTACTTTTGACAACCCTGAGAAAGAAGCCCTTTAAAAAAACATTGTGGGAAAAGGAGAAAATGCTGGTAACCAGCATTTTCTCCTTTTCCCACAATGTTTTCTACCCTTCACTAAACAAATTTAAAATTTTCAGTAGCTCTTTTATTTTGCCATCTGCAAATGTTTTCGATTTGGACAAACCTAAAATATTGTTGTTTGGTAATGAGTTAACTGCCTACACATTGCAATTTATGATTTGGCCAGATGTGTTTTAAAGAAGTGTACAACATTGATCTAAGATGAGACCAGTAGCAGATTCTGATTTTGATCTACACTAACCAGAAACAAACAGGAGTGTGCAATGGCACTTCCGAGGCAAATACATGTTTAAATCTTATTATTTCCTGTTCTTTTTTCTTATCGATGCAGAAATCTCATACTGCTTCAGCTGTAGAGGGATTTTAATTCTGTACCCAACAACAAAATATTAGACTTGTTAAACCTTCGCTAAATGGCAAAATTTAAGACTGGTCCAAACTGAAAGCACTTGCAGCAGACAAAATAAAGGTTCGTTATTGAAATTTATTATTGAAATAACAAAAATTGAAATTTGTTTCCACTAGGAAAGAAAACATTGTGGGAAAAGGAGAAAATGCTGGTTAACAGCATTTTCTTATCCAACAATGTTTTCAAAAGGCTTATATCTTGGAGTCATACAAACCAGAGATTGTTTGGTAAAGGGTTAACTCATTACCAAACGACAATGCAGTATTATTTAGGCTTGTCCAATTTAAAAGCATTTGCAGACGACAAAATAAAAGTAGAAACTTTGGAAAACATTGAGGTGAAAGGAGCAAAATTAGCACTCGTGACTTTTGTGAAAGTTTTTTGAAGGCCTACAAATATATATGGTACTTAAGCCTCTCCCAAACAACAAATTTTTGGCATCTGCAGACAACAAATTAAATCTTAAGATGTGGTGATTTCACACTTTGATAGGGTAGAAAATATTATGGGAAAAAGGAGAAAATACTGGTTGCCAGCATTTTCTTTTCCCACAACATTTTCTATCGGCTTCTTTCTCAGGGTTGTTAAAAGTTTGGATTGTGTGGTTAAGAGTTATTATGAAGAGGAAAAAATAAAACAGAACTAAAAAATGTTACGAGTTTTTTTTTTAATTTGTAAATTATTCAATTTTTCATATTTTTTGCAATAATTCACATTTTACCCAAATTTGAAGCACTGACTTTCAAACTGAAATTCCAGGTTTTAAACCTGGTGGCTAAGTTGCCACTTTTTCCTCCAATACTTCATATTTCTGTCAATGATGTATACACTGTCCCTTTGAAAGGATCATGAGATCATGCAACTTTAACTTTTTCATAATGACAAAATTTTAGAGCAGTCCAAGTTTAATGCTTATACAGAAAACAAATGAAACATGGCTAGATGGATGGAACTTGTTTTGGAAGGTGTCAAAAACATCCTGGGAAAAGGGGAAATGCTGGTTACCAACATTTCCTCCCTTTTCGCACAATGTTTTCGAAGGCTTCCTCAAGGGTGGTGAAAACGTCATGATAAGGAAAAGGTTTAAAGACCAACTTGCAACAGTAAGGTATGATCCTGTACAACACAACAAATTTTACACTCTCCCTGGTTACCACATTCTCTCCTTTTCTCATCATATCTTCTAAAGTATTCTCCCTTGGGTTTGTTAAAAAAATAAGACTTGTTTGGTATAGGGATAAGAAAGCTGTTACATTCAAACATAAATGCAAATCATACAATGCAAGAGCAACTGAGTATATTACTTCAGAAATTCTCCCCTCATTGTGTCAAAGATATCTGTTAGTGACATTTTAGTATTCAAGCATGTTGGCTAGCAAACTCGTATAATGAAATAGAAATGCCCATGGCTTTCATCATTTGTGAAGAGATTCGCTGATTAAATGTTTTACACCATTTCAACCTTATTTAAGTTGTATCACAGCTACAGCTCATATATCCATGTATATCCTGGGTCTTACTAGTACTAAGCTAGGCCCTGAAGTGTCTTGCACAGGGAAACTTCCATAAAAACTCCCCTGGATCCACTGGGGCCCAAACCTAGGGCCTCCATGTCACAAGTCCCACACAAGCCATGCAAAATCGAACATTACAAACATATTTAGTGGAGAAGGAGTAAAGCAAGTATTGTGCAAACTTTTTAAAATGTAACTACCTTTTCTACATAAAAATATCATTCCACTTTTAATTTCTAAGGTTCTTTTTTCGTGAGTATATCTGAATAGTGACATGTTCTTTGCAAATGCTTCTTCTGAAAGCTTCACCAATCCATCTGCTAAAAATGAAAAAAAAACCTGTACACAATCTAACACAATTGAACCTCCCAAATAACAGATAGTTAAGACACTACCTCTTTCTGACTATATTTGTATTAAATAGGAATGGCATAGAGTATAGATTTTAATACTCGAGTACTTGGTCATTCTTCCAATCGAGTAATCGGTTACTCGGACAATTTTTACTACAGTTTACATTTTATACTAAAACATCAAAGAAAGATTCCTTTTTTGTCCCAAAGAATTGGGACAGTGAAAATCTGTTGAACAAAAAAATCTTTCAACCCGTTTGATACCCTTTGTTTACAAGTATGTATTTCGCACAGTTTCATTTCTTCACATGTAGCATCATAAACATGCTTCCCAACCCTCCCGATTTCAAAGGGACTTTCCCGATTCAAGACCAAAAAATCTGATCACCTGACAGACTATTTAAACCCATATTAAAAAAATTTTGGATATAGGAGTGTACAGGGTGTGATAATCTTGTATCCAAAATACATAACATATACATGTACATCCAAAAATGCCATGGAGTTCAAATGCATGTATTTCATGGTCAATCTTGTTCGTTGTTTATAAATAGAAATCAAGGTACAGTAATCTAGTCAATCTCCGAGCAGAGTTGTCATTCGTTACTCTCACCATACATCTCTGCAATGGGCTAAATGACAAGAATCTTGTCAACCTAAGGAAAACATGTTTTGTTACGGTTGAACCTTTTTGTGTGTAAACTCGACAAAGGAAATATGATTCTGGATACATTATAAGTGTATTCAAACTGATGAATTTACCTGTATACAATGGAACTATTTTTTCGAGCTTCTTTACTAATCAGAATGTTATGCCAATTTTAACAAATATGGCTGCCTCAATGAATGTTGAAAACAGTATTGACACACTAATGGATCTAAGATTTTAAGAATGAAAAAAAAGTTATCGTCCTTTAAAAGAGATTTAAGCTTTTCAGAAAATCCCTCTTTTTCACATTTCCCACAACCAAGTCTGATTGGCTGTATGCCGTTTGAACAGCACACAAAACAATCAATACTGGTCTTTCTTTCATCGGCGTTAGTGTCGCCATTTTGAAATATTGTCATGTGACGAAAATATCCCTTGTAGACAGAATACTTTCTAAGCCCACCACAGAGGTGAATGGGAATGATCTGTAGTGCAAGACAGAGTAATCTAGTCTAACCAAGTTTTGCCAATCAAAGATCGATGAACCAATAAAACTTAAGAACAGGTCAAGCAGGTACTTGTCATTGAGGAATTTAAATCATTCACAGGAAGGCCTAAATTAAATTGAGACAAAAATGAGTGACAAGTTAATCATCAACGAAAACGATGGGAAACAGCGAAGTTATTAACTGTTTAGTGCACAAATTGACCCCTGGAATTCCAAAATGTACAAAAATCGACAAACCAGCAAGGTTTATTGCAATCAATGGCGTAGCAATATTTTAGGCGATCTTAGGGTACGCACAACCCCGAAATAATCAAGTTTCACAGTCAAACTGTAGGACTTTACATGATAACTATTTTACGACCTAATTAGACCATATTGCCGGCCTCAGATTAACCAAAATTACGAAAACTTCAATGATTAGCAATCAACGTAAGCGGCGTAACGATATGCGACATAATATTCTTGTTTATTACAAACACATATCAAACTGTGATGTGTCTGGCTACTTTCCCACCTTTGCAGCGATGCTATGATGACATTTAATCAGCTGCAGTGTTTGTTTTGCAATGAAATTTTCCTAGGGAAGCAAAATGGTACATTTAAAAAAAAAATACACCGAGTACTCGAGTGGCTTTTTCTGTAACCGTTACTCAGATGTTCGATTGATAACTTGGTAAACTATACTACACAATTTTTGCTTGGGATCAAAATGAAAAATATTGTTTACTTTTTCGAATGGGCAAATCCGTTTTTTCGTCTTCCACAATGTTTGAAGAACTTTATTCTGTTTATTTGATATTGATTTCCTTTATTGTGACCATAGATGAAATTAACTTGTTTTTGTTTAAATGAAATTAATTTGGAAAAAAATAGCCATTTTTTGTTTTGATCCCTAGCAAAAGTTGAGTAGTATAGTTACTTGGTGCCATCCCTAGTATTAAAAGTTACCACTTTCAAAAACTTAATATAACAGAGCAAATTCTTCTTTCATCTAAATGTTTTATCAAGAATTCATGTAATTAATTATTTCTTTACTCATGCTGATATGCCCTATCTTACATGGAAAGTTTTAGAGTCATCTGTTACATGTATGTTTCAGGAAATAATGACCAAATATAGAGAGAGGAAACCATGAAAAGTTAACCCATTACCAAATGACAATATTTTAGACTGGTCCAAATTGAAAGCATTTGCAGACAACAAAATAAAAGTGACTGAAAATTTGAAATTTGTTTGTGAAGGGTAGAAAACATTGTGGGAAAAGGAGAAAATGCTGGTTACCAGCATTTTCTCCTTTTCCCACAATGTTTTCTAAAGGCTTCTTTCTTAGGGGCGTCAAAAGTAGGGACTGTGTGGTAATGGGTTAAACTGAGTGCATAACATCAATGACAGAAATTTATAACTCTTAACACAAAGTCAGTTTATCATCATACAACATTATATAAAGGCATTGCCACACCTACTAAAAGACTGATTCAGGTGACAAAAACCACGTAGTTACTTTACTAGTCTTTATATCCACAAACTGCTTTAACCCCAGTACAATTTCAAACAAAAAATTAGATTCACTTTAAAACACTAATGCTGTATTTAAACTCTTTCAATTTTACCACAGCTGATTCAGTTATTATTAAATGACTCACATTGTTCTAAATTCAAGATAATCAAGATTGTCCTAATTTGTAATATTCTTGTTACAAGTAACTAGAGAAGAAACATATTCCGAAAATGTTGTCACACAATAAGGCTTTGAAATCCTCAAGATATTGTCGGGGTAGTCTTTTATGATTCCGTTCTAGCTGCCTGACGATTCTGTGGCTACAAAAGAAAACAAGAAACATTTTATTTAACTCTTTACCACACAATCCATAATTATAACAACCCTGAGAAAGAAGCCAAAAGGAAACATTGTGGGAAAAGGAGAAAATGCTGGTAACCTGCATTTCCTCCTTTTCCCACAATGTTTTCTACCCTACCAAAGTAAGAAATCATCATATTACCACTGTTTGATTTGTCTGCAGATGCTTTGAATTTGGTCCAGTCCAAAAATTTGTGGTTTGGTGGAATTAAAGCAAAATCTATAATATCAGCTGACTATATCATGGTTACCACATGATGATATCTTTGTCCATATTAAAGCTTATTACTGCTGATCACAAATTAACAGTAGCTTAAATGATAGGATTTGTTTTGTAATGTATCAGAAATTATTGTTGGTGAAAAAAATGAAAAAGCTGGTCAATTTCTTCTTTACCTAGCATTTTTTGAAAATGCCATTTTTCTAAATTGTAAAAAAGAAATAAAAATGAAAACATAACAATCAAGAAAAGTAGGACATAAATAGCTTAATGTATTATCATCAGTTTAGCATAAAGAAACAAAGCATTCAATCAGCTCAGGTTCCTCCTTTGTTAAGTGACTATGGACACATTGGTGACCCAGAAAATAATTGGTACTATCCCCATTTGTAGCACTAGTGAAATAGATACATCCTTGGGCAAGGTAGCTCAAGGCTTAACTCTGTTACTGGTAAATATCAATGTCACAAAAACGTAAGGGAGTTGTTGTCATGATATGACTTTTCAAGCTTTGTCCAAAAACCATTTAAAATGTTAGAAACATTTCTATTCTCACTCTGTTTGTTCTCTCAGGAGGCGCTGACCGTCTTGGTTCTCTATCGTAATCATATTCATAATCAACCCAGCCCTGATTCCGTCTCTGTCCACCTCGACCACCAGCACTTCCACCACGGCCTGCAAAGGATATTGCATTACTTACACAAAGTCTTGGATATTTTTAACCCATTACCACACAATCCCTACTTTTGACACTCCCGAGAAAGAATCCTTTTGAAAACAGTATAGGAAAAGGAGAAAATGCTGCTAACCAGCATTTTCTCCTTTTCCCACAGTGTTTTCTACCCTCCCCAGAACAAATTTCAATTTTTCAGTCACCTTTTTTTTTTGTTGTCTGCAAATGCTTTCAATTTGAACCAGTCTAAAATGGAGAACAAGTAATATTCTAAATTTTGAAATCAGAATCACTCCCTCTATCTGGAGCTCTGATAGATATCTATTCATTAAAATGACAACAAAGTTCAATAGTATGAACTAGAATTCTGAGAAAAATGCAATTCCTGAAGCAAAGCAATGGTTGCAATCTACACATATTGCTGGACTATTCTTCTTCTTATGACAAGGGGGCCATGATGGCCCTGTATCGCTCCACTGGCTTACAAGTAACAACACTACAAGCCAAATATCACAATACTTGGCCAACTGGTTTCAATGGCCAATTTTCTTTCAGACTTTACAACATACAATTTTTTTTCTCTAAAATCGAAAGAAAGTAATATATCCCCTAGGCAAAGCCATTTTTGACCACAAAGCTATAATTACTTGAATCCTGGCACCAAATAATACAAGTCTAGAATGTGTGGGTACTATAAGTAAGAAGATTTTCAAAGTTTTCCTCTAGAAAAGGCCCTGTCAAACATTAGACCTCTGAGACAGGGCTAAATTAAGTTGCCCTAGGTTTCAATATGTAAGTATGAAGAGGATTTATAAAGTCCATTACAAAAGCTCATGTAAAACTTGTGACCCCTGGTGTGGGGACAAACTTGACCCAAGGGCTATAATTTTTGAAGATGAAATGAAAGCTAATACAACAAATTTTACATTCAGGTTTATTTTCTCTCTTTTAGAAGTCTATGTATCTAACAATGAACAGCATAATTTTCTAGGGGGAAATAGGTTAGATCCTGTAGCAGCTCTTAAAAGTGAAAACTGTTTAAAATTCTAACAATCAATATGTATTGCGGTTGGAAAAAAAGAACTGAATGGACAAAATATGACTTAAGGCAATGATCTCATTTGCAACAATCGTTTCCATACATAAGCTGCTCCAGACAAAGGAAGTTGACTATGGTGAATTAATTCCGACCCAACAAACCTCTAAATCCTCCGCCGCCGCCAGCACTGTTACCTCTGCCTCTTCCTCGATAATTATAGTAACTGTTATATGACCTGTTTCCACGAAAACCACCTCGACCACGAAATCCTCGACGGGGATCCGATGTTCCGAATGTTTCAACATTCAATTTTCTCTCTTCTTTCCAACTTGGTCGAGATTGTTTTCTGAAAAGAAACATTAATTAGAAAAACATTAATTTTTCTTGAGGTACAAATGGACAACAACAGCAGACTCCCGCACCCATATTAATGTTGGTTAACCCTTAACCAAACAATCCATGGTTTTCCAAGCCCTGAGAAAGCTTTCTGAAAACATTTAGGGAAAAGGAACCATTTCCAAAACAAATTTTAATATTGGAGCCTAATCAATTTTTTGTCAGCAAATGCTGCAAATTTGGACAAATCTAAAATTATGTTGTTTGGTAAAGAATTAACAGAATCGCCCGATAAAACCTGCAGTGGTGCAGATTCTAAAATTTATTTTTGATAATCTGCTAGGGTGCCATCTTTTTGCTTGGCTCCTGACCTGGCTAATTTGTAGTTTAAAGTACTTAAAGCCAGCAAAACTAAGCACAACACGTGCAAGACTTTATACTACGTTATCATTTTACAGGATAATGACATCAACTGATGCCAAGACATACACATGCAAACTGTTTTATGATTTGCGTGTTAATAACAAGAAATGCAGCCAAAGTTGTTAACCCTTTACCAAACAAGCCCTGAAAAAGAAGCCTTTTGAAAACATTGTGGGAAAAGGAGAAAATGCTGGCAACCAGCATTTTCTCCTTTTCCCACAATGTTTTCTACTCTGCTGGAAACATATTTCAAATTTTGAGTTACATTTATTTTGTCGTCTGCAAGTGCTTTCAGTTTAGACCATCCTAAAATGTTGTCGTTTGGTAAAGGGTTAAGAATCATCAAAATAGTGGAAATATTTTGATTTACTTCCTTTAAAAAAAAGTTTCACACTACTTCCAATGTTAAAGTCACAGAACTTTCTTCCTGTGTCCTTATAAATTTCAAACCAAACTACATCTGTGAACGTGAACCTGTGACCAATATAAAGGCTTGGGGTGATGATGCAGGATACCTGTATATCTATCATTTGATTTATGTCATAAACACAATCTAACATTTCTATGCATTACCATTTTTTATCAAACTCATTGACTACAAAGTATATGACGCTCAACAAGGCTGGTATATAAGGTTTTATCTAATGAATCACTTTTAACTCTTTACCACACGATCCATACTTTTAACGACCCTGAGAAATAGGCCTTCTGAAAACATTGAATACCACTTGAAATTTTGAATACTGCATTGAAAATATGGCCTCATAATATATGTAGGGTTTTTCTCAGATTCCACTTTGTGACCTAGTCCTATATTATTAGTTTGATAGTGTGGAACTCACTGGGTGCACTGAGTTGTTTGAAGGAGTGTCCTTAAGGGACCCTGCAGAACCCTAGCCTAAAACTGTTGAAACTCAAAACATGCATGAATATGCAAGCTGTTGCCATCATTGAACTGAAGTATTGAACTGAAAATGTGACCTCTAATGGTAACAACAAAATATCCCGAATGTGAGTAAATTCCTTGAGAATGGCTCATAGATGTTTCTTTAAAATTTCTATTCAATTAATTTTATTTGGCCTATAGGTTATGATAGACCAGTAAAGAACCAACCCTTGGGCTCTATCCTGGGCCTCACAACTGATGTTATCAAAAAAGGACTTGGTTTTGTCATAGAAAAATTCTTCCTCATCTTCATCTTCCAACCCATTCTCTACGTTCTTTTCTCCGTTTGTCTTGGGATTATCACCTGCAAAAAAAGATAATCTCCTGAAATCTTGATCTGCTGAATCTGTAATATGTTATTTATGCATATTTACAAGAGAAGCCGAGATACCTCAAGAAAATAATAACACAGGTATTCTGATTGATCAAACCACTACTCAGTACCGACTTTGCACTTTTTTCCATACCATCAAATCATATTTAGACATGGGCACATACTTTTCATTTGGATTTCATCAGCAGAGTTTTGCAGAGGATTATTCAGAAATAGGGAACATTTTCAACATCAGCAATACAAAGTACTCAAGCCCATGTTTCAGACAAGTCTGACAGAGATAAAATTCCAACTATATGTAATTCTATTATGACCGGATAATGATCCAACTCAGTAAGACTATGTCCCAGAATTTCTCATGGCAAAACACTGCACTAGAAATTTTATCCTGCGACTAAACAGGCATAATTTTCTTCAATTTAACAATGACAAAGATGAATCAAAAGCAGTCATCTATAAAATATGAACACTGAGTTGTTGAGGGGGACTTCTAATGATAAAATGTATGGCTTTGTCACCAATATTCTCCACTCATCACCTTACTTTCAAAAGCATTCTAGTGTCATATTGCTTTGATTAAAACAAGTCTCAGTGGATGAGTTAGATTTTTAATAATATCAATAATCAATGGCATGGTAACACTAACTATAAAATATTTTGCAAATTTCCTTGTTATCCTTTCAACAGGACCTAGCTAGGAGAAAAAAAAACCAGTGACAGGACAAATTTATGTAGATCTTTTACATCAGCACAGTAAAGCTTAAGAATATTTTGTTGTTCTTATAATGGTTCCAGTAACACAAATATAAGTTTATTCCAGGCACAAAAGATGAATATATTGACTCAAGGTTACACTTCAACACTGATGAAAAGGGCTTAGAAAACATTCTGGGAAAAAGAGATTATTGTGAGATACAGCATTTTCTTTTTCTACATTTTTAACTGGCTGGCCCCTATAGATTTGATTTCTAGTATGAATCCTGTAAATTGGAGGAAGGGAAGAAGTACACAGAAACCAAACATGCTGCTAAAAGGATAACATGTGTGTCTTTATTCCCTAGATTGATTTCTACCACTTCTTCAGATGAACTAACCATATGAGAACGTTTGTCTAAACATTTGGTTAAAAAAATTACCTAATGTCAGTTTCTGCTTTAACTCTCGTTCAATTTCTTCTTTGTCAAACTGTGCATTTGAGCTTTCAAAGTCGAACTCTCCATCAAACTTGAGAGGGTCTCGACGACCACCACGACCCCTGGGTCTATCTGACTGACCTCTAGGTCCCCCACGGGGACCACCTCTGGGAGGCCCACCTCGGAACCCATGCTGTATACCTGCAATACAGACAGTCTTACAGATAAATAGTGCCAACAAAGGATAGCTTATAATACAGAATACTACGCAGCCCCCAGCTCCATGAATAGACTGCAGACAGAGGAATCCACCATTTCAAAGAAATATCTAAAATCAAACTTATTTACAAACTACAAAATTTTGGACTTGTCCAAATTGAAAGCATTTGCAAACCACAAAATAAATGTGAATCAAAGATTGAAATTTGATTTGGGAAGGGTAGAAAACATTGAGGAAAAAGAATTTTACCCCCAATTGTGTTGTTTCCAGTTTCAATTTATCTTGGTATTTTCAGGCTAGCTTCCTGGGTTCTTATTTTGTGAATTTTGGAATATCGTCTGAAATGGCATATTTTGTCAGTTTTTTATTCCAACCATGCCACGTTCTTATAAATATTAATCATTAATATCACTATTTCACAAGTTGAACATGATTTATCAATAAAATCTAAAGAATTAGGATTGTGCTGTTGCATTTAAGTGCTTTTTGTAATTTTAAGCCAATTACATAGTCTTTTGTTTGAGGAAGTTCAGTTCAGCTACTGTTGGACTGAGACAACAGTGTATTTCTACCTAAAAGTTTACAACAAATGTTTATTTAAGCTTGGGTTTTCATCAAATATGAAACAGAAAAGACAACACTGGCAAAAAATAAAACAACTTTCATAATTACAGGTAGATAGAAAGTATGAGAGCAAAGATCAGGTTGGTTTCTTGAGCATTGAAATGAAATTTGGTCATAAGTTTCATTCCACAATGCAATTGTTCAACTCCGGACCTTTGCGTAAAGTGTCACCTTGGATCAGCCTGCAAGGTATGTGCATGCTAATCCATGCCGAAATCAAAGGTTAATCCAAAATGACACCTTACACCAATCTCTGAATGCCCCTTTTTGTATGCCGGAAGCCATATGGCTTGCAACACGCGAAAAGGGGCATTCGGACATCTGCATAAAGTGTCATCTCGGATCAGCCTGCGCAGGCTAATCCGAGACGGCGCTTTACGACTACATTAGACTTTGTCCTTCAATAGACATGTGCAAAACAGAAAACTGCAGTCCACACAGGCTAATCTAAGATGGCACTTTATGACTACATTAGATTTTGTCCTTCAATAGACATGTGCAACACTAAAAAATGCATCAAAATGGAAAGTGTCGTCTCAGATTAGCCTGTGCGGACTGCGCAGGCTGATCCGAGACGACACTTAACGCAGATGTCCGATGCCCCTTTTCATGTGTTGCAAACGTATGATATATTAACGGACTGACCTCTGTTATTGCCTCTTCCCCTTGCATAATTCGACGACATGGGTCTCTGGTTATAGGACTGTTCATGGTCCCCTTGCCTCTCCCAACCTCGATCACGATATGGCTCTCTCTCTCGGTGATGTGGTGCATCATCGTGAGACAGCTGCTCCCGATGTTGATTTTGATACTGTGAAGGTTTTCGTCTATTATCTTGAGGCGGTTGAACCTGTTGTTGTTGCTGCTGCTGCTGTGTTTGGTGATGGCCAGGTGGAGGCTTACTGGTGTCTACAACGCTTGGCAATTCTGCCTGTATTCCCTGATCAGATGTAGGTGACTTTCTGTTCGGTGGTGGAGTTGTTCCCCTTGATCCTGCAACACATAAAATCATTATTTCAAAACAAGAATGTCATATTAATATATTTATTCCTTTCCTTTTTAGGCAGACATAAGCTGATATATGAGTCAAGGATGGTATAAAAATTGACTTACATGTAACGTCAAAACCCATCATTTTACACAAAATAAGCGGATAATAGCTTTCTTTTTTTTTTGGCATTTTTTCTAACGTAATGTCTCGGATGTAATTACAGGAATTTTAATTCTGTAACATAATTTATGAGATAATTTGCGTGATTGGGGACACTTGTTATTTTTTAGCATTTTTATTTCAATTCACAAAGACCTTTTAACAGCTAATGACTGCAAAAGCGAATCTGTAAAACTTTGCAAACTTGTAGGTACAATCACATTATATCTAAACTCATGACCCTCTATGAAAAAGACAAATAATTAACACATTGCAAATCACTATGGTTGAAGGATCAAGTCCTTATAAAAAGCAAATTCTCCTCTTGCCACAAAGTCTCTCAAAAAATCTGCTCCATCACAAATAAAGAGGTACATAAGGCCTACCTGGTTGTCCTGAGGGCTGTGGTGCCCCAGAAAAGCCCTGTGATTGTGGCGGCTGTCCCCCACCGTACTGACTGTTGTACATAGATGACCCTCCAAACGGCGGATACCCAGCAGACGAGCCACCCATACTACCACCTCCACCAAAGCCCCCACTTTGCTGCTGGAAAGAGCCACCAGAGCCTGTTGGCTGAGACGACTTGAACGAAACAGAGATATCTTTTCATGTGTGTAGTTGTAGTTTAACTCTTTACCAAACAACAAAATCTTAGACTTGTCCAAATCCAAAGTATTTGCAGACGACAAAATAAATGTGAATCAAAAATTGAAATTTGATTTGGAAAGGGTAGAAAACATTGTTGGCAAAGGAGAAAATGCTGGTTACCAGCATTTTCTCCTTTTCCCACAATCTTTTCAAAGGCTTTCTTTTCAAGGGTGATTAAAATTCGGGACTGTGTGGTAAAGAGTTAACTCTTTACCAAACAACAAAATCTTAGATGTGTTCAAATCCAAAGCTGTTAAGCATATGCAGACCACAAAATAAAACGTGACTGAAAATTTGAAAATTGTCTTGTGAAGGGGAGAAAACATTGTGGGAAAAGGAGAAAATGCTGCTAACTTATGTCTGATTTCCTTTATCTTGGCCAGATATACCAACAGCAACTGTTCATTTTATTTATTTAAATTTGTGAAATCTACCGGTAAGTCCTACTCTTAGACTGTCAATAAAAAAGAACAAAAAATGAAAACCGAGTTTTCAGGTAATAAATAAGATCCCAATCATTCCTGTATAAAGCCTTGATTCCTCACAAAGTATGTGAGCCAAGTCTTACAAAAATAGCTTACATGTGATACTGAAATACATGTATGCAATGCTCCTAGGTCTCGTTTAAACTTTAGTTTATTAATATTGTCAAATTATTAGAACAATTTCTTATACTCTTCCCCAACTTCCAAGCACCATTAGAATACAATTATAACCACTCAGCTTATTAGGTGTATGTATACCTATTACAACCACTCAGCTTTATTTAGTGTATGCGTGTATACCTAAACTATAACCACAAATCTCTTGCAAATAGAACTCTAACATCACATCCATAATATCAGTTAAAATCAGATTTTAGCAAAAATAAGCAATAATTAAAGCTTTTATCTATGACAGAAAGTTCTATTTTGAGGCAGAATTATGTTTCCTGGAATTTTCCCTGAGTATAGTTAACCCTTTACCAAACAATCCCTGCTTTTCATGACCCTGAATAAGAAGCCTTTTGAAACATTGTTTTCTTCCCACCCCAAAACAAAATTCAATTTTTGGGTCACATTATTTTTGTCATCTGCAAATGATTTCAACTTGGACCGGTCTAAAATTTTGTTGTTTGGTGAAGGCTTAACCCTTTCCCAAACGACAAATTTTGGACTCTTCCAAACCAAAAGAGTTTGCAGACGACAATTTTAGATTTGGAGAAAATGGCGGAAAGTTCTCGAAAAGGGTAGAAAACACTGTGGGAAAAGGAGAAATTGCTCGTTTTCAAAAGACTTTTACTGCAGACACTTAAAAACCAGGGCTTGTTTGGGAAAGGGTTAAACCATACTGTAACACTAGTGACTACTACTAGAAACCTTTTTTCCACATTAGTACAATAACAGGTCAAAAAAAGTGAAGTGGTTTAACAACACTGAATGATTCAGATTAAAGTAATTTTTCAGCAGCAAGATCAGCTTCAAATTTATCTCCAATAGTAGTCAGAGAACGTTTACTAATTCAACATCATCTCTTGCATTACTTATTATTAACCTTTGAAGCAATTTTCACAGTTGACATTGCAGCAGTGCTGATCAAAATTACATAGAGGGTATTTGTTTTTTTTTGCTGCACCACTCGTGAAAATATTACCGATGGTGTTCACAAGATGAAATAAATTTCGATCTTTCACCCAAAAAAAAACAAATAGTCTATTTATGCTTTTAAGCGTTCCTGGGAGGAGCTTTATCAAAATTCAGTACAGTTCTTTTCCCTTATTCCCTGTGGCGTACCCCTCCCGCATAGCAACGTTACGTCAAGCCAGAGAAATGTAAGGCATATGACATCATTATTTCCCATCTGGTTGTTAGGCACGCGCAATTTACCTAGGCAACAAGAACGTGAAAATCAGTATTTTCACTGGTGGTACTAGTGTAAGATTGAAAAGTATTTTCACTGCTGTTTCTCGATATCCCACCAGAAAGCACGAAATAAACTGCACATAACACCTTAAAACACTACAGACAACAGAATTCATAAATTTGCAATTATCGGTCTCATTCTACTGTAGAATTAATATGTTTATTTGGCATTTCAGGGATTAAAACATGTACAATTATTTCTGTTTGGAGTTTTTCCAAACATTAACTGATTAATTTTATGGTCATCATGTATCTATCACACTGTACTACCACAATGATATATTAACTCATTACCAAATGATAAAATTTTTGGCTTGTCCAAATCAAAATCATTTGCTGACGACAAAATAAAAGTGACCGAAAATTTGAAATTTGTTTTGAAATTTGTTGTGAAGGTTAGAAAACGTTGTGGGAAAAGGAGAAAATGCTGGTAACCAGCATTTTCTCCTTTTCCTACAATGTTTTCTAAAGGCTTCTTTCTCAGGGTCATCAAAAGTATGGATTGTATGGTAATAAGTTAAACTGCCTGTACTAATTAAGTTTCTATCCGAAGTAAATTTGCACTACACAATTTTAAATCCATCCATAAGAGGTAAAGTGTTATAGAAATGGAGTAGAAACAAGGTGTAGAGGACATTTGCATGATTTTTGTATTCCAGAAGGGGGTGAAAAATCAAAATTCATATTACAAATCTAAAAAGCATTGATCAGAACTTCTTTCAGAAAAAAATATGTTATTCCTACTATGAATTGTACCTTAACAATGGCAGGATCTTGAGGAAGGGATTGTAAAGGCTGGGGCTTAGGCGGTTCACAGACATGGAGGTCTTTGATGTCACTCCCTCGAAAGATGATGTACTCAAATATTTCATCCCTAGGAGCTACAGGTCTGTCAGTTGGCCGATCTTCAGTTCCAAATGACCGTACTGCAAAGTATGAAAATAATACATCATTAATGGATGAACAAAGTTATTTCTTTGAAATGATATCTCTAGCCAAAAGAGACCTATTGACAGAAACATAAAAAGGTATTGTGTGTGCGATCACAAATAAATGTACCCGATTCATGTATAAAATTGAAAAATCAGATACAGTTTTTCTCTGTTACACATACCAGTATGTACAAAAATCTTCCCCTATAAACTATATAATTCATAGAACTGTAATTTCAGGGATAATCTGCAGTGAAATGTCTACAGCCACTCTTGCCTAAGGTTATCCTGATTCTAAATGTAGATGCTAAACCGGAAAGGTCTGAGATTGTAAGATAATGTTCATGTTATATTCATGTCCAAAGTGTTGTGGCTGTATTTTAATCAGTTTGCAGACTTAAAATATTTTTGTCATTTGTTGTAGCGGACAAATATTGGTTACAATTTGCTTATTTACTCTTGTCAGCAAAATAATGGTTTTTGTTCTTTTCAATAACAAATGAACGAGCTGCGAATTGGCAACTACTGTATCTGTATGACAAAAGCCAAAGGGAGTTAACTCATTACCAAACCACAATATCTTAGGCTTGTCGAAAGGGCATTTTCAGCCCGCCCAGCCAATTTTCTAGTCGCCATGGGCGTGTGCTAATATTTTTCCCTGATATTGAAATTTTTATTTGGACAGCACTAGTATTTACCATTTATTTACTGTTATTTACTATTCAGCTATTGGCTTCTGTTGGTCCTTCTGTTCTAAATTTGTTTCATTAGTAAGTGTCAGAGTAATAATTTGGATAAACTTTTGAGGGTGGTTATGCCAATGGTTGTTTAAGATACGTAAATGGACAAATGAACTTTGACTTAAGTGCATCAAACAACTGAACAACCAAGAACAACATGCTGTCAAGCAAACTGGGGGGATCCAAAGTGTCAGTCCCATAGTGGTAGCACTTTTTCTTCTTGGATGCAACCACAATAACAGTTAAAAAGACTCATATTCCAACACTATATAGTAAATCACAGGAGAAAAGTGTGCCAGACGTGGGACTCAAACCCACGACCCCCGGAACACTAGTACCGTAGCTCTACCAACTGAAATAGCCGGGCATCTGGTCATGAGTCCATCCAACGTCATATATCACGACACTCCTCCCCCTCCTGATTTTTGGGAGTAACCAACTCCCCTTTGAGTCCCCATGGACCGGCGGTCCCCCATCCCGCGTTCACCTATTTTCCTCATCGCCAATGAAGTAAATCAAGGGAGAAAAGTATGCCCGACGTTGGACTCAAACCCACGACCCCCTGAACACTAGTGCCGCAGCTCCACCAAATGAGCTAGTCAGGCATCTGGACGTGAGTCCATCCTACGTCATATATCACAACACTCCTCCCCCTCCTGATTTTTGGGAGTACCCAACTCCCCGTTGAGTCCGCATGCACTGCCAGAAACGCATCCAGCGCTCACCTATTTTCCTCATCGCCAATGAAGTAAATCAAGGGTGAAAAGTGTGCCTGAAGTGGGACTCAAACCCTAGACCCCTAGAACACTAGTACCATGGTTCAACTAACTGAGCTAGCCGGGCATCTGGTTGTGAGTCCACCCAACGTCATATATCAACACAACAAGATTATGCCCTGCAACTGAAAACCTCTAAGTCGACAGACAATACTGTACTTGTAAAGATAGCTATTAGAAGCAATTAAAACGAAGAAGACCAAAAATATCTAACTGAAGAAAACGACCATGAAAAAGGACCCATAGAAGCACCTTGCTTATACACTAGGATTCCTAGTGTATTTGGTCTCTAAAACTATATGAACTATATGAACTAAAAACCAATCACTTTACGAAATACATTTGATACCAGTATAAAACTGTTAGCAATCTGGTCATCAAATGATTCTTGAAATTTGACAGAAAACTGGGTTCACGGCTTTGTTTACATTTTACGACTTTCAGCTTAGCTGTTTATGCAACTGTTCGAGGCAGTGCGAAATTGACTTTGGCCGTGACAGTTACACTGAACGCTCAGTATAAGCAAATTTATCAATTTCAGAATTGTTGCATGTGTATCACTGCCCATAAAACGACGTTAAAGGAGAAAAAAAGGAGTTTGATACCTTTCGCAAGAGCAACGGTCGACTCATTTGGATCAATGGTATATAAAATGCCCTCGTATCGAATTCCTGCCTTCGATATCAGGCTTATCTTGCTGCCAAGATACGGTATACCACCACTCATGGCTGAAAATGATTCCAGACAGAGGGTGTTCGGAGGATGAAGCGGATTTCGAATGAAATTCCTTTTCTAGAGTGATAGAGTTTCCCAAGATGGCGCAAGTCACCGTCAGATGGCGCTAAATTCTAATTTCTGTCCCAGAGTTCTATGCTCTGCGCATGCTCACTTCAGTTTAC
Organism: Tridacna crocea; assembly: GCA_943736015.1. Taxonomy (NCBI): domain Eukaryota; kingdom Metazoa; phylum Mollusca; class Bivalvia; order Cardiida; family Cardiidae; genus Tridacna; species Tridacna crocea. The sequence goes on from OX031065.1 coordinate 52,370,121, forward strand.
AATTTGTCTGTGCTGGGAAATGGCGGACCATAACCCACTGGACGCATTCTTACAACATTCAGACACTGATGAGAGTGTAGTCAACGCTCTTGTGGCATCGTTAGAATCACGTTTGGCTTCGCCAACTAATAAGGATCAACCCCTGACATTATCAAGTCCGTCCGTAAACAGTAATCATGTTAATAGTACCTCAAATAATTCGGCATGTACAGCGGCAAGTACACCGATCTCTGCTCAAAACAAAACGGTGTATATATCAAGTGACACTCCAAATGCCAATAGTTCAAACGCTAAGCAAGTGTTAAAAGGAAATCAAATACTTGGAATTAACTCAATACATTCATCATCCGTCGTTAAGAACGTAAATTCACCTGTAAATTCACTCAGGACGTCTTCACCTAAACCTGTGCAGAACGTAAACAAACCATCATCTCCAGTCGTTCATGTAATCCCACAGACTTCGAGCCACGGTAGTAGCTCTATTATTACAACAATCGTTCAGCATTCTAACAGTGGTACTGTTGTAAATTCAATCAACAATTTGAACAACCCTCACCAGGTGAATAAATCAAACATCAAATCAGTGCAAATTTCAAATCATTCTAGTGCAAACCAGCCAGCTTTGGTAGTGCAGACTGACTCACGAACTGTAGCATCAACAGCACAGCTTGTTAGTTCACACCAAGGAGGATTAATTCAAGTGTCTCAACCAGTTCTGAAAAGCAACACATCTGTGGTGGTAAATTCCTCTTCTCAACCAGTGACCCAGATTACAAATGTGCATCTCGTTCACAGTGCAAATGTGACCTCAATAATTCCCTCTCATGGTACAAATCCAAGTATTATAGCTGTGCGTGGCCAGATGCCTTCATCCACAACGCCAATGACTACAGGAAGGCAACATGTTGTTTCTCATATAGTGAATGCATCCTCTCCACGACCACAGGGAAATGTACGAGGGCAGCCCATTAGAATGCCAAATACACCAATTCGTATTGCTGCCTCTACTCAACCAAATCAAATTAATATTGCTCCACGGCCTGGTGGACCTACTGTAAGTAATGACAATGCAGGGTTATGTGTGAATTGAATTAGTTTCAGGATTTATATCAACTTCTCTATCAATTTTTTTTCTTAGTGAGATTTGCTTTTGTAAATAACCTTGCCTCGGAAAGAATGCTACTTGTCCGTAATTTTAAATTGATTTATATTCAAGAATTCCAAACTCACATGAAAGACTGAAATATCTGTATGTAGCCGAAGATAGAATCTAGATAGTATGTGTTCTTGGACTAACAACAATCGCCCACCTTTTCCAAAAATTCCATATAATTTCAACATGAGTGTTCAAGTGATTTTTTTTTCCAGGAAATTCAATAGTGATGGGTCATTGATTTAAGTTTTAATTAGGAATAATGCATCAATCTTACCATTTGCACTGATCAGAGTGAGGGTTTTGCAACTTCTGGTCATCTAGATGTAGAGTGTTATTGGCAATGTGTCCAAAAGGTCACATGATATCTGGTTTTCTGTTTGCATTTGCTGTTTTAGAAGAAAATATTGTGTTTTTATAGCCCTTGCAACATCTGCATTGGCATCCACTTGCAAAATTTTGAAAAAAACAAATCATAATGGTACCCATGGTGTCATCTGTGTTGTCTGGCAGAAGCTTTGACAATTTATATTTTCTCTGTCATTACTGACAGATTATTTACTATCAAAAAAGAGAAATCCATACAACAGGGGCTGGTAACCATTAACCCTTTACCAAACAATCCCTGGTTTTTACGACTGAGATAGAAGCCTTTTGAAAACATTGTGGGAAAAGGAGAAAATGCTGGTAACCAGCATATTCCCCTTTTCCCACAATGTTTTCTACCCTGCTGGAAATAAATTTCAATTGCTGAGTTACATTTATTTTGTTGTCTGCAAGTGCTTTCAATTTTGACCAATGTAATTTTTTGTCATCTGGTAAAGAGTTGAAATACTTTCGATAGTTATAGTTTCTATTCTAGGATCTGTGATTGAAGGATTCACACAAATTTTTTTCAGATCTGTCCAAAATGCGACAGTCCCAGTAAACAATAAAAAAAAGTTCCAAAACATTGAATATACTCTGGTCTTACAGAAAATACACCTAAAAAGGCATCATTTTTGAAACTGTTTAAGTGATTGTTATATCCATTAAATTTACCTCCCTTGACTGGGAATGGTTCAAAATGGCCCACAAAATGTCAAAATGTGTCAAAATGAATTTAACTTGTAGAGTACTCAGTAGGATATTCTAGAAACTGTAAGATTACTGTATATTCTTGGATAGGACTAAATGTCTCTTTGAGCTGTGATTTCTCAGCTAAAAGTTGTCCTTTGTAATTTTGAAAATCCCATAGTATAATTTTTTTCTAAAAAGGTTATTGAACTTGGAGGGACGGGAGTGATTTTGATTTAAAAAATTGAAAATATTAATTATTCTCCACTAAACCCTGTGTTATGGGTTTTCATTAGAATCGTCTCATTGAGACGATTCAAATGAGTACCCACAACATAGGGTTTGGAAGAAAAATAGTAAATTTAGAATACCATCACTCCCTCTTATCTGGAGCTCTGTAGGGGCATAATTTTCCCTGTTTAGTTACTAGAATAGATGCTGCAGTTATTCCCCTTTCAAATTAGCTTTTTCAGTAAAACAAGCTCAACTGTTTACAAAACCACAAAATTTTGGCCAAGTCCAAATTGAAAGGTTTCAAATGACAAAATAAATGTGAATCAAACATTTTTATTTGATTTGGAAAGGGTAGAAAACATTGTGGAAAAAGGAGAAAATGCTGGTTACCAGCATTTTCTCCTTTTCCCACAATGTTTTCAAAAGGCTTTATTCCCAGGGTCGTTAAAAGTCAAGATTGTGTGGTAAAGGGTCAAGCTAAGAATTTTCACCAGCATGATGTGATGCTCTTGTTGAATTTAAAATGCTAAGCTGTGGCTTTAGACACAATTTTCTGATATATTGAATTACCAGTAGGAAGGTTAGATTAGTTTTAAATCGGTAAAAACATGCTACTGACTAAAGCTTGCCATGAACAATGTGCGCTTGAACAGAGTCTTAAATAGTTCTTAATGTTTAAATACTGAAAAACCCTCTTGACTTATGAAATTTTTAGTAATTTAGGGAAACATGATTTATTTAGCTCTGCAGTCTCACCACTGCAGCCTATACAACTACAAGTTTAAGTGTCTTGTCCAATTGTATACTAGAACATTTTTTCTTCCTTTTCAACATTTTGAATAATACCGGTAGTTGGTACCATATCAATGTAGAAAGCTGGTAGCCATTTTGAATCGGTACATATGGCTGTCCATCATAACCATTCATCAGTTTTTAACCTTTTCCAAATCCAAAACTTAACTCTTTCCCAAACAAGCCCTGGTTTTTACATGTCTGCAGTACAAGTCTTCAGAAAACACTGTAACAGGCAATTTCTCCTTTTCCCACAGTGTTTTCTAGCCTTTCGGAAAACTTTCTGCCATTCAAATCAAATTCAAAATTGTCATCTGCAAACACTTTGAGTTTGGGACAGTCTAAAATTTGTCATTTAGGAAAGGGTTAAATCTGTACCACCCAAACCATATTTGTAATGACTATGAGAGGGAGGGCTTTGGAAAACAAGTGTTTCTCACAATTTTTTTTTAACCTGTCAAAATCAAAAATCATAAATTGATGATTTTAGCAATATCATATTTTGTTGTCTGCTACTGCTTTTGAAATTGAATTGGATGAGTCAAGAATTTTGTCATGTGGTAAAGGCTTGACTCTTTACTCCATAGATACTCATTTCTACCCATTACTTGTTGGAGCCTTTGGAAAACATTGTGGCAAAAGGTTTTCTATGCTATCAAAAGGTGTCATATACACATAAGAAACGGCATCATCCTTGCTGTTATTTAGGGTCAATTAGAGATACCATAGAAATGCCTTATTGAGTAAAGGGTTAACTCTTTACAGATAACAAAATTTTAGACTTGTCTAAATTGAAAGCATTTGCAGACAATAAAATAAATTTGAATCGAAAACTGAGACTTGATTTGGAAAAGGTAGAAAACATTGTGGGAAAAGGAGAAAATGCTGGTAACCAGCATTTTCTCCTTTTCCCACAATGTTTTCAAAGGCTTTCTTTCTCAGGGTCATTAACAGTCGGGATTGTGTGGAAAGTGTTTAAACACACATATGAACCATGCTCTGACAAAGGAAAAGGGAGTCTGAGTGTATTGCAACTCTGTGATGCATGTGACCAAGGAAGCAATCATATTCTTGTGGCTCCATAATAGCCACATTTTCTATCAACCAATTTAACCCTTTATTCCATAGATACCCATTTCTACGCATTGTTTGTAGGAGCCTTTGGAAAACATTGTGGCAAAAGGTGAAATTGCTCGTGACGAGCAATTTCACCTTTTGCCACAATGTTTTCCATACTATCAAAAGGTGTCGTATACACATAAGAAACAGCTTCATCCATGCTGTCATTTAGGGTCAATTAGAGGTACCATAGAAATGCCTCAAATGATTCAATTTTCCTTTGACAGAGATGAAAACTTTGTGGGAAAAGAAGACGAAATGTTAGTCACCAGCATTTTTTCGTTTTCTCACAAAGTTTTCAGAAGGTCTCTTCCTCAGTCAGGGTCGTTAAATGTTGACATTGTGAGGTAAAGGGTTAACTCTTTACCACATAATCCCGAATTTTAATATCCTGAGAAAGAAGCCTTTTGAAAACACTGTGGAAAAGGAGAAAATGCTTGTAACCAGCATTTTCTCCTTTTCCCACAGTGTTTTCTACCCTTCCTTGACCAAATTTCAATTTTTCAATCACCTTTATTTTGTCATCTGCAAAAGCTTTCAATTTGGAACAGTCTAAAATTTTTTCGTGTGGTAAAGAGTCAAATAATTATATAAATATTCCTCTTCGTATTTGTTTCGAGTAATAACTAATAAGCCTCATTTACTTCATGCTAGTAAGAAGGTCTGTAGCAAAAATACTGTAACAGTGTAATAGTGTTTCTGTTATATATATTCAGATCTTTACATAGAGGGAGTGATTTTGATTTCAAAATTAATAATATTGATAGTTCTTCACTAAACCCTATGTTGTTGGTACTCATTAGAATCATCTCATCGAGACGATTCTAATGAATACCAACAACATAGGTTTTGAAGAGAAATAATGGATTTAGATTACCATCTTATCTGGGGCTCTGTATGATTCCGTAATTTTTCAGAGATGTTGTCAATTATAGTTTGTACTGTAGATAATTTGGCACACTCCTATGTTTTCGCAGCCCTTTCTGAGATACAGTAGCTGAAAAAGGAGAAAATGCTGTTAACCAGCACTTTCTGTTTTTCCATCAATGTTTTATATCCTTAGGATTTTCCCTTGACTTTCTGATTGGAGCAGGGGGTCATTTGACCACTTTCAAATGTATAAAAGAAGGCACACCTATAAATATTGGGGTCATTTTGAAAATTTGGGAGTCAGAATTTAAAAAAAACAAGGTGTCGTGAAAAACCCTTCCCTTTTCATGGCAAATCTGAACATTTGAGACAAATGATTGTGCTGTCTGCAAATTCTTTCAGTCAACACAATCATGTCAAAGGTTCTGTGAGGTAAAGGGTGAACATGCTGATTACCAGCATTTTCTCCTTTTTTCTCAATCTTTTCTACCCTTAGTATCAATATATCTTCCAGAACTTTAACCCATTACCACACAATCCCTACTTTTGACACCCCTGAGAAAGAAGCCTCTAGAAAACATTGTGGGAAAAGAAGAAAATGCTGGTAACCAGCATTTTCTCCTTTTCCCACAATGTTTTCTACCCTTCACAAAACAAATTTCAAATTTTCAGTCACTTTTCTTTTGTCGTCTGCAAATGATTTCAATTTGGACGAACCTAAAATATTGTCGTTTGGTAATGAGTAAACCACATCTAATTGTGCCTATGCTTACCTTGGATACTGACTGGTCTGAAGTTTTGTCTTTTGGCTAAACCCTAAAGAGTGTGAATTAGACATTAAACAGATTTTCTTTCTATGTACACAAGACCTAGGTCCCTATTCACCAGCAATTCTTTAGAATATTATTACTCTTATCCTCAAAGTTTTTTAAATTTGAAAGTAACACTATAAATTATGATTGGCTAAACCTTTTGGTTTAGCCGATTAGAAGTTGAGTACCCACAACATAGGGTTTAGTGGAGAATGCTCAATATTTTCAATTTGAAATCAAAATCACTCCCTCTATCTGGAGCTCTTGTTAAAATTTTTCTGAAATTTTCAGGGCACTGTCACGTTACCCCCAGGGATTGTGTCAAGTCAAGTTTTGATGAAAAATGGGCAGCTGGTCATTGTGCAACAGCAAGGATCTTTAACTCAACCAGTTACGTCCAGTGTGAGTATGTCCCCCGTAACCTAATGATCGTCCGAATTTCAAGCCCTGGGGAGGTCGGCTTGCAAATCTCTATCGCAAGTTATCCTTCAGTATACCATAATGTGAGTTCTGAGCCTCAGTGAATAAACCACTTGGGACATTGCTCTAGTAGATTATTTATTTTGCCTCATAACTCCAAACGGTCGTTTATTGAACAATAAGCCGTGATAGAAAGATTATTTTGTAACTTATACAGTTACTCATTAATTCTGCAGTAAGAGAGGTGTAGATGCTTCTTTGAATAATCTAAATCAGACATTCCAAATGAGTAATTAATAACATGGATTTTAACCCTTTACTCCATAGATACTCATTTCTACGCATTGCTCGTAGGAGCATTTGGAAAACACTGTGGCAAAAGGTGAAATTGCTCGTAACGAGCAATTTCACCTTTTGCCACAGTGTTTTCTACACTATCGAAAGGTGTCATATACACATAAGAAACAACTTCATCCTTGCTGTTATTTAGGGTCAATTAGAGATGCCATAGAAATGCCTTATGGGGTAAAGGGTTAATGCATGAATCAAAGTGTTAGAGTCTGGATACAACACCTTTATTTGGACATGAGAACAGGGGATTGTGGGTTCGATCCTTGGCTAGGCAAATTTCTTTCTGAGGATTGATGATAGTCATTGCAACAGGAGTCATTCCTCTCCCAAAGCTGACCATTGTCTCGTCTGGACAATGGGCAGCATTTGGAAAGCAGCCAGGGGCTTGCAGAAGAAATTGTGCGGAGCACTGGTAAAAGAGACTCCAGGAAAGCATGGAGAGGTGCACTGGCCGCTGCGATATAACTGAAATTATGTTGTAAATGGAATTAAACACCATACAACCAATCAATTGGGCATAGTTCATAAGAAAACTTAGCGTCTCTTATTTTCCTCAAATCAACAAACAGACTCAGTTTCTTACTTAACCCTGTACTCCATAGATACTCGTTTCCACGCATTGCTCACAAGAGCCTTTGGAAAACATTGTGGCAAAAGGTGAAATTGCTCGTGACGAGCAATTTCACCTTTTGTCACAATGTTTTCTATGCTATCAAAAGGTGTCATTTACACATAAGAAACAGCTTCATCCTTGCTGTTATTTAGGGTCAATTAGAGATACCATAGAAATACCTTAAAGGGTAAAGGGTTAACTTGTTATTGTATTATTGAGACATGGTTCATGAACATTAACAGACTTAAATATTGTACTTAAATGCGAAGATGTTTCAGGTAGAATTCAGCAAAGTTGAGTCTAAGATTTGGTGTCATCTTATTGTGTAAGGATATAACTAAATTCTGCTAGTTTTTTAGCTCACCTGAGCACAACGTGCTCAAGCCGAGCTTTTAGGATCACCCGGTGTCCGTCGTGCGTCAGTGCGTCGTGCGTCGTCAACAATTCTTTAAACATCAACTCCTCCTAAACCGCTGGGCGGATTTGGACCAAACTTGGCTGGAATGTTCCTTGGGAGGTCCTCTTTAAAAATTGTTCACAGAATTTGATTCCCTCAAAAACTCTGGTTGCCATGGCAACGAAATGGAATTTTTTAGCAAATTCTTTAAAAATCTTCTTCTCTGAAACCGCTGGCCAGATTTTAAAATAATTTCACAAAGATGTTCCTTGGGTGACCCTTTTCAAAAATTTTTCGTGAAATTTTGATCCGTCAAGAAACATGGCTCTGGTGAATGGGGGCTTCTTGCACTATACAGAAATGATGAAATTCCTAAAAATTCTTCTTCTCTGAAACCGCTGGCCAGATTTTAAAATAATTTCACACAGATGTTTCTTAGGTGACCCTTTTCAAAAATTGTTCGTGAAATTTTGATCCGTCAAGAAACATGACTCTGGTGAATGGGGGCTTCTTGCACTGTAAAGAAATGAAGAAACTCTTAAAAATTCTTCTTCTCTGTAACCGCTGGTCAGATTTTAAAATAATTTCACGGAGATGTTCCTTGGATGACCCTTTTCAAAAATTGTTCGCGAAATTTTGATCTGTCGAGAAACATGGCTCTGGTGAATGGGGGCTTCATGCACTATACAGAAATGAAGAAATTCTTAAAAATTCTTCTTCTCAGAAACCGCTGGTTAGATTTTGAAATAATTTCACAGACTTGTTCCTTGGGTTACCCTTTCCAAAAAATCGTGCGCGAAATTTTGATTGGTCAAGAAACATGGCTCTGGTGAATGGGGGCTACTTGCACTATATAGAAATGAAGATATTCTTGAAAATTCTTCTTCTCTGAAATGGCTGGACAGATTTTGAAATAATTTCACAGAGATGTTCCTTGGATGACCCTTTTCTAAAATTGTTCGCAAAAATTTGATTGGCCAAGAAACATGGCTCTAGTGAATGGGGGCTACTTGCACTATATATATGGAAATGAAGAAATTCTTGAAAATTCTTCTTCTCTGAAACCTGTTGTCAGATTTTAAAATAATCTGACAGAGATGTTCCTTGGGGGACCCTTTCCAAAAGCTGTACATATAATTTTGATCCATCAAGAAACATGGCTCTTGTGAATGGGGGCTACTTGCACTATATGGACATGATGAAATTCTTTAAAATTCTCTTTCTCTGAAACCCCTGGTCAGATTTCGAAATTATTTCAGAGAGATGTTCCTTCGGTGACCCTTTTCAAAACTTGTTCGTAAATTTTGATCCATCAAGAAACATGGCTCTCATGGATGGGGACTACTTGCTCTTATACAGAAATGAAGAATTCTTAAAAATTCTTCTTTTTGAAACTGATTGTCAGATTTCGAAATGACTTTTACAGGTGACCTTTTGAAAATTGCTTGGCAGAATTATAAATTTGGTTCCAATGTTTCAATACCTCAAAAAAAAAATAGACTATGGTCATCTCAAAAATTCAGGTGAGCGATCCAGGGCCATCTTGGCCCTCTTGTTTATTGAGATAATACTATTTAAATGATAAAGTCAGTCAAAAAGACTTTTTGATGGATTTGAGCAAAACAAGAGAACGTACATTTTTACGTGATACATGGGCCTGGACCTGATATATGCATGTACATCTTTTATTCAGCATCCAAATTCACCTGCATCTCAGAGGCTGCCAAGTGGTCAGATCTTGATCCAGCCAGGAGGTCCAAATCAATCCCAGACAGTGGTACGGCAGCCGGTCCCCCAGACAGTGAATACTGCTAGGTCAAAGTCAGGAGTTCGAGTCAGCTTACACCAGAATGTGCAAACAGTGGTTGGTGGCTCGGCACAGGGGGTTGTATCTACTGTTGCCCATACTCAGGGAAGTGGGACTCAGTCAGGGCCTGTTGGACATGGTGATTGTTTTATTTGAATCATATTTTGTGTGACTTGTGTAGGCTTATTATTGTAGACTTAGGTTTACTTCCACACTCTACAGATCTATACTTAACTCTTTACCAAACGGCAAAATTTTGGACTTGTCCAAATTGAAAGCATCTGCAGATGACAAAATAAATGTGAATAAAAAAGTTGAAAATTGATTTGGAAAGGGTAGAAAACATTGTTGGAAAAGGAGAAAGTGCTGGTTTCCAGCATTTTCTCCTTTTCCAACAGCGTTTTCAAAGGCTTTCTTTCTCAGGGTCGTCAAAAGTCGGGATTGTGTGGTAAAATGTTTACACATAAATTAATAACTAGTCTGAATTTAATTTACTCGCAAATGACACTTAAGAGGTATCTCAAATGATTGAGTGTCTATGAGGGGGTAGAAAACATTATGAGTGTCTCCTTGTCCCACAATGTGTTCAATAGCCCTTCTTCTAGATAGTTTCTCACTCTCTCTCTTTCCCTCCCTGCCCTCTCCCTCCCTCGCCTCTCACTCTCACATCTTTCCTATCCCTCTCCCCCTTTAATTTCAGTCACTGATTATCTTGCCAAACAAACAAATTGTATCTCTCCTGTTATTCATTATAGCTTGATATAGCAAGTGGTGTCATGCATCTTTGTTATGCAGTGTAACCGCAATTAAAGATCCACATTATTCATATTTCGTAACAACTGGGTTATTCCTAGAACAAATTGATACTGATTTGCAAAACTATGTGAAAGAATATGCAGTTGCCATGTAGTAATTAACTCATTACCAAACAACAGTATTTTATGCTTGTCCAAATTGAAAGCATTAGCAGACAACAAAAAAGTGACTCAAAATTTGAAATTTGTTTAGCGAAGAGTAGAAAACATTGTGGGAAAAGGAGAAAAAGCTGGTTACCAGCATTTTCTCCTTTTCCCACAATGTTATTTAAATGCTTCTTTCTCAGGGCCATCAAAAGTAGGAATTGTGTGGTATTTGGTTAATCTGTCATTTTTCAACTGCGTTTTCAAAAGCCATCTACTACCAAGGTAAAAGGACAATTTTCATTCGAAAGTAATGAAATTTATTCCTTTTTTTTTTATCAGCTGCAAACCAACAACAGCAAATGTTGGACAATGTAAAGAAGTGTAAAAACTTTTTGTCAACTCTTATAAAGTTAGCAGCTAGTCAACCCGAAGCAACAGTCAGTAGTGTTCGTGATCTCATTCAAGGTTTAATAGTAAGTAAATCTCTTTTGAAACTTTCTGTACAAAATGACAAAATTTTCGGCAGGACCAGATTGAAAGAGCTTGCATAATTATGACAAATGTCGTTCAAAGGATGATTTCTGTTGTTAATAAGGTAAAAAACAATTGTGGGAAAAGAAGAAAATGCTGGTTACCAGTATTTTCTTCTTTTTCCCGCAATGCTTTCAATAACCATCTTCAGGGTCATTAAAACTTAAGACTGTGTGGTAAAAGTTTAAGTGATGGCTGGCAAAACACATTACTTAACTCATTACCAAATGACAAAATTTTAGCTTTGCCCAAATCGAAAGCATTTGCAGATGACAAAATAGAAGTGACTGAAAATGTAAAATATGTTTTGTGAACAGTAGAAAACATTATGGGAAAAGGAGAAAATGCTGGTTAAATGTTTTTGTAAAGGCTTCTTTCTCAGGTTCGTCAAAAGTATGGATTGTGTGATAATGAGTTAACTTTCATGTTTGCACCAAATCACTTTTGAAACTTGGTGAAAATTGTTGTAATCTTTTTTTTGTCATAAAGGGCTTAACCGTTTATCAAACAATCCCTGGTTATTTACAACCCTGAGATAGAAGCCTTTTGAAAAGAGTGTTGGAAAAGGAGAAAATGCTGGTAACCAGCATTCTACTCTTTTCCCACAATGTTTTCTCCCTACATGGAGACAGAGTTGAATTTTTGAGTTATTTGTGTTTTGTCATCTGCTAATACTTTCAATATGCACTGGTCTAAAATGTTGTTGTTTGATAAAGAGTTATGGAACAATTTGAGCCCAGGAAATGAAGTCACTTGGTAAGTCTAGAGGACTTTGAGACAACTTGCAATAGAAATATGACCATCTTATTGTAGAAAACATGGGAATGTAGTGTGCTTCATTTCAAAATAATACAGGATGACATTAACTTTAAAAAGAAATAATTTGACCAGACTTCATGCAGACAAATTTATCATCTTTGTCAAGCTGTCATACTAGTCAGCCAAAGTTTTGCCAGTCCATCTTGAAACACAGATTATCTAGATTCTGATACCTAACTTGAGTATGGGAAGCTCTCTGAGGTATTGGAGATAATATGAAAATGCTAACTTTGTCCTTTAACTCTTTACCACACGACAACATTTTAGACTGGTTCAAAATGAAAGCATTTGCAGACGACAATATAAAGGTGACTGAAAAATTGAAATTGGTTCTGGGAAGAGTAGAAAACACTGTGGGAAAAGGAGAAAATGCTGGTTACCAGCATTTTCTCCTTTTCCTACAGTGTTTTCAAAAGGCTTCCTTTTCAGGGGCGTCAAAAGTAGGGATTGTGTGGTAATGGGTTAACCCCTTACAACAAAATCTCAACTTTTAACAATTCTGAGAAAGGAGCCTTTAGAAAACTGGGGGAAAAGGAGAAAATGCTGGTTACCAGCATTTTCTCCTTTTCCCACAATGTTTTCCACCCTTCCCAAAAGAAATTTCTATTTTTGATTCACATTTATCTTGTCACCTGCAATGCTTTTCAATTTGAACCTATATAAAAATTTGCAGTGTGGTAAACTTATTTTTTCTGTCTCTTGCTAGGATGGTAAATTGCAGCCAGAGTTATTTACAGAGCGACTACAAAAAGAACTCAAGTCTTCTCCACAGCCTTATCTAGTGCCATTTCTCAAGGTAAAATGTCTGCTTCCTTAATTTACCCATACTAAACAATTTAGAGCTGCAGATGAGAGGGAGTGATGGTATTAAAAATCCATCATTTCTCTTCCAAATCCTATGTTGTGGGTACTCGTTAGAATTGTCTCACCAACAGCAAATATGTTTTCAAGGAATTAAGAATCTGTGAAAAAAAGGAAACAGAAGTTATTGAAAGGATAAAAAGCAAAAAGGTTTCAAAACATATCTTCCTTCTTGTAAGACAGGTGCATAGGCACTTGAGTCTTATTCTGTGAAAAGGGGGCTAAATTCATTTCTTTAATGGATTAAACCAGGCCAGTCCTTTTATTATGAATCTATAAGATCCATTTTGTATAACAACCTGTTGAATCATGGGATAGAATGGTCCTTTAACATACAGAGAAATGACAAAATCGTAAAGCAGGGTCCAAGAAATCCACTTGTCCGCTCTTCCTTACTTGTAAAAATTTGGTGAAGGCAAGTGTATTATCCTTCTTAGTCTAATTGCAGGATGTGTGCAAAATGGCAGGAGGACAAGTAATAATACTGAAATATTTTTGGACCCTGCTTAAAGGTGTCAGACTAGGTCAGCTGTGCAGGCTGACCTTGGTCAGTTTTTTTTTTTTTAAATTAAATGCAATAAGCCCCCTTTTCACAGAGCATTGATCATCTATTTTCTTTTCACAGAAAAGTTTACCCCTCCTACGACAATCTTTACTCAGTAATAAAATGAGTATAGATGGTGTGAGGCCACCCCCACTAGAGGTTGTACAGCAGCAAATGATTTCCTCCAGTCAGCCAACTAGTATTCATCACACCCAGGTATGTACTTCATTTACTGTCTACTGTCTTAGCCAACATTTTTACACCCTTTCCTTATCCAAAGCTATCATATTCAAATTTGCATAACCCTTTACCACACAATCCCAACTTTTAATGACACTGAGAAATAGGCTTTTTGAAAACATTGTGGGAAAAGGTGAAAGTGCTGGTAACCAGCATTTTCTCCTTTTCCCACAATATTTTCTACCCTAATGGAAACAAATTTCAATTTTTGAGTTGCGTTTGTTTTGTTGTCTGCAAGTGCTTTCAATTTGGACCTGTTTAAAGTTTTGTCATTTGGTGTAGAGTTAACTTAGCAGATTGTTACAAATTTTAGTTATATATTTAACCCTGTTCCACAGAACAAAATTTTAGATCTATCCAAATTAAAAGCATTTGTAGGCAACGATTTCAGAGTGGCTCATATGGTGCAGTTTTGTTTTGATAGGATAGAAAACTTTGTGGGAAAAGAAGAAAATGCTGGTTATAAGCATTTTCTCCTATTCCCACAATGTTTTCAAATGGCTTCTTCCTCAGTGGCATTAAAAGGTTAAAGGGTTGAAAGAAAGATTTGGAAACATTCTGTAGTGTAGAGCGATGGTATTGTAGTCGAAAGCCAGACTGTTAATCCAGAGGTTCGAGGTTCGATAGCCTGCCTGATCAAGACTTCTCTTAGATCTTGTATCTGAATCTTTCTCCTTAAAAGTCCATACCATACATACTTAGAGCACGGAAGGACATTCATCCTACAAAGTCAACATAATACATTCTGCTTTTATATTGTACAATGTCTGCATTCAGTACCTTATGTACACTATGTCTTAATAATTGACTGGTAAGTTTTTTGAACTATGTAATTGATGCAGAAATTGTTCATAAATAAAAATGAATAATGCAGTGTAGATCACCCTTTGATAACCTTATGTCCCATGGACTCAGTGCCTACCAGAAAACTAGGATGCATTGAGTCCCAAGGAGACAAAATAAGAATAAACCTAATTTGAATACTTACAAGCTTAAACTGTTACTGTAATACAGTGTTGTGCCTAGGCCAAAATTTTTTGGGGACACACGTGTCCCCCTACCTTAATATCAAGGGGACACTAGAAAAATCTAGGGGACACGTATCATACTTCCATCCGACTTTTGTAACCACGAGCCAATTTTTCTGAAATTTTCTGTCCTTTTTCTTACTAGTCCCAGAGGTCGAAGAAGCCCATGGTTCGGTATCTGCGCTGGTAGATGTTGACTGGTCACCGTCAGGATCAGATAACGCGATAGATTCGGGGTTTTCAACAGTCCTCTGCGATTCAATTTCGTCTGCAACTTTTCTATTTTTAACATTTCCCGACATAAAGTTGGTCAACCGCATCTGGTGTTTCACCATATTGTTTTATTGACAACAGTAAGACTGGTTTAAATATCGGATATCCCTAAGCGACTTTATCTCAGTAAATTCCGCGGTCACATTCTACGTTGCGCAGGTGCCCGTTGTAATTAACGCAATGTATGTAAATACCGAAATGGACTCCAGATAAGGAAAATTCGTCGGATTTTTGTGAGCGTGCCCGATATCCCGCAATGGCTTAAATTTTAAGGGACATTGTTAAAAAAAATTGCGGGAATCCCGCAATCCAATGGCCTAGGCACAACACTGATAATACATGTACCTTCATATTGGCATCTCCTTTAGTGTTATATAAGCTTTCTTTCCCTTCTAGAATGTTCCTAAAACTGCTGGTACCAGTAATCTATCCACCAAGCCAACAAGTACTCATCAGATAGTATCTCACTCTAACAAACCTAGCCTCACAAAGCAGATGAACATGGGAGCGGGCAATGTGCCAAGCACCGTAAAGGCCTTCCAGAGTCGGGTTGCAAGTCTTGCTTCAAGTCCTAGTCCTGGTCCATCCCACGCTGGTCACAAAGAGAAAAAGAAGTTTGAGTCGTTAAAGTAAGTAAATTTTGAAGGCTAAACCTTTTTTATAAGATCTGGGCCCATATTCACCAACCATTCATAAGAACATTCTTTGTCATATTCTCCAGAATTGTCTACATTTGTAAGTAACACTACTTCTGATTGGCTAAACCATTTGGTTTAGCCAATCATAAGTTGTGTTACTTACAAATTTAGAAAACCTTGGAGAATAAGACTAAGAATGTTCTCAAGAATGACTGGTGAATATGGACCCTGGACTCTGTTTTACTAAAGGTCATTGCGAACAAAAGTTGTGTAAGTTTTATGTAACTATAGTATGATGGCATAAACCTGCCAAGAGGTACGAGATAACTATCATGTTATTTTAGTAAACATTTTCAAAAATCAAAGTTGCCTGGAAATTTTATCTTTTTCCAGGAAACTTCTATTTACTGCAAAAAGTTGTACCTGTTTAATCATACAATATGATCAGTAAAGTTTGACACCTCTACCCTAATGCGTTCTCACAGATTTTGACCCCAACCCCATTGGCCTGGGCTTCAATAGCCGAGGTACCCTTTTTGCGCAAGCGCACCGCATTCCAAGATTATCAGTCGAGTCGAAATCCCCTTTGCACTTTAATATCAAATGCTAAATGTGTCGGCAGTTTTTCTCACTGTATCTCGGTGATCTTGTATTACATGCTGCTCTACATCTGTGATGATTTTGTCAGTGACTGACATTGATGGACAGCCAGATTTAGAGTAACCTTTAACAGAACCACATTCATGTTTAAACCAGTCCACTTCATTTATGCATATCAGATTTTTAAATGCAGATTCCACTTAATCTTTTTCTAAATCATTTTTGATTTCTGATAAATACTTTCCGAGTTTGAAGTAAACCTTAATGATTAATATAGGCTCAAATGTAATTTCCTCCAACATTATGGACCACTATCACTTTGCCTTATTGAATAAGACAAAATTTGAAAGCTAGAGTCAGCCACCAGATAATCAATGCTCACCTGTGGGATTTTTCGTATTTCTATGTGAAGTAGTTTAAAAATTAGAGGTAGTCCATGATCTTTATGACATCCTCGTATCTTTATTTATTTATTTTATTTATTTATTTTATTTATATATTTGTTTGTTTGTTTGTTTGTTTGTTTGTAGTAGTAGTAGGACTCATGACACAGAAAACTGGGTTCAAGCCTCTCTGGCTGCACCTGGTTTTTCACAGGAGTGTTCATGGGCAAGGCACTTCAGAGCCTAGCTTAGTACTGGTGAAACCAAGGAAAACATGTATATGTGAGCTGTGGCAGTGATATTTCTGAAATAATATTGAAAGCAGCATAAAACACCATTCAAACAAACAAGTGTGGAAAAAAGAGCTGAATAAACAAAGGAAAAGCTTTATAAAGGTGGAAATAACAATTTTTTTTGTCAAGGACAAGAAATTTTTGCTTAACAAACATAACTATTATGCAGTTTTTGCATCATTTAGTGTTATTAACCCATTACCACACAATCCCTACTTTTGACGCCCCTGAGAAAGAAGCCTTTTCGAAACACTGTAGGAAAAGGAGAAAATGCTGGTAACCAGCATTTTCTCCTTTTCCCACAGTGTTTTCTACCCTTCCCAGAACAAATTTCAATTTTTCAGTAATACCCCCGTTACACCAAACTCGTTCTCACTACGATCTGAAAAATGTAACCGAACGGGCTCAAACTGTGTTCAGACGGAGTGGACGGAGTATCAACGTATCTCAGTCTGTTTACGAACTTGATGGACGGGCTTAGACGGGGTTGATCGGGATTGGTGTTTCAGAACTTTGAGCCTGTTCAAAATTTTTGGGCGACCATCACGTTCTGCGCTTAGACGCAGTGACAACGTACTTCAAACGGAATTGACGTGCTACGAACGGAATTGCCGTACTTGAACCGTATTAGGGACGTGCCTTGACGTGGGGCGATCGGGCTTCAATAAGCAGTACGTGTGCGCACCGACCGGGTCCGTTTGTAGCCCGTTCATCCCGTTCTCAGACAGACTAAACTCGACCAAATTACGTTCTTAGTGCGTTGTTATTCCGTCTGAATACAAAAAAGCAAAATAAAAACGTCTAGACAGATTGCAACACGTTTTCCTACAGTTTCAAAAGTTCGCAAAAGGTTCTAAGTACGCTCTACTCGTTCTAAGTACGTTTATTGCGATTTCGTGCAGTTTTGACAACGTTCACCTCGTCTGCAGTACGTTCTGACAAGATATGGTATAAATACTTGCGTTTTCCCGCCGATTCGCCATTTGGGCATAGAATATTTCGGACCATGGATAATGTTCAAGCTCTGAATGTTCTGAATTTTGGCTTTTTGCATTTTTTGCTGGAAGCAGAGCACCAATACAATGAGATGTTGGAACAAGAGAGGAGAAAACCAAGAACCTGCTGGGTGAGGAAGTATTTAAAACCGCACTTCATACGTGAATGGGGCCAAAAAGGAGAAGTTATTCAGCACCCAGTGATCTCTTTCGGAGTGTTCAGGAGCACCATTGCCAGACTTCATTTTCTTGAGCTTGGTGTAGCGGGTCCTCAGGCTGTTCCAAGTGTCCTTATAGGACTCTAGCTTCTTATTGTAGAGTACTTCATGGGTCTTGAGCCATTCAACCATGGCTTCCTGTTGATCCATGGTGAGATTGGTGTATGTCTTGGTTTTCTTAAGTGCTGGCTTCTGACTCTGCTCTGCATTTCCCTCTGACATTTGACTTTCTGAATTGGAGGAAGAGTCATCAGAAGGTTCAGGGGAAACAGCACGCTCATTCTCTTCAGATCTATTTTCAGCGATAGGTTCAGAAGGTTCGGAATCTTGGGGATGATTTGGAGTGGCTTCAGATGAGCAGGTACTTTGGGACTTGGTAGGCGCTGCTTTCATGTGCAACATCTGTGTATTTCTTCTCTTGCGCGGAGGCATGGTACTCTCAAATATGAAGTATAAATGCAAGTCAAATATGTTGTCTTTGCTGTCTGAAGCCGCGAACGGGAATGAAAACTGGCAAAAACGCAATGGGTTTTTATAGCCCTCTGGTCAGAACGTGATTGCAATTACGTTTTGAACGCACCAGGAACGTAGTAAGAACGTGATTGGAACGAGTACAACTGTCCTTGAACGAAATGGTCGTGTTACGAACTAGTTAGAACGGATTCGGACGTACAAGGAACGTCGAGGAACTAGTTATGAACGGGCTCAAACTGACTGCAGACGGGTATAGACTGGTTGAGGACGGTGTCCCTAGTACGAGAACGGGTAATTTTACCAGATTTGAACTTGATAAAGACGGACTGCAGACGGAATAAGAACGGGATGCACATACTTGGAACTGTTTACGAACTTACAATGAACTTACTATGATCACAATATAGACATTGTACGGCTGAAACAACACGTTCAATCCCGACCACAACCCGTTTTGAGATATTGTCAGGACGAAGTTGAACGTTCTGCGAACTAGTTTGGTGTAACGGGGGCATAACCTTTATTTTGTGGTCTGCCAATGCTTTCAATTTGGACGAGTCTAAAATTTGTCGTGTGGTAAAGAGTTAAATGATGTTTCTATAGACAGACAGGAAAACCAATGATTATTTCATGTTTCCCTTGTTTACCACAGGGATGATGATGACATAAACGATGTAGCAACAATGGGTGGGGTAAACTTGAGTGAAGAAAGTAGAAATATTTTAGCAACTAATGCAGAGTATATAGGAACACAAATTAGATCTTGTAAAGATGAGGCCTTCTTGTTTCATGGTCCATTATTGAGCAGGATTACTGCAATTGGTAAGTTAACTTCTGTGAAATGTTTGTCTTGCTTTGGAGGAATTTTTTGATGCAGTCTAAGAAGAATTTAGTTTGTTTGCCACAATGTTTTCTACACTACCAAGTAGAAATCCCATCTATTTGCACAAATTTGGCCAAGTCTATAATGCTGTTCTCTGGTGAAGAAATTTTGTGTAATGTAATATCTTGCTCCTGTAATACCATTTACAATAGACTTAACTCAGACCTCAGAAAATTTATATGAGGAATGAAGAGCAGAAAGAGTTAAACTCTTTACCAAATGACCTAATTTTAAACTACATGTAGTTCAAGTTGGAAGCATTTGCAGATTACAAAAGTAATATGACTCAAAAGTTTAACCCATTACCAAACAACAATATTTTGGACTGGTCTAAATTGAAAGCATTAGCAGACAACAAAATAAATGTGAATCAAAAATTGAAATTCAATTTGGGAAGGGTAGAAAACCTTGTGGGAAAAGGAGAAAATGCTGGTTACCAGCATTTTCTCCTTTTTTGACAGTGTTTTCTAAAGGCTTCGTTCTCAGGGTCGTCAAAGGTAGGGATTGTGTGGTAATGGATTAAATTTGCATTGGGAAGTTAAAAAACACTATGGAAGAAGGAGAAAATGCTGGTTATTAGCATTTTCTCCTTTTTCCATGTTTTCAAATACTTTCTTCAGAATCATTTAAGTCGAGACTGTGTGGTAAAGAGTGGGGGGAAAAAAACGGTGATTTTGAAAATGTTAACTCTTTCCAAAGGCATAATTTTGTCTTGTCCAAATTAAAATCATTTGTAGATGAACCTTTCATAGAATTGTGATTGGCTCAAATAAGCAGATTTCTTTTTAAAAAAAAATCACTGTATGTAGGAAAAGGAGAAATAGCTTTTCCACAGTATTTCTTTCATTTATAATTGTCATGCTTTCTTTAAATTCTTAGCATTTCCGTGCTTTTTCTAACCTATTTGCCGTCTTCTACATACACGAATTCCTTAGATGCAGCAATCAGTTGCGAAGTATAGATTATTTCTGTCTCTAGTATCATCAGACCTCGAAAAGGATATTTTACTGTGTCCCTCTGCATTGCAAGCCATGCAGACTGAGGTGCCAGGACTTAGTAACTCTTGCATTTTTCTTCTCATTAAATTCCATTTTCCTCTTGTTTCAGCAAATAAACATGGTATATCAGAGGTTCCAACAGACGTAGTTAATTTAGTATCACATGCCACTCAAGAGAGATTACGACACATTGTAGAAAAATTATCCACAATAGCTGAACAGAGAACAGAAATCTATAAAGTGAGTGATGTAATCAGTGTTAAATCTTTACCAAACAATCCCTGGTTTTTACGGGTCAGGAATAGAAGCCTTTTGAAAACATTGTGGGAAAAGGAGAAAATGATGGTAACCAGCATTTTCTCCTTTTCCCACAATGTTTTCTACCCTATCATATAGAAAAATCATCTTTTTAGCAACTGTTAATTTTTCATCTGCAAAATGCTTTCAATTTGGTCTAGTCCAAATTTTTTGTCATTTAGGAAAGGGTTAACTCTTTACCAAACAACAAAATTTTAGACTGGTCCAAATTGAAAGCACTTGCAGAAGATAAATTAAAGGTACCTCAAAATTGAAGTTTGTTTCCAGCAGGGTAGAAAACATTGTGGGAAAAGGAGAAAATGCTGGTAACCAGCATTTTCTCCTTTTCCCACAGTGTTTTCAATAGGCTACTATCTCAGGGTCGTAAAAACCAGGGGTTGTTTGGTCAAAGGTTAAAAAATGTTGAAATTAAAATCAAATTTGATGATGACAATGGAAGGAGAAGTACTAGTCTGTAATGTTGAAATTGAAATATTGCTTTTTGCCTTTTTCAAGAGTGTTTCAAGTGAAATCTTAGAAAAACCTTGTGTATGCTCAAGAGGCCACATTTTCAGTCCAAAACGCTAGAAAATTGGTCAGACTGTTTGTCTTGATGATACCTTGCACAAGTTTGAAAGTAGGTCATGTCTGGTCAATAACTAGATGATGATCACTTGGTCAAATCCTAGAAAAACCTTCAGCACTGTCTAGAGACCACATTTTCAGTCCAAAAGATCTGAAAAGCAGTCAGAATGTTTGTTTTGATGATACCTAGGACTAGTATGAAAATTGATCATGTGGGATGTAAAACTAGATCACTCGGTCAAATCTTACCAAAACCTAGTCTATGCTCTTGAGGCCTTATTTTCCGTCCAAAAATCTTGAAAATTAGGCATAATGTTTGTCTTGATGATACATTGTACAAGTTTGAAAATGGGTCATATCCGGTCAATACTAGGTCACTACTCACTAGGCCAAAATCTTTGAAAATCTTGTGTACTTTCAGTTTCTGGAAGCCACATTTTTAGCGCAGTACTCAAAAAACTTGGTCAGAATGTTTAGTTTGATGATTTCTTGGACCAGATTGCAAGTGGGTCATTTTGGGTCAATAAATAAGTCACTGTCTTGGATCTTTGATTAAAACCTTTTTCAGTCAAATACTTATGAAAATCTTGGTAGAATGTTTGTCATTTTATATCAAAGGAGATTGAGAATTGGTCATGTTTGGTCAAAAGACTCAGGTGAGTGACTTCAGGGCCATCATGACCCTCTTGTTTTCTGTTACAGATAAATGACAAATTTGAACCATCAGTAGATGTAAAATCCCAGCTGAAATTTTTAGAAGAATTAGATGTTATGGAACGCAAAAGACACGATGAGCAGGAAAAAGAGATGCTTAGACGTGCAGCCAAGGTATTGTATTTTGTTAGCTTATTGACATTGTCCATTGTGAATGAGCCATACTCTATGAAAATAATTTAATGCATCTACAAATGGTTTTGACCCATGGCAGCCTGTGCGGACTGGTATGTTTCAAAACTCTTAACCCTTTTCCACACAATCCAGACTTTTAACGACCCTGATTGAGAAAACTTTTGAAAACATTGTGGGAAAAGGAGAAACCAGCATTTTCTACTTTTTCCACAATGTTTTTTTTACCTTTCCCAAATCAAACTTTAATTTTGATTTACATTTATTTTGTTGTCTGCAAATGCTTCCAATTTGGACCTGTCTAAACTGTTGTGGTTTGGTAAAGAGTTAACTTTATATTAATTGTCTGCATGGCCAAGGACCATTCTACCACATGATTCTGTGGTTGTTAGATGAAATGGCTTTTATGGATCTATTTTTATATGATGACTTGCTTTGTATTATACATCAAGAAGATGCATTAAACCCCTTTTTGCCAGAGCATGGCTCGTGTTGCTTTTAACATGAGAAAAAGTGCATTCAGGTATTTGCGTAAAGTGTTGGCTCCATTAGCCTGTGCTAATTTGAAACAAATCTTTTTGTTACTATGTAAAATTCTGTTATGTGCAAGTTTACTAAAGAACAAAATCTAATGTAGACATAAAATGCGGTCTCACATTAGCATGGGAGGACTGTGCAGGCTGATAGGAGAGGACACTTGAAGCAAATGTCCGAATGCCCCTTTTGGCGTGCTGCAGGCCTTATATGGATGTTGGTTAGTGGCTGATTAGATTAGACTGTGATATCTGTAATGTTGTAGACTTACTTCTGTAGGTTAATCTTCAGGGTTTATAAGTCAATTTCAACCATTGTATCATAACAGACCCTCATAGATTCAGTTTGAGTCTGTTTTTACCTATCTTCAGTTTTGTTTCGGCTTTATGTCAGTTGCAGTGTTGTAAAGTAAACGAATTGCCTTGTTCAGGCAAATCTTACATGTGTCAGCAGAAAACATTGTTACAAAAGAAGACATTACTCAGCAGGAGTGATATAGATATACATTGTTTTCTCATTTTAATATTTATCAACCCAATACTGGATTATTTTTTGGTAATTTGTAAGGACTATGCAAGAAAATTAGTCATTAAAAATTTTTGATGGGTATTGAGGTCACTGTCTTGCTTTCTTCCATCAATTGACTTCTTTACTGATACATATTGAAAGTGAAAGAATTAACGCTTTACTACATGACAGTACCTTATTCTAGTCCAAATTGAAGGCATTTTGCAGGCAACAAATTCAATGTGACTCTTATGAGTGACTTTAATTCTGAAAAGTAAGAAAACATTGTGGGAAGAGGAGAAAATGCTGGTTACCAGCATTTTCTCCTTTTCACACAATTTTTTCAAATGTCTAGTTTCCAAGGGACTATAAAAGTTGTGATTGTGTGGTAAAGGATTAAATGACTAAACATCTTTTATTCCTTTATATTTTTATGACTTTATTAATGTTGTTTTCTTAGTATCTCTGTACCTCTCATACATGGGTGATGTTTAGGTTCTGAAAATTGTTATGTTCTGAATTTCTGATAAGAATTTCAAATTGCTTTTTATTTCTAGAGTCGAACAAAACATGAGGACCCAGAACATTTAAAACTGAAACAAAGAGCCAAAGATGTAAGTGTTTAAAGCTTCAGGGCTTGTATTCACCAACTATTTAAAGAGTGTTCTTAGTCTTATTCTCCAGAATTTCCTACATTTGTAAGTAACACTCTACTGATTGGCTTAACCAAATAGTTGTGTGACTTACAAATTTAGAAAACCTTGGAGAATAAGACTATGAATGTTTTCAAGAATGAATGGTGAATACGGGCCCAGGTCTTTTACAGTCCACAATTTTACCAACCTATATGTATGTAATATGCTTTCATACATGTAGGTAAATTAGAACAGTTTAACCTGTATCCTGCTAAATAAGTTGAACTTTCAAGCTGACTGTAAAAAATCGAAATGAAACCACATACACAGCTCCGGATAGAGGGAGTGATTTTGATTTCAAAATTGAAAATATTAATTATTCTCTTCCAAACCCTATGTTGTAGGTACTCATTAGAATTGTCTCATCGAGACAATTCTTATGAGTACCCACAACATAGGGTTTGGAAGAGAAATAATGGATTTAGAATACCATCACTCCCTCTTATCTGGAGGTCTGTACCTAAAACGTTTTTTAGAGAAAAATCTTATCAGACACCATAAATTCAAGATCAGACTGCACATTCTGTGGAGTTTGATCTTCATCTACTCTGCATAAGGTCAGTAAGTTGCGCTTAGCAGCCTAAGGGTCAAGAAGCATTTGATTGTAAGTAGCAAACGAGAGTGAAACATTTATATTAACCCATTACCACACAATCTCTACTTTTGACAAGCCTGAGAAAGAAGCCTTAAGAAAACATTGTTGGAAAAGGAGAAAATGCTGGTAACCAGCATTTTCTCCTTTTCCCACAATGTTTTCTACCCTTCACAAAACAAATTTCAAATTTTCAGTCACTTTTATTTTGTCATCTGCAAATGCTTTCAATTTGGACAAGCCTAAAATATTGTTGTTTGGTAATGAGTTAAACCTTGACTGTCTGATGAGTTAGTGACACTAGAGGAGAATGATTTTAAAGACTTGTGGGAAATAGACATCTCTACTTCTTACCCTTTCAAAGAGAAATCTGATCATCAAATTTTTTGTGCTGCATGTTTGTTGTTGCCTACCACTGTTTTCAAGTTGGACAGGTCTAAGACAGTAAACAAGGAAAGAGATTATTAATTATTACTAGCATTAATCATGTATACATTTTTGAACATCTGTCACAGATAATTTCTGTACAGACACTTTCTCTTCAGTATTCTTTGAACACACCCTAACTTGCAAATACTGTATATCTTTTTCTTTTTCGTTCACTTTTACACGGAAAATGTCCATAAACACTTAAAAGGTCTTAGCCCAACTTAAAGATTTCTTTAGCATCATGGAGTAGAACAAGATTAGACTGCAGGGAAAATGTTTTATATTTTTACCAAACATCTGTGAAACTGCAAAATTTCTGCTGCTTTTCTCAACTTGAAGTTAAATGGTCCATTTCTAGATTTAAGCAATCTTGGAGTTGATAAACATGGTATGGAAGGCCTTTTAACACATTACGATACAATCATTACTTTTGACAACCCCGAGAAAGAAGCCTGTAGAAAACATTGTGGGAAAAGGAGAAAATACTGGTCACCAGCATTTTCTCCTTTTCCCACCATGTTTTCTACCCTTCACAAAACAAATTTCAAATTTTCAGTCACTTTTATATTGTCATCTGCAAATGCTTTCGATTTGGACAAGCCAAAAATTTTGTCATTTGGTAGTGAGCTAAAAGTTTCAGTATTATCTGATATGCACAAGGCATGATATCCCTTTCCTCCTCTTATTAGCTCCAACAAGCAGAAATGGAAGAAGCTCGACAAAGGGAAGCCAATTTGACAGCATTGGCAGCAATAGGTCCAAGAAAGAAACGAAAATTAGACACAACAGAATCTGTGGTATGTTTTACCGGTATTATGAAAACTCTGCTGAACCTATATACAGAGTGTTCCTAGTTTCTGAGTTTATTATTATGTATTCAGCCTATTTCCTCCTGAAAAAGATCTGATGCAAACGATTTTGAAAATACCAATGTGAAATATAGAGTGGAAAAAAAATTATATGTTGATACAACTGAAAATATTGCGAACAAAAGGAGGAATTTATCTTGATGAGCAATTTCTCTTTTTGCACACAATGATTTCATGAGTGCTGAATTTCAAGACAAACTAAGGGCAAAAAGTAAATATTGTTCAGAGGAATGTTATTACACATTCATTTCCCCCCCTACACACACACACGCATGCTTTTTCCAGTGTTACAGGAATCGGATGATTCTAAAGAATTATATTCTATGCTTGAATTAGGGTTATTCTCCATATTGCAGTATTTTACTTAGTGTTCAAAATATAGAATGGCCAAAGATCTGAAAAAATAAGGAAAACAGTCACTTTTTTCATGATACAACCCTTTGACGAATAATTATGTATTAAATGTCTAAAATTTTGTTGTTTGGTAAAGAGTTAAATAAAAAAGTGTAGACAAAAGAGAAAATAATGTTTGTTGTTTTTGTAGCAGCGAAAGAAGATTTAGGAATATATGAATGGTGCTATATGGCCCATTTACCACCAGGATTGTTATTGTTGGAATAAAAAGTTGAGATGAGTTTGAAAAGATCTATGAAACAAAATGATGGAACCTCCATTGAGTTCAGTACACCCTCACCATAGATATTTCCATTATGTGATTGTACACATAGGATAGATGATAGAATAAAGTAAAAATTTCAGAGTATTTGTTGATTGAAATGAAAAAAAAAAATATGTTTTTTTTTTCAGAGTAATACACCAGGGTCAAACATATCTAATGGTATAGGATCTTCAACTAGGGCAGTAAGTATTTCATGTTCTTATGACAAACTATTTCATATGTATAACTATTAGCCAGATGAATAATAGTCACTCTTACAGATTGGAGATCAAAGTCTGACTGCTGATGATCTTTTTTTTGGGGGGTGGGGTATAGTGGAATCGGCCTGCCTTTCAGTGTGTCTGTCCATCCATGTGTCCGCCAGTGTACAAATAATTGCCTGTTTCTTTCAAAGCAGCAGATGTTAAGTCACATTCACTGACAGCTCTAGCTCTCACTGTTTTCACACAACATGATTTTATATTTGTGCAAGATTATACAAATTTCAAATTTTCAGTCACTTTTATTTTGTCATCTGCAAATCCTTTCGATTTGGACAAACTTAAAATTTTGTTATTTGGTAATGAGTTAAGAGTTAACCTACAGAACTTAGTGAGAGGGCTTAATATCATCTACTTTCTGGACATGTTTTCATGTATTTGACTGGACTTTATATTGATAAATCACAAGCATATTTCGGAGTCATCAGCTGTAAATTCTTTTTTTCCCTTTACAACACAATCCTGAATTTAACCCATTACCAAACGACAATATTATAGACTTGCCCAAATTCAAAGCATTTGCAGACGACATAATAAAAGTGACTGAAAAATTAGAATTGTTTTGTGAAGGGTAGAAAACATTGTGGGAAAAGGAGAAAATGCTGGTTACCAGCATTTTCTCCTTTTTCCACAATGTTTTCTAAAGGCTTCTTTCTCGGGGGCGTCAAAAGTAGGGATTGTGTGGTAATGGGTTAATGACCATGGCAGAGGAGCCTTTTTAAAAGTTTTTGGGAAAAGGTGAAAATTCTAGCAAACCACATTTTCTTCTTTCTCCCACAATGTTTTCTACCCTTTTAATGACACTGTGAAAGAAACCTTTTGAAAACATTATGGGAAAAAGAGAAAGTGCTGGTAACCAGCATTTTCTCCTTTTCCCACATTGTTTTCAGCCCTTCCCAAAACAAAATTCAATTCTCTTTTCAAAGTTACTTTTGTTTTGTCATCTGCAAATGCTTTCAATCTGAACCATTCTTAAATATTTTGTTTCGTAAAGACTTAACCAAAAAAAAAAGCAAAATTTATCTTCTGCAAAAGCTTTGAATTTGGACTGGTGTAGAATGATGTTGATTGTTAACCCATTAACACACGAGAAAAATTTAGACTGGTCCAAATTGAAAGCGTTTGCAGACGACAAAATAAAAGTGACTGAAAAATTGAAATTTGTTCTGGAAAGGGTAGAAAACACTGTGGGAAAAGGAGAAAATGCTGGTTACCAGCATTTTCTCCTTTTCCCACAGGGTTTTCAAAAGGCTTCTTTCTCAGGGGCCTCAAAAGTAGGGATTATGTGGTAAAGGGTTAAATGGTTAACAGAATTAACCCATTACCACACAATCCCTACTTTTGACGCCCCTGAGAAAGATGCCTTTAGAAAACGTGGAAAAAAGAGAAAATGCTGGTACCAGCATTTTCTCCTTTTCCCACAGTGTTTCCTACCCTTCACAAAACAAATTTCAAATTTTCATTCAGTTCTATTTTGACATCTACAAATGCTTTGGATTTGGACAAGTCTAAAATATTGTAGTTTGGTAATGAGTTAACAGAATCAACCCTTTCCCAAACGACAAATTTTAGACTCTTCCAAACCCAAAGAGTTTGCAGACGACAATTTTAAATCCAATAGAAATATCAGAAAGTTCTCCAAATGGGTAGAAAACACTGAGAAAAGGAGAAATTCATCGTTACGAGCAATTTCTCCTTTTCCCACAGTGTTTTCAAAAGGCTTTTACTGCAGACACGTAAAAACAAGGGTTTGTTTGGGAAAGGGTTAATCAGCCTTATGATATTAGTTTTAATATCTTTGTTTTCTTTTCAGTCCCTACGACCAAGAATAAAGAGAGTCAACCTCAGGGACCTTTTGTTTTTAATGGAACAAGACCGAACTCTCAGTAAATCCAATCTATTATATAGAACGTTGTTGAGGTGAAACTTAGCTTAGGTGTAGCATAGCAACAGTTTCCATAGTGATGTGCTGACTGGAAGACATCTTCTGTGATACAAAATGGCAGTGATCGTCTGTGTATAGATTCCTGTGAAAGATTAAGTTAAACCTAAAGTCTTGAATAATCCTGTGCTCTAAAGTGTCGAGAGAGAGAGCCTTTTGCAAATATGTCGGAAATAGGTGGATTGCTTGTAAAAAGTACTTTCTCCTTTTCTCGCAGTGCTTTCTACATGTATGTACGGATTTCTGGTGGTATTGTCATTGTTGAGTAGTCTAAAATTTCTAAAATTGGAAAGGGATAAAGTGCTAAAGAAATGGATATTTTCAAGCTGAAATGAAATCTCTCCCATTTTGTCCAAATTTAACCCGTTAACCACACAGTAAAAGTTTAGACCTATCCAAATTGAAAGCATTTGCATACGGAAATTTTAAAGTGGCTCAAATGGTGCAATTTTACTTTGACAGAGTAGTAAACTTTCTGGGAAAAGGAGAAAATGCTGGTTACTGGCATTTTCTCCTTTTCCTAGAAAGTTTTCTAAAGGCTTCTTCCTTAGGAGTATTAAAAGTCGTCATTGTTTGGTATAGGATTAAGGCAGTTTTGAGCAGTCTTACCAAAAATCAAGGATTGTAGATCTAAGATTTGACTCCACATTCTGTATGGTTCTGGGTCAGTATTCAACAAACATTCTCAAGAATATTCTTTGTCTATTTTTCAAGAGTTTCATAGAATTGAAAGTAACAAAACTTGTGATTGGCTAAACCATTTGGTTTAGCCAATCAGAAGTTTTGTTACTTTCAAATTTGTCAAATTCTGGAGTATAAGACTGAGAACATGTTTAATGATGGTTGGTAAATTCAGTCCAAGTTCTGTATTCATCTGCCATTGGTGACTAAAATTTCATCAACACTTTACGACACAATCCCGACTTTTAATGACCCTGTTAAAGAAGCCTTCTGAAAACATTGTGGGAAAACGAGAAAATGCTGGTGAACAATGTTTTCTTCCCTTCGTAAATCAGTTTCAGAGTTTTAGGCACGTTTATTTTGTCGTCTGCAAATGCTCTCAATTTGGAACAGTCTAAAATTCTTTCGTTTGGTAAAGAGTTAAAAATTCATAGACTACCTTTTAATCCTTTTACCATACAATACCACAACTTGTAACGTTAAAACAACTTAGCAACATTGAAGAAGAAAGCTTTTGGAAGCATAGTAGAAAAAAAAGGAATATGCATTTTGCCAGCTTTTTCTCCTTTTCCCACACAGTTTTCTAATCCTTGCAAACAATTTTGAGTTGCATTTATTGTCTTGTCTGACACTTTAATTGGGAACAAGCCTAAAGAATTTGTTGCAATAAAGGGTTAAATGTTTGATGAAGACCTACTCTGTCTATGAATGTAACTGATTTAGGCCACTGGTTTGGTCAATGCTTTTGACCCTTTACCATGTGATAACATTTTCCTCTGTAGAAATATAGAAAAAAATGTGGAAAAAGGAGAACATGCTGGTTATCAGTGTTTTCTCCTTTTCCAAGAATGATCTCAAAACATATGTTATATGATCATTAAAAATCTCGATAAACAATCTGTAATTATGAAAAAATGGAAAGAAAAAGAAATTTAAAAAAGATCTAACTTGGAAATTGTTAAACTGAGAAACATATACTCATTGTGTATTTGCTATCTGGGGATAAAATGTAAAGATGCAGTGCAGTTTTGTTGTCAAGGTATCTTAGGTATTATGTTAAAGATGCTTGGATTTGATCCTGGCAGTGTGCTAGTGTCCAAGGCACTTCAGAGGACAAGTAAGGTATGAGTAAATAGCTGACATTTCTGAAATACATGTACTGTGAATATTGATTTGTTGGAGAGAAAGAAAAACTGATGAGAAAATAAAACTTTTTTATCTCTGTACCAAATGACCGAATTATGGATTGGTTCAAATTGAAAGCATTTGCAGACAACAAAATAAATTTGACTGAAAATATGACATTGATATGGGAAGGGTAGAAAACATTATGAGAAAAGGAGAAAATGCTGGGGTCCCATAATATGAGCTATTTGAGAATACAGCTGAAAAAGGAAAAACTGCTTTGTATTAAGTTTGATTTCTTCTTTTATCCTAAAGCTTTTACATATTCTGTTCTGCTAAATACCAAAAGTCACCTGTATGAGGTAATAACATACAGTCTGGTCTTTGCAAAGCTAGATGAAATTTATTGTTATATCTGGATTTCTGAATTAGAGACACTGTTTTCTGACATCTTCCTGATTTTTCTATGGCAGTATTTATCAGCCATTCATCACATTTCCTAATGCCAAAATTTTGGACTCCTCAAAACTGAATGCTTTTGCAGGCAACAAATAAAGTATGGATGAAGTAATTTTTTTTTTTGAAACATTGTAGTTAACTCATTACCACATGAGAATATTTTAAGCTTGTCCGAATCGAAAGCATTTGCAGACGACATAATAAAAGTGACTGAAAATTTGAAATTTGTCTTGTGAAGGGTAGAAAACATTGTGGGAAAAGGAGAAAATGCTGGTCACCAGCATTTTCTCCTTTTTCCACAATGTTTTCTAAAGGCTTCTTTATCAGGGGCATCAAAAGTAGGGATTGTGTGGTAATGGATTAAGGGTATGACTCCCTAATGCAGATTCCTGTAACATTCCCTTTCATTGCCGAAAAACATACAGACTCAGCTAACACTCAAGTATTAATTTATAATTGATCGGCAGAGAGACACTGGTTCTCCACATTTGTTATGGATTACCTGAGATCTTAGCTGAATCTGTATTGTGAAAGGTAATGTTAGATGAATCCCAGTGGGGTACCCCATTCTTAACCCATTACCACACAATCCCTACTTTTGATGCCCCTGAGAAAGAAGCCTTTTGAAAACACAATGGGAAAAGTAGAAAATGCTGGTAACCAGCATTTTCTCCTTTTCCCACAGTGTTTTCTACCCTTCCCAGAACAAATTTCAATTTTTCAGTCACCTTTATTTTGTCGTCTGCAAATGCTTTTCAATTTGGATCAGTCTAAAATTTTCTCGTGTGGTAAAGAGTTAAAGGGGGAAAATCCTGGTAACCTGTATTGTCCCCATTTCCCACATTGTTTTCAAAAGCTTTCTTTCTGAGGGTCTTTACAAGTCAAGATTGATTGGTAAAAGGACAATTAATTTCAATTTCTGAAACCCAAAGCTAGAAATTTGATTGGCAGATAGGTAAGTATCCTAGCCAATCAGATGCCTAGTTTTGGCATAAAGAATTGGAGCAATAAGTTATGTGAATATGATTAACTATTTTGCATTATTGTACTTAAAGGTATAAAGCTCTATTTAATTCTTTGACTTTTGTTTACTTCTTTTGTACTGATATTTTTTCTTAGATTGGATTTTGAAAAAAAAACAAAATAAATGAATATAAAGGTGCAAAGTGTTATTTAATAAATGAGCCTTGCTTTGTGAGAAGGAAGCTTAATGCATCTGCGAAAACTGTCAACCCACGTCACCCTACTCAGTGCATGCAGGCTGACCTGGGTCAAACTTTTTGCTATTGGTCAGTTTTCTTTACATTGAAGCACTAGTCTACCACATGATGAAGACGGTTCTTTTAACCCTTTCCCAAACAATCCCTGGTTTTCACGACCCTGAGAAAGAAGCCTTTTGAATACATTGTTGGAAAAGGAGAACATGCTGGTAACCAGCATGTTCTCCTTTTCCCACAATGCTTTCTACCCTGCTGGAAACAAATTTCAATTTTTGACTTGCATTTATTTTGTCGTCTGCAAGTGCTTTCAATTTGGATCAGTCTGTGCTTTCAATTTGGATCGGTCTAAAATTTTGTCGTTTGGTAAAGAGTTAACCCTTTACTCCACAGATACTCATTTCTACGCATTGCTTGTAGGGGCCTTTGGAAAACATTGTGGCAAAAGGTGAAATTGCTCGTGACGAGCAATTGCACCTTTTGCCACAATGTTTTCTACACCATCAAAAGGTGTAGTATACACATAAACAGTTTCATCCTTGCTGATAATTTAGGGTCAATTAGACATACCATAGAAAAGCCTTATGGGGTAAAGGGTTAAATAGTGGCTCTTATAAATCCATAATTATGTGACGACTTGAGCTGGTATGATTTATGATTATCATGGAGATGCATTGAGCCCCCTTTTGCCAGAGCTTGGCTTAAATATTTTTTCAATGCAATTGAAGGCTGGATAGCCATAGCTTATTAACTCTTTACCAGACGACAAAATCGTAGACTGGTCCAAATTGAAAGCATTTGGAGATAACGAAATAAACGTGACTGAAAATTTGAAAATAATTTTGTGAAGGGTAGAAAACATTGTGGAAAATGGAGAAAATGCTGGTCACCAGCATTTTTCTCCTTTTTCCACAATGTTTTCAAAAGGCTTCCTTCTCAGGGTCGTTAAAAGTCGGGATTGTGTGGTAAAGAGTTAAGCACCCTTTTGCCACAGCTTGGCTTAAATATTTTTTCAATGCAATTGAGGGCCAGATGGCCATAGCTTATTAACTCTTTACCAGACGACAAAAATGGTAGACTGGCCAAAATCGAAAGCATTTGCAGATGACAAAATAAAAGTGACCAAAAAAATTAAACTTGGTTAACTTTGGGAAAGGTAGAAAAGATTGTGGGAAAAGGAGAAAATGCTGGTTACCAGCATTTTCTCCTTTTTGCAGGATGTTTTCAAAAGGCTTCTTCCTGAGGGGTGTTAAAAGTCGTCATTGTGTGGTAAAGGGTTAATCTATCAATTATGGTACATGTTCAGTGAGAGAGTAAATTCACAGATCACACCTGAGCATAGTCGGACCTTATTTCATAGTGTTTTCCATGGCTTTTCGCTTTGTTAGCTCCAGTGGCCTGAGCCCGATGAGCTAATGCCATTGCCCTGTGTCTTTGTAAGTCACCTTGTCCATGCCTAACTTAACTTTTCTTTCAAACATCTCTGAAGCTACCTATCCAATTTTTGCATAACTTCACAGAAATGATACTGCCATTGTTCTCTTCAGAAATTCTTTATCTCTTTACCAAATGACCGTTGTCTGTGCATGTCATATTCTTCGAAGATTCGACTGTCTTATATGACGCATCACTACTAGCCCCGAAAGCGGGCTGACTGTACGCTCTATAAAGTAGCAATGTTGAAAATAGCTTTTACGTATCAATATGTTTGAGCAGAAATGAGACCTGCATTAGCAACAGATTTCCCTAAGCAGGTGATCATAGTTTATTGGGTAAACCTTGTTTTTGTTTTAAATTCAAAGTAACGGTTGTCGCGTAGGAAAGTGGTTCGGTTCTGTACCCAGGATGCCCATATCAGATAGATGAGTATTTATAGAATGTCATCTAGCGGGAGATAATGCCAAATGACAAATACATAGACCGGTCCAAATTGAAAGCATTTGCAGGCGACAAAATAAATGTGGCTGTATAATTGAAATTTGCATGGGAAAGGGTAGAAAACATTGTGGGAAAAGTAGAAAATGCTGATTACTAGTATTTTCTCCTTTTCCCACAATGTTTTCGTAAGGCTTCTACCTCAGGGTCATCAAAAGTCATCATTTTGTAGAAAAAGGTTAAATAATTCTATTCATGTCTAAACTCTGTTGACTCTGGTCACCAGCATTATCTCCTTTACCTGCATTGTTTTCAAAAGGCTTCTATGTCAAGGTCGTAAAAACCAGGGATTATTTGGTAAAGGGTTAAAAAATTTAAACAGTTATCCATAGAATTCATCAAAAGAAATCTTTGTGAGCTGAGTGCACTGGGTCGTGGGGGGAATGGAAGAGGGGCCAATTTCAGGTTCCTTTTCAAAGTTTCTTCATTTTGTTTCAGTATTTATAAGCTGTGTAATAGCCCCTTAACTCTTTACCACACAATCCTGACTTTCAATGACCATGAGAAAGAAGCCTTAAGAAAACATTGTGGGGAAGAGGAGAAAATACTGGTAACCAGCTTTTTCTCCTTTTCCCACAGTGTTTTCTACCCTTCCCAAACCAAATTTCAATTTTTAAGTCATACTTATTTTGTTGTCTGTAAATGCTTTCAATTTGGACCAGTCTACAATTCTGTCGTTTGGTAAAGAGTTAACTCTTTACAACACAATCTCGACTTTTAACGACCCTGAGAAAGAAGCCTTATGAAAACCTTGTGAGAAAGGAGAAAATGCTGGTAACCAGCATTTTCTCCTTTTCCCACAATGTTTTCTACCTTTCCCATCCCAAATTTCAGTTATATTTATTTTATCGTCTGCAAATACTTTCAATTTGGACCAGTCTATTCAACATACAAATATGTCGTTTTGTAAAGAGTTAACACTTTGGACTAATGCATTGTGCATTTCTGTGACAAAAAGCTATTTCTTGACATAGAGGGGTATGCCTCACTTTTAGTGATAGTTTTAGTTTTTCTGTAACTCTTTACTCCATAGATACTCATTTCTACGCACTGCTTGTAGGAGCCTTTGGAAAACATTGTGGCAAAAGGTGAAATTGCTCGTCACGAGCAATTTCACCTTTTGTCACAATATTTTCTATGCTATCAAAAGGTGTCATATACACATAAGAAACGGCTACATCCTTGCTGTTATTTAGGATCAATTAGAGATACCATAGAAATGCCTCATGGGGTAAAGCGTTAAATATGTTTTAAGGTCCTGAGCAGTTATATGATCTGCTTAAGGGAATAAACCCGCCTATTTTTTATTCATAATTCTTTGTCTCTCTGCTACAAAAGTCTCTAAGAGACAAATTTTAAAACTTCCTTGTAAACTTTAAATGGTAAAGAGAGGCCGATGACATAACATGTGAAAACGTACTGGCAAATTGTAAAATTGCTTTTAACCATTTACCAAACAACAAAATTTTAGACTGGTCCAAATTGAAGGCACTTGCAGAAGACAAACATAACTCAAAAGTTGAAATTTGTTTCCAAAAGGGTAGAAAACATTGTAGGAAAATGAGAAAATGCTGGTTACCAGCAT
The DNA here is from genome assembly GCA_943736015.1 of Tridacna crocea. NCBI lineage: Eukaryota > Metazoa > Mollusca > Bivalvia > Cardiida > Cardiidae > Tridacna > Tridacna crocea. The sequence continues at coordinate 52,405,662 of OX031065.1, forward strand.
TTTCTCCTTTCCCCACAATGTTTTTAAAAGGCTTCTCTGTCAAGGTCGTAAAAACCAGGGATTGTTTGGTTAACTGGGTTAACTGATTACACAGTTTGTCTTCAGGTCTAAGATTGATTGGTCTAAAAATGGCCTGTCTATAGTTTGTTAGCTGTTTGAAGAGTAGACCTGACCACATACATAATTGCTAATAGTGTAGATCAAGATCAGCATGACCTTGGATTGACACATGATCCGAAAAATTTGGCCCCTTTGTAGTGACTTAAATAAACAAATATTAAGTTAACCCATTACCACACAATCCCTACTTTTGACACCCTAGAGAAAGACGCCTTTTGATAACATTGTTGGAAAAGGAGAAAATACTGGTAACCAGCATTTTCTCCTTTTCCCACAATGTTTTCTACCCTTCACAAATCAAATTTCAAATTTTCATTCACTTTCGTTTTGTTGTTTGCAAATGCTTTCGATTTGGGTAAACCTAAAATTTTGTCTTTTGGTAATGAGTTAACTCTTCAATGTATTTTTTCCTTTTCTGATATGTTTTCCAATTCTGTTTTCCTAATTTCAAAAATTGCAGAACTACTTGGAAAAGGTGTCAGTGTTTTACAGGTGAACAACTGTGGTGAGCACAAATGTAGACATTTTTTCTGACCATGTAGAGTTAGGGTTAACTGTGGAATCAGATATTTGATCTATACCGTCTGTTTGACTGTGAGGTTTGTTGGCTGGATGTTCCAATAATAATAAATTTTTTATGCCACTGAACTGTTTGCCATTTGGATAAAGTTTAGACTTGTCCATAATCAAAGCATTTGCAGACAACAGTTTAACTGAGACTCGTGCAAACAATGAAATTTGATGAACTGTTTACCAAACGGCAAAATGTTAGACTGGTCAATATTGAACGCATTTGCAGACCACAAATTATAAGTGTCTCGATTTATGAAATTTGTCTCTGAAAGGAAAGGAAACCTTGTGGGAAAAGGAGAAAATGCTGGTTACCAGCATTTTCTCCTTTTCCCACAAGGTTTTCAAAAGCTTTTATTCATAGAGTCATGAAAACCAGGGCTTGTTTGGTAAAGAGATAAAGGATAGAAAAGCAGATTGTGAGAGAAGAAAATGCTCTTTGGAAAATATTGTGGGAAAAGGAGAAAATGCTGGTAACCAGCATTCTCTCCTTTTCCCACAATGGTTTCTATCCTATCAATAAACAGTTGCACCATTTGAACCATATTGAAATTATCATCTGCAAATGCTTTCAATTTGAAAAGGGCTAAAATTTTGTAATCTGATAAAGGGATAACAGCATTTCCAATATTTCTGACTATGTTTTTGAAAGTTTGGTCCTCTTTAATGCTAAATCATGGGATTGTTTAGTAAAGATTTACTCAGACCCGTTTTTTTACGGTTGACTTCATGTTGGACACATGACGTTAAGATAAAGGGTCAAATAGTCACATATGAAGCAAGACTATTTGATGACTGTGTTTTGTTGTTTTTTCATACTTCAGAGAAAAACATATAGATTATGTAATAATGATTTTGTCTAATAAATTTGAATTGAAAACTGAAGTCGGCTACTTTTGTTTTTTATAGTGGTATTTCATGTTGAGTGAGATTTTATCTATGGTACATGTACTTTTACTTCACTCTGTACCAAAAGATAATATTTTAGACTTGTCTTAACTGTTTACCTAACGACAAAATTTTAGACTGGTCCAAATTTGAAAGTGTTTGCAGTCGACAAAATAAAGGTGACTGAAAATTTGGAATTGTTTTGTGAAGGGTAGAAAACATTGTGGGAAAAGGAGAAAATGCTGGTTACCAGCATTTTCTTCTTTTCCCACAATGTTTTCTAAAGGCTTCTTTCTCAGGGATGTCAAAAGTAGGGATTGAGTGGTAATGGTTTAACTGTTTACCTAACGACAATTTTAGACTGGTCCAAATTTGAAAGTGTTTGCAGACGACGAAATAAAAGTGACTGAAAAATTGAAGTAGTACGGGCAATCAACTTACATGAGCTGCTTTAACTCCTCATTGGATCTAGACGACAAAGTTTTAACACTTTAACAAACAATCCCTGGTTTTTAGGACTCTTAAGATAGAGACCTTTTGAAAACATTGTAGGAAAAGGAGAAAATGCAGGTAATTTCTCCTTTTTCCCACAATGATTTCTACCCTATTGGAAACAAATCTCTATTTTTGAGTTACATTTATTTTATCATCTGTAAGTGCGTTGATTGAATTCGGACCAGTCTAAAAGTTTGTCGTTTGGTAAAGAGTTAATCAATGATTCCTTTTTTGATTGGGGTAGAAACAGGGAAATTTGACTCCATGGGGCTTTATTACATCCATAGGACAGTTTTAAATCGGATGGGATTTGTCTATGACAGGACAGAAAATGTGCAAAAGACAAAAATACTGTTTACCAGCATTTTCTCCGTTTCCAACAAGATTTCCAAAGGAAAGGAAAGGAAAAAAAAAAAATCTCCAACGTGGTCATAAAATACTTGACTGTGAAGTAAATGGTTTAACTATGACAGTGACCCAATAAATAACTCGCAATCATGCATACTATGCACTGCAAATTTATTAGTATTTTGCCCAGAGTGGCATAAGGATAGAATTTTAAAAAAAGAATCACAGAAAAATGCAAGATAAAAATACATGTAGAACCTACAGGCAGAAATTATTAACAAGCACCAATGCAGAATTTTTAACTCTATGGACAATTTACACGAAACATTATTCTAGTTCAGTTTAACCCTTTCCCAAACGATCCCTGGTTTTTACGGGTCATGAGAAGAAGCCTTTTGAAAACATTGTGGAAAAAGGAGAAAATGCTGGTAGCCAGCATTTTCTCCTTTTCCCACAATGTTTTCTATCCTATCATACAGAAAAATCATCTTTTTAGCAACTGTTAATTTGTTATCTGCAAAATGCTTTCAATTTGGACTGGTCCAAAATTTGCCGTTTGGGAAAGGGTTAAACATATTATTTTATATCGATTGAGAAACAAGTGTCTACAACTTACACTAATCTCTCTCGATTCTTTTTGCCTAGGAACTACACCAGTACCTGCGGTACTGGTCCAATGAAAGAATCAAGCTTGAACTCATTTATTTTACATCGATTGTGTCCTATAACTTATATTAGTCACTCTCGATGATATGTTTCATCTATAGATTATGTCTACCTGCGCCGCAGCCCCCAGTGGATAGTTCTTCAGGTTGGCACAGCTCATCACGAAACTTAAACCCTGAATCTCTGACGTGTGGGGCTCACGCCTGTCTCCTTCGCTCAACCAATTAACTCTATTCAAAAGCAGCGTCTACGATATAATTGGTGATAAAATTTAATTTTCCGACAAAGAACCGGATTAACGCAAGAGTACAAAAATTACCACCAGCAAAACCTTAAAAAATATATTTTATTTAGATTTACTCACAATGTCAAGCCAATTTTAAGGAAAAGACAGGGAATCTTTATCGGCGGAATTTTTTACCTAAACACCGGGCATACAACTAAAAGGGAAATAACTCTTTTGTTTACACTGCATACCTGTCGTCTGCTAGTGCATGATGAGTAACAAAAATAAAAAGGATCTGCCAAATGAATGACGGAAATAAGACGTTCGAATCTTATAAAGCAAGGTAATGATTGCACTCAACATTAAACATTAATCGGTTTTACTTCTCTAAAGTGCAATTCAACTCGGATTGAAATCATGTCAATGATTAGGACAACCAACGGATGGAGCAATTGCGGTTGAAAATGACGAGGGTCTGGAAATATTTTAAAACATGACGATGTTTAACATCAGGTTCCTTACTACTCGATGGACATAAGCCACGCGACTGCAAAGGTTTCAGCAGTGTGGAATAGATTCAACTTCCGAGCCAATAGAAAAGTACTAAAATTCGCCACCGCATTTCAAAGGTAGGCCTACTTTTCGAGAAAGATAGATCTATCTCCTTATCGGACAGTGTAGAACCTAGATAAAACTACACGATATTGATCTACACTGTCCGCTTACCCTTTACTCCATAGATACTCATTTCTACGCATTGCTTGTAGGAACTTTTAGAAAACATTGTAGCAAAAGGTGAAATTGCTCGTCATGAGCAATTTCACCTTTTGTCACAATGTTTTCTATGCTATCAAAAGGTGTCATATACAAATAGGAAACGGCTTTTTAATGCATCTAATGCAATATTTTCTCTCAAACAATGAAAATTACACTCTTTTGTTGCATTTTTGCGATTTATAAAATAGAAAAATACTATCAATGTAGGGTAGTGCATAATTCACAAAGATATCTTAAAGTTAGGCAATATAACCATATACTACATGGAGCCAAGGTTGACCCTACAAGAAATACTACGTGTTCATGGTTAGGCAATATGGTGTAAGTGATAAACATACAACTGTTGTTATTTCTAGAATGAGGTTTAGAATCACTTTAGTATACTTATGACACTTCAAACATATTTTTCTGTGAAATGAAAACAATTTACTCTTTTTTTTTAAAGACACTAACATTAATAAATTACCAAATTACTGTATAGATCTTATGTGTATCGTACATACCCACACCAAGTTATCATTTGGTTGCTCAGCGCTGTTTTTCAAGGGAAATGGTGCTCATGAATAGTTTGGATGAGGGTCAACACCACCCGACATCTTTTCTCGGGACTGGCGTGGCCCTCATCCTTACCAGTCGTGTTTATAACAACGCGCCTTCCCCAGTGCCCTACTTGTCTGTCAGTCTGTTTGAATATATTTCATGATTATCACGTGACAAACTTATTAATTAAATGAAACTGTTATTTTTTCTCATGTATCTACAGTGTATGTATTGTAGATTTGAGAATAAAAGTATTTGTCATATTTGTATTATTATATTGTATGACGAAAAACTTTGTTTAAGTCAAATAAATTCATTCATTCATTCATTCATTCATTCATTCATAAAAAACTGGCAGCCAATTCTTGAACACAAATAGCATCTGACCGAACATTTAGTAACTAAGAAAATACATTTAGGCTACTTTAGCCCAACTTAAAATAAGGTGATAAATCTTGATTGTCTACTATGAGAGTGAAGTACATATATATACTGTACTGTGATCCTCCTCTATGATAATTATAACGACTGTAGATATACGCAGCAAGCGCTATGTTCAGCACAAATTTCTCTAATATTGCTTTTGTGGATAGTGCAAGTAAAGATCAGAGGGCATAGAATATGAAGACCCATCTTGTAAATATACTGTATAACTAGAACGTTACTTGGGAATTTTTATACCAAGATAAAATGTGTGCAGTTTCATGAGAACAATCAAGCTTCATCTGAGCATATTACACTCTGTACCTTTTTTTATCGTGATCCAGTCAGTGAAGTAAAGCTGTTGACAATGTGATAAACAGGATTTAAACATTTTCCCACAGTATTTTCAACTTTTCAATATAGACTGATGGGCTATTTTCGCCAAAAAGCCTAACTTAATTCTACAGTTGTGCATATTTCTACTGACAGAAAATGTATAATTATGGTTAAAATTCTATCAGAATGGTAGCAACAGCTCCTTTTTAAGGCCTATTTTTCCCAGGCCTTTTACCCCCAAAGTGGAAGCGCTCCGATCATGTTTGTTGTTTAACCGTTTCCCAAACAACAAGTTTTAGACTCTTCCAAACTGAAAGGGTTTGCAGACGACAATTTCAAACTCAATGAAAATAGTAGAAATTCCTCCAAATGGGAGGAAAACACTGTGGGAAAAGGAGAAATTGCTCGTTACGAGCAATTTCTCCTTTTCCTACAGTGTTTTCAAAAGACTTGTACTGCAGACACGTAAAAACCAGGGTTTGTTTGGGAAAGGGTTAAGTCCGGCGATTATGCTAAATGCTATAACTGTTCGATAAGATGAACGTCAGCTTGGGAAGGTGGGAATTTACCGTTGACAAGAATGTGTTACTCTTGTTTTTAGGTCTTTCCTTGTGTGGTCACAGCTGTTCAACCCAGACGCATAATTTTTGCTCCTTTAAATATACAAATTTCTACAGGCGCCTTTGTTCTCATATAGCAGTAGACGGCTTAGAGAAATACTTCTGAGAAAAAGTAAAAATAGCAGTGTTTTTTTTTTTGTCATATTTTCTGAAGATTACTTTTAAGATTTAGCGTTGTTAGGCCTGTGTATGAACATAAAGTAATACTTTTCAGTCATTTAACTCGGTGACCTATGCACAGCGGGGTGCCTTTCCTAGCTCTGTAAGCACTGCGTATACCCAAATCGTTATGAAAAATCACTAGCTAGCATACATACAAAAATTTGCTAGGGCGCATTACAGACACACTCACTTTTTGAACTCGCACATTCACGCTCCTACAACATTGTGCACATTGATTCTAACCCACAAACTAAGCGCGACTCACTGACCTTCGGCGGACAGTGTAGATCTAGATCAGACTGCACAGAAAGTGCAGTCTGATCTTGGATCTATACTGTCCGATAAGGAGATATCTTTCGTTAACCCTTTACTCCATAGATACTCATTTCTACACATTGCTTGTAGGAGCCTTTGGAAAACATTATGGCAAAAGGTGAAATTGCTCGTGACGAGCAATTTCACCTTTTGCCACAATGTTTTCTACACTATCAAAAGGTGTCATATACACATAAGAAACGGCTTCATCCTTGCTGTTATTTAGGGTCAATTAGAGATACCATAGAAATGCCTTATGGGGTAAAGTGTTAAAACAGCTATTTTGGGTTTGTATTATCTAATAGAAAATGTTTTAGTTATTTATCAGGATAAGGGATAACCCTTGAAAATATGCATGCACTAAGAATCCGGAAAGCTTAATAGAATTCAAAGGACTGAAAAGGCCTTATTAGAGTTTCTAATAATAACAGTTCTAATAACAAGTTTCTGTCTCGTTCAAAACAAGATCATTCAATAACATACACTGAAATGAACTGCTAAACGGCCACTTTGTTTCCCCTATAATTTGGAGCAAGTATAAAAAATGTTGATAAAAACAAATTGTGACGTATATCTGGACGTCAACCATAGTATTGTGGTGAAAAGATTCACGATTTTGCCAACAGAAGAACTCCCTTTTTCGAAAAAAGGAAAACTAGTTGCTTGCGCATGCGTGGTGTCTACCAGCCAAAACAGCTTAAAAAAGAGAGGCATAAAATATTGAATTTCTGTAAGCAATAAGAAAAAACATGAAAATCATTCTCTGTGAAAGAAATGTTATCCGAAAAAACAAGCATGAAGTTCTCAAAAATTGATATTTCAATTTGCAATGTTGAGTGAATGGACGACGAATAAGTTTCTTCCGCGATAAAATTGAATGAATTCTCTTCAGAATTTGGCTCAGGTATGTTTTCAGACCGGGAAGTTATTCTGCAAAAAAATGAAACCAAATAACCCGTCCCTTTTATAGACAGCGGACGCGAAAAAACGTCAATGGGAAATTACAGCTTAAAAGTGGCCGTTTAGAAGTTCGTTTCAGTGTATAAAGTATTTTACTGCCAAAAAAAAAAACAGGCAAGAAAATATTGAAAGCATCTAGATCTATGTATAAGAGTATGGGAGAAGAGCATTATCACGACTCTGCAAGAAATTACAATACCGTGACAGATCTCTTTGAAATTAAGATATTGATTGCCGCGATAATTTGCCTATTAAATATGACCCGTGACGTTTGAAAAACTACATTCTAAACAAGGTACATGTATAGGGTGTCCCCCATCTTCGCAAGCCAAGGTTACGATCACTATGTCGATCTTACCTTGGCGGATCGAGGCCGATTTCGAGATTCCCGCCGTATTCCCCCGATTGGATGCTAGTTATTATCCCCCTTTACATCATATTTCTTATAGCCAATGAAATATCACTTTACAAACCGCTCACGAATACAATAATCCAACATGAAGCAATAACAACAAACGTACTTCGACATTCCATGGTTAGGTGCTGGAGTATAGCCTAAAACCTCCGGTAATTGATTGATTACCCTGAAACTTTCTGTAAATATCGTTTGTCTATGTTTTCTCGGTAATAAATCATTACAGATCGTGCACACATCAACGGATGTATCTTTGTTTACCTTCAATTTTTTATTCGAAAGGTCGCGAACTTGTTCTATTTTTATCAGGGATGATGCGAGCGATTTGATTCGCGCAGTTAGAGCTAGCTGCATCCAATGAAAATGCGTATCACGGGAATGTCAAAATCAAGCTCGATCCGCCAAGGGTAGAGTAGCGTGGTGGATCGTCACCCTTGGCTTGCGATGATGGGGTAGAGAAATTAAGGACAAATACCGGTAATTTTGCATTGATAGTAGATGTTTTTAATTTTGAAAAAAGCTACCTTTTCTCAATTCAAAGGTCTGTTAAAAAGACTCGTAGTAGCTGCTGCAAGACACATGATTATCTTGATGATTAACTCTTTACTACACAATCCAGACTTTTAACGACTCAGAGAAAGAAAGCTTTTGAAATCGTGGTGGGAAAACGATAAAATGCTGGTAACCAAGTGTAATGCAAGTGTTTGATTCACACTGGTTTTGTCGTCTGCAAATGCTTTCAATATAGACTAGTCCAGAATTTTGACGTTTGGTATAGAGTTAAATAATACTCGATGGGAGACATGACGGGTGAAGAACATCAAAGTACTGAAAGTACTGACAGACTAGCGAATTTAAAACTAGTGAGTGGCTATGGTAAATCTTTGTTGATTTATACCAGACTGAAGAAATATTGTCATATTTGGTTTCTGAGTCCGCTCAGGTCCATCGGTTCATTCTAGTTATTAAATCTAATTTGGTTCAATTCAAATGCAGTTCAGTCCATTGACTTTAACCGACGCTCTTGACGATTTTCTTCTCCAACACAAGAAATATTACGAAAAACTTCAGTTTGTTAACTTCCAATTTAAAACAGGTTGTTTTGTTGAGATGAAATCTGCTTCCTAAAAAGACATCTTCAGATAGAAGGAAATTTGAGGTAAATTGTGTTTTACATGTACACCCGGCCTTTGAATTATTTCCATAGCATAGCATTTGAAAAGATAAGACAATTTAGACAAATATGATTGTATGCGGCCTATAAACAAAATCAGTACGAAGTCTCATAAAATTTTGTCCAATAGTTAAAGAGATATCAATCCGTAATGGAAATATACATCAAGCCCCTTTTCCGATGGACTATCGTGAGGAATACATAAATGATGTTTCACCAATTTTCATCAAGGATTTTAAAAGATGTCTGTCTGGAAAGAGGAGCAGACAGATGGTGTGGAACAAGATCAGGCTACACAGTCTGTACAATCTGATCTTGGATATATACTAAACGATAATGGGATATTTTTCTTTTACAAAAATATAACTTTGAAATAACAATATTCAGGTTTTCACCATCCGCCAGAATGTTGTATTTAACTTTTTAGCAGGTTGAGGATTAACTTGGATTATGCAGTTAATTAACCCGTTACCACACCGCAAAACTTTTAGACCTATCCAAATTGAAAGCATTTGTAGATGGCAATTTCAAAGTGGCTCAAATGGTGCAATTATGCTTTGATAGGGTAGAAAACTTTGTGGGAAAAGGAGAAAATTACCAGTATTTTCTCCTTTTCCCACAATGTTTTCAAAAAGCTTCTTCCTCACGGGCGTTAAGAGTTGTCATTGTGTGGTAAAGGGCTAACAGCACTGGATGCAATAGTCATCTATTTAACTCTTTACAAAACCAAACATTTTACGGCCCTCCACATTAAAAGTAGTTCCAGAAAGTTAAATATGATTAAATTGATGAAAACATTCTAAAAGGGTTGAAAAATCATTAGAAACACTGTGAAAGCTCGGGATTGTATGGTAAAGGGTTAATATACAAGACGTTAAACAAGTTTCGCATTCAAAATGATCTAAAATAATGAATGACTGGAAGAATGAGAAAGGTTCCCTGGCCAGTGAGGGTTTGTGGAGCTGGGATTTGCTACAAGTCACCTGGGGGGTATTATTTTTTAGATCTGTTCATACTTTTATGTTCTCCGGAGTAGGAATCGGTGATATGAGCCTCATTTGCATATAGATCACTTAATTTACATATAAGCAAGCATCATGTACCTTATCAAAGGCATCTTGTACAGTCTACTGCTTTGAAAATGGACGAGTTCAAATTGGAACGATAGAGATTCTGCATTTTAAGTCAAAGTTGTCGTAATGACTGAATTAAGATTCTTAGCTGTAAGGAGTTTTTTTTTTTCTGTGAGGCAGAATTTGGCAACTGTGGGGTTTTTTGTTTACATTGAGTCTGGCTCAATCTTGATGCCTATAGACTAGCTTCGCTAGTCTAATAACCATATTGAACGTTAACCCATTACCACACAATCCCTACTTTTGACGCCCCAGAGAAAGAAGCCTTTTGAAAACACTGTGGGAAAAGGAGAAAATGCTGGTAACCAGCATTTTCTCCTTTTCCCACAATGTTTTCTACCCTTCCCAAAACAAATTTCAATTTTTCAGTCACCTTTATTTTGTCGTCTGCAAATGCTTTCGATTTGGACAGACCTAAAATTTTGTCGTGTGGTAAAGAGTTAACGAAAAAGCACAGAGACACTTTTGATATGTCACTTTATGCTTTCAGTTTGGAACGTTCAAAAAGTTTTTCGTCCTTACAGAGTGAGAAAAGTCAGGGATTTACCTATCAGGTGAGATTACATTTTATTAATAGTTGATGGCATTGCTTTTACGCCTTGAGTATTGCTTATACTGAAGAGATTGATTATGCTTTGTGAAAAGAGGCCTAAACCCTTTACCACAAAATGGCGACTTTTGATGACCCCTAGGTAAACGCCTTTTGAAGACATTGTGGAAAAAGGAGAAAATGCTGGTACCAGCATTTTCTCCTTTTCCACAATGTTTTCTAACCTTCCCAAATCAAATTTTCATTTTTCAGTCACATTAATTTTGCCGTCTGCAAATGCTTTCAATTTGGACCAGTGTATAAGTTTGTCGTTTGGTGGAGAGAAATTGCATCTGCAAAAAGTATCGGCCAATGTCAGCCTGTGCAGTCCGCGCAGGTAGACATGTGTCGAACTTTTTTTGCCTAACTCTTTACCAAACGACAAAATTTTAGACCGTTCCAAATTGAAATCATTTGCAGACGACAAAATAAACGTAACTCAAAAATTGAAATTTGTTTTCAGTAGGGTAGAAAACATTGTGGGAAAAGGAGGAAATGCTGGTTAACCCATTACCACACAATCCCTACTTTTGACGCCCCTGAAAGAGAAGCCTTTAGAAAACATTGTGGGAAAGGAGAAAATGCTGGTAACCAGCATTTTCTCCTTTACCCACAATGTTTTCCACCTTTCACAAAACAGGTGTCAAGTTTTCAGTCACTTTTATTTTGTCGTCTGCAAATGCTTTCAATTTCGACCCGTCTAAAATTTTGTCGTTTGGTAAACAGTTAAGAGCATTCTCTCTTTTTTCAACAATGTTTTCAAAAGACTTCTATCTCAGGGTCGTAAATACCAGGGATTGTATGGTAAAGGGTTAAGGTAAGTTGTCTGTATGTCTAAGGACCATGTTACCTGCAGATTCAGTTGGTTGTCATTTAAAATGGATGTTTATGGATCCTTTTATATGTTATGACTGGCCTGATATCATGCATCACGATGTTGCATCAAACCCCCTTATCACAAAGTATGACTGATATACATTCAGCTAAAAGTTAAACCAGCGTTATGGTGCAGTCATTTAGAAATTTATGACAAGAATTGTTCAAAACCGTAAAATGCTATGCTTTACATTAGGGCCTTTGCTAAACAACAAAAAAATTGGGTAAGCGTTTGTTCAAGTTTCGATTGCACAGAACGTGCAAACAAAAATGTTTCATGTTGATACCTGCATTTTCTCATGTTCGCACAATATCATCTATCTGTCACCTGGGGCCATATCCACTAACCACTCTAAGAACGTTCTTGGTCTCATTCTTCAAGATTTTCTGACTGTGAAAGTAACAGAACTTCTGATTGGCTAAACCATTTGGTTTAGCCAATCAAAAGTTCTGTTACTTTCACATTGACAAGACTAAGAATGTTCTTAAGAATGCTTGGTGAATACGGGCCCTGGTAAAGATTTAAGTCTAGTGATTTAATCTCGGTGAAGTTTTTCAGCGGTAATGATTCAAAATGGAGAGGGTTTTTAAAGGCAGTAATTAAAACTGGAGACGGTATCTAAGCCGTAATAATTCACGCACGTAAGCCTGTCAACGCCATCATGATTGAACACGAAACGGCTCGCGGTAATAAATTTTAAGTTATGACAGTATAAGAGGGTTTTCAGCCTAATGATTTAGAGTAGTACACCTTTTCGAACGTTGTTGCCATGGTATCATGTTTACAACTAATATTTTAAGGTAAGACCTGTGTAATGCACTTCCGGTGAAAATTCTAATTGGTTGATAAATAAGGATAAATAAGGATTTATGCAGAAATAATATTTTTGCACATTTCTAACGGATCAGAAATTCCGTTTATGTCTGTCTTGAAATTATTTTTTGATACTTTTGTTTGTTTTTTCTGAAAAGGGAGATAATTATTATCTCTTTTTGAATTGTGAATATAGTGGTTTTAGATTTATAAATGATAATTAAAGGAAGGAAAAAATGGAAAAAAATGAATTGGTGAAAGTAGTTCAATAATACTCATTTTTAATTATAGCTAATTTTGCAGGATGATATTTTAGCGGAAGTAGCTGTTTTCCATTACACAGGTCTTACCTTAACTCTGTTTGCGCCATAGCAGAAAACATGGAGTTTGGCGGACGATATATAGATCATAAGATCATACTGCACAGAATGTGAACTGACCTTGGATCTAAACCCTCCGCCTGTTTAGTCAATCCTGTAAGCTAAAAATGGTTCTACAGACCTCCAGATAGAGGGAGTGATTTTTGATTTCTTAAATGAAAATATTTTTTATTCCCCACTAAACCCTGTGTTATGGGTATTCATTAGAATCGTCTCATCGAGACGATTCTAACGAGTACCCACAACATAGGGTTTGGAAGAGAAATAACGGATTTAGAATGCCATCACTCCCTCTAATTTGGAGCTCTGGCTTTTAGGCTTTACTGGTCGTTGAAAGAGGTCGAGGTTTCTAATACTAGTATATCTTTTGGCCTGAAACTTATTACCGCATAATCCCAACTTTTAACGACTCTGAAAGAGAAAGTTTTAGAAAACATTGCAGGGAAAAGGAGAAAATGCTTGGAACCAGCATTTTCTCCTTTTCCCAAAATGTTTTCTGTGCTGTCATAGACAGAAATCATCATTCTAGATTTTGTCGTCTACAAACTCTTTCAATAGGACTTTGTCATGATAATGGTAAAGAGTTACCAGGGCCAGTATTCACCAACTATTCTTGAGAACATTCTTAGTCTCATTCTTCAGAATTTTGTCAATGTGAAAGTAACAGAGCTTCTGATTGGCTACACCAATTGGTTTCACAGTTAGAAAGTCTTTTGAAGAACAAGGCAAGGACTGTTCTTAACCCTTTACCCCATAAGGCATTTCTATGGTATCTCTAATTGACCCTAAATAACAGCAAGGATGAAGCGGTTTCTTATGTGAAAATGACACCTTTTGAAAGCATAAAAATCATTGCGACAAAAGGTAAAATTGCTCGTCATGAGCAATTTCACCTTTTGCAACAATGTTTTCCAAAGGCTCCTACAAGCAATGTGTAGAAATGAGTATCTATGGAGTAAAGGGTTAAGAATGGTTTGTGAATACGTACCCAGTAATGTTTTCTGTGAACATAGACGGATACATTGGTCCTGCAATTAATGGAGACGTTTCGGCTCCTTTCCCCATCGGCACTTCGTGCCTCACTGTGCTTATACATAAAAAATTATTTTCAATTCTTGCTAGGCCTATGGTCTGTCAGTGGTTCTCTGTCTGTTATGTCTGTCTATCTGTTTCAGTCGTCATTGTCATAAATTATTACGTTTGGCACAATTTCAGCAATATCTACCGACAAATAGTCCATAAGAGCTGTGGTAAAACTATTTTTCCAGTTAATCCACGTCATATACCACTGATGCTCTGTAAACGCGAATTTGTGTCGCCCACGATAAAAACCTAGTATTCTAACATTCACGCAGGCTCGTTTATGTAAATGATCTAACTCTGACCACTGACTGCATTCTCTTCTTAATCGGCCCAGCAATGTTTCATCAAGTGAATAAATAAAGTAACGCGTGTTGGCAACGTATACGAAACTAAGGCTCGAATGTGGATATTTGCTGCCTTTCTCGAGATAAGGTGAATTATCCGAGTATCGGGTGAGGGCATACTCTGGTCGCTGCATGTCGGCCTGTCTTGGCAGCTCGTTGTAAAGCATAAACTGTGTGGTCACATATCCCGGGCCGGTAGAGTCGACGGAGTTTGTATAATACTCGGTGGTGAACAAATTGTCCATGAGCTGTTTTAGAAATGGGTGTCCAGATGAACATAACATGATTGCATTGCTCAATAAATAAGGTGAAAATAATCTGATGACGGCATGTTCATAGGGCTCGGGCGTAAATACACATGAATATGATGTAATAGCATTCTCTAGGGATCTAAAATTGAGCACATCTAGATCTGCGTATATCCCGCCATAATGGTACAATACAATATACCGCAAAGCATCGGCTCGTCTAATGGTGTTTTTGGAGTAAGAAACGGAATCCCAAACACTTAAAAACTGAGGGTAAGAATCCACAATCAGTTTTCGTGCACTCTCGTCGGTCCAGAGGTAATATTTCCAGGACGGATTATTTGTCACGAAGGATTTGACATTGTCGGCGAAGTTGTACGGAATTTTCTGGTTTTTCCATGTCTGATGAATGATTCGCTCGATTTTAGGTTGCCCATCGCTGTTAAGGTTCAAATCTGAGAAAACATTCGGCTCAAAACGTTCGTAGGAACTTAAGTTTAAATTCAGGGGTAAGATGAGAGTGTCTGACGCGGTCTCAGATAAATTGTACAACAAAAAAATACCTACCGCGGCTGACATTATTAGCGGCCAGAATCGCCGCTTTAATCTTCGCCTATTAATATTGAAACACAGAAAACCCATCATAAAGTGCGTCAAAGCGTCAAGTAATCATGACGCAAAGTTATCATTTGTTATAATCGATCCATCTAGAGATTGGTTGATGTCGATCTTTGCCGTTCTGTTTGAAGCACTCCCTATTCAATGTGCTTTGTTCAGCGACTCCTTTACAGTCGTTATATCAGCTAAAATTTTATTACAAGAAAAGTAAAGCTACCAGCTTCTCTTTCACACTGCTTATGCGTATTTAACATTTCCATCTCACAAGGTTCATTTCATACGTGGTCTGGACAAACTTTCCCGTCTTCGTTGTCTTCAGTGTTGTTTCTGCTGCAGCAGCTGCTGTTGCTAGTGTTTTCAGATGCCAATTTTTCAGAATACAGAGGCCGAGTGTCTGACAAGATCATAACAGTTTTTTCTCGAGTCTCTTGACATGTAACTTTACCGCTTGCTTCTGAGGATGAACGGTTTCGTCCGTCAGTAAAGCACATTTAGGTGTCCGCCGAACCTGAAAGTGTTCGTCCGTCAGTAAAGCACATTTAGGTGTTCGCCGGACCTGAAAGTGAAAATATTGCTATAGAATTACCAATTAAAAAAAGATCAATCCATTTCAACCTTTCGTCGGTTTACTTCAAAAACCCCGTAATTAGAGCTTGTTTCATGCTCTAGTTACCAGGTTTTTGAAGTAAACCGACGATACGCTTTTTTTAACCCATTACCACACAATCCCTACTTTTGACGACCTTAAGATAGAAACCTTTTGAAAACATTGTGGGAAAAGGAGAAAATGCTGGTAACCAGCATTTTCTCCTTTTCCCACAATGTTTACTCTCCTCCCCAATACAAATTTCAAATTTTCAGTCACTTTTATATTGACATCTGCAAATGTTTTCAATTTGGACCAGTCTGAAATTTTGTCGTTTGGTAAAGGGTTAAACAAGTTATATTGTGACACAAAGGAGAAAAAAATGGAGGAAATGATACATATAACATGAACGATATTGTGGAAAAGAAGCACCTGCCTTTTACTTGCAATTGGCTCTTTTCTAACTTCAAATACATGTATCGTGTAGCCTGTTACAGTTACACTCGTCAAACCTCGAATGATCCGCTGATCAAATCACTCGGTTGTCTTACAATATCGTCAGTTTTTTTTTAAGTAACCCGACGACATTATGTATGTTTTTAAGTTCTTTTTTTTTTCTATAGGAACACCTAAACATAGTTACGAGTAATCTACAAGTTAAAATTCTGTTACTGTAGTGATTCTCTGCAATGTATCCTTGCTGTAGAGTTTTTTATTTTAATTTCTACTTCCATAACTTTGTCATTGCCGGCATAATTGGCCTGCAACACGCGAAAAGGGCATTCGGACATTTGCGTAAAGTGTCGTCTCGGATCAGTCTGTGTTGTCCGCCAAGGCTAATCCGAGACGACATTTTTCGTTTTCATGTAATTTTCTGTTTCGCACAAGTCTATACTGTAGCACAAAATCTAATGTAATCGTAAAGTGCCGTCTCGAATTAGCCTGCGCGGCCTGATCCAAGACGACACTTTAGGCAGATGTCCGAATGCTCCTTTTCGCGTGTTACAGGCCATATATCTTGATAACTGCAAGAGAAAAAAAGAGGGCGATGCATGTTATTTAAAGTCCATATATTGTAACTTTAAATCTGCTTTTATCGGAATGTTTACATACAAATTTATGGACACTCAAATTCAAGATCAGACTTACCATAGATGTAGTCTGCTTTTAATTAACTCATTACCAAACAACAAAATTTTTGGCTTATCCAAATTGAAAGCATTTGCAGACGACAAAATAAAAGTGACTGAAAATTTGAAATTTGTTTTGAGAAGGGTAGAAAACATTGTGGGAAAAGGAGAAAATGCTGGTTACCAGCATTTTCTCCTTTTCCCACAATGTTTTCTAAAAGTTTCTTTCTCAGGGTCGTCAAAAGTAGGGACTGTGTGGTAATGGGTTAAATCATCCTAAAGGCAAACAGATAAGACAGGACAGGCTTCTGTTTAAAATATTCATGTATACAGCCCCCTTCAGCTCGTTAATAAACAGACATGAGAAGACAATGAAAGTATTGGAATGAAATATGGAAAATTAACGTGAAGTGGGTTTCATACATGAACAAACATAAATACAGTATATAGCTAAAGGAAAATTAGCTCAGGCACTGAATGTGCTCCATTTAGCAAAGTATTTTCATAAGTGTTGAACTGTTACAAGAAAAATAGGCGTTACTAAGGGTAATATATTTATGATCTTTGGTCGATCGAGTGAAAACGGACATAATTTTTTTCTTTTTATGAAATATTCACACGGGGGCCGTTAATTACTAATCGATAATCATTTTACATGCCATGTCCACCACATTTCATCCGTATCGGAGAAATGTCACAAACTGTGCTGTGTTTTTTTTTTTAAACTTTCTGCGTCATAGACGAAAACATGAGCTTATTGTGGACGGCATAGATAAAGATCAGTCTGTACAGAAAATGTAATCTGATCTTGGATCAATATTTTCCGCTTGTTGAGTCAAGCCTGTAAGATCTTTTCTTTTTTCGTTTTCTGAGTTTTAGTGAATTTTAGTTTCATTCGTCAAAGGAAATGAGTTTTTCTTCGTGGTATTGAAATAAAATTATCTTCCGCTAGACGGCATTCTACAAATACGCATCTAATTAGAGCATTCTGGGTGCAGAGCCAGTCTTCTTTTCTACGCGATAACTGTTACTTTGAATCTCAAACTAAAATAAACGTTTGCTCAATAAAACGCTACCTGATGCGCATCTTCGCGAGCCAAGGTTACGATTACTACGTGAATCTTACCTTGGCTGATTGAGTCCGATTTCGAGATTCCGGCGATGCGCCCTCTATTGGATGCTGATTATTAACCCCCCCCCCCCCTTTTTACATCATATTTCTGAAAGCCAGTGAAATATCGTTTTCAAACCGCTTACGAATACAATTATTCAACATGAAGCGGTAAGAAGACATCCACGTGGGTTTCCATGTTTACCTTCTATTCGAACGTTCGCGACCTTATTCTATTTTTATCAAAGATGAAATGCTACGAGCGATTTCATTCGTTGCGGCTAGAGCTGACTGCATCCAATAAAAAAGCGTATCGGGTGAATTAAAAATCAAGCTCGATCCGCCAAGGGTAGAGTCGCGTAGTGAATCGTCAGCCTTGGCTTGCGAAGATGCCTGATGCGATTCGTTCAAGTAATATCAGCATATAACCTATGCACTGGTCATTTATTAACACAACTCCTACATGCTTGTATAATAGGCTAATATATTTAGTATGAGCCCTACTTTTCCCAGATAAAGGGGGTGGGTGATGCGTCATATAGACAGGTCGGATGTACGAAGAATGTGACATGCGCAGACAACGACTGAAATAGGAAAACTATTGTAAAACTATATTGTACCCTGAGACCAGTTTGCAGCTGACGCCTCTTCAAGCTGTCTTATTGAAATAGAAACAAATCAGCATGATTCATGGTATGAAACTATCACCATAAAAATAACCTGGGTAATGCTCTGTGAACAGATGGGTGGGGGTGGGGGATGGGATGGGGGGTTCAGTGCATTTGCAAAAAGTATCGACTCAGATCAGCCTGCGCAGTTGGCGCGGGCTGACCTGGGTCGATACTTTTTGCTTTCGATGAGTTTACGGCCTGTCCAAGAACCAGTCTACCTAAGACTTTGTGCGTTTGTTTGACGTAAAAATGCATTTAATGAATCCGTAGTAAGGTGATTTTCTTTACTTGGTACAGTGCATATCGGAGAAGCAGTAAACAACTTGTTGCCTAAGCTTGGCTGAATTAACACCTTTTATTAACGCAGAAATTGCTAGCTGCGACCAAATTCGCCTTTTTCCACGATGTTTTCAAAAGTGATCTGCTGCAAGAGGAAAAGGGTCGCCCTCTTGTGATAATGTGATAAGTCAGCAGTAATCTGCGATACGCTATGTACATGTAGGCCTACTTATTAACAGATTACGTCTTTCCCTTTTTGTCGCGGTGATCAATTTGAGGCTGTTGTCTGCGGATGTCATATTCTTCGAAGATTTTACCCGTTGTCTGCGCATGTCATATTCTTCGAAGATTCGACTGTCTTATATGACGCATCACTAGCCCCGAAAGCGGGCTGACTAATATTACACTCTATAAAGTAGCAATGTTGAAAATAGCTTTCATCAATACGTTTGAGGAGAAATGAGACCTGCTTTAGCTACAGATTTCTCTAAACTGCTGATCAAAGCTGAGTGAATTGCACGAGGTAGCGTTTTATTGAGTAAACCTTTATTTCAGTTTTAAATTCAAAGTAACGGTTTTCGCGTAGGAAAGTGGTTCTGTTCTGTTCCCAGGATGCCCATATTAGGTAGATGAGTATTTATGGAATGCCATCTAGCGGGAGATAATGTGATTTTACCTGTCTGCTATGACGCATCACTCCCCCAAATATTGGGGGGATTGTAGTAAGACGCGCTGTAAAGTAGCAATGGAGAAAATGAATTTTATCAATACCTTTGAGGAGAAATCAGGCCTGTTTTAGCTCCAGATTTCTCTAAACAGCTGATCATATATAACTGAATGAATCGCGCCAGGTAGCGTTTTATTGAGTAAACGTTTATTTTAGTTTGAAATTCAAAGTAACGGTTGTCGCGTAGAAAAGTAGTCCGGTTCTGTACCCAGAATACCCAAATTAGATAGATGTGTATTTGTACAATGCCATCTATAGCGGGGTGCATATGACACGTTATAACATTCCGGTTAAAAAAAAAAAAACACCCGGTGCGGCATGACCTTGGCTTTTGATGAGTTATGAAAGCGTCTAAATTTATTCAATTGAAAAGATGCAGTTTAAGCATATTTTTTCATCAATAGATAAAACATGTTTATCATTTACATAGACCTAGTTACAAGTATTATGTACAGTACAGAAAAATTCGTCTACCCTTTACCACGTGACAAAACTTTCGACTTGTCTAAACCAAGGGTATATGAAGAGGCCAAATCATTTGTGCCAAAATTGTAGAGGTTGTCTTTGCTGAAGTTGAAAACATTGTGGAAAAAGGAGAAAATGCTGGTTACCAGCATTTTCTCCTTTTCCCACATTGTTTTCAAAGATCTTCTTCTCAAGGTCGTTGAAAGTCAGCATTGTTGTGGTAAAGGATTAAGAAGGGGTTGAGACGATAGGTTGAGAGCTATACATCACGGCGGGGAATCACGTGACAAAACAACAACAACAATGGCGGAGTTTTGAGGAAATCCCCCCACTAAAGGTAAGAAAATCTTCATTAATTCTGTCAATACGTGACCGATTTGAATTTGGTTTGAAGCAAAGAAGGTGCAGGGACGCCAGGAATTTGCTGGATGTGGTAGATCTTTTAAACAACACCTGATGAAAAAGTTATTGACGAGCAAACAAATTTTTAACGATGGATAACGTTCACGTGGAAAATAAATAATACACACAAACAGGCCACTTTTCTTGTAATGGTGCATTTATTGCGTTCCCGTATGCATAAAATGAGGACAGCATGAATGAAAAGTCTTGTCACTATCAATATTCTTTATTAGAATACGATTTTCTGGGTAAACAACGTTATTTTCTAAAATGATACAGTTCACGTCAGGAAATTTTTATGATAACGTTCACGTCATAAGTAGAATTTCATATTAAAATAGTTCTATCATGAATACTGGTGTGGTTTGAAAGGAGAGAGAGAGAGAAAGAGAGAGAGAGAGAGAGAGAGGTGGACAGAGAGAGAGAGTAAATCATATATGCCGTATAACTTGCAGAATCATATAACATGCAGAAATGATTTAGATAACCAGATATAAATCAATATGCATTTATTAACCATTATATATAAAAATAAAGCCATTGACATGTTTCTTTTTTCGATTAGTCTCTATGGTAAATCCCCTGACCTTAATCAAACAGTTAAGAAATTGATTAATGAGTATGTATATTTAGTGAAATTTCGATTATGCACGACTTTTTCTAGATATATACTCTTCCAGATAATAGCACGTATTTTAGTCAAGCATTCATTCTAGCTGTAAAGAATTGAACTTTTTTGTGGTGGAGAAAGTTAAAATTGGTCAACATTGGAAAGATTTGTGTACGACAATGAAAAAATATCATGTTCTATAGGATGGTGAGAAAGCCTTATTCGAAAATGAGAAAATGCTTGATGGATTTTTTGTTTTTTCGAAAACTTTATTTTGATTGTAAAATGAGATTTTATCGGTTTTTCCTCACCAATTTCAGATACATCATGAGATATAGGAAAAAGTCTATGTTGTCTCTTAACAGAGAAAAATGATACTAAATTGTCATTTGTGGTACGTTGTGTACAAGCTGTACTCTATCATTATATCCCTGCCTGGAATAATTATGCCTATTATTTACAATTTGCCCTACTTTCTAAACCAATGAAAACGCCGGATTTCGTTCAAAACTGCTCGATTTGTATAAGTTATTGATCATATATTGCATTTTTATGAAATTAAATCGGAGGAAGGCGAAGCCGACCGACGATTTAGTTTCATACAAATGAAATATATTGATCAATAACTAACTTACAGTTTGCCCTACTTTCTAATTGACTGACAGGCACGGATGGGTGGAAAGAACCATACAAGAACGATAGAAAGCTCGGTTCGCCACACCTCTTTTGATTGACGGTTGTACAAACGTGCGTTTTGAGTCGTACGTCGTTAACTTGGGTTTTAATTTTCTACCGAAATCTTTCGATTCATATTTCAGATGACAAACAGTTCGTCGATTAATTTTGTAACATAGTTTATCAATTTTGATTGAAGTTTTAACCGATAGATAGACAGATGTGAATATCTTCATCGAGGTCGTTTATGTCGTTGCTAAACGAATCACATTGCCCAACCATGTATAAGATCACGTGACTCGCAGTTCAAATGGAAACGACCGTTATACGGATGAGGTTACATGTAGGTACGGAATCGGCCGAATTTCATTTTCTTTGGAGCGATAGATTCAGCAATGGATGCATGCTTTGAGCTGGTTGACGACGAGGAATTTTATAAAGAATTTATTTTTACCGACACAGGCGACGTCTCTCTAACAAAACTGTGTACAATAAACACCCATGTCCCTCTAAAGTGGCTCACTGTACAGGATCTGTTTCATTTTTAACCCGTGCCAGAAAAGCCCTTTTTTTACTGCCCTGAGGCAGAAGGCGCGTGAAAATATTGCGGGTAAAGGAGAAATTGCTTGTAAAGAGCATATTCTCCTTTCCTGCTAAGTTTTTTTTCTGTCCACAGACAAATCCTATAATTTGAGCAAGTACCAAATTGTTGTCTACAAACGGTTTCAAATTGGACCCAAGCCAAATTTCCCTGCCTGGTAAAGATTCCCGTGCCAGGGTCGTTAAAACCAGAGGTTGTTTGGTAAAGGGTTAAGTACACGCGGTCAAGTACGAGTTGTTTAGTCCTGATATTCACGTGGAAATTACGTCACTTTTTTGGCGATGATGCAATCAGTTGGAATAGTCCCCGCCCCTTTTACTACAGTCTATGCATGCATTGCATTGGTATTTACTTTACAAAGACCAACTAAAATACTGTGGGCGGAGCTTCTCGCAAACCGGGATACAACTGTATATAGGTCAACCATTTAATGATTAAGTGGTCACATATTGCAACATATTGAGTCTGTATGGAATTAAATTTGAACGAAACCCGGCGTTTTCATTGGTTTAGAAAGTAGGGCAAACTGTAAAATTCCATACAGACTCAATATGTTGCAATATGTGACCACTTAATCATTAAATGGTTGACCTATATACAATTGTATCCCGGTTAACGTGAAGCTCCGCCCACAGTATTTTAGCTGGTCTTTGTAGAGTAAATACCAGTCTAATGCATACACTGTAGTAAAAGGGCGGGGAATATTCCAAGTAATTGCATCATCGCCAAAAAAGTGACGTAATTTCCACGTGAATATCGGGACTAAACAACTCGTACTTGCCCACGTGGTATTTAACCCTTTACCAAACAACCTCTGGTTTTAACGGCCCTGGTAAGGAGTCTTTACCAGGCTCGGAAATTTGGCTTGGGTCCAAATTGAAACCGTTTGCAGACAACTTGGTACTTGTTCAAATTGAAGTATTTGTCTGTGGAAAGAAAGAAAGAAAACAAAAAAGTATTATAGCAGGAAAGGAGAAAATGCTCTTTACAAGCAATTTCTCTTCTACCCGCAATGTTTTCACGCGCCTTCTGCCTCAGGGTACTAAAAAAGAGTGCTTATCTGGTATGAAACAGGTCCTGGACAGTGAGCCACTTTAGAGGGACATGGGTGTTTATTGTACACAGTTGTATTAGCGAGACGTCGCCTGTGTCGGGGAAAATAAATTCTTTATAAAATTCCTCGTCTTCAACAGGCTCAGAGAATGCATTAAATTTGGCCGATTCCGTACCTACATCTATCCTCGTCCGTATAACGGTCGTTTACATTTGAACTGCGAGTCACGTGATCTTATCCTGTTTGTCGCCTGAAATATGGTTCGAAAGATTTCGATAGAAAATTAAAACCCAAGTTTTCTTTTGGAAGAGGAGCCTGACAATTTTCAGAACGGTATACCGGCGTATTTCCGGGTGTAACGATCGGCTGCATATCAATCCACTAGATACAGACGAGGGATATGATGCCTACCATCACTCGTGATATGCCGAATGAGCCTGACTGCAGACCAAACGCCAGATGATAGATCGCTCCCCCCACTGATGTCATGTGGTACGCGAATCAGGAATTCGGGACAAACAACCTAGACACCTGTGGGCTTAGCTTGGAGATGTATGAAACTTACCGGGACATTTTTCTACCATAAAAGTATTATTCTAGATAACATACGCATGAGACCAGTTTAAGAAAAGGCACTTACTTCTTTTGAATAAGGTTTATCGAAGTTATTGAATGTGAAAATTGAAATAGAGGCTGGTTTATCTAGAAGTCAGTTGAAAAACGCAATTTTATAACTCTTACATTTGATAATGTATTTATATTAAACTCGTGCTCCCTCAACATGTCCTAAAATCATTGATTTGTTAACACAGTTTATCTCTTACAAGGACAAAATTTCGAATTTGATCAATCCCTTCACACAGATTTTTCATTATTTAGCCTGCATTATGTTCCTCGTCAATTTAACCAGAATCGCAAGTTTTAAAGTTACCAGGCGATGTATACATGTAGAGTAAAATGATTTCCCGATGTTTGACTTGACATTGGAAGATCTATTAAAATAGAAAAAAAGTAAACATTTTTGTCTCCGAGTTCCAGAGAAAAATCCGAGAAGAAGAATAAAATGAATAAAGACATGAGCATACTTCTATGTAAAAGTAATAGAAAAAGATATACATGTAAAATTGACTTACACATTTAACATGTAGAATCCAATTCCAATCACTTATAATCAAAGACGGTCACGAGAGTCAGACTATTTATATGACACATTCTTGTAAATTTACAAGTAGGACAATACCGGACGCCTGTGGCGTGGCATACCGTTATCAAAGAAATACCGCATAAACCCTTGCTCCACTTTTTGCGTTAAAGTTGGCAACATGTGCAACAGATTTTGTCCTTAAAGGAAGACAGCTTGATTGGTTTCCCTTTCATTTTCGATAAATAGGTAACAGTTTAAAAGAGATCAAATGAAAATTTGTAAACAGAGGGGGAGAGATGGTATAAGACAGGGTGGCATACCTTCTTACACGGGCTTTAAGTTTACATTGATAGAAAGGTTAAAACAGAAAAATGCAGGAAGATGAAGATTGTCTTCAATTTAAAAGTCTAAAATGTGCCTACATAACATTTTATTTTAAAAGCATGGGGGGGTGTTAGTTCTTCCTTTCCAAGACGATTATAGGAATTTTTTTTCCAAGAAACTTTATTATTTCAAATTATTTGGACTGATTTTTGTTTCAATTAACATTTCTTTGAAAGATTGTCTGGGTGAAATATCCACCTAACAGATATAAAGAGCACTCTGCATAGCAAATTAACTCAATCTGGGAAGAAAATGAATAAAAAAGCATATAGATCCTTTTCAAATAAAAAAGAAGATACAGGAAAAAAAAAAAAAAATATATAAACTGGATAAAACCCAATTAGTAGTCTAAAAAATGATCAACGCGCATAGATCTATTTCTTTTAGTGTAGAAAAATGGGTAATAATATAAATAAGATTGTTAATCTGGAAAATTTATGACAATATAAAAACATGTTTGCAAACGGTATTGTATGTTATTTTTTTCAAGTTGTCATTCGCTTCAACACTTTTACCTGGTATAACTGGTGTCTTGAGATCGTGCATCTAAGGATAATTATTGATATCAATATTTTAATGCAATTAATCAGATTTTTTAACTCATATCTTCTATACATTTATATATTTCCAATGCAGAATGTCTAGGTTTTGATAACGACAAGACGGCTTCTGCTCTGATGGGAAAACGCAGACCGCTGATTGGCTGATTGGTTTATGTGTGGGCGGAGCTGGCGTTCGGTTAGGACAACCTGAATAATAGTTTTAACGCCGTACGACTGAAAACGATTTCGTAAACTTTTTGAAGCACAAACCTTAAGCTCTCAAATCGACGCAATGTTTGTGAAGCACAAAACGGGCACCTTGCAGGTATTATTCATTTTCGTGCTTCACGAAAGTTGACCAGTCGAATAGAGCTATTATATAAGTAAACAGAAGAGACCCACTCAACAATATTTAGACTCTCCCAAATTGATAGTCTGCAGTCGACAATTTCAAAATTGGTACTAAGGAACCTTAATTCTCTAATAATGTAGAAAACATTGTAGGAAAAGGAGAAACTGCTCATCAATGTTTTCGTAAGTTTCCCATTTCAGAGTAGTTAAAACACGAGACTGAGTGGCAATGGGTTAAAATATTGCTCGTACAAAATTGATTTTTGCTAGTAGAAAAAATGATCACTAGGAAATTTTTGCAAGTTGAAAAAAAAAAAAGTTAAATTTGACCCCTGAAATTTATTATTATGTTTCCTCCGTTTGTGCAAATTTATTGTGCGTCTAATTTTCAAACCTACTTCCTGTGTATTTCCATGCACCGTGTCATTTTTTGTAATTCTGTAGTAGAGCAGTTTTAAGAAATAGGTTACGCATGGTGCAGTGGTATAGGTGCCGGACTTGTATCGTAAAAGATGTCTGCTCTAAAAAATTCTTATTCCACGTTCAACGCCAGGAATGTCATTGAATGTGTAATTTTATAGCCAAAGCCTTGTGTTCTTAATAACAAGGATATATACGAATAGGCTAACTTTATTGTAATTACACTGACCAAATGTGTTTAAAACAAACAAATTAAATAATATGCAACAAAATACATAATAAAGTAGAGCATATTTCTTCATCTGTTAACTGGGTAAAACCTCTTTCACACATCGAACAGCCCATAATCAGTACTAAATAAGAATACATTTTGTACATGCTTTAACTCTTTACAAAATGACAAAATAAAGACTAGTCCATATTGAAAGGATTTGCAGATGACAAAATAAATGTGACTGAAACATTGAAATTCATTTTGGGAGTGATAGAAAACATTGTGGGAAAAGGAGCACCCGCATTTTCTGCTTCTCCCACAAATGTTTTCACAAAGCTTCTTTCTCAGGGTCATTAAAAGTCGTGATTGTGTGGTAAAGAGTTAAACAGCTACATATGACACTGACGACACGTAAAACAATTAAAAAATGCTTAAAATAAAGACATTTTCATAATTCTAAGTATGTATTAACATAATATTCAAGACAACATGACGCAACTAAGATAATTAAATAAGTATATCCTATATTCTACTCACGACGTGAACGTTATCATAAAAATTTCCTGACGTGAACTGTATCATTTTAGAAAATAACGCTGTTTACCCAGAAAATCGTATCTAATGAAGAATATTGATAGTGACAAGACTTTTCATTCATGCTTTCCACATTTTAAATGCATACAGGAACACAATAAATGCACTAAAACAAGAAAAGTGGCCTGTTTGTGTGTATTATTTATTTTCCACGTGAACGTTATCCATGGTCAAAAATTTGTTTGCTCGTCAATAACTTTTTCATCAGGTGTTGTTTAAAAGATCTACCACAGTCAGCAAATTCCTGGCGTCCTTGCATCTTCTTTGCTTCAAACCAAATTCAAATCGGTCACGTATTGACAGAATTATTGAAGATTTTCTTACCGTTAGTGGGGGGATTTCCTCAAAACTCCGCCATTGTTGTTGTTGTTTTGTCACGTGATTCCCCGCCGTGTATACATGTACAGTTCTCTCCCTAACTGTTCAGCGGTAATGAAAGGGGAAATGAGTTGTGCTGTGTGAAAAGATAGTCTAACCCATTACCACACAATCCCTACTTTTGATGCCCCTGAGAAAAAGGCCTTTTGAAAACACTGTGGGAAAAGGAGAAAATGCTGGTAACCAGCATTTTCTCCTTTTCCCACAGTTTTTTCTACCCTTCGCAGAACAAATTTCAATTTTTCAGTCACCTTTATTTTGTCGTCTGCAAATGCTTTCAATTTGAACCAGTCTAAAATTTTGTCGTGTGGTAAAGAGTTAATTCATCTGCAAATATTATCGACCCATGGATGTCAGCTTGTGCAGTTTGCTCAGACCACTAGGAATCGATACTTGTCGTTTGCTATGTGTCATTCGAAGGCAAAAACATGTGATTACAGCGGACGGTCGGGATCAAGATCGGGCTGCAAAGAACTACACCCCGATCTTGGACCTGTACTGTCCGCTGATAAGCCAAACTTGCAAGATATTTTTTTCTACACAGTTCCAAGCCGCGAGTTCCTTCAGACGTGTTGCTGTTTATACTGGGGGGTTTTCTCATAAACTTACAAATCTGATATCCATATTTATCATTTTCATATACATAGATCTGTATGTGTCGATTTCCTTTTGTACCACTGAATCTTCCCTTGCTATGATATTGAAACTATGTTGTTATTTGACCACCCAATCTCATGTAGTACTATATCCCCGTACCTGAGATAAAATATAGTATATTGTATTGTATTGTATTGTATTGTATTGTGTTAAATTTCCTGTGTGTCAAAGGTATATGCTAGCCCATTTTTCAGCTCGTTTCTAAACCAAATGGGTCGACCCTTACAATACCACGACTCTGAACTCTGCCTTTGGAAGATCTTGTATAAAATTCCGTTTTTATTTATGAAAAGTGCCACGCAATTATTTTAACTCTTTACCAAAGAACGAAAGTTTAGACTTGTCGTAATTGATAGCGTTTGTATGCAACAAAATCAACGTGACTCAAAAATCGAAACCTGACTTTAGAAGTGTAAAAAACCTTGTGGGAAAAGGAGAAAATGCTGGTTCCAAGATTATTTCTGTCTATGATAGGGTAGAAAATATTGTGGAAAAAGGAGAATTCCAGACCCGTAAAAACCAGGGATTGTTTGGTAAAGGGTTAAGCCAGCTTTTCAAAGAGCATAGCTTAGAGGTGGGTATCTAGAATTTTCACATCCCACCAAATTAAAAAATATATATATCACTGAAAATTTTATGAAAAACAGTACAAATTATCAATAATTAATAAACATAAACCCCCCCAAAAAAACATTTTTGATGGTATTCCCTTAAAAGGCTACGTAGCCCCTTAAAGTATTTTTAGATTTCCCGCCAAAAACAAGAAACGCATTGTTGGAATTTTTTAAGTGACTGGCACGTGACTTATGACTGAAATTCCGTAACATAACAAACATGGAATTATTTTCCATAATGTCTTCTTCGGATGTTATGTTTGAAGCTTTGTATATTTCCGGTGTGTAAATGAGGGAGTTGCTCATGTAAAAATAGACCGTGTTTCTCGTCGGTGTCGACCTTTGCCGTAGTAAATCTCTAATTTCTCATGTTGTCAGATGGTTTTCGACTACTTGGGTTTTTTGAATGAGAATTATAAGGCTTTTTGAGATTAAGGACGATTTTTTTGTATTCTTATAAAATTTTCGTTCCAAAATATGAAGGGCCACCTTTAAAACTAATATAAAACTCGTTCACCTTTGCAACAGCTTACATTATAGGGCTCAAGTACATAAAGAATGTAAAAAATCCTTGATAACATCGGCAGCTTACAATATACATGTATGAGTGGTCCGAAACACTTTCACTTGAATACAAAGCTTGCATTTTCTATGTATGTATATGTAACTGGATTTGTTTGCCATCAGTTCGTTGTAAATAACCATGACAAGAGTATTTACCTTTTTCAATGTCTTGAAATTTAAAAACTTACACTGAGTACTCTCAGAACTTTGAACAAATTTGTGTCATATGTTTCAAGATCGTTATTTCGTATCCATCTTTAGATACGAAAGCTAAACGTATGTGAATATAAGAGCAAAACACCTGTTGATGTTAGAACCAAACACTTGTTGATATAAAAGCAAAACATTTGTAGATATAAGAGACAAACATCTTCAGATAAAAAGACAAAGCATCTGTTTATATAATAGACAAAGATCTGTAGATATAATGGCAAAACATATATCGATATTAGAGCCAAACATCTCTAGATGTAAGAGCTAAACTTCTGTAGATATGTGAGCTAAACGTCTGTAGCTGTGTTAGCAATTTATCCGAAGATATAAGAGCAAAATATCCGTAGATATAGGGAGCCAAACATCTGTAGATATTAGAAACAAACATCTATACATGTAGATATAAGAACCAAACATCTGTAGATGTAAAAGCAAACTATCTGTAGATACGTAAGCCAAACATGTGTACATATAATAGCCAAACATCTTAAGTGCGCCAAACTTCGCTAGATATAAGAGCAAAACATCTGAAGTATGAGAACAAATAGTGAAATATAATCATTTTTCGTGCACTTCAAAGCAAACTGAAACTTGCCTTCCCATTTTGTAAAAAACCCGATCTGATCGTTAAAATTCCATGTTATATGTTATATACAACTGGATCTTGACCTCCGCCGCCCTTTTAAAAAAGATCAACAGCTCTTTGAACCCAAAGGGATGTGATGGTCGATATTCAATGATCAATAGGAATCTTTTTTTTTTATCTGTAGCCAGATCCAGACATGAATCGATATCCTTTTGTGCTACCTGCACCGACTTCCTTTGTTCGGAGAGAAACGGACGGAAATTCAAGAATAAAAAGTTTAAGATCCAGCGCTCAATAAGGTAAAAAAAACCTGCTTCATTTTTCCCCAGACAGCATGTCCAAGTTACTAGTGTTTGCAGAAGACAATTCTAATGTGGCCAATATTATTTTATTTCTCTTTGGAAAGTATGAAAACGTATATGGGAAAAGTAGAAAATGCTGGTACCAGCATTTTCTCCTTTTCTCATAATGTTTTCGACCGTTTTCTTTCTGAAGGTCGTTAATACACGGGAGTGTAAGGTAACAGGTTATTATATTCACCGCTCCCCGCCCCCAGCAACTATTGAACCGATGATGAAAAAAAAAAAGACATATGCAAAATATTGTTTATTTTAACATTGAGGTTTGAAATATGACAACACTGAAATATGAATAATTGTGAAAATTTGGTAAAATGAAAATTTTTTCGTTACGAGTAATATCTCCTTTTGTTTCATTGATTTCAAAAAGGCCTGCTGCAAGACGAATAAAAACTGTCTGCATGTGTTGACGAGTTAATCTGCACGAGCTTTAACGCTGTACCACACAAAAATTTTATTGACTCTGAGGAAATAGTCTTTTGAAAACCTTGCAGGAAAAGAAGAAAATGCTGATAATCAGCATTTTCTCCTTTTTCCTGCAAGGTTTTCTTCCCTGTCAATTAATTTGCCAAATTTATAATGTCGTCTGCCAATGCTTTAAATGTGAAAAAGTAAAATAAGATTGTCGTTTGGTAAATATGTAGTTGAACACGTGCATGGGCGTAGGTGCCTGTACGAAAACGCATTTGCGTTCACTACAAAAAAGAGAAGAGAGAAAAAACTTTTAAAAAAAGTCTTCAAAAGCAACCAAATAGCTTCTTAAAGCTAGGAAACCTTCTTGGGGTATCCACCTACACCCTTTTTCGTGACTGTGCGCCTCGGTTAGCTCTTTACTAAACGATAACATTTTAGACTGGTCTAAAGTGAAACTATTAGAAGACAAACTAAAATTAATCAAATGCTACAGAAATTAAGAATTCTTTTATATGGAAAGGTAAAAAATTGGAAAAAGGAGAAAATGCTGCAAACAAGCATTTTCTCTTTACCCACAACGTTCTCAGAAGCCCTTTTCGTTGGGAAAAGAGGGGTAGGTCGATGAAATCAGGACTGTGTGATAAAGCGTTAATACCGTCGGTATCACTTCTTTGGTTTTGGGCTGGCTACAGGCGAAGAAATACAGGGTCTACATTCAACAACCGTTCTTAACAACATTCTTAGTCGTATCATTCAAAATTTTGTCAATGTGAAAGTAACAAGACTTCTAATTGGCTAAACCATACGGTTTAGCCAATCAGAAGTTCTGTTACTTTCACGATAAGAAAATCTTGAAGAATAGGAAGAAGAACGTTTTTGTGGTATTTGTCGAAGAAAATACCACTATGAGTTCAATATTGAATTTTGAATATCATGTTTCGTAGTTTGTGCAAAACCGAAGGAAATAAATCCAATTAAACTCATTTTTTCAGGCAAATGCGTTTCCGGTAGCACTCAGATATGTATTTGAAATGGCATATTAAAATACACTGGGTGAGGCCATCGATTGTAGAAATACTAATTTGTGGTAGAAAATAGCTTCAATCTTCTATTGGCGCAATGAAACAAAATTGTCTGCCATACGTTTGGTCCTAGGCTTTTTCATTCCAAAACCAGTTCGTCCCATGGCTTTTTCATCCCATGATTACGCGCTACTATATTTGATTTGGCATGAATATTTATATGTCGAAATAATTGATTATAATGTTGGGGATTGAATGTTAACGGCCAAAGATATTTCAACATCATAGTTTCCAGGTAAAAAAACTTATTTTTTCAGATATGTTCATATGGTTTTCTCTCTGTCCGTCATGTGCACTACAGTCAAGAGACGTTACTCGTGACTCTTCCTAATAGTCAAAGGGCGCCCACCAAAACACAGATAATTCTTACTTTGTCACGAATACTCTCCCTTCAACGTCAAAATAGGTAATCATGTGCCTCAATCAGTAGATT
The DNA here is from genome assembly GCA_943736015.1 of Tridacna crocea. Classification (NCBI taxonomy): domain Eukaryota; kingdom Metazoa; phylum Mollusca; class Bivalvia; order Cardiida; family Cardiidae; genus Tridacna; species Tridacna crocea. The sequence goes on from OX031065.1 coordinate 52,438,042, forward strand.
GAGCCTCAAGCCAATATTTGTATACAATTTCTCTATTTCTTTCAAGTTATTTATTCCACAAAATGGTTTCCTTGACAAATACCACTTCAACGTTCTCAACACTTTGATCGAGAATGGTAGGTGAACACACACCCAGGAGTTGAAATAGGGGGAGGGGATCGCGGGCTCGAGTTACCACCTCAGCTAATTTCTTTTCGGGAATTGGTGACAAGATCCGTGACAGGATTCATTCCTATCTCATCGCTGATGACTGTGTCGACGTTAGTAAATTAGGGAAAACAGCTATTACCTTTTGGAGGCATAGTATGCGAAATACAAGGTAAAAGAAACATAAGAAAAGCAAAGAGCCAAGAAATAGTGATGAAACGGTATAATTTGGATTTGCCATCTGCAAATATATTTTTTTTTCAATTAGACAAGTTTAAACTTGCCGCCTGTCGAACCGTAATCATGTCCTTCCGCATTTGATATCATTAACATTTCAAGAAAACGACTTCCTGTCGCAAAGGATCGGTGAAGGGTTATTAACCCTTATCCTGCTGATGATTAAAATAAAATTAAATTTATAAAATAAAGATCTTAATCTAGACTGTCCGCAAAAGGTCAGTGAGTCGGGCTTAGAAGCCTAAGGGTTAAAATAGGCACTGGTAATAAATAATTCGGGGTGATATATTTTGCCGACTTTGTGTAAAGAAAAATAAAACCCTCTTGAAAGGGCCTAACCTTAGACTGACAATCATTGTGCAAACATGCACTCCACTTCAACGCCCAATCCAATTTACAGCCCCGGAAAACGCTGTGAAATAAGACAAGCTGATTGACGAAAATGTAATTCTCTACCCGCAATTTTTCCTTAGAAATGAAAATTCTTTCTTTCTTTCTTTTCCTTTTCTTTTCCCTTTTCTATTCTTGTCTTGTCTTGTCTTTTCTTTTCTTTTCTTTTCTTTTCTTTTTCTTTCTTTCCCTTTGTTTCTTTCATTCCATTTCTTTTCTTTCTTTCTTTCAAATATTTTTTATTGCAGGAGGTGGGGGGTGGGGGGAAGGAGGAAAGGTAACAGATACTACTCGTTCTGGATTATTTTAGCCAAATCCAAGACAAACGTTTCCTATCAGAGTATTCCAACATTACCAAATGATCCCGATATTTACTGACTCTTAGAAGGGGAGCTTCTGACAACATTGTGAGAAAAGAAGAAATTGCTGGGAACCGGCGTTTGCTCCTTTTCCTACCATGTTTTCGAGTCGATCGAAGAGAAATGATGCCATTTGAAACACCTTTATAATTTTGAAAGGGTTAAACACTTTATTGTGTAGTAAATAACTTTAGAGTATACTGAAAGAACGATTTAGTGTTGCTTTACAGTGCACCGACAGCTTTTGTCGTTAATCCTTTATCACACAATGACGACTTTTAACACCACTAAGGAAGAAGCATTTCGAAAACATTGTGGGAAAAGGAGGAAATGCTGGTAACCAGCATTTTCTCCTTCTTCCACAAAGTTTTCTGCCCTCTCAAAGCAAAATAGCATCATTTAAGCCACTTTAAAATTTTCGTCCGCAAATGTCCATTATCTTCCGCTAGATGGCATTCTATAAATACTCATCTATCTAATATGGGTATCCTGGGTACAGAACCGAACCACTTTCCTACGCAACAACCGATATTTTGAATTTAAAACTAAAATAAAGGCTTACTCAATAAAAGGCTACTTCGTGCAATTCACTCAGCTATGATCAGCAGTTCAGAGAAATCTGGAGCTAAAGCAGGGCTCATTTCTCATCGAACGTATTGATAAAAGCTATTTTCAACATTGCTACTTTATAGAGCGTAATATTAAAGTCAGCCCGCTTTTGGGGCTAGTGATGCGTCATATAAGACAGTCGAATCTTCGAAGAATATGACATGCGCAGACAACGGCAAATGTCTTCAATTGGGACAGGTCTAAAATTTTGTTGTGTGGTAACGGGTTAAATTACCGCGCGGCATATTATTGATGGTAATTTCATGTTTTGTTAAAGGTGCAGCAAAGGCCAGACGTGAACAATTTCGGTGTTATGATGCATTGAGATCTAAATCATAACATTTAAAAATATGGAAATTATTTGAAGATGGCAATTCATTTTTGTGCGGTCGGCCCAGGTGGCAGAGAAATGTATTACAAAGCTAGGTCAAAAGTTGCCGGGTCGCTCTATCTTTTGTTTATCCTTTTTCCTAGTTTTAAAGGTGGGTATTAAGGTTTTTCACATCTCATCAAATTAAAAGATATATACATGTATTTAATAGAAATTTATATGAAAAACCAATACGAATCATCAATAATTAAGCATAAAAAAAGAAAATACAAAAGAAAAAATATTTATGATGGTGTTCCCTTAAAACGCTTCGTAGTCGCTTAAAGTATTGTTAGATTTCGTACCAAAAGTAAAAAAAAAAATGTGGGAATGTCACGCGACTGGCGCGTGACTTATGATGCTGAAATTCCATAACATAACAAACATGTAATTATTTGCCACAATTTCTTCTTCAGACGCTATGTTTGAAGCTTCGTCGATGTATTTCTGGTGGGTTTTACATGAACGAGTTGCCCATGTAAAAATAGACCGTGTTTCCCGTCGGTGTCGACCTGTGTCATAGTAAACCTCTAATTTCTTGTTGTCGGATGGTTTTCAACTGCTGAGTTTTTATGAAAGAAAATTAAAAGGCCTTGGGAGTATATGGATGACTTTTTTTTTTTGTATTTTTGTAAAATTTTCGTCCCAAAATCTGAACGCCCACCTTTAAAAGTCATTTGTTCTACCAGCGAATAACACTTTGAACGACCACACAATAACAGATTGTCATCTTTACAATAGTCTCCATACTATTAAAGGGCACGATTTCAATTTAAAATCATTTTAATACCAATATTGTTTTTTGTTATGGCTGTTATTGAGTCTTTAAAATAAAGGAAATTAATTTACCTCTTCTACGATTTAGAAGTGTGGATAAGATTTCACTTCCGTCAAAACTAAAGGTGGAAATGGTTATCACCTTCAAATTTCATATTAAAGCTTCAGGAAATTATCCTGAACAAAATCACGCAATCATTGTTTTCCTTTTATGTCGACCGTATGGGAGATTTTTATAAGACATGGAAAAAAAAATGTGTAACTTCTAGATAGATCTATATGGCGTGCAACACGCGAAAAGGGACATTCGGACATCTGCGTAAAGTGTCGTCTCGGATCAGCCTGCGCAGTCCCCGCAGGCTAACCCGAGACGGCACTTCACGTCTTCAATAGATTTTGTCCTTCAGCCGACTTCTGCAAAACAGAAAAAATCATATAAACGGAAAGTGCCGTCTCGGATTAGCCTGCGCAGACTGCGCAGGCTGATCCGAGACGACACTTTACGCAAATGTCCGAAAGTCCCTTTTCGCGTGTTGCAAGCCATATATGTATATATATAGAAAAGGCCGAAGCAAAAGGTGTAAAGGCTGGTTTTAGAATTTTTCCCTTTTTTCCCACAACATTTTTTCTATGCCGCAGGGTCTTTTGGGGGCACAATCAAGACTTTTAACGACCCTGAGAAGGAAGCTTTTTGAGAACATTGTTGGAAAAGGAGAAAATGCTGGTAACCAGCATTTTTGTCCTTTTTCCAAAATGTTGTCCTTTCTTTCCTAAAATAAGTCTTTTTTAGTCACATTTAATTCGTCGTGTTGTAACCGGCATTTTCTCCCTTTCCTGCCATTTTTTCCCCTTCCTCCTTTTTCAGTCACATTCATTTTACCGTCTGCAAATGCTTTGAACTTGAACCAGTCTATAATTTTGTGGCATGTGCGGCGAAACTATATTTTTATTCGCTTTTGAAAAGTAGCTATGGAGGCAGCCATATTGCTTACTCGGCCTCAATCACTTCGTAACTGGGTCATTTCGTGCCTAGGACATTTCGTACAATTTTTATCATTTTGTACCCACTTTAGTCATTTCATGCCCAGCTTATAATATCAATTTTGTTATTTAGAATTTAGTTTTAAATACTATTTAGGGAAGATAAGTTTTTGTATCCCTAGTTTGATATTAACCCTTTACCCCATAAGACATTTCTTTGCTATCTCTAATTGACCCTAAATAATAGCAACGATGACGCCTTTTCTTATGTGTATATGACATCTTTTGACAGCATAAAAACATTGTGACAAAAGGTGAAATTGCTCGTCACGAGCAATTTCACCTTTTGCCACAATGTTTTCCAAAGGCCCCTACAAGCAATGCGTAGAAATGAGTATCTATGTAGTAAAAGGTTAATAAAAAGATATTAGTCAAGGGTACATACAAAAGATGAAAAGGAAAATAACCCAATAGCATAAATTTGCATTTATTTGAAAAAAAAAAACGAGACTTGATTAGCAGTGATAAATATTTCTTTTCTTGTATTTGACAAAATTGTGTTCATGCTTTATTGGTTATTGATAATTTATGAATAGTTTTTGCTTCAAATTATTTTAGAGACGCACAAAGTTGAATTGGTGGCATGCACCCAGATACTTCACGCATATTTTTTTTTAATGAAAAGAAAATTCTTTACAAAAAATAATTGCATTTATAACGTTAGATTGGCAAACATAGCTGTAACTATACACCTGCATTTCTCTTCTTCCCACAATGTTTTTTTTTAACAAGAGGGCCAAGATGGCCCTGGATCGCTCACCTGAATTTTTGAGATGACCATAGTCTATTTTTTTTTTTTTCTTTTTTAGTGTTGAAACATTGGAACCAAATTTATAATTTTGCCAAGCAATTTTCAAAAGGTCACCTGTAAAAGTCATTTCGAAATCTGACCATCAGTTTCAAAAAGAAGAATTTTTAAGAATTCTTCATTTCTGTATAAGAGCAAGTAACCCCCATCCACGAGAGCCATGTTTCTTGATGGATCAAAATTTACGAACAAGTTTTGAAAAGGGTCACCCAAGGAACATCTCTCTGAAATTATTTCAAAATCTGACCAGGGGTTTCAGAGAAAGAGAATTTTAATGAATTTCATCATGTCCGTATAGTGCAAGTAGCCCCCATTCACAAGAGCCATGTTTCTTGACGGATCAAAATTACACGGTATATGTACAGCTTTTGGAAAGGGTCACCCAAGGAACATCTCTGTCAGATTATTTTAAAATCTGACCACGGGTTTCAGAGAAGAAGAATTTTCAAGAATTTCTTCATTTCCATCTAGTGCAAGTAGCCCCCATTCACTAGAGCCATGTTTCTTGGCCAATCAAAATTTCGCGAACAATTTTAGAAAAGGGTCACCCAAGGAATATCTCTGTGAAATTATTTCAAAATCTGGCCAGCGGTTTCAGAGAAGAAGAATTTTTAAGAATTTCTTCATTTCTGTATAGTGCAAGAAGCCCCCATTCACCAGAGCCATGTTTCTTGACGGATCAAAATTTCGCGAACAATTTTTGAAAAGGGTCACCCAAGGAACATCTGTGTGAAATTATTTTAAAATCTGGCCAGCGGTTTCAGAGAAGAAGAATTTTTAAGAATTTCTTCATTTCTGTATAGTGCAAGTAGCCCCCATTCACCAGAGCCATGTTTCTCGACCAATCAAAATTTCGCGAACAATTTTTGAAAAGGGTCACCCAATGAACATCTCTGTGAAATTATTTCAAAATCTGACCAGCGGTTTCAGAGAAGAAGATTTTTTAAGAATTCCTTCATTGCTGTACAGTGCAAGAAGCCCCCATTCACCAGAGCCACATTTTTTTACCAATCAAAATTTCACGAACAATTTTTGAAAAGGGTCACCCAAGGAACATATCTGTGAAATTATTTCAAAATCCGACCAGCGGTTTCAGAGGAGAAGATTTTTAAAGAATTCCTTCATTTCTGTATAGTGCAAGAAGCCCCCATTCACCAGAGCCACATTTTTTGACGAATCAAAATTTCACGAACAATTTTTGAAAAGGGTCACCCAAGGAACATATCTGTGAAATTATTTTAAAATCCAACCAGCGGTTTCAGAGGAGAAGATTTTTAAAGAATTTGCTAAAAAATTCCATTTGGTTGCCATGGCAACCAGAGTTTTTGATGGAATCAAATTCTGTGAACAATTTTTAAAGAGGACCTCCCAAGGAACATTCCTGCCAAGTTTGGTCCAAATCCGCCCAGCGGTTTAGGAGGAGTTGATGTTTAAAGAATTGTTGACGACGCACGACGGACGACGGACGACGCACGACGGACGACGGACGACGGACGACGGACACCGGGTGATCCTAAAAGCTCCCCTTGAGCACGTTGTGCTCAGGTGAGCTAAAAATAAGGAGAAAGACAAATGGGAGAAAGGAGAAATGTTTGAAGAACGTATGGTGATATTAACCTATAATCCGTCCGCTACACGCCAATAAGGGCAATCGGGTATTTGCGTGAAGTGTCGTCTCGGGTAAGCCTGCGCAATTCGCACAGGCTGATCCGAAAAGACATTTTCCGTTTTTATGTAATTTTCTGTTTTGCAAATGTCTACTAAAGAAGAAAATCTAAAGGGGTTAAGTGTCGTCTCAGATTGCGCAGGCTAATCTGAAGAATAAGACAAAGAACATTCTATGAATGGTAGGTGAATACGCGCCAGGCTTTTCAGGGGTATGGGTTAGCTGTAGCAACGCTTGTTTCTGGTGTCATAATTTTTCCCGCCAATGGGTGGACCTGCCATAGGTTCGCCGAATAAACATGTCCATATCTCTTGTAATCTAACGCAAACAACTATTTATTCCATCGATTATGTCAACAATGTTTTTGCCCCTTGAAAGACAAGATTTATGTTTTTAGTTGATTTAAATTGTGGTATACAAGGTATTTCCATCTTAGATCCGTCTAAGTTTCTGTTGTCTTGTATAGAGATATCAATGAAATATTCTAACTTCCATTGTGATTAGGTCAAAATTGATGGCCATAAACACAAACATATTGTGTAGAACAGAACATGAGTTTTTTACAAGAAAAGTACACAGTTGTACAGAGTCACAAAAAGTATCATTTATAAACATGAAATACTAGTAATACGAGATTTAGAAAGTATGACAGACGGTAAAAGGACCTACTCGTACATTTTACAATATATGTGTGTAGCTTTTTTAGCAAAGTCAAAAGATATGTTTAATATACGTAATTTAAGTTTTACTTGACAGTGCTGCACATATATTTGTCTACTGAACAGTAGGTACACAGAAAAAAAATGAAACAAAGCAAACAGACATTAAAAGAAAGTACTTTGTACTTGTATAGGCTCAGAGTATTTTTTCGAATATAAATGGCATCTTTGATAAATCTCAGCAACAATAATAATGACATGATACAATTTTAGAGCACATTGATGCTTTATTCCAGAGAGAAGGTGTTCAACCTTTGTTAACTGTTACGTGTATATGTATTTTATATATCATGTGTATGTGACCCATTACGCAAAAAAGGACAATTTAGGAATTGCGTACATCAATAAGATGAAAACAGATCAGCGATAGTGCATGTCAATTTAACCCATTACCACACAATCCATACTTTTAACGACCCTGAGAAAGAAGCCTTTAGAAAACATTTTGGGAAAAGGAGAAAATGCTGGTAACCAGCATTTTCTCCTTTTCCCAAAATGTTTTCTACCCTTCACAAAAAAAAAAAAAATCAAATTTTCAGTCCCTTTCTTTTTTTTTGTCGCCTGCAAATGCTTTCGATTTGGACAAGCCTAAAATATTGTTGTTTGGTAGAGTTAAGTTGATAATTAAAAAATGATGGTATTCATAGGTAGAATGACTTCTTTTTTTACAGAAAATATCATGAAACCAAAAAGTGTCCACCCTGGTCAACCTGTGCAATTGTGCAGACTGATCAGGGTTGACGCTTTTCGAAGTTCCCAGATGGTCCTTTTTTGCGTGTCGGATGACATATACGTGATATATGAAAAAAAAATTCACTTGTCATAGGTTGAAGACATTCTCTTTGGAAGACAGCATACACATTTTATATATGACTTGAATCTGTTATCAGCTTAGGTCAGTAAAATTGTTTTCTGTTGTTTCTTATCAATTCGAAGTGGTAGATAAAGAGCATACAAGCGTATTCATATACACTGTTAAAACGAATGTGGTGACACTTGAATATATGTAGTACTAGCATTGCAGCGTATTCATATACACTGATAAAACGAATGTGGTGACAGCTGAAACGAATATATATGTGGTACTAGCATTGCAGCGTATTCATATACACTGATAAAACGAATGTGGTGACAGCTGAAACGAATATATGTGATACTAGCATTGCAGCGTATTCATATACACTGATTAAACGAATGTGGTGACACCTGAAACGAATATATGTAGTACTAGCATTGCAGCGTATTCATACACACTGATAAAACGAATGTGGTGACAGCTGAAACGAATATATGCGGTACGTGCATTGCAGTTCGCGCCTATCGATTGCTATTGCAATTGTTATTGCTTTTAAGTGAATCCACATTCTCCGTGTTTACGACCCTGAAAAGGGAAGTTACGTTCTGTTTTGTTTCAACTCTTTAACAAATTGCTTATCTGAATTGACAGGTTGCGTGCAGCGACATATTAAATCGAGATTTCCTATCGTCGGTTTACTTCCAAAACCTCGTAACTACAGTTTGAAACAAACTTTAGTTACGAGGTTTTGGAAGTAAACCGATGATATGTGGGATCAGGGTCTGCATTCACCAGCCATTCTTAAGAACGTTCTCAGTCTTATCGGTCCAAATTTTTTCTACATTTGAAAGTAACGCAACTTCTGATTGGCTAAACCATTTGGTTTAGCCAACCAGATGATGCGTTACTTTCAAATGTTGAATTACAGGGAGAATAAGACAAAGGGCGTCCTTATGAATGGTTGGTGAATAAAGACCCAGAGCTTGCCTTTGAAGGTGTAGAAAAACACTCTGGGGAAAAGAATGAACTGCTAGATCCTGACAATTTTATACTATCAAAGCAAAAACCTCATGCCGGTAAAATCCAGTAAATTGAGCCACAGGTAGTCAGTCCTGAGAAGAAGCTTTCAACATCGGAAATGCTCTTTGAAAAAGGGACTTAATACATCTGCAAAAAGTATCGACCTAGGTCAGCCTACCATGCAGTCCACGCAGGCTAACTAACCTATAGGTTAATACTTTTTTGCAGGTCAAAGTTTTGTCATCTTCGCGAGCCAATGTTAGGATCACTACGTGGATCTTACCTTGGCTGATTGTGCCCGATTTCGAGATTCCTTCGATGCGCTCTCTATTGGATGCTGGTTATTACCCCCATTTACATCATATTTCTAAAAGCCAATGAAATATCGTTTTACAAACCGCTTACGAATACACATGAAGCGATAAGCAGACATCCACATGGGTTTCCACGTTTACGTTCTATTCGAAAGGTAGCGACCGTGTTCTATTTTTATCAAAGATGAAATGCTACTAGCGATTTCATTCGTTGCAGTTACAGCTGGCTGCATCCAATGAAAAAGCGTATCGGGGGAGTGTAAAAATCAAGCTTGATCCGCCAAGGCTTGCGAAGATGAAGTTTTGTATACCCCATGATTCAGTCATGCAGTTGCTACACAGAATATATTATATAAATGTGACCCAGCATGCATAAGAGGGACCTTCTGGGAATTGCGAAAAATGTCAACCCTGGTCAGACTGCGCGAATTGCAAAGGCTGAACAGGGTTGATACTTCGCTTTAATGACATTTTCTGTATGAAAAGTGGTCATTGTACCTTGTTATACAATCGTTTTTGAATTGACCAGCACTATCGTTGATATGTTTTCATCTAATTGGTGTACATCATTCCCAGATGGTCTCTTTTTGCGTGATTGGTCACAAATCCATAAGTAACATGATGATTTGCAGTCTGATCTGGGATCTACACTGTCCGCAACAGGTCCTTGAGCCGCGCTTAGCAGAGAAGGGTTAAAACTCCTCTACAGGCTACACCGACCCAGGAATCTTATCTTATAAATCCTATCCCAAACTTTTTGTACCCGGTCTATCGTATTACTTTGAAAGCGATTATCCGTTTTGCATGGAACAAAGTAATCCGGGTAAATCATAAAGAATCATCGACTCTAATCCTTAAACAAATTACCCAGAATTCTAAGATCCATGTAGTGATCGTAACCTTGGCTCGCGAAGATGCAATGAATTTGTCGTCTGCGAATTTTATCAATTTTGATAAGTATAAAATTTTGTCGTTTGGTATAAGGTTAATAATGACAAAACAATGAACTTTACCAGACGATTCTGTGATTTAATTACTCTGGGCTTTTGAAAACATTACAAGAAAAAGGAGAAAATGCTGATAACCAGCGTTATCTCTTGTTTCCCCCCTGTTTTTTTCTATCCCTGTAGAGAGAAATTTTATCAGTTGAGTCACAATTTGGCTTGTCGTCGCCAACTACTCAGAACTTTTGACGAACCTCAAATTTCGTCGTTTTTTTATCGTTAAATCATTATCGTGACTAGTGTAGTGTCAGATCAGATCAGAACAGAACTTCATTTCCATGGACTTGTAATATGTTCATCGTCATTACATAGCTTAACTCATTACCAAACAACAAAATTATAGACAGGTCGAAATTGAAAGCATTTGCAGATGACAAAATAAATGCTACTGAAAAATTGGTTTGGAAAGGGTAGAAAACATTGTGGGGAAAGGAGAAAATGCTGGTTACCAGCATTTTCTCCTTTTCCCACAATGTTTTCAAAAGGCTTCTTTCTCAGGGTCGTAAAAAGTAGGGATTGTGTGGTAAAGAGTTAATACAAATACTCTTATAAGAATATGAAGTACATGTGTATCCATGTTTACCTTCTATTCGAAAGGTAGCGACCTTGTTCTATTTTTATCAAAGATGAAATGCTACGAGCGATTTCATTCGTTGCAGTTAGAGCTGGCTGCATCCAATGAAAAAGCGTATCGGGTGAATGCAAAAATCAAGCTCGATCCGCCAAGGGTAGTGTAGCGTAGTGAATTCTCAGCCTTGGCTTGCGAAGATGTCTTCAGTGCAGTAGTATAATTTTGTCACAATGTTCAGTCTGTACAGAATAAGATCAACAAACAGCTTAGTGTAGCTCATCTTGATCTATGCACTCCGAAAACGTCATGGGTATTTTGTATTGTGAGACTATATTTTTCTCAACGTTTGCGCTGTCTCGGAAAAAAGGCATAGGGTAAGAGAATAATTGCACGGTTTTTCTTTTTAATTTCGGCTAAACTGGACAAAAAAAAAATACAAAAAAGTATGATGTGTAGATCTGATGACTTTTTTTAAAAAAAAGAAACGTTTGTAAGATATATGATTAATATCGAAATGTTTGTGAGCTGTTTCCAGGGTGATTGCACGAACAACAACAAAAATCTATATATTAAAGGTGGTCCTTCAGATTTTGGGATGAAAATTTTACAGAAATACAAAAAAAGTCATCCTTATACTCCCTTAGTCTTTTAATTTTCATTCATAAAACCCCAGTATTCGAAAACCATCCGACAACATGAGAAATTAGAGATTTACAATGGCCAAGGTCGACCCTGACGGGAAACACAATCTATTTTTAGATGAACAACTCGCTCATTTACATACCAGAAATACACAGAGCTTCAAAAATAGCATCCGAAGAAGCCATTATGGAAAGCAGTTACATGTTTGTTATGTTATAGAATTCAAGCGTCATTAGTCATGTGCCAGTCACTTGAATTTCACACAATACTTTTTTTTTTTAATTTTGGCGCGAAATCTAAAAGTAGCTTATGAGGCTACGTAGCCTTTTAAGGGAATACCGTAGAAAAGTTTTTTGGGGGGTAATTTTATGATTCTTAATTATTGATGATTTATATTGTTTTTTCAAATAAATTTCAGTTTTATATATGTATACATTTTATAACTTGGTGAGATGTGAAAACTCTAAATACCCGCCTTTAACACTTTACCAAACGATACCAGATTTTTACAAACTAGTGGAACAAGTCTTATGAAAACATTGTAAGAAAAGGTGAAAATGCTGGTAGCCAGCATTTTCACCTTTTCCCAAAATGTTATCTGCTCTCCAAAAGATAAGTTTCAATTTTTGGCTCACGTTTATTTTGTCGTCTGGAAATGTTTTCAGTTTGAAAAAGTCTTAAATTTTGTCGTTTGGTAAAGACTTAAAATCTGAAGCAATTTGCAGCAGACGAATTTCGTATCATCCTGTGTCCATACTCACCAACTCTATTAAAATTCCCCGTTTTCATTTAAAAAGTAATGCCACTTCTGATTGGCTAAATCACGTGGTTTTTGGCCAATCAGGCATTGTGTTACATGCACTTTCAAATTCTGATTTTATTTTCAGAGTAAAGCCATTAACTTTCTTTATTAAGAATGGTTGGTGACTACGTATCCTACTTATGTCGTGAAAATCTACGTGAGGAAAGTTAACTCTTAAAATTTCTCAAAATTGAAAGCATATGCAGACAACAAATTAAATGTGGCTCAACAATGCGAATTTTTTTTTTTTAAGCGTGGGAAATATTGTGGGAAAAAAAGACGAAATGCTGGTTACCTGCGTGTCCTTCCATATACACAATGCTTTCAAGCACGTTCTTCCGGAGGTTTGATATAACTCGTGTTAGTTGAGATAGGGTTATTCCTTTACACTATGCCGACTTTTAACACCCCTGAGAAAGAAGCCTTTAGAAAACATTGTGGGAAAAGGAGAAAATGCTGGTAACCACCATTTTCTCCTTTTCCCAAAATGTTTTCTTCCTTTCCTAAAACAAAATTCAATTCTTTAGTCACATTCATTTTGTCGTCTACAAATGCTTTGAATTTGGACCAGTCTAAATTTTTGTCGTTTGGAAAAAAAGTTAACCCCTTAACCCATTACCACAAAACCCCTACTTTTGACGACCCTGAGAAAGGAGCCTTTGAAAAACATTGTGGGAAAAGGAGAAAATGCTAGTAACCACAAAACAAATTTCAAATTTATCAGTCACTTTTATTTTGTCCTCTGCAAATGTTTCCGATTTAGACAAGCCTAAAATTTTGTCGTTTGGTATGAGTTAACACACAATCCCGAGTTTTAACATCTCTGAGGAAGAAGCCTTTTGAAACCATTGTGGGAAAAGTAGAAAATGCTGCTCTTTTTTCCCACTATGTTTTCTACCCTATTAAAGACAAATTTCATTATTTGAGGCATGTTTATATTGTCGTCTGCAAGTGCTTTCAATTTGGACCAGTCTAAATTTTTGTCGTTTGGTGAGGAGTTAAACATTTGAATTGACAAAAGGAATTTCTCCTATTGTCGAAAGGGTTTTTTTTGGGGTCTGCTTTATGACGAGAAAGCAATGATTGCGGAAGTAAGGAGTGGCAACAATGTAGACGCCATCTTTGAAAACTAATACAAGGTGCTGTGCAAGCTAAATACAAAGATCAACTTAATTCTGCTTGCAAAAACTGTAGATCAAGATAAGGCTGTGGAAAAAGATTTCTGATTCGAGATCTGTCCGATATGGTTGAATTAAAGGTGGCCCTTCAGATTTTGGGACAAAATTTTACAAAAAATACAAACAAAATCATCCTTGTACTCCCAAAGCCTTATAATTTTTCATTCATTAAACCCCAGTAGTCGAAAACCATCCTACAGCTAGATAAATTAGAGATTTACTACAGCCCATGTCGACACTGAAGGGAAACACAGTCTTTTTTACATGAGCAACTTGCTCATTTACATACCGGAGATATACAGACGAAGCTTCAAACACTGAGCATCCGAAGTTCTAGACATTATGGAAAATAATTAAATGTTTGTTATGTTATGGAATTTAATAGTCATAAGTAATGAGCAAGTCACTTAACATTCCCACAATGCTTTTTTGATTTTGGCGGGAAATCTAAAAATAGCATAAGAGGCTACGTAGCCTTTTAAGGGAATACCACCAAAAAAAATATTTTTGTAATTCTATGATTCTTAATTGCTGATGATTTGTATTAGTTTTTCATATAAATTTCAGTGACATATATATTTTGTAATTTGTTGTGATGTGAAAATTCTAAATATCCACCTTTAACCCTGCTAAACGAAATGAAGAAAATAGTTGATCTGATGATAAGAATAAACGTAGAAAATTTTTGCTATTTCAACGGTGTTCTTTGGTGGACAAGATTTCCGTATCGGACAGTGTAGATCAATGATCAGACTGCACATTCTATGCAGTCTGATCTTGATCTACACTGTACGCAAAGGGTCAGCGAATCGCGAGTTGGGGCCTAAGGGTTAAGATAGCTTCTCCATAAACAGTTAATAAATTACAGAAGGTTACAATATATTTGGAGATTTCCAAGTGAGACAAGAGATTCGCATTGAGACAAGAAATTTGCATTGTTATTTATTTACTCATAAGCAAAGGTTAATATACGTGCTAGAGATCTAACAAAGGGGAATAAAAGACATGTTTGAATTTTCTGTTCGTGCGTGGGCATGTAACAACACGGTAGCACGCGGGTGCAACTCTTTTTCAACCCTTTAAAGAATCAACTTATAAATGTGACCCATCACGCAAAAAGGAATAATCTGAGAATTCTATACATCAATTAGATAAAAAACAGATCAACGATAGTGCAGGTCAATTTAAGTTGATAATTCAAAAATGAATATGTAATAAGGTACAATGAACACTTTTCATACAGAAAATGTCATTAACGCGAAAAGTGTCAACCCTGGTCAGCCTGCGCGATTCGCGCAGTCTGACCAAGATTGACACTTTTCGTAGTTCCCAGAAGGTCCCTTTTTGCGTGATGGGTCACAAATGAATCTGTTACCTCCTATGTATGTCCTATTTTCGTCTTGTAGAAGGTCAATTGAGAAAACATCGTTGCAGGAGATATGGCTCGTAATGAGTATTAATGGTTTTAAGATTTTAGTAGCACATGATGATATTTCAAATTATATAGAGGTTATTTGGGATTTTTTTTTTTGGTTGAAGATCGAAATTTATTTTATCGAGTGAAAATCATCGGTAATATTACCGATGGTGTTCACAAGTAAGAAATAAATTTAGGCCTTTAACCGAAAAAAACAACAACAAATATTATTCTTATTTCATGGTTTTAAACCTTTCTGGGAGGAACTTTATCAAAAGCCAGTACAGTTCTTTTTTTAGTTATTCCCCATGGCGTACCCGCCCCTTACGCATAGCAACGTATCGCAATGTTACGCCAAGCGCGAGAAATGTCGTTGCCTGCCCATGTCATTTTCTTCGAAAATTCGAGCTGTCTTATATGACGCATCACTTCCCCCAATACTGGGGGATTGTAATTATCCGCGCTATAAAGAAGCAATAGATAAATGGCTTTTATCAATACGTTTAAGGAGAAATCAGGCCTGTTTTAGCTCCAGATTTCTCTAAATCTCTGATCATAGCTGAATGAATCACAATCAGGTAGTGTTTTATTGACTTAAAGGTGGCCCTTCAGATATTGGGACGAAAATTTTACAAAAATACAAAAAAAAAAAACATCCTTATACTCCAAAAGCCTGGTAATTTTCATTCATTAAACCCCAGTAGTCGAAAACCATCCGACCACTAGATAAATAAGAGATTTACTGCAACCCAGGTCGACGCTGTAGGGAAACACGGTCAATTTTTACATAAGCAACTCGCTCATTTACATACCGGAAATATACAGACGAAGCTTCAAACATAGCATCCGAAGTTCTAGACATTATGGAAAATAATTAAATGTTTGTTATGTTATGGAATTAATAGTCATAAGTAATGAGCAAGTCACTTAACATTCCCACAATGCTTTTTTTTATTTTAACGGGAAATCTGAAAATAGCTTAAGAGGCTACGTAGCCTTTTAACTCTTTACCTCAAGAGAAAATTTTAGACTGGCCTAAACTTAAAGCACTTGCAGACGACAAAATAAGGTGACTAGAAAATAGATACTTGTTCTGGGAAGGATAGAAAACACTTTGGGAAAAGGAGAAAATGCTGGTTACCAGCATTTTCTCCTTTTCCCATGGTGTTTTCAAAAGGCTTCTTTCTCAGGGGTGTCAAAAGTAGGGATTGTGTGGTAATGGGTTAATTAAGGGAATACCACCCCAATTTTTTTGTGTGTGTAATTTTATGATTCTTAATTACTACTGATATGTATTGTTTTTTTTATATAAATTCCAGTGACATATATAATGTTTAATTTGGTGTGACGTGAAAATTCTAAATACCCACCTTTAACGCTTATTTCAGTTTGAAATTCTAAGTAACGGCTGTCGCGTAGAAAAGTAGTCCGGTTGTGTACCCAGAATGCCAAAATTGGATAGATGTGTATTTGTAGAATGCCATCTAGCGGGTGATAATGCTATTGTCCCTGCTCTCGCCTATGGCCGCAGGAAAGGTTAAATCGTGAGCTACTTAGTGCGACTCAAAGACATTTTGTAGATAGTATAGATCAAGATTAGACTGCACAGAACGTGCAGCCTAATCTTGGATCTACACTGGCCTATCAGGTTGTATTTTTTCCCATATAAGAACCTTTGAAATTGCCGAAACTCTGATTTTTTTCATCAGTTCTATAATTGAGCCGCGCTCTGGCAAAAGGGGCTCAATGCAGCTCCGTTATACATTATTATTTTAGGCCAAGTTATCGCATAATTATCGACCATATGAACCACTGTCTTTTTTTCAATTACCGACCGAATCATGGCTTAAATTGGTCCTTTGACATACAGGAAAATGACCAATAGCAAAAAGTTTCGGCCCAGGTCAGCCTGCGCGGACTGCGCTCTTTCTGCGGCATTTACAAAATTCACAAGAATAAGTAAAAAAAAATGCTTTAATGAATGGTTGATAATAATAATAATAATAATAATAATAATTGTTATTATTATTATCATTATTATTATTATTATTATTATTATTATCATCGACATCACATCATCATCATCATCATCATTATTATTATCATTATTATTATTATTGTTATTATTATTATTATATTTAGTGAATGTTAATGAATACGGGCTATGATGCAATTTTTTTTTCAGAAGTAAGAAAAAAATAGACTCATTCCTTCCTACGCTACGGTTTAGGTTTCAAAAAAAATGATGGAGACCATATCTAAAACCAAGTGTTTTTTGAAGAATGTTCACACAGTTTAACGATAACCATTAGCTTTTAAGTTGAAGATGCATTTTAACTTTGATAAGGTGGCATGTTTAACTGATATGAAAACTGTAGTATTTTAAGATATCTCAATTGATTGAGGAACAACACGTCATATTTTAACATTTTAACTTTGATAGAGTGGCATGTTTTCCTGATATAAAAATTGTAGTATTTTAAGATATCTCAATTGATTGAAGAACAACACGTCATATTTTTAAGGAAATTTCGATACCGGGGTCCGTATCCACCAACCATTCTTAAGAACATTCTAAGTCTTATTCTTCAGAATTTTATCAATGTGAAAGTAACAGAACATCTGATTGGCTAAACCGAACGGTTTAGCCAATCAGAGGTTTTGTTACTTTCACAGTTAGAAAAATCTTGAAGAGTAAGACAAAGAATGTTCCTAAGAATGGATGGTGTATACGGACCCTAATGTACTTTTTGCTAACTTTGTTATTGATAATATAGTGAACTTTCAACGGCCTTTTAAGTGTGATTTTTATAGTGCCATTTTTGATGAGCCATTCTGCGAGAGAAAGGGGGGGGGGTTAAAAGCTTGCCTCTAATGCATTAAACTAAGTGCAGGTTATCTATGACCAGTTCTAGTCTAACAGTTTAGTCTAACAGTTGACTAGATCTGCAAGTAGAATCATTCTTTGACATGCACTAAATTCGCAAATAGCGAACAATGAATGAATGAATGAATGAATGAATGAATAAATGAATGGGATGGGGATCGGGAATGGGGATGGGAATGGGGGTGGAGTGGGGTTGAGTGGGGTGGGTTGGGTGGGGTGGGAAAGTATGGGGTGATTGTTGTTTTATGGCGCATCGACAGGTTTCGTCATTTAGCGCCCATATCTGTGTTAAAAGATAGTGAAAGTGGGATTTTAAGCTGAAAAAGCCGAACAAGACATACATGTAGTTACAAAACAAAGACTAAAACAGTTTTTAAAACCATGTACTTTGTGATGTAGCTTCTTGATTACTCTTGAAACAGGGAACTTTTGAAACCATTATTTGGTAAGAAAAAACTGATGGTAACCATCTTTGGGTTTTTTTTTGGCCGACAATATTTCAAATCCCACAAAAGACAAATCACATTTATTAATCAAAAGTAAAATTATCATCTACAATTGCTTTCAATTTAGCTAAATCTTCTTTTTTTTTTTTAAATCCAGTTACGCATACAAACCATGTATGGACCGATCTATTCAAACGATAACTAAATGATGTCCTTACCCACAGCTCCAGATAGAGGGAGTGATTTTGATTTCAAAATTGATAATACCAATTATTCTCCACTAAACCCTATGTAATGGGTACTCATTCGAATCGAGACGATTCTACGTAATGAGTACCCATAATATAGGGTTTGGAAGAGAAATAATGTATTTAGAAATACTATATATCACTTCCTCTTATAATCTGGAGGTCTGGTTACATAAGAGTGACAGGGAAAAAACGTCATTTTCCAGTCTAGGTTTATTTTCATGCGGAAGACTTCGTTCACATTTTATCCGCGCAAAAAAATGGTAAATTTAGCTACTTACACAAATTCTGTATTTAGAAAGAAAAAATAAATTACTTACACAAAGGGCGTAAAAAAAAGATATGACACCTCTCCACCAAAAAGGGGAAAAATGTGTTTTCAATTCAAGCATTGAAAAATATGATGACCTTGCATGTTGTCTGGAAATATCCTTGCATGTCTACTACTAAAAAAGACACATCCTGTATAATAGGATCATGACCTGTATAGAGGCAACTTATGACATTTATAATCTGAGGCATGCTCTGTCAAAAGAGGGTTTAACGCATCTGCAAAAAAGTATAGACTCAGGTCAGCCTGCGCAGTCCGCGCAGGCTGACCTGAGTCGATACTTTTTTGCTATAGGTCAGTTTCCTGCATGCTAAAGGACTAGTCGACCTCATGATGCGTCGGTTGTTAAATAAAAGGAATTTTATGGGACATAAGTATGATAATTATGATGGCTTGCTTTGTATAGCATGATCGTCGGTTTGCTTCCAAAACCTCGTAACAAGCTGTAGTTACGAGGTTTTGGAAGCAAACCAACGATATATCAATGTGTATGATCATTTCCCTATTACTAATTTCTAATATTTTTTAATTCACTTATATACAGACCTTTGAGAAATGTTAGAATAATCTTATATGGATGGGAAACGTTTATGTTAATTTAAATCCAATAAAATATTTGTTCTGTTCTGTTCTGTATAACTGCAACAAGGAGAGTCATTAACACCCCTTTTTCCAAATTATCGCTCATCTAAATAAATTACATATATATAGTTAAGGTAAGACCTATGTAATGCACTTCCGGTGAACATGGGGCAAAAATTTTAATTGGCTGATAAAGAAGAATTTATGCAGAAATAATCTTTTTGCACATTTCTTACGAATCAGAAATTCCTTTTATGTCTATCTTGAAATTATTTTTTGATACTTTTGTTAGTTTTCTGAAAAGGGAAGTAGTTATTATCTCTTTTTGAATTGAGAATATAGTGGTTTTAGATTTATAAATGATCATTCAAAGAAGGAAAAAATGGAAAAAATGAATTGGTGAAAGTAGTTCAATAATACGAAATACGAAGTGAAAACTGGTTACCAAATAGGTTTTGTATTGTTTTGTACACGGATAAAAAATGAATAAATATTTAAATTGTCCTGCCTATGAACAAGAGACGTTTTGTGTTGTAGGACAAAAACATACAAAATATAACCCTGTATTTTAACGACACCATGTTTGAAAAACATTGTGGGAAAAGAAGAAAAAGCTGGTTAGCAGCATTTTCTCCTTTTCCTACAATATTTTTTACCCTTTAAAAGACAGCTGTTATGTCATGTAGTCACACTTGTTTTGTTTTCTACAAATGTCTTTAATTAAGGCAAGTCTAAAGAAAGTCTAAGATTCTGCCGTCTGATATACTTAAGTTAACTCTTTACCACACAATGACGCCTTTTGACGACCCTGATAAAGAAGCCTTTTCCGAAAACATTGAAGAAAAAGGAGAAAATGCTGGTCACCAGCATTTTCTCCTTTTCCCACAATATTTTCTACCCTTCCCAGAACAAATTTCCATTTTTTGAGTCCTAATTATTTTGTCGTCTGCAAGTGCTTTCAATTTGGACCAGTCTAAAATTTTGTCGTTTGGTAAAGAGTTTTAAGCGTTTCACTCTATCAGCGCCAAACTTGGAGGCCTACATAAAACTCGAGCTGTTTTTCACGGCTGAAAAATGCACCGCACTGCCACTCTGATTTCTATCATGTGCGCTCGACTCAACAAGTGGAGAGCATAGTTTCAAGATCATGCTGCACGTTTTGTGAAATCTGATCTTGATCTTCACGGCTTACTAAAGCCCCTGTTTCTGTTCATACAAATGCTTAAATTAAAGCGTAAACCATGTATAATTTAACTCATTACCACAAAATCCCTTCTTTTGCCGACTCTGAGAAAAAAAGCCTTTTGAAAACACTGTGGGAAAAGTTTTCCCACAATGTTTTCTACCCTGTCAAAGACAGAAATCATTGTTTGAGCATTTTCTCCTTTTCCCACATGTTTTCCACTCTTCTCAAAACAAATTTCAAATTTTCAGTCACTTTTATTTTGTCGTCTGCAAATGCTTTCGATTTGGACCAACCAAAAATTTTGTCGTTTGGTAATGAGTTAAATTTAAGCGTTCACCATGTAAAGCTAATTCAACAAGTCTAATATTCAAACTTACTTGAACCCGACTAATTATTGAACTACATAAGGTTTAAACATACCCAATGGCCAATGGGAAGACGTGGATTAGTCTTAACATCCACACACTCTGATCACAATTTTACCATCTAATATGATTATAGATATGTACATAAAAGCTTAGGGCTGCGAACTAAAGTGAAAAACTCCGGTAGCACTAGATTAGTTCCAAAGACCTCCACAGCTCTGCATGAACATGCATATGATTACGTCATTTGGCCTTGTTAACCCTGGTATGTTTAACTAAATAGAATAAAGATATACCGGTATCTCAGGCACTGATGTATACCCAAACATTGCGGTAACAAAGTTTTTTGTTGCTGGAATGTATCGGATAGTGTAGATCAAAGATCAGACTGCACGTTCTGTGCAGTCTGATCTTGATCTACACTGTCCGCAAAAGAAAAATCCAAGTCGCGCCTAGAAGCTATTAGGTTAAGCTGTATCCTGTTAAGCGTGGGAAGGTTTGTTTAGCATTACATGCATTTAAGTGCACTAAAATGCATTGAATTGCCATGGTATCTGATTAACTGACTGCATTGTCCTGAAGTTGAACAATTGGGTTGAATAATAAATCTAAAAAATTGCTGATTGGGAGGTGGAATATGTAGATTGCCAGTTAACTTTTTACCCGTTCAAATCTACCTGACGATGTTATTTGTTTAACTTAGTCGAATGCCAATTAGAGATTGTGATTTTTTTTTAAAAGGTAAGACCTGTGTAATGCACTTCCGGTGAACATTTGGCAAAAATTCCAACTGGTTGTTAAATAAGGATAAATAAGGATTTATGCAGAAATAATATTTTTGCCCATTTCTAACGGATCAGAAAATTTCGTTTATGTCTATCTTAACCATTTTTTTATATTTTTGTTTGTTTTCTAAAAGGGTAGGTAATTATTATCTCTTTTTCAATTGAGAATATAACGATTATAGTTTTATAAATGATCATTCAAAGAAAGAAAAAATGGAAAAAATGAAAAGGTGAAAGTAGTTCAATAATACTCATTTTTAATTATAGCTAATTTTGCATGATGATATTTAGTGGACATAGCTCTTTTCCATTACACAGGTCTTTTTATACTATCTTCTTTTTCTTGTTGTTTCACAGTCAGGAATACATAGCCACCGACAATGCTAGTAACCAGTATTTTTTTTTCTTTCTCCACAATGTCTCCAGTTGCTCTTGTGCACATAATGTATGTCAAGAATCAAGATCAAACTGCGTAGAATGTGCAGTCTGATTTTTTTTCTACACTGTCCCACACGGTGAGTTTTTTTTTTTTAAAGCAATTGAACCCGTTACCAGACGACAAAATTTTAGCCTTGTCCAAATTGAAAGCATTTGCAGACGACAATTTCAGTGTGGCTAAAGTGATTCAAATTTTCTTTCATAGGATAGAAAACATTGTGGGAAAAGGAGCAAATGCTGGTTACCAGCATTTTCTCCTTTTCCCACAATGTTTTCAAAAGGCTTCTTTTCCAGGAGCGTCAAAAGTCGACATTGTGTGTTAAACGGTTAAGCATTTCGTAATAGCAATGTTTCTGTGTATAAATATATATACTATTTGCTGAGAATCTTAATTCAATTTCCATGTATTTAGCAGTTTAATGTAAGCAGGAAATATTTAGACTTTTAATATCATACCAGATTTCACAATTGTTTTATCCCAGAATATAGATTGCCGTTTATTTGCAAACAGTCAATAAATAGAGGATAATCAACTGATTATTTTTGATATGAAAAATATCTCACGAGGATGCGTTGTTAGGCGTTGAAAAAACGAGTACGCAGCACGAGGTTTTTTTTAACGCCTTACGACGCATCCGAGTGAGATATTTTTCATATCAAAAATAATCAGTTGATCATTCTATTTATCATATACCTTATTAACATTATTATTCTTAATATTTCGTTTAAAAAAAAAGTAGTTCCTAAATTACAGCAGGAAATGAAATTGAAAATTGATATCATCACTAGTGATGATATCAAAATTTATTACACTGGGAAATTCCAGGATTTCACTGCTAGGTGTATAATAAATAAGAATGAGTAGTGTGAGGAAGAAAAAAAACTGGTTGAATTGTGTTTCTTTAACCCTTTACCCTTTACCACACGAAAAAATTTTAGACTGGTCCAAATTGAAAGCATTTGCAGACGACAAAATAAACGTTACTCAAAAATTGAAATATGTTTCAAGCAGGATCAAAAACATTGTGGGAAAAGGAAAAAATGCTGGTTACCAGCATTTTTTCCTGTTCCCACAATGTCTTTTGTTTCTTCTTTCTTTTCTTTTTAAGGTTTCTTTCTCAGGGTCCTAAAAACCAGGGATTGTTTAGTAAAGGGTTAAAGTGAATAGTAGTTTTTCAAGGTATCATGTTTTAAGATTTCGCTCTTGGGAATTTTGCATGATTAAGATCCTTTACCACGCAGTCTTCACTTTTACCAATCTATAGTAAGACAGTTTTCAAAAGTATTGTGGGGAATGGAGAAAATGCTGTTGACTAGCATTTTTCTCCTTTTTGCACAGCGTTTTCTACTCTTTCACATTCAAATCTCATAATTGCAGCCATACTTGAAATGTCGTCTGCAAATGCTTTCGACGTTGACCATTCCAAATTCTGTCGTTTGGCGAAAGGTACATTACACGCGCCTATCAAATTCAGTCGTATTCAAATGGGGAAGATGACGTCAGATCTGGGACCGTATTCATCAACCATCCTTTAAAAAATCTTTGTCTCAGTCTCCAGAATTTTATTTATTTGAAAATAACACAACTTCTGATTGGCTAAACCAAATCCTTTAGCCAATCAGAGGCTGTGTTACTTTCAAATCTAGAAAATCTCGAAGAATAAAAATATGAATATTCTTTTTCAGAGTGTTGTTACATACGGGCGCTGATCATACAAAAGTAGATAGAATTCCGAATTCAAGAACGACCGCCCGTTTTTTCGTTTTTTTTCTTTTTTCCGAAATTTCGACGTTTTCATGAATTTAACTGTGCAATTCTGTTACCCTCGGAGGAAAAATTTTATAAAAAAATATTCAGCCTTTTTTTAACGGAAAACAATCGATTTATGACCAAAAGTATAAATAAAGAATGACCCCATTTGGATCGTTTTTCGACTTAAGGTATTAGACTCCAAACGAAAAAAAGAAAAAAGCTATTTCAACTATATAATTATCCTACAAAATTTGCTATGATTGAAAACCAGTATAATTCTTCTGGTTTAATCGAGTCAATTTTCCTTTTTTTCCCTTTTTAGAATAATCATCTTTAAATCTAAAACCATAATATTCTCGTTACAAAGGGGGATAATAATTGCGTCCCTTTTCAAGAATTTTTTATATTTATATTAATTCGAAACTCCATAGTTGCAACATATACCCATATTTAAATACCTATGCGACCCCTAACAAAAAGTGAGTTGTATTTGAACTCTTTACCACACGACAAAATTTTACACTGGTTGAAATTGAAAGCATTTGCAGACGACAAAATAAAGGTGACTGAAAAAGTGAAATTTGATCTGGGAAGGGTAGAAAACACCTGTGGGAAAAGGAGAAAATGCTGGTTACCAGCATTTTCTCCTTTTCCTACAGTGTTTTCAAAAGGCTTTTTTCTCAGGGGCGTCAAAAGTAGGGATTGTGTGGTAATGGGTTAATAAAACAGGTAGCGAAGAATGTCAAAAAACAAACGCTTTTGCACTGTCGACCCGGTGATTAGATTTGTAAAATATATGTATAAATAAAAGATCGGGTATTATCTTTTTACATAGTTACCATGGAATGCTAAGTGTTTTCGATTTTAGAGTTATCCCTTTCAAAATATCGCATGATAGGAAAACATGCTTTATCCATCAGTTCTAGTATCGTTGTATTGAAATGTTATTTACACAATTATTTAACGAGTAATTTGCATAATCCAATGAAAAACGTTGCCGTTGATAATGGCGCTGTAAATTGTGCTGAGTTGCCATTTTATTATAAACCGCATGACAATAATTTTCAGGAATGTGCGTTTACATTTCATAAGGCTATCTCGAATTTGAAACACCATGAGGAAGAAACTTTTTGAAAAAAAAAAAAAGTGTGGAAAGAGGAGAAAATGCTGGAAAACCAGCATTTTCGCTTTTTTTCGACATTTTCTATTTTACTCTTTTAAAGCCAGATCTCGAAATTCAGGCCTCCCTTAACCCTTTACCACACAAAAAAGAATTTAGACCTGTCTGAATGTTGAAAGCATTTGCAGATGACAGTGTTAATGTAGTTCATATGAAATGATTTTTTTTTTTTTTGATAAAGTAGAAATCATTGTGGGAAAAGGAGAAAAATGCTGGTTACCGTGAAAGTGACAATCTGTCATTATACGGTCGGTCAAAGTGTTAGTCGCTGTCAGAGAAATTAACCCTTTCCCAAACGGCAAAATTTTGGACCAGTCCAAATTGACAGCACTTGCAGACGACAAAATATATGTAAACCCAAAAATTGAAATTTGTTTCTGGCATGGTAGAAAACACTGTGGGAAAAGGAGAAAATGCTGGTTACCAGCATTTTCTCCTTTTACCACAATGTTTTCAAAAGGCTACTATTTTAGGGCTGTAAAAACCAGGGATTGTTTGGTAAAGAGTTAAGGTAAGACCAGTGTAATGGAAAACAGCTATTTCCATTAAAATATCAGCCTGCAAAATTAGCTATAATTAAAAATGAGTGTTATTGAACTACTTTCACTGATTCATTTTTTTCCTTCTTTAAATTATCATTTATAAATCTAAAACCACTATATTCTCAATTAAAAAAGAGATAATAATTACCTCCCTTTTCAGAAAACTAACAAAAGTATCAAAAAAAGATTTCAAGATAGACATAAATGGAATTTCTGATCCGTTAGATAATTATGTGCAAAAATATTATTTCTAACGTATTTATCAACCGAATAGAATTTTTGCCCCATGTTCACCGGAAGCGCATTACACAGGTCTTACCTAAATTTCAAATCTAGGTAAAAATCTGCCAGGAAACTGTGTCTTTTGTTTACTTTTTGCCTCATTTTAAAGTATTTTCTTTTTTTTTTGCCAGCGACTAACATATGGCCCGACCATACGATACCAGACTGTCATTTCCTCAATATTTTCCATACTTTTAAATGGTATGATTTAAACTTAAATGTATTATGACACCTACTTTGATATTTTGGCCTTTACTGGGCCTTTAACTCTTTACCACACGAGAAAATTTTAGACTGGTCCAAATTGAAAGCATTTGCAGACGACAAAATAAAGGCGACTAAAAAATAGAAATTTGTTCTGGGAAGGGTAGAAAACACTGTGGGAAAAGGAGAAAATGCTGGTTACCAGCATTTTCTTCTTTTCCCATAGTGTTTTCAAAAGACATCTTTCTTAAGGGCGTCAAAAGTAGGGATTGTGTGGTAATGGGTTAAGATTAGAGGTACTTGAAAAAATAGGAACAGGCCTTTCATGAACGTCAATTAAGATTATAGAGATACTGTACTTGAAACGATGAGCTCAATGAATGATACTTACGAGAGACAAGTGGTCTGTCGCAAGACACAAGAAAAAGTCGCATGCAGAAGTTGGATACGAGGGTTGATCCAGAAATTCGTACAATGGGCTTATTACTTTCGTATTACTAGCTTATTCAGTGTATATTTTGTTAATATTTTAGTTCAGTATCTACAAACTGCATAAAAGTTTAAAAAAAAAATTATCAAATTATCTCTAGCGGCCTTAAACTGCGTTACCGTAGTTACATATGTATGCTTAAGCGGGGGAGCTTAAATAAATAAATCAAGTTTTCTTAAATTTTAGCATGAATTTTCTGGCGCAAATTAGTATGACGCTAGTATGACATCATGACATCATTTTGTATACATTGTTGTGAAAGTTGTTATGAAGACACAGCATTTTTAATAAGACAGGAAGATTCAAGGGAATAGTGACATGATGTCAACACCAAAGTTAGAATGCCGATCAGTTATAAAATTCTGCCATGATCTTGGTCATACACCAACGCAGACATTTCAGATGATGGAGAAAACGGAAATAAAGTGCAGTAGAGAACTTGTATTTAAGTGTCACCAGAGATTCAAGGAGGGTGGGATGATGAAGGCAAAGGTAGGCCTGCAATGCGTCACAACCTGATTGACGTCAGAACTGTGGTAAACAGTGATAGACACATGACATTACGTGAAATGGCTGATAAAATAGGGGCATCTCATGGATCTTAAAACAGCCACACAGAGAATTATTCGACAGTTCGATTCCAAATGGTATGAGGACAATTTCAGCATGTGGGTATGTCGGGCACAGAAGTTTGTGAGAGTAAATAATGACTATGTAGAGAAAAGTTAATGATGACGTCAAGTTGACACCGCGTTTGTCATTCTTGCTCTCCCGTTCAGGTGCGTGGCCTGTGTCTTAAATTTGTCACTGGACAATCACTTTTGTATGTACACATTTAAAAATTTCCATGTTTATTGTACAGATGTCACATTTCATGACTGTATAATTTTTGTTTTGATAGTCAACACTCCTAAAGTTTTATTAACCCATTGTATGAATTTCTGGATCAACATAAACATCTTTGAAAGAATTTTTTTTTTACCCACAGACAATCTTTATTAATGCAACATAGTGTAATTAAACTCTTTTGAATACTGGCAGATGGATGAAACTACCATCTACAGTCACGGCTATATATTGTAAGCATATTTCTAAAAGAATTAGAGCGAGTGATACAGATATGTAATGGATAGCAAGATAGGCAAGTCTGTACAGTATGTGTTGTCCGAATGGCGGTCACAAGCCCCTTCACGATTCGACAAAGGTGGTCGTGATCGCGTTCATCAAATCTTAACTCATTATTACCAAACGACAATATTTTAGACTTGTTCAAATTTAAAGCATTTGCAGACAACTAAATAAATGTGACTGAACATTTGAAATTTGTTTTGTGAAGAGTAGAAAACATTGTGGGAAAATGAGAAAATGCTGGTTACCAGCATTTTCTCCGTTTCCCACAATGTTTTCTAAAGGCTTCTTTCTCGGGGGCGTCAAATGTAGGGATTGTGTGGTAATGGGTTAAAGACGGTCACAAGCCCCGTCACGATTCCACAAGGGCGGTCATTATCCCTTTCAAAAGCCCCTTACGAAATCGCTATGGCTGGCATTAGAGAAGAGGCTTTTGGCCGTGCCTTTAAAAGTTAATGAAGGGGCTAATGACCGCCCTAGTGGAATCGTGAAGGGCCTTGTGACCGCCATTCGGACTGCACAGACTGTACACTGCACTCTACACTGCATGTGTTGCATTTTCAACTCTTTACCAAACAACAAAAAATTGCACTGGACCATATTCAAAGCATCTGCTGACAACGAATTAAATCTTGGTAATATAAGTATATCTGACTTTGATAGGATAGAAATTGAATGAAACTTTCAAGCCAGTGATAAAACACTAAAATTTGCTACTCCAAACTTGTATTTTAGGAGAAATATCTCCGTACGGGACAGTATGGATTCAAGATTACACTACGTTCCTAGCAGTCTGGCCTTAATCTATAAGGTCCACAGAAAGTCTTTGAGGCGCGCTGAGAAGCCTATGGGTTAACAAACAGATCGAATGATTTTATCACGAAACGCGCTTTAACCCTTTAAGACGGGGTCACGTGATTAACGACCCCGTATGTCAAAGAATTTTGAAATTAAACCAGAGGGGAGGGCAACATTCTGGTAACCAATATATTCTTCGTTTATCATGATATTCCCTATTTTTTTCAAAGACAAAAATCGCATAATTTGATTCATATTTGACATGGTTTCTGCAAATGCTGTTAGTTTGGGCAAGTCCAAAATTTTGTCCTCTGCTAAAGTAATGACTCTGAACAAGACAACATAATTTTTTAGACTGGTTACAAAAATCATTTGCGGACGATGCATAACGTGATGTTAAAAATCACAAGATTTTTCAACGAATTTATAGAAAAAAAATTAGTATGAAAAAGAAAACAAAATGGTGACTATCTGCATGTTAACTTTTTTTTTTTTACAATGTTTTCGAAAGCCTTCTCCGTCGGCGTTTTCAAATTAATTCATTACCAAACGACAAAATTTTAGGTTTGTCCAAATCCAAACCATTTACAGACGACAAAATAAAGTGACTGAAATTCTGACACTTGTTTTGTGAAGGGTAGAAAACATTGAGGGAAAAGGAGAAAATACTGGTTACTAGCATTTTCTCCTTTTCCCACAATATTTTCCAAAGGCTTCTTTCTTTGGGACGTCAAAATTGGAGATTGTGTGGGAATAGTTTGGATACATTTAGTGAAAGGTAAAAAAAACTATCGATTTTCCAGTTAAACGTGGACAGGTTCTTTCATGTTTTTTTTTTTAATCAAATATTTAATTTCTATTTTGTCGTCTAAATAGGATCTCGTATCCTGTCACGCAATGCTTTGGTTGCATAACATCCGGCTCCACGGCGTTTTGTATCATATCGTGGACGCGCGTTCCTTTGTACATTTGTTTGCTGAGATAAAGTACTAGTAGTTCCCTGAGCGTCAAACAAATACACGTATGCATTCTGTCAGTGCTAAACAACTTGAGAATACAATTTCATTTTTTTTTTTTCTTTTATTGAATTATCTAACAAAAATACAAGCCATTGTACATTCAAGAACAGACTGAGCCTCGAACAAATAAACGAATGCATTCTGTCAGTGCCCAACAACTTGAGAATACATTAACAACGTCAGGTTTTTTTTCTTTCATTGAATTATCTAACAAAAAATTCTGACTGTACATTCAGGAACAGACTGCATTTTCTTTTATCTATACGTACATGCACACTCCGACAAAAAAGCACAACTAAAGGATGTGGGTAAACTTATGAAGAAAAAAGACCCCTCGAGAACACACATGAAATTTATATGAAAGAATGCTACACATGTCTAATTTATTCATCTGAAATATTTAAGAAGTTAACAGAGTCCAAAGGGGCGTTTCAGAGCTCTGAAGAATGGAGGGCTGGATGGGTCATAATTGTATAAATGATTTTGCTCTATCAATTGGATCAGATTTCTTTGTGAATTCTACGAGAAAATGTTTGAATATCCCAGAAATAATAACAATGTATCATTTTGAAGTGAAAAAATATTAACATATTGCGACAAACATTGTTAAAATCTCCTTTTTTCAAGCTGTAAAAAGACCCAAGTCTTTCGAACATTCACTTACGATTTTGAGACAAAGAATTCCAACAAAGTGAACAAATTAAAATTTTCTTTTGAAAATTAGGTCTGCTACATCATTTTGATATCATATAAAATGTTAAAAGGATGTATGGTGTATTGTTTATAGAATAATTCAATTTTTGATTGACTGTGATTCATGATTATGAATATTTTTAAAAGGACTATCTTTATTCATTTTCATGGTCATTTTCAAGTTCAGAAATAATCCAACGGTCTATCTGTACTGCTTCATCAACATGATTGAAAAATTCCTTTGATATTATGGGCTTTTGAGATTGATGTCGGTAATATGATAGGTACCATATCACAGATGCAATATGAGCACAACATCCGACAACTCTTGCCCCGGATTTACATGTACAATACCGATGAAATAATGGTGTAATTCCAACAATATACTCTATCCACAGACTGTGAAGCTTTGACGATGTGTGCCTGGACTGGATTTGGGCCTTAATCAAACCTTGGTATTCCCTGTGAACAAGAATCTTATAATCACCCTCATCATCTAAGTGTTCTGTCATGTCAATTGAGCTAGTTTTATTTGGTATACTCCAAAAGTTAAATCTCGCAATTCAGTAATATTAAGCTTTGGGAAATCTTCTAGTTCACTTTCATCAAATTCTTTCCAAATGACTCTCCTTTTGTCCAGTTTTTCGGACTGTACTCTTTGCTGCAAAGGATTTTCTGCTCAGATTACCAAACTTGTTTTTGGAAACAACGTTGAAAACATAAAGAATTGGTTTCAAGCTGACGATGTCATGGTAGTTGACAGGGGCTATCGTGATTGTCTGGAGTTTTTAGCATAACTTGGAATAAAAACCGAAATGCCCCACTTTCTGCCAAAAGACCAGAAGAAACACACTACTCGAGAAGGGAATAAATCGAGGTATGTCACGAAAGTAAGGTGGGTGATTGAAAATGCAAATGGGAGAATAAAACAGTGGAAAGCTCTCAGTTACAGGTTGCAAAATGTACTCATTCCCAGTGTTAGAGATTTTGTTCGTATTGTCTGCGCCCTGTGCAATGCTTTCCACCCACCATTGGCTTCCAGCTCAAACACTGATCAAGTAGTTGCTGAAAGAATGTTGACTCTTTGCAGCAAAGAAAATCCTTTGCAGCAAAGAGTTCAGTTCAAAAAACTGGACAAAAGGAGAGTCATTTGGAAAGATATTGATGAAAGTGAACTAGAAGATTTCCCAAAGCTTAATATTACTGAATTGCGAGATTTAACCGTTGGAGTGTACCAAATAAAACTAGCTCAATCGTACATGACAGAACACTTAGATGATGAGGGTGATTATAAGATTTTAGTTCACAGGGAACACCAAGGTTTGATGAAGGCCCAAATCCAGTCCAGGCACACATCGTCAAAACTTCACAGTTTGTGGATAGAGTATATTGTTGGAATTACGCCAATATTTCATTAGTATTGTTCATGTAAAGCCGGGGCAAGAGTTGTCGGATGTTTTGCTCATATTGCATCTGTGATATGGTACCTACATGTATCATATTACCGACATCAATCTCAAAAGCCCATAATATCAAAGGAATTTTTCAATCATGTTGATGACGCAGTGCAGATATACCGTTGGACTGATTCTGAACTTGAAAATGACGATAAAAATGAATAAAGATAGTCCTTTTAAAAATATTCATAATCATGAATCACAGTCAATCAAAAATTGAATTATTCTCTAAACAATACACCATACATCCTTTTAACATTTTATGTGATATCAAAAATGATGTAGCAGACCTAATTTTCAAAAGAAAATATTAATTTGTTCACTTTGTTGGAATTCTTTGTCTCAAAATCGTAAGTGAATGTTCGAAAGACTTGGGTCTTTTTACAGCTTGAAAAAAGGAGATTTTAACAATGTTTGTCGCAATATGTTAATATTTTTTCACTTCAAAATGATACATTGTTATTATTTCTGGGATATTCAAACATTTTCTCGTAGAATTCACAAAGAAATCGGATCCAATTGATAGAGCAAAATCATTTATACAATTATGACCCATCCAGCTCTCCATACTTTAGAGCTCTGAAACGTCCCTTTGGACTCTGTTAATTTCTTAAATATTTCGGATGGATAAAGTAGACATGTGTAGCATTCTTTCATATAAATTTCATGTGTGTTCACGAGGGGTCTTTTTTCTTCATAAGTTTACCCACATCCTTTCTGCTAATCTTTTGGGTCGGTATTCACTAACCATTCTTAATAATGTTTTTGGTTTTACGGTCCAAGATTTTCGAAATTCAACATTAATACACCCTCTCATAGGCTAAACCATTTGGTCTTGAAAAAGAGTTGAAAACATTGCGAAAAAAGGAGAAAATGCTTGTCACCAGCATTTTCTCCTTTACTCCCAATGTTTTCAAAGGTTTTCTTCAGGGTCATTAAAACGGGGAATTTTGTGTGACAAAAGGCTAAGGCGTGTCTTCATACACAAGCTTTTATGTTGTAGACAATTATTCACTTCCCTTTGAACCCTCGATCCCGGGCCTGGTTTCACGAAAAGAACTTAAGTCTAATATTTTGCTCAAGCGAGTTAATAGGCTCAATTTTTCAATTCAAGTTTCGTTATTTCAGGTGCAATTTACTAACATTAATTAGACTTTAAATTTTGGAATAATCCATATTGAGAGCATTTTCAGACGACAAATAAATGCAAATAAAAAATTGAAAATCAATTTGGGAAGGGAAGAAAACATTGTGGGAAAAGGAGAAAATGCTGGTAACCAGCATTTTCTCCGTTTCCTACAATGTTTTCAAAAGGTTTCTTTCTCAATGTCGTTAAAAGTCGGGATTGTGTGGTAAAGAGTAAAATCATTTTTTCATCATGTGAACAGTATTTGGTTCATCGTCTGCAAATACTTTGAATTTGGACACGTCTGGACAAAAAACGGGGTTATTTGGTTACAAGCTCAACAAAAAACAGTGTTCAGACGATTTTGAAAACTCCCCAATGAACATGAATGTCTCTTACTCATACATGACCGCCTGTCAATAGTTCATGGCTAAACTTAAAGGTTTAAGAAGAAAAGTATAAAAAAAAGTACAAAATACACCACGTTACGAACTTTTTTTTTTTCAATTACGTTTGCGAAAATTGTCTCAAACCTTCACCGTACAATCCCATATTAACGACCCGGATAAGGAGGCTTTGGAAAAGATTGAAGGAAAATGAAGAAAAATGCTAATAAACCAACATTTTCTCCTTTTTCCACATTGTATAGCCCTTTCAAAGACAGTTCCTTTCGTTCGAGCCCACAACGATTGTTTTTGTGTGCAATACCAATATACAAACGAAAGACCGAAAAACAAACCGCCATTATCTTATTACCCACGTCAAATCATTTGTCTGCAATCGCTTTAAAGGTGGCCCTTCAGATATTGGGACAAAATTTTACGAAAAATACAAAAAAAATCATCATTGTACTCCAGAAGCCTTATAATTTTCATTCATTAAACCCCAGGAGTCGAAAACCATCCGACAGCTAGATAAATTAGAGATTTACTACAGCCCAAGTCGACACTGAAGGGAAACACAGTCTATTTTTACATGAGCAACTCGCTCATTTACATACCGGAAATATATAGACGTGAAGCTTCAAACATAGCATCCGAAGTTCTAGACATTATGGAAAATAATTAAATGTTTGTTATGTTATGGAATTTAATAGTCATAAGTCACGTGCAAGTCACTTAACATTCCAACAATGCTTTTTTGATTTTGGCGGGAAATCTAAAAATAGCTTAAGAGGCTACGTAGCCTTTCAAGGGAATACCACCAAAAAAATTTTTTTTTGTAATTTTATGATTCTTAATTACTGATGATTTGTATTGTCTTTTCATATAAATTTCAGTGACATATATATTTTTTTAATATGGTGTGGTGTGAAAATTCTAAATACCCACCTTTAAGTTAGGTACAATCGAAAATGTCATCTGATAAAGAGCGAAAAGGGAAAAAAGGTCTTTCGAGAAAGAAAACACAGGGCATGAGACTATATTACTAAGAGTCCAATATCTAAATGCACCTTTAGGTAACAAAATGGATAAATATGCGTTTGCTTGCAGTGAATTCATAATTGAAGGCTGGGTTGCGTGCTGAAGGACAATTGTTATTATTCAGCTAATCTATACATTTCTTTTCACGAAACTTTGATCATTTTGTGAGAACAAAATAAATAGACCAGATTTTTTATTAAATAATATCCACGCAATTTACATTTTATCACATAACCTCCCTTGTTTTCAATGTTATATGCCCACTACGAATTTTCTTTTATTTCATGCTTTCCGGTAGGATATCGAGAAATATCAGTGAAAATATTTTTCGATCTTACACTGGTACCGCCAGTGAAAATACCGATTTTCACGTTCTTTTTGCCTTGGTAAATTGCGCGTGCTTAACAACCAGATGGGAAATATGGCGTCATATACCTAACATTTCTCGCGCTTGACGTAATATCGCTATGTGTTGCTATGCAGGAGGGGTACGCCACGGGGAATAACGGAAAAGAACTGTACTGGATTTTGATAAAGCTCCTCCTAGAAAGGGTTAAAAGTATGAAATAAATAGAATATTTGTATTTTTCGGTGAAAGATCGAAATTTATTTCATCTCGTGAACACCATCGGTTATATTTTCACGAATGGCTGCGCCACTCGTGAAAATATTACCGATGGTATTCACTCGATGAAATAAATTTCGATCTTTCACCGAAAAAAACAGAATTAATCTCCTCTATATCTTATACACGTTTCATATCACATTAAAATTTATGTGACATCATATTTGACGTCATTTTATAAGTACTTCATAGAAGTGGTCTTATGGATATTGCAGAAGTGGTCTTATCAATATTACTGCAGATGCATCTATGAACGTTTTTGCATCATCTGATCTACTTTTTTTATACATTTATTTTTCCCATAAAAAAATTTAACTTACCGGAGGATTTAGATCCAAAGAACAAACTGCAGTACCCGATCTTGATTTGCGGTGCCAGTGCAGAAGATAAACCTTTTTTCCAAACGACAAATTTTAGACTCTTATAGATTCAAAACATCTGCAGACAATAAATTGAATAGATTAAAATGAGCTTCAGTTCTCTGATAGGGTGGAAAACACTGTGGCAAAAGGAGAAAATGCTGGTTACCAGCATTTTCTCCTTTTGCCACAATGTTTTCAAGAGCCTTCCTTCCCCGGGTCGTGAAAACCATGGATTGTTTGGTAAAGGGTTAACTCATTACCAAATGACAAAATTTTAGGTTTGTCCAAATCAAAAGCATTTGCAGACGACAAAATAAAAGTGGCCGAAAATTTGAAATTTGTTTTGTGAAGGGTAGAAAACATTGTGGGAAAAGGAGAAAATGCTGGTTACCAGCATTTTCTCCTTTTCCCACAATGTTTTCTAAAGGCTTCTTTCTCAGGGGCGTCAAAAGTATAGGGTTTGTGTGGTAATGGGTTAATACACAGTATAATATGATAAATTGTTAATTGCAGTATCACGTGCAGGTGAACATTCTAATTATGGAAGATTACAAAAGGTAGTCAATATCAATAGTAGTCTACCTACGTAGCCTACATTTATGTAATTGTAGATCTTAAGCCTAACTTTGTGATCACTGAAGTACCAAATTAAATTGTTCTTGATTATATAAGTACATCTAGATAAGACTAAACGTTTTATGAATTATACTAGATATATGAAAAGGCCGTGGAACATGAACATTGAAACTCCGTAGTGGTCCACTTTGAGAAACAAATCTTAAAAGGTAACCACTCCAGTAATTAATTTTTTTCCTCATTGTTGCCTAATCTGTATCTACCGGTAGCAGTTCTTAGTGGCAACAAAAGTCCAACACAAGTCCACATCTTGAAATCTTGTGTGGAGAAGAATTCATGGCAGTATTGTTAATGTCTGTATAGCACTGTTGAGGAAAAAACTTCGGATAGTTTTTTTTTTGTCCATTTTCCACAATATTGTTATATTTTCATTCTATTGAGTTTTATTTATTTGAGTCATACTTGAATTGTCGTTTGCGAATGTTTTCAATTTGGACAAGTCTGTTTTTTTTTTTTTTTTTCTTGTGTTATTCTAGATTTGTTAACATTTGTTTCATGAATTACCTTTTTACCAGTCTCACAACCATAATTGGCCTGCAACACGCAAAAAGGGATAATCGGACATTTGCGTAAAGTGCCGTCTCGGATCAGCCCGAGCGGACTGCGCAGGCTGATCCGAGACGGCACCATCCATTTTTATGTCATTTTCTGTTTTACGCAAGTCTACTGTGGCACAAAATCTAATGCAGTCGTAAAGTGCCGTCTCGGATGAGCCTGCGCGGACTGCGCAGGCTCATCCGAGACGACACTTTACGCAAATATCCAAATGCCCCTTTTTGCGTGTCACAATCATATCTAACTCTTCCTAATGTCAACCTACTTGTAAACATATTACGAATTCATTTGTAAATTACTTAATCACCATTTTAGTCAATATATCGTCGGTTTACATAGAAAACCTCGTAACTACAGATTGAAACACGCTGTAGTTACGAGGTTTTTTAAGTAAACCGACGATATGTATTGTAACCATTTATTTGTATAACTAGGAGCTACCAAGCTCACGTCGAATAAAATATGTTTAGGTCCGTGCATGAATGGACCGGCAGACAGGGGGTGCAAATAAACATTCACACATTTGAACCAATCGCAAACTAGCATTAATGTTTCTCCGGGACTAATACGGAGATTGTTATATCTTACATGAACCTATATTTTTAGAGAAGGCGACCATGCGACAATCTTTACAATGTTATGCAACGAGATTAAATTCGGAGGCTGTTGGGCGCGAGTTAAAGCTCCTTTTTGTGGGACAGTATTCAGTCGGAAGCGAAAAAGTCAAGGCTTTTACCTAATAGCCCCGAGTTTTGTCGACTCCGAGGAATGAGAATTTTTTCCCCTTTTTTTCTCACAATGTTTTCAACCTTTCCAATACAAAAACCCTTATCATTGAGCCACATTAAATTTGTGCGCTTCAAATGCTTTCAATATGGACCATTCTAAAATATTAATGCCAGGCAAAGATCTATAATGCTCATGTTTTTCACGCATTGAAGCGCAAGACTGGCTTTCTTTGGGCTGTAAGTTAGAATCATGACTTGGCCAAAGCTTTCCTCTACACGTAACTATTTTCATTCGGTTTATATCAAAACGCTAGAAGTGGCTCCGACAGAGCAATGTTAATTATAGCGAGATATGTACAAAATAACGTATATAGAACTTTACAACGAAGTTAGTGATAATAACGTATATAGAACTTTACAACGAAGTTAGTGATAACCGAACTATTCAAATTAATTTGGATGTACGACGACCTTCTAGAGATTGTACCAACTGTTCTTAAAAAAAATTAGTCATGTGCTGAAGCCATTTTTAATTGTGAAAGTAACACAAGTTCTGATTGGCTAAACCATTTGGTTTAGCCAATCGGAAGTTGTATTACTTTCCAAAATAGACAATTCTTGGGAATCGGACAAAGAACATTCTTAGAATGGTTACTAAATACGGACCCAGCTGGTCTCATGAACCGGGGTTTCTGATTACAAAACGGCGATCCCTCTCAAATTGCTGGTCAAATTGCAAGTCTGTACTAGTTTATCCGTGCATTTCTCAACGTTTTCAAAAAGAAATATAACTATTTAGGGGTATTTATCAGCATTTTACAACAAATTACAATTTCTGACAGGCCCATTCAACACCATACAAAGAGGGAAACTCCCTTTGTCGATGGCATGGCGCTAATCTTTCCACTCATTATTTATGTTTTGCAGAGTCAAATTGTAATAAACCGCAATTCATGATATTTAGAATAAATGGGTGATATGGGTCAGCACTCGGCAACCAATTTGATCAACAGATTATGCGTGTCTATTGACCTATGCGAGCTAGTCATAAAACCAATCTAGGTTTCCTCCATTAACAAATACCGTGACTCGTTCTCTGATTGACCTCAACAGAACGTCTTGGTTTTTCATTTTGGTTATTCCAAATTTAACCAGGAGAAAAAAAATATATCTTCCCTTCCTTGTTTCATTGTATGTTTATCAATATTTATGTGATAAGGGGCTGAAAGCTTTCAATCATATCTTTTCTTTTTTTCTAATTTCTTATCAATTTTCATTGAAAGCTAAAACGCTTTCCTAGATACGTGTTCGACCTTTGACATACATGCCAACTGTTAATATTCCCGCTACACGAACGAATAGGTATGACACCCGGTTTGTGAATTGGGTTATATAAATAGAATGCATTGGGCCTCTTTGTCAGTACTTGAATAGTTACGGTGAAATGGCGCCCTTCTTTTCTTGCCCAATTCTTTACAACCAATGATGGTGTAATGAGCGCGTGCAACTAGCTTTCCTTGAGGTGTTTCCATAGTAAAATTTGTCAGTTTTCTCTCTCTCTCTCTCTCGCGCGCGCTGTCTGTCTGTCTGTCTGTCTGTCTGTCTGTCTCTCTCTCTCTCTCTCTCTGTCTCTCTCTCTCTCTCAAATTCAAATGTTTGATAGATGTAAACCAATGATGAAAAACAGCATTTGCCTAGTAACACAATTATCGTTGCCTCAACATTATATTATAATGCTATCAAAAAGGAAAGAGGTCCGCAGTTTTGTTATTTCGCGTGTAACCTTGTACCAAACAGTCCAGTGTTCACGTAAAGAAGTTTGAAAACATTGTTGGAATTGGAGAAAATGCTGGTAACCAGCATTTTCTCCGATTCCAAAAATGTTTTCTATCATTGATAGGTATGATAATAATTTCAGCGACATTTAATTTGTTCTCTTCAAAAGCTTTCAATGTGACCAAGTCTGGTTCTTTGGACAATATGCTCGGTGTACAATAACACCATTACACGGGACCAAAAGCTTAAGTCTCACCATCTTCGCAAGCCAAGGCTGACGATTCAGTACGATACTCTACCCTTGGCGGATCGAGCTTGATTTTTACATTCACCCGATACGCTTTTTCATTGGATGCAGCCAGCTCTAGCTGTAACGAATGAAATCGTTCGTAGCATTTCATCTTTGATAAAAATAGAACAAGGTCGCCACCTTTCGAATAGAAGGTAACATGAAAACCCCCGTGGATGTCTGCTTATCGCTTCATGTGTATTCGTGAGCGTTTTGTAAAACGATATTTCATTTGCTTTTAGAAACACGATGTAAAGGGGAGTAATTACCAGCATCCAATAGAGGGCGCATCGCAGGAGTCTCGAAATCGGGTTCAATCAGCCAAGGTAAGATCCACGTAGTGATCGTAAACTTGGCTCGCGAAGATGAAGTCTCACCCGAAGGGCCTTTATTATGAGTTCAGTACATCAACTGTGGGAATAGAACCAACATCCTCAATTATTCCATCATAATTATGTATACAATTTATCATTGTACGTGACCTTGGTTGGATGACTCTGAAAGTTCTACCCAAAAACCAATTAACAATTTACATTGACAACGAACAAACTGGGGGCATGCTCATTTTTTAGTATGAACTATGGAACAAAGTTCCTATGTCCATCAGAGATGCTACGTCATTATTTTCCTTAAAAAAAACACACACACACAGAAATGAAAATTTATTAAACGAACAAAGCACATGATAAATGTTTCAAATTATTTCAAGTTTTCCGGTAGGATATCGAGATATAGCAGTGAAGATATTTTTCGATAGTCCACGGGTACGACCAGTGAAAATACCGATTTTCATGTTCTTGTTGCCAAGATAAATTGCGCGTGCCTAACAGCCAGATGGAAATATGACATCATTTACCTTACATTTCTCGCGCTTGAAGTAATATTGTAATGTGTTGCTATGCGAGAGGGGTACGCCACGGTACTGGATTGTGATAAGGCTCCTCCCAGAAAGTGTTAATAGCGTGAAATAAATAGAATATTTGGGGTTTTTTTTTCGGTGAAAGATCGAAATTTATTTCATTTCGTGAACACCATCGGTAATATTTTCACGAGTGGCACAAGACACGAGTTATTTTCGCGGACCTTTCCCTTTTGAGGCAAATATTTCCCCATATTAACCACAAGCTGATGAAATGAATTATATATTATATTTCTTCTGATTATTTTGTCGACGAATGCCCCTTTTGAAACTAATGGTCTCAAGTAGAACAAAAAAAAGTAGTTCCAGATTTTCGGCAGGAGGAAAATATTCACTGTGACTTGGAAATAATTCTCCCGCAGCTTAAAATACGATATTTCTTTGCCCATAGCATTTCTAAAAATAGACACATAAAATATATTATGTTTTAGTATCTTTTCCTTGTGCTTGTATTTATTTCTCGTTTCGCAAGCAAAATTTTGACATCTAACTCGATCTTCGGTCTCGCACGATATCAAATTTTCTTACGCTGCTCATATCAAACGCAATCACCTAAAAAATTACTACAACATTATCTTCCGTATGAAGGTATTAACAGTATCAATGAACACAAGTTGAACTGTAAACAACTTGGGAAAGTTGTTTATATTTGACGTGTCCATTGTAACATTTAGGCTGCTTATCGCGTCACACTGACAATTGCAGACATTGTAGATCAAGATCAAACTGCACAGAACGTGCAGTCTGATCTTGGATCTACACTGTCCGGAAAGGAGATACCACTCCCAACTACATGACCTTGAAATAACAATATTATGGGTTTTTTCACCATCGAATTGAACATTTCATCTTAGTTATTTAGCAGTTTAACTCTTTACTACACATCAAAATTTTAGACTGGTCCAAATTGAAAGCATTTGCAGACGACAAAATAAGAAGTGACTGAAAAATTGAAATTTGTTCTGGGATGGGTAGAAAACACTGTGGGAAAAGGAGAAAATGCTGGTTACCAGCATTTTCTCCTTTTCCTACAGTGTTTTCAAAAGGCTTCTTTCTCAGGGGTGTCAAAATTAGGGATTGTGTGGTAATGGGTTAAAGGTTAGTAGCTTTTTTGCTGAGGACAATTGAAACATGGCTCTTCATGCTAAAAATTTCCTGTTAACCCTTGAAGTGCTGAATTGATACAAGATACATTTTTAAATCGGAAATACACCTGAAAAAATTGCTGTACAAAGTAGGTTTTTTTTTTTGCAAGAATATGTAACAAAATAGTGGAGAGTGTAGATCCAAGATCAGACTGCACATTCTGTGCAGTCTGATCTTGATCTACACTGTCCATAAAAACAAGTTAAGTTGGTCACAGCGCTTTAAGGGTTAAATATTTTTGACATTATTTTGGGACAAGGAAAAATACCAGCATTTCGTGGGTTTACTTCAAAAACCTTGTAAATCACAGCTTGTTTCAAGCTGTAGTTACGAGGTTTTTTGAAGTAAACCGACGATTTGTATTTTACTTTTCCCAAGAGATGAAAGAGATGAAGTCCAAAGTAAAAATAAAATAAAGCTTCCGGGTGCGATTTTGTTTATTGTCTGTATCATATTGATTTTTTTTTTTCTTCTTCTCATCTCGTTGTTCTCCCTTTACTTACTAGTTAACCAAAATTTAACAATTTTAAAGGTGGTCCTTCCGATTTATAGACGAAAATTTTATAAGAATAAAAAAAAAAATCATCCTCATACTCCAAAAGCCTTATAATTTTCGTTTGTAGAATCCCAGTAGTCTAAAACCATCCGCCTACAAGAGAAATTAGAGATTTACTACAACCCAGGTCGACACCGACGGGAAACACCGTCTATTTTTACATGAGCAACTCGCTCATTTACACACCAGAAATATACAGACGAAGGTTCAAACATAGCGTCCGAAGAAGACATTATGGAAAATAGGTACATGTTTGTTATGTAATTTCAGCGTCATTACTCATGTGCCGGCCACTTAAGGACGTTTATGACAAATTCTTCCAACGGACAGATTTTTTTAAAACTTTGCACATACAAAGCTCATCATGTCTCTTGTAAATTACAATGAAAAAAAAATGGGGGTCCCCGTGCTCGTTTCTGAGAAATTCGCTTTTGAAAAAGGTATATACAGTTCCAAAATGCAGCATATAGTGGATTTAACACACTGTCCTTTAATAGTCAATTAAAGAGGAAAATTTCCAGAATAATATACAGATATACATCACTTGAAATAATAAAATAATTCAGTTTTGCACAAAAAAAACATATAAAAGCCTGGTTCTGAGCATGGTAAATGTACCAATATGCATTTTATATACATGTATAGGCTATTGAGTTAAAAAGGGAGATAATTTGACCGGGTTATGGGTTAATCTTCAATTAAAAAAAAAACTCTCTAACGGACAATTTTTTTTTTTAAATTTCCACAATCATAGTACTTATGAATCTTGACAATAAGATGAAATAAAAATGATGCCTACCCGTGCTTCTTTCCCCAGGAAACAGGGATGAAGGTCACGTTTGAAGTTAATTTTTTCCAAAGAAAACTATATAATAGAAGCTCAGCAGACATAGTGGGAAAGAAGAAATTGCTCATGCTCATTTCTTCTTTTCCCACATTAATTTTGGATCCTATACTCCTTAAAAAAATGAACATAGCCTATCTGCCTGAAATTCATATCAAACCCTTCATTATCTTCATGTAGTTCTTTTTTTTTTTTTCATAAATTCGCATACATGGTTTTGGCCATACGGCTCATAGAAATGCAATAAAAAGAAATGTCTGTGGAAAAAATGGGATAAAAGCTCGGCGGACATAATGGAAAAAAGGAAAAATTATTCAGGAGAAGAAATTTCTCCTTTTCCCACAGCATTTTTCAAAGTGAAAATAGCTATACTTCAAGAAATAGGTATACTTTAACAGCTTCAATTTTCAGCCTGTTTCATTGTTTGCTGTGTAACCGGACTTTTTCCCAGCTAGTTCTTTACCAGTCATATCATCC
This sequence comes from Tridacna crocea, assembly GCA_943736015.1. NCBI lineage: Eukaryota > Metazoa > Mollusca > Bivalvia > Cardiida > Cardiidae > Tridacna > Tridacna crocea. Next base: position 52,481,186 of record OX031065.1, read on the forward strand.
TTACACTGGCAGGCCAGTTTTGATGCTATCACCTTCATCCTGAAAGTATAGTATGACAACTGGCCTGCCAGTGTCAGGAAAACGTCAGAACCTGTATCATTTTCCCCTTTGGATGGCTGACATTGTGTAAAAAATTTCCTTTTTCCACGACAAATAAGCGTACGTTTTGATGAAAGCTTTCCCTTTTTATTTAGACCATAGAATACCATGGCATGTTCTACTTGTAAAAGTGCACTGTCGGTCCGCTGTTACTATTGCCATTTGTGTGAAAAATACAAAATAGCACTGATAGTTTTACTATCTGTGAGAAATACACATGCGCAGTATGGATGCGCATGAACATTTATACCAAACGTTATTAACATTCCCACAATGCTTTTTAATTTTTGGTGGGAAATCTAAAAATAGATTAAGGGGCTACGTAGCCTTTTAAGGGAATACCATCTTTTTTTTTTTATTTTATGAACCTTAATTATTGACGATTTTTATTGTTTTTTTTTTTTTCATATAAATTTCAGTGATATAAATTTTTTTTCATTTTGGTGGGATGTAAAAAATCTAGGTATATCTACCCACCTAACCCCTATCCTGCTAAATGACTAATATGAAATTTTCATTCCGATAATAAAAAAAAAAAAATACTGCCATTTCAAAGTTATGATTTTGGGAATAATATCTCCTTATCGGACAGTGTAGATCCAAGATCAGACTGCACGTTCTGTGCAGTCTGATCTTGGATCTACACTGTCCGCAAAAGGTCAGTGAGTCGCGCTTAGCAGCCTAAGGGTTTAACCATTTTCCACCTCACAGAGTTGCGTATTTATCCTTATTGAAAGTATTTGTACTTAAAAAAAACCTAAAAGTATATTGTAATGATGTGAACTTTTTCTTTGGAAGGGTTGAAAAAATTGTGGGAACAGGAAGAAAATAGATCTACTGGTTACCAAGTGTTTCTCCTTTTCCTACTGTTTTTCAAATACTTCTTCCATCAAGGTCGTTAAAACTTGGGATGGTTTAGTAAAGGGTTAAGTAAAGAAAAAAAACCAGCCTGACTTTGTAATCAATATGTAGCTCAGTGGTAGACAGTGTAGATCAAAGATCAGACTGCACGATTTGTGCAGTCTGATCTTTGATCTTCACTGTCATATAAAGCAACTAAAGCGATTTAAGGTAAGACCTGTGTGATGGAAAACAGCTATTTCCACTTTTTCATCCTGCAAAATTAGTTACAATTAAAAATGATTATTATTATTGAACTACTTTCACCAATTCATTTTTTCCATTTTTTTCCTTCTTGAATTATTATTTATAAATCTAAAACCACTATGTTCTCAATTCAAAAAGAGATAATAATGATCTCCCTTTTCAGAAAACTAACAAAAGTATCAAAAATAATTTCACGATAGACATTAACGGAATTTCTGATCCGTTAGAAATGTGTAAAAATATTATTTCTACATAAATCCTTATTTATCCTTATTTATCAACCAATTAGAATTTCAAGTCACCGGAAGTGCATTACACAGGTCTTACCTTAAGGTCTAAGGCGTAGGACTTTTGTATTTGGTTCTTGGACATACTGATCTAATGATATTGTCCTTAGACTAGGAACTATATTGTCCTATCTTGATACCAGAAAAACCCAGAAGACACGCAAATAAATCCACAGGTTCTTGATTCGACACTGCCAACCCAGTAGTGTTGGTCACTTTTGTATGTGACCTCGGGCAATACGTGGTGACTCTTGTAACATAATGAGTTGCTGCTATGATCGAATTATTGATCGATCGATCGGTCGGTCGTCGGTCGGTTGGTTGGTTGGTTTGTAACTCCGACGGTTAAATGAATAGAAATTTGGTCGATCGGTCGGTCGGCCGGTCTGTCGGCCGATCGACTGACTTTTTTTTTCAGTCATATCATGACAAAAACTAAGATATTCATATTTTTTCTTGGTTTTCCTAGTAATTTACAAGACGCAGCTTTAAACTTGAGATATCAAATAATTCTCCGGACTGAAAAGATCCACGTAGCACCTACTACGAAATAGATGAAACAGCCACTTTTAGTGTCAGGAATCTAATTTCGTTCCAGCGGTTGGAATCACTCATACTGCATCTTTTACATTCAGCCTGATCTTAGTGTAAAGTTTTCATACAAAACAACAAACCTGTAGAAGTCACTGTTAGTATCTACCATTCAAAATGAACAAAGACCCTGTCTTCGAAAGACTATGAAAAGCTTTTGAAAAAAAATGAGGGAAAAGAAGAAAATGCTGGTAACCAGCATATTCTTCTTACCTCACAATAGTTTTTGCTCGTTCAAATACAAACCGCAACTTTCAGAGGTACATGCAGTTTATCGTCTGCAAATGATTTGAATTTGGCCAAGACAAAATGTTGTCATCTTGGAAAGATATAAGGGTAAAAGTAATCGGTGACCCGAGTGAAATATATGATACGTGTCAGAATGTTGATAAAATTGGTTGAGCTAACTCTTTTACCAGAGGACAAAATTTTTTACTTTTCGAAAATCAAAGCATCGTCAGACGACAGATTTAATGCTGTCGAAATGATAAAATTTGTCTCGGAAAGGGTAAAAGGTAACTTGGGAAATGGAGAAAATGCTTGTTACTTGCATTTTCTCCTTTTCCCACAAAGATTTCAGCGGGCTCTGTCCTAAGTGTGGACTAGATACAGGATTGTTTGGTCTAAGGCTATGGCGTATTGATACATTCATGTCTCACGTGTGATGCTTAATTATCATTTTAAGGGCGTTTCAATCTCAACCTTAGGCTGTTAGGCGCGATTCAAGGACCTTTTGCGGACAGTGTAGATCAAGATCAGACTGCACAGAAAGTGCAGCCTGATCTTGGATCTACAATGTCCGATCAAGAGATTCCCCCCCCCCTCCAAAAAAAAATAACAATTCGAGTAGCAAATTTTGTTTACCTATATAACTCTAGGCTTGACAGTTTCCCATTACTTATTTCACTCTTTACCAGACGACAAAATTTTAGACTTGTCGAAATTGAAAGCATTCGCAGACGACAAAATAAAAGTGAGTGAAAATTTGAAATTTGTTTTGTGAAGGGTAGAAAACATTGTGGGAAAGGGAGAAAATGCTGGTTACCGGCATTTTCTCCTTTTCCCACAATGTTTTCTAAAGCCTTCTTTCTCAGGGGCGTCAAAAGTAGGGATTGTGTGGTAATGGGTTAACTCTTTACCAGACGACAAATTTTTTAGACTTGTCGAAATTGAAAGCATTTGCAAGCGACAAAATAAATTTGACTCAAAAATTGAAAATTGACTTTAGAAAAGTAGAAAACATTGTGGCAAAAAAGAGAAAATGCTGGTTACTAGCATTTCCTCCTTTTCCCACAATGTTTTCGTAAGGCCTCTGCATCTGTGTCGTAAAAACCTGGAATTGTTTGTCAATTTTTAGCCTTGTCCAGCTTGAAGCATTTGTAGACGACAATTTCAGTGTGTCTTAAATGCTTTAATTTTTCTTTGATGGGGTAGAAAACATTGTGGGAAAAGGAGAAAATGCTGGTTACCAGCATTATTCCTTTTCCCACAATGTTTTCAAAAAGGCTTCTTTCGCAGGGTCATTAAGTGTCGCCATTGTGTGGTAACAGGTTAACAGGTTGAGGGTTTAATATGGAAGAGACAGTACTTCCAGGTCAAGATGTCAATGGTAGACATACTGCCTTGTGCAGGGGCACTTTTTCTAAACGGTGTTTTACACTGCTTTTCTTAACCGTATTTCAATAGCATGTAACAGCAAAAAAAAATGTTTTATTCTTTTTTTTTTTATTTCCTGGGTTTCATCACTACTAGGCTTTGGCTCCGCAGAGCCTTGCCAAAGGACACTATGATGCGATCAACTCTACCGCCGGGAATCTTTTTTTTTTTTTTGGGGGGGGGGATGATTTCTTTTTGGTGGGAGGTGGGTGCAGTGAAACATATCCCGTGAAATACTGGTAAATGTAACCTAACATAATTACATGTACCTTTTCCTTGAAACTGGACAGAAAATGAAGTTAAATGAAGCCTATAGCGTATCTGTTATTTCATACTTCTCAGATAACAGCAATCTATTCAGGTTTGTGTTTTCTGCGCATGTGGGCGTAAATTTGTCTTTATATTTGTTGTAAGCGATAAACATGCTAAACAAGTTGGCTTCTTTAAAGAAGAAGCCAGGAGAGGTCAGCATCAATGTTTTCAAATAGTTTATTGGCTTTCAATTTCAATATATTTTGGTACATGTAAACAAACGAGTAAAAAAGCCTCCGCGTAGAAACCTTATATGCTTTACATGACGGTAATTTGGTCTTCTTGTTGCATGTTCTTGTCCAGCGGTCTTCTTTCTCTTTTATAACCCTTTCCCAAACAATCCCTGGTTTTTACGGGTCTGGAATAGTAGCCTTTGAAAACATTGTGGAAAAAGGAGAAAATGCTGGTAACCAGCATTTTCTCCTTTTCCCACAATGTTTTCTACACTATCATAGACAGAAATCATCTTTTCAGCAGGAGTTGAATTGTCGTCTGAAAATGCTTTCAATTTGGTCTAGTCCAAAAATTTGTCGTTTGGGAAAGGGTTAAAGAAATTCTTCTTATTTTTTCTTCTGCTTGGAATATTTGCTTAATAAAAAAAAAAACACTACAACTATCAGAGAGGTTATCTGCAGCCATGGCAAATTACTAAATGAAATCTTTTCTGAAATTTGTCCTTTATAAAAATAAACCACGTCTATTTCCTGTTTCGTTTTTTTTTTATTTCGCTTTATTTACAAAACCATGACGAAACAGACTGTGTATCAGAACAATTACGCTAGAAGAAATAGAATTAGACACAAATTCTATGACAGTCTGCCATTGTTAGCGTTAATTAGCCCGTGTACCATACAATCCCGGAGCTTAGATAGACAGCTTTTGAAAGCATCGTTGGAAAAGGAAGAAAATGCTGGTAACCAGCATTTTCTCCTTTTTCCCACAATGTTTTGTACTCTTCACAAAACAAGATTTTGAGTTATACATATTTCGTCGTCTGCAAATACGCCGTACTCTCCATTTGGACAAGTCTAAAAGTTTTTCGTTTAGACAGGAGTCCAATGACGGGATGATCAATATTACAACTGGTAATTATATGTAGAAAACCATTATGCCTGCAACACGCGAAAAGGGACGTCCGGATGTTCGCGTAAAGTGTCGTCTTGAATCAGCCTGCGCAGTCAGCGCAGACTAGTCCGAAACGGCACTTCCATTTCTGTGTAATTTTCTGTTTTGCCTTAGTTTACTATAGGGCAAAATCTAATGTTGTCGTAAAGTGCCGTCTCGGATTAGCCTGCGCTATCCGCGCAGGCTAATCCGAGACGGCACTTTACGCAGATGTCCGAAGGTCCCTTTTCGCGTGAAGTCAGATAGCATTTTATCGTGCTCATTTGAATAAAATTTCAAATTATTGACGCTTGTAACTGATCATGTAGCCGCGATTCTAAAAGGCTTTTGCGAAATTCTAGTTGTATCTAACCAGGCAGTGTGTCCCATTAAGGTAGTAGCATTAAAATATTGTATTTCTCTGTTTTATTAGTGATGTTTAGTTGTTTACCAAGCTATTAAAGGTCTCTCTAAATTAATTGCCAAACTACTTTAAAGGGGCTTAATCGTACGAGATTAGATCTATGCAACCTATAAATGAAAATTTAATACATGTACATTAAAAATATGACATCCATACTTTATTACGTATACATATACCGTTTTACAGAAATATCGAAGATTAGAAGAATGGAGATAGTATATATACCATAGGCGTAACTTCTATTGCGCACACTACGCACGTGCGTAATGTTAAACAAATCGAAAGTAGGTCGTAGGTTGCCGCTTTTCGCATATTTTTTCAGTTTGGAAGTTTTCTAAACCAGCCAAGATCAGAAATATCTTGATTTTACGGCTCCTATTCCATTAGGCTGATCCCAAATTGCTTTTGTCACCTGCCTCAAAAATGGCCAACTTTGGCGTGCGCATAATTAAATTTTTCCTGGTTACGCCTATGTAACCCCAACGTGTATAGTACATGAACAGCACGCCTTGATGGGTGGTCGCTGAGCGTGAAACGGATACTGTAATTTGTCATTTTGAAGTTTACATTATTAGTTGTACGGTCAGGTGGCAGGGGACTTGGAAACTTGTTCACGGCTGTGGTTAATCATGTCGCCCCGAGCCGAAGGCGAGGTGGCGACATGATTCACCACAGCCGTGAACAAGTTTCCAAGTCCCCTGCCACCTGACCGTACAACGAATTTATTATACTGCAAAGTTTTACCCTTTCAAAGCGCGTTAAGTGAAATTTTCCTGTTTTATAATTTCACGAATCGAGTATGCTGACGAAATAGAAATTCCCTTCTGTGTGCCCCAATTCAATGAAAACTGACGTCACTGGAAGCTGACGTCACTAAAACGTGCAGTTTGGTGAATAAATGTGCAGTCTGATGATCGATCGGCGCCGCCATTTTGGATGATGTATTGCACGTGTAGTGATGTTTACGGGGCACTCAAAAGGGAAACTGGTTTTTGCCAGGGAACATGATATTATGTTCCCGGCATGTTAACCAATCAGATCACGAGAAATTTCTTTGCAGTATAATAATAGAAAACATCTAAAATATTAGAATAAAATAAGGATAGTATGGAGAACGAGACATACATTTTTTGCTCGAAAACAGTGCTGAGTAAGACATATACAATCCATAATATATTAATGTACTTTCGTTCTTAGCCATTTGGCTATTCCCTTTCTAAATTCAGCAATAAAACATTTAGACGGTTTTGTTAGACTACACGAGAAATAACAATCTAAATAAATGTAGACCCCTTTAAAAGCATGGCGTGATAAATTGTCTGCATTAACTACTGAAACATGGAGGGCTTCCTCATTTACATTGTGCATGGTTCTTTTAACCCTTTACCACATAATCCCGACTTTTAAAAATCCTGAGAAAGAAGCCTTCCGAAAACATTGTGGGAAAAACGGAGAAAATGCTGGTTGAATAATTTCTTATAAAATTCCATTTGGTTGCCATGGCAACCAGAGCTTTTGATGGAATCAAATTCTGTAAACAGTTGTAAAGGGGACCTCCCAAGGAACATATCAGCCAAGTTTGGTTCAAATTGGTCCTGCGGTTAAGGAGGAGAAGATGCTTAAAAAATTGTTGACGACGGAGGACGCACGACGTCCGATGGATGACGCACGACGTGCGATGGACGAAGCACGACGTCCGATGTATGACGTGCGATGGATGACGCACGACGTGCAATGGACGACGTACGATGGATGACGCACGACGTACGATGAATGACGCACGACGTCCGATGGGCGACGTATGATGGATGCCCACGACGTCCGATGGACGAGGAACGACGGACACAGGGTGATCTTATAAACTCTCCTTGATAACTTTTAGCTCTGGTGAGCTAAAAAGGTAAACAAAATATGGAAGCTCACAATACTTTCCATACTTTTTAATGGTAAGATTTGAATTCACATGCATGTTGACAGCACACTTTGTTTACTTTTGGACGCGATTGCTACTTTACCTCGAACAGTTACCCTTAATAGACTTGGAGTTTTTCATTTGAGGAAATTAATAAAATTATGAATTTTCCTTTTCAACGGCATAGTATATTTAAATGATGAATGTTTGATCATGATGGTTACAAAATAATGGTGTTACACTTAAAGACCCAACAAAGGACGAAACTAAACGATTTCCAAATGCACGACAGTTTAATACATATAATTTAATTATAGATATTTCGATTAAACAGTATGACACTGCGTTGCAGTAAAATCCAACAAGGTTCCAGTCTCTCGCAGAAAAATAAAGCTTAACCCTTTTCCACACAATCCTGAGTTTTGAAGACTTTTAGAAGGAAAGTCTTTTGAAAACACTGTTGGTCAAGGAGAAAATGTTGGCAACTAGCATTTTCTCCTTTTCCAACTATGTTTTTGGCCCTATCAAGTATGGAAATCATTTATCGATCTACTTTCAATTTCTCGTCTGCAAATGCTTTAAATCTGGAACCAGTCTATTATTTCGTCGTTTAGTGAAGAGTAAAAACAATAATTAGAAGTTCCCAAGTCAAATTCCTACTTTGACAACAGATTTTCATGCCAGCGACAGTAACTTTGAGAACAGAGCTTTGAGGCTGTATTGGTCTAATTACGGAACACCATGATTTTCTTTGATCGATCATCGAACGCTCATATCACATCGGTGCATCGCCTATATATAACAGAATATACTGAAAGTTTCTGCACATTGGCGACTCCCGCCATATCACATATCGTCGGTTTACTTCGAAAACCTCGTAACTACAGCTTGGTACTAGCTGTAGTTACGAGGTTTTTGAAGTAAACCGACCGGATATAATCTTTCTCTTTACGATGAGGAGAGAATTGCCCATGTGGTATTTATAGTAACGGTGTCCCATAGTGAAAATTTCTTTATCCTTTAATAGACAAATGGAGTTTCAAAGGCCTATGCTTTGACACGTTCTATACTGTAACACCTTGTGAAACTCCTAACTGTGGGCATGTCATCCGGTTCTCAAACACCCTACTCTAACAGAATTCACATGAAAGGAATGCTACCCACACCCCTGCAATGCATAACAACATTTTAGTCTCAATAATGAGACGCCCCGGTGATCTTTTTCATATTTGGACATTTACTGTACACTGTACCACCTCAAGTTCATTGTAAATTTTCCGGTAGCAAATATAGAGCGACTTTCTGTTTCGTCAGTTTTATCCGTATTGAAGCGCTATGCAATTAACCTTTAGAAATAAACATGACCAAAAATAAATTGTTAAACCATTTATTACACAAAGAGCTTGTAGAAGTCGTTTATAACATGTTTATCTCCGAAAAATCACTGACGAAATTTGTTGTGCGTGGCGGCCATTTTCAGTATGTTTTCGGGAACGTAAACAACTCGAGTTACTGATGAAATACACGATTTTTTCTCACGTTCAGCGTATAAATTGAAAGTATTTGTATTTCAAACGAAGGAATATTGAATACGCAAGCCACAGGTATGTTTAAATCCTATTTTTGCGCTCTATTTGCGAAATTATAAGAGTTCAAACTTGAACACAAAATCTGTGCGGAACTTTCAACTGATTTTGTCCGGATTGTCTATGTACCCAGAGGCGACCAGTCGAAAAGTAACATCGCCTTTGGGGACAGTTATCTTAAACACTTACGGTATCTACCGACTGATAATATACCGATATGCTATTCAACGATAAATCCTTTCGCTACCGACATCGTCAAGTTAAAGATTTTAAGTTTTCGAGATTTTAGGTAGTTTTCGACCAAAAACGATTCTTTGTTATATTTTAGTATCGGATGGACGGTGTAGATTCAAGATCAGACTTCTTATTCTGTGCAGTCTGATCTAGATCTATGCTGTCCTCAAAAGCAGTATAAGTTGCTATTGGCAACGAAAGAGTTATGCCAAACAATGTTGATATTCATACTAGAAAGGGTTGTATAAAAACAGAGGGACAGCTGTCTGATTAGGTTTCTGTATACCCTTATGCTGATAAGAGCGACTCACTGACCTTTTACTCACAGGGTAGATCAAGATCAGACTTCGCAGAACCCGCAGTCTGATCTTTAAAAAAAGACAAAGACAATTTCCTCCTTAAAATACCTTTAAAATAGCAGAACTCGGAGTGTTTCTATTGTATTAAAGGTTTCATTTCAGTTATCAAGTGAGATAAGTGTTAGCCCTTTACCACACAATGCCGACTTTTGAAACCTTTAGAAAACATTGTGGGAAAAGAAGAAAATGCTGGTAACCAGCATTTTCTCCTTTTCCCACAATGTTTTCTACTCTATCAAAGAAAATTTTCATCATTTGAGGCCACACTGAAATTGTCGTCTGCAAATGCTTACAATTTGGACAAGGCTAAAGTTTTGTCGTCTGGTAAAGGGTGAAGATGAAAGGAATGGATCGAATTCATCGATAATGAAACCACGCAGTGACGCCTAGAGGTTATAATAGAGAAAAAATGAAAATGAATTTTTTAAGGAAGGAGGAAAAATAATCGACGGAAATTTAATCAGCTTTTGGCTATCTGTACATATCTCAGCTTTAAGGAGAGTGTAGATCAAAATGAGACGGCACGTACGGTGCATTTTGAATTTGATCTATACTGGCCGATTAGTTCTTTACCAGACAATCCCGCCCTTTACCAACCCTGAAAGAAAAGCCTTTTGAAAACACTGAGGTAAGAGGAGAAAATGCTGGTAACCAGCATTTTCTCCTTTTCCCACAATGTTTTCTATCCTATCAGAGATAGAGATCACCAATGTAGCAACATTTGATTTTTCGTCTGCAAATGCTTTGAATTTGGACCAGTCTAAAATTTTGTCGTTTGGTAAAGAGTTAAGTCATTGCCAAACGACAGAAAATAGACTAGTCTTGTCTAAATTGAAAGCAGTTGCAGACGACAGGTTGAAATTAAATATTGCTCATATCTTTTTCTGTTATGATAAGATTTATCACTGACAGAACTGAAAACTTTGTGGGAAAAGGATAAAATGTTGGTTAACAGCATTTTCTACTTTTCCTTCAATATTTTCAAAAGCCGTTAAGGCTGTTTTAAGTCGGAAATGTGCACATGAGGTAAGGAGTTAAACAACAACATTACAGAAAAAGTATTGGCCAAAAGTAAACAATGCCGGTATTGAAAGGCTTGTATTTAGATTTAACCTATTACCACACAGTCCCTACTTTTGACGACCCTGAGAAAGAAGTCTATAGAAAACATTGAAGGAAAAGGAGAAAATGCTGGTCACCAGCATTTATTTCCTTTTCCCACAATGTTTTCTACTCTTCACAAAACGAATCACAAATTTTCAGTCACTTTTATTTTGTCGTCTGCAAATGCTTTCGACTTGGACAAACTTAAGATTTGTCGTTTAGTAATGAGTTGACAACATCATAACAAACACTGTAGTAGCCAGATGTAAACAATGCCGGAATTGAAATGCTTGTATTTAGATTTAAATCGATCCACTTAAAATTTTAGAAATTACTATGAAGACATTGTGTTATTATACAGAATAGAATAGAATATTTCATTGACTTAACTCATTACCAAACGACAAAATTTTAGGTTTGTCCAAATCGAAAGCATTTGCATACGACAAAATAAAAGTGAATGAAAATTTGAAATTTGTTTTGTGAAGGGTACAAAACATTGTGGGAAAAGGAGAAAATGCTGGTTACCAGCATTTTCTCCTTTTCCCACAATGTTTTCTAAAGGCTTCTTTCTCAGGGGCGCCAAAAGTTGGGATTGTGTGGTAATGGGTTAAATTATACAGGTTTTTCGTCATCAACAAGAAATATATAGGCTCTATATATAAATCTATTACGATATAGGTCAGAGACACACATACAAACAATGAAAGCATAGGAGATAAATGCTGTTCTTTTACATTTTACAATAACAGCTGGTTCAACAATAATTATTCAACGGCTGGGAAATAAATTTCAGGCACAAGCTAAAAAGTTGCCAGGTCACTCTACCGATTGTTTACTTTTATTACTTGATTTCAAAATTCACTTTTCTGTTCTTTTACATTTTACAATAACAGTTGGTTCAACAAGAATTATAAAACGGCTGGGAAATAAATTTCAGGTACAAGCTAAAGAGTTGCCAGGTCAGTCTACCTATTGTTTACTTTTATTACTTGATTTCAAAATTCACTTTTCTGTTCTTTTACATTTTACAATAACAGTTGGTTCAACAATAATTATAAAACGGCTGGGAAATGAATTTCATGTACAAGCTAAAAAGTTGCCAGGTCAGTCTACCTATTGTTTACTTTTATTACTTGATTTCAAATTCACTTTTCTGTTCTTTTACATTTTACAATAACAGCTGGTTCAACAACAATTATTCAACGGCTGGGAAATAAATTTCAGGCACACGCTAAAAAGTTGCCAGGTCACACTACCTATTGTTTACTTTGATTGCTTGATTTAAAAATTCACTTTTCTGCCAGCGACTTAGTCTTGGACAAACGACCTGATGACAGATTGTCATCTTCACAATATTTTTTCATAACATTTTTTCATACTTTTTAAAAGCATGGTTTAAACTCAAGCGCATTTTAACACCTACATTGTGGTTTGTTTTTCACTAGCAAGCCATTAAAGGTTTAACTCATTCTCAAACGACAAAATTTTAGACTGGCCCAAATTGAACGCACTAGCGGACGTAACTCAAAAATTGAAATTTGTTTCCAGCGAGGGTAGAAAACATTGTGGGAAGAGGAGAAAATGCTGGTTACCAGCATTTTCTCCTTTTCCCACAATGTTTTCCAAAGGCTTCTTTCCCGGGGTCGTAAAAACCAGGGATTATTTGGTTAAGGGTTTAAAAAGAAATAGATATCAAAATGAAAAAAAAAAAAGGTACACACCGATCAGACTCCGGAAAATAATCCAAAATAAAGGCGTGAAATATGTTTTACATAAAAGAAAACCAATACGCGCAACCTCATGTCGCCACACATTGGACATAAATGATAGTGAATAATATACAGCCGCAGCTTTTCCCAGTCGAAAAATAGCCAAAGCAATATTAAAAGCAGCTGATGACGATGTCTAATTTCGCTCGAATGATGGAATTTTGCCTTTCATTTAGAGAGGAAACATTGAGGAAAAAGGAAAAAATGCCGGTGACCGGCATTTTCTCCTTTTCCCACAATGTTTTGAAAAGCCGTTCTTTTTCTTTTTGAAGAATAGATTTGGGAAGGGTTGATATTGACGGTCTCGAATGGCCGAGTTTACATGATGTCTTTATCGCCGCCCTTCAAAGGTGAAATGATACGAATACGTGTACCACTAGATGCAAATCAATAAATAGAAAGAAGTGGTCCGTTAAAAAAATAACTATTAATTGATTTGCGACCTACTGCATTTGGCCATAGTTCAGGCTATAGCACTGCAGAAAGGTGTTTCTTTGTTTATTTCTATGTGTGTCAAAGGTCACTCGGCTAGGAATCCGCTGTTTCTTGCCCAAGGAGATGCTCCAGCGAAAATCAAAGTGCCTCGGATAAGAATTCGTGTCAGAACTTTTCTATTTCTAATCAAACAGGTTCATTATTGAAAACTGAGCTGTTACTTTTTTATACTCTGAAAAGGTAGCCTCTTCTTCTTCTTCTTCTTCGCTTCTTCTCTTCTTCTTCTTCGTCTTCTTCTTCTTCTTCTCCCTCATCCTCCTCCTCCTCCTTTTCTTTTTTTTTTTTCTTCTTCTTCTTCTTCTTCTTCAAAGAGACCAATGCTAGAAAGAGAAAGTATGGATAGATGTTTTTTTTTAATACAGAAAAAATAACAAATGTTACGAATCCACACTGTTTTAACCTATAATATCCAAACAAAGCAGATAAGTGTAACCTATGATCAAACTGCACATTCTATGCATTCTGTTCTTCGTCTACGCCGTCCGCTGTACAAGGTGCGCTTTTACTTGACGTTCTGCGGGTCAATTAACCCTTTACCAAAAAATCCCTGGATTTTGCAACCCTGAATTAAAAGCCTTTTGAAAACATTGAGGGTAAAAGAGAAAATGCAGGTAACCACAATGTTTTCTACTATGCTGAAAACAAATTTCAGTTTCCGAGTTATGTTTATTTTGTCGTCTGCAAATGATTTCAATTGGGTCCATTCTAAAATTGTGTAGTGTGGTAAAGCGTTAACTCTTTACCAAACAATCCCTACTTTTAACGACCCCGAGAAAGAAGCCTATAGAGAACATTTTGGGGAAAATGAGAAAATGTTGGTAACCAGCATTTTCTCCCTTGCCCACAATATTTTCTACCCTATCAAAGTAAAAAAAAAGTAAAAAAATCATCATATTAACAAGATTTAATTTGTTGCTATCAATTCGGACCAGTCTAAGGATTTCCTTGTATCCGATTCTTTCCCTCCATTGGTCCATGATATCAAATATACCTAGAGCACGGAGGGACCATAGTCCTACAAAGTCATCAGCCTGTTACTGATCCTCTTATATATCTGCAACGTAGATCTAACACTCAAATTCTACTGTGCAGAATTCCGCCAGATACGAGAATTTCCCAGACGGTGCGAGATTTGTTTAGATTACATAGAGTTACGGCACGAGTTATTTTTGCGGACCTTTCCCTTTTCGGCAAATATTTCCTCATATTAACTCAAGATGATGAAATAAATTGCATATTATATTTCCTCTGATTATTTTGTCAACGAATGCCACTTTTAAAACTAGTGATCCCAAGTAGAAGAAAAAAAGTAGTTCCAGATTTTCGGCCACTCCCTTGCACTCCGGATCATAACATTCACCTCTGTAGTGGGCTCAGAAAGTAGTCCGTCATTACGTCATTTTTTTGTCACATGACCATAACTCAAAATGGCTACACAAACGCCGGTGACAAAAAGACCAATATCGATTGTTTCGTGTGTTCAAACAGCATGGGACCAATCAGACTTAGTGATAGGAAATGAACAAAAGAGGGATTTTCTGAAAAGCCTAAATATCTTTGTAGGACGATAACTTGATTTTTAATCTATATGTTGCGAAGGATACCAGTAACCGTGATTAGCAAAATAGAGAAAAGTATAAACTGAGTATTATTTCATGGAATGTAGAAGGGTTATCTAACTGTCTGAACGATTCGGATTTCCTTAATGTTGTTCAAAACAATGATTTTATTTTCTGTTCTGAAACCTGGGAAAAGGGTTATGATGATTTTTGTTTACAGGGTTATGAAAGTGTCCTCGTTCCTAGACCCGAAAGCTTAGCAAACATTGTGAAACGAGGCCATGGTGGTGTAGGTCTTTTTTATAAATCTTCATTAAAGGAAGGGGTAAACATTGTGGAAAAGGATGAGAAGGGTCTGATTATTGTGCAGTTAAAGCACGAGTTTTTCAGTATTACTGACGATATGTATATTTGTTTTGCTTATGTTCCCCCGAGCAGTTCACGTTATTTTGATTTGAATGACACAGATTATTTTCAGATTCTTGAGGAAAAATGCCTAAGGTTTTCCGACTACGGCAATTTTTGTATTATTGGCGATTTAAACGCACGTTGTGGCGAAAGATCAGACTATTTAGAGGATTTGACCGTTTTGGAGGGATATTTTGAAAATAATGAAACTTGTTCGTTACCCAATGACAAACTCCATAGATATAGTTTAGATAAAACAGTAAACGCGTCGGGTATAAAACTTCTACAGTTGTGTAAAAACACTAATTTGAGAATTGTTAACGGTCGCGTAGGGGACGATTCGGGCGTTGGCAATTATACATATATGTCTACTTTGGGTTCTAGCCTAATCGACTATGTTGTATTCCCTTGTGACTTATTTCCATGTATTAGTAATTTCATTGTACACGATTTCCAATCTTGTTCATCTCATACACCTATTCAATTAATTTTAAATGTGTTTCATATTGAGAACAATAGCGTCGATTCTAGCGCCTATAAGTATTCGCAGTGCGATTACAAAGGTATAAAATGGAAGCCCGAGCTTGCTCAGGATTATTACAATTGTTTATTTTCACAAGTATGTGACGTGAACTCCATTATTGAAAAAATTACTCGTGAGGAGCTGAATGTAGATAAGGGTATCGATGAGCTGTCTAATCTTATCTATAATTGCGCATTTACCATATTTGGTAAAAAGGGCGGTACTGGCCCTTGTATAAATAGTCGGAAACTCAATAGCCCGTGGTTTAACGGGGCTTGTGAAATAGCTCGCCGCGAACTTCGTTTATCATGTCGTGCTTACAAAAAATGTAAATCCTCTCGGAATAGAGAAGTGATGTTAGCTTGTCGCAATAATTATCGTAATGTTAAAAAGATTGCAAAACGTAAATACAACTATGAAAAGAAGCGTACCTTGCAAAATTTGTCACGCGAAAGTCCACAAAAATTTTGAAACGAAATTAAGAAAATGAGATCTCGCGACATAAGTCCAAAAGCTGACATTTCGTCTATGTATCAACATTTTAAAAACTTATTTTCTAATGACAACTTTTTCACGAACCCTTCCACTGAATCTTTCTTAAATGACAGTGATTCTGAAACTAGTAGTGTTCCGGCGCTTGATAATGATTTTACCCAGGAAGAAGTAACGTCAGCCATTAATTCTTTAAAAAAGGGAAAAAGCGCAGGGTTCGATAATTTATTACCGGAAATGTTTATCGAGTGTAAAACATTCATGAGTCCTATTTTGTGCAATTTATTTAATTTCATATATACAAATAGTTTATATCCAGTAAGCTGGACTAAGGGTATCATCGTTCCCGTTCCTAAAAAGGGAGATTTGAGTGATGCAAATAATTATAGAGCTATAACTTTAACCAGTATCTTTTCAAAAATATTTTCTATAATGCTTGATAACCGTTTAAGAAAATGGGCAGAATCTAATGATATTATTCATGATTGTCAATACGGCTTTCGTCAAAAGCGTAGTACAGTTGATCTCGTTTTCATTCTTAGTTCAATTGTAAACAAAGTAATTAAGCAGGAGAGGAGAAAGCTGTATTGCTCTTTTGTCGATTTTCAGAAGGCATTTGACTTAGTTTATAGAAACGGCATTTGGCAAAAACTACTTACCTATGGTGCATCTACCAAAATTGTGAAGATGTTAAGGGCTATTTATCATACAGTAGAGTCTTGCGTACGGTCGAATGGTACATATTCAGAATTCTTCGCGAGTAATTCAGGTGTCAAGCAAGGCGAACCCTTATCACCATTTCTGTTCATTTTATTCATAAACGACATGTATGAAAACATCGTGATACAAGATAATGATGCATTTACCATAGAGGACTTAAAGATTTTTATACTGCTATTTGCTGACGACACAGTTTTGTTATCATATACCCCGGAAGGTTTACAAAGTCTTTTAAATCAATTACATAGTTATTGTGTTAAATGGGGCATTAGCGTCAATGTTGAGAAAACGGTAGTTATGATATTTAAAACGGGACCTCGACAAGAAAATATACATTTTTATTATAACGGTAAACGCTTGAATAATGTTTCCAAATTTTCATATTTAGGCGTAACCTTATCGAGCAATGGTAGTTTTTATCAAGCACAAAAGTCTTTATCAGAACAAGCCAATAGAGCAATTTTTTCTTTGTACGCTCTGTTTAACAAAGTAGACTTTGATATCAAGGATAAACTTAAGTTGTTTGATTCTATGATAAGCCCTATATTGTTTTATAGTTCTGAGGTGTGGGGTTTTCATAAGTCACCTGACATAGAAAAAATATATTTGAAATTTATGAGAAACATTCTTCGGCTAAACCGTAGTGTTTCAACTGCGGCTATTTATGGAGAACTGGGCCGTTTTCCATTATACGTTATGCGTAAAGTTAGAATTATAAATTACTGGTTTAAAGTTACCCAGTCTCCAGACAGTTTAATGTCTAAGATTTTGTTTGGGTGTACTAATGATAATGATACACATTTCTGTAAAACATGGGCTGGTAATATTAAACAATTACTGTACAATCTCGGTTTTCAATACTTGTGGCGCAACACTGATGTAAATAATGCACATATATCCGCTGTAACACAGCGAATATATGATCAATATTTACAACAGCATTTTGGTGAAATCCAAGCGTCCAGCAAACTTGATTCATATTTACTTTTTAAAAATGATTTTCTATTTGAGCACTATTTAGCATGTGTTTCAAATTCAAAACATAGACAGGCGTTATGTAAATTGAGATGCTCAGACCACACTTTAGCAATAGAGGTTGGACGTCGTCATGGTATTCCACGTAAAGAAAGAATATGTACAAAATGTAATATGAATGTTATTGAGGACGAGTATCATTTTGTTTTAGTTTGTCCGCTTTATCGACAACTTAGATTGGAAATATTACCAAAGTATTACTGTAGATGGCCTACAAAAAACAAGTTTATTCATTTATTAACCAGTACATCGATTGTATTGCTTAACAAACTGGCTAAATTTGTTTATATTGCTTTTGATCTACGTCAGACCATAAATTGATTTATTTAACATAATTGTAAGAATACAATTACCTTTTCTTTTCTTTTTCCAAATGTACATTATACTTTTCTCGTAAATGATAATATACCATGCATATTCATGTTCTGCCTTTGCATAAGGCAATGAAACACTATGTTTTTTGCCAAATAAAGGATTTGACTTGACTTGACTTGAATCGTACAAACTTAGATCCAGCGTTGTGTCAAATCAGTTGTCATCATTCATGGGCGCAGCCATTTTTGTTAAAATCGGCGTAAGATTCTGAAAAGTGAAGAGGTTGGAAAAAAATAGTTCCATTTTATACAGGTAAATCCATCAGTTTGAATGCACCTATTATGTATCCAGAAGCATATTTCCTTTTTCTAACTTACAATTATACATATGAAACAGTTAAACAGTAACAAAACATCTTTTCTTTGGTTTGACAAGATTCTTGTCATTTAGCCCATCGCAGAGATGTATGTGAGGTAACGAACGACAACTCTGCTCGGAGATTGATTTTCGGCAGGAGGAAAATATTCGCTGTGACGGAGAAATAATTCCACCCAGCTTAAATTATGACATTTCTTTACCCATAACATTTCTAAAACTAGACACATGCAAAATAAGATAAAGTTTATTTCATATTTACATTACAAATGGGGTTAGATCACAATTTGTGCAAACAGCGCGGTGAGGTTGCGAAACTAGAAAATCCATATCAACGCATTCTTTGCGGGCAGAATTATAATCTGCCCTTCTCATTAGAATTTGAGCTTGTTAGTGTCGGTGCATGTTAGTCCATATTGTCGGATTACTGAAAAAAAAAAACTGGTAACTACTGCTTAACCCTTTCCCAAACGACAAACTTTTGGACTTGACCAAATTGAAAGCATTTGCAGACGACAATTCAACTCTTGCTGAAAAGATGATTTCTGTCTATGATAGGGTAGAAAACATTGTGGGAAAAGGAGAAAATGCTGTTTACCAGCATTTTCTCCTTTTTCCACAATGTTTTCAAAAGGCTACTATTCCAGACCCGCAAAAACCAGGGATTGTTTGGGAAAGGGTTAAAACAAGCTGTAATTACGAGGTTTTTGAAGTAAAAAATGTCGACGATTACACAAAAAACATTTTGCAAAATGTGTAGGCATTGGACTAGATTTATATGACTCAAACTGCCGATTTTAACTTGCAAATTTTTTTTTTTTTTCTTCTTTTAATGAGTCCAAGACACTGTCAAACGACGGTTTCGGCGTAGAACCGACTGTAAACAATCCCATGTTCACACTATGGACCGATCTATAGTTTTGCAAATCGGAAGCCGTGATCACTGAACGTGTTTACAAGTAAAATTAAATTATTGTTTTAGATGTATCCGTGCACGTAAATAGATCAAAGCACTGAATGCCCTGTTGGTTTGGAGTGCGTTCAACTTGAGGTAAGACCTGTGTAATGGAAAACAGCTTTTTCTACCAAAATATCATCATTCATAATTAAAATTGAGTATTATTGAACTAATTTCACCTTTTCATTTTTTTCCATTTTTTCCTTCTTTGAATTATCATTTATAAATCTAAAATCGCTATATTCTCAATTGAAAAAGAGATAATAATTACCTCCCTTTTTAGAAAACAAACAAAAGTATCAAAAAATAGTTTCAAGATAGACATGAACGGAATTTTTGATCCGTTAGAAATGTGCAAAAATATTATTTCTGCATAAATCCTTATTTATCCTTATTTAACAACCAATTAGAATTTTTGCCAAATGTTTACCGGAAGTGCATTACAAAGGTCTTACCTTAAATCACGGTGTTATTTCGATTTGGGGCTAGACTGAGTGTTGTGTAAGGAATTATTAGAATCGAATAAAATGTTATGTTCTTAATTTTATAAGATACTCAAGGAAGCAATAAATGAAGTATGTAAATATTTAAAGTGCATGGTTGAAATTCTCAATGCTCTTCAAATGTTTGTTTGCTTTTGTTCATCTCTTTTTGTCATATATTTCAGCACAACAAATTAGTTAAAACATTGCATATCCACCCAGATATTTAAACAAGTAATTATTAACTCCTTAACTCTTTACCACACGACAAAATTTTAGACTGGTTCAAATTGAAAGCATTTGCAGACGACAAATCAAAGGTGACTGAAGATTTCAAATTTGTTCTGGGAAGGGTAGAAAACACTATGGGAAGAGGAGAAAATGCTGGTTACCAGCATTTACTCCTTTTCCTACAGGGTTTTCAAAAGGACTTTTTCTCAGGGGCGTCAAAAGTAGGGATTGTGCTGGACTGATCCAAATTAAAAGCAGTTGCAGACGACAAATTGAATATGGCTCAAATGGAGAAAATTATCCAAGAAAGGATAGAAAACATTGTGGGAAAAGGAGAAAATGCTGGTTATCAGCATTTTCTCCTTTTCCCACGATGTTTTCTGAAGGATTTCTTCTTAAGGGTCCTAAAATTCTATACTGTGTGGTAAAGAGTTAAATGGAAACAACACGTGTTTCTTTTTTTCATGGGAGAATCTGTTACCATTTATCTCCCTGGATAATAAAACTACACCATAACATTGTTGATGTTTTATAAATAATTATTATGGGCAGATAACGTTCAGCTTCATTGTATATATGATGTAGAAGTTTGAAGTCTAAATTGTCAGGAGGACAGCGGATATTCAAAGATACGATGAACTAGAAATGTTTTAGCACTTGATACACTTGCTGAATTTTGATGTGTCTACCTTATGAGACTATGTGTAAAGTGGAGGTTTAATATTAAATCAGGGTCATTGTGAAAGGTTAGGGTAACATGCACTTGATCATTTTTGTTACATTGACAGAACTAAAGCAAATCTTTGTGGGGAGACATCTGTTTTTACTAAAAATATGATCTACGGATTTGAATAACTGGCTGTTTTCCAAACTTTTACAATTAATGCCAAGAAAAATGTCTTTCGCTTCATAACTTTCGTAAATCTTGTATGAACACAGTTTGAATTACCATTGCGTAGACCTCCTTTGTGGCCATCAATATTTTGGCAAATAAAAAGTGATATTTAGTGGAGTTTGGCTTTCACTGTGAAATTTTATTGCAATGCAAACCTCATACAGACTGTGCTCTGTTTTTAACGGCTGATTTTGGCTCATTTATCTGCTTGAAAGTAAAGCTTCTTGTTTACTCTATGTTCTTTTTTTTTTATTTATTTACGAACATTAAGGGGGGGGGGCTGGGCATCGGAATAAAACTTATATTTTTTCCAGAGTGCCTACGATTTTTTTTTTCTGGAAGCTGTGAGGCATAAGTTTTCCTTGTTCAGTTTTCTTGCAAAGTACTTCAATGACTATCTTTATTTGGCAAGAATTTTAAACGTACCAGCTGCCATAAATCAATGCATTATTTGAATGTATCTAAAGGGAACTTGTCGCTAATCTTCCTCTACTTTTCTTATCCCTGTTTTGGCTGTATTGTTATATCATTATCAGAGGTTTCAATTTGAGAAAGTATTTTTCAACATTGAGGACGTCGATGCTTTACCCTTCGTAGGGAAGGGGTGTTTCAAAAAGACTTTATAATCAAGTGGTATGAACAAGTATTTTAGAGCGTAGAAGGACAAATTCACTTACCACATTCAAAGAAATTAGCCTAAGATTTCTAATGTCGCTTCCATTCTTCTCTTATTGTCTTTTCATAGCTGTTCTTGATGCTGCATGTCGCTTTTTTGGTGGGACCCGCACAAAAACTCGTATTCCTACGCAAGCTTCTTCCCTGTGGGTATAGCAGATTGTTCCAATGCACGGTTTGTAAATTGTATTATGACTATGTATTTGTCGACATATGTAACGTGGAAGTTGTTCCACTTTCAAAATGTTGACGGTTTTGATAAGCCCAACAGAATGGCGTGCGTTCTCAATGGCGCTGTTTTGCCAGGTAATACTGTGCGATGTACGGAACCCTTAAATGGGCTGTTGTTGTTATTTTTGTTGTTGTTGTTGTTATTAAGATCTACCTTGAAGAATAGAAAGCACAGTTTATAAGTCAGGTCAGCCGTCAACGACAAAAATATATTTTGCTATCCTGATCAAAAAGGATAGTTCCTATTTCTAGATTGTATTAACCCTTTCCCAGACGACAAATTTTGGACTCTTCCAAACCGTAAGAGTTTGCAGACGACAGTTTTAGATTTGGAGAAAATAGCAGAAAGTTCTCAAAAAAGGGTAGAAAACACTGTGGAAAAAGGAGAAATTGCTCGTTACGAGCAATTTCTCCTTTTCCCATAGTGTTTTCAAAAGACTTTTACTGCAGACACGTAAAAACCAGGGGTTGTTTGGGAAAGGGTTAAATAAGAATAGAAAAAAATCTCTTACATATCAAATGATATGTGTCTGTTCCATAGTATTAATTTGCTAAAGGATTTTTGTATTAACTCTGTTTACCGTACCTAACGCTAACGTTAGTACAATTTTGGTGCATACCAAACGACAAAATTTTAGACTTGTCCAAACTGAAAGCATTTGCAGACGACAAAATAAACGTGAGTCAAAAATTGAAACTTGACTTTAGAAGAGAGGAAAACATTGTGGGAAAATGAGAAAATACTGGTTACCAGCATTTTCTCCCTCTCCTATAATGTTTATAGAAGGCTTCTTCCTCTGGATCGTAAAAACCAGGGATATTTTGTAAGGGATTAAGTGCACCCAAGCCGCGCTTTCAGTTATTTGATTGATGGGTCGTCTCCGTGTGCAGCATCGAAAAAAAAAATATATTGAAATCTATTACACCGATTTTATGTGCACGTTTGAAATCGCATGTTATAACAAATTAATGAAAAACTATAAATTGAACGTGGAAATGCATTTCGCTTGCATATTCAATAACCATCTGCTTAAATACACAAATATTTACAATTCAAACGCTAGACATGGGGAAAAAAAACAGTTTAATTGATCTTTTCATTCGAGAAGGTTACTTTTCCAAAAATAGCTACGAAAAGGCTGACAATCACAATTCAGTTTCGTAGTTTTCTCGAAATGTAGAAATTATACACGACTTCTTATGCGCTATGGGTAATAAACCTTTTAATGAATTTATCCTTGGTCGGGCGTGTCACCGAAAATTGGTCGCATTTTGCTGCAATACAGATTTAATCGCATTATCTCCAGCTAGATGGCATTCTACAAAACACATCTATCTAATTTGGGCATTCTGGATACAGAATCGGACTACTTTTCTACGTGACAACCGTTACCTCGAATTTCAAACTAAAATAAACGTTTACATAATAAAACCTTGCCTGGTGCGATTCATTCAGCTATGTTCAACAGTTTAGAGAAATCTGAAGATAAAACAGGCCTGATTTTCCTCAAACGTATTGATGAAAGGCATTTCCTCCATTGCTACTTTATAGCGCGTATTTCTACAGTCTTCCCGATATCGGGAAGAGTGATGCGTCATATAAGACAGGTCGAATCTTCGAAGGATATGACATACCAGCCGATATAACTCAGTAGGAAGAGCGTAGGACTTGTGAATACAATGTCCTACAGGCTGTGGGTTCGAATCCCCGACTGGCCAGCTAAAAATTACTAATAGTCTTTCGGATGAGACGTTAAACCGAGGTCCCGTGTGACGGTGCTACACACCGAGCACGTTAAATCAATAATAATCAATAAAGTTTATTTGTTCAAATCATAAATACATGATACACGAACAAAGAGTACAACTTACATACATATAAAATTATAGAAAGTGACGGGGAAAAATAGGTTAGAAAAGTTGGGGGGGGGCCATAACCTTGGTCAGAATGAGAAATAGACTATAGGGCTTGAAAAGATAATGTAAAAAGGCCTTTTTTATTTGATTGGTCAATTCGTTTTACACACAGTGACGTAGTTTCATTGATAGGTTAGGTAAATAAACAAATGTGCACGTGATAAACAGTTTTTCTAAGGAGAGATACAAGAATTTTGTAGACTGTAAAGTCCTTATAAGAGAGTTGTCGGATGTTTCAATGAAAATTTAATGGATTTTATGCTTATCAGTATAAGTACATGTTTGTCGATAAATTTCTATGTTTTTTTAACTTCGTATCCACTGAACATCCATTCGGTAGATATGAAGTTCATTTAGCATTTTAAGAGTCATTCAAAACACTAGATCTAAATGGGTCTGTTTACGCTACATCTATTTGTGAACTCTCTCTCTCTCTCTCTCTCTCTCTCTCTCTCTCTCTCTCTCCTCCTCCTCCTCCTCCTCACTCGCACCCCACACACATGCACAACTCAACACAACACATACATAACATAAATCACATGCAATTTAGTGAACTGTGAAAATGTAGTCCATGATCAATCAGCACAAATGTGTAGACCGATCATTGACCACATCATCCACAGAATTTTGATATGATGTTAGCTAGCGGAATAAGAATAAGAGCACTAATGAATACAAAGAATATGAACCAAGAAGGTTGAATGTAGGAAGAATAAAACACTAACCTAAAGATGAACAGGAAATGACAATGTTGGAGGCTTTATATATCTCAAGAGCATAACAAATCATGTAGAGTGTGGGTAAGATCAGCGCATACTTAGGTACTGACTGATCCCAGTTCACACTCCACAATGGCTTAAGGTCTCCTTCTGCATCAGCAGCCTCATAGGTTGAAAACAGCAAAATAATTTATGATCTAAAGATAAAGAGGACATTGCAATGCTAAAGACAATGTTTTCAAAAGGCATAAAAAAAACAACAACAACACAGATCCTGTGGTCAAGATGGTGGGTTAAGATCAGTGTGCACCCAAGTACTGACCGATCACAGTCCACACGCTACTATGCTTAAAGGTCTCATTCTGCATCAGCAGCCTCGTAGGTTGGAAATAGCAAGATAATTCATGATTTAGAGATAAACAAGACATTGAAATGTTCAAGACTATGTGCTCAAAAACATAGCAAGCGTAGCAGAGCGTGGGCTAAGATCAGTGTGCACTTAAGTACTGACTGATCGCAGTCCACGCTCTACCACGCTTAAAGGTCTCATTCTGCATCAGCAGCCTCGTAGGTTGGAAATAGCAAGATAATTCATGATTTAGAGATAAAAAAGCCATTGAAATGTTTAAGACTATCTGCTCAAAAACATAGCAAGTGTAGTAGAGCGTGGGTTAAGATCAGCGTGCACTTAAGTACTGACTGATCGCCGTCCACGCTCCACCACACTTAAAGGTCTCATTCTGCATCAGCAGCCTCGTAGGTTGGAAATAGCAAAATAATTCATGATCTAAAGATAAACAAGACATTGAAATGTTTAAGACTAATTGCTCAAAACATAGCAAGTGTAGTAGAGTGTGGGTTAAGATCAGTGTGCACTTAAGTACTGACTGATCGCAGTCCACGCTAGAACCAGGCTGAATTCTCAGTAGTTGCGTCCTGTATCCTTGCACTATCCCCCGTAACAACTAACCGTCTTCTGGGGGCGTCGCTCAGATGGGCAACCGGTAGCGACGATAAATAAACGAACAATAATCAAAGGATATGACATGCGCAGACAACTATTAAACTGAACAACAGAGTCTGTGCAACGTTGTAACCTATTTACCGTAAAATTTACGGATAGCCTTGAGACGGTACGGTGCACAAAGAAAGGCCAAACATGAAAAGACGATATTAATTAGTGTCAGCACTGCAAAATCCAGACCTTTTTATTTAATAAACAAGCATGTTTATACTTCTGAAACTTTTGCTGTGTTACAAAAGAAATTGAAGACACGTAGTTTTGGAAACTTAATGATTGAACTGCCCGGCTCTGGGAAGATTTGGTTTAAGTCATCTCCATATTGTATTTTACCTTGTATGTTGTCGCATAAGATGGGCCCATTTTTTATTTTTTTTTTTCTTCAAACTGACTGAATCATGCAGTAGAGTTGTCCTTATACAGATCCTAATATTGAAAGCATTTGCAGACAATAACTATACAGTGTGATTCAGGTGATGAAATTTGTACTTTCAAATGATGGAAAACATTGTGGGAAAAGGAGAAAATGCTGGTTACCAGCATTTTCTCCTTTTCCCCCAATGTTTTCAAAAGTCTTTCTTGTTCACTTTGGATCTTTAGGTATCAAGGGTTAAGTGAATATTATCTTATGAATCCTATCTCAAAACCAGTGATATTCATTTTTGAAAGGGCAATCTTTCATGGATTTCTATTATAGGCCTACTCTAAAAGTGATTGACGATTTTTCATTGCTAAGCATTCGCCAAACAATACAGTGTGTCAACGGCGAGGTAGATATGAATTTTAATTATGTGCCATGGAAGCGGACAAAATACTGGTTATAAACATTTTCAACCTTTTCTCACCGCTATCCTGTTTAAGACCAAACCCATTACCTCCCACTAGATGGCATTCTATAAATACCCATCTATCTAATTTGGGCATACTGGGTACAGAACCGAACCACTTTCCTACGCGACAACTGTTACTTAAATTTGAATTTCAAACTAAAATAAACGTTTACTCAATAAAACGCTACTTCGTGCAATTCACTCAGCTATGATCAGCAGTTTAGAGAAATCTGGAGTTAACACATGTCTCATTTCTCCTCAAACGAATTGATAAAAGCTATTTTCTACTGCTTTATAGAGCGTAGTACTACAGTTTCCCGATATCGGGGATAGTGATGCGTCATATTAGACAGGTTGAATCTTCGAAGAATATGATATACGCAGACAAGAGAAAAAGAAGACGCAAGGGCGTCAAGGTCGCCCGAAAATGGTTTTTTTTTTCCCATTATTAAACTGAGAAATATGTAGACAACAGAATTGATCTGACTCCAATTTTTTCAGTTATTTTTCATTTGTGATAAAAATAGCTGGATCTATTGTTTTCCAATGAAATTGACATGACAATAGTGACCTACAATGTCATAAATTTTCCATATGACCAACTGTCAAAATAAAGTATGGGCTTTCGCACTGCAAAACGTTCAAATGCCCGATTTACATTTTATTCTACTTTTATGCCAGTTTCAATTTTGCCATCTGAGAATAACTGCATAATTTAAAAAAAAATGCTACAAATACATTTTTTTCAGCCATGAGTACAAAAATATTGTATTTCGTTTATAATTGGAGATACATGTATACCTTATAATTGGTCAATGATTACAAAATATACATGCGGTTACTAAATAGTTTATTTTACAACTTACATTCAAGTTATATTTCCCTTGTGAAGTTTCTTTTTCCATTGCGCCGGTCTCGTGCAATGGTAATTTAGAAGAAGTTTAATGATCTGGGTACTCAATAGGTATGGGGAAAAAAGTTTCAGCTTATTTAACTTATAACTTATCAAGTAATATCATCTTTATTATATATATTATCAACCATAAACTCATTCTTTTTTTTTCAAAATGGCCAATGGTCTAGTTCCAAACTACCTATGCTCTCTTGTCCCGCCCACTATTAGAAGTAACACGACGTATAGTCTTCGTAATTCTAATGACTTGGCAAACATAGTTTGTAGAACTAGCGTTTATATGAATTCCTTTCTGCAATCAGGTGTAAACGCATGGAACTCTTTGCCACAAGCTACAAGAGAAACTGACTCTCTCTCGTCCTTTAAACGTTTGCTGAACATAGACAAACCCACTTCTTGTAAACTGTATTTTTATGGGGAAAGAAAAATGCAAATTATTCATACTCGACTTAGAAATACATGTAAATGTAGCGATTTAAAACAACATCTTTTCTGGAAAAATATTGTGGCTTCTCCTCTTTGTCGTTGCGGAGAAGTTGAATCTAATACACACTACTTCTTTGAATGCAGATTTTATCATTCGAACAACACTCGGACAACATATTAGTGCAAAATCTGCTTTTAATATTGATACAGTTCTTTTTGTAGACAATGAACTCTCCCTTGTCGAAAACAAACAGATCTTCAATGCAGTTCATAAATACATTGATAAAAACAAGAGATTCTCTTAGTTGTAATCCAATACATTAAAGGTCCTCTTTTTTTGACAATGTAACACGTTACTGTCGAGAACATATAAATTATATACATGTAAAAGTATAATTTTGTATCTTTTGTTGCCACTCTGCTCAATCACTCAATCACCAATCACCATTCCTTTTTTCTTTTTACTTTTTCATATAATGAAGCCTTTTTGTTCTTTACATCATTACTTTCTGTTTTTTATGATAATCTTTTCTCTTCTTGATATTATTTGATAGCATTGGCGTATCATGTGATTTAGCTTGGGGAGGGGAACTATATAAGCAATATGCTTTCGTCCCGATCCTTTTCACATTTATTTCTTGTATTATCTATGTATAGCCAATACAAAATACAGTTTAACAAGATATGCAAGACATGAGAAAAGACAAAAATGCATGTATATCAGTAATAATTTGGAAAAAATAAGTGTGTGTCGTCATTACATGAAATACTTCATGTTTTCCGCAAATGTTGTGCATCAGGACCAGACAGCAAGCAATGTGCATTCTGATCGCTAATCCACAAAGTCTGAAAATTAACGATTTGAACTACTCAATCTTCAGCTTTTCTTTCCTGAAAAATTTTCAATTACATTCATAAATACGAGGAAAGTGTGATAACATTTCGAATATCTGAAATTAAAAAAAAATCATGTACAATGTACATTTATACAAATAATCAACTGCGAATGATAAAACATATACATGTATACTGATAATTGCAACCAAATTCTGTAGGTGAAGTTTCTGAGGACAGTGTAGGTTAAAATCAGTCTTACAAGAAATGCTCTCTGATCCTAGATCTACACAGTCCAATACACTGATCAACACGTTGAACTACGTACATGAATATGAATTCATATATAACCTGACAAAATAAGTAATAATTACGGATATTGCTAAACATGTAAGCTGGCATGTAAACTGATTAATGTAACCAAAGCCAGTCAGTGAAATATCTGAGGACGGTGTAGATCAAGATCAGACTTACCAAAATTACAATCTGATCCTAGATTCACGCAATCTAATGTATATAAGATGATACATGTAACCAAAGCCGATCAGTGAAATATCTTAAGAGGGTGTAGCTCAAGATCAGACTTACCAAAATTGAAGTCTGATCCTAGATTCACGCAGTCTAATGTATGTAAGCTGATATTTAAATCAAGTTATTATCCATTTTAAAATTCAATCTGAACTTTAAGACCTGTGTTGGGTGCATTATATTGTACTTGTTCGAACTTGGTAATTTTTCCATTTCCCCTTCTGAGATTACCTGCTTAAAGAAGGAAATATTGCTACAAATATATTTTTTTAACAGTAAAAACTTTATTTTTGAATATTCCTGTAGATATATACCCTAGGAAAGATATATGACTACAAATACACACGTTTGAAATCATACATATTTACTTTATATAGTAACAAATGTATAATGTCTATTGCGTACTTTCTTTTCCATTGCGCCAGCCCCGCACAAAGGAAATTTAACCCTTTCCCAAACAATCCCTGGTTTTTACGGATCTAGAATAGTAGCCTTTTGAAAACATTGTTGGAAAAGAAGAAAATGCTGGTTACCAGCATTTTCTGCTTTTCCCACAATGTTTTCTACCCTATCATAGACAGAAATCATAATTTTCAGCAAGAGTTGAAATTTCGTCTGCTAATGCTTTCAATTTGGTCTAGTCCAAAAGTTTGTCGTTTGGAAAGGGTTAAAAGGTTTTAACATTTGTACTTATAAGCATAAAGAAATTCTAATCATTTTCTTCAATTAATAACCCATAAGAAAATACATTAAAGACCTGTAACACTTTAGGTACAATATACTGTTGGTAAATTTTTCATTTCGCCATCCAGGAATACGTGCATAAAGCAAAAATATCACTACAAGTACATTTTTTTCAGCGGTACAAAAACATAATTTTTGGTGTTTACTTGTAAATTACCTTTAATGGGTAGAAAAAAAAATGTTTCAAATCATTATCGTTATTATATTTAATAAACAGGCATGATATATTGCCACGCGTATTTTCTTTTCCATTCCGTCCATTGCTCTAAAATATTTCCATTCCGCTCTTTAGGCCTACCGGTAAAGAGTCATTATCTCCCGCCAGATGGCATTCTATAAATACTCAAATCATCGAAGAATATGACATGCGCAGACAACGGTAAAGACTAGGAGCAGGTCTGCATTTCCATTGGTTCCTAAGATCATGTGACTGGACGAGTTCATTTGCGTTAAAAATAGATGCATTCTGCACAAGAACATTAATTGTTTCACAAAAAGTTGCGCAGCAGACCGTTAATAATTCTTTCACGATTCTTTATCGGGTTAAAAACAAGTAAACAACCTCAAAAAAGGTGAAGAAAACCCCACACAACAATTTCACAAACATTCACACCTATTTTACCAAATTAAACCTGGCGAATATGAAGAAAGATTTCAACCGGAAGTACCTACACTCTCCATGAATATCTCTTCTGAACTATATGAAATATAAGGTCGCCGGCTTCTGCCGGGCGACCAATAAAGAGACCGAACCTAAATAGTGTAGGAAAGGACAGAATACTGGTAACCAATAAACGTTCTTCACCTTTCCCACGATGCTTTTAAACTATCCTCTGAAAGACCAATTTCAGCCATTGTAGATTTGTCGTCTGCTTGTCTTTGGTTTTGGACGAATTCATCCTGCTTTTTACGTGTCTGCAGTAAAAGTCTTTTGGAAACACCGTGGGAAAAGGAGAAATTTCTCCTTTTCCCACAGTGTTTTCTACCCTTTTAGAGAACTTTATGCCATTTTCTCCAAATCTAAAATTTTCGTCTGCAAACTCTTTTGGTTTGGAAGAGTCCAAAATTTGTTACATATCGTAATGAGCATTGATAGACAAAAGCAATTTTAACTCTTTACCAAACGACAAATTTATAGAGTGGTCCAATTTGAAAGCATTTGCAGACAACAAAATAAATATGACTGAAAAATTGCAATTTGATTTGAAGAGGGTAGAAAACATTGTGGGAAAAGGAGAAAATGCTGGTTACCAGCATTTTCTCCTTTTCCCACAATGTTTTCAAAAGGCTTCTTTCACAGGGTCGTTAAAAGTCGGGATTGTGTGGTAAGGGGTTAAACCTTATACTGCCGAGTAAGTTAAAAAAGTCAACTTTAAAGTTTAGTGGTCAAAACTCAGATGTTTCTATTTCAACGTTATTTTCGGGGGGAAATGTCTCCTTATCGACTGAATAGATCAGGGTCAGACTGCACGTTTTGTGCAGCCTGGTCTTAACCTACCTCGTCCGCAAAAAAAAAGGTCCTTGAGGGCTGGTTGTTCTTGAGGTGAAAAACAATCATGCAATTGATTAACGTGCCTTTTTTTTTATTTCTGAGTAAACTAATGGGTATACGTATACTTCAGAATGACTAAGCAGCAACTTCTGGATTTGCCAATAAAAGAGCAGTAGAGCGTCACCAGAGATGGTGGTTTTGACTCGATTTCAAATATGCAGTGGTGTGAAGCCAATTTCTTCTCAATGATTATTGGTTTTGATAAAGGACGTGCAATTTCAAGGGAAGACTTTCTTCGCGTGACTAACAAATATGCATGTACATATCGTACATATTTCAAGCGTATTAACTCTTTACCAAAAGTCCAACTTGAAAGCACTTGCAGACTACAAAATACGTAAATAAAAGTAACTAAAAAATTTACAGTTGTCATTCGAGAAACAACACAAAAATAGTTCTAAAATTAGGTTTCAAATTACCAAATGGATATTAGAAACTGGGTATAAAATTACCAAAGTGTGTACGAAGTGATCGAGGTGAGTTGAACAAAAAAAAAGGTCGCGACGAAATAACCGTAATTGGACGAAATGGCTTAGGTACGAAATGACCTAGCTACGAAATGACTTGAAGCCAAGTAAACAATATGGCTGCCTCCATTGGTACTTTTCAAAAGCGAATAAAAATATAGTGCCGCCACTCATGCAACGCCACAATAATGTAAAAAAAAAAGGCAAAACATGACATTCATTGGTTAACCTACGCACATTTACGACAAAATTTCAGTCGTGTCACGGCAAAAGTATTGGACTGTCATGAGCATGCAGTCTGGCCATTGCTCTGTAGGCCTACTGACCGATCAATTGATAAACAGTAGGGCCTACCTCGACCTGAAACACTCGTTGTCTGCGCATGTCATATTCTTTGAAGATTCGAGTATTTATAGAATGCCATCTAGCGGGAGATAATGGTGAAAAACTGCCTCACGTGAACCAAGTTTCACACTTGAATTATATATTATGCATTTACTTGACGGTCGAAAAGTCCAGTTGATTCGTTTTGACAGCCTTCTCGATAGAAACACTGGGAAAACTTTGTAATTAATCCTTTACCAAACAGTACCGTGTTTCAGCGACCAACGAGACGAAAGGCATTGTAAGAAAAGGAGTTAGTGTTGGTAAACAACATTATCTCCTCAAAGGGTCCTTTTTGTCCTTCCATAAATAGATCTCACCATTAAGACACTTTTAGTTTGTCTTCTGCAGTTGCTTTCAGTTTGGGAGAGCCTGAAACGTGCAGTTTTGGAAAATGGCTAACCCTTTACCAACTAATACCTTGTTTTTAAGACCCTGAGATTGAAGCCTCTTGAAAAAATTGTGTGAAAAGGAGAAAATGCTGATAATCAGCATTTTCTCCTTTTTCCACAATGTTTTCTACACTTTGCAAATCAAATCTCAATTTTTGAGTCACATTTATTCTGTGGTCTGCAAATGCTTTCAATTTGGACAATTCTAAAATTTAGTCGTCTGGTTAACAATTAACCCTTTACCACACGGCAAAATTTCAGACCTACCTAGATTGACAGCATTTCTAGACGGCCATTTCATTGTTTCATATGACGATTTTTTCCTGGATGCAGTAGAACCCAATTTAAAGGGAAGTAATCAAGTCGTCAATCATAAATATAGCTTTGAATTATCTCCCGTTGATGAGGGTTTGCATGTTTCAAACTTAAAACGACAGAAAATTATCGTGGTGATGAGCTCTGCGAAAATACTATTGGAGAAAAAAACATGTCATGTCCTTTCAACTTCTTTTTATAGACAGGAAATTCTATTAAATTACTGGATGAAAGGAGTGAAGGGGAAATGCATTCCCGTGGTGAAATAAAAACACATTTAGAGTGAAATTTACATACATGAGAAATAATTCGGTCTTTAAATAAGACTATATACCCAAAAATCCATCTCTAATAAGCATTTAACCCATTACCACACAATCCTTACTTTTGACGCCCCTGAGAAAGAAGCCTTTTGAAAACACTGTGGGAAAAGGAGAAAATGCTGGTAACCAGCATTTTCTCCTTTTCCCACAGTGTTTTTTTTTTTACCCTTCCCAGAACAAATTTCAATTTTTCAGTCAACTTTAATTTGTCGTCTGCAAATGCTTTCAATTTGAACCAGTCTAAAATTTTGTTGTGTGGTAAAGAGTTAAATAATGTATGGAAGTCAAAGGTTCGTGGTCTGAGCATAGCTATCAGCTACATTTTAAAGGGAAATAATTATACCGAAACTTCTCCATATACCTGTTCGTTGGAGTTATTTCCCGTTGTTGTGTGTACGTTTCAGACACTGATAGGCATACTTTAATAATTACTGCACAATTTTGTTTCGATTTTCTTCAATGGCTTTGATTACTAAAATAGGATCTTGACGCTATGAAGATCTAAATAAGTTCAACAGGTAAACTATTCTAAAACTGGTGACTATTCTGAATTCCAAAACACTTGTACGCTGTTTTTCAAAAAAAAAAATCACATTTGGACCATGACATAAAAATTGCAGCGTGCATTGGCTGAAATTTTTCGCGGCTTTCTCCGAAACATTTTCGTTGATCAAGTCGTTGACGGTTACGGGTGCGTTTGGGCCTGCAAGACCAGTGGAGGTAACCCTGTATAATCGTGTGAGCTTATATTACATAGAGTTACGTCTCTTGTCGTGTGCTGCTATTCCTGGAGTGGTAGCCCGAACAAATAGGCTGAATACAGATTTCCTGGTAATTGTACTGTAATCTTGACAGTTCTAGATTCATTGTAGCATGTGTGAAGCATCTGCAGTATAAAGGCCATTACCAAACAATAAAATTTTGGACTTGTCCAAATTGAAAGCATTTGCAGACGATAAAATAAATGTGACTGAAAAGGTGAAATTGGATTTGGGAAGAATAGAAAACATTTGGGGAAAAGGGGAAAATGCTGGTTACCAGCATTTTCTCCTTTTTCTACAATGTTTTCAAAAGGCCCTTTTCTCATGGTCGTTAAATGTCGGGATTGTGTGGTAAAGAGTTAATAATCAGGAAATCCTCTTTCTTTTCCTGCTTCCAGTCACTTGTCATGAGGTAGTTTCAAAGCATTAAAGCCATGGTGATGTTTGTGGGTACCATAGAATAGAATTATAAGAGAATCGTCTCTTTGCCATGTCTGAAATACTGTGGAAGGTAAAGTAAAACACGGTGCATTCAAACAATCTTCTCCTGTTTGGTAATCGAAGTTAAAAGGCGGACATTAATTTTTATTTGGGTGTGTCATGTAGATGGATGATGCTTTTTCGTACTGCAAAATCTCTTTAAAAACAACCAGATTTCAAGGTAGTGGTCCCGTAATAGAAAACAACTATTTCCATTGAAACATTATCCAACAAAATTTGCTATGATTAAAAATGTGTACTATTGTACTACTTTAACGGAGCCCCTTTTTCATTTTTCCGCCTTCTTAGAATTATCATTTATAAATCTAAAACCACTACTGTATATTCTTATTATAAAGGGAGATAAAGGGAGATAAAAATTACCTCCCTTTTCTTGAAACTAAAAAAAAAAAGTATCAACAAATAACTTCAAGATATACATCAAATGAATTTCTGGTTGGTTAAAAATGTGCAAAAGTATTGTGTCGGTACAAATCCATGATATTTATCAACTATCAAAATTTTTTATTCCACCCTGCACTAGAAGTGTTACGGGTCTACTACTTTAAGTGGACAAATTTTAAGTTTTGCGGTATATCTCCTCTATTGAAGACCAATGAGGTTATTAAATATCCTGTTCGGCGTTCGTCCGTGTGGTCAAGTATGCGTGCATTATAATTTTTTTTTTTTTCATCTGTCTCTGAATCCAGATTTGAAGGAACTTTACAGAGCCTATACCTATACGACTTTCTTCAGAATTTCGTTCAGAAACCATATTCATAAACTCTTTTTTTTCCACAATAAAGAAAACAATAACTAAGAAACCATGAAAAAGCTTTCAACGAACTTCTACACAACTTGAGTTTGAATTTCCCTACAAATTGTGCAAGAAAAAAAAACACTTTGGTTGACTGGTCTATGAATTCTTACACACAAAACAAAAAATCGTCGGGCAAAGAAAACGGACGTTTTTTTTTTTTTGTTTTTAGCTTAATTATTGGCCATAAGCTTAACTCTTTGCCAAACAACAAAATTTTAGACTGGTCAAAATTGAAAGCACTTGCAGAAAACAAAATAAACGTAACTCAAACATTAAGATTTGTTTCCAGCAGGGTTGAAAACATTGTTGGAAAGGGAGAAAATGCTGGTTACCAGCATTTTCTCCTTTTCCCACAATGTTTTCAGAAGGCTTCTTCATCAGGGTCGTAAAAACCAGGGATTGTTTGGGAAAGGTTTACTTGTATGTTATGTTTATGGGGGATAAGTTCTATTTTCTTATGACGTAATTTTGGCACTTTTTTTCCTTCATTGACATACGACACTGTACCGTGGCTAGTGTTGTAATGTTATATTCAGGTGTTGTGGAGAGATTTTCAGTTTTCAGTTACGATAAATATTTTAGCCATGTGACTTCCGTTGAGAACGGGTTTTAAAGGTGGCCCTTCAGATTTTGGGACGAAAATTTTACAAAAATGCAAAAAAATCATCCTTATACTCCCAAAGCCTTTTAATTTCATTCATAAAACCCCAGTAGTCGAAAACCATCCGACAACACAAGAAATTAGAGATTTACTACGGCCAAGGTTGACACCAACGGGTGACAAGTTCTATTTTTAGATGATCAATTCGCTCATTTACATACAGGAATACACAAACGAAGTTTCAAACATAGCGTCGAAG
The DNA here is from genome assembly GCA_943736015.1 of Tridacna crocea. Lineage (NCBI taxonomy): Eukaryota > Metazoa > Mollusca > Bivalvia > Cardiida > Cardiidae > Tridacna > Tridacna crocea. The sequence continues at coordinate 52,517,413 of OX031065.1, forward strand.
AAGACATTATGGAAAATAATTATTACATATTTGTTGTGTAATGGAATTTAAACGTTATTAGTCACGTGCCAGTCACTAACATTCCCAAAATGCTGTATTGATTTTTGGCGCGAAATCTAAAAATACCGTAGCCTTCTAAGGGAATACCATGGAAAAAAAATTTTTTGGTCATTTTATGATTCTTAATTATTGATGATTTGTATTATTTTTTCATATGAATTTCAGTGATATATATATTTTTTTAATTTGGTGAGATGTAAAAATTCTAAATACCCACCTTTAATTAATGCATCTGCAAAAGGTATCGACTCAGGTCAGCCCGCGCACCTCGCGCCACTTTGCCAGTATGTCGGTCATTTTTTTTTTTTATAGTTTTAAAGTTATACTTGGAGATATGTTTAATATTGAAGCGAAACGGGGTTTGTACATTTTTACTTCTTCCAAAGATAAACTTTGTCCAAAAAAAGGTGGTTTTTTTTTTCAAAACCACCATGTCAAAAGGCTGTTTGTCTGCATTGACATTGGTTGTGAATGATACTTAATTAGATATTATAGCTTTTGTATAGCAATATTTTCCTATTGAGAGACTATTTCAAAGCAGACTTTTTACGGTTTAATGTCTCTGTCGATGTCAGTAACGTAACGTACATTACACATTCATTTGTAAGACAGTGGAGCGATACAGGGCCATAATGGCCCTCCTGTTTATAAATACTATTTGGCCTGTAACACACAAAAAATGGCATTTGGACATTTGCGTTACAAAGTGTCGTCCCAAACAATCTTGCGCAGTCCGCGCATTTAATCCGAGACGACCCTTTCAGGCAGTGTGGGATTTTCTGTTTACTCATTACCACACAATCCCTACTTTTGACGCTCCTGAGAAAGAAGCCTTTTGAAAACACTGTTGGAAAAGAAGAAAATGCTGGTAACCAGCATTTCCTCCTCTTCCCACAGGGTTTTCTACCCTTCCCAGAACAAATTTCAATTTTTCAGTAATCTTTATTTTGTCGTCTGCAAATGCTTTCAATTTGGACCAGTCTAAAATTTTTCTACAGTGGTAAAGAGTTAACGCAATTCTTCCATAGGACAAAATCTTATGGTCGCGTAAAGTGTCGTGTTGGATCAGCCTGCGCAGACCTCGCTGGCTGATCCAACACGACACTTTATGCAACTGTCCGAAAGTCCCTTTTAACACGTTTACAGACGATTTTTCTTCACTCACTTCCTATATGACCATTCATTTAAGGTATTTGCTGTCTGAAACAAATTTGCAGCAGATGAATTAGAAAACATTCTTATTGTAAATAGATGTATGATTTAGCTGTTCCGATTACCTGTCAGATTGAAATTTTTCAGAGGAGAAAAAGAATTCCAAGAGAAAGAAATATTTAAAAAAAAAATGAAAACAACATGATAAAGATCAGGTGTAGATAGAGATCAGACTACGCAGAATTTGCTGCCTAAACATTATGCTGCTGTGTCCCCACCAATAATTTTAGACATTTCCGTGCCGCAAACGCCTTTTAGTAGAGACACATTGCTTTTTCCGTGTACTGACTGAAGGTGCATATTCCATTTTCCCAATTTTTGTTGAAGACAATATCACTATGTGTTCAGTATTGAATTTTGAAGACCATTTATCGTATGTTGTGCAAAACCGAAGGAAGTAAATACAGTTAAACCCAATTTTTCAGAAGCAAATGACTTTTCTCTTTTGGTAGCACTCAGATATGTAATTAGAAATGGCATGTTAAAATAAAATGGGTGAGGCCATCCATCGTAGAAATACTAATTTTTGATCGAGAATAACTTCACTCGCTCATAGCCTTCTATTGGCGCAATGATACAAAGTTTGTCTCCCGATTGTTTCGTCCTTTGACTTTTCGTTCCGGAAACTAGTTCGCCCCATGACTTGCTCATCCCATTATTAAGCGCTACTCTATTTGATTTAGCATGAATATTTACAGATCGAAATAATTTATTGTAATGTTAGTAATTAAATGTTAACGGCCAAAGATATTTCAAAATCATATTTTTCATGTACATGTACAAACTTAATTTTGTTAGATTATTCGCATGGATTCTCTCTCTATCAATCATACATCGTACTGTCAAGGGACGTTACTCCTGAGTCCTCCTTATTGTCAAAGGGAGACCACCAATGTACAAATGATCGTAACTTTGTCATGAGTACTCTCCCTTTAACCAAAAAGGTATTCATTAGATTAGTTGGTTGACTTTCAAGCCAATTCTTGAAAAAAAAAATGTTTTTCTTTCAAATCATTAGTTCCACACAACCGCTTCCGTGACAAATGCCACTTCAGCGTTCTCAACGCTTTGATTTAAAACTCAATACAACACAATCCCGCCTTTTAACGACCCTTAGAAAGATGACTTTAGAGCACATTGTGGGAAAAAGAGAAAATACTGGTAACCAGCAATTTCTCCTTTCTCCACTATGTTTTCTCTCCCTTAGGAATCCATCGTTTGAGTCACAAGAGATCTGTCGTCCTCGAATGCTTTCATTGTACTGTTAATTCATTACCAAACGACAATATTTTAGGCTTGTCCAAATCGAAATCATTTGGAGACGACAAAATAACATTATCTCCCACTTGATGCCATTCTACAAATGCATATCTATCTAATAGTTGGGCACTCCGGGTACAGAAGCAGGGTAATTTTTCAAAACGACAACAATTACTTTGAATATCAAATGAAATAAATGTTTACTTAATAAAACGCTACCTGGTGCCATTCATTTAGACTGGTGTCAGTCCGTTAAATATAGCCTTTTCATTCAAACAAAATCATCAAGTAAAACTGCAAAACGAAAACTCTGTGTTCTCAATGTTCTGAATGTCTGTATTTCAGAAGAAGTGCAAGTAACAACACATATTTCTGTGACTTTGCTGTAGTTATGTACCTTGTTTATTGGAATGACTTAAATGCAGGACCTGAATGCCAGGCTACCATTCATTCAGCTATGATTGGCTTGCAACCTATGCACCGACCATTTATTAAAACAGCCCCAACATGCAGGGGAATGGTGATGCGTCATAGCAGACAGGCTGAAACTTCGAAGAATATGACATGCGCAGACAACGTACAAGATAAATGTGACTGAAAATTTGAAATTTGTTTTGTGAAGGGTAGAAAACATTGTCGGAAAAGGAAAAAATACTGGTTACCAGCATTTCACTCCATTTCTCACATTGTTTTCTTAAAGCTTCTTTCTCAGGGTAGTCAAAAGTAGGGATTGCGTGGTAATGGATTAAAAAATTCATATATCGAAAGCATAATCTCTAAAGACTAACGACAGTTTCTTTTTCTCATTCTAAATATGCATCATAAAAAGTAAAAAAAAATTTGGAAGATATTGTCCTTGTCTGAAAAAAGCAACTGCCAAAGTTTATGTACAGTCGGCAAAAATCTGTCAAGAAAAAATCAATAATTTTTGTTGTAATAAACTCATAGCTACTGCCAATGAAAATAACATGAAACTCATCTTCAATATTGCCGGTTTGTTTTTTTTTTTTACATAATATGTATATAGCTTAGTATTAGATTTCTACCGACTCGATTTGCACTCTGATGTTGGTAGTGTTAAGTAAATGGATTAACCTGGCAAATTTTAGCACCTTTCGCTTTAAAAACATATGTGCATTTTCAGGGTGATTGAAAGTTATGCGAAAAATGTGTTTATAAAAGTTCAAACATTGTTGTACGGCTACCGTATGGGCAGTGTCGACATAAGCCGACAACAAAAGTCTGTCGACGTCAGCTTTCTGATTTTCGGTGCTCTACCTGACACGAAAGATTAAGATAAGACAGCAAGAAACGTGAGCATTGAACTTGGATTGACGCATAATTTTAGACTGGTCCGAATTAAAACCATTTACAAATGACATAATTATAGAGTAATCCAAATTAAAAGCATTTGCAAACGACAAGTTAACCCTTTACCAGAAAACAAAATTTAAGCTTTGTCCAAATTGAAAGCATTTGGAGACGACAATTTCAGTGTGGCTCAAACCATGCAATAATTTTTTTTACGGAGTAGAAAGCATTTTGGGATAAGGAGAAAATGCTGGTTACCAGCATTTTCTTCTTTTCTGTAAATGTTTTCAAAAGTTTTTTTTTTTTCTTTCCAGGGTCTCTTAAAAGCGTCATTTTGTGGTCAAGGGTAAATTAAAGGTTGCCCAAACGACGAAATTTTATTCTTGAAAAGGGTAAGAAAACATTGTGGAAATGAGAATAAAAAAGAATGGTGACTAGCACTTTCTCCTTTTCCTACAATGATTTCAAAAATCCCCTTCCTCGGATAGGGTCTTACATTTTTTGTTTGTTCAAAGATCACGTACACATTTTCGCTACAAAATAGAGAACCAGTTTGCTCATAACATAGAACAAAGAAATGGGTAGTAAAGATCATATAGATCATATTGCAACTTCTGTGCAGTCTGATCTTGATCTATAATGTTCACAAAAGCTTTTTGGTGTCGTCTACGGTTAAGAGTTAAAACACTGTTGAAAGTCGCAATATCTTTGATTTGGTTTTAAACCCATTACCAGACGATAAATAAATTATAGTGTTTGAAGAAATCGCAATCGTCTAACTGACCACTCAAATCTAGAAATAACCTTTAACTCTATATCTAACGACAAAATTTTAGACTTCGCAATATTGAAAGCATTCGCAGACGACAAAATAAGTGTGACTCAAAAACTGAGACCTCACTTTAGAACGGTAGGAAATATTGTGGGTAAAGGAGAAAATGCTGGTTTCCAGCATTTTCTCCTTTTCCCACAATGTTTTCAGAAGGCTTCTTCACCAGGGTCGTAAAAAGCAGGGTAGTTTGGTAAAGGGTTAAGGGCAAGACAGCATTTAGAGTACAGAACTGTCATTTACCTGTATTTTGTCCTTTTGCCATATAGTGTTTCCAAAAACCTTCCCTCCAAAGGCTCTTTGAAACATGGAGTCTTTTATTCGACTTACAGCGTTAACAAATAAGTAAGGTCTTGAGGAGTTAACCGTTTACCACACAATCCCTACTTTTGGCGCCCCTGAGAAAGAAGCCTTTTGAAAACACTGTGGGAAAAGGAGAAAATGCTGGTAACCAGCATTTTCTCCTTTTCCCACAGTGTTTTCTACCCTTCCCAGAACGAATCCTGTGCAGGAAAACAGTTCGGGGAAAGTTGAAAATGCTGGTAACCAGTATTTTTCTACCCTTTTCCATGATGTCTTTTACTACCCTGATAAAGACAAATGCTATCGTTTGAGCGAGATTGTCGTCAAATGCTTTGAATTTAGACTTATCCAACGTTTTGCTCGTATGGTTCACTTGACATGCCTTTTACACTGGAAGTCTTTACCTTGATTGTGATCTTGGACATCCTACAGGCCAGTGTTCGACTGAAAAGAACGCAAGATGTCTTGTTGAACTTTCATGAGCTATGCTCTGGGAAAAGGGGTCTTAATGCATCTGCGCTAAGTATCGGTTTGGTCAGCCTGCGCAGGGTGCGCAAGCTGACCTGGAACGAAACTTTTCGCAATTGTCAAATCATTTGTATGTCCAAGGAAAGTCTACCTCATGATTAAGTCGGTTGTTTAAAGAAAAAAAAGGTGGATAAAACGGATCCAGAAGTATGCGAAGGCTTGCATTGTACATAGCGCATGTATCACAAAGATGCATTAAGCCTCTGTTGCCAGAGCATGGCTCATATAGCAAGATATTTTGTCATATTTGTTTGAATACGTAGGCCTGTAATCATATCTACATTATATTTGTACGACCAGTCCAAGTGTTAGTCGCTCGCGAAGAAATATTTCCCAAACCAGGTAAAAATTAAACGAAAGCAGTGTCCTGGTAAACTTTTTACTCGGTTTTAATAACGTATATGATCTATATTTTTTGCCAACGAATTAAAACACTAGACAGGCTGCAGGTCTACCATAACAGGTTTTTATGTTGACAATAATTCCAAATATATATAACAGCGTAGATCTAATTTGAATTTAATGCATTTTGACAACCGAAGTGTTTACTTCTGGTCTCTACTGGGTCTTTTATACGATTTCCTGACACAATCATTTATAAATAAGCTAGACTTGCACAGGCCATTTGTCAAATATCAATGAAAGGCGTCTTTCTACTTAAACATATGCTAAAGCAGGTAATTAAGAGAGGGGAGAATACATAGAATTTTTTAATATAGCATAACTTATAATGTCATTATTTTGTAGAATTTTGTAACGAAGCAAAACCTGGCAATTAACACATTTGCATGAAAGCGCGGCGCCATCACCGCGCTCTGAATATGCTTTGGTCACATGTGTCAATCAAACACATTAGGCCCCACCCACAATTCTCAAGTACAAATTGAAACATTCGTTGTGTGATGTACAGAGGAGTTGTGTACGTTTGTCGGATTAATATTGAGAATATAGCGTGCATGGTCTGAAATAGATCTATACCTTACAAACTGGAATTAAAAGTTACTGTTTCGTAAACAAGTTGGATTCTTCTCTGGATTAAACGTTGTTAGAATGGGCGAATGAGATATGGGCAAGACTGGAAGTAAACACGGTAAGTTCATTGATGGACGACACGTACGACCCCCTCCACTCGCTATGTGAACTTTTCGTCCCTTTTGTGTATTCAACAACGGTGGCCAGACACAACTGACCAGGCGTTCGTGTATTCTTTGCTCGAGATAATGGACATGCTTCACGCGTTCTGGCCGATTTTGATGTATAATTTCTTGAATTTGTTATTTAGGGTTTCCGAAAACCTCCATTTAAATATTGGCAATTTGGGAATTTAGGTGACCCAATTCGGTTTGTTTACTAGAAGCGTATCAGACGACAGAATGTTAGACTATTCAGTATCTTACTACCTATTTATCCCTTTGTAATTTTATCACTCAACCAAATTTAACTCTTTTTACCGAAAAACACAACTGTTGACTTGTCCAAATTGAAAGCACTTGCAGACGACAAAATGAATGTGGCTCTAAAATTGAAATTAGTTTTGGGAAGGGTAGAAAACATTGTGGAAAAAGGAGAAAATGCTGGAACCAGCATTTTCTCCTTTTTCCAAAATGTTTTCAAAAGGCTTCTTTCTCATGGGTGTTAAAAGTTAGAACTGTGTGTTATTTAAAGAGTTAAGACCAGTCCAAAGCCTTAGCATAGGCAGATGCCAAAGTAGCTAAAATTGTCTTTGATTGGGTAGAAGCAATGAGAAAAGGAGAAAATGCTGGTTTACATGTAGTTATCAGCATTTTCTCCTTTTTCCAGAATCCAGAATGTTTCCAAAGTCCTCTTACTCATGGTCAGTTAAAGTCTGCATTTTATGGTGACAGGTTAACAACAGATAACACTAGTAAAGTGGAGTTCAAATAGTGGTTTGATGAGCAAGAAAACAGTGTGTGAAAAGGAGTAAAATAGCTTATTGGTCACCAGATTGGTTTCAATCTCTATCAGTGTTGTTAAAACAGAGAACAGGATGCTTTAACCCTTAACCACACAATTCCAGCTTTTAACGACACAGAGAGAATCCTTATGAACACATTGTTGGAAATGGAGAAAATGCTGGTAACCAGGATTTTCTCCTTTTCCTACAATGTTATTTGCTCTTCCCAAAACAAATTTAAATTTTTGAGTCACATTTATTTTGTTGTCTGCAAATGCTTTCAGTTTGGATCAGTGTAGAATTTTGTCGTTTGGTAAAGAGTTAATTCTTTTATCCTTTTGGTGCCATTGGCAAAAATAGGTACGTCTCATCCGGCGGACTATAGTAATTGTAGATGGCCAGCTGTGGGGATTGAACTCGCGCCTCTTAATATCATGTTCATGAGTCTTATACTCTGTCTATTGAGCTATGTGGGCAGGTCATTGAGTCTTTAAGTTATTTCACTCATGTAGCAAGATCAGGGTTAAAGGAGCACACTAATTTAATTTCAATACTTTAAGATGGATATTAGATAGACATGCATCCAATGTTTATCATACCTTTATCACACCTTCTATCCTAAGATGAGAAACCCAACACAAGTGTTTCTCCTTTTCCCACAATGTTTTCAAAAGGATTCTTTCTCAGGGTCGTTTAAAGTCGGGATTGTATGGTAAAGAGTTAACCCTTTACCTGATATGCCAATTTGAGGCGCTTCCATTTCAGCAGCAAATAAAGATATGATGTCAAAAATATGGACAAATGAGGATACAAATATCTTATTGAGTGGAAAACAATGTGGGAAAAGGAGAAATTGCTCGTTACGAGCAATTTCTCCTTTCCCCACACTGTTTTCAAAAGCTGTCTGTTGTTGATACGTCAAAATGAGTATCTATGGAGTAAAGGGTTAATAGGGTAGAAAATTTCGTGGGTAAAGGAGAAAATGCCGTTTTATGCCACAAAGTTTTCAAAAGGCTTATTCCTCAAGATCGTTAACCCTTTCCCAAACAACAATTTTTAGTCTCTTCCGAACTGAAAGGGTTTGCAGACAACAATTTTAAACTCAATGAAAATGGTAGAGAGTTCTCAAATGGTAGGAAAACACTGTGGGAAAAGGAGAAATTGCTCGTTACGAGCAATTTCTCCTTTTCCCACAGTGTTTTCAAAGGACTTGTACTGCAGACACGTAAAAACCAGGGTTTGTTTGGGAAAGGGTTAAAAGTCGTCGTTGTGTGATAAAGAGTTAAGGGTCGAAATGTGTTGATTTATTAAATCAGTCATAATCCTTTTTTACCAAAGAATCTTGCGTTTTTGTCGGAAGCAGATCATCTGAGGGCCCTTTAACTCTTTACCACACAATCCCGACTTTTAACAACCCTTGGAAAGAAACCTTTTCAAAGCATTTTGGGAAAAGGAGAAAGTAGTGGTAACCAGCATTTTCTCCTTTTTCCACAATGTTTTCTACCCTTCCCAAAACAAATTTCAAACTTTCAGTCAAGATTGATTTTGTCGTCTGCAAATTCTTTCAATTTGGACCAGTCTGTAATTTTGTTGTTTGGTAAAGGGTTGAACTATGGTATGTTGGATTGTTGAAAGTAAATTAACTCTTTACCACATGAAAAATTTTTAGACTGGTCCAAATTGAAAGCATTTGCAAACAACAAATTAAATGTGACTGAAAAATTAAAATTTGTTTTGGGAAGGGTGGTAACCAGCATTTTCTCCTTTTCCCACAATGTTTTCAAAAGGCTTCTTTTCAAAGGGCGTCCAAAGTCGTCATCGTGTGGTAATGGGTTAATCAGAAGGTATGATGAAGTAGATTGTTGCAGTGTTGACGCCAAATAAAAAGGCATAGAGACTAACTTCAAAGACAGAGAAAATGCTAAGCTTAATATTATCTGTATAAAATGTTTCATGAATGATACATGGATAAATATATTAATATACCCCTATGATTATTCTTTTTTATGTCCAGACATAAGATCAGGCGTAACAAACAAATAGCAGTGTTTATCATAAACTTTATGGTTTCGATCCAGAGATGTTGTTGGTAGGGTAGGTAGGGATTTTTTTTTTCCAGAAACTTGCTTCATGGACCATGCACTGAAATCGCACCTAAAAAAAAAAATTTTTTTTTCATCGGTAGGGTAAAATGTTTAGGATAGCAGCAGTTGCCAGGTAGGGTCAAGCAATCTTTAACCCTTTACCACACAATCGTGACTTTTAATCACCATGAGAAAAAGAGGCTTTAGAAAACATTGTGGGAAGAGGAGAAAATGCTGGTAACCAGCATTTTCTCCTTTTCCCACAATGTTTTCTACCCTTCCCAAACCAAATGACAATTTTTTAGCCACATGTATTTTGTCATCTGCAAGAGCTTTGAATTTGGACTGGTCTAAAATTTTTTTGTTTGGTAAAGAGTTAACAGGTATTTTTTTTACGCCATATTAGATGCACATGTTCAGTAAGGGTGTTCTTGGAGAAATTTACTCTTTTCCTCAGTCTGTAAGTTCTTTAACCCTTTACCCTTGATTTTACGACCCTGAGGAAGACGTCTTTTGAAAACAATGTGGGAAATGGAGAAAATACATGTTTTCTATCTCATCAGAGAACCTAGACTCACTTGTATTAATTTTGAATTTGTTGACTGCAAATATTTCGAATTTGGGAGTCTAAAATTTGTTGTGTGGGAAAGGGTTAAGGTGACACAGTGGCTCAGTATAAGATGGTGATCCCTAGCAAATGTTGAGTTGTATATTTTTGTTGGTATGTAAGTTATAGACTATCATGGCGGGGAATCACGTGACACAACAACAACAACAATGACCGTTATTTGAAAAAAATTCCCCAACTTCAGGTAAGATAATCTTCAATAATTCCGTTAATATGTGACCAATTGGAATTTGGTTTGAAGCAGAGAAGGCGGAAGGACTCCAGGGATTTGCTTGATGTGTTAGATTTTTTTAACAACACCTGATAAAAAAGTTATTGACGAGCAAACAAATTATCCAGGGTAAAAAATTTGTTTGCTCTTTTTTATCAGGTGTTGTTTAAAAAATCTAACACATCAAGCAAATCCCTGGAGTCCTTCCGCCTTCTTTGCTTCAAACCAAATTCCAATCGGTCATGTATTAACTCATTACCACACGAGAAAATTTTAGACTGGTCCAAATTGAAAGGATTTGCAGTCGAAAAAATAAAGGTGACTGAAAAATAGAAATTTGTTCTGGAAAGGGTAGAAAACACTGTGGGAAAAGGAGAAAATGCTGGTTACCAGCATTTTCTCCTTTTCCCACAGTGTTTTCAAAAGGCTTCTTTCTCAGGGGCGTCAAAAGTAGGGATTGAGTGGTAAAGGGTTAACGGATTTATTGAAGATTTTCTTACCTGAAGTCAGGGAATTTTTTCAAATAACGGTCATTGTTGTTGTTGTTGTGTCACGTGATTCCCCGCCGTGGACTATGGATACCCATATTCACACAGTGGCACCTTCTACTGTGACTTGCTACTGCAGAGTTCATGGGCAGTAAAATATTTTTGTTGGTATGTAAGTTATAGACTAAGGACACACATGTGCACACGGTAGCATTCCTACTCCTGTGACTTGCTACTGCAGAATTCATGGGCAGTAAAATATTTTTGTTGGTTTGCAAGTTACAGACTATCTGATACATGTTCACACAGTAGCAACCTACTACTGTGACTTGCTACTGCAGAGTTCATGGGCAGTAAAATATTTCTGTTAGTATCATGCAAGTTATAGACTATGGATACCCATATTCACACAGTAGCAACCTACTACTGTGACTTGCTACTGCAGAGTTCATGGGCAGTAAAATATTTTTGTTGGTATGTAAGTTATAGACTATAGACACACACACGTCACACAGTAGAATTCCTACTTCTGTGACTTGCTACTGCAGAGTTCATGGGCAGTAATATATTTTTGTTGGTATGTAAGTTATAGACTATGGATACCCATATTCACACAGTAGCAACCTACTACTGTGACTTGCTACTGCAGAGTTCATGGGCAGTAAAATATTTTTGTTGGTATGTAAGTTATAGACTAATAATGGACACCCATATTCACACAGTAGCAACCTACTACTGCGACTCGCTACTGCAGAGTTCATGGGCAGTAAAATATTTCTGTTGGTATACAAGTTATAGACTATGGACACACATGTTCACACAGTAGCAACCTACTACTGTGACTTGCTAGTTGCTACTGCAGAGTTCATGGGCAGTAAAATGCGGTAACATATGAAAGGAGAAGTGATATGAGTGGCTGTGCATGTAAAGTATTTGGTCATGCAAATATGAAAGAAGATTGTTTCAAATGCTTAGCCATATTTCAAGGACCATTTGGATGTGGTGAGAATTTATGTCTGTGATAGTGCAGACAGATTTTCTAAGCAGCTCCACTGAATTATGGTGGTTTGCATGTAGTAAAAGGTTAACTCTTTAGTCTTTACTATATGACAAATTTTTAGACTGGACCAATATTCGGGTACTGCAAAATCTAAAGATTTACAATAAGAAGAGGCTTTGATAATGAGATTTGGCTTTAAATAGTTAGAAAACATTGTGGGGAAAAAAAGGGAAAATGCTGGTTACCAGCATTGTCTCCTTTTCCCACTTTGTTTTCTATACATTATGTGTGTATCTTTCGTCTTCTAAATTGTTAAATCTAGATGATAGAATGATGAAAGGTTAACTCTTTACCTGAAACAACAAATTAACCCTTTACCCCATAAGGCATTTCTATGGTATCTGTAATTGACCCTAAATAACAGCAAGGATGAAGTTGTTTCTTATGTGTATATGACATCTTTTTATAGCATAGAAAACATTGTGACAAAAGGTGAAATTGCTCGTCACGAGCAATTTCACCTTTTGTCACAATGTTTTCCAAAGGCTCCTACAAGCGATGCGTCAAAATGAGTATCTATGGAGTAAAGGGTTAATAGACTGTTGAAAGCATTTGCAGACGGCAAAATAATTGTGACTGAAGAATCGAAATTTGATTCAGGAAGTGTAGAAAACATTGTGAGAAAATGCTGGTTATCAGCATTTTCTCCTTTTCCCACAATGTTTTCAAAAGGCTTCTACCACAGGTCGTCAAAAGTCATCATTTTATGGTAAAGGGTTAACTGTCAGGGCAGACTGGAGGGAAAGTAAAATTTGTTTGCTTTCATATTGAGTGGAAAAATTGCTGAAGTGGTAAAGATTACAGAGCTGGGGAAAGGGTTCCTTTATCTTTGAAAGATCATGGTTAGTTTGTGATCATTATGTGTTTAATGGTCTGCCCATTCATCTTTCACATTATTCAACTTTTAAGCCTTAACTCTTTACCAAACGACAAAATTCTAGACTGGTCCACATTGAAAGCAGTTGCAGACGACAAAATAGATGTAACTCAAAAATTGAAATTTGTTTCCAGCAGGGTAGAAAACATTGTGGGAAAAGGAGAAAATGCTGGTTACAGCATTTTCTCCGTTTCCCACAATGTTTTCGAAAGGCTCCTTGCATAGGCTCGTGCTTTTAATTTCGTCAAATTCGGGAAATGCTGCATTATCTGCATATCTAGATTAACCCTTTCCAAAACGACAAATTTTGGCCTCTTCCAAATTGAAATAGTTTGCAGACAACAATTTTAGATTTTGAGAAAATGGCAGAAAGTCCTCAAAAAGGATAGAAGACACTGTGGGAAAAGGAAAAATTGCTCATTACGAGCAATTTCTCCTTTTCCCACAGTGTTTTCAAAAGACTAGAACTGCAGACCAGTAAAAACCAGGGCTTGTTTGGGAAGGGGTTAACATGGGCTGATCATTCCTTATTCTTTATCGTCAATACAGGAAGAGTTTACTTCATCTAAATAAGAAAACAGGCTCCAAATGGCAAACAATGCAGTAACTGACACATTCAAGTTTTCTATGATCTTATATACTGTGTGTTGTGACGGGTTATCAGGTATATTTTCCAGTTATAAACGGTGATCGTAACCTAATTTTGGACTTTACAGTGGCTTGAAAACTTGGCATTGTGTGGTAGGATACACTACATCTTCGCGAGTCAAGGTTACGTTCACTACGTGATCTTACCTTGGCTGATTGAATCTGATTAGAGATTTCTGCAATGCGCCCTCTATTGGATGCTGGTTATAACCCCCCTTTACATCATATTTCTAAAAGCCAATGAAATATCGTTTTACAAACCGCTTACAAATACACATGAAGTGATAAGCAGACATCCATGTGGGTTTCCATGTTTACCTTCCATTCGAAAGGTGGCCTTATTCTATTTTTATCAAAGGTGAAATGTTACGAGTGATTTCATTCATTGCAGTTAGAGCTGGCTGCATCCAATGAAAAAGAGTATCAGTGGAATGTAAAAATGAAGCTTGATCCGCCAACGGTAGAGTAGCATAGTGAATCGTCAGCCTTGGCTTGCGAAGATGGATACACTATTGACTGTACCAAATTCAAAACAGTTATAGATGACTGACTAAATGTATGTCAAACGATTTTATCTGGCTTCGATAGGGTAGAAAACATTTTTGGAAATTACGGAAATGCTGGTAAACAGCATTTTCTTCGGGTCCGATGAATCATCGAAATACCGAAATACCACTGAAACACCCCAGGTTTTTTCTATCGAGTTTAGATAACTGATAACAGTATGAAATAGTTGTCTTTTTTCGTGATGTTGGAGTGAACTTTTGTTGATTGATGGTAAGTTTAAAACATTATGACAGAAGAAAAAAAATTAACGACCCTGGGAAAGGATACTTTTGAAAAAATTGTGGGAAAAGGAGAAAATGCTGGTAACCAGCATTTTCTCCTTTTACCGCAATATTTTCTACTCTATCATAGAGAAATTGCACCATTTGTACCACACTGAAGTTGTTGTCTGAAATTGTTTTTATTTCTGTCGAGGCTTAAATTTTGTGTCAAATATCACGATAAAAGACAAATAATTCAGACTTTTATCAGTAATCTAAACTTGATAGCGAAAAAAAATGGGGTATTTCAGTGTTTCGGTGGTATTTCGGTGATTCGTCAGATCGTTTTCTTCTATACTGTCAATGTTTTCCAAAGCCTTCTTCAGGGCCCTTAACTCATTACCAAACGACAAAATTTTAGGTTTATCTAAATCGAAAGCATTTGCAGACGATAAAATAAAAGTGACTGAAATTTAAAATTTGCCATGTGAAGGGTAGGAAACATTGTAGGAAAAGGAGAAAATGCTGGTTACCAGCATTTTCTCCTTTTCTCACAATGTTTTCCAAAGGCTTCTTCCTCAGGGTCATCAAAAGTAGTGATTGTGTGGTAAAGGGTTAAAACTTTGGATTGTGTGGGGGAAACTGCCTGATCTCTATACTTAAAAAAGTTTCTAAACTACATGACAAAATGAAGACTTGCCTAAATTAACTCATTACCAAACGACAATATTTTAGCTTTGTCCAAATTGAAAGCATTTGCAGATGCCAGATGAGAAAATGAAAATGACTGAAAATTTGAAATTTGTTATGTGAAGGGTAGAAAACATTGTGGGAAAAGGAGAAAATGCTGGTTACCAGCATTTTCTCCTTTTCCCACAATGTTTTCTAAAGCCTTTTTTCTCAGGGGCGTCAAAAGTAAGGATTGTGTGGTAAAGGCTTAAAAGCATCAGCTGACAAATAAAATGTTGCCAACACGTGTATGATGGAATGATAGTTTTTGATAAGACTAAAAGCATACCATGGATAGAAAACATGTGGAAAAAGGAGAAAATGTTTCTATCTCACGCTTGTTAAAATTCAGGATTGTAAAGTAAAGGGTCAAGTCACTAACACAACTGCAGCAATGGTTGGGTAAGTGCAGACTAAGACCAGAGGGTACAGACGCTTCATTCTGATCGTTGATTTGTGCCAAAAGATTTTTCTTGAGATAGTACTTTAAGTATGACCATAATTGCCTTGAAATGTAGTAAGATTTTTGTATTTGATGACTGTCTGTAACATTGTTTGCATTGAAATTGAAAATGCTTCAAGGGTATAATTATTATTGCCTTTTTATCTAAGATGAAAAAAAGAAGTTCTGTCCCTTTTTATGGTGATAAGTGACCCATTAAAATCACATTCACCTATTTAGAGATCTTTAACTCTTTACAAAATGACAAAAAATTCAGACTGGTCCAAATTTAGAGCATTGATTTTTAGAGTATCTGCAGACAACAAAATAAGTCTGACTGAAAATTGAAATAATGGTGTAGGATTTAAGGAAGAAAATTTTGTAGGAAAAGGAGAAAATCCAGCATTTTCTCTTTTCCCTCAATGTTTTCAAAAAGGCTCCTTAGTAATAGGGTCAGTAAAAGTCAGGATTGTGTGGTAAAGGGTTAAATCTTTATCAAATGACAAAATTTTAAACTTAGTTTCTTATTAAAGCATTTGCAGACGACAAAATACATATGACTTAGACAATGAAATTCGTTTTGGAAGGGTAGACAACATTGTGGGAAAAGGAGAAAATACTGGTTATTAGCATTCTCTCGTATTCCCATTTGTTTTTAAAAACTCAGGGTTGTTAAAAGTCGGGATTTCGTGGTAAAGGATTAACCCATTACCACACGAGAAAAATTTAGACTGGTCCAAATTGAAAGCATTTGCAGACGACAAAATAAATGTGACTGAAAAATTGAAATTTGTTCTGGGACAGGTAGAAAACACTGTGGGAAAAGGAGAAAATGCTGGTTACCAGCATTTTCTCCTTTTCCCACAGGGTTTTAAAAAGACTTCTTTCTCAGGGGGCGTCTAAAGTAGGGATTGTGTGGTAATGGGTTAATGTTTTACCACAGTACTATTTTTAGTCCATTTTGAAAGCACTCGTGATAGCAAAAAAGGATAGATGTGGCATAAATGATAGGCTATGTTTTCAAAAACTACAATTTACTCCGATACAAACCCGTTGTTTTTATACCCCCTGCAAAGCGAATGTTTTCGGGGGTATACTGGAATCCGCCTGCCTGTCTGTGTGTCTGTCAATGGGTCCGTCTGGCCGGGATAAATCGCATTCTGAGCGACGGCTCTAGTTACCACATATACATGTATATATTGTCTTGAAAAATTTTCAGGTTGGACCAGTGTAAATTTTGGTATTTTATGGGAAGTTTTGTGACACATGAACTAACGCCATCAAGAAATAGAAGATCATACATGAGTGTTTATGTATTAACTCTTTACCAAACGACAAAATTATACACTGGTCCAAACTGAAAGCATTTGCAGACGACAAAATAAATGTGACTAAAAAATTGGAATTTGGTTAGGGAAGGGTAGAAAACATTGTGGGAAAAGGAGAAAATGCTGGTAACCAGCATTTTCTCCTTTTCCCAAAATGTTTTCAAAAGGCTTGAGACTTTCTCAGGGTCGTTAAAAGTCGGGATTGTGTGGTAAAGAGTTAATATCATTTTTATCAAACTAGTGTACTAAAATTGTATGACGCAAGCCTTGATGAGCATCAAATACATTTTTTGTCACCCAGTTAGATTGAAATTATAATAGTTAAACAGAAATGTGACTAAAAAATTGGAACTTGACTTTGGAAGTTTTCTCCTTTTCCCATATTTTTTTAAGAAGGCTTGTTCCTCGGTGTCATTTAAACCAGGGATTGTTGGGTAAAGTGTCTACTCTTTACCAGTGAAAAAGAACTTTTAATGGTCCTTTTGAAAAAGACCTTTAGGCTTTAAAACTTTGAAAGGAAGGAAATGCTGGTAGCCAGCATTTTCTCCTGGGCCCGTATTCACCAACCATTCTTGAGAATATTCTTAGTCTTATTCTCCAGAGTTTTCTATATTTGTAAGTAACACAACTTCTGATTGGCTAAACCAAACGGTTAAGCCAATCAGAAGTTGTGTTACTTACAAATTTAGAAAACCTTGGAGAATGAGACTAAGAATATTCTCAAGAATGGTTGGTGAATATGAGTCCTGCTGTTCGCTAGATGTTTTTGTTGTTGACTCACATTTGTTTGTCTGCAAATATTTCCAGTTTGGAGAAGTCCAACATTTTGTCACATGGTTGTTGGTTGATTGTATCGGGGTTTAACGCCATTTAACAGCTAAGGTCATATCATGGTGGTCGGTGACACATAATTATATGCTTCCTGGCTTTCTCACACCAGCACTAACACAACTTTCTTTCCAAATCCAGCGACTACTTTTCTCACATGCTTCAGCAGAGGTGAAAGGCGAAAATATGCCAAAATGAAAGTTTGTCTCAACCGGGTATCGAACTCACAGCCACAAGGTCATGAGTCCGGCATGTTCACCACTGAGCCACCTGGGCGGGGCTTGTCACATAGGAAAGGTTTATACATGTTGAAAACATACATGTAGTGGGAAAATCTGGAAAAGGAGAGAAATGTCAACTACTAGCATTTTTCTCTTACCCACAATGGATTTTAACTCTTTACCTCACAATCCCGACATTTAATGACCCTGAGAAAGCATCCTTTTGAAAACACTGTGGGAAAAGGAGAAAATGCTGGTAACCAGCAATTTCTGACCTTTTCCCACAGTGTTTGTTACCCTTCCCAAACCAAATTTTAATTCTTATTGGTTTATTTTGTCATCTGCAAATGCTTTCAATTTGGACCAGTCTAAAATTTTCCTGTGTGGTAGAGTTAAAGCTTTATCCTGTCAGATGATATTGTTTGATACATAGTGTTGAAATCATATCCTTGGTCTGAAAATACAAAACCTTTAAAAAGAGAGATAAAAAGACTTGTAAATATTAAGCTTAACCCTTTACCACACATGAACCCGACTTTTAACACCCGTGTGGAAGAGCCTATTGAAAACATTGCGGGAAAAGGAGAAAATGCTGGTAACCAGCATTTTCTCCTTTTCCCACAATGTTTTCTTCCCTTCCTAGAACACATTTCAATTTTTTAGTCACAATCATTTTGTTGTCTGCAAATGCTGTCAATTTGGACCAGTCCAAAATTTTTTTCGTTAGGTAAAAAGAGTTAAAGGGTAACTTTCTGTGATCCTTTATTTATATATTTATGCCCTTTTATTTGTCTGTTGTATTCTACCGTTTTATGAATGTTTTATTTGCATGAAGTGCTTTGTAGCCTGTATTTGATCCTTGCCTTTTTTATTTGCCTTTAATTTATAGACTGTGTCCTTTGATTTGCTTTTCATGCACTCTTACCCCATTGTCTGGTTTCTTCACGGTTGTTAGTTGGTTCATTTCAGAGTGTAATGTGTCATCCAATATAATACCATGGTAGTGAATTTGCATCCTATTTAACTGAACTTTTTCATGTTTTTTAAACCTTTTACCAAACAATCCTTAGTTTAAACTACCTCGAGGAAGAAGCCTTCTGAAGACACTTTGGGAAAAGGAGAAAATACTGGTGACCAGAATTTTCTCCTTTTCCGGCAATGTTTTCAACTCTAACAAAGACAAGTTTCAGTTTTTGAGCCATGTTTATTTTGGCATCAGCAAATGCTTTCAGTTTGCACCAGCCTAAGTTTCTATCATCTGGTAAAGAGTTAAAACTGTTCATTTTTAGCCCTTTACCAAATGATTCTGTGTTCATCATGTTTAAAACTTGGGCTGAGAAAGAAGGCATTTAAAAAAACATTTACTAAGTATTTACAAAATGCTGATTACTCAGTGATTACCAGGATTTTAACCTGTATCTACAATAACTTAATACCGTAATTAACAGAACATTAGTCGGTTTGTATGACAAGTTTAAAATCATGATCTGCAGGCACTTCAAATTTTGTAGTCTAAAATTTGTTGTTTTGGAAAGACTTGATTTCCCACAATATTTTCAAAAGCTTTCTTCTTCAGGATCATCGAAACTAAGGATTGTGTGGTAAAGGGTTTGTTCAAATGTAGGTCTGAATATGAGATTTGTCTTCAAGTGGTTAAAAAAAACCCCCATGAAAAGTTCAGAAAGGGGAACATACACAATATTATATCCATTACCTGCAAATTTTGTTCTGATTCCTTTTATCTTAAAAAGGATTTTTTCTGACTGCATCAGGTAGCAAAGGATATCTTTTAACTCGTTACCACACAATTCTGGCTTTAAAGGACCATAAGAAAGAAGCCTATAGAAAACATTGTGGGAAAAGGAGAAAATGCTGGTAACCAGCATTTTCTCCTTTCTTCCGCGATATTCTCTACCCTATCAAGATCAGAATTTGTCATATTACTACAATTTAATTTACTGTCTGCAGATGCTTTGAATCCGGGGACAGAATGAATGCCAACATCTTCGCGAGCCAAGGTTACGATCACTACGTGGATCTTACCTTAGCGGATGGAGCCCGATTTCAAGATTCCTGCGACACGCCCCCTATTGGATGCGCTTTATTATCTCCCTCTACATCATATTTCTTACAGCCAATGAAATATCGTTTTACAAACCAATTACGAATACTACAATTCAACATGAAGCAATAATCACAAACGTACTTCCACATTCCATGGTCAGGTGCTGGAATATAGCCCAAAACATCTGATAATTGATTGGTCACATTGAAACTTTATATAAATATTGTTCGTCTATGTTTTCTTTGGTAATAAATCATCACAGATCCTGCACACATCCAGGAGGTATTCATGTTTACCTTCTATTTTTAATTCTTTATCGCCACCCTGCTCTATTTTTATCAAAGATGAAATGCTACGAGCGATTTGATTCGATGCAGTTAGAGCTAGCAGCAACCAATGAAAATGCGTATTGGGTGATTGTCGAAATCAAGCTCAATCCACCAAGGGTAGAGTAGCATAGTGGATCGTAACCCTTGGCTTGCGAAGATCGAATGCCAACTGACCTCTGGATCACCAATAATTCTTGACCCTTTACCCCATAAGGCATTTCTATGGTATCTGTAATTGATCCTAAAAAACAGTATGGATGAAACTGTTTATGTGTATATGACACCTTTTGATAGCATAGAAAACATTGTGACAAAAGGTGAAATTGCTTGTGACAAGCAAATTCACCTTTTGCCACAATGTTTTATAGAAAACATTGTAACAAAAGGTGAAATTGCTCATGACATTAGCAAATTCACCTTTTGCCACAATTTTTTCCAAAGACTCATACAAGCAATGCATAGAAATGAGTATTTATGGAGTAAACTGTAAAGGTTTCATTGCATTCTTTGATTATAAAAAATTTAAAAATGTTTACAGTATTACACAATTTCTGACTTTTAACTGGTTTCTGAAGGACTAAATCAAATGGTTGAGCCAATCAGCAATTGTTTCATTTTCAATTTTTAGAATTGGACAAGGTGTCCTCATCCAAAACATTGAGCAGTTGTCAAAATAGTAGTCTCCTAGTGCAGCATGGAATAAAATTTCTTGATAGTTGATAAAAATGGATTCCCACGGATATAATAATTTTGCACATTTTTAAGCCACCTGAAATTTCATTGATGTCTATCTTTAAATTATTTTTTTTATACTTTGGTCAGTTTCCAGAAAAGAGAGTTAATCATTGTCTCCCTTTATAATGAAAATATAGTAGTTTTAGATTTATAAATTATAATTCTAAGAAGGAAAGAAAGGAAAAAGTGGCTTGTTAATAGTAATAATATATGTACAAACTTTGAATAGTAGCAAATCTTGTAGGATAATAATTATTATACTGGAATTAGCTGTTTTCTATTACGGGTCCACTACCTTATTTGTTGGCAACAAGAAAGTAAAATAAAGGTGTATCATACCTGCAGGAACAAGATTTAGTGTACACTTTGGATTGTGAGTAGGGTCACGTGGGTGTGATGTATATAATAACACTATATTGTATTGTTTTACTTGGGAAGCCTGTATGCATAATGACAATTATGTAATGTGACAGGTGTGTTTTATTTCTCTCCCTCCTGAATTCTTCATCAGCTCAGTCAAGTATTGTTTTACGATCTCTGACAGTAATAAGGAAGATAAACAGTAGTTCTAGCACATTAGCTTTGGGATGCTGAATGCTTGTGTGATTGTATTGTGTATTAACCCTTTCCCATACAATGCCGACTTTTCATGACCCTAAGAAAGAAGGCCTTTGAAAACTTTGTCTCCTTTTCCCACAATGTTTTCTACTCCATCATAGAAAAGTTTTACCATTAGAGCCGGATTGTAATTGTCATCTGCAAGTGCTTTTAATTTGGAAAAGGCTTAATTTTGTCATCAACCCTTTACCATTTATCAAATTTTAGGCTTTTTAGAATCGAAAACATCTGCAGCTGATAAATTTGGAATGTAGCTCAAATGAACTTTCCATGTGAGAGAACAACTTTCCATCAATATGCGCAAAAAATACATAGGTGCACTTTAGATTCACTGTTCACGACAAAAACACGCACAAACATTTGTGAGAAACATGTTGCTTTCTTTAACCCATTGCTCCATAGATATGTATTTCTACAAATTGCTTGTAGGAACCTTTGGAAAACATTGTGGCAAAAGGTGAAATTGCTCGTGACGAGCAATTTCACCTTTTTGTCACAATCTTTTCTATGCTATCAAAAGGTGTCATATACACATAAGAAACCGTTTCATCCTTGCTGTTATTAAGGGTCATTTAGAGATAACAAAGAAATGTCTTCTGGGATAAAGGGTTAAGCAGGGTTTTCCATGACACACAAACCCTGCATCATTGAAGTGATTCTAACTCAATGACCCCCAAAATACATGAAAGTACACATGTATGTCATTAGTGATGCAACTTTCCAACATTTAAATCATCTAGAAATAGATTAT
The DNA here is from genome assembly GCA_943736015.1 of Tridacna crocea. Taxonomy (NCBI): domain Eukaryota; kingdom Metazoa; phylum Mollusca; class Bivalvia; order Cardiida; family Cardiidae; genus Tridacna; species Tridacna crocea. Next base: position 52,539,640 of record OX031065.1, read on the forward strand.
AAAGTGCCATAAATCCAAGACCGTTCTTACTTCAATATTATTAGATGATCATTGTTATTTTTTTTAACCATAGTGTGATTTTCCAATAATTTATTTATAGAATAAGACTGGTTTACGCATTATTGCCTTAAAGTACATTAGACATGTGGGGCCCAGTCAAAACCTTGCTTGGGTTCTCTGCATTTCGTAGGTTACTTTAAAAGATTTAAGGTAGATAAAACTACACATGAACAGTCTATTCTGTGATGATGAAGTAACCTGGAACATTCTTTTCTATGTCCACTTCCTACAGTTGCCAATCAAGCCACATCAAGCAGTGATTTGGACAAGAATGTTTTGTCTGTCAAAAACTGCAATTGAACTTTTCATCAGAAATGGCTTACACTTTACTTTCTTTGAGTTTAACCCATTACTCCATACATACTCATTTTGACACATCAACAACAGACAGCTTTTGAAAAAATTGTGGGAAAAGGAGAAATTGCTCGTAACGAGCAATTTCTCCTTTTCCCACAACTCAATCAGATAATTGTTTCCCCATTTGTTTATGTTCTTGACATCATAACCATGTTTATTTGCTGCTGAATTGAAGGAGCCTAAAATTGGCATATAAGGTAAAGGGTTAAAGATGAAATGCTTTGTAATCCTTGCTAGATGAGAAATACCATCAGTCTGAAGGGTTGCTCAGATGTTATTTTTGTGATTGGGTCTCCACAACTGTGCTGAAACCCGATCACAAAAGTGAAGCAACCCTTCAGACTAAAGATATATGATCGATAGATCTGTATATTTTGTATATCTCTGCGGAACTGTCAGAGCTTTGAATTTATTTGCGATACTTTTGTTGTTAAAGCAGATTTCATGTTATGGATTTCTCTCTATTGCAGAGTGTTACTTGGTGAATGCCCATCTAAACAAGGCTCTTGAGGAACAGATTTGGAAGAAGTCAACAAAAACAGGCTACAATCTGGCAAACTATAATATGAACCACTCTCTAACGGTATGTACAAAGTCATGTTTTAATATTGAAGTCTCAACCCCTTACCAAGCAACAAAACCCAATACATCTTCAACTTGAGAACACTGTCACAGATGACAACTCTTTACCATACGACAAAATTTTAGACTGGTCCAAATTGAAAGCACTTGCAGATAACAAAATAAACGTAACTCAAAAATGATAAATGGTTTCCAGTAGAGAACAAAACATTGTTGGAAAAGGAGAAAATTCTGGTATCCAGCATTTTCTCCTTTTCCCGCATTGTTTTCAAAAGGCTTCTTTCTCAGGGTTGTAAAACCAGGGATTGTTTGTTAAAGGGTTAAATGTCGCTGAAATGACGGGTTCATCTCTGTGATGGTGAGAAGTGTTGTGAGAAAAGAGGAAAATGCTGGTTACCAGCATTTTCTCCTTTTCCAACAACATTTTTAAAAGCCGTCTGCTAGATATTTGTTACGAATTAGAGGGGGAAAAAATAAAAATCTTGTAATCATTTGAAAATGACAAATGATGACAATTTTCCATGCTCTCTAATTATATAAATTTTGTCCTCCAGCGTGTCATTTTGTAATACTTTTTGTACTTTCATCATCTAGATCAAAGGCTTGGAAGTATCATTGTGATAAATGTCAGTGATAATATTGTTGGTCATGTTTATCCCAATTTCTTTCCAGTGCTCTGTATTATGATATAGCTTGCAACACGCGAAAAGGGTCATTTGGACATTTGCGTAAAGTATCGTTTCGGATCAGCGCGTGCAGTCCGCACAGGCTAATTCGAAACGGCACTTTCCGATTTTATGCGATTTTCTGTTTTATGCAAGTCTACTGTAGCACAAAATCTAATGTAGTCGTAGAGTGCCGTCTCGGATTAGCCTGCACGGACTACGCAGGCTGATCCGAGACGACACTTTACGCAAATGTCCGAATGTCCCAAAGACAGCATTACAAAACACTGAGTGAATAAGATTGGTTGCTTGTAGCAAGGTATTACATGCACTTTTTGAGAGCTTATAAAAGTGGACGTAGGCTTGTTATCTCCCGCTACATGGCATTCTTCAAATACACGCCAATCTAATTTGGGCATTCTGGGTACAGAGCTGGACTACTTTTCTACGTGACAACTGTTATTTTTAATTTAAAACTAAAATAAATGTTATAATACTCAATAAATTGCTACCTTAACTTATTCAGCTATGATCAGCTACATTATTACAGTTTAGAGAAATGTGGATTGAAAACTGGCCCGATTTCTCCTCAAACTATAGCCATTTTCTCCATTGCTACTTTATTAGTGTGCATTACTTCAATCCCTCCAATATTTGGGGGAGTGATGTGTAATAATAGGCAGGTTGAATCTTCGATATGCGTAGGCAACATAGTAGGCTCTATTCTGCAGTTTTGTATTTTTTTGTGAAACTATGAAACAAGAGATTATGCAGTCTGATGACATTATTGTTGGTCCATTTTCGGTATTGGCAGTGAGTGCCAACAAAGTGGGTTATGGTGAAAAGGCATTTCATACATATACATGTATCTACAACAATGGTTTTGTATAGATATGATTTCTTTTTCATATTCCCTTTAAAATCCCACAGCCATTTCTTCATCTGAAGGAGATTTAACCCTTTACCAAACGACAGAATTGTAGACCAGTTCAAATTGAAAGCATTTGCAGATGACAAAATAAAAGTGACTGAAAATTTGAAATTTGTTTTGTGAAGGGTAGAAAACATTGTGGGAAAAGGAGAAAATGCTGGTTACCAGCAATTTCTCCTTTTCCCACAATATTTTCTAAAGGCTCCTTTCTCAGGGTCGTCAGAAGTAGGGATTGTGTGGTAATGGCTTAAATGGGCACTTATACCAATACAGTGCTGGAACCAATTTAAGTCGTTTTTGCAGTGTAGGTCAAGATCAGGCTGCACAGAATGTGAAGTGTGATCTGTGATCTATACTGTCTATTACTTTGTTACATATTCTGACCAATAGTTCTACAACCTTAAAAGAAAAATGTTTCAGAATATTGTTTTTCCTAATTGAAAAGGTCCATTTCATTAATTTAGTACTTTAAGGGCTAAATAGCAAAGTGCACACAGTAAATCTCACATGAATTATACCATCCCATAATGCAATTTAATATCAAGCTAAATAAATGGAATAACGTGGACTTTACAGCTTTAAATGGTTGAAATTACCTGTGATATTTAATTCTCACCCATTTATGAATTCTAGAATATGATACATGACCACCCTGGGATTGTATTGTAAACAATCCCAATTCCTATTGAAATACGATAGGGAAATAAGAGAATTGAAAAAAACATGCCTGTGAACCCTCTACCAAGCAATTCCCACTTTTAACAACCATAAAGAAGAAGAAGCCTAAAATCAATGTGGGAAAAAGTAGAAAATGCTGGTAACCAGCATTTTCTCCTTTTTCCCACAATGATTTCTATCTAATCATAGAGGAAACACCATTTTAGCAACATTTAATGGTTTGTCAGCAAATGCTTTCAATTTGGTTGAGTCTGTGATTTCGCCATTTTGTAAGGGGGCCAGTTAGGTGCCTCTTGAAACAAATTGGCTGCAGAAAGCATCTTTGTAAAACGGGAATGAAAAAAAGTACCAATGATACTTGATACACTGTTTTTACAACCATAGCAATCCTCAGAACCAGCATTTTTGTATTTCCCTGAACTTTATGTACTGAATGACAAAATATTGGACATGTGGAAATTGATCACATTTGCAAATGACAGATTAACCCTTTACCAAATGACAAAGTCTTAGACTAGTCCAAATTGAAAGCACTTGCAGATGACAAAATAAAGGTACTCCAAAAATTTAAATTTGTTTTAGGAAAGGTAGAAAAAATTGTGGAAAAAGGAGAAAATATTGGTAATGGTGGTTACCAGCATTTTCTTCTTTTCCAACAATGTGTTCTAAATAAAGGCTTGACTATCTCAGGGTCGTAAAAGCCAGGGATTGTTTGGTAAAGCGTTAAAAGTGACCCTAATAATGCAATTATACATGGAAGCATCATGATGGTATTGTTTCTTGAATGGATAAGAGAACACTGTGTGAAAGGTAGGAAATACTAGTTACCAACACTTTTGCAAAACAATGTTTTCAAAAGCAATTTCTTCAGCTTTGTTTAAAAATCTCCCTCCCCTCCCTTCAAAAAAAAAGAAGTGTATAAGAAGTGTATTATGTGGAGGAGGGGGACTCTAAAACTTTGGGCTGAAACAAAAAAATACTGCAAAAATAGTTCAACCATGCAGCAAATCGAATCCTACCCTCAACCATTAAAACCATACCTCTTTAACTTTATTGACTAATACCAGCCGATATAGCTCAGTAGGTAGAGCGTAGGACTTGTGAACACAATGTCCTACAGGTTGTGGGTTCGAATCCCCGGCTGGCCAACTAAAAATTACTAATAGTCTTTTGGATGAGACGTTAAACTGAGGTCCCGTGTGACGGTGCTACACACCAAGCACATTAAAGAACCAGGTGGAATTCCCAGTAGTTTCGTCCTGTATCCTTGCACTATCCCCCGTAACAACTAACCATCTTCTGGGGGCGTCGCTCAGATGGGCAACCGGTAGCGACGATAAATAAACCAAAATAATCAATCAATCAATTAATTGACTAAACTAATGATAGGAAAAGAAGAAAATGCTGCTTACCAGCACTTTTTCTCTTTACCAACAATTTTTACTCAAAAGAATTGCAAAGGGTTATTGAAAGAATGTTTGGTAAAGGGTTCCAAAACCAGCAAGTTTTGAAGAGATTGATATGAAAAGACAATTCTTATGAGTGCCTACAACCTAGGTTAAGTGACCAATAGTAGAACAGCCATTGATGAATGGGTTTAGTCCTACAGAAGCTATCCTGAAGCTCTCCAGGTGATATTACTCATTGATAGCCCGCAGACTGCACTTAACCCATTACCACACAATCCCTACTTTTGACGCCCCTGAGAAAGAAGTCTTTAGAAAACATTGTAGGAAAAGGAGAAAATGCTGGTAGCCAGCATTTTCTCCTTTTCCCACAATGTTTTCTACCCTTCACAAAACAAATTTCAAATTTTCAGTCACTTTTTATTTTGTCGTCTGCTAATGCTTTCGATTTGGACAAATCTAAAATTTTGTGGTTTGGTAAGGAGTCAAGTCCCATCAGACACCAAAACTTTAGACTCATATTGAATGAAATGACAAATTGTTGCCAAAATGCTGCAGCATGTCTTCAAAAGGCTAGAAAACATCACAGAAAAATGGAAGAAAATGGTGATTACACACATTATCTCTCTCTCTCACAATGTTTTTAAAAGGGTGTTACCAAGAGCTGTAGAAATAGGCAGACACTCGGTAAAGAGTTAACCCATTACCACACAATCCCTACTTTCGACGCCCCTGAGAAAGAAGCCTTTTGAAAACACTGTAGGAAAAGGAGAAAATGCTGGTAACCAGCATTTTCTCCTTTTCCCACAGTGTTTTCTACCCTTCCCAGAACAATCTTTAATTTTTCAGTCACCTTTATTTTGTCGTCTGTAAAAGCTTTCAATTTGGACCAGTCTAAAATTTTGTCATGTGGTAAAGAGTTGTACTCAGACATGCTCAAAGGAAGAATTTTATTTGAAACCCAGCAAGTTCAAAGAGATTGATCATAAAGAAGGTTATTGTATCAAAGTGTGGAATCTCTTTAATGCTCCTCTTTCTCCTTTGATGAACAGAGTTATACAGATAAAGGGTGTGTTTTTTTTTTCAGGAGGAATTGAAGGGTAATATTTCTTTCAGTTCTTACTAAACCTGTACTAAAAGCTATGGGGTTTAAAATGCTTTCATGGACTGGTTCAAGATTTTGATATGCAGTTCAGAGGTTTGGGGTTTAACCCATTACCAAACGACAAAATTTTACGCTTGTCCAAATCGAAAGCGTTTGCAGATGACAAAACAAAAGTGACTGAAAATTTGAAATTTGTTTTGTGAAGGGTAGAAAACATTGTGGGAAAAGGAGAAAATGCTGGCACCAGCATTTTCTCCTTTTCCCACAATGTTTCCTAAAGGCTTCTTTCTTAGGGTCGTCAAAATTAGGTTTTGTCTGTATTATGGGTTAATCCAGATGGGCGGTGGTGAACCTTCAAAGCTTTTACAGTTTAGGGGATTTTTTAAATTTTTTACCATGTAACAGAAATCCACACCTAGAGTCTAGACTCTCCTAATTAATTCAAATTAATTACTCCATAAAACTATTATTTTTGTGTCCCATAATTATGATGGGATTTGTGTTGGAGACTAGTGAGGGTAGAAAACATTGAGTAAAACCTTGACTGAAAGCTGATAAACCAGCAATTATTTTTCCCTACCATGTTAAAAATGCTCTTTTCTTCAGGGTCTTTAACATATTGCTTGTTGCAAACAATTTTCCCTTTTGCCATAGTGTTTTCAGAGGTTTATTGCATGTGATTTGAATGTGTTAATTCTATCGTAAGCAAACTCAGTGGCTTGAAATGGGGTGCGTACCAGTCAGTAGGAACATAAAAGTTTTACAAAACTTGGGGCTGTTATGGCAATAATATCTTGCTAATATTTGACAGTTTAGATACAAGATTAGGCCACACATTTATGCAGCCTGATCAGAATCTGTGTAGCAAAGTGCACCCTTAACTAGTGTGCAATTTGTAACACTGTATTGTGAGAAGCCAGGTATTGTTCTTGTTGTGTTTATATAGATAACAATCGTTACTGGTAATTGCTAAAGGTTAACTAGTGTGCACATACAGAATGTGTCACAAAAACTCATTACCAAACTGGAAAATCTTTAGACTTTAGACTTGTCCCAATCGAAAGTACAGTATTTGCAGACTACAATTTCCTGGCGGCAAAAATGATTGGATTGGTGTCAGAAGAAAACATTATGGGAAAGGAGAAAATGCTGGTTACCAGCATTTTCTCCTTTTCCAATAATGTTTTTAGAGGTTTTTTTTTTCTCAGGGTTGTTTAAATACAAGATTGTTTGGTGTTACTAAGGGTTAAATAATGAGATCAAAGGCCTTCCTATAGCTCTCAACTTACTAAACATACTGCAACTTTTTACACTCCAGCCTTGAAAACTGAGGTTTATTTAGCACCAAATTCTGCAACCAACTCTTTACCACACAATCCCGAGTTTTAACGCCCAATGAAAGAGAACCGTTTAGAAAACATTGTGGGAAAAGGAGAAAATGCTCATGGTAAGCAGCATTTTCCCCTTTTTCCACAATGTTTTCTACTCTTCTAAAGTAAAGTTTCAATTTTTGAGTCACATTTACTTTGTCATCTGCAAATGCTTTTAATTTGGTCCAGCTAAAAAATTTGTTGTTTGGTAAAGAGTTAACTCTTTACCACTTGAGAAAAATTTGCACTTGCTCAAATTGTAAGCAATAGCAGAGGACAAATGCGACTCTAATAATGGATTTTGTCTCTGATAGGTGATTGCTAGTTACCAGCAATTTCTCCTTTGCCCACAATGTTTTCAAAAGGTGTCAGTCCCTGGTTAAAAGTCGGGATTGTGTGGTAAAAATCAAACATCTTTAGAAACTTGACCTCTATTGACAGCTGATATTACAATTCAGTAAATATTGTCGGATTCATATCATTTGGCATCATTAAGTATAGATCAAAGATCAGATTGCACATTCTTGGCAGTCTCATCTTGATCTTTGCCTGATTCTCAAGCCCTGTTGTGTCTAAAGCTATGGAAGGGATTATAATAATAATTGGACTGTTTACACTGCCGGAGTCTGAAGGACAGAAAACAAAGGGAAACTTTAGCATGTAAACAATGGGAAAGTTTCTCGAATGACCCATGACATTCAATGAAAATGGACTCTAGCAACAGTGTATAGACTCGGATCAGATGCAGCATCAAACAGTGACGTCTCGGTCCTTGAAATAGAGACATGCGACCGAGTAACTCAGATGTTAACGGATGTGTGAACTGGTGGTTGTGAGCTTGATACCCGTGTGAGGCAAGGCAAAAAATTGTTTTGGCAATTTTTTGCTTCTTTTTCTTTGATGAATGTGAGAAAATAGTCAGTGATGTGGAATGTACAGTAATGGTGTGAGAAAACCATGGAACACCTGTGTAGGTACACTGTCTGCCATGATACGACCTAAGCTGTTAAAATGGTGATAAACTCCAATACAATCAATTAGAATAGAGACTGATTTCTGCATGGTAATTGATACTTACAGTATATTTCACTTATCATGCAGAAAACTGTCTCTATTGCAAATATTACATATTAACATCTTTCACAAACGACTCACAATATTTTGGACAAGTCCAATATGAAAGCACTTGCAGACGTCGAAATTTATATGGCAAAAACGATAGGATTTGTTTCAGACAGCCTAGAAAACATTCGGGGAAAAAGAGAAAATGCATTTTTTTCCTTTTTCAACCATGTTTTTATAAGATCTACTTCTCAGGGTTGTTTAGAATCAGGATTGTACATGGTAAAGGGTTAACTCTTTACCACACGAGAAAATTTTAGACTGGTCCAAACTGAAAGCATTTGCAGACGACAAAATAAAGGTGACTCGGAAAAATTGAAATTTGTTCTGGGAAGGGTAGAAAACACTGTGGGAAAAGCAGAAAATGCTGGTCACCAGCATTTTCTCCTTTTCCCACAGTGATTTCAAAAGGCTTCTTTTTCAGGGGCGTCAAAAGTAGGGATTGTGTGGTAATGGGTTAAGTTTTGTTGAACAGCCATAAAGCAAAGCTTATTCCATAATATTGTAAATTGCTGACTCCTTGAATGTTTACCAGTATCAGATACAATTCTGAGTTAACCCTTTACTCCAGAGATACTCATTTCTACGCATTGCTTGTAGGAGCCTTTGGAAAACATTGTGGCAAAAGGTGAAATTGCTCGTGACGAGCAATTTCACCTTTTGCCACAATGTTTTCTATACTATCAAAAGGTGTCATATACACATAAGAAACGGCTTCATCCTTGCTGTTATTTAGGGTCAATTAGAGATACCATAGAAATGCCTTATGGAGTAAAGGGTTAATGATCAGGTAGAAAAAGGCTTTTGAACACATTGTGGGGGAAAGGAGGAGATGTTGATAACCAGCATTTTCTCTTTTCTCCATAATGTTTTGTAACCAATCAGAATGTATACAGCCCACAATCTATGTACCAATTTCTAATTTGTTTTCTGCAGGTATCTTAACTCTTTACCACACAATCCCAACTTTTGACGAGCCCAAGAAAGAAAGCTTTTGAAAACATTGTTGGAAAAGGAGAAAATGCTGGTAACCAGCATTTTCTCCTTTTCCAACAATGCTTTCTACCCTTTTCCAAATCAAATTCCATTTTAGATTAACATTTAATTTGTCGTCTGCAAATGCTTTCAATTTGGACTTGTCCAAAATTTTGTCGTTTGGTAAAGAGTTAAACGTGGAAGAGTAATCAATTTGTTGTTTAGGGAAAAGGTTAACTCTACCAGAGAACAAAATTTTAGACTGGTCTGAAAAGAAAACATTTTGCAGATATAAAAATTAGCTGAAATAGTGATTATCCTTTGATGAACTGTAGAAAACCTTCCAGGAAAAGGAGAAAATGCTGGTTTTGTAACCAGCATCATTCCAGAGCTCCAGATGAGAGGGAGTAATGGTATGCTATATTCATTATTTCTCTTTGAAACCCTTTGTTTTGGGTACTTATTAGAATAGTCTATGATCTCGATGAGATGATGCTAATGAGTATCCCCAACATAGGGTTTAGTGGAGAATAAATAATATTTTGAATTTTGAAATAAAAATCACTCCGTCTATGTGGAGATCTGTATATATTGTCATTTTCCTACTAATTTTTCAAAAGACTTAATTTCGTCGCGGTCACGTGTTGTATCTCGGGGTTGAGTGGTAAAAAGTTAAAAGAACATTTTAGAAAGTGTCCACTACACTTTTTGGCCATAATAGAGTTTAAAGATCAAGTTCTAGTATCCCCTGAAGCCCATGTCCCTTGATGACAGAGAAAAGATTTAAGATGAAATCAATAATAAAGCATGTTTAGCCAAAACCTGTCGGTCCACTTCAAAGCCGGGATTTTATGTGCGTGACCAGGTCACGGCAATTCTTCATGTTTTATTTACTGTTGACAGGTGCCAGCTTCTTCTCTGTGATTGGACCCAGTTTTATTGAACACTAATTCTTGGACAAAATTAAATTGACATTAACCCTTTATGCCTGATTATGTCTGGTGTATTACTGACTGGCTAAGTAACTCTTTATACCACAATCCCTACTTTTAATGACCCTGAGAAAGAAACCAGCTATAAAAAACATTGCGGGAATAAGGAAAAAATGCTGGTAACCAGCATTTTTTCCTTTTCCCACAATGTTTTCTTCCCAAATCCTAGAACAAATTTCAGTGTTTTAGTCACATTTATTTTGTCGTCTGTAAATGCTATTTCTACAGACCAATCTAAAATTTAGTCGTTTGGGAAAGGGTTAATAGTCGGGAAGATCAAAAGAGTAGACAAATGACTAAAATGGCGATATGGCAATAAAATGGTCAACTTGAAAAGAGGCATTTTTTTATCAGGGAAAGAGGGAAAATTGGTTTGCTAGGCTAGTGATTTGAGATACAAACAAATAAATTGGATTTGTTAATTGCTTGAAGAGCTGCTGTTTTAAATTGCAGTAACTTTTGTTGGACCTGGGGTGCACTTTTTTTTTTTAACAAATTCTTATGAATATGGAAAAGACTTTCCCCAGAAGTTTTGTCTAATTATAATGTAGGACAAAAATTACACCTGAAATTAACCCTTGACCTTACAAATTTGAGTTTTGATGATCCTGAAAGAGAAGGCTTTAGAAAATGTTGTGGGAAAAGGAGAAAATGCTGGTAACCAGCATTTCCTCCTTTTTTCCCACAATGTTTCTACCCTTCCCATGGCAGATTTTAACTTTACAGTCACATTTATCATGTTGTCTTTCAGTTTGAATCAGTCCAAAAATTTGTCGTTTGGTAAAGTGTTCAGTAAGATTTTGAACTGTGCGTAAAATAGTATGGTCTTTAACCCATTACCACACAATCCCAACTTTTGATGCCCCTGAGAAAGAAGCCTTTTGAAAACACTGTAGGAAAAGGAGAAAATGCTGGTAACCAGCATTTTCTCCTTTTCCCACAATGTTTTCTACCCTTCCCAGAACAAATTTCAATTTTTCAGTCAACTTTATTTTGTCGTCTGCAAATCCTTTCAATTTGAACCAGTCTAAAACTTTGTCTTGTGGTAATGGGTTATAAGAGTGTGGTCTGTCCTAAGGTACTGGTATGATTCTTACACATCTTACCATAATAATCAGTGTCATGATGCCCATGATAGAAGCAGCACTTTAACTCTTTACCAAACAAGCCTTGGTTTTTACGACCCTGACTGATAGAAGCCTTCTGAAAACATTGTGGGAAAAGGAGAAAATGCTGGTAACCAGCATTTTCTCCTTTTCCCACAATGTGTTCTACCCTGCTGGAGAGAAACTTAAATTTTTGACCTATGTTCATTTTGTTGTCTGCAAGGGCTTTCATTTTGGAACAGTCAATAATTTTGTCGTTTGGTAGAGGATTAATAGTACTTTTAAAAAAAAAGATAGTTACAAAACTTCCTAGACCCTGTATTTTTCTGTCTGCCAAACAGCAGAATTACTTATTTGATCTATAATTGTAAGCATTTTGTATGTAGCATTTTAATTGACAGAATGTGACCCATGAGAGCAATTTGGCTTTGAACAGGAGACATTGTTGGAAAAAGAGTAACATTTAATAATGATTACCAACATTTTCTCCTCTTCCAATGACTCTTTATAGTCTTTCTTCATCAGTCTTGATTTAACCCATTCCCAAACGACAAAATTTTAGGTTTGTCAAAATTGAAAGGAATTGTAGACAACAAAATAAAAGTGACTGAAAATTTGAAATTTGTTTCGTGAAGAGTAGAAAATATTGTGGGTTACCAGCATTTTCTCTTTTTCCCACAAGGTTTTCTAAAGGCTTCTTTCTCAGGGGCGTCAAAAGTAGGGACTGTATGGTAATGGTTAAGTTACGATCATAGATAATGTTTAGTATTGAACAAGGAAATCAAAGTGCTGAAAGCACTGATGACTAGGGTCAAGTGGAAAATGCATGTATGCATTGATCAATTTGTAATAAACCAAAAACAGTCCATAAAAAATAAAAAAATTCTTTTGTGTACCACTGCATCATATTCATGCATTTCCAAGTGCCAAATGTATTTCACATAGTCCAGATCATAAGCAGTACCAGCAAACCCAGGGCCTGTAGTCACCAACCATTCTTGAGAATATTCTTAGTCTTATTCTCCAAGGTTTTCTACATCTGTAAGTAACACAACTTCTGATTGGCCAAACTATTCAGTTTAGCCAATCAAAAGTTGTGTTACTTACGAATATAGAATATTCTGGAGAATAAGACAAAGAATGTTCCAAAAGAGTGGTTGGTGAGTAAAAGCCCTGGTTTTACACAGTAAACTAGTTTTATGTATAACTTTGATGTTTGGAGAGTAGTGTTAGAAAAAGTTTCTTTTCCTTCTTTTTCCATAATCCCAGTTAATTTCCTCATCTTTTTCTATCTTTTGCAAAAGAAAAATAAGACTAAAGCATGTGGATGTGTCAGATTTGTGTGTAAGTTTATCTTAATGTTTCACAAAATTTATGGCAAAATTTATACTTTTCCAAATTACAAGCATTTGCAGAGTAAATTTGACTCAAAAAGTGAGTTTTGGTTTGTGAAGGGTATACAAAATTGTATAAAAAAGAGAAAATGCTGGTTACCAGCATTTTTTCCTGTTCCACAATGTTTCGGAAAGTGCTTGGCCTAGGGATCTGTAAAACTTGGGATATAGTGTGGCAAATGGTTAAGCTATCATTATGAGGAGGAAGAATCTTAAACTGATCTAATAATGTTGGAAAGAAAAAGGAAGTTATATAGATCTAGTTTCTGTTTTGAGGTTCAAAAGAATGTGTGAATAGGGTTGAAGATGTAGCACTTGTAAGTCTTTTTGCATGTGTTGAAGAAATGTTTTTTATGTATTTGACCCAGATAAGGTGTGACCCTTTGTCAGACGAAAAAATAACTTTCATATTTGAAAGCATTTGCAGACATCTAAAATTTAGATTTGATTATGGAGGTGGACAAATCATTGTTGGAAAGAGAGAAAATGCTGTTATCTTCTCTTCTTTTTCCACAACAATTTCAAAAATTTTATTCCTCAGGATTGGGAATGCAAAGGTTTAACTCTTTACCACTTTTAACGACAAAATTTAGACTAGTCCAAATTTAAAGTACTTGCAGACGACAAAATAAAAGTAAATCAAAAATTGAAATTTGTTTCCAGCAGGGTAGACAACATTATGGGAATAGGAGAAAATGATGGCTACTAGCATTTTCTCCTTTTCCAAATATGTTTTGAAAGAGTTTCTACCTTGGGGTCATGAAATCAAGGGACCGTTTCGTAAAGGGACTTAACCCTTCCCAAACAAGCCCTTGTTTTTACGTGTCTGCAGTGCAAGTCTTTTGAAAACACTGTGGGAAAAGGAGAAATTGCTCGTAACGAGCAATTTCTCCTTTTTGCCACAGTGTTTTCTGCCCCTTTGGATAGTTTTCTGCCATTAATATAAAAGTTAAAATTGTCGTCTGCAAACTCTTTCTGTTTGGAAGAGTCTAAAATGTGTCATTTCGGAAAGGGTTAAATAGGTTAAATTGATGCTGATGCAGTGTTATGGCTATTCTTTATCATTATGTTGCAAAGAAGTCAACAGTGTAGATTAGACTGCATGTTACGTGCAGCTAGGTCTTAACCCATTACCCTAGGAGAAAAATTTAGACTGCTCCAAATTGAAAGCATTTGCAGACGACAAAATAAAGGTGACTGAAAAATTGTAATTTGTTTTAGGAAGGGAAGAAAACATTGTGGGAAAAGGAAAAAATGGTGGTTACCAGCATTTTCTCCTTTTCCTACAATGTTTTCTAAAGGCTTCTTTCTCAGGGGTATCAAAAGTAGGGATTGTGTGGTAATGGGTTAATCTACAGAGAATGCATTGCTGTTTCATAACAATTTTTCATGCATCAAGAAGTCAAAGTTGTCTGTAGTACGATAGAAAATCAGTGGATCTGCTGGAGGTAATGAGTATATATAGCCACTGGTTGACAGCTGATCATAGCTGACAGTTTTCTCCGACATCAAAGAGCTAGCTGGACTTAGATGAAAGGAAATAATTAACAGCAAATGATTAATATGATCCCAAATGTTACTTTGAACTTGCTAGTATTGAAGTGGTCTTATTCGCTCAGACAAAGTAATATGACTTTTTTTGTCTTCTTTTATTTCTGCATTACCTGCCAATCTACAGATGCTTTGCTTAGAAATTAGATTGTCTGGATTTTTTTGTTCCCTGACTAGGGAACATGGGCACTTTATCCCTTTATTAACCCTTTCCCAAACGATAAATTTTAGACGATAATTTCAAATTCGATAACAAAGGCAGAAAGTTCTCAAAATGGGTAGAAAACACTGTGGGAAAAGGAGAAATTGCTCGTTACGAGCAATTTCTCCTTTTCCCACAGTGTTTTCAAAAGACTAAATGTACTGCAGACATGTAAAAACAAGGGCTTGTTTGGGAATGGGTTAAACAATCCCAAGTTTTAATAACATTGAAAAAGAGGCTCTTTAATTATCAAACAATAAAAAATTAGTCTTGTCTAAATTGAAAGCACTTGCAGACAACAAAATAAATAGAACTCAAAAATGAAAATTTCTGGCAACCCTGAGAAAGAAGGCTTTTGAAAACATTGTTGGAATAGGAGAAAATGCTGGTTACCAGCATTTTCTCCTTTTCCCACATTATGTTTATTTTCCCTCTTTTATTTTGTCGTCTGCAATTATACTTTCAATTAATGGACGAGTCTATAATTTTGTCATTTGGTGAAGGGTTAAAATGCAGGATTGTTTGTGAAAGGATTCATAGGTTGAAAATTAATCTACTGGTCTGCACTTTTAGGTCTTCTGTTATTGAACTGTTGTTGGATTGTTACAATGAGGAAAAGTCTTCTGATTCTATCTCACCTCAAATCCTTCATTCCATAGTGGTACCTTGATGATTAAGTCATTGCGACAGGACTCTTTCCTCTCCCACAGCTGACCATTGTCTCAATGATGGTTAGGTGGGAAAGCAGCCAGTGGCTTGGAAAGAAAATTGTGCAGAGTACGGGTAAAAAAAACTCCAGGAAAGCATGGATAGGTGCACTGGCTGCTGCGATATGACTGAAATGACATTAAAGATATTAACACCATACAATTTATCATACCTTAATGCAGTGCATTATTATGTAGTTAAGTCATAAGTTAACCCTTTACAACACAGTCCAGAGTGTTAACGGCCTTAAGGAAGGAAGCCTTTGAAATCATTGTGGGAAAAGGAGAAAATGCTGGTTTTCAGCATTTTTGCCCTTTCCCACAATGTTTTCTGCTTTTCAAAACAGCTTTTAAGTGGCATTAGATTTGTCATGTGCAATTTCTTTTCAATTTCTGACAAATTACAGATTTTTTTAATAGGTAAATAGTTTACTTTTTAGCGGATTTGCTATAGCAAATCCGCTTACTGTGATCGTTTTGACCGGAACCAAATACATCATCCGTAACGACGCATGCGCGCTTACTTTCAGTTTTGCATGGCTGATTTATAGGCTAATAACGCAGATCTACAAATCAGATCAATTCTGACCCTGAACAAACCATACAAATTAAGGTTGATTTCTTCATCGAAATTTCACCAAAACCAAATTTAAAAAAATAGTCAATCTAAATTACTTTAAATACTAAAACAAAGTTTGTTCTTGTATTTTTCAAAGTGTAGCGTATGAACATTATTTACACTGCCCTCGTTTTCATTCAAGAACTTTCATTCCCAACTTGTATCGTCCGCTACCAAATAAACAAGGAGATTAAGCAATTTTTCTCGGATAAAATCACATTTTCAACCATGTCTTATTTAAAAAATTGTTCACTGTTCAAAGAGCCAGCTAGAATTTGGCCATAAATAATTAAAAGCCCTGTCGATAACGAATATACAGTACCCATAAAGTCGACCTAACCTAGTCGCCGCCACTCATATGACGCTCTCGATGAATTTCCGAATTGTTTGAAACATGTTTGCAGAACTTTTGATAGTATGGAGATCGTGCAGTGTATAAAAAAACTGTTTGATTTTTATGCATCCTGTAGCATAAAAGCTTGGAACCAATATTTCTCTCTTGTCAACGACGGTAAGAAATATTTTATTTACAAACGGCCCCGATCAAGTACGAACCCTTGACATGAATTTAACTGAAGGTTTTTGATGGAAAATCGTGTCCTTCTCAGTGAACTAGACATCCACTAACGTGAATCCTAAAGGACTCAGATAGGCTTCCAATTTGTCTTCAAGATGTAAAAATCCATTTTTAGTCCCTCTGATACCTTGAATTTTATTTTGTGACATTTCGGCAAAAAAGAAAGTGCCGAGTTAGTAGATAATTTATGACAAAGGATGCACAGAAATGCATCTATACGTCTTTCTTTTAAGACATATAGATTTGACCTCTTTGATATATTTCTGATCCTGCGAATTAGAAGTGCATTTACAGAGCAAGTTATATAACTATTTTTACTTATTTAAATTCTTATTATGAACTGCAGCTCGGCCCATATTTAAGACAGTGACTGTGTTTTATGTAATTCAAACCTTAGCGTGAAAGTATGCCTTGAAAGTATGCCTATATAGTTTTTAAACTTCTATAGAGTGACCCAATGCCATTAACCCTTAGGCTGATAAGTGCTACTCAAGGACCTTTTGCAGACAGTGTTGATTATGATCAGATTGCACAAAAGTGCAGTCTGATCTTTGATCCATACTGCCTTGTAAGAAAGTATTTTTCCCAAAAGAATTAACTTCAAAACAGCAATAATTGGATTTGTACATTCAACTTGAAAGTTTTAATTTAGTTATGTTAAAGTCATTTTTTACTCTGCATGGCAATATGTCACACTGAGTGTGATCTTCATCCATTCTGGCTGCAAAGGTACCTTCAGTTGTACCAAGGGCTTGGATTCACATATTTAAAAAAAGGGACTATTTTCTGCCCGATGATGTGTGATGATTTTAACCATTTCCCAAACAAGCCCTGGTTTTTACGTGTCTGCAGTAAAAGTCTTTTGAAAACACTTTGGGAAAAGGAAAAATTGCTTGTAACGAGCAATTTCTCCTTCTCCCACAGTGTTTTCAACCCTTTTTGAGAACTGTCTGCCATTTTTTCCAAATCTAATATTGTCGTCTGCAAACTCTTTTGGTTTGGAAGGGTCCAAAATTTGTCGTTTGGGAAAGGGTTATGTCTTTTCTTTAGACCATGAAAATGGATTCACTCAAAAATGCATTAAATGTAATAAATAACAGTTATACCAGTGTATAAATATTAATTTCAAGTGCTCATAATGCTACAACAGGTATTTTTTGCACATATTTGCAATGATTTAGTGAACATATAGTGTGCAAGGTTGGCAAAGAGCAGGTCAATATGAGTATTGACCAGCCTGACAGCTTTAACCGGTTATAAACAGTCAATACTGGTCACAGGTGGTCGATTGCTGTGGTTGATTGGGGTGGTTGATTTGGTTGATTAAATCACTGGCTTACATGTATACCTGTCTGGTTTCTAAATTAATATTAAAAGCTGTCCTCTTATATCCTGTACATGAAGGTTTAATATTATATTATCATCAGTATCATAGTTTTTATTAATAAGGCACTTTTTTTATTTGACCATAATTCAAAAAACAATATTGCTGGTCAACTGAAGAGGTTGTCAGAATGACTCTCTTTATTGAACCTGCATAGAGGTAATTTTTTTAAGCAAACAATTTTTGTCGATTATCATTTCTTACATGTCAGATAATGTTTCTACACACACACACTCTCTCTCTCTCCCTCCCTCCACCTCTCCTGTTAAATTGCAGAAAAGCAGTCATTCATAGGCAAACATGTGAAATATGCAGGTTTGTTATTAATATAAATGTATAGGAATTTTGAGGTACACATGAAGAAGGCATTAACTGACTAAATAAACAATAGTTTGGGATACATCAATGTCTTTGAAGTACATTCAAGTGTCTTCCTACATCTATGAAGTGCTGTCAAAACAGTTAAAGGTTTGAAAGTTGGCCCTTTCTACCTCAGTTGGGTGTGGCTTAACTCTTTACCACACAATCCCGACTTTTAATGACCCTGAGTAAGAAGCCTTTTGAAAACATTGTGGGAAAAGGAGAAAATGTGTTTTCTGCTTTTCCCACAATGTTTTTTTGTATCCATCCCAAACCGAATTTTAATTTTTCAGTCACGTTTATTCTGTCGTCTGCAAATGCTTTCAATTTGAACAGCCTGCAATTTTGTCATTTAGTAAAGCGTTAAATCAAATTACCAAAGGGACAAATTATGTGTCCCTATTTTGGGGTATTATCCTTGACACCAGGCTTTATTCCTAAAGCATGAAATAATGACTTGTATGTAGTCATGATAATATCTTATCATCAAGCAATTACTTAGGTGTCAAACATGAAACTTAAAGACCTTATTAGGAACTACTACACAGTTTGGAAAAGTGGCAAAAGCCAGCTGATGAGTATCCTTAGCAGGGACAAAACAGTTTTTCCACCCCTCTCTTTCACATTGATGAAATCAACTTATCTGAGGGAAAAAATCCACACAAATCATCCACAAATTAGCCTAACTGCCATTTTAAAACTCATCTGACCATTTAAATTTCTCTACAAGTCGTCCGCTATTGACCAGTTTTGACCACTTATGGATTATCACAGGTTCTATCCTCTTGTAGATGCTAGGATTTTGTAGAATGCCCATAGACAAGACACTGCAGAGAACCAGCCTAGCCCTAGTAAAACCCCAAAGGTACAGAAATGGATGAATTGTTGTCACTGTAAGACTGAAACAGTGTTGACACTAATAGTTACTGATAACCAGAAAATAGTCCCCATCAAATTGTTCTTGAAGGTTTCAAGTTAATATTTTGTGGCACTGCATGAGTTGACCTTACTTTCTTTTGTACAATCATTACTGTTCTTGACTTGTTTCTTTATGAAGATACAAGGTAAATTTTCATTTATTTAAATAAGAAAGGTACATTCAATATTCATGAATTGCACATGGTCTTAATCTTAGGAATTACTGAACACATCACTTAGTTTTCACCTCTCAGACTATTACAAAACATTTTTGAGTTCAGGAATGAAACAAAGAACATTCTTATGAAAGAAAAGAAGAAATTATTCCACCTGAACAATCAAATTATTGTTACTAGTTTGATTTTGTATTTCATTTTTAAATTAATAGTTTGAAGTTGTGTTGTAATTAAGAGGAACCTTGAAAGGATACTATGTGTAAAGAGTTATGGAAAGGACAATGTACTACTGTTTCTTTTACCCAGAGAGGACTCCTGTATTTTTTTTTTAACTAAACCATACTAGTTTCAAAACAATGCATGCTTTATACCTCAGAATGAAGACAGTCTGTAATAGTTTGTAACAGGTGTACTGGTAGAGTAAGATCAGACTGCCTAATATAGTAAAATTCCATTCCCATTGGCTCACTATTTTAGATTTGAATTGTGTGCTGTCTTTATGATTATACCAACCATATAAAAGTTTAAAAATTGTTGTGCTTAGGCTAGAATTGTAAAACGCTGCTGTAAAAATCAAAACCTTAATGTTTAAGTAGAGAAGTTACAATCTTTTAAAAGATTCTTGCATAATGCTGAACAATGATGAATTTAGAAATGCTTAAAATGCTATAGAAAATAATGATAGAATCATTATGTCCAGTGTATCTATATAAGGTCACATGTTTACAAACCCTAGGCTGAGCTCTTAATATTTTCAATCCGATTTAAAGCAGTGTCTCAGACAAAAAACAGCTCTGCCAATTGGATAAGTTGTTTCAAAAGTTCTTTTTTCTGAACATCCTTCAAAATGGGATAATATTGCCACACTTACCTTGTATCCTTAATGGTGAAAGGGGATGGGGGACTCTTTACCGCACAATGAAATTTTGGACAAGTCCATACTGAAAGCATTTGCAGACGACAATACTAATGTCGCTCAATAGGGTAGAAAACATTGTGGAAAAAGGAGAAAATGCTAGTTACCAGCATATTCTCCATTTCCAACACTGTTTTCAATGGGCTTCTTTCACACAGTTGTTAACTCGAGATTGTGTTGTAAAGAGTTAAGGTAAGACTTGTGTAATGCACTTCCAGTGAATACTCTAATTGGATGATAAATAAGGATAAATAAGGATTTATGCAGAAATGGTATTTTGCACATTTCTAACGGATCAGAAATTCCATTTATGCCTATCTTGAAATTATTTTTTGATACTTTTGTTAGTTTTCTGAAAAGGGAGGTAATTAATATCTCTTTTTGAATTGAGAATGAAGTGGTTTTAGATTTACAAATGATCATTCAAAGAAGGAAAAATTGAAAAAAATGAATCAGTGAAAGTAGTTCAATAACACTTATTTTTAACTATAGCTAATTTTGGAGGATGATATTTTAGTGGAAATAGCTGTTTTCCATTACACAGGTCTTACACAAGTAAGAATGAAAACTGAAAATATATTGGTCTACCAATGTTTTCTAAGACTTAACAGCTACATTTTGTGAGGCTGACAGAAATGTTAGATGAAAGTTAACCTTGCAGGCCAATGTTAGATCCACATTTGATTAATTGAATGATGTTTACTGTCTTTTTCAACATTATTTCAGTCATATGACTGCTACAGCTAGCTTATTTCTGTATGTCTGGCTTTAAGTAATACATGTACTAGGCTAGGGCACTGCATTGTCTTGCCGAAGGACACTCTTGCAGAAAAAAAAACATTGTGCATCCAATGAGGCTGGGCCATCAGGTAACAAGTCTTACGCTTTAGTAATGAGCCATGCAGGACCCCAGATCCACTATTAGATGGGAGTTAATTTTGTAAGCTTGTTCAGGTTAGTCTACGTCAATCATCTATGCATAAGTTGCGGTACTTCTTGTTTTTTAATCAAATATGGTAATCAAATTAATGCCAATTCATTGTTCACTAATTTACTGTCGCATATGACAAGTTTTAGGCACTTTAACGCTTTCACTACTGAACAAATTAATTGCATTGGGTATTTAGATTTTTCACATCACACCAAATAGCTTGAAACTGTTCAACAAATCCGCTTTTCAGGACTTTCAGTCCTTTGATTTTAATAGGTAAATAGTTTACCTTTTACGTACAACACAATACTGGCTTTTAACAACCCTGAGAAAGAAGCTTTTTGAAACCAGCATTTTCTCCTTTTCCCACAATGTTTTCTGCCCTTCCCATGATGTTTTCTACCCATCGCCGAACAAATTTCTGTTTCGAGTCTCAAATTTTGTTTTCTCTAAATGCCTTGGCCTGCCTGGGTGGCTCAGTTATGAGTGTGTCGGACTCATGACCTGGTTGTTGTGAGTATGATACCAGGTTGAGGCGAACTTTTCTTTCCGGCATATTTTCGCCTCTCACCATTGCTGAAGCTTGTGAGAAAAGTAGTCGGTGGCTTTGGAAAGAAAGTTGTGTTAGTACTGGTGTGATAAAGCCAGGAAACACAGGTGCGTCACCGACCGCCATGATATGACCTTAGCTGTTAAAGTGGTGTTAACCCATTACCACACAATCCCTACTTTTGACGCCCCTGAGAAAGAAGCCTTTTGAAAACACTGTGGGAAAAGGAGAAAATGCTGGTAACCAGCATTTTCTCCTTTTCCCACAGTGTTTTCTACCCTTCCCAGAACAAATTTCAATTTTTCAGTCACCTTTATTTTGCTGTCTACAAATGCTTTCAATTTGGACCAGTCTAAAATTTTGTCGTGTGGTAAAGAGTTAAACCTCAATACAACCAATCAATCCAAATGCTTTGAGTTTTGCAATTCATTTCAATTCAATAAGCTTTATTTTATCCATGTATGTACAACATACAGTATGGAAATGTAATAAATAAATGACATAGAAATAATAATGTGATTAGCTCATAATTCTGATGTCTGTTACAGGGTTAGACAAACACTGGCTTTTTTTGCACTTAATGGTAAGGGATTGTCTACAGATTATAAGGTTTTATCCTAAAGCTGTGCAGGTAGAGCAGTTGGAAGTTGTTTTTCATCAGTTAGAATGATAGCATTATCAAGGTACTGGTTGTATTTACTCACTGACAGTAAAAACTTCTGACCTTTGTGTAAAAAAAAAATAGTCCTATATACCTCCTTATTCCTATGTTTATGATTTGTCTTTGAAAGGTTAGAAAACATTGTGGAAAAAGGAGAAAATGCTGGTTACCAGCATTTTCTCCTTTTCGCACAATGTTTTCAAAAGCCTTCTTTTTTATGGTTGTTAAAAGGTTGGATTGTGTGGTGAAAGGTTAACCACACAGTCCTGTTAGTGATCCACCTAGGAAAGAAAATCTTTGAAAACATTGTAGGAAAAAGAGAAGATTCCGGAACCCAGCACCTTTCTCTCAATGTTTTCTATCCTACCAGAGTCAAATTTCAATGTTCGAGTCACTTTTATTTTATCATCTGCAAAATTTATGCTTTTGATTTAGACAAGTCCAAAATTTTGTTGTTTGGTAAAGGGTAAATACACCTTTTCATTGGCCTTGATGGAGAGGAATGACTATCAAAACATTGTGGAAGGAGAAACTGCAGGTCACTAAGTAATATTGCTCTCGTTTCCTGGAGTTATATTTTCTGTCCTTTGACGGATATATTTTGTCATGAAGCCACCATTAATTTGTTATCTGCAAAATTTAAAGCTCTAAATTTGGATTTGTGCAATAAAATTTTGTGGTTTGGTAAAAATCAAATGGGGAAAAAATCAGATGGAGGCTTTCCTACAAGGGTAGAAAACATTAACCCATCACCACACAATATCTACTTTTGACAGCCCTGAGAAAGAAGTCTTTGGAAAACATTGTGGGAAAAGGAGAAAATGCTGGTAACCAGCATTTTCTCCTTTTCCCACAATGTTTTCTACCCTTCACGAAACAAATTTCAAATTTTCACTTTTATGTTGTTGTCTGCAAATGCTTTTGATTTTGACAAACGTAAAATTTTGTCGTTTGGTAATGAGATAATTTGTTATCTGCAAATGCTGTAAATTTGGATTTGTGTAATAAAATTTTATGGATAGATAAAAATCAAATGAGGAAAAATAATATGGAGGATTTCCTACAAGGGGTAGAAAACATTAACTCTTCCTAAATGACAAAATTTTGGACAAGATGAAATTTAAAGTATTTGCAGACAACAAAATCACTTGTAATGCATGTGGTGTTTTTTCTCTATGAAAGGGTAGAAAACACTGGGAAAAGGGGAAAATGCTGGTTGGTTACCAGCATTTTGTCCTTTTCCCACAGTGTTTTCTAAAGCCTTTTTTCCAGCATTGTAAAAACGAGGAATTGTTTGGTAAAGGGTTAATGGGGGGAATCTTGCTACCAGCATTTCTTCCTTTCCTTACATTAATAATGCCAGAGGGTTATTACAACAATGGTTCATTCTGTAAACATAGTAATACCGGTACTCTTTACTGCACAATCTTGGACTCCAAACCACCTTGTGAAAGAAGCCTTTTGCAAACATTGTGGGGAAAAGGAGAAAAATGCTCTTTACCACCCTTTTCTCCTTTTCCTACAATGTTTTCTTCCCTTCTTCAAATAAAATTCACTTTTTCAGTTAAATTTATTTTGTCTTCGGAGGATCGGTTTGGATTAGTCTAGAATTATTGTAGTGTTTGTTTAACCCATTACCACAGGAGAAAAATTTAGACTGGTCCAAATTGAAAGCATTTGCAGACGACAAAATAAAGGTGACTGAACAATTGAAATTTGTTCTGGGAAGGGTAGAAAACACTGTGGGAAAAGGAGAAAATGCTGGTTACCAGCTTTTTCTCCTTTTCCCACTGTGTTTTCAAAAGGCTTCTTTCTCAGGCGCGTCAAAAGTAGGGATTGTGTGGTAATGGGCTAAAGATTTATGTTTTTCCTGTTTCAAGAGTGCATGTTTTTGTGATGGCCCCTCAGTCAGGTACATTTCTTGATAAGACAGGAGGATTAATGAGTTCTGAGGCTTATAGTGTATGTCATTATCATGTACATATCAACACAAGGTTTGATTAACCCTTTACTCCACAGATACTCATTTCTACGCATTGATTGTAGGAGCCTTTGGAAAACATTGTGGCAAAAGGTGAAATTGCTTGTGACGAGCAATTTCACCTTTTGCCACTATGTTTTCTACCCTATCAAAAGGTGTCATATACACATAAGAAACAGCTTCATCCTTGCTGTTATTTAGCGTTAATTAGAGATACCATAGAAATTCCTTATGGGTTAAAGGGTTAACACTTTTCCATTTAAGCAAACAATAATACTGAACAATCAAACAGGTCTGTAAGTTTAGTCTCAAGATTTCTTCTTTTTCAGAAATTTTTCATAGATATCATACAAATCTCATATGTCTGTCGTCAAAATCTTTGCTCAAAATAGCTAGACATACATATCTTTCTTTTTATTTCAATCTTGCATGTTCAGTAACTGAAGTGACCTGAAGGAAAAAGTGAGCACACTCCACATGGAAAATCCAGACCAAAGCCGACAGCTTTCTTGAAGATATTGCTGATAATGAAAGCCTGTACTAATTAATGGCTATTTCTATGCTGGGTTGTTTACAAGAGATTTCCATAAACAGGAATGGCTGAACCTTGTTACCCCAGTCTTGCACTATTTTAACTCATCAAAATTCAGTAATTAATTAATGTTGTTTCTTCACTAAATATGTAATTTTAACTCTTTCTAGTAACTAAACGACAGAAACAATGAGATTTGTCTGTGAAAAGTAGAATAGATTATAGGAAAAAGGAGAAAATGCTGGCTCCTTTTCCAGCATAAGGATTATAAAGATTTCAGGTTCCTTAGGATGGAAGTGGTTACAGATTACCAGAATCCAAGCAGTAGTCATAGGGGTTTGCCAATGACGATGTTTTACAAATATCATAAGGTTGCCCAAACCAAACTCTATACCCCACCACAAAATTCTAGACTGGTCCCAATTAAAAGTACATTTATATGCAGATGACAATAAATGTGGCACAGATAATCAAATTTCTGGAATTCCAGCATTTTGTTCTTTTTGCCCATTGTTTTCTAAAGCTTTTTTCCCCTCATTGGTATTGAAACTTGGAATTGTGTTACATACTGGGTTATGAGAAACTAATACTAGTATTCAGAATGTGCCTTTTCCTAGACAGAAAAACAAGATGTCTGCTAGACTGGTGTCAGTCTGTTAAATAGAGCCTTTTCATTGAAACAAAATGAGGTATTAAACTGCAAAAGGAAAACTCTGTGTTCTCAATGTTCTGAATGTCTGATTTAACGCATTTCAGAAGAATGCAAGTAACAACACATATTTCTATGACTTTGCTGTAGTTGTGTACCTTGTTTATTAGAATGACTTAAATGCAGGGACTGAATGCCAGGCTAGATGTCTGCTTGAGGTAATGAGTTAAGCCAGCTAGGGATAAATCATGCAATAGCTTGCCATCTCATTAACTGCTAACCTTTCCCAAATAAATTGTCAGATTTAATTGGCTCTTGGAATGGTAAGTGACTCATAAATCAAGAATTTATGACACCGTGGATAGGTTTCTGCTAGTTTATGTAACAGTTTGGGCCAACATAATAGTAACAAGTGATATTCATCTTCAATGTCAATATTTGGCATTCTGCTGTGAGTACTATCTTCCAGTTTACATGATGGTTTGTGTATAACGGTGTAGGACAAATGCCCACATGGACAAAAGCCAACTAGGACAAAAGCCCACTGGACAAAAGCCCACTAGGACAAAAGCCCACTGGGACAAACTTGCCCACTTGGACATTAAAACCCACTTCTAGTAATTATGATCATATATTTGATTAAAGAAAAATTGTATATAAATTTGATTGTCTTTACAAGAATAGAAAACATTATGTGAAAAACAGAAAATGCCCGTAAGGAGCATTTTCTCCTTCTCTCACATTGTTTTCAAAAGTTCAGCATTTTCTCCTTTTCTCACAATTTTTTCGAAAGTCTTCTTTCACATAGTTGTTATAATGTTGCAGGGAATTAAATATTGAGAAGAAAGAAAGGCCATTTGATCATTCTGATCATTAAATTCCTATTTTTTCTTTCTTACAAAAATGATGAAAGAAAATCAATTTTCTAACACTTTTTTATAAGCAGTTGGCTTTTGTCCTCCCTGTCAAAATGAGCAGTGGGCTTTTGTCCAGTGGACTTTGGTTCCAGTGGGCTTTTATCCCAGTGGCCCCTTTTGTCTGTTCCCCGCCAATAGCAGGTTATAAGCGAGGGAAGCTATTTTCATTCAAAAATTAGTATTTCCATGACTGATAGCCTCATCCAGTGTATTTTAACATGCTTTCGAAAAAACTCATTTGAGAAAAATTCACTTTAATTGGGTTTATTTCCTTTGGTTTTGCACAAAATACGATACATGGTTTTCAACCGTCAACAAGAATTCATAGTGGTATTGTCTTCAACAAATACCACAAAAACCATAAGGAAATAAAGGCATTATAAAATTGTGGGAAAAGGAGATAGTGATAGTAACCATCATTATTCTTTTTTTAACCACAATATTTTGAAAACTATCTAAAAGGATGTGTAGTTCCATCAATTGAGTCTCATTAACCCTTTACTCTATAGATACTCCTTTCTACACATTGCTTGTGGGAGCCTTTGGAAAACATTGTGACAAAAGGTGATATTGCTCGTGACGAGCAATTTCACCTTTTGTCACAATGTTATCTATGCTATCAAGAGGTGTCATTTACACATAAAAAACAGCTTCATCCTTGCTGTTATTTAGGGTCATTTAGAGATACCATAGAAATGCCTTACGGGGTAAAGGGTTAAGCTTTTATTCCTCAAATGCTCTACATTTGGACAACCCAAACCAAAATGGCGAGCTCGTTTGGACTTCGTATGAACTGCGTATGAAGATCGCAGATCAACTTCGCGCGACTTTGCATTTGGAACCGAGGCGAAGTTACAAGTACGCTAATGTATGCTTGATGCCAACACTCGCGTGCTTACTTGGTGTAGTTGCGTACTTATAAGCATACCAAGGCGAAGTAACAAGTTCGCAAGCGTTTGCTTGCATGCTTGCACTCGCGTGCTAAATCGCATATTTGTGTACTTATAAGCTCACCAAGGTGAAGTAACAAGTACGCAAGCGTTTGCTTGCGTGCTTGCACTCGCGTGCTAAATCGCATATTTGCGTACTTATAAGCTCACCGCGAAGATGCAAGCTTGCATTTGGAACCGAGGCGAAGTAACAAGTACGCAAATGTGCGCTTGCGTGCTCGTAATCGTGTGCTTATTTGGAACAGCGTTTGTAAGGACATGCAAGCTCGCGCGAGCTTGAAGGCATGTTTACGCTAGTGTAGTTGGGCATGATCTCCAGTTGGTGATCATGCGCAAGCTCGCACATGCTTACATTTGTAATGAAACAAAATAAAATCTGGAACTTTTCTTAGCCCCTTCCAATACAGCAAAATCTTAAACTTGTCTAATTTGAAAGAGGTTGAGACGACAATTTAAATTGAGTGAAATTTGAAAAATTACCATCCTGTAGGGTAGAAAATATTGAGGGAAAAAAAGAAATTGCTTGTTACAAGCAATTTCTTCTTTTCCCACGATGTTTTTTTAATCACAGGGACGTAAAAAACAGAGATTGCACAGGAAAGGTTGAATATGCACATGAAAATAACGTACAAAAGGCAATCACATAAGGTCATCTGGTATTTTGAACCAGGTGAGCTGAAAAGAACATACAGAATAACCCTCATGGAAATGTTTAAGGTACCTTATTTAACCCTTTCCCACACGAGAAAATTTTAGACTGGTCCAAATTGATAGCATTTGCAGACGACAAAATAAAAGTGACTGAAAAATTGAAATTTGTTCTGGGAAGGGTAGAAAACACCGTGGGAAAAGGAGAAAATGCTGGTTACCAGCATTTTCTCCTTTTCCCACAGTGTTTTCAAAAGGCTTCTTTCTCAGGGGCGTCAAAAGTAGGGATTGAGTGGTAAAGGGTTAACCCATTACAATTTAGTCAGACTGCTTTTGGACTGATCCAATTGAACAGGATTTTAAGAAATGATGGAATTTCTTAATAATTTCTACCTTTCCAACATTTCCTATACAAATGTTATACAGTAAACTCCAGTTCTAGCCATACTCAGGGGACCAAAGAAAATGTATCTTTTTATGGGAAAATAGTTATAACCAATGTATATTCTTACCAAAACACTTCATCAGGTCTATGAAATGAATTTCGTTAAAAGCGATATATCTTTTTCTGCCATAACATTATAAACAAAATTCACTGCACAGGCCTTTCATCAGCAATTTATCCCTTTCCCATATTGTGTACTAAAGATGTTTGCTGCAGACTCATACTTGTTGACTAGTGAACAGTTAACAAGAGGACCCTGATGGTCCTGAATCATTGATCTGGGGAGCGATTGTAAGAATAAAACTGCATTTGATCAAGGAATGTCAGAGGAATCAAACATAAATAAAATTTGGACAGACTGACAAACAGATTCTGAATTTACTACTTGACCTCCCTGTTGGGGGCAAAAAATAAAGGTGATAAATTCAGTAACCATAAAGGGTGGAATTATGGTAATATGCTCAGGACTTGCAAAGCCAGACTCTTACATCCTTAACGCTTTCCCAAACAAGCCGTTCTTTTTACCTATCTGCAGTACAAGTCTTTTGGAAACACTGTGGGAAAAGGAGAAATTGATTGCTCGTAATGAGCAATTTCTCCTTTTTCCCACAGTGTTTTCTACCCATTTGGAGAGCTTTCTGCCATTTTCATCAAATTTGAAATTCTTGTCTTAAAACTCTTTTGAGTTTGGAAGAGTCTAAAATTTGTCGTTTGGGAAAGGGTTAAACCCTTTCCACTCAATCCATTGCATTAACAATCACGAGATGGAAAACTTATGAAAACATTGTAGGAATTGGAGAAATTACTCATAATGAGTAATTTCTCAATTTTCTACAATATTTTTTACATTATCAGAAGTACAGTAAGGATACAAATTTTAAGATTCTCATCCGTAGATGCTTTCAATTTGTAGACAGTCCAGATGTTTTGAGTGGGAATGATTGAACAGTAATCTGAACATGTTTTCTTAGGATACAAGATTTACATAACTCTGTACTGTAATCTATTACATTTAATGATTGTATTGTTCGGCATTAAAGTGGCTATGTAACAGATTATGGATGATTTTTTTTTTTGTTCTCAATTTCCAACTTTCTAACTTAACTTTATCAAATATCTGAAATCAGGGGATTAACCTGGTTTTGAAATGAAAATGACTGTTCATACACTGAAAAACCATTAGAAAAATAGCAAAAAATTAGGCATTCATAAAGCCAAATTCATATTTTTACAGTCAACGAGGTACAATCAGAATGGAAGAGGAATTCATCCCGTGAAGTCATTACCTTTTGATTTCACTGAACATTGCCTTTTTTGTTGTTTCCATGACGTATTTATTATGTCATTGGCTTCCGCTAGCATTTCAATCAGTAACAACATTATCCGATGAATTACGACTTTGTGCGATGAATTTAAATGATTAAAAATAGCACATTAGGAGGATACCAAGTTAAATTACATTTTAACAATGATTATAGTTCATTTAACTCATTACCAAACAACAAAATTTTAGGTTTGTCCAAATCGAAAGCATTTGCAGACGACAAAATACAAGTGACCAAAAAAATTTGAAATTTGTTTTGTGAAGGGTAGAAAACATTGTGGGAAAAGGAGAAAATGCTGGTTACCAGCATTTTCTCCTTTTCCCATATTGTTTTCTAAAGGCTTCTCTCTCAGGGGCGTCAAAAGTAGGGATTGTGTGGTAATGGGTTAAGACAAAGAAAAGAACAATAGTCATGAAAATGACATCAAAAACTATTCAAAAAGCAGAATGTTTTTGCTATATGATATTTTCACGCAAATCTGTTAAATAGCCGCTTTAAACACATGACCAGTCAGACTGTTTTATTAACCCTCTTCATGCTGATCCCCGAATATTCCTATTTTGTATAGAGCTTTGGCAGTCAATATATACTAAGATCAGCCTGCACAGATGTGCAGTCTGATCTTAGTCTATATTACCTGCTTTTGAAATTCGTTATCCTGGCTAAAAATTGGTATAAATGTGGCAAACAGGTCTTTTAATCTGAATCTTATTGAGAATTTTTTTTTTTAATTCATTCAGGTTAAGACTTGTAAGAAAAATGGCATTTTTTGGAAGGATAATCTAATAATAGATTCGTGAAAACTCCGTGGGAAAAGAAGAAATTGCTCATAACGAACAACTCTTCTGACACCAAGGCTACGACAAAACATCAGGTTTTCTACGAAAACAGCTGAGCTTACTGATCACTTCTTCAATACTCGGCGTGCTGTGCCACTCTTTGCATTAATAATTTCCGTAAATGCTTTTTATGTCAGGCAGGCTCACCACTACTGTTTTAAAATTTGTTGCAAACAAATTCTTTTATGGCTGATAGTACAGTTGATGATAGTGCTCTGGATTCTTCTTTGGCGTTGTGAGTCTTTCTTTGTCCTTTTGCTTTACCATGTGCCAGTTGTTCGGGTGTAAATAACAATGTGGACAAAAGGGCAACTGTCAACTTTCTTGGGTTGTCCCCCATGATCATTGCTGCTGATAACTTTCCTGGTGCGATGTACACTTCAAAACCAGGACTCAACAAGGTTTTTCTCTGTCCGTTGGCCTGCAGAAAGTAACATAAAATTATGATGTTATTTCAACTAAGTTTATGTTTCAACAGTATTTCATCAAACCATCCCAAGAGCTCAATTATTCATGTTCCCTTGTTTCTTTATCCCTTTACCAGTCTGTGATAGATAACTTTAGAAAACATTGGGGGACAGGAGAAATTGCTCATGACTGATAACCGTCATTTTCTAAATAACCAACATTTCGTAATGTATGTACATGTTGAGTACCCTGATCACACCTAAAATAATGTAAAATAGTAACATGATTTTCTACTTTTTACATGAAAGTCTTTAGAAAACAATGTGGGTAAAGGAGAAAATGCTGGTAACCAGCATTTTCTCCTTTTCCCACAATGTTTTCTACCCTTCACAATACAAAATTTAAATTTTCAGTCACTTTTATTTTGTTATCTGCAAATGGTTCCAATTTGGACAAAGTTAAAATATTTTCTTTTGGTAATGAGTTAACTGGTCCACATCAAAAGTTGCCAAATACAGATTAGACTCTAAATCAATCTTACATCAACACAAACAAATAATCCTCTACGTAATACACAAGAGCTCCTTAACCCATTCCCATACAATCTTGCTATTTTACATCCCTCAAGAAAAAAGCTTTGGAAAGCATTGTGGAAAATGAAGAAATTGCTTGTAACAAGCAATTTCTTCATTATGATTTATCCACAATGTTTTCTACCCCAAATGACAAAGATTTTTGAAATTTCATGAACTATAAACGTCGTCTGCAACTTATTGATTTTGGACCAGTCTAGAATTTTTTTGTCTGGTTTCTCTGGTAATAGTTTAAAGCAGGGCATCCCATCGCAATGAAAGCAATGAGCTATGCATTGAAAGATAGACAAACTTAAATCAACATTTTTACCTGGTGTTCTTAAACTGATGACATTAAAATCAGAAGCATTTGTCCTACCAAGGGCTACCTACATGCAAAATTAGAACAAGATTGGCTGAAAAATGTGTCCTGTATAGAGACCACAAGTAAAGAGTGACAAATGGAGCTACCCATGTAAACACGGTCGGACACATGAACTACCCCGATACTGTAACTCCCCTCAACAGGGTGGCAAAGGGATAGTAAAATAAACTTCCGAAGTTTTTAACAAGAGATGTTTGTAAAACATGTATGTCCCCCAATGGCATCCAATTCTAAATATAACATGTGATTATAAACTGTTAAGTTCAAAGTGTAAAAATGAACAATGGGTAATTACTCAAAAATTATTAATGATAAATTAACAATTCTTGGGCACTGCACTTCCCATTTATGTGAACTATCAACTTTTAAAGTTTCATATTTTACCTCACATACTTTTTGAGTTATGCTCCGGAAAAAAATTAAGTACGAAAATCAACAAAGGGCAATAACTGCAAAAATATAATGGGCAGAGTTATGGTTCTTGTGCAGTGCACTTTTCCTGAATAAGATCTATCCACATATAAAGTTTCACGATGATACCTGAAAAGCCTTTTGAGTTATGCTCTGGACAAAAATTAAGCATGAAAATCAACAAAGGGCAAAATCTCCAAAAATATGATGGGCAGAGTTATGGTACTTGTGCACTGCACTTCTCCTTAATGAGATCTATCCACCTATGACGTTTCAAGATGATACCTGAAATACTTGTAGAGTTATGCTCCGGACAAAAATTAAGTATGAAAATCAAGAAAGGGCAATAACTCTATAAATATGATGGGTAGAGTTATGATTCTTGTGCACTGCACTTCTCCTTAACCATTCCCAAACGGCAAATTTTGGACCAGACCAAATTGAAAGCATTTTGCAGATGACAAACAGTTGCTAAAAATATGATTTTTCTATATGATAGGGTAGAAAACATTGTGGGAAAAGGAGAAAATGCTGATTACCAGCATTTTCTCCTTTTCCCACAATGTTTTCAAAAGGTTTCTATTCCTGACCTGTAAAAACCAGGGATTGTTTGGGAAAGGGTTAATGAGACCTATCCATCTATGTAGTTTCAAGATGATACCTGAAGTACTTTTTGAATTATGCTCCGGACAAAAATGTGGTCTACGGACTGACCGACGGACAGACTGACTGACCGACAAGTGCAAAGCAATATACCCCCGCTTCTTCGAAGGGGGCCATAATAAGATTTGGGACACCTAAAATAAATTACTAACCTTTTTCTTTTTGACTTTTCACTGATCCAAAGGTGTATTTCGGTGGCAGCTTTGATTGTGTCATAAGGTAGTTCTTATCAGCTGAAAGTGAAAATTTTAATACGAGTGAGAATTTTACTATCTTAGACGTCAAAAATTTTTCCAAAAAAAAAAACCAACAAATTTTAGACAGTCCCAAATTGAAAGCATCTGCAGACGACACCTTTGCATTAAAAAGATGAGCTGTCAAGTACTCTGAAAAGGTAGAAAACATTGTAGTAAAAGGAAAAAATACTCATAATGAGTAATTTCTACTTATCCACAATGTTTTCATGCTACCTTGCAAAGTCATAGAAACACAGGACTGTGACTGAGGGTTTACATGATGCCTGCATTTGGCTAATGTCACTTGAGCCACAAAACAA
Organism: Tridacna crocea; assembly: GCA_943736015.1. NCBI lineage: Eukaryota > Metazoa > Mollusca > Bivalvia > Cardiida > Cardiidae > Tridacna > Tridacna crocea. Next base: position 52,573,216 of record OX031065.1, read on the forward strand.
AAGGGTAATAAAATATCAACTGTGCCTGAATTTAGGATATCCCAAGAAGTACACAGAATCAAACTGGTCTAAAATTCATTCCAACATGTCACAAAGGTCTTCTGTAAAAGCCACTTGCTTTGAAAGTACAGATAGTAGAAAGCAAGGAAGCACATATTATACAGTGTTGCATCTAGGCTGTGGCATTATGCGAATATGACAACAAATTGGTTTTGATTGTTTGTTTGTATGGGGTTAAATGCCGCTTTTAACAGTATTTCAGTCATATTATGGCAAGGTTCACTTATTCATGTACTTTCTGGGTGTCACCAGTACAAGGCTGGGGCTCATGACTTGCCCAAGGACACACTCAAGTGGTAAGTGGTGCGAGCGGTATTTGAACCCACGCAGACGACACCTCGACCATCATGGGTCGAACGCTCTAAACCCCCACCCCCCCCCTCCCCCCAATAAATTGGTATTTGTCCTTCACAATAAAAATCTTTGCACCAGAATGGTTTAACTCTTTACCACACGAGAAAATTTTAACTGGTCCAAATTGAAAGCATTTGCAGAGAATAGAAATTTTGTTCTGGGAAGGGTAGAAAACACTGTAGGAAAAGGAGAAAATGCTGGTTACCAGCATTTTCTCCTTTTCTCATAGTGTTTTCAAAATGCTTCTTTCTCAGGGACGTCAAAAGTAGGGATTGTGTGGTAATGGGTTAATGAAAATCCAGAGCATTTATTTTTTTTAAAATAATCCTTCATTTGTAACATCAGTTCTATAGACAAATATCAAATTATCATCAGTGGGCGACCAAACCAATATTTTTGTTCAAAAATTGTTTTTGAAAATATTGAAAACTCTTTCTTATATTTTAAAATTAATTTATGTGCAAACCATAAAGAACGATAGCTGGCGAGGATTGGTACTTGGCGAGAATTGTTTGCCAGCCAGTAACGGCATTCATTTGAAGTGGGTGGGGTACAGTACACATTTGCACATAAAACTATTTTTAGAAACATTGTTTTGTAAAGTATTTCAGAGAAGATTAACAAGTCCTTACGAATATGCATACTTTACTTACAAGGCCATATCAGTGTGTGAGTGTGTATTTTTTTTTTATTATTTATTTTTGGAAATCGCTAAACTTACACTGTTACAGTGGATTTCGCTGATGACTGCTTCGTATTTTCTTTTGTCAAATATTGCCTCGATTAAATCTCCTTCTCTGTATTCTGTAACTGGCAGCTTCGGTGAAACGACATCGCTTGGATTTATAATGCTCAGATACCTATCCTCCCACAGTACGAGAAAATGCGTCGAATCTTCCATCCTCTGAAATTTCAAATCCGCGCCGCTTCGCCAACGATTACATGTGGTCGCTGATCTCGCGAGAACTTAGGAAATCCGGGCATTTTATTGACTGGTACCATGTCCGATTGTACCAGTCAAAACGGCAAATATAGTAGTACGGGAACAGTCGGCAGGTAAATCAGTCTCCGGGAAGTGAAAGTAAATGAAAGTGAAAGTAAATAAGTTCCCTGTTAACAATAAAACAATATCTGACGAGTGAATATTATTTCGGATTTTCTGTCCCGTGGCATTAGAACTTTTTAGTAACACTTTATTTTTTAAAAGAATGCCAGCGAACTAATATCACGGCTTTATGTCGCTTTTTAGTCAACTCGTACCCAAGTAAACTCGTATCTTAGTCAACTCATAATAATTTTGGTTAACTCGTACCCAAGTTAATTCGGACACAAGTCATTTCGTATCAAATTATCAATGGTTATTATTTATCAGTGTATAATATGACAGGACAGGAAGGGTTAAATTAATGTTTCTTTGGTGTCACAATTGATATTGTTTTTTTTAAACATTTTTGAGCTATAAAAACAAGGCATTGACTGGTAATGGGAGAAGATAGACTTTGTTCTGATCCATAGACTCTTATAAGTACAGTAGATCTATGTCAAATCATTGTTGCTCAAACCATCATAGCTTGGGACACAAACCATCTTCATGAGCGCTTTTCAGAGAGAAAAATTAGATACTATTAAGTTTGAAATTTTAGGTGAAAGTCAAACTTTAGCTCACCTGAGCATGAAGTATTTGTAGCAATATGACATCGCTTTGTCTATGTATCTATCAGTCTGCAATATCAATTTCATTAGCTCCACTGGCTGAAAGACAACAGGCCATTGTCATGATGTTGTGTCTGTCTTTCATCTGTCTGTCTGTGTGCCTGCCTGTTTCCTTAAAAATCTTCTCGGAAACTATTGGCTGAATTTCAACGAAATTTCAAAGGAATGATCCTTGGATGACCCTTATCAGATTCCTTCAAAGAATTTTGATACAATGAAAAACATGGCTTTTATGAGTGGAGCTTGTTTCCATATATATTGTATAAACTTTTAAAACCTTCTTCTCTGAAACTGCTTGATGCGTTTTAACCACATTTCACATTGATGAACCTTTTATCAGATTCCTTCAAAGAATTTCGATAGGATGAAAAATATTGCCTTTAATGGGGGGAACTAATTTCCTTAGAAACTGCATAATGGATTTCAACTGAATTTCAATAGAATAATCCTTGGATGAACTTTTATCAGATTCTTTCAAGAAATTTTGATCGGATGAAAACATTGCTTTTATGGACAGAGCTTATTTCCACATATGGCAAAAAACTTTGAAATTCTTCTACTCAGGAACAGCTAAATGGATTTTCACCACATTTCACAAGATTGATTCTTGGTTGATCATTTATAAATTTCCTTCAAAGAGTTTTGATCAGATGACAAGCATGGCTTTTATAAATGGGTTCATATTATGGTATTAAGTGAAAACTTTAGTAATGAGTAATCTTTATTGAATTCCTTATAATTATTAAAGACCGTGATCTATTTAATTTGATTTGATTGATTTAATTTAAGCACACATGCTAAAGGCCAATAAGAGTGTGTGCATGTGCTTGAAAAAACTAAAGTGAGCCAAATGAATTAAGTGCACAGTTACTTGCCTTTAAGATCACTGCTGCGTGCTTGTTTCTAACAATCAAGTGCGCACACGCGCTCTTATTGGCCTTTAGCGTGTGTGCTTAAATTAGATGTGTGCTCGCGCGAAGTAACATTAACAGTATTGCGAAGTAAATAAGATCGCTTTGGCTATTGCGTGCTTATCGCAAGCTCGTGGCGAGCTCGTGGCGAAGTTGCATTTTGGTTTGGGAAGTCTAAAATGTTGTTGTGTGGTATAGGGTTAAGAAATATTTTTCCCCCAATGTATTTTGATTGTTTGTAAAATTTAACTGGTAACTTCCATGTTTTTGACAAGGTGGGTTTTTCTCTTGAATGTATCATCTTTGTAACATTTGGTTCCCCTCACATTGAGTTAATTATCCTGTTATTTAGATAATTCTACATGGATAAACAGCAGGCCAATTAGAACTGACAAAGTATGTTTGAAGATCCAACAGAGGGATTTGTTAACATGAAACAAATGGTGAACTAAATTCCACAAGTTTTAACGCTTCGACTCCTGAGGACCTTGAACGGACAGTGTAGGTCAAGATCAGACTGCACAAAATGTGCAGTCTGATCTTGGGTCTACGCTATCCAAGAAAGAGATATCTTTCTTTAATAAATATACCTTTGATCAGCAACTAGTTTGAGTTTTTACTATTGGCTTGAAAGTTTCTTAAAATTAGTTCTTAAATGGCAGGATAAGGGTAAACTCTGGGTCATGAATGAAATACCGATATATATACTCTTCAAAAAAAGAAACGCATAATATTTCTTTCCGTTCTTTTGTATAATAGAAGTTAATTTTTTGTTTGATTTATATGTGCTTTAAATTGAACAGTATCGAGCTCTTTTTAAACCCCAGTTGATTAAATTGAAAGGTCAACTAATGGGACGTGTCACCGATTTCACTCAATATTGAACTTGCTTCATTTCCATCATTAACACGAAAAAATCGACATTGCATGTTTTTCACCCGAAACTTTGTTTAATGGTCTTTAAAAGGCAGGGGTTCTCGGTTTCGAAATCATTCACATCTCTAAATAGTGAACGGTCAAGTTATGCCTCGTCTGAACGAAGCTCAACGTAACAACGCTATCGGTAGATTAGAAGCAGGTGAATCCCAGGCGGCTGTGGCGGGGATCTTCAATGTGGCCCAGAGCACCATATCTAGACTTTGGGCCAGGTACCAGCAGCATCAATCAACCCGTGACCTCCCAAGGTCAAGCCGACCAAGAGTGATAACTCCTGCCCAGGACCGCTATATCCGGTAACGGCACTTACGTGAACGATTCACAACAGCCACATCTACTGCTTCCACGATACCAGGAATGCGCAGAATCTCGGACCAGACAGAAACCGCCTACGACATGCTGGGATCAGGGCACGACGTCCAGTAAGAGCTATCGTGTTGAACCAGCAACACCGTCAAAACAGACTACAATGGGCTCGGACGCATAGAGTATGGCCTCAGCAGCGGTGGAGAACAGTTTGGTTCAGTGATGAATCAAGGTTCCTGTTACAGCGAGCAGATGGTAGAGCAAGGGGGTACAGGAGGCGAAATGAACGTTTTGCTACTAACTGTATCCAAGAGGTTGACAGATTTGGTGGTGGCAGTGTGATGATGTGGGCAGCAATATCTCACACCGGAAGAACCGATTTGGTACACGTAAACGGTACACTGACGGCTCAGCGATACTGTGACGAGATCCTGCAACCACACGTCGTTCCCATTATGCAGAATAATGGCAGGATATTCCAGCAGGACAACGCTAGGTCGCATACAGCAAGGATAACAACTGCCTATCTACAGAACAACAACATTCCGGTACTTCCTTGGCCATCCAAATCGCCAGATTTGAACCCCATAGAGCACCTATGGGACGAATTGGATAGACGCGTCCGAGAACGACAACCAGCACCGCAATCGTTACAACAGCTTGTGGTTGCATTACAGGCCGAATGGACAAACATTCCTCAGCAAGTGATTCGCAATCTGACGTCATCAATGGGGAGACGTTGTCAAGCAGTTATTGACGCTCGTGGTGGACATATGAGATATTGACGATTGGTGACCTTGACATGTGAATGTCCAATGAATTGTGATGGAAAATGAAAATGTACACTTTGAAGTGACTTTCAATGAAATTATTTGTATGTAATATATAATTATCTATCACAAGTACTTGTTTTATTTTATGCCCAAAATTTCAATATGCGTTTCTTTTTTTGAAGAGTATATTTTAGGTTAGCTGTTAACTGCACAATCCCGACTTTTAACGACCCTGAGAAGCAAGCCTTTTGAAAACAGTGTAGGAAAAGGAGAAAATGCTGTTAACCAGCATTTTCTCCTATACTCACAATGTTTTCTGACCTGATGGAAACAAATTTCAATTTTTGAGTTGCGTTTATTTTGTTGTCTGCAAGTTCTTTCGATTTCGACCAATCTAAAATTTTATTGTTTGGTAAAGAGTTAACTCTTTACCAAAGAATGCCTGGTTTTTACGGCCCTGAGAGAGAAGTCTTTTGAAAACATTGTGGGAAAAGGAGAAAATGCTGGTAACCAGCAATTTCTTCTTCCCTGCTGAAAACAAATTTTGTTTTGAGTCACATTTACTAGAAGTTGTCTGCAAGTGCTTTTGATTTCGACCAATCTAAAATTCTATCATTGGGTAAAGAGTTAAACTATAAATGTTTTGTAAAAGGTGAGCCTGTCACTCACAGTCGTTAACTCTTTCACAAAGGACAACATTTTGAACTAGTCCAAATTCAAAGCATTTGCAGACGACAAAATAAATGTGAATCAAAAATTGAAATTTGATTTGGAAAGGGTAGAAAACATTGTGGGAACAGGAGAAAATGCCGGTTACCAGCATTTTCTCCTTTTCCCACAATGTTTTCAAAGGCTTTCTCTTTAAGGGTCGTTAAAAGTTGGGGGGACCGTGTGGTAAAGTCAGTTAACATTTGCTATATGAAGTGTTTACAAAAAAAAGCTAGTGAAGGGTTAGATAATATAGTTAAGCCTGTATGATGCATTTTCAAATTTTAACAATCTTGGATGTCCACTGAGGCTTGAAATTGAAAGCATTGTAATAAAAACAGAAAATAGTATCACAAGCATATTCTAGCAGTGTCTTCAACTCTTTGCTTGACAAAATTAATTGTATAATGCAAGTAACATTTGATAAAATGTTAAAGTTGGCAAATGCTTACAAGTTGGACAAGTTTGTAATGTTGTCAGTATGGTAAAGACTTACGTTAACCAATTACCACACAACCCCTACTTTTGAGAAATAAGCCTTTTGAAAACACTGTAGGAAAAGGAGAAAATGCTGGTAACCAGCATTTTCTCCTTTTCCCCCAGTGTTTTCTACCCTTCCCAGAACAAATTTCAATTTTTCAGTCACCTTTGTTTTGTCGTCTGCAAATGTTTTCAATTTGAACCAGTCTAAAATTTTGTTGTGTGGTATTATGAGTTAACCATTACCAAGAAATCCAGACATTGAATGACCTTTGGAAAAAGACCTTTTGAAAACATTATCTCAGAGGGAAAAAATGCTGATTACTAGCTCTGTTACAATGTTTTCTTCCCTGCCACAGATAAATATCATTATTATAGCAACATTTACCCCTTACCAAACGACAAAATGTCAGACTTGTCATAATCGAGAGCTAATGCAGACGACACAATAAATATGACTAGAAGATTGAAATTTATTTTTTGGAAGGTAGAAAATATTGTGGGAAAAGGAGAAAGTGCTGGTAACCATCATTTTCTCCTTTTCCTAGAATGTGTTTTTAAAAGGCTTCTTTCTTAGGTTCGTTAACCCTTTACTCCATAGATACTACACATTGCTTGTACGAGCCTTTGGAAAACACTGTGGCAAAAGGTGAAATTGCTCGTGACGAGCAATTTCACCTTTTGTCACAATGTTTTCTATGCTATCAAAAGGTGTCCTATACACATAAAATCAAAGTACTGATAGTACTGAAGGCCAGGAAATTGAGGATACAAAACAACACAAGAGGTCAATTTTAATTAATACAAACAGGTAGACGGACAGGGATACAAGCGGATTCCACTAAGCCCCTGGAATTCTTGGTTTTAACAGGAAATTTTGAACTGATACTAGAAAGCACCAGTCAGAAACTAATTAAGCCAGAGCTAGGCATGTGCTCACAGTTATGGGGTACTTGATAATGGCTTAGAATACTTAGTAATTTGTCGTGCTTGTAAACAATCCCAAGTCAAAATTGAACCGCATTCAATCGGTGCAATACCAACTTTTGTTATCTAAATTTTTTGAGACATGTGATGTCTTGTAGTCCTGAATGACGTTATTTTTTACATTTATGACGCAAGAACATTTTTATTTTTATTGATTTCAATGAAAATACATGTACATGTAAGATAGATATCAATGTAAAATGTGATTAATAATAAAGAATGGCGTGATACGGCAGTTGGTCATGTTGTCTCTACCTTCCACAAGTCGACGAAATTTCGAACTGGTCATATTTGAAGGAAGTTGTAGATGAAAATCCAAAGTAGTTCTTCGTGTATATTGAAAAGTAAGATTTTGGGGAAATTGGGAGGAATTGCTTGTTACAAGCAAATTCTCTTTTAGCCAAAATATTTTCTCAATAAAATACTGTGAAAAGGTTGGATTGTTTTGGGAAAACGATTAGGCTCGGTTTACCTATTTTACTTGCCTATTTTACGGACAAGTCACAGTGACTTGAGCTTCGATACTTATATCTACATAATATAATAAAGACGTTAATCCTAATTCATAATCGTTGTCCAAAGACAACTTCTGTCAAGCCCGCGAACGCTTGACTCTCAAGCTTGACCTAGACCCTGGACCTGAATAAATGTTTCAAAGGGAACTTCTGCTCATGATGGAGAACAATGCATTATGCTAATTTATAATGGAATCTATCAAAAAATCTAGGAGTTATGGTTCGGACGAAAAATTGGCCTTCCATGTGGCCTTGATTTTCAACCTACTTTAACAGATAGTTCAAATTGCACATTTATTCGTGATGGAGGTCAATTGTGCCAAATTATTTTGAAATCCATCCACAATTGTAGAAGTTATGGATCGGAAATATTCGGATGCACACAAGCCCTAGTGAACACTAGAAATATGTGTGTCAGAGACACTGATGCCCCTGCTAAATGGTATTGGTCACAGGTATTTCATATGATACTTGTAGAGAGAGAGATAAAAAAAAATACATTAAATGACAAGCGAACGACTACAGAAAAAAATCATAAGCATTTATTTGGTTTCAAATCAAAGTCAATCAAAGACATTTTTAAGAATCGCACAGGTGTAATCTATTTGTGACTGGTGTAAAAGGTGTGAAATATATCCTATCAATTTGAAATAGGCAGTATAAACAATGACAAAACTACCAAATAACTCTTGGATAAAGGTAACTAATACACATAATGTACATACTAAAGACAACGAACTTTCAAAAATATTTTTTTAGACAACTTGATTAACGATATGGATGAAATTTGATTTGGGGACGATTTCACCAAAGAAATCATCTCCAGGGGATGATTTATCCGGAGTGATAAACATAACACGGGCCAAGCAGTTTGGGAACGATTTCTCCGGGGCCGATTTCTCCAGCATTCCGCTGAAGTACCCTAGATTTAGTCGATATACATAAGAAAAAGTGATAAACATAACACGGGCCAATATTCTATATGTAGTTTGCTTTATTTACAATCGCATTTTAGCGGAGGCGCGTTTTGTGACACATATGTTCAAATGTCAACACAAAGTTATAGACAAATTCCGAGCAGAGTTGTCCTTCGTTGGTCTCACCATACATGAATGTGAATGATCCGGAGTGCAAGAGAGAGCGTTATAGATATTAATCGTATATGACGCATAGGAATACACAACTCTCGGATAAAGCTAAGTTTATTAGGTTACGCCTTTATTAGGTCAGTGTTAATGACAAAAACGGGATAAAAAACACATACTCATCAGTTATTAAAGGGTCGTAATACCCTTGCAATTCCTTGGCATTTTGCAGATGAAAGCTTTGAGGATCGGAAAGCATTTACACGGTGTGATAAGCAATCTCTGTATATACTTGGGAAACTAGTTGTTTTGGCGGACTCAGCGATATAGAGTGGACACACCGTCCAACATTTTTGTCTGAATAGGCAGCTTACGATCCCTATAGGCAAGGGAATCCCTTGAGAGGGATACCCTGGCCTAAAAATGGCTTCATCCTTGCTGTTATTTAGGGTCAATTAGAGATACCATAGAAATGCCTTATGGGGTAAAGCGTTATAAGTAAAACGTGTGGTACAGGGCTAATTTGTCATCTGGGAATTCTTTCAATTTGAGTGAGTCTTGAAGTTGTCCTGAGTTAATTCATGTACATACGGGTAAGACACAATATAGGGAACAGTAGTGTTGCACTTGGGGGTGAAAATTGAAGGTCCCTAAATTGACAAAAGAAGTAGTTTTTCATTTAGTACTATGCTTTAAGTTCAAGAAACCAAAATATCTTGTAGATTGCTGCACACAAAATACATTTTTTGTTAGCAGACAAATTGACCTTCTAGAGCTTGTTACGGACACTACACAGGGATATAACATCAATAAAATACTTGAAATTATGTTTTCCTTTCTGTTTTATGTCATACAGTTCAAATTTCCTCATATTTTTAACTGGTATAAAACAAAAAATACAACCCAAAATGATAAATACATCTCATAATCCTTACAAGAAATCTTGCAAAAAATATTGCTGAAAAATTGCCATATTTCAACTCTGCTCAAAAATAAAGTTCTCATCTTTAGACACTATAATTACACAAAACTTGAAGTTTAACTTATAATCAACATACAGAAATAAAAAAAGTTTTATCAGACTCTGTCTATATCAATTCAAATTTTGAAAACGAAAAAGCTGTAAATTTGGTTACGGACTCTACATGAATATGACAAATGCAAATCTGTCTATTATCTTGAAATTTGTATTGAACTGTGCTTATTTCAATACTTTATTATGTAATTTATGATCTAATTAAAAAAAAATCCCTGTATATCAGTAATTTTTGCGAATACAAATATGAACAATGCAGAAAAAAGAAATGAACTCTTTGACAACTGTTTTCGTATGAATGATATCATATTATGTTCTCACATACCTATTTCTGTAGGAATAAACATGAAAACTATTAGCAAAGGTTCTTTTTTTGGGCACATAATATAGATATAAATCTGTTCATGGTCTAGTTATGGACACTACGCTTTTTCCTATAATGGAAATAAACATATTTATAGTCTTTCATCAACTTTTTGGAAATGTCTGTTATTTCTTTGGGCTCAAAAACGAAGTGTAAAATGTTCAATTTCACCTCCCGCCTCTGTATCAAATGGGAAAGTTGTCAGCAAATGGAAAGAAGGTTGTGTAAGTACTGGTGTGAGTAAGCCAGGAAAACATGGGATGCACTGACTGCCGTGATATAACATAGATGTTGAAAGGGGCATTAAACTCCAATCAACCAGCAAATGAACACCAGACAAAGTAAGTAAAATAGAACATTTCGAGTGCAAAACTGTTCTAACTCAAAACCAATCTAAAACCCCAAGTTTAGGGGCACAACTGACTCCTTTATAGGGGTTATAAGATGTTTTCTTCAGTAAACAATGTAAATTTAGGTGCCATTGCTCATCATGAGCAATGGCACCTAAATTTACATTGTTTACTAAGGAGTGAAATTTGCCTCTAAACTTGGGTGTTTAAGATGGGTTTTTAGTTACAATAGTTTTGCACTTAGCCCTCAGCTTGTAGGCGTCTAAATTATGTTTATGTTAAACAGTATATTGTAATTGATTTTGGCCTTAACTCATTACCACACAAGAAAATTTTAGACTGGTCCAAATTGAAAGCATTTGCAGACGAAAAAATACAGGTGACTGAAAAATAGAAATTTGTTCTGAAAAGGGTAGAAAACACTGTGGGAAAAGGAGAAAATGCTCGTTACCGGCATTTTCTCTTTTTCCCACAGTGTTTTCAAAAGGCTTCTTTCTCAGGGGCGTCAAAATCAGGGATTGAGTGGTAATGGGTTTAAGTAAGTTTCAACGTCTGGCTTGTAAGTGTTATCAAAATCAATTAAAGAGGCAATAATACTCATTTTAAGCCAGTTTTAACTCATTTTGTTTTTATTGTATCAAAATATAGTCATTCTTATATATCAATGCCATATATTGTGCCTGACGGCTGCAAGGTTGCTTAGATTACGCCTGATAGAAAATGCATTTCGCGGACTTGTGGCCTTCAATGTAAACAGACTGGTCGTTTCCGGATTTTGAATTGAAGATTTTCGATATCCGTTATACACTCGGGTAGATTGGTATGATGGTCATGCATTCTGTAACGTGACTACATGTATATTTGACCTTGGCCTTGATGCGGTAAATAGAGGAAAATGGATGTTTCTCTGTTGCTGCCTCTATTTTTAGACGGAGATCGAGGCCTATATGTAAGTTACACCGTATCCGACTCTGGGCGGAAACCAACGATAAATTTCCCTGAGCCACCGCAATTGTTTACAGCTTCGATCGTCAGCCAGTTTTCTTCTGGCCAATTTTCAGTTTTTCACACAAACCCCCGTGTTTCTTTTTTCATTTACACGATATGTGTCAGTAATTTATCCTTGTGTACACAAAGGACAGATTTCTGTACCATTCTATTTTTCTTTTTGAAATTAAGAGCGTTTCTGCTCACCAGCTGTAGATAGGCATCTTTAACAAAAGCTATGTTATTATTATTACTGTGTAACTTAATGTCAAAATATTTGATATATACTATGTATTAAATCATGTAGTGTCCGTAACTTTCACACTATTCTTTATTATCATCTGTGTAAAGAACATGTTCTGGTATTTTATTTGGAATTGTATCCTGTCTGAATAATGGATATTTAAGCTTTGGAAATATGTCTGCCTTTAAGTTACTGACGCTTATAAAATACTGCAATTATATCTCAATGAATGATATTAAGGGAGAAAACTACCATTTCAACAAAATGTATCTTGAAAATATAAATTGTGCCAATAAAGCTTTTTCAATTAGTAATGTTACCTACAGAATGTAAAAGACAGTTAAATTTTGTTTTTTTGTGCAGCAAAAGTATAATTTTAGTTTTATAATAATTTGGTTACGGACACTACACAATTATTGGTAAAGAAAGATGAGAAATAAACTTAACCTTTATTAACTTATTAGCTGGAAAACTTTGGTGTTTTCTAATGTTGGAACCATATTAAGCTGATAATACAAACTGATTTATAATGAATCATTTGAATAGATTTTCTATGACTAAACTATTTACAGTGATGCCACAGTGGAAAAAATGGTGTTTATAGATATGATGCAATCAAGGAGATTTACTGTATTACATCACCAATCATGATCCTCAAAATAAACAAGGGATGCTATATTTGATGAAAATAATACATTAGAACATAATTTGTGATTTTAAGTGGGGCAAAAAAATTGAGGAAAACTGGGGTTTTTTTTAAGGTTACGGACACTACACATTTTTTGTAGAGTCCGTAACCATTAAAGTTGGTTAACCACTTTGTCTTAGGGGAAAGATGTTGTCGAATGTATTTTCTGAAATCTGTGTAGGTCATGAGTGAATAATGAATTGCTGTGAAGTAACTTTAGAGACTTATATCCACTGAATTTTACATGGTTACGGACTCTACTATTTTTCTGAAAAGGCATTTTGTACATTTGAAAAAATCATGAAATTTTTTTTTTGTTAATAACACTTCCAAATGCTTTTCCATGTTGATCAACCGTATCATAGTTGTAATTCTATAACAAAAAGTACTGAAAAAAGTTGTATAAAGATGGTTTTTTCATCCTATAACAAACAAGAGATATTCAAGATTAAAATTGCATAACATGCTACTACATTTACAGTTTTCGTCATATTTTTCATGTTCTTTAACCAATTTTAACAAATCAAACATCAAATTAATCCTTGATAATTTTACTAACAGTTGAATATACCTAATGAGCACTTACCAGAATATTTAACAAGTAGTACAAATTGAAAAAAGAGTGAAATTCTAAGTGCAACAACATAACGCAAAAAAAGCACCATTTCAGGGGTATGTTTTATATTATATCTCGGAGGCCTTTTGATCTTAGGTGCTCAAATTTTGGCTGAGACTTGAACATACACTAACAAATGATTACACATAGGTTTCACTGATGTAGGACTGGTGTAAATATAAAATAACTTGACATAACAACCAATTTTTTCAAATGATCCCTATATTGTGTCTTACCCGATAGCTAATGAGATTGTTGGAGCTTATCTGTATATCATTGACTTATTTGAAAAAATAGATGGACATATAAAAGACTATATAAAAGAAAGGAGACCCCTTTGTAAATGAAGTAATGCCATAATTTGTATAAATATTGCCATATTTACATGTACATAATACTTGCTCAAGATTAAACAATGTAGTTCTTTTCCCCACACTCCAGAGTTTCAACAACCCTCAAAGAAAGCCTTTTGAAAACACTGAAGGAAAGGGAGAAAATGCTGATAACCAGCATTTTCTCCATTTTCCACACTGTTTTCAACCCTTCCGAAAACAAATTTCAATTTTTGACATTTTCTTCTTGTTGTTGTCTGTTGAATGCAGTGAATTTGGACTGGCCCGAAATTTTATTATTTAGTAAAGAGTTCACAGTTTTGTTATTGCAGAATAAACCAGTATGTTTTGATAAATGATAAAAGTGCAAAATTTGACCGTTTAGCACTGCTTTACCAGACAACAAAATTTTAGCCTTGTCCAAATTGAAAACTTTTGCAGACGACAATTTTATTAGGACAAAAATGGTGCAATTTCTCTTAGATAGGGTAGAAAACATGGAAAAAAGCTAAAATGTATTTTCTCCATTTTCCACCATGTTTCCAAAAGGCTCCTTTCCCAGGACTGTCAAAAGTCGTCATTGTCCAGTAAATGGTTACTGGTAATTTATAAGTATTTCTGCAAGGTGTACAGAAATTTCTAGACAATCATTAATAGTTTACAAGCTGGTTACCAGCATTTCATCCCTTTCCCACAATGTTTTATACCTTTTCACAGACAAATCATCATTTAACCCTTGACCACACAATGACGACTTTTGACAATCGGTGGAAACAAGCCTTTTGAAAAAATTGTGGGAAAAGGAGAAAATGCTGATTACCAGCATTTTCTCCTTTTCCCACAATGTTTTCAAAAGGTTTCTATCTCAGGGTTGAAAAAACCAGGGATTTGTTTGGGAAAGGGTTAAGCAAAATATGATTTGTCATCTGTAAATGCTTTTAACTCATTACCAAATGACAATATCTTAGAATGGTCCAAATTGAAAGCATTTGCAGACGACAAAATAAAAGTGACTGAAAATTTGAAATTTGTTTTGTGAAGGGTAGGAAACAAAACTTTAGGCTAATCCATATCGAAAGCAACTACAGATGACAAATATGGCTCAGACGATGACAATTCGAAAGGATCGAAAACATAGAGCATGGAACCCAGCATTTTCTCCTTTTTCCACAATGTTTTCTTCCCTTCCTGAAACAAATTTCAATTTTGAGTTACATATATTTTGTCATCTGCAAATGCTCTCAGTTTGGACCAGTCTAAGATTTTGATGTTTGGTTAAGAGTTAAAGAGGTGAAATCTAGATAACTGATTTGATACCCCAGGATTCCTTGGGCGATAAAATAAACTTCAAAGGCTTTTGAAGGGACTTAATTTGGGCTTATTACCATTGTGTTAGATAATGGAAGGCTATGGTAGATTTTGTCATAATTGATTGAGCTCCGTCAAGTCCATTGACAGTTGAATAGTTAACCCTTTACCACACAATGACGACTTTTAACTCCCCTGAGGAAGAAGCCTTTTGAAAACATTGTGGAAAAAGGAGAAAATGCTGCACCATTTGAGCCATTTTAAAAATTGTCACTTGCAAATGCTTTCAATTTGGGTACGCCTAAAATTTTACTGTGTGGAAATGGGTTAACCTTTTACTAAACAGTCCAGGTTTTTAACTCTTTACCAAACTGCATTTACAGTTTTCTACTCTTTCTACTCTTTCCTATTATTCAAATTTTAATATTTTGGCTGTATGTACCCCGCCACAAAAGAAGCAGAGACTTCAGATAAGCCCTCTGCTTCATATGTACCTCAAATGTACATATAACATACTTCAAGTCATGTAGGTCTGCTTCATATGAAGTCCCACAGACTTCATTAAGGCTTCCGATTATACTTCAGTTAAAGCTCGTGGGCTTCAGATGCGCTCCTCTTTAGCACTGGGGACTTCTGAAGAAGTACCAAGGACTTTAGATGTACTTCAGAATCTTTACTAATTTTAAGTGGGACTTCCATAATACTTTAATAACTTTACAAATACTTGTGCACAAGCTATGGAACTTTATGTATACTTCTATGACTTGTTGTTTTCTGGGTGTCTTGAAGCAAAGTTTTTAATAGTTATGTGAATTAATTTGTATTGCCAGTCGCCATTAAATGTTGGTATATTTATTGATAGGGTTTTTTCTGCTTTTTCCACATTCTATGCAAGTGAGAGAGTTTTACCAAATAACTGTTTTCCAATTTTTTTCCTTTATGTACTCTTCCAAATTAAAAAAACATCTGTGCTGAAGCTATGAAAATAAGGTTACATCTATGAAAAATTAATACTATTGTCACAAGCACTTCCTTTTTGTTGTGATTATGACAAAACTGTCAAAAGTTGTTTTCTGCAAATTTAATATGGAAGGATAATGCTTAGATTACCTCACTGAACAGTTAGTCATAGGTCATGATACTAAAACCATACGTAACAGCAAATATCTTTAAAAAGATTATAAACATGTTTAAGTTAAATATTGCCAATGGGCTCCTAAAACATTGTAGCTCAAGCAGTAGTTATGATGTTTTAGGAGCTGACCGATGATATATATAATAGTTTTGTTTAAATATCAGCACGAAATTGACAAATGCACCAGCAAAGGGTAAATTTTACCCGACTGACCAAATGTTTTACATCACAGCAGTGAATATGAAATCAGTTTCACTGACCATCAAAATTTTGGATATTATTTGTGTACTTTCTAGCATATTTTCTCTCTGGAAAACTGAATTTAACAATTCTTTTTCAACAATATACACATTTTTTAACCAATCAAAGAATTTCTGTCGAGCATCTGATTCTATTAGACACAAAAGTTGGGCAAAAGCATTCTTAAATGCTAACGTGAAAAATATGTAAAATATCTTGAGCTGTCATTGGTATTTCAATGTATACTTCACTTTTCCATAGATAGGACGAAAATAACACATTTTCATTCATTCTTTTCCATTTCTCATTGTGTTAGATATACAACTTATAATAATCTTTCTCAATTCTGCTTCCTGGGAACTACACCAGTATGTGTGGGCCAATGAAAAATCCCTAAGGTGACAGCCGCTCCGGATATCGAACTCAGGATCTTACGGTTACCAGGCTGACATTCTACCTCACAGCCATGGACGCCACATAAAATGTTGAATTCTAATAAAACATAACCAAAAAGTCACAAAGCTGCTTGCAACAGAACCAAGTTAAAAACTAAAGCTATCACTGATTATACCCCCACCCTCTCCTAATATCATAAAACAGGTCTTTGTCACAGAATGCATAAGGGTTTAAAACAAAAGTAAGAGTTGAAAAAATTCAAGGGGAGATAATTCCACAACAAATTGCAGCAGGGTCATGAAAATTGCACAAGCACAACTTCATATATCTAGGAACCCTGTGTGTAAATATTTGAGATCAATATGAGAAACATTAGGTGTATAGATTTCCAGTTTAACCCTTTACCAAACAATCTCGCCTTTAAACAACCTTAAGAAAGAAGACTTTTAAAAACATTGTGGGAAAAGGAAAACATGCTGGTAACCAGCATTTTCTCCTTTTCCCACAATTTTTTTTCTCCCTTTTTAAAGTCAGAATTCAATTTTGATTCACATTTATATTGTCATCCGCAAATGCTTTCAATTTAGACAGGTCCAAAATTTTGTTGTTTGGTAAAGAGTTAATAATGAAAAACTTGCCCAAGTTTGAATTAAGTATCATCAGTAATAACAGCTACTACATTACATCCATTATATTTCAAAAACCTCCAATCTAGCATTGCTTAACCTCTAATGCCCTAGAACTAACTTTAATTGCTTTAGATGAAAGTGTAAACAAAGATCAGACTGCAAAAAACATGCAGTATGATCTTAGATCTACAGTTTCCCCTATTCAGTCCATATTCTTGCCAAAACAACCCTGAAATTGCAATAATTTACATGTTTGGCCTGACTAAAAGTATGCCTTTCAAAATTTATGTGCTTTAAGGGTTAACACACTTAACCCTTTCCCAAACGGCAAATTTTGGAATCCTCCAAACTGAAAGAGTTTGCAGACGACAATTTTAGATTTTGAGAAAAAGGCAGAAAGTTCTCAAAAAGGGTAGAAAACACTGGGGGAAAAAGAGAGATTGCTCGTTTTGAGCAATTTCTCCTTTTCCCCCAGTATTTTCAAAAGACTTTTACTGCAGACACGTAAAAACCAGGGCTTGTTTGGGAAAGGGTTAAAACATGTCTAGCTAACCCTCTCTTTCATAAACAATTAACTAACAACAAAACACTATTCTTAGCCTCTTCACTTTTATTTTACAATTCTCTTCTTTATAATCTCAGAAATTACACTGAATGAGTCTGGGGATGAAATGCCATGATCATCACTGCTTACAGATGAGTGCGTTTCTAATCCTGATAGTTTGTTTTCTTTGTCAGTTGTGTTGTTAAAATCACCATCACTGCTGTATGTCGCATTGTTTGATGAAAACCATGCAATCTGAAAGAAATACAGCTAAATAAGTGTCAACCCATTGAAATCTCAATCTGATTGAAAAGTTTTTGATCCTTCACCAGACAGCCAAATCATAGATTGGTTCCAATTGAAGGCATTTGCAGAAGACAATTGTGGCTCAAATGATAAATGATAGAAAATATAGAGGGAAAGCAAAAAAATATGCTGATTACAAGCATATTCTCCTTTCCCCACTATGTCTTTTAACAGACTTTTTCCTTTGGGTCGTTTTTGTTTGGTAAAGTTGCTTGTAATGGGGTTTAACGCCACATTAACAGCTAAGGTCATATCATGGCGGTCGGTGACGCACATTTGTTTCCTGGCTTTCTCACACTGGTACTTACACTACTTTCTTTCCAAAGCCACCAACTACTTTTCTCACATGCTTCAGCAGAGGTGAGAGGCGAAAATATGCCGGAAAGAAAGTTTGCCTCAACCAGGTATCGAACTCACAACCACCAGGTCATGAGTCCAACACGCTTACCACTGAGCCACTCGGGCGGGCTGTTTGGTAAAGGGTTAATGGTGCTTTTTACATTGTTTCAAGTTATATCACGGCACCAGCTTTATTACTCATGCATATCCTGGGCTTCATCAGTATTATTGCATAGAACGTGCGTTTACCCTCAACCCAGGCCAAAAGTTGTGAGAAGGCTAATTTTTGGAAAGAATCAACACTTCCCTAATATAGCACAATTGGAATTTCAAATGGAAAGGATGTTGTAGAAAAAGATATTTAATTATATCAAATGACTGAAAATATTTTCTGAGAGTGTAGAAAACATTTTTGGGATAGGAGAAATCATGTGTTATTTATTATCCTTTTACCTGTTTATGGTCATTTAACTTGCAATGTGCTTGCCTAACTGTAAGTGACTCTCAGGATCTGAAGTTGATTCCTGAAGATTGGGTATTGTACATGCCTGCTTGTAAAAGGATTTCTCCTTTTCTGTACAATATTCCTTCCTGATCAGAATACTTAACCTTCTTTGAGGACTTTTTTTGAGGTTTTCAGTTGGGATTAGTGCCAAATTTTACTACATGAAAATAGATAACTGGATAAAGAATGTTCATTTATTTAGTGTAGTCAATGTGAGTTGTACTTACAAAATCCATGTAAATTGAACAAACGGTTCAAGATGGAACGTTTGGAATTCACTGTGCAATTGCAAAGCTGACAATTTTCTTTACTGCTTGAGGCATCATATATCATAAATATCTGAAATAAGAAAACAAGGCAAATGTCAAAGAGAAAAATTGAAAATTGAACAGCATGTGTAAAATATATAAATAAATTCTAAAATAACGGAACTATACCTGCAAACACCCCATCCATGAAGCGAAAACCATGAAGTTTTGAAATTATGTAGTTTTTTACAGATGCATTACGTACACATTATTTACAACATTGGTCAACTCATGAAGCTAAAAATTTCCATTTATCTTTTCACACATAAAACAATAACCATGTAAATGCATAAATCTAAATAGTGGCGGTGGTTTGCAGGAATTATGCCAAAATATTAATATTGAAATATCCAATGCATTTGCCAATTTACCAAACTTGTCAGTTACCAATATTACAGTATCAAATGAACTAGTGGGCCATCGCTCAACTGGCTAATAAGTACAAACCATATGTACCACAATTTATAATTCTGGGCCAAATGGTATCAAATAAGAAGACTTCAAAACTGTTTCTCTTCAAAAGCCCCAGTGAAAATTGTGACCACAAGGCAAAGTCATGCGACCAAAGGCCTATAATTAAACGTACTTGAATCCCTGTAGAGGAATGACAGGATAAAGCCACATGCCAAATAATACAGGTTGAGACCCTAAGATTAATCCTGGGGCTCACTTTAAGAGAATTTTATAGAGCCCCGATAGACTTAGATGAAGCTACATGCTGATCTTGGTTGCTATAGTATGTGATTTCGGAGATCATTTTTTTAAACGTTTTCAGTACAGGCGCCAATTTAAAACTTGTGCTGTCCCCCCCCCCCTTTTGGGCCAGGGCAAAAATTTTTATCCACAGCTACATGCCAAATTTGATAACCCAAGGCTTTACAGTTTATGGATAAGATTTTTTTAAGTTTTCACTGTAGAAGCTCATTTGAAATGTGTTACCCTCAGGATGTGCCCAATCATGACCCCAGGGCTATAATGTGTTACAACCAGGTGGAGCTCCATTTGTTAAGACTTATGCCAAATTTGGTACCTCTAGGCCTTATTGTTTAGGAGAAGAAAATTTTCAAAGATTTATAATATTTTCTTTAAGTTTCGTGGCCATGGTAACCAGTATTTTAACCCATTACCACACAATCCCTACTTTTGACAGCCCTGAGAAAGAAGCCTTTTGAAAACACTATGGGATAAGGAGAAAATGCTGGTAACCATAATTTTCTCCTTTTCCCACAGTGTTTTCTACCCTTCCCAGCACAAATTTCTATTTTTAGTCACCTTTATTTTGTCGTCTGCAAATGCTTTCAATTTGGACCAGTCTAAAATTTTCTCGTGTGGTAAAGAGTTAAAGGAATCAAATTCCTTGAAAGAATTCTGAAGAGGGCTATGGCAGGAACATTTCTGTGAAGTTTCTTCAAAATCGAGAAGTAGTTTCAGAGATGATGTTTGAAATAAAAGTTAACACACTCACGACGGAAACCGGCCATGGCATAAGCCTGCTGGCCTTTGGCCGGCGGAGCTAATAATAATCTTCTTGGTGCGAAACTGTGGTCCCCGAAACTGTTATGGTGCGAAAGTGCCGAGTGTTTTTGTAGACATGTGAGAAATTTCCACTCGGTAACACGGGAAAAGAGGTTGTTTAAGTGAAAAAAAAATAGTTAGTAACTTCAGTGAATATACATACCAGGTTGATGCAAAAATACGAAAAAATCATCTGTCAACAAGCTGAGGAGAGCTTTTTTGTCTGCGATCCGGCCAGGGGTAAACATCTGCTGCTTACGTCATTGTTGTATACTAAAAGTTCTATTGGGGCCGGTTTGTTTCGATAAAATTTTATGATCTGATAACTATATCGTTATACATAAAAACGATGCATTAGTCCTATATAGAAATAAAAGAATAGGGAAGAAATTCGTATTTATCAAATATCCGTATGGTGCTTAAGCGGCCCGAATTTTTACCGCGATAGGTGGCGCGTTTTCGGCGGGAAGGTCTGCATCGGAAGTGGAAACCCCGCACAGTAGACCGCTTGAAACTTGAAATCAGGGCGGAGGAAAACTTTCTCGTTCAATGGAAAGATCGCTTTATGTCTGTTAAACAGGTAGTCATTCCAGCGAAAGATGGTAACAGGGAAGGAATCTTAACAGAGCTGTTTTCGAAAAGAAAGTTTGTGGAGCAGTTATGTGTGAAATGCATCGTAAGTAAATTTCTCAACATCCATGACTTCTAGAAAAACACAGATATCGTCGATTTTTATTACCTCGTGAATTCTAATGTCTTCGTGAACCTATGCTTGTTGTATGCCAATATTCTTACTAAAGGTAGATTTTACAGTACTTTTGCATTGCAAAGTAAGCTTATCAGGGATTATTACACAGATTTATAGCTGCTAGATACTTGTATGGCCCACTTTTTCTAGTCATTCCAATTGATCATGACCGGAAAACTGGTCTAAGGTTTCGGACGAAGGAGCTTATTTTGCATACGATACGGACTAGCATTGTAAAACATTGTACACCAACTGTTATATGTTCCAAAATATTATAGAGTAAATTCACCTAACACCGACACCCCCCATATATCGACACCGCCAATGTTTTAGCCTAATGCATACTTGCTGTAGCCCTAACATATGAAAATATCTTTGTCTGTTATGAAATTAATATGTTTTTTAACTTTTTTTGCCAAACTGAGCACCCATTTTAAAATTTGACTGAATTGATGTTTATGGGGCTATGTATAAACCTTTGAGTTAAGGATGGTGGAATATATACATGACGATCAAATTTATTTTTCTTACTCACAGTAGGAATATTTGTTAAAATCATGCATTTTCAAGGTTAACTTTAAGTGAAAATAATGTTTTAACAAAAGACTTTGATCTATGTAAGCATAGAAATGCAGTCTCAAAAATGCGCATGGGTGAATGATAGGTTCCCTATTACCGACACGTCCCTTTTGCTGAAAATTTTCTAACATTCACAAGGGGGAATGCATGTTCATATATACGGTTCTCTCAGGCATTTTTATTGCACTAAAGATATTAAGGCATAACAAACACCATCTCAAGTAAAATGAGGAGAATTTTTCGAAAGAAAAATATCAGTGTAAAATTTCGGGTTGGGTATCATCAAAGAAAAGTGAAATATGCAGTGGAGCAAATAACACACTAAAATTCTGCTGTAATATAGGGGTAATTTAGTAAGAAGGCATCTGCAATGGCTCTAGGTGTTTCACACACTGGTAGCAGGTAGCTAGAGTGCTTGAACTTAGCTCCACCTGGCTCTTACCTGCACTGAGCAGACTACTTCGTTGTGCAGAGCAAACTTGGTGTATACTTATCTATTGGCTATTCTTTGTTTTTAAAAACATAAAATTATGACTTATTTAAAACAAATCATCCTCATCCATGTTAGGAAAACCTCCCTATAGAACGATCCACCCGTTCATTGTTGATTTGATGACCATGCACACTCATACAAGAGTTAGTCCTGAGAGAGCCAGAATAAATGATTTACGTGACTTCTGTTTTGTTTACTGGAGTTATGAAGTATTTTGTATAAGATGATCCAGATTTTGATTGTCTGCTAAAGAAATCTCGGCGGTGTCAACACTGTTCAGTCTGATTTTCTGCTGCCTGAAAAAGTCAGTACTGTTTATGTCAAAAAAAAAAGTTCACATAACGTCACATGTATACAATGCGGTAACAAACATGTACAGCTAACAATGAATGGTGCCGCTCAATGCATCTGGCAATTATTTGCCCCTTTTTCCAAGGTAAACAGTTAGAGATGTTACTTAGTTGGTTTCAAAGAGGCAAGGTATATTATATACATGTATATTACAAAATCTGATTGAAGAGATGGATTTAGAATCATTTTTTCCCTAGAAATATTTACTTTAAATATCAAATGCCAGAAAATCAACTGTCATTCTTCGCCAGTGTGTTCATTTTAAACAATTAATATATGATTAACGATATATCTGATAGTAGAAATAGATCTATACAGGTTATTCAATAATAGTTTTTGTAGGTTTTTTCCGTAAAACCAATAGAGGTGTCGATAAATGGGAATGGGGTGTCGGTAATAGGGCCATTGTAGTAAAAACGCCGACTTTGCCTACTTCTGTAAAAGGCCTAGTGATTGGTTTAAATGTGCATCTATAACAGTCTTGTATTGAAAATTAAGCCAATGAAAAGTCGTGTTTCAAAGTGACAAGAGGTAGGGCTAAAATACATTCCTCAGTAACCTTACAATAGAGGTACATGCTTAAGGTGTCGATATACGGTGAATTTACTCTAGATCTAGATTGAATTTTATAATTAGATCCATAAAAAGAAAATAATGAAATAGAATTGATATAACCCAACACAAATGTATCTAAAGGGGATGGGGGGAGGGAAGGGTTGTAAAAATTTGGTTAAATTTAAAATGGTTTTGCAGAAATGAGACTGGGGTAAACAACTTCAAGCTCAAGAGATCTACATGTATGTATCTTGATCCATGTATCTAGAAAATGCAACTCTATAATACACCAGAAAAAAGATAAAATTGCTCGCAATGAGAAATTTCTCTCGATTTTACAATGTTGCATATTGATACAAAGAATTACTTAGGAAAGTGTGTGTGTGTGTGTGTGTGGGGGGGGGGGGGGGAAGGAGAATTCTGTGTATTCTGGTGTAGAATAGTTTCCCCATTTAGTGGTTTCACAATGTCCAGTGTTGTATCTTTTGAACTTGCCAAAGCCAGAAATTATTGCAACAAATATATGGTAAAATTGAAGAATAAATGACATCCTAACCCTTTAACATGTAATCCCACATTTGAAGACCCTGAAGACAATGCTTCAGAAAACAATGTAAGAAAAGGAGAAAATGCTGGTATATTGTCCTTTTCCTTTAATGTAACCCTTTTCAATTTCAAAGCAATTTTAACCCATTACCACACAATCCCTACTTTTGACGCCCCTGAGAAAGAAGCCTTTAGAAAACATTGTGGGAAAAGGAGAAAATGCTGGTAACCAGCATTTTCTCCTTTTCCCACAATGTTTTCTACCCTTCACAAAACAAATTTCAAATTTTCAGTCACTTTTATTTTGTTGTCTGCAAATGCTTTCAATTTGGACCAGTCTAAAATATTGTTGTTTGGTAATGGGTTAAAATCCAAGTCTCATTTATCTTGTCTAGAAATGCTTTCAAACCTAAAATGTGGTCATGCACCAGTAGTTATCCTTTGGTTAATTGAATATCAGTGGAATATATTGTGTCATGAGGTGAAATTTTTTGAGCGACAGCACCCTGGGCAGTGGACACAACAGGTTTTCTGTATTTTTTCTTGGAATTTGAAGTTCTGGCAGACAGTACTTGCACACTTGGATCTAATATTTTCAAAGTTATGATAGTGTCACAGCAGCCCCTCACCACACAACAAAATCTGAACCTTGTCATAAGTGTATCTACATAGAAAATTCCAATGTGGATCAAATGATGCAATTTTCAAGGATAGAAAACATTGGGAGAAAAAGAAAGGACATACTAGCTACAAGCATTTCTTTTTCTGACAATATTTTATCAAGGACTTCTTTCCATGGTCATAGAACATTAACACTGTGTGG
This sequence comes from Tridacna crocea, assembly GCA_943736015.1. Taxonomy (NCBI): domain Eukaryota; kingdom Metazoa; phylum Mollusca; class Bivalvia; order Cardiida; family Cardiidae; genus Tridacna; species Tridacna crocea. The sequence goes on from OX031065.1 coordinate 52,597,981, forward strand.
AAAAGGATTAAATTGTATTCTCATGACCCTTTTTCAGCAAGCAAGAGACGTTTGCTTCAAGAAGCATAACTTCCATCAAAGTTTGAATATGTCATGGCAAAGAAACAGCAGTCTTCTACTGGTAAGCAAATAAATCTTTCTACATGCATAGATGTCCTTCGAAACTTATTTGTCTTTAGAAGGCCCACTGAAAAAGAGGAGGAACACCCCACACCACTAATTTTCACAGACATGAAGAGGATCATTTTAAATTTATCAGGTCTAATTTCAAATGCTGATGTTAGTCTCATTTAAAGCCAATACTTTTTCATTTTCAAGCATAGGTAAAAAAGTACATGGAACATAAATAATGGAAATAGTCTTCCAAAGGGAGGAAAACATTTTTAAAGTGGAGCCAGCACTGGCCAGAACATGCAGTCTGATCTTGGATCTACACTGCCCTAGAATGGGAAATCCCCCCTCTCCCCCTAAAAATACCTATCTTGGATTTTACTTTCTATTCAAAATATTATTTCAGTTATTAATATGTATAGGGTTAATATTGTTTCAAAATTCCATGTTTCTCAAGGTCATAAAAAGTCAGGATTATCAAGGGTCAAAAATCTTATTGCACCAAAGTTTTATCATTCTTTTAGCCTGGATCTTTTGCTTTTAGTATTTGTACTTGATATCTACCAAGATTGAATTAGTTAAAATTCAGTGGTAGACAATTGCAAACAGACAACTGGAAGCATCGAATCAAAAGCAGAACATGCACTATTGGTACTTTCTGGGGTTTTTTAGCTCTACTGGCCAAAGGCCAGCAGAGTTATTGTCATGGCCAGTTTTGGGGTGCGTCTGTCCCTTGGTCTTTTCTTGTATACAGTGCAGGAAAGTCCACATTTTTTGTCCAATTTTAGTGAAACTTGCAGTTTGTTCATATGTTGAACCCATTGATTTTGAAGAAGTTCTGACATTAGTATGGGAAAAAGTAGCCACTCAAAGTTTGTAATGCATATTTCTTGTTCATGGGATAAATTTCACATTTATTATTATATTTTTCTGAAACTTGCACAGTTTTTTTTGTATCATAATAGCTTGAACTCTATATGGTTTCAAGAAATTCTGACAATTAGTGTTTGAAAAGTAGCAACTTGAAGTTTGAAATGTGCATTTCTTGTTTATGTGATAGAGTCCACATTTTTCATCTAATTTTCGTGAAACTTGCTAAGATCTTTTATATTATCAATAGCTTGAACCAAATTGATTTTGGAAAAATGCTGATAATTAGTAAGGAAAAATTGCCATTCAACAATAAGATGTAACTAGGTAGAAAAAGAGTAGATGAAAGTTCAGACTGCACATTCTATGCAGTCTTATCTAAATCTACACTGTCCATAGAAGCAAGTTTCCTCTCTCAGCACTGTAAGTGTTAAAACAGTGTTAAAATTTATCGTAATGGAAATAGTTATGAATTATAGGTGTTCTTATTTCAGGTGAGAGGAGGAAGGTAGCATCCTCAGAAAGAAAGTTAACAGATTTGACAGTAAAATCGCAGTATTGGAGGCTGTATTGAAAAAATGGAAACCCTAAGTCAGAGGACGAATTTGCACTGGATTAAGTCAAACATTTAGATAACAAGCAAGGCGTTGTTTCTTCGTTGGGTAAACATATTTTCACTGAAGACAAACTTATTAATTGTTCCAGAACAGGAAAGAAGTCTTTTAAGAGTAGCGCATCTCCAAAGCCACCGTTGGACCCGCATCTACAGAGGCTTGCATTACAGAAAACTGGAATGAAGAAGCTGCGAGAAAAAATGTCAGAGGCTGGAAATTCTTAGATTTAAACTGTTCTTAGATCAGAGCATCTGAAAATAACAAAGAGCTCCAGATAAAGAGGGAGTTATGTCATCTTGAATTCATTTAATCTCTTCCAAACCCCTTTTTTGTGGGTATTCATTTGAACTGTCTCAAGACAATTCAAATGAATACTCGGAGCCTACTCATATAATGGGATGATTATCACAGTTTTTGATATTCTGCATTTGAAATTATGTTGCTCCCTCTTATCTGATACCATTTTTTCTTTTTCCAAAAGAGTTTTTGTTATTATGAAATTGGTAAATTTTAAAGCACTGAGACATTTGAAGCTTGAGCATTTCTAGTTACTGTGCACTAGTGAATTAATGGGACATCTTAAATACTATTACAAACTGCAGATTTAAATCAGATGCTACTAAATGTGTAATACAGTGTTTTCTATTGATCAACCCTTTACCAAGCAATCATAACTTTTAACGACCCTGAGAAAGAAGCCTTTTGAAAACATTGCGGGAAAAGGAGAAAATACTGGTAACCAGCATTTTCTCCTTTTCCCACAAAGTTTTCTACCCTGCTGGAAACAAATTTCATTTTTTGTTGTTGAGTTATATTTATTATGCCGTGTGCAAGTGCTTTCAATTTGGACAGGTCTAAAATTTTGTTATCAGCGAAAGAGTTAACCCATTACCACACAATCCCTACTTTTGACGCCCCTGAGGAAGAAGCCTTTTGAAAACACTGTGGGTAAAGGAGAAAATGCTGGTAACCAGCATTTTCCCCTTTTCCCACAGTGTTTTCTACCCTTCCCAGATCAAATTTCAGCTTTTGAGTCGAGTTAATTTTGTCGTCTGCAAATGCTTTCAATTTGGACCAGCCTAAAATTTTCTAGTGTGGTAAAGAGCTAAATAACTGGCTTCACTACTTTGTAGGTCAGCTTATAACATCTTTCCATAATCATCAATTGCTGGTTGCATTTCTGTATTTTAGTGCTGTTACTTGCATTTGTAATTGATAGTACCATTAACAAACATTGATTACAATCAGTAGTTGGCATTATAATTTTAATACTGAATTTCAGAATCTCGACTTGACAACCCTAGGAAAGAAGGCAGTTTTAAAGCATTGAGGGAAAATAAGAAAATGCTGGTAACCATTTTCTCCTTTTTCCAATGATGTTTTATTCACTACCTAAAATTTCATCATTCAGTGTTGGCAGCAAATGCTTTCAAAATGGAGAAATCCAGAATTTATAATCTAGTAAAGGGTGAATAAAGGATGTCTGGTGCAAAAGCTCATGGTCAGCTCAAGGTCACAATTTAGTTCTTCATCTGTTCATAAAATTATGGCCATGAAATACTCTTGATGACTTACTTCTTCATTTTTTCATGAATTTATGACCATGAAATACTCTTAAAAGTCCCTGAAATGCATACGAGACCTTGAAATTCTGATTTGGGGGGGGGGGGGGGGGTTCATGAACAGCTCATGAATATCTAAACCATCATCTCTTCATGAACTGGCAGTGTACATATATCAGGAACTGTACAAGAACTAAAACCCTTAAGAACTTGAATGACCCAGTAATGATCTACTCAAGAACATTTCAATGTTTTTACTGTCCATAATAAGTTCTTGAATGATTCATGGACACCTGTCCTTGAAAGGTTTTTTAAAAACCTTTAGGTAATTTTAAAGATTGTTCATGAACTTTGTTTTAGCTCCACTGGCCAAAGGCCATTGGGCTTATGTCATGGCACGTTGTCCGTCATCCGTCCGTGCATTAACTTTTTTTTTCAAACATCTCTGAAACTACGAGTATTACCAAGCCAATTTTGATGAAACTTCACAGAAACCATCCTGCCATGGTCCTCTTCAGAATTTTTTGAAAGAATTTAATTCCTTCAAAAACGGGAAAAGGAGGCATAGTGACAATTTCCTACCAGCAAAAGAATAAAAAAAGGGGAGACTTCATCAGCGCTTCAGGTGAAGCTTCAAAGATACTTTGCAACATGAAGTACACATTAAGTACATGGACTTGTTTTCACAGGGATAAGTACTTCAAATGTACTTCCAGTTAAAATGAGAAGTACTTTAGATGTGCTTCGTATTGTAAAGCATCACATGAAGAAATGTACTTTAAATGTACTTCAACATGTACTTTAAATATACCTCAAGGTGTAGATAGCATGAGGCTTCAGTGGTACTTCATGGGAAGCTTCAATGATGCTGCCCTGAATGAAGTACATTTGAGGCCTAATTTACATATTTTAGACGCGCTTTAAAAGTACTTATGCTGCATATTTCTAATGTACGTTTCTGATAAAAATTTTAAGTACAGTAGAAGCATATGCTTTAATAGCACTTCACTGATACTTTTAAGAGGGGCTTCATTTGTACTTTAAATATACTTTAAAGGTACTGAATTTGTGGCTGGGTATAAGGTATCTACAATTGCTTGTTTTAAGCTCTGATGGTGAATTTTTGGCAAGTTAGCTTAGGACCCAGGGTCCATCATGCATCCCTGCATGGGTGTGTAACTTACATTTTCTTTCAAATATCTTGTCTGAAACTATCCATCCAAATTGACCCAACTTCTGAGAAATGATCTTGCCAAGGTGCTGTTTGAAATTTTTTAAATAGTTTGATTTGACAAATACTGTTGCCATGGCAACAGAACTGAAAATATTGAAAATCTTTGAGGAAATAAATATCTTATTGTCCAAAATCATAAGGCCAATAGCAACCAAATTGAGCATTTCGCTTTATCTATGGACCTCTTCCAAGTTTGTTCCAACTACAGCCCTGGGGTCAAAATTGGCCCTGCCTAGGGGTTACATTAAGTTATATAGAGGCTTGTAATTATAATCAACTAGAGGGCTTTGATGGACCTGTATTGCTCCACTGGCTATTAAGTAAAAACTCTACATACCAGGCAAATAGGTTTCCAACAGGAGATCCCTAACCCTTTGACGTTGCGTCAAAAGGTCGTGTCCCCTGTTTAAATTTGGTAATGTGAGCATTCATTTAGTGTACGATATAAAACACAAAGTTTTGCTATGCTACTATTACATATCAAAATAAAGGTAAAGGGTTGCAGATTTCACTGGTGTTGTAACTGATTGAATATACCTGCATGTCTGCGTAAAATTGTCAGTGCATATCCCAATGGTTGGTAAAAATTCATATGTCCCATGTTACATTTCCGTCAGGACCTCATCAAAACTTTCTTCGTGCAGACGATTAAGGCGGGGAAACTCATTATTGTTGTTTGCAACATTAATGTCAAGTCATTTTCGGATGTTGTACTGGAATTTGTTTTGTTGTATGGCACTACCTGAGAACGCTTTAGCGAGTTTTATTATTGAGGAGAAAGTGTCCCACGTGCTACTAAATTTGCCAGTCAAGCTTTTTATAACATATTTAACATTGAAAGAATCATCACCAAACATTTTTACATTTGCACGAAAATACGTTTTTTGTGTAGTTTTGAAATAATGTGCTGTTTTAAGAAATACTATTTACATATTTATGTAATTTGAAAAATAGTTTGTTCCCTCAAATGTCCCTTATCAAGAAAATGACATCACTTTTTTTCACTTAACACATTTGTAAGCTTTTAATTTAACTAGTAATTCTTTGTAATAATAAAATGTTTTCTGTAGAAAAATACGATTTTTCTTGCGATTGTAATGATATACAAATTAAGATAATTTTTTATTTACTAATGTTTTTGGCAGTAAATGAAGTTGTTCCCATGAAATTTCCCCTGACGTTGTTTTTCCAAGATGTCCGTAAGGAAATGCTCTTTTTAAATATAAATAGTCATTGTAAATCTATAAGAAATTATGAAAATTGAAAAGAAAATATTCATGCACTGCTAAGCTTTAATAAATGCATTGATAGGTCCACAACAAAATATCCTGATTGCTGTTATTTTTATTTCACACAGACGCTTAAAACATCAACATTGAAAAACGTAAACGTCAATTTATTGTAACTTTGGAGGTCACCAGTATTTGACGCGACGTCTTTACTCCATAGATACCCATTTCTATGCATTGCTTGTAGGAGCCTTTGGAAAACATTGTGGCAAAAGGTGAAATTGCTCATGACGAGCAATTTCACCATTTGTCACAATGTTTTCTATGCTATGAAAAGGTGCCATATACACATAAGAAATGACTTCATCCTTGGTGTTATTTAGGGTCAATCAGAGATACCATAGAAATGCCTTATGGGGTAAAGGGCTAAGACAGGGCTAAAATAAGTAGTCCTATGCCTTATGGTTAGTAACAGAAAGATTGCTGGAATCTTCATGAAGTAAGGCTTCAGGATAGCTCTTAACCCTTTCCCAAATGACAAATATTTGACTCTTCCAAACTCTCAGAGTTTGCAGACGACAATTTCAAATTTGATAAAAATGGCAGAAAGTTCTCGAAACGGGTAAAAACACTGTGGGAAAAGGAGAAATTGCTCTTTATGAGCAATTTCTCCTTTTCCCACAGTGTTTTCGAAAGACTTGTATCGCACACACGTAAAAACAAGGGCTTAATTTGTTAGGGAAAGGATTAACTCTTTACCAAATGACAAATTTTAGCCTAGTCCTAATTGGAAGCATTTGCAGACAACAAAATAAAAGGGACAGAAAATTTGAAATTTGTTTTGTAAAGGGTTAAGATAACATTGTGGGAAAAGTAGAAAATGCTGGTCAGCAGCATTTTCTACTTTTCCTACCATGTTTTGAAAAAGCTTCTTCCTCAGGGTCATCAAAAGTCGGGATTGTGTGGTAAAAGGTTAACCAAATTGGTTATCATAGGATAGAGTAGTCCGAATTTGATGTATTCGCTGACAACAAATTAACCATGGTTCAAATAATTGGCTTTGTTTCTGAAAGATTAGAAAGGATATTTGGAAATGGAGAAAATCCTGGGTACCAGCTTTACATGTATCTGCTTCCAAAAACTCTGGCCTGTGAGGTAATGGGATTCTAAGGGCATTCTAGGATTCTGGGCTCTTCTCTTGGGTAATAGATAGTCTCAGAGTGGATAACTGTAACATAATTATCTAAGATCAGAATCTGTGTAGGGAAAGGTAGCATGCCATTGGGAGGAAAGGTGTATATCAGATTTGATAGAAAGATCAAAGTGAGCTATAAAGTATCTCTCAAAAGATTTACCAGGCCAATACTTCCAATACTTTGCTCCATTCTGAACACCTTCGTTATGAATTCTTTATGGGGTGGCTGAATTGTGAAAGCATTTGCAGACCACAAATTTAATGGGGCCATGTGGTATATTTCTGTGTAATGTATAAAACATTGTGGCCAAAGGAGCAATATGCTGGTAAACCAGCATTGCTTGACCTTGACCCTCAACTCCTCACCAAACAACATAATTTTAGTGGAGTCCAGAGATGACAAACATAGCTTAAAAGATGGAATTTAATTTTTGTGTGGTAAATAGTTTAATGCTTTACCAAACAATCCAGAGTTTTAACGAACAGGAACAGGAAGCTTGGTGAAAACATTTTTGGAAAAAGAGAAAATGTTGGTAACCAGTACTTTCTCCATTTCTGACGATGTTTTCTACTTAATATTTAAGACTTGAGTGTCAACAATTAACTCTGGATTTGTTGTCTGCAGATGCTTTCATTTTGGAATATTCAACATTTTTGTCATCTGATTAAGGGTTAAATGTTGACCCAAGATCATACTGTGTAAGTCAAGATCAGACTTTACAGATTCTGAAGTCTTATCTTCCATCTTATCTAGCTTGTTCACCTTTTGCCAGACCCTCTGACATACATGGTGTTGAATGAAAATGCAGCATGTTTATTATACGGAGGGGGAGGATCCATTTTGTTTACCTGGTATTCCAGTTAACTAGCACTACAAGCTTTTAACCCATTACCACACGACAAAATTCTAGACTGGTTCAAATTGAAAGCATTTGCAGACGACAAAATAAAGATGACTGAAAAATTGAAATTTGTTCTGGGAAGGGTAGAAAACACTGTGGGAAAAGGAGAAAATGCTGGTTACCAGCATTTTCTCCTTTTCCTACAGTGTTTTCTAAAGGCTTCTTCCTCAGGGGTGTCAAGAGTAGGTATTGTGTGGTAATGGGTTAAGGACCTTTGACTCTTTACCTGACACAGTCCCAACCCTGAGAAAGAAGCCTATTGAAAACATTTTGGGAAATGGTGAAAATGCTGGTAACAAGCATTTTCTCATTTTCCCACCATATTTTCTACACCATGAAAGTCAGAAATCATCAAAATTAACAAGAATTAATTTGTTGTATGTGCAAATATTTGTCATTAGGTAAAAAGTTAATCCTCTGCCACACTACCCTGAGTTTTTAAGGATTGAAAGTATGGTGTTTAACCCTTTACCACACAATAACGACTTTTAACGACCCAGAGGAAGAAGCCTTTAGAAAATGTTGTGGGAAAAGGAGAAAATGCTGGTAACCAGCATTTTCTCCTTTTCCCACAACATTTTGTACTCTATCAAAAAATAACTGCATCATTTGAGCCACTATGAAATTATCATCTGCAAATTCTTTCAATTTGAATAGGTTGAAAATTCTAACATGTGGTAAAGGGTTAATTAACATGGTTTTCAACAATATGTTGGATATATCATGGTGGACAGTGCACCTATCCATGCTTTCCTGAGGTTTCTTTTACCAGTGCTCTCACAATACTCGTTCCAAGCCACTGGCTGCTGTCCCACACAACCATCATTGAAACAATGATCAGGGTTGAGAGATGAATGAATAAAGAACCTGAAGATGATAGCATATAAATCTATAATGGAACCTAATTTATTTGCGCACAAGCTTATGATTGTACAAACAATAAATACAGAAGAGTATGCATTCATGCCTGTTTGAAAACATGGTGGGAAAAAGAGAAAATACTGGAAACTAGCATTTTCTTCTTTTGCCACTTTAATGACAGTGTTCTATGATTTAAAAGACAAATTACACCATCGGAGTCACTTATGGATTATCGTCTGCTAAAGGTTCAAAACAGTCCTGTAAAAAGTTAACTCTTTATCAAAGAACAAAGTTTTAGACTAAGGTCCAAACTGAAAGCACTTGAATGAGGACAAAATAAATGCAGCTCAAAAATTAAAATTTATTTCAGCAGGATAGAAAACTTTGTGGGAAAAAGAGAAAATGCTGGTTACCAGCATTTTCTCCTTTTCCCACAATGTTTTCAAAAGGCTGCTTTCTCAGGGTCGTGAAAACCAGGGACTGTTTGGTAAAGTTTAGAGTCAAATTATCTGAGACCTGCAAATGCAAGTCATTTGGGCAAGTCTGCAGTTTTGTCCTGTTATCAAGAGGAAAAATACTCTTAGATAATGGTGCTTGAATTCGCAAACCCTACAGTTATGAAGTAAAATCATTGTCAAAAGAATGTAAGAAAAGCTTCTTTAGGACTTTCTATTCATTACTGCTTCTTTGATGTTTGAATCAATACATATTTTAGGCATATTTTAGTATAATGCACATGATTTTTTTGCCAAAAAGAAATACTGTTTATGCTTTTCTCTCTTTGAGTTGTCTGAATTAGAGAGTCAAATGAAAGGAAAACATGAAAAGAGATTTAAGTGATTGTTTTTTCAACCTGGATGCACATAATATCACAGAAATACTCTTTACTACTGTAAACGTTTTAGACATGTGCAGTCGTCTCATTATGAAAGTATGTTGCTTAACCCTTTCCCAAACAATCCCTGGTTTTCATGACCCAGAGATAGAAGCCTTTTGAAAACTTTGTGGGAAAAGGAGAAAATACTGGTAACCAGCATTTTCTCCTTTTCCCACAATATTTTATGCCCTGCTGGAAAAAAATGTCAATTTTAGAATTATGATTTATTTGTCATCTGCACGTGCTTTTAATTTGGACCAGTCTAAAATTTTGTCATTGAGTAAAGTGTTAGCTGATGTCATTTCCCTTGGAAAAAGAGGTTAACATATTGTTTGGGAAAAAAGAAAAACACTGCTGACTAGTGTTGTCTCCTTTTCCTACAATGTTTTTGAAAGTTTTTTATCCTCTGCTAAAAAACAATATTTTTTGGTTAACCTTTTTGCAAACAATCTCTTTTTTTTTAAACCCTTATGATGTAGCTGAGTTTGAAAATGTGGAATAAGGAGCAAATGGTGGTTAAAACAGCATTTTCTCCATCTCCCACAATGTTTTTCAAAAGTTTCTTTCTTTTAGGAGACATTGTTTCATTAACAAAGGTTTACCCTTTTAAACACACAAATATTATGAGTTTTAATCCTTCACCGCACAATCCCACACACAATCTTTTTGAAACATTGTGGAAAGGAAATGATATAGCATTTTCTTCTTTACCTATAGTGGTCTTTGTTATTTCAAATATAGAAATTTATTATTTAACCCATTACCACACAATCCCTACTTTTGACGCCCCTGAGAAAGAGGAATTTTGAAAACACTGTGGGAAAAGGAGAAAATGCTGGTAACCAGCATTTTCTCCTTTTCCCACAGTGTTTTCTACCCTTCCAAGAACAAATATCAATTTTTCAGTCACCTTTATTTTGTCGTCTGCAAATGCTTTCAATTTGGACCAGTCTAAAATATCGTGTGGTAATGAGTTAAGACAGAATTTGCTTAGCTAGCTGCAAATGCTTGAATTCAGTAGATTACAAAATTTTGTTGTTTTGTAAAGAGTCAATGACTGTGATTAACTCTTTATCATACAACCAAGACTTTTAATGACCTTGAGAAAAAGGTCTACAGAAATCATTGTGGGAAAAGGAGAAAATGCTGGTAACCAGCATTTTCTCCTTTTCCCACAATCTTTTTTACCCTATCAAAGTCAGATATCATCATAATCATATCCAAGATTTAATATGTTGTCTGCAAATGCTTTGAATTTGGCCCAGTCCAAAAATTTATCGTTTTCTAAAGAATTAAAATAGAAGAAAATTATATGTTGTTAACTTGCATTTTATCCTTTTCTGTTATATTTTCTACCGTTTCAATGACATGTTTACACATAATTATACTGAGACACATTTTGATTTGTTTTGGTGGCCAAGGCTTTCCTCTTGAACAAGCCCAGAATGGTGTTGACTGGTCGCAGACTTTAAACCGTAGGCTGTTAAGCGTGACTTACTTTTTGCGAAAAAAAAAAAAAAAGATCAAGAACAGACTGTACAGAATGTGCAGCCAGATCTTTGATCTACATTGTCCAATACACAGATATTTCCCTCCCCAAAAGATTAATTTGAAGTAATATTGTTTGGGTTTTCAGTATATCAGTGTAAAAGTCTCATTTTATTCATCTCAGGATAAGCGTTAAACCTTTACCAAACAATGCTGACTTTTGATGCTCTTAGAAAAGAAGCCTTTTGAAAACATTGTGGGAAAAGAAGAAAATGCTGGTAACCAGCATTTTCTCCTTTTCCCACAATGTTTTCTGTTCTGTCAAAGAAAAATCACACCATTAAAATTTTGAGCTACACTGAAATTGTCATCTGCAAATGCTTTCAATTTGGACAAGGCTAAAATTTTGGTGTCTGGTAAAGGGTTAACCCTTTCCCAAATGGCAAATTTTGGATCAGACCAAATTGAAAGCATTTTGAAGATGACAAATTAACAGTTGCTAACAAGATGATTTTTCAATATGATATGGTAGAAAACATTGTGGGAAAAGGAGAAAATGCTGGTTACCAGCATTTTCTCCTTATCCCACACTGTTTTCAAAAGGCTTCTATTGCTGACCCGTAAAAAACAGGGGTTGTTTGGTAAAGGGTTAAGGGAAAAGATGAGATGGGTTGTACAAAACAGAAACTTCTTTGATAGGTATATTATCAAAAGATGTATCTGTTGTGAAGGCAACATCAGACAGTAAATAAATAGATCTGGTGGGATAGATTAATGTAACCAGCATTACTTCATACCTATAAAGATTACCTCATACTTATGTTTTCATGTTGTTATGTTTTTGCATGGCGGTTTTTCAAAGAAAATGTCTGGGTACTGCCCTGTCATAGTATTGTGTTGTTGTCTTGTGTCTGAATAGATTGATTCTATGATAGTTTTTAAAGCTTTCAACAATATTTCAGTATCATATTGTAGCAATGGCATACTTGTTGGTGTATGTCCTTGGCTCCACAAGCACTAGTACCATTTTTGGAAAAGTTATGTCTTCATATATTTACTTTAACCCATTACCACACAATCCCTACTTTTGACGCCCCTGAGAAAGAAGCCTTTAGAAAACATTGTGGAAAAAGGAGAAAATGCTGGTAACCAGCATTTTCTCCTTTTCCCACAATGTTTTCTTCCCTTCACAAAACAAATGTCAAATTTTCAGTCACTTTTATATTGTCGTCTGCAAATGCTTTCGATACGGACAAGTAAAAAATATTGTCGTTCGGTAATGGGTTAAACCGGGGCTTAAGAAAAGCAGGTAACCATCAAAATGTATTTGACAGTTACGCTTCTTCATAAACAGTCAACTGCTGGCAAGCTCGATTACACATCCAACTTGCTTTTGGTGATTTTGATCAGATACACATATTTTCTTTCTTGGGGGCATCAAAAGTAGGGATTGTGTGGTAATGGGTTAAACATATTTATTTTACATTGATTGAGAAAGAAGTTCTTACAACTTATACTAATCTCTCTCGATTCTGCTTCCTGGGAACTATACACCAGTACTCGCGCCGAATGCGTGGGCCAGTGAAAAATCCCGAAGTTGACACCCGCTTCCGGGTATCGAACTCAGGACCTTTAGATTATGAGGCAGACGCTCTACCTCACGACCACGGACACTTGCACAGGGTACACGTAGGGTCCAGCAGTGGCTCGGCTAAGTTAAGATGTAGAATTAGTGGAGTTAGGTTCTGGCCACATTCTAAATCCTAGGCAGTGAGATTTTTATGAGAGTGTCCTCTGGCAAGGTACTTCAGAGTCCAGCCCTGATGAAATCCAGGAAAGGGTCAAATAAGAGTGAGTACAAGTATTGTAAAACATCATTGAATTAATTAGTCATTAATGATTCATTGCGTAACAGCTAATTAGATCCACAAAAAATTATTGTAAATTTAATGACAGATGAAAGTAGCTTTCGTGCCTGAGATTTGTCTTTTATAAAGAAGATAGCATTGTAGGAAAAGGAAAAAAAATACTTGCTTCTAGCATTTTGTGCTTTTTCCTGCAACGTTTTTGAAACCCCCATCTAGCAAGGCCATAAAAACATGACTGGTACAGGGGAGAATTAACCCTTACTTTGCAAAATAACTTTTACAATGATAGCAAAAGTCCAGATGTTGGTATAGTTTTCTTAGAATGTTTTTTTTTTTGAAAATAGACATCTTGTAATAGTGTAGATCAATGATCAGACTGCATGCAAAAGGTCCTTGACTGTTGCCTAGGGGCCATAGATTTAAGATGGATGAAAATTTGTCTTTTTTTTCCTCTGAGAGAAAATTGCTTTGATTTATAATACAAAAGTAAAAAGAAGACTTCCCCCAAATCGGTTTGAATGGAAACACCTGTTGGTTCTCTTTGAAAAGATTCCACTGATATCATTTTTGTCTGGAAAATAATGGCTCTTGGGATTGATATGGGAGGATTTTTTCTGAAGGGTTTTTGGATGCTTTTCATACAGAGTTTGATGAAAACAGTTTTATGATTTCTTTATCTCTGGAATTGAATTCTTTAACCCTTTACCATAATATAAACCTGTGTTTAAACAGCTGTTAGAAAAATAGCCTCTTGAAAACATTGTTGGAGTAGGAAAAATGTTGTTAACCGGCTTTTGCCCTTTATCACAGTGTTTTGTATCCTTTCACAAACAAAATTAATGCTTACATTTGGTCTGAAATTTTTCTGCCTGTCTCTTTGCACCGTTAGGCACTTCATGCGTGCAGAATATGCAGTCAGATCTATCGTCTATATTGTCTCATCATATGGAGATTTTTTTTTGTACCAAAATGTTGTTGAAATTATCTTCTAAATTGTAGGGCTCCGTACCGGTACTCGATATATATTGAAAACCGGTATTTTACGTTCGATAGATATATCGGATCGAACGTTTCTGTATCGAACAAAATATCGATCATCAAAAGAAAATAAAAGTAAAGCATATAAATACCCAATTTAGTTGTTTTTAACGGCGAAATTCATTACGAGTTTACTATAGGTAATCTCTAAAGTCGAGTAGTCGTAGAGGTAGGTGTGGCTACCTGGGAAACTTACAACCAATCGAAATGCGTCATTCTTTATTACTCGCCCTGTACCCGTTACACAATGGATGACAATTAGCTAATACCCCTATTCTCGTTCTACCGTCATGTTGTTTGAAATCTGCAAATTATGCATCAATCAACAGATTGCAGACAAATTTACGCTGATAATTGGTCAATATAGTTGATTAAAGAAATGTAATGAACATCTCGTGATGTGATCGAGAGGTAGCGATGGAAATAATTGAAGCCGTGACCTTTCAACCTTCCAAAGATTTTATTTGGTCGATCTTTTAATATTGCCGAAAAATGTGGCTCGAAAATCAAATCTCTTTTTCCATTAGATTATCTGAAATCAGTGTTCCGACTAGCGTAAATTATTGTGTAAATCATTTTATAGACTTGAAATTTGCATAACAAATGTTAATCACACGCGAGACCTCGCGTAAGAAAAAAACATTGACAAAAAAGGCCATTATCTGTTTATCGTGAGTAAAATAACAGGTTTGGATGCTACATGTAGTTCCAATCCTTATTGAGAAATCTATGTCGAATCATGCGAACATACCTATCCAGAAATTAACACACATGAAAAATTGTTTCGGTGAAAAAAAACACGGAAACCCATGACACAACAAAATGTCTCTTTGACATTGTCCGATCAGAGTCCTCTTAGACTGTCTTTTCAGCTTTTTAATGAGTAGTAAATGTAGATCTAGTTAGAATTCATATTGATTTAGGCCTACATAATTATAAAATTTCAATACAATCTAGAAGTGTTAAATTTGCGGTATTTTGTTTTTCAAGTATGCTGAAAAAAGAACAAACACAATTTTCGCATTTTTTTCTTTCTTTTATTGAAAATTGAAATATCATATGATATATCGAATATCGATCATTTTGTATCGATACAAATATCGTATCGATCAAACTGACCGATACGGAGCCCTACTAAATTGCCATTATAAGTAGTAAAAGAAAAGATTTAGTGTATGTAGCAGTCGTCCGCTTATAGTTTAGCCTTAAATGCCAGACATTCTGACTTTAGCGAACCTTAGATAAAAAAACTTTAAAAATATTGTGAGAAAAGGAGACAGTGCCAGTAGCCAGCATTTTCTCTTTCTAGCTCCAATGGCCAAACTCCAAGTCTGAGCCTCAGGTGTCATTTGTGCAACTATGCATCCATGCATGTGTCTGTCCGTGTGTTCATGAACTAATTTATTTCAGACATCTCCGAAACATGCCTTTTAATTTTGATGAAACTTCAGAAATGATCCTGCCACAGTCCTCTTCAGATTTTTTCAAATGTGATTTTTTCAAAAACTGTAGTTGCCATGGCAACAAAGCTTAGAATATTGGAAACATTTGAAAAATTTTCTTGTCTGAAACCAGAAGGCCAAGGGCTACCAAATTTTGCATGTACCATTATCTAGTATACCTCTATCAATTTTCTTCAAACTGTAGCCATGGGGTCAAATTTGGCCCTGTCCCTGAGGATCACAAGTTTATCATAGGCTTGGCCCTGGAGTTATACCTTTCTCATGGGGTTCTGTTGAGAAAATTTTGTCTCAACCAGTTAGAAACCAGTTTGGTCAACTGTAATGGTTAGTATACAGGGTTTTTAGTTGTTAGCCAGTGGAGCGAAACTGAGCCATCATGGCCCTCTTATTTTAAAATGTTTTGCACCCTGTCAAAGATGAATCTTACAAGTGAAGGCAAGTGTAATTTTATGCATGCACATGCTTCCAAAATGGACTAGTCTGACCTGTTATCAAAATAGTTAACCATTTGCATGCAAGTCTTCTATCCTCTTTGACTTGGATCGGTCTTTTGTTGCAACATATTGTATAGTAATCTCACTTTTAAATACAATACATACTTTACATATATAAAAGAGTTTTTGCGTCACTTACCTTTAACTCATTACCAAACGACAATATTTTAGGCTTGTCCAAATCGAAAGCATTTTCAGACGACAAAATGAAAATGACTGAAAATTTGAAATTTGTTTGTGAAGGGTAGAAAACATTGTGGGAAAAGGAGAAAATGCTGGTTACCAGCATTTTCTCCTTTTCCCACAATGTTTTCAACAGGCCTGTCTCCCAGGGTCGTTAAAAGTAGGGATTATGTGGTAAAGAGTGAAAGGAAAGCCAAATAGCTAGATTATGCCACAATGAATAAGTGACAGATTGTTCAGGATGAGCAATCAGTGACATGGAATTTAGAGAGGTTGGTTCGTGCTTTTTACAATGTGACGAGCAAAAATACAGACAGTTGCTCCTGCATCCTATTGCTGTAGAGCTACCGAATAATGTCTTTGATCACAGTCTTGTATTGAACAAAAGTATCAAGTTGTAAGGAAGGTATCAGGTTTGCAACAGTATGGTTAGCAATGGTTCGTCAATTGCTTGGTACAGGAATCTTGCTCTTATTGTAGTAATGCTTTTAAAGCTATCAACTGGACAGACTGTGACAGCCTGTAAAAAGGTTCTTCCCACTAGGAATGGCCTGTGGATATAATGTTCAAGCTGGTGTTAAATTCCAGAGGAAAAAAAGACTACCAGTAAGAAAAAGTGTCAATGGTATTGGCTGATTGATCCCATTAGGCTTGTTAATGCCCTTGGCATTCACAATTAGCTGTCATTTGTAGCAGCTGCTATTAGAAAACATTGATTGCCCATTAATTTGGTATGCATTAAGTGTCGTTAATTGCTATGGTTTTTTGCCAGACATTGTTTCGGAAGTCTGGGCATTCATGTTTTACTGACTGTTATACAAGTCAAGTACTACTTGTAAACCAATAATGCTAACCTCATAGGAGATCTTTTTATTATTTTCTAATGAGTGTATCTCTTTACCGAACAACATAATTTTAGACAAGTCCATATTGGAGGAATTTGAAGAGGATAAACTTAATGTGACTCCAAAATTTAAATTTGTTTTGGGAAGGGAAGAAAATATTGTGGGAAATGGAGAAAATGCTGGTAACCAGCATTTTCTCCGGTTCCCAAATGTTTCCAGAATATTTCTTTCTCGGGATCTTGAAAACCAGGGATGGTTCAGGAAAGGGCTATATAAGAAAATGACTATTAATTAAAAAAGAAAAAAAAAACACACAGAATTTTTTTCCTTTAACCCTGTATCTAGTGAGAACTTGGTTTGCATTGGAGAGAAAAGCACCACATTTTACCAGTTGCTTCTAAAGAGTATTCTCCCTTCAAGCACCAGGGTCCATATTCACCAACCGTTTTTGTGGTATTTGTGGAAGACAGTACCACTATGAGTTCAATAATGAATTTTGAACACCATGCATCATAATTTGTGTTAAGCCAAAGGAAGTAAACCCAATTGAACTTAATTTTCTCAGACAAATGAGCTTAAGGTATCACTTCGATATGTAATTGGAAATGGTATGTTGAAATACACTGGGTGAGGCCATCTATTGTGAAAATACTAATTATTTATAAAAAACATCTTCACCCCCCTCACAGCCTTCTATTGGCACAATGATAAATACAAAATTTTTCTACTGATTGCTTGGTTCTCTGCTTTTTTGTTCCAGAAGCCTTTCGTACCTTGGCTTATTTGTCCCATTATTTTGTGCTACTCCATTTTTACTATGCGTAGGGATATAAGATTCCTGCTCTGTGTTAATATTTATAGATCAAAATCATTTAGTATAATGTTGGGAATTAAATCTGTACGGTTTAAGTTATCTTGTTATCATAGTTTTCAGGATCAAAACTATTCTATTCAATATATTTCCAATTAGTCCCTCTATCTATTCATTGTGAATTCTACTGTTAAGGGACATTACTCCTGTCTCTTCCTGTACTGATCAGTGAGGGACAAGCAGTACACAAATAATCCTAACTTCGTCATGAGTACTCTGCCTTCAACCAAAAAAGAATTCATTTACTTCGTAGGTTGATTTTCGAGCAAACATTTCAATAATATTTCTCCTTTTCTTTCAAATGATTATTCCTTAGAATGTCTTCCATGACAAATACCACTTCAGCATTTTCAATGCTTTGATTATGAAAATTGTTGGGTTTTTTTTTCTCAAAGATTATCTAACCTTTAGAGTAACAAAACTTATGATTTGTTAAACCATATGGTTCAGCCATATTAGAAGTTCAGTGCAACTTTCAAATCAGAAGATTTTAGAAAATGAGACCAGGAATGTTCTTAAGAATGGTTGGTGCATAATTGGCACTTGATCAAATTGGACTGAACTCAGTAAATTGTCAGTCGGTGTACAGGAAACAAAAGCTGTTTAAATTGCATTCCTATTTACAGGGATTTTTTTAAATTCTAATTTGATTTTTAGTTTCACAAGACCAGCAGGCTTATGCCATGGCATGATGTGCATTGTGTGTTTGTCTGTCTGTGTATCCGTCCATCTGTGGTTGTGTTCACTATTATTTCAAACATCTTCCTCTTGGAAAGTACCCATCCAATGTTGATACTTCACTGAAATGATCCTTCATAATTTTTTAAAGAATTTGATTCCTTCAAAAACTCAGGTTGCCATGGCAACAAAACTGAAAAAATATCAAAATTCTTTTCAAAATTTTCTTGTCTGAAACCATAGGGCCTATATAGGGCTACCAAACTTGGCATGTAGCGATATCTAGTGATTCTACTAAGTTCCTTCGAATAGTGGTCCTGGGGTTATGAATGCCCCATTCGGGGGTCACAGGTTTTATATAAACTTATATTGGTTATATGTATTTATATCGGTTACCAGCAAACTCTCCTTTTCCCATAGTGTTTTCAGTAGCCCTTTTGGGAGGGGATAGTATTTCTCAAATTTGAGAAACTGTATGGTTATAGGATCAGAGTGGCTGAATTTGTTTATGGCATCCTAAAGGTGAAATTAAAAGGAATACATAACTCTGTCTGTTTAGACTGAACCAACTGTCTGGCTTCATATGTTCGTTTCATTCTGGCATATATTCTGTGGTAGGGCATTTGGGAGGCCAGAAAGAAGTGTGATATAAACAACTTGCACAATAAACATCTACAGCAGGGGAATAAATTTGTTTCAGCATCATTAACAATCAGACACAGAGTTCTAAAAGTACATAACAATTTCCACCTGCCAGTCAAATGCCAATTCAAAGGAGGTCTCTGCATATTTGCTACACCTCGTTCTGAATTATTTGCATTTCTTTGTGCATTTTTCTAAATCTCTCCTCTCATTTCTCCTTCCTTCATTTCCTGCCTTCACTCTTCTCCCTCCTTCCATCGATCCTCTCCTACTTCATTCCCCATTTCTCTTCATCATCCTTCTCCTTCCTTCTCATTCCTCCTTCATATTCTCATTTTTTCCCATCTTCCATTTTCAGCCCTTTTCTGCATTAAGACTTTTTTAATGTGTCTGACAGGTTTGAAAACATTGAAAGAAAAGGAGAAAATGCTGGTTATCAAATGAGCAAATCTTTGGACAAAAAAAGCAGTTACAAAATTAATAACATACAAAAAGTAGCTCAGATAAAGAAATTTATGTCTGATATGGGTAGAAAACATCAAGGGAAAAGGAGAAAATGCTGGTTTTCAGCATTTTCTCCTTTGCTGACAATGTCTTTAAAAGAACTCTCCGGCAGGGCTGTTAAGACGTCCGGGTTTGTAGAGCAAAGGGTTACTAAGAGAATTATTATTATTTTTTGTCCCTAGAAGTCTTGAGATCTGAAAGACAGAAAAACAATTATGAAAATGGTAAAATACAACTGAATTTATGAATGGTTATAAGGTGGTATTTTAGTTTGTAAAATGGTGGCCTGTAAAGAAAATGATCCTGGTGTTTCTATGAGTCTGCAGAAGAATTTTAATTTTTGAGAACACACAAGGGGCTGGGGGGGGGAAGAGAGGGAGAGGAAGAAAAAATAATTGTCAGTAACAATTTTCACTATATCCACAATGTTCTCAAATATTCCATAGGCAAATCAAATCATTTTAGCCTGCCATCTGCAAATACTTTGAATTTGGAGGAGTCTAAAATTTTTCCTTCAGAAAAGAGTTAGAGTGGCCTTTGAAATCGTATCCGCTAACTGATTCAAGTAGTATATCAAAGGGAAATAATCTTTTATTTCATGCCAGGCTGAAATACTTTAGCCAAAAAACCACTCCCAACTGTCTAGCTAAGATATAACCCTTTGCCAAACAATCCCTGGTTTTTACGACCCCGAGATAGAGACCTTTTGAAAACATTGTGGGAAAAGGAGAAAATGCTGGTAACCAGCATTTTCTCCTTTTCCTACAATGTTTTCTACCCTTCTCAAAGCAAATTTCAAATTTTCAGTCACATTTATTTTGTCGTCTGCAAATGCTTTCAATTTGGACCAGTTTGAAATTTTGTCGTTTGAGAAAGAGTTAACTCTTTACCATAGGAGAAAATTTTAGACTGGTCCAAATTGAAAGCATTTGCAGACGACAAAATAAATGTGTCTGAAAGACTAAGATTTGATTTGGGAACATAAGGAGAACATGCTTGTTTCCTCTTTTCCTACAATGTTTTCATAAGCTATCTTTCTCAGGGTTGTCAATAGTCCGGGTTGTGTGGTAAAGGGTTTACTTTTCACCAAACAATCGCAGGTTTCCAAGACCCTGAGACAGAAGCCTTCTGCAAACATTGTGGGAAAAGGAGAAATTGCTGGCAACCAGCATTTTCTCCTTTTCCCACAATGTTTTCTATTCTATCACAGGCAAATTTTACAATCTGATCAGCATTAAATTTGTCGTCTGCAAATGCTTTCAATTTGAACCAGGCGAAAATTATGTTGTTTGTTAAAAAGTTAACTCTTCACCAATAGCAAAATAATCTGACAAGTTCAAATTGAAGGCAGTTGCAGATGACTATTAAATGTGGCTTTAATTATTGAATTTATGCTTGATGCAAGTGTAGGGAAAAGGAGAAAATGCTGGTTACCAGCAATATTTTCCTTTTCTCACTTTGTTCTCATGCGCCTGTCTTATTTGGTTTGTTAAAACTTGGGAAAGAGTGTGGAAATAGTTTAACTCTTTCCCCATAAAATGACAAAATTTTGGACTAATCCAAATTGAAAGCATTCGCAGACAACTAAATAAATGTGAATCAGAAATTGAAATTTGATTTCAAAAAGGTAGAAAAAACATTGTGGGAAAAGGAGAAAATGCTAGTGACCAGCATTTTCTCCTTTTCCCACAATGTTCTCACAGGCTTTCTTTCTCAGGATTGTTAAAAGTCAGGATTATGTATTAATGAGTTAAGAGAATATTTTCATTCGTATGCCCCTGTGAGATTCTCAGCTTTCCTATTCAGTCAAGGTTCTGATAAGACGGGTAATCAAAACCGAAACCAAATTACACATTCTTTTTTTCACCAAAACCTGTGTTGTGGGTTCTCATTTGAACCTTCTCATAAAGGTTGTTCTTAATAGCTTGCCATGACTGTTAAGACTGCTGATTCTTTATACCGTAATTTGCGTATATTTTGGGACACCCAAAGAATTGGGACACCATCAAAAATCACGAAAATAATTATTTTTCATGACCCAAAGATTTGGGACATACTAAAAATTGCAAAGCAAGATCGGTAATTTTTTGTTCCAAAGAATTGGGACAGTGAATATCTTATTTAATTTTCTTTTTTCAATCCGTTGATAGGCCTATCCTTTGCAAATATTTATTTCTCGTCGTTTTATTTTTACGCTCGTAACGTCGTAAGCATGCTTCCTAACTCTCCCCATTTCAATAGGAATTACCCGATCCAAGACGAAAAACCCGATCACCTGATTGTCTAATGTAAACCCCAATTCAAAAAGAAATCCGACGTAACTGTAAAAAGGGTGTGATAAACTTCTATCCAAGATCCATAACATGTATAACGTGTGTGTACATCAGGTTAACAGAGTTGACACGCGTGTATTTTACGGTCAATCGAGTTTGTTGTTTAAATAAATAGAAATCTAGGTACACAGTTTTACCCAAGGTTTATCGATCGAAGATCGACGAACCAATCAAATTTGAGAACGGTCCGAGCAGGTACTTGTCAAGAGTGCAGTTAACGTCGTTCACCTCGCGTACAAGTAAGCAGGTAAAATATGTTGTGAATTTTTTCTACAAACGCAAAATAACGTTTTTATTGATATCCCAAGATGCAAACAAAAATGAGTGAAAAGTTCATAATCAAGGAAAATCGCGAGCTCTTAGTGCTCAAACTGATCGGTGGAATTCCAATCAGTCTAAAAATAGACCAACCTGCAAACCTGACATCAATCACGTTGCAATATTTCAACGTCGGCAATATTCGATGTGTTAGCGGCGAGTGACTTTCACTTTGACAGACCGTCGTGTTTGACCATAAGTTTTGGGACAGCTGACAGAATAATTATTTTTTGTAGACCAAAGTATTGGGACACGAAAAAAATTAATTATTTTTTGCTGTCCCAAAATTTAAGCATATTACGGTATTATAATTATGTATACATATTTGTGATGTGTCCAAATTTAAAGCATTTTAGGAGAACATGCTGATTATGGGCATTTTCTCCTTTTACTGAAGTGTTTTTGAACAGCATTTTCTTCTTTTGCTACAATGTTTTTACAAGGCTTCTTTCTTAGGGTTGTTAATTAAAAGTCGGGATTTTGTGGAAAATGGTTAACCCATTACCACACGAAAAAGGTTTAGACTTGTCCAAATTGAAAGCATTTGCAGACGACAAAATAAAGGTGACTGAAAAATAGAAATTTGTTCTGGGAAGGGCAGAAAACACTGGGGGGAAAGGAGAAAATGCTGGTTACCAGCATTTTCTCCTTTTCCCCCAGTGTTTTCAAAAGGCTTCTTTTTCAGGGGCGTCAAAAGTAGGGATTGTGTGGTAATGGGTTAAACACTTAAATAAACAAATGAAACTGTCTTTGTTCTTTATGGATAACCAGTTTTCTCATTTTCCAACGTTTCCTACCCTTTGGACTAATGCCTATGGTTTTGGTACCTTTCTACATACCCTGCCTGGATGATTTCATCTTCCCAAGCGTAGTTTACAATACTACGTGGATCTTACCTTGGCTGACTGAGCCCTATTTCGAGATTCCTGCGATGCGCCCTCTATTGGATGCTGGTTATTACCCCCCTTTACATCATATTTCTAAAAACAAATGAAATATCAATTTACAAACCGCTTACGAATACACATGAAGTGATGAGCAGACATCCACGAGGGTTTCCATGTTTACCTTCTATTCAAAAGGTAGCGACCTTGTTCTATTTTTATCAAAGATGAAATGCTTTGGGTGATTTCATTTGTTGCAGTTAGATCTGGCTGCATCCAATGAAAAAGCGTATTGGGGGAATGTAAAAATCAAGCTGCATCCGCCAAGGGTAGATTCTCGTAGTGAATCGTCAGCCTTAATTGGCTTGCGAAGATGGGATGCTTTCAATTTGGACCATGCTAAAACGTTGTCATGTGGTAAAGGGTTAAAGATGCAAAAAGGTCAAGGCCTGATATGGATTGATACATAAACTTGTGCACAGTTGGTTCTTTTTGTCTTGATAAGCTGAACTATCTCTTTACCACATGAGAAAATTTTAGACTGGTCCAAATTGAAAGCATTTGCAGACGACAAAATAAAGATGACTGAAAAATTGAAATTTGTTTTGTGAAGGGTGGAAAACATTGTGGGAAAAGGAGAAAATGCTGGTAACCAGCATTTTCTCCTTTTTCCACAGTGTTTTCAAAAGGCTTCTTTCTCAGAGGTATCAAAGTAGGGATTGTGTGGTAATGGGCTATATATTTCATATTGTTTCTATGTAACAGAATTATAAGGCTTGTCACGTTGGACAGCATTGTCATGTAGACTAGAGTCTGGGTTCTTTCTATAATTGATAGGCTCACCTGAGGCTGACCAGTATATGGGTTCCTATCTTTGCCATGTAACCATGTATAAGGCATGTCAAAGAACTTGAACAGCATTTGTAGACTGCAAATAAGATTTTGAAATTTGTATTTGAATATGTGAGAATCATTGTAGGAAAAGGAAGAAGGCCAGTAATATCTCCTTTTCTCGCAGTGTTTTCATAATGCTTCTTTCCTAGAGTAGTCGTATGTCCACGTTGAGTACATTACCACACGAGAAAATTTTGGACTGGACCAAATTGAAAGCATTTGCAGACGACAAAATAAAGATGACTGAAAAATAGAAAGTTGTTCTGGGAAGGGTAGAAAACACTGTGGGAAAAGGAGTTTTGTGAAGGGTGGAAAACATTGTGGGAAAAGGAGAAAATGCTGGTTACCAGCATTTTCTCCTTTTCCCACAGTGTTTTCAAAAGGCTTCTTTCTCAGGGGCGTCAAAAGTAGGGATTGTGTTGTAATGGGTTAACTCTTTACCACACGAGAAAATTTTAGACCGGTCCAAATTGAAAGCATTTGCAGACGACAAAATAAAGGTGACTGAAAAATGAATTTGTTCTGGGAAGGGTAGAAAACACTGTGGGAAAAGGAGAAAATGCTGATTACCAGCATTTCCTCCTTTTCCCGCAATGTTTTCAATAGGCTTCTTTCTGACAGGGTTGTTAAAAGTCGGGATTGTATGGTAAAGAGTTAAGTCACTTTCAGTGACGGCTCTAGTTTATCCTAATCTACCAGACAACAAAATTTCTGCCTTGTCCAAAGTGAAAGCATTTTGCAGATGACATTTTAGTCTCATAACTGGCCCAAATGGTGCAATCTTTCTTCCATAGAGTAAAAAACATTGTGGGAAAGGGAGAAAATTTCGGTTCTCAGCATTTTCTCCTTTTCCCATATTGTTTTTAAAAGGCTTCTTTCCCAAGGTCATTAAAGGTTGACATTGTGTGGTAAAAGGTTAAAGAGTCCAGTCATGTTCAGGCTATCTATAATTATCGAGGATGGTTTTAGAACTAAATACAGGGTGACCCAAAAAAAATGAGACCCATGAACATGTTAATAAAAACTTTAATTTTCAGGCTACAGAAACCAAACATCACACGTTATCTGAACTTAATGCAAGGCCTGCACACCAAGTTCCATTAGTCAGGGCTTATTACTTTCTGTTTAATGACGTCTTTCCAAAATGTGCTCAGAGTGAGCCCCTCGGCGCTGGCGGCACACTTGAACACGACGCGCGAAATTCTCAATGACTCGAACGCACTCCTCCTTTGGAATCTCACCCCAGGACTGCCTACAGAGGCCTCTTCATTCCATTAAGTGCACTGTGTGGGTTGCAATATCTACACATGGAATCATCGGGTCATTCTGGTTTGAGGATGAGAACGAGCGTGCACTCACTGTGAACACAGAGCATTACCTAGGGGTCCTCGGCAAGTTTTAGGCTGTACTCGGCTGATAAAGGGGGTTTGTAAGGGAGGATAAATGGTTTCAGCAGAATGGGGCAACTCCCCACACCTCAAATGACTCGCTGAATTGGCTGTGCAAACACTTTCAGGTTCGCCTTATCAGTCGGAGGTGTGACCCTGAATTGACTTCACACTTGCCAGACCTGAACCCCCCGGATTTCTACCTATGGGGCTACCTCAAAGACAATGTCTATAGGAATAATTCCTAAAACATTCACAAGTTGAAGGAGGCCATAACTGCTAAGATTCGTGAGATTCCAAAGGAGGAGTGTGTTCAAGTCATTGAGAATTTCGCGTGTCGTGTTCAAGTGTACCACCAGCGCCGAGGGGCTCATTTTGCGTACATTATGGAAAGACGTCATTAAACAGAAAGTGATAAGCCCAGACTAATGAAACTTGGTGTGCAGGCCTTGCGTTAAGTTGAGATAACATGTGTGATGTTTGGTTTCTGTAGCCTGAAAATTAAAGTTTTTATTAACATGTTCATGGGTCTCATTTTTTTTGGGTCACCCTGTACTAAATAGGTTGTAAAACTTATCCCCTTACAAACAGATCATAACATGTGGAAATGGGATTGAATTGGATGATTTAAGACTCAACCAAAGATATTTGTATTCCTTCTATCCTATTGTTACAGCCTATAGGACAGAAGGCTTTTTAACCCTTTACCAAACAATCCCTGATTTTTACGATCCCGAGATAGAAGCCTTCTGAAAACATTGTGGGAAAAGGAGAAAATGCTGGTAACCAGCATTTTCTCCTTTTCCCACAATGTTTTCTACCCTTTCTAAAACAAATTTCAAGTTTTGAGTTACATTTATTTTGTCGTCTGCAATGGCTTTTAATTTGTAAAGGGCTAAAATTTTGTCATCTGGTAAAGGGTTAAAATATTGCGGAAAAAGGAGAAAACTGGTGGCAAGCAGCATTTTCCTCTTTTCCCACCCATGTTTCCAAAGTACCCTATTGAAGATGCTGGTTATTATTTAGCCATATTGGATTTGTTATCTATCAATGCTTTCAGTATTGACAAGTTCAGAATTTTATGGACTAAGCCTTTACCACAGAATGACGACTTTTGATGACCCTGAGATAGAGGCCTTTTGAAAACATTGTTGGAAAAGGAGAAAATGCTGGTAACCAGCATTTTCTCCTTTTCCCACAATGTTTTCAACCCTTCCCAAACCAACTTTTGGCTTTTGAGTCACATTTATATTGTTGTCTGCATTCAATTTGGACCAGTCTATAAATTTGTTGTTTGGTAAAGAGTTAGGGAAGAGTAAGTGCCAGTATTCCACCTGTAGATCTCTTGAATGATTCCCTCAGTTCTGATACAACAAAACAGCTTGTTGTTGGTTTCTGGGATTGTTTTTGTTACTTTGAAATATGGACTGATACAACGGCAATGGAATGTAAACGGGATTGATTGCTGATAAGAGAAACAGAAAATGTATGGTAAATAACATATAATGGTTCCTGAAGGGAAATAAGGAAGAAACTAGAAATAAAACAGCCCATTTTGATTTTGAGAGTCCAACAAAACACAATAACAGTTTGACTGATAAAGAAGTTCCTAGTTTGGAGCGGCAGAGCTCAGTTGGTAGCATACTTGTCTTTAGAACAGGGGGTTGTAAGTTTGACCCCTGGCTCAGCTTATTTCTTTGGTTTGATGATAATAAGTTATTGCAACAGGAGTCATTGACCTCTTGTCAAAGGTGGAAAACGCAAATCCACCAGGACAATGTTATATGCTTCTAGTTAAAATCTTTACGAAACAATAAAATAATAGAATAGCCAAAATTGAAAGCATGACTGTTCCAGACTGCCAAATGATTATGACTCAAAAATTGATATTCGAATTTGGAAGGGTAGAAAACATTGGTTTCCATTATCTCCTTTTCCAACAATGTTTTCTTCTGCAAGGTTGTTGAAACTTCAGATTAGATGGTAAAGCCTTAACCCTTTACGACATAATCCCAACTTTTAAAGACACTGAGAAGGAAACCTGAAAACATTGTGGGAAGAGGAGAAAATGCTGGTAACCAGCTTTTCTCCTTTTCCTGCAATGTTTTCTTGCCCAAAGGAATTTCAAATTTTCATTAATCTTTATTTTGCCGTCTGCAAATGCTTTCAGTTTGGGCCATTCTAAAATTTTTTTCATTTGGTAAAGAGTTAAATGTGGTACATTAATTGTCAAACAATTAAAAAAGTTCTGGTTACCAGCATTTTCTCTTTTGCCCACAATGTTTTCCAATGAGTCCTATCTCAGGGTCATAAAAACCTGGGATTGTTTGGTAAAGGGTTAAAAGGAGAAAATGCTGGTTACCAGCAGTTTCTCATTTTCCCTCAATGTTTTCAGACGCTCTCTTTCAAACTGTTTGTGAAACTGGGCATTATATGGTAAAGGGTTAAATGATGTACAATTAGAAACACTTTGTGAGCAATCAAAAATAACTCATTCATTACCATATAATGACATTTTAGACTTGTCTACATGTAGAGCATTTACAGATAACAAGCAAGTGTGTAATGATTGGATTTGACGAAGAAAAAGTAAAAAAAAAAATTGTGAAAAAAGCAGAAAATGCTGGTTACCATTATCACTTTTTGTTTCTTCACTATGTCTTTGAAAGTCTTCTTTTTTAGGGTAAATTAACCCTTTACCCCTTAAGGCATTTATATGGTATCTCTAATTGACCTTAAATAACAGCAAGGACGAAGCCATTTTTCATGTGTATAATATGACACCTTTTCATAGTGTAGAAAACATTGTGGCAAAAGGTGAAATTGCTCGTGATGAGCAATTTCACCTTTTGTCACAATGTTTTCCCAAGGTTCCTACAAGCGATGCGTATCTATGGAGTAAAGGGTTAACAGAACTGTTAGGTAAAGGTTTTATTTTTGATTACATAACAAAGCAATCTTGACATATTGCACACCAACGGTAATATATTCTCATTTTAATGTCGGTAATAACCTTTCTCTCTGCCATATTAAAAAATATATGATGAATGGAAATTGAAATTACATGTATTTGAAGAAGTTAACTTAACCCTTTCCCAAACAAGCCCTGGTTTTTACGGGTCTGGAATAGTAGCCTTTTGAAAACATTGTGGGAAAAGGGAGAAAATGCTGGTAACCAGCATTTTCTCCTTTTCCCACAATGTTTTCTACCCTATCATAGACAGAAATCATCTTTTCAGCAAGAGTTGAATTGTCCTCTGCAAATGCTTTCAATTTGGTCTGGTCAAAAAAGTTGTCGTTTGGAAAAGGGTTAACTCTTCACCAAACAATGACTTAGGGAAGGAAGCATTTGGGGCAAAAACTTATGTATGTAAAACTCAAGTTAAGATTAAGCCTTTCCCACAAAAAAATTCAGAATTCTGAGGATAAATTCAGAATGAACTCTTTACCAAACAACAAAATTCTAGACTTGTCCAAATTGAAAGCATTTGCAGATGACAAAATAAAAGGGAAAGAAAATTTGAAATTTCTTTTTAGAGTAGGGAAGAAAACATTGTGGGAAAGGAGAAAATGCTGGTTACCAGCACTTTCTGCTTTTCCCACAATGTTTTCAGAAGGCTTTTTTCTGAGGGTCATGAAAGTCGGGATTGTGTGGTAAAGGGTTTGAATACATATTAGCCAAGGTTCTCAAGAAAATAAAACATTATTTGAAACTGAGAACTGCAAGTAACCAGGATTTTGTCCTTTTCCCACAGTTTTTTGAAAGGGCGTGTTTATCAGGGTCATTAATCCATAAGCTTTTGATTGTTTGGTTACTGTGAGGATTGATTCTTTAACTCATTAACATCATTATAATAGACTTGTCCAAATTGAAAGCATTTGCAGACGACAAAATAAAAGTAACTGAAAATTTGAATTTGTTTTGTGAAAGGTAGAAAGTATTGTGGGAAAAGGAGAAAATGCTGGTAACCAGCATTTTCTCCTTTTCCCACAATGTTTTCTAAAGGCTTCTTAAATTCTCGGGGCGTCAAAAGTAGGGATTGTGTGGTAATGGGTTAACAAACAAGAATGTTATATATTTGTAAAATTCCTAATGCAGGTAACCTGAGCATTTTCTCCTTTTCCCACCCCACAATGTTTTCTTCCCTCCACAAAACAAATTTTAAATTTTCAGTCACTTTTGTTTTGTCGTCTGCAAATGCTTTCAATTTGGACAAGCCAAAAATTTTGTCGTTTGGTGATGAGTTAAGGATTATTGTTAAATTATTTACATGTTATTTTTTCTCTGGATCATGATAATGATTTGTCATGCTGATGAAAATCTGATAAAAATCATACATGCATGACAGATGTATTTTAATTCTTTATCACATGACAGAATTTTAGACTGGTCCAAATTGAAATCGTTTGCAGATAACACAGTTAATTACCCTCACACAGACCCGGATTTCAAAAAATAATCGTAGTGCTTGGGGAGAGCGCATTTTCTCCGATTTACCACGAATTCAAGCTGTTTTTCTCCAATCATCATTGGGCGGGGCGTATTTTTAGACATACATTGGTGTGTTCCTGACGGGCTGCGAAAAACTACGATGCAATACGATTTACTATGCTTTTGCCCCGATTTTGTTTTTGTGTTTGAACGGCTTCTTTTTCTTAATGACAGGGGGCTGAGTATCAACGTCATCCTCACTCATTTTGCAGGACAACTGGCTGATCCAGCATAACATCAGCCTTTTTTCAGGGTCAGGTTGGTTCGCTGTGCTTAATGGTGGAGCTTGGGTGCTCGATGGAGGAGGCATATCTGTTGTAGCTGACTGCTTTTTTTTCGGACGCCCCCTCTTTGGTCCCATTGTATCAAGGTATAGGGAAGCGTCTTGTTCAAAGGTTTGGAACTAAATGAATTGTTTTCAAAGTTGATTCGCCTTTTTATACTCCTAGGAATTCAGGGTACTTCGTTGTACTACGGGATGATATCTTAGCAGTTCGTAGTTATTCGGTGTAGGTCGGGATGCTAGTCGTGTATCTCTTCGTAGTGCATCGCCGAGGTAGGATTGTCAAAATAGGACTGATTCTGTCACCGAATAATGCCGATTTACTACAAACAACGACGACTTGGTACGAGGTACACCGAGGTGTTCCGATTTCGGCACGATTTTCAAAATCGGAAGAAAAATTTGCGCATGTTGAAATTTTTGTCCTGATTTATTTTTGATTCCGAATTGATGCTGATTTGAGTCAGGAGGCACTCCAACTCTCCCGAAGCTAGCCGATTTCGCGCCAATTTCGAAATTTTCGAAATCGGGATTAAATTGGAGTCTGTGAGACCCAGGGGTAAATGAGGCAGAAAAAATGGGATTTGTCTCTTTGTTTCAAATCACTTTTGAAAAAATGGGGAAAATGCTCATTACCAGTATTTTCCTCCTTTTTCCACAATATTATTTAGAAGCTTTCCTTACCAGGCTGGTTGAAACTCGAGATTGTGTGGTAATGGATTAACAATTTACCAAATAATCCCTGGTTTTTTACAACCCAGAGGTACCTGGAGCCTTTTGAAACATTGTGGTAAAAGGAGAAAATGCTGGCAAGCAGCATTTTCTCCTTTTCCCACAATGTTTTCTACCCTGCTAGAAACAAATTTCAATTTCTGAATTATGTTTACTTCGTCTTTCATTGTTGGGTAAAGAGTTAAAGCTGGATTTTTAGGCCAGGGAATCCCTCTCAAGGGATTCCCTTGCCTATAGGGATCGTAAGCTGCCTTTTCTGGACTACTTTCAGACAAAATGTTGAACGGTGTGTCCACTCGATATTGCTGAGTCCGCCAAAACAACTAGTTTCCCTCAAAGCTTTCATCTGCAAAATGCCATGGAATTGCAAGGGTAGTACGACCCTTAAATAACTGACGAGTGTGTGTTTTTATCCTGTTTTCGTCATTAACATTGACCTAATAAAGGGGTAACCTAATAGACTTAGCTTTATCCGGCAGTTGTGTATTCCTACGCGCTATACGGTTAATATCTATAACGTTGTGTTCACATTTGAACATATGTGTCACAAAACGCGTCTCCGCTGAAATGCGATTGTAAATAAAGCAAACTACATGTACATATAGAATATTGGCCCGTGTTACGTTTATCACTTTTTCTTATATATATTGACTAAATCTAGGGTACTTTGACTGTGGTGCTTTCTACACCGACAAAAATCAACTATTTCCCACTAGCGTGTCCACTTCTCTGCATAACAACCGCTGTTGTGATAGCAATTTCCGACTGCTGGAGAAATCGCCCCCTTGAAAAATCGTCCCCAAACTGCTTGGAGACAGATTCCCCGGAGAAATCTGGTGAAATCGTCCCCAAATAAAACTTTAGAGAAATCGACCCCAACATCAAATTTCATCTATATCGTTATTCAAGTTACCTATAAAAAATATTTTTGAAACTTTGTTGTCTTTAGTATGTACATTATCTGTATTAGTTACCTTTATCCAAGAGTTATTTGGTAGTTTTGCCATTGTTTATAACTGCCTATTTCACACTGATAAGATGTGTTTCACACCTTTTACACCTGTCACAAATAGATTACACCTGTGTGATTCTTAAAATATGTATTTGATTTGAAACCAAATAAATGCTTATATTGTTTTTCTGTAGTGGTTTGCTTGTCATTTAATGTATTTTTTTATATTCATATATGCCCATTATTTTGATTTATTGTATGAAGATTTTTTTTTCATTCTCTCTTCTCTCTCTCTCTCTCTCTCTCTCTCTCTCTCTCGTATATTTTCATGCCCTTTCCTACTTGTACATTTTCCATCACCCAATACGAGATTCATGTCCAGCCGTCGATCGTGAAGTCACTAGCTCGATCCCATAAAGTGTGTTTTATTGAATCACATCTCTGGTTACTGTATAATGAAACCCTTTTCCACAAAAGCATTTTCTCCTTTTCCCACATTATTTTCTAGCATTTGAAAGACGAATGTTACTTTTTTATTAACATTTGATTTGTCTTCTGCAACTTCTTTCGACTTTTTTTCCAGAAAAAATAAGTCTTTTGGTTAAGGGAGATTTTTGAAAAAAAAAAAAAAAAAAAAAAAAAAAAAACCGAAAAACGGGGGGGGGGGGGAACAAACCGGGAAAAAAAAAAAATTTATTTACAGAGATTCAAAGGACTTAGATTTCAGAGACCTGTATGTTTAGTATATGATGAGAGAGAATTGTACCCAATCACAATACCTATCATCAATCCTCAATAGGAAATCGACCGAGCTTGTGGACTCTTAAAGTGTACTTCGCTACCAACTGAACTATATTCCACTGATAAAACCATCATTTTAGCAACACTTCAGTTGTCTGCAAGATACTTTCAATGTTGATAATTCTGAAAATCTGGGGATTGGAGACTAGTGCAAGCTACAAATATCTTTCAAACAGCCTATTTTCTCTATCTCTCAAAATTACGTTACACGAGCCAGGCTGATTTAAAAAGCTTGTTGTCCACAGAGCATCCTGATTTTGAGACAAAACCACCATGTTTTTCAAGGCTCTTTCGGCTAACACCATGTTAAATTTTGCTTTTGATAAAGCACCTTAATTTACCATCTGTAAAAGTTGCTTATAAATCTTAGTTTTTAATTGTAATTATATGTTGGTCCTGTAATATCTCATGAAGTGAATACTAATTTCATGTGGGTCATCAATGGAAATTAAATAGAGGTAGTTCATTTGGCAATTAAAATAGTGATAAAACATTTTTAATACATGTATACAATCTACTGACAATAAAGAAACTTGTCATTTGATTAGGATAAATTTTGGGGGAAAATATGCTACTGTTAATAGACGACTCATAAATGTGAAAAATAACATCATTCAGGACTTCACATGTTTTCAGAAAATTTATAGAACCAAAGTTGGTATTGCACCGATTGAATAGTTCAATTTTGACTTGAGATTGTTTACAAGCACGAAAAATTACTAAGTTTTCTAAGCTATTATCAAGCACCCAATAACTGTGAGCACATGCCTAGCTCTGGCTTAATTAGTTTCTGGCTGGTGCTTTCTTGTATCAGTTCAAAATTTTCTGTTGAAACCAAGAATTCCAGGGGCTTAGTGGAATCCGCTTCTATCCCTGTCCGTCTACCTGTTTGTATTAATTAAAATTGACCTCTTGTATTGTTTTGTATCCTCAATTTCCTGGCCTTCAGTACTATCAGTACTTTGATTTTTGCTGTCAGCAAATACTTTCAGTATAGAAAAGTCTAACATTTTGTCAGCTGATAAAAAGAATGCACTTTTGTATAGGTGAGCATTTTATTGCCTTTGAAATGTAGAAGAGAAGGTTTTCAAATTTGAAGAGTGTTTTTTTTTGTTGTCAACCCTTTACCCACTGAGTCAAATCAGTATTACTGGTTTAGGGTAAAGTCTCCAGTTTAAGTCTTAGTACGGAATTGGACCATTTTTATATAGTAAGTCAAAACAGCCCAAGTTATAATTGGTATTTCAAGATATTGTTTGGCTATTGTAACATGGTAGTGGACAGATAAGATCCAAGATCAGACTGCACATTCGGTGCAGTCTGATCTTGATCTGCACTGTTCACTAAAACAACTTCATTTGGTTCCAGTGCTTCAAGAGAAACCCTGAAAAAGAAGGCTTTTGAGAACATTGCTGAAAACATTGTCTGCAAGTGCTTTCCATTTGGACCAGTCTAAGATATTGTCATTTATTTCATGCTTTCCGGTAGGATATCGAGATGTATCACCAGTGAAAATACCGATTTTCACGTTCCCGATTTTCATGTTCTTGTCGCCAAGGTAAAGTGCGCGTGCCTGACAACCAGATGGGAAATATGATGTCATTTACCTTAGATTTCTCGCGCATGACGTATTAATGTAATGCGTTGCTATGCGGGAGGGGTACGCCACAGGGAATAATGGAAAATAACTGTACTGGATTTTGATAAAACTCCTCCCAGAAAGGGTTAAAAGCATGAAATAAATAGAATATTTGTTTTTTTTCTGTGAAAAATTGAAAATTATTTCATCTCGTGAACACCATCGGTAATATTTTCACTCATGGCTGTGCCACTCATGAAAATATTACCGATGGTGTCCACTCGATGAAATAAATTTCGATCTTTCACCGAAAAAAAACAAAGTTCAGTACATGTCAAAATTCGAAGCATTGCAGATGGCATATTAAATGTTTAAAAAATGTTCAAAATGTCTGCCTTTTAATTGGAAGATACATTTTGGGAGAAGAAGAAAAACTAGTTACCAGCATTTCTCCTTTTATCATGTTGTATTCAAAAGGCTAAATTGGGCCCACCTTCTTGGTTATGAAAAGTTGGGTCTGAGTGGTTAAAGGTTAAACGTGGGCTCAGATAGGGAAATTGCCAATTGAGAACATAGAAAACATTGAGGGAAACGGAGAAAATGCTGTTTACCTATATTTTCCTCTTTCCCACAATGTTTTCTAAAGGCCTCTTCCTCCAAGTCATTAAAGCTTGGATTGTTTGGCAAAGGGTTAAAACTGATACACTGCTAAGTATCTTTATCAAGAAAAAATCTTTGTTTCATAAGGAATAAGTTTAAATAGTTCAGAAATTGTGATTTAATCTAAAGGAAATAAGACTTAAAAAAAAAAGTTCAAGAGTTAATTATCAAGGTATAGAGTTTATATCCATGGTGGTTCAGTACAAACCAGTGATAAAATACATTTATAGACCACTCAGGACAAAAAGGAGATAACACTTTTCTTTCAGGTAAATCAAGTTTCTTCTGAAATTTCAAAAACAGGACTTTGTGGTTAGCTCATTACCACACAACAATATTTTAAGCTTGTCCAAATTGAAAGCATATGCAGACGACAAAATCAACATGACTCAGAAATTAAAACTTGTTTTGGAAAGGGTAGAAAACATTGTAGGAAAAGGAGAAAATGCTGGTTACCAGCATTTTCTCCTTTTCCTACAATGTTTTCAAAAGGATTTTTTTCTCAGGTCGTTAAAAGTCGGGATTGTGTGGTAAAGGGTTAAAAGATGATTGACCAGCAGTTCTTGATCTGGTTACCTTGGATAGCAATGTACATGTAGTACCTGATAGCCTTGCTTGAACAATCAACACATTTTAAAAGTTGAAAGGTGAAAGAACAAAGTTTTGTGAAATATTGACTTCAGAAATCGGTACAATCTACATAGAATATGTGAATATTTGGCATATCTTTTATTCTTCCGTTTCTCTTTGGCAATATTACTGTAATTAAACAGAATTTTTTAATCAAATGAAAATCAAAGCAGTTGTAAATGAAAAATTATATGTAGCTGAAATAATCTGTTTTGTCTTTCGTAGACTACAAAAGATTTTTGGAAAAAAAGAAAATGCTTTCCTCTTTTCTCACAATATTTTTGAAAGCCTTCTAATGACCATAAAATCATGTTATTATTTTGTTGTCAAAACAACTAACAATTGTTTTATGGAAAAACTAATGTAAAATTTGACTTTGAAATAATCTTTGTGTACCTTGTTAACTCATTACTAAAGGACAAAATTTTAGGTTTGTCCAAATCAAAAGCATTTGCAGACGACAAAATAAAAGTGACTGAAAATTTTAATTTTGTTTTGTGAAGGCTAGAAAACATTGGGGGAAAAGGAGAAAATGCTGGTTACCAGCATTTTCTCCTTTTCCCACAATGTTTTGTAAAGCCTTCTTTCTCAGGGGCATCAAGAGTAAGGATTGTGTGGTAATGGGTTAACAGAAATTATAAAGGGAAAGTGGTAACGGAAATATTCAGCACAAGGTTATGCAATAAAAGGGTAAAATTAGCCATAAATGGAAATCAAGCTGAAACATTATATGAGATTGAACTCTGTTGATGGGTTAAAGCAAGCTAACTTTAGATATTTTGTTGAATCAACACTTTCTCACAAATTCAGTGATAAATAAAATATCAATTTAACTCTTTACCCACAGGACAAATCTTCAGACTCGAACAAATTGAAAGCATTTGCAGATAACAAAATGTATAGATCAGATAATGATTTCAGTTTTTGGC
This sequence comes from Tridacna crocea, assembly GCA_943736015.1. Taxonomy (NCBI): domain Eukaryota; kingdom Metazoa; phylum Mollusca; class Bivalvia; order Cardiida; family Cardiidae; genus Tridacna; species Tridacna crocea. Next base: position 52,634,385 of record OX031065.1, read on the forward strand.
AGGGTAGAAAACATTGCGGAAAAAGAAGAAAAGAAGGGGCTGAAATTGTGGAAACTGTCCTTAACCCTTTCCCAAACAAGCCCTTGTTTTTACGTGTCTATAGAACAAGTCTTTTGAAAACACTGTGGGAAAAGGAGAAATTGCTCCTAACGAGCAATTTCTACTTTTCCAACAGTGTTTTCTACCCATTTGGAGAACTTTCTGCCATTTTTATCAAATTTGAAATTGTCGTCTGCAAACTCTTTCAGTTTGGAAGAGTCTAAAATTTGTCGTTTGTGAAAGGGTTAAAAGATTGAAAAACATTGCAGAAAATGTAGAAAATGATTGTTATGTTTTTTGCCACTCATAATGCTTTTAGTGGTCCTCAATTTTAGATTTAATTGTTAAACTATGAGATTGCTTAACCCTTTCCCAAACAATCCCTGGTTTTCACGACCCTGAAAAAGAAGCCTTTTGAAAACATCGTGGGAAAAGGAGAAAATGCTGGTAACCAGCATTTTCTCCTTTTCCCACATTGTTTTCTACCCCGGTAGAAACAAATTTCAATTTTTGAATTATGTTTATTTTGTCGTCTGCAAGTGCTTTCAATTTGGACCAGTCTAAAATTTTGTCGTTTGGTAAAGAGTTAATAAAGGGATTAGACATGGATGTATAATTTATTTTTGTTTTGTAGTAAACAAAGCTCCAAAGAAAAAGATTTCTGCTGAACAGTGTGGAGGAGAACTTGCTTTTTGAGATTCAGAAAGTCTTGCACAAGTAGTTGTGACCTGAAGTAGACAAAATTTTAGACTTAAATTTAGTCCAAGTTAAAGTTTAGGCTGCTAAGCCCCATTCACTATTTGCAGACAGTGTAGATCAAGATCAGAATTCACAGAATAGTGCAGTCTGATCTTAGACCTACACTGTCCAATAAGGAGATCCATTTCCTCCAAAATTTATTTAATACCTTACACAGAGCAATATCTGGATTTTTACCATCCTTTTTAAACTTTCATGTGTTTTATTTAGCAGATAGTCACTGTGACAGGATTCATTCCATTCCCACTGCTGACCATTTTTTTTTTGGCAGTGGATGTGTGGGAAAGTCGCCAGGAACTCAAGGATAGGTGCACTGGCTGCTGTAATATAACTGAAATAATGTTGAAAACTTTGTTTATCACCATACAATCAATCAATCAATCAATCAATCAATCAATCAATCGATCAATCAATCAATCAATCAACATTTTGGCTGATCTGGTTGAGAGACAAAGTTAGGACCAGATAATTATGAATTTTGTAGTTACGTCTTTGCATCACAGTTTTCAGGAAAACATCGTGATTTGTCCAGCACGATGCCTCTGTTCAATCTCAGTCCAGTTTGGAAACTTTTGCAGATTACATACAGCTTCAGTGAGACCCAATTAAATGATTTAGCTCATCTGTAAGAGGATAAAAAACACTGTTGGAAAAGAAGGACACAGTGCTTTCATAAGGCTTCTTTCTCGGGGCCATCAAAAGTCTGGGATGTGTAAAGGATTAAACCCAGACAATTTTTTAGTCAGCTGTATAAATAATGTGTGTGGGGGGATGTTTACTACTCTGAGATAGAAACCTTTTGAAAACATTGTGGAAAAAGGAGAAAATGCTGGTAACCAGCATTTTCTCCTTTTCCCACAATGTTTTCTACCCTGCTGGAAACAGATTTCAATTTTTGAGGTATGTTTATATCATTTGCAAGTGCTCACAATTTTGACCAGTCTAAAATTTTGTCGTTTGGTAATGGGTTAAAACAATCTGCTCTTAGAAGGCATTGAATGATGTCAAACTGGATAAGGAGTAAACGTTGTTAATTAAAAGGAGCATTATAATTAGTTTTTATGCCTACTGATTAGATCAGGATCAGACTGCAAAGAGGCGCAGTCTAATTATAAACTTTGACCAGAAAGTCTGCGAGTACTGACATTTTGCAAGAAAATGAAATAAAATTTTCGGTCCCTGTAAACAAATTTATTTATATGACAGCCATAGATTTAGTGAAGTGATGAATTTGTGAGATGAAAAGAATTTTCTTGTCATGATGTTTGACAGCTCTTTCATAATTATGTATATCATAACGTGGGAGATATTAGAGAGTTGATAAAAGTTGACAGGACAATTTGTTTGTATTAGCATTAGAAGGTCTACTGGATTTTTCTAACCCTTGTGTGACCTTGCTATGCTGTTTAACATTCTTTAACCCATTACTGCACAATCCCTACTTTGGATGCCCCTGAGAAAGAAGCCTAAAAAAAACATTGTGGGAAAAGGAGAAAATGCTGGTAACCAGCATTTTCACCTTTTCCCACAATGTTTTCTTCCCTTCACAAAACAAATTTCAAATTTTCAGTCACTTTTATTTTGTCGTCTGCAAATGCTTTCAATTTGGACCAGTCTAAAATATTGTCGTTTGGTAATGGGTTAACTCTTTACCGCACAACAAAACTTTAGACTGGTCCATATAGAAAGCATAATGCAGACAACAAAGGTATGAAAACATTGTGGGAAAAAGGGGAAAATGCTGGTATTTTAGCAGCATTTTCTCCACCTACAATGTTTTCAAAGGTTCTTATTTCCAAGGGTTATTAAATTGTGGGAATCTTTGGCAAGGGATAATACAGTGTAACTCTTTGCAACACAATCCTGAAATTGTAGTCTATAAATTCATCAGATTTGGACCAGTTTACATTTCCGTTTTGCAGTAAAGATTTAACTCTTTACCATACAATCCAGAGTTTTAACGACCTCTGAGGAAGAAACCTTTTGAAAACATTAAGGGAAAAGGAGAAAATGCTGGTAACCAGCATTTTCTCCTTTTCCCTCAATGTTTTCTTACCTATCAAAGACAAATGCTGTTATTTGAGACACATTTGAATAGTTGCCTGCAAATGCTTTCAATTTGGATAAGTCTACATTTTAATCGTGTGGTAAAGATTTAATATTTTCCTCTATACTGAAGGTCTTGCATGGCTCAGTGGTATAGTAAAGGGCTTAGAAGCTGGAGGATGGAGGTGTGAGCATCAGTGGAAGCACTGGATGTTTTTTTTATTTCAAACATCTTCTTCTCTGAAACTACCCATCCAAATTTGATGAAACTTCACAGAAATTATCCTTCCATGGTCCTCTTCAGAATTTATTGAAAAAAAATTGATTCCTTCAAAAACTTTGGTTACCATGGCAAAAAAACTGAAAAAAAAATTAACAGTTTTGAAAATCTTTTTCTCTGAAACCACAAGGCTTAGGGCTTCTAAATTTGGCGGGAGCTTTATCTAATGGGCCTTTAACAAGTTTATTTATATTATAGGCCTGGGGGTCAAAATTGGCTCCATCCCAGGGATCACAAGTTTAACATGGGCTTCCACATATAGTCGCCTAATTTCAACATTTAATCAGTCCGCCTGGGTGGCTCAGTTGTGAGCGTGTCGTACTCGTGACCTGGTGGTTTTGAGTTCGATACCCAGTTGAGGCAAAATTTTCTTTCTGGCTGTTTTTGCCTCTTGATCACCTCTGCTGAGGCATGTGAGAATAGTAGTCTGTGGCTTTGGAAAGAAGGTTGTGTTAGTACTGGTGTGAGAAAGCCAGGAAACATATGCGTCAAAAAATTCAACTGCCATGATACAACCTTAGCTTTGAATGGAATGGAATTTTTCTCTGAAAGGATAGATTATTATAGGAAAAGGAGCAGAATGTTTCCTCAAAGCAAGAGTAGATCAAAGATCTTACTGCACCTTTTTTGTGCAGTCTGATCTTAGTCTACACTGGCCCAAAGGGCAATGAAAAGTTCTGCATATGGTCTCAATTAAAGGTCAGTTTTAAGATTGAATTACATGGATTTCGTTCAGCTTTTCTTCTGGATATATGGTAATTAACCAGTAAAGAACCTTTCACAACAATAATTGCATTTGTGGCCAGAGTAGATCAAGATCAGGCCGCACAAAACATGCAGCCTGATCTTTGTTCTATACAGTCTATACTGTCACTTTGCTGAAACAATGTGGCCAAAAGCAGCCATCAGAGCATTTAGGTTATATTTTCTACAATGGTTTATAAGTTTATTCATGGCCTTCAGGGATAACATGATCTTTGTGTTTGGTGCATGCCCAATCTTATATCAAGGGTGAATGTCATTATTTTGATAAATGGCTTGTGTATGCTGCACAGAAGATAAAAGATAAAGAAAAAGAAGCAGAGTTCTGCAAGTGCAGGGAACCAGGATAGAAAACAGTGACTGATATAGTCTATATGATTTATTGAGCCCCCACTACCTCCATGACCAAATTTCCAGCAGATTACCATCTCTCTAACTCTTTACCATTAACAACAAAGTTGTAGACTGATTTAAATTGAAAGCATTTGCAGACGACAAACTGAATATGATTAACCCATTCCCAATTATGACAAAATTTTGGATTAGACCAAATTGAAAGCATTTGAGGATGGTATATGAAATGTAATGCAAATGGTGATTTTTGTATATGAAATGGTAGAAAACATTGTGGGAAAAGGATAAAATGCTGGTTACCAGCATTTTCTCCTTTTTCCACAATGTTTCCATAAGGCTTCTTTCACAGGGTTGTTAAAAGTCAGGATTATATGGGAAAGGGTTAACTTCCTCACCCTATGCTGAGCTCCAACAACTTGAGAAAAAGAGGTCGCTGCTTTGATCCCCAGCTAGGTCACTTTCCCAAACTAAAGTTTTATGACCCTAGGAAAGAAGCCTTTTGACAAGACTGTAGGGGAAGGGGAACATAGTGGTAATCAACATTTTCTCTTTTCCTACAATGTTTTCCATTCCATCACAGAAAAATCTTTCCATTTGATACATCATCCTCGGATACCCTGGGGTCTCCCTATTTGCTACGCTACATTGACCCCTGGGACAATTAATTGAATTTCCCTTGCTTTACCGCTGGCCGAATGCTGGCTTTGCATTGGTTCCATCATCATTTTGTGATGGGCGAGTGGACTGTATGCTATGACGTTTCGTATCGATTTTCGGCGGCTGATTCAAAGTTTTATTAGTCAGTTGTCCCAGGGGTCGATAATAGCGTAGCAAATAGGGAGACCCCGGGGTATCCGAGGATGTTGATACATATTTTTATATGATGTCTGCAAATGCTTGAATCTGGATTAGTCTTAAATTTTAGACAAGGTGAAAGCTTTATAAATTTGATCGGAAAAAGAGTTAAAACATGGAATTGTTCTGTAAAGGGTTAATGCTGAAGCTTTTTGTATTAAGTAACAGAAAGACACTTTTTTCTTTCAACTTTCTTTAGACTGTTTTGTCCCCCAACCATACAGATATTGAGTCTATGAGAAGAATGGCTTTGTTCCAATAATGGAAAGACTTCAACTCTTTTATCACACGATCCCGACTTTTAATGACCCTTGGAAAGAAACCCTTTGAAAACATTGTGGGAAAAGGAGAAAATGCTGGCTACCAGCATTTTCTCCTTTTCCCACAATGTTTTCTACCCTATCATAGACCGAAATCATCTTTTCAGCAGGAGTTGAATTGTCGTCTGCAAATGCTTTTAATTTAGTTTAGTCCAAAAGTTTGTCGTTTGGGAAAGGGTTAAGCTGAGCCTGAAACTTGAAGCTGAGCCTCTGTATAACCAAGCTTTGTGTGGTACAAAAAAAAATGAGAAAACCTGTATAGAAAACACATAAAGAATTTCTTGAGAAAATCCAAATCAGAGAAGATATCTAGAATATGAAGCTGGCTTCCTTGACAGGTCCCATAAATCTTGGGCGAAGAATTTTCTCTCATCTGCTGTACTTCTAAACAAGTTAACTATTTACCAGATAACAAATTCTGTCAGTCCAAACTGAGTCCCTCCATAAACAGCATTTTCTCCTTTTTCCACAATGTTTTCAAAAAATCTCTTTCCTTCCAGTCAACACAACTTAAGGGACTGTATGGAAAAGGAGTGAAAGCTGTCCTGCCTAGCATTCAGTCATATTAACCCTTTACTGCACAATCTCAACTTTTGACGACCCTGAGAAAGAAGCCTTTTGAAAACATTGTAGAAACCCAAAACAAATTTCCATTCTTCAGTCACCTTTAACCCTTTACTCCATAGATACTCATTTCTACGCACTGCTTGTAGGAGCCTTTGGAAAACATTGTGGCAAAAGGTGAAATTGCTTGTGACGAGCAATTTCACCTTTTGCCACAATGTTTTCTACACTATCAAAAGGTGTCATATACACATAAGAAACGGCTTTGTCCTTGCTTCTATTTAGGGTCAGTTATAGATACCATTGAAATGCCTTATGGGGTAAAGGGTTAAATTGTTATATGCTAATGCTTTGAATTTGGACTATCTAAAATTTTGTTGCTTGGTAAAGAGTTTAAAACATTCAGTCGATGCAGAATGAATGAGATAAAGAATGAAGCCCTTGAGCTGATGAGGAACCCTGTCATTTCTGCTAGCATAGCGCATAGATCTACTGTCAGGAGCCAGAGAGAGGGAGGGAAGCAACTGTCAAATATAACATACTGAGCATTCCCTGGTCCTGCACTACAGGTGTAATTAGCTCAGTGCACCACAGAAAAAACTTGAAACTGGGCAAAACTGAAAGCATCTGCAGAGTACAGTTTAGGTGCTACCGGTACTCAGATAATTAAATTTATCTATGAAAGTATGGAAAACATTGTGGGAAAAGGAGAAAATGCTGGTTACCAGCATTTTCTCCTTTTGCCCACAATGTTTTCAAAAGGCTTCTTTCTCAGGATCGTTAAAAGTCAGGACTGTGTGGTAAACAGTTAACCCATTACCAAACGACAATATTTTAGACGGGTCCAAATTGAAAGCATTTGCAGACGACAAAATAAAAATGACTGAAAATTTGATATTTGTTTTGGGAAGGCTTCTTTCTCAGGGACGTTAAAAGTCAGGATTGTGTGTTAAACAGTTAAACAAGATTGTTTTGTAATAAGGTTAAAAGAGAAATTGAAAAATGTTTTGTATTTGCAGCTGCCTCTCTTTCATCTGAATAAATAAAATGTTGTCTCACTTTTCCTCAAAGCATTCATTAATGATGCATTGTTCAGTCTCACAATAACTTAACCATTAACATAGAAAGTAAAAGTTGTTTAAGTTTTGAATGATCTTCATAGTTCTTGAAAATAGTTCTTGAAAATATACCATATTTGAAAATTGAGCATCATCTTATTACAAGAAATTTACTCTGTGTTTCTGCAGGATTTTATAGTACTATAATATCTTTCTTCTTTGTAACAATCTTTGCTGAAAGAATGTGGGGTATAGGTATTATGCTTTATCCACCAGTCCTTTCTGACCATCTGTCTGTCTGTCTGTTTGCCTGACAGTTTACTGGTTACCAGCATTTTCTCCTTTTCCCACATTGTTTACTAATTAAAGGCTTCTTTCTTAGGGTCGTTGAAAGTCGGGATTGCGTGTTTAAGGGTTAACTCTTTACCACTTGATCCCGAGTATTAATGATCCTAAAGAAGAAGCCCTTTGAAAATATTGTGGGGAGGAAAGGAGAAATGCTGGTTACCAGCATTTTCTCTTTTTTCCCACAATGTTTTCTGCTATATGAAAGACAGAAATCAATATTTGAGCCTTCAATTTGGTCTGGTTCAACATTTTGTCGTTTGGTAAAGAGTTCAGAGTGAAATATTACAATGGAGTGGAAGTGATTGATGATGAGGAAGCTTTTCATTTTCTTGTTAGATGTTAGTTGTGTAGAACCTATAATTACTGTCTTTGATTTCAGGGGCTCTTTTATCCTATTGTAGAACATGTTTATGAAACAAAGCATATAAAATTGTTTCTTTTATTGTATCTAATGGGTTGGAAAACACCTGGTGTTCTAGGGGAATTTTTTTCGTGGTGTTGTTTTTCTTTCTCTGTGGTCATGAAAGAAACACTGTGACTTGCATAGATATATGAAGTAATTCATGTTCAAAGAATAATAATCTTTGTATATCTTTGCTGCAGTTTCTTTTGACATATGATGGGAGTACTTAGTCCTTGTCTCATTAACGTTCTCATGGCTTCCCATAACAAAGGTTTATGTGAAAAAAAAAATTATTCAAGTAGAATCTATTAACCCTTTACTCCATAGATACTCATTTTGACATGTCAACAACATTAGCAGCTTTTGAAAACATTGTGGGAAAATGAGAAATTGCTCGTATTGAGCAATTACTCCTTTTCCAACAATGTTTTCCACTCAATAAGATATTTGTATAGATCCTCATTTGTCCATATTTTTGATATCACATCTTTATTTGCTGCTGAAATGGAAGAGCCTCAAATTGGTATACCAGGTAGTGTTAAACCTTTACTACACAATAGAACTTTAGACCTATCCAAATTGAAAGCATTTGCAGGCAATATTTTCATAGTGGCTCAGTTGACACATTTTTTCTTTGATAGAGAAGAAAACTTTGTTGGAAAAGGAGAAAATGCTGGTTATTAGCATTTTATCTTTTTCTCACAAAGTTTTCAAAATGCCTATTCTTCAGGGTTGTTAAAAGTCGTCTTTGTGTGGTAAAGGGTTAAGAAACAATTTTCCTTCTATTACAATTAATTGTTCAATAAATCACATTTGTGTGTTTTGAGGCACACTGAATAATCCATGAGGGAGATAGCCAGAGTGGTTTATTCATTGTGCCTCATAACTCAAAACATGGTTTATTTAAGAAATAATCTTCATTCTATCGTGGTATATCGTTCAATAAACCACAGTTGTGAGTTATGAGGCACAATAAATAATCTACGAGGGCGATAGCCCGAGTGGGTTATTCATTGCGCCTCATAACTCACAACGTGGTTTATTGAACAATATACCACGATAGAAGTGATTCTAACATGGCCAGTTCTTAATGAAAAGAAAACAAGTTCAAACTGAGAGTAAAAACAAACAAGTTCAAACTGAGAGTAAAAACACGGATGAAGATTATGTTCCATTGAATAACTCACTCATTGAATGACGTCACTCAATATAGGATGACGTCACTCTACATGGATTGTCGCAGATTTTACCACGTTTTCCTTGCACTGTGTTTATAGAGCCAAAGTCGCGTGTCATGTTAGAATGAATGATAAACCATGATAGAAAGAAGATTATTTCAATTCTAACATCACCAACTCTAGATGAAAGGAAAACAAGTTCATATGTTCATCTAAAAACTTGGATGAAGATTATTATTGCATTGCATAACTCGCATACTTTATACAAAGTGACGTCACTTGATATAGAATGACGTCACTCTTCATAGAATGACGTAGAGTTTACCACGCTTTTGTTGCATTGTGTTTATAGAGCCGAATTCACATGTCATATTAGAATTAACCCTTTACTCCATAGATACTCATTTCTACGCATTGCTTGTAGGAACCATTGGAAAACATTGTGGCAAAAGGTGAAATTGCTCGTGACGAGCAATTTCACCTTTTGCCACAATGTTTTCTACATTATCAAAATGTGTCATATACACATAAGAAACGACTTCATCCTTGCTGTTATTTAGGGTCAATTAGAGATAAAATAGAAATGCCTTATGGGTTAACTCATTACCACACGAGAATATTTTGGACTTGTCCAAATTGAAAGCATTTGCAGACGGCAAAATAAATGTGACTTAAAAATAGAAGTTTGTTCTGGGAAGGGTAGAAAACACTGTGGGAAAAGGAGAAAATGCTGTTTACCAGCATTTTCTCCTTTTCCCACAGTGTTTTCAAAAGGCTTCTTTCTCAGGGGCGTCAAAAGTAGGGATTGTGTGGTAATGGGTTAAAGGGTTATTGGTACCCCACAAATAGAATTTTGTTTTATGGCAATAGGTTGGTAATATTTTTGAATTTTCTTGTTTTCCAGGAGCTTTCAATATGCCTTGAAGAGAACAAAGATCACACAGACAGTGCAGACTCCACCAGTATTCCTCTAAAAGGTACGCATATGGTTTTGTTAGTGTGTTTTATTAGATTTGTGTGCATGTTGCACTCTCAAAAAGTAACAGCTTTCAACCATATTTCAGCCATATCACTGTAACAGCTTACTTTCTGTAGCTCTTAACCCATTACCACACACAATCCCTACTTTTGACACCCCTGAGAAAGAAGCCTTTGGAAAACATTGTGGGAAAAGGAGAAAATGCTGGCAGCATTTTCTCCTTTTCCCACGATGTTTTCTGCCCTTCACAAAACAAATTTCAAATTTTCAGTCACTTTTATTTTGTCGTCTGCAAATGCTTTCGATTTGAACAAACCTAAAATTTTGTCATTTGGTAATGAGTTAACCCTGTACCAGATGACAAAATATCAACCTTGTCCAAATTGAATGCTTTTGCAGATGACAATTTCATTGGGGCTTTAATGGTACAGATTTTCTTCTACTGGGTAGAAAACATGGTGGGAAAAGGAGAAAATGCTGGTTACCAGCATTTTCTCCTTTTCCCACAATGTTTTCAGAAGGCTTCCATCTCAGGGTCGTACAAACCAGGGATTCTCCTTTTCCCACTTTGTTTTTGAAAGGCTTCTCTCATTGCCATTGCAACAACAAATTTCAATTTTTCAGCCACATTCTATTTGTTGTCCCCAAATGCTTTCAGTTTGGACTAGTCTAAAGTTTTTGTCGTTTGGTAAAGAGTTAAATGTTCTGAGAGAATTGTCGATGTATGATCTGTAGGGATATAAGCATCATCAAAAGTGATTCAGAATTGAGTTAATTGAAACTTTAACCCTTTACCAATCAATCCCTACTTTTAACGACCCTGAGAAAGAAGCCCTTTGAAAACATTATGGGAAAAGGAGAAAATGCTGGAAACCAGCATTTTCTCCTTTTCCCATAATGTTTTCTAACTCTTCAAAACTGAATTTCAATTTTTGAGTCACATTTATGTTATCGTCTGTAAAGGCTTTCAATTTGGGCAAGTCTGAAATTTTGTTGTTTGGTAATGGGTTAATATACCATAAGCTTGTTCTGTTTTTCTATCATTGATTATGAATGAATAATGAATTATTCAATAGTAATGCTTTTACATTATCATCCCCTTGTGTAATTGAATGCTGTTTGGTATGCATATAAAATTTCCAAAAAAAAAAATCACATTTTTGTGAAGTTGATGAAATTTTCCTCTATATTTTTCATTGACACTTAATGACAATTACCTGCAAACACAGCAAACTTTTTCACATATCCAGTTTACAGACATTTTTCTGTTTTATGTATGCCAAGCGTGAAATTGTAATGTTTTAGTAATAACTTTGACCATTTTAACCCTTTCCCAAACAATCCCTGGTTTTTACGGGTCAGGAATAGAAGCCTTTTGAAAACAGTTTGTGGGAAAAGGAGAAAATGCTGGTAACCAGCATTTTCTCCTTTTCCCACAATGTTTTCTACCCTATCATATAGGAAAATGATCTTTTTAGCAACTGTTAATTTGTCATCTGCAAAATGCTCTCAATTTGGTCTGATCCAAAATTTGCCATTTGGGCAGGGTTAAATGATGCTTGGCACATCGGCAGGTTTTACTTTTCAATGAAAAAGTTAACTCAGTGTGATATCAGCATCCAGTGTACTTGGTTCTGCAAATAAAAAAGAAATTACAATATGGAAAATATGTGGTAACCAGCATTTTCTCCTTTTCCAACAGTGTTTTCTTCCCTCCCTATAACAAATTTCAATTTTCTAGTCACGTTCATGTTGTTGTCTGCAAATGCTTTCAATTTGGACCAGTCTAAAATTTTGTTGTCTGGTAAAGATTTAACCCTTTAACTCATTACCAAACGACAAAATTTTATGTTTGTCTAAATCGAAAGCATTTGCAGACGACAAATGAAAGTGACTGAAAAGTTGAAATTTGTTTTGTGAAGAATAGAAAACATTGTGGGAAAAGGAGAAAATGCTGGTTACCAGCATTTTCTCCTCTTCCTACAATATTTTCTTGAGTTTTTTTCCTTAGGGTCGTCAAAAGTAGGGACTGTGTGGTAATGGGTTAAAACACAAGAATATTTTAGAATTGTCCAAACTAGAATCATAAATTTTGCAGACAACAATTAAATGATACTCAAATAATCAGATTTGTATCAAAAAGGATAGAAAACATATTGGGAAAAGGGGAAAAAAATGAATAACAAGTAGCATCTGTTGTCCTCAAATGCTTTCAATACCCACACTTTTATGGTGTCTTACAGTAACAGAGTTCATCCAAATCTTCAGAAGTGTTCCTCTGACAAAACTAACCATTTACCAAACAATCCCATGTTTTAACCCCTTACCAAACAATACCTGGTTTGTAAAAACCTGAGATACAAGCTTTTGAAAACATTGTGGGAAAAGGAGAAAATGCTGGTAACCAGCATTTTCTTCTTTTCCCACATTGTTTTCTATCCTGTTGGAAACGAATTTTAATTTTTGAGTTACATTTATTTTGTCGTCTGCAAAATAATTTAATGCTTTCAATTTGGACAAGTCTAAAATTTTGTTGTGTGGTAAAGGGTTAATGACTATGAGGAAGACGGCTAAAAAACACTGTGCTAAATGGAGAGAATGCTTTCACAGCATATTTCTCTTTTCCACAATGTTTTCAATCATGTCAATTTCTATCCTTTTGAGTAGCACATTATATTTTTTGCCTTCAAATTCATTTCAAAAAAGTTTAAAAAAGTTCAAAGCTTAGGCTTCTAGGTCAACTTTTTTTACTCCGCACCACACTGCACCACAAGACAAAAATTTTGAACTACTTCAAACTCATCCCTTTTACCCATTACCAAACGACAAAAATTTAAACTGGTCCAAATTCAAAGGATTTGCAGATGACATTTTAATTAAATGTGACTGAAAGGATGATTTTTGTTTTTGACAGGGAAGAAAACATTGTGGGAAAAGGAGAAAATGCTTGTTACCAGCATTTTCTCCTTTTCCCACAATGTTTTCAAAAGCTTTCTCCTACAGGGTTGTTAAAAGTCAGGATTGTGTGGTAATGGGTTAACTCTTTCCCAACCGACAAAATTTTAGACTGGATCAAATTGAAAGCACTTGCAGACGACAAAATAAACTTAACTCAAAAGGCTTAATTTTAGACTGGTTCAAATTGAAAGCACTTGTAGACGACAAAATAAACTGAACTCAAAAGGCCTCTTTCACAGGGGTGTTACAAGTCTGGATTGTGTGGTAAAGAGTTAAGGGTAAATTAGCCTTGGATTGTTTAGCAAAGGTACAAACAGAAGTTTTATTCAGAGGAGGTAAAAAAACTGAACGCAGATCTTCAATGGATTCTCACTTCAGTACAAATTTTTTGATGTTATTTTTTTATTCCTACTGGGAATTCAATATGATTCATGGATAATGCAAAAGAAAAAAAAAAATCACTTGATAGATATGCAAAACAAAGTGTGTTCGCGGGCAGTTTTACAGTTTGATGTCTGTTTGATCTGCCGTTGCAAAATAGAGGATAAACAGAATATTTTCTCTGTAAGCTCATTTGAAGTGGTGGCTTTGATGTGCAATAAATTAGCTTTATACCAAGGGATATACAATAGTTGTATTGAATGATACATTGCATAACTCTGCCCTGTTTTAGATTTGTTTTGTGCACTTTTTGATACTCTGAAAGATTAAACTCTTTACCACACGAGAAAATTTTAGACTGGTCCAAATTGAAAGCATTTGTAGACGACAAAATAAAGGTGACTGAAAAATTGAAATTTGGTCTGGGAGGGGTAGAAAACACTGTGGGACAAGGAGAAAATGCTGGTCACCAGCATTTTCTCCTTTTTCCACAGTGTTTTCAAAAGGCTTCTTTCTCAGGGGTGTCAAAAGTAGGGATTGTGTGTTAATGGGTTAACTCTCTAGCTAGTGTCTCTGAGTTTTAACAACCTTGTGGAAGATGGGTTTTGAAAATATTATGAAAGAAAGAGAAAATTATGATAATTACAGTATATTTCCTTTTTCGGAATGTTTTCTTACTTGATGGAAGGCAAGTTTCATCCTTAGAGCTTGACTGAAATTGCTGTCGGCAGATGCCGTTAGTTTTGGGACAAGTCGAGTTTGGGCAAGTCTATTATTCTATTGTCATACGGAAAAGAGCTGAGGACTTGCTCTTTACCAAGCAACCCGCAGATTAACTTTCGACCAAATTTTAGATTTGTCCAAATCTAGAACAATTGAAGATTACAAATTAGATAATGTTCAATTGCTGGTATTTACTTTTTTAAATGGGAAAAAAATACCGTTGCTGGTTAGCAGCATTTTCTTCCTTCCCCACATTGATTTCACAAGATTTTCTTTTCTGGATGGCTATAAATCTCAGGGCTGTATTTTAACCCTTTACCCAAACAGCACAATTTTAGACTAGTCCAAATTGAAAGCACTTGCAGAGGACAAACTAAATGTAACTCTAAAATTGAATTTTGTTTCCAGCTGGGTAGAAAACATTATGGGAAAAGGAGAAAATGCTGGTTACCAGTTTTTTCTCCTTTTCCCACAATGTTTTCAAAAGGTTTCCGTCTCAGGGTCGTACAAATCAGGGATTGTTAGGTAAAGGATAAGATAAGATTAATGAAAACTTTTGAAATGAAAGGTCTAGTGCTTGGTATGGCTAAACTATTCACAAAAATTCAACATTAAGCCCTTTACTAAATGATCCCTGGTTTTTACGACCCTATGGAATTCACTCTTTGAAAACATTGTGGGAAAAGGAGAAAATGCTGGTAACCAGCATATTCTCCTTTCCCCATTATGTTTTCTACTCTTCTAAAGTTAAGTTTCAATTTTTGAGTCACAATTATTTTGTCGTCCGCTAATGCTTTGAAGGCATTTTGGACAAGTCTAAAATTTTGTTGTTTAGTAAAGAGTCAAAGTGGACGAAATTGAAAGCATTTACAGACTACAATGTCATGTTAAATGCAGCTGAAAGGATAATATCCTTCTTCGATGGGGTAAAAAATGTTGGGAAAAGAGTTTTCAAAAGTTCAGTCTCTTTCAGGCGCACGAAAACTTGGGATTGTGTGGTAAAGAGTTAAAACAAACCTTTGGAAACAGTGCCATTCCTATAATTATTGATAAAAATACTTGCAGCCTGTCATCCTCTATAATTTTGTAATATAAAACAACATCTAAAGGTGGAATTCCTCCTTTTCCCCCATACAGAAGGTGCATTTCAGGGTAATCAATGTATTCAGTTTTGGAAGCAATGTAGTTGGGGATAAAGTGCTTTAACTCTTTAACCCATTACCACACAATCCCTACTTATGACGCCCCTGAGAAAGAAGCCTTTTGAAAACACTGTGGGAAAAGGAGAAAATGCTGGTAACCAACAATTTCTCCTTTTCTCATAGTGTTTTCTACACTTCCCAGAACAAATTTCAATTTTGCAGTTACCTTTTTCGTCCGCAAATGCTTTCAATTTGAACAAGTCTAAAATATTGTTGTGTGGTAAAGAGTTAACAGACTATCCTGACTTCTAATGATCTTGTGAATTAATTGATTGATTGATTGTATGGTGTTAAACAACGTTTTCAACATTATTTCAGTTATTTTCGGGGTCGCCAGTGCACCTGTTCATGCATTCCTGGCGTGTCTTTTACCAGTTACTGTACTTCACAATTTGTTTTTTCCAAGCCACTGGCTGCTTCGTTGAAACAATGGTCAGCGGTGGGAGAGGAATGGATCCTCAGTGGCAGTGACTATCATCAATTCTTGGAAAGAAATTGGCCGAGCAAGGGGTCGTAGCCGTGTTCTCAAGTTCTGCACACTGAGCTACCGGGGCTTTGTGACCCTGGTAAGAGAGCCATTTAAAAACAGTGTGGGTAAAGGAGAAATGCTGGTAACCACACTCACGGTTTTCTACCTAATTCCACACAATTTCATCATGTGAGTCTGATTTAATTTGCTGTCTGCAAATGCTTTCACTTTGGGTAAATCTTAATTTTGGTTGTTTGGTAAAGAGTTAATTGACAAAGGGTCCTTTATCCGTTCCCAAACGACAAGATTTTAGACTGGTCCAAATTCAAAGTGCTTGCAGACAACAAAATAAATGTAACTTAAAAATTGAAATTTGTTTCCAGCTGGGTAGAAAACATTGTGGGAAAAAGAGAAAATGGTGGTTACCAGCGTTTTCTCCTTTTCCAATAATGTTTTCAAAAGGCTTCTATCTCGAAGTCGTAAAAAGCAGGTATTGTTTGGTAAAGGGGTAATCGAAAGTTTAAGGTCCAGATAGTTCTTCTGAAGGATGTCAATTTATGCTATAAAGCTCTTTACTGATTTAATGTGCTTATCTATAATATTCTTTTAGCTCACCTTAGCACAAAGTATTCAAAGTGAGCTTTTGCAATGGAGCCCTGTCTATCATCAAGGTTTTAGCAATTACCTTGTGTGCTTTCCAGGGGCATCACTTTTGGTCCATTACTCATGGAACTTTGTCAAAATGTTTGTCTTGATAAGTTCAAGGGTCATGTTGGGTCAGAAAACAGGTAGGTCACCTGGTCATACCTTAGAAAACCTTTTGTGCACTCTAGACGCCTCTTTTTCAGTCTAATACTCGTGAAACGTGGTCAGAATGTGTTTCTCTAGATTTAAAATGGTGGCATAGAGTGAAAAAACTAGGTCAACAGGTCAATTTTTGAGAAAACCTGTGTGCACTCTTAGAAGGTTTGTCTTTGCGATATCTCAAAAAGTTTTGAAAATGAGTCTTGTCTTGTCAAAAAGTAGGTCATCGTTTCAAATCTTAGAATGACCTTGTGTGCACTCCATAGGCCACATTTTTGGGCTAGCACTCAAGAATCGTGGTCAGAATGTTGGTATTGATATCTTACATGTCGGGTACAAAAATTGGTCACAGGAACAAATTATAGGAAAACCATCATTGTGTTCACTCTTAAGATGCCCAATTTTCAGTTTGATACTTATAAAACTTTGTCAGAATGTTCATCTTGAAGATATTCTCAGACAAGATTGAAATTGGGTCTCATCAGATCACAGAGTAGGTCACTGGGACCATTCTTGGAAAAACTCTAGTGTGCACTTCAGAGGCAATCTTTTACAATCAGGAAGTTGATCAGAATGTTTGTCTTGATAACATCTGAGACAAGTTTAAAAATAGGTCACTTATGACAAAAAAGGAGGTTTGGACAAATTTCAGAAAAAAGCTTGTGTTCTAGAGGCCACATTTTCAGCCTCAGATACTCATGAAAGTTGGTCAGAATGTTTGTCTTGATGACAGAGGAGTTTGAAATTAAGCTACATTGGGTCAAAAAGTAGGCCAGCATTTCTCCTTGTCCCACAATGTTTCTGTAGGCTCTTTTGTCTCTATTCCCTCAGCTAATCATTTCCTCAGCTAACACAGCTAAGACAGTAGCTCTTGCACGCTCCATTATGACAATGTATTTCATTTCGATATGGTTCAGAACAGTGTTCCGAACATGCCCCATTTACAACATTACGTCTGGAACAGTGTATTGTGTTCTGAAATATTCTAGAACAGCATTGCAGAACACAGAACATTGTGCCAGAACAGGTGAAAGGAATATGCCTTTAGTGACCAGCACATCTTGATCTATTCACCAACCATTCTTAAGAATATTCTTAGTCTTGGTCCCCAAGATTTTCTAAATTTGTAAGTAACACAACTTCTGATTGGCTAAACCGAATGGTTTGGCCAATCAGAAGTTTTGTTACTTTCAAATATCCTAAGAAAATCTGGAGAATAAGACAAAATACCAAAATTTTCGTAAGAATGGTTGGTGAATACGCCAGCCCTGATCTGTCATCCACAAATCCTTTCAAATTGAGCCAGTCAAATAATTTGATGTTTGGTAAAGAGTTAAAACTGGGGATTGTGTGGTAATGGTATATGGACATTTTCAAAGTTGTCTGCTACAAGTTTGTTTCAGGTTGAAATGACGAATGATTGAAGCTGCCAAGCTCTTTGGCATCAATAGATCTAAGCATAAGAGCTTCTACCCTTTGATGTTTCTTTTTATCTTCTTTGGGTGTAGTGCTATTCCCTAGTCCTTTTGTAGTTTGAAAAAAATCCTTTTGGGCTATTTATTTCCTTTTTCATCTTTTTATACGCTTGGGTATTTCCTCTTTACCCTGTTTTGTTTGTTTTATGTTCCTGCAACCTGTATGGGAAGCATTTACATGAAAATGGTTATGCTTGTTTGATACCTTTAGCCATCAAAATGTAATTTAGCCCTGCACTTTTTGGACAGATTGCAGCTGTGAAGAACTTTCTATACTCCCAAAAACGAATGTTTTGGGGGAGTATTCTTGTCAATCAGCCTGTCTTTCTGTCAAAGCGATTGCGGTGGTATTAACTCTTTACCACACAAGAAAATTTTAGACTGGTCCAAATTGAATGCATTTGCAGACGACAAAATAAATGCTACTCAAAAATTGAAATTTGTTTCCATCAGGATAGAAAACATTGTGGGAAAAGGAGAAAATGCTGGTTACCAGCATTTTCTCCTTTTCCCACAATGTTTTCAAAAGTCCATTTTCTCAGGGTCGTTAAAAGTCGGGATTGTGTAGTAAAGGGTTAAGTCACATTCATTGACAGCTCTAGGCTATTTTCTCTGTAATCCTTGGAAAAGTGTATAAGCTACGACTCAACATCAGTGCAACTGTTCAGGTACCCTGACCCTCATGGGTAAGGTGTAACTTGGATATGAGAACTAGGCACAATATTATAATTCAGGCCACTTTTCCATTCAAGGGATTTTTATCTCCAATTGTTGCAGTATGGTAGTTGTTCAATGTTTTTTCCAGTGAGTTTTGGTAGTGTTGAGACTTGATCAGAATGCATCTTCTGTACATTCTGATCTTGATCAGCAGTGTCTACAAAAGAAGTTATTAATGGAACAAATTTACATGAAATGATTGACCTCTATTACCTTACATTACTTGCCTGAATTATGGTACTGTACACCTTACCTTGCGGCTAATGTCTTCTGAATATGGAACCTTGAACAAATCTCAACTGTATGTGAGGTGTACAGAATTATCCTGCCTTTGAAGAATATTTAGAATATCTAAAATAAACAGGATTTTGTTGGTTTAACCCTTTCCCAAACAGCATATTTTGGACCAGACCAAATTGAAAGCATTTTGCAGGTGACAAATTAACAGTTGCTAAAAAGATTATTTTTCTATATGACAAGGTGGAAAACACTGTGGGAAAAGGAGAAAATGCTGGTTACCAGCATTTTCTCCTTTTCCCACAATGTTTTCAAAAGGCTTCTATTCCTGACCCGTAAAAACCAGGGATTGTTTGGGAAAGGTTTAAGTTTGTACATGTAAAACATGGCAGGTGAAACTGATCTAAGAGGCACTTTCTTTGCAGTCTGGTCATGATCTATAGATCTTACTTTGACTATTGCACTGAAAGGGTCAAACCCAACATTTATCATTAATAGAATTTCCATACCAATAATAGGTCATGATAAAGTTGTTTTTGTCTTTATCTTATTTTAGTTGAGTTACCTCCCATGAAGACAGAAACTGACGCAAGCAAGGTGTTTGTGTTTGACCATAATGATGACCCAGAAAAGGGGGAGAAAGAACAGGAGACAAAACTTAACATAGAGGTAAGACAATTTCTATGTTACATTGAAGTTACCACCCAACATTTTAGACTTGTTACAAATATACATTGTTCAATTATTTCCTAAATTAATCATGTGTTAGGCAGTCAAGATGGGTAGGAAGGGGGAATTACTCTTATAAGATATGCATACAATGAAAATTGTAGAAAGCTAGCATGCAGAGATACTCTATATACCTTTGCATGCTTAAGACCTGGTGTTTGGTAAATAAGTCTTTCCGGAACAATAAAATCTGTACTTCTCCAAAGTCAGAGTATTTGTAGATGATAATTAATGTACCCAAAATTATAGGAATTCTATATGAAAGTGTAGAAAACCATGTGGGAAAAGGAGGAAATTCTAGTTACCTACATTTCCTCCTTCCCCACAAGGCTTTCAAAAGCCTTACCTTTCAGCATATTAACTCCTTTACCAAAGAACAAAGTTATAGACTGGTCCAAAATAAAAGCATTGGAGATGTCAAAATAAAAAGACTAGAAATTTCAAACTTGTATCAAAGAGAAAAGAAAGCATTGTGGGAAAAGGAGAAAATGCTGGTTCCCAGCATATATTATTCTCCTTTTCCCACTATGTTTTAAAAAGGCTTTTATCTCAGGGTCATCAAAAGTTGGTATTGTGTGGTAAAGAATTAAAAGTTTGGATTGTGTGGTATACTGGTGAAGGTGGGTAGATTTTGAATCATTTGCCTTCTCTGGGACACAACTCATGCTGGTTTAGTATTGATATTGTATTGATTAAAAGATACGTTTTACTGTACTTTTCTGGCAAAAACTTCAGATAACTATTAGATGATAATTCATATACATTTCTGAAAGTTGATAAGCAAGGATTTGGGTTAAAATCTGCCAGAGACAAAAAGCTTTTCTTGTAGAGTGTTTGGTTTGTTTTTTTTCTTTCTGTAAGATATAAGCTGTTAAAAGGAAAGATTATGTTATGCTATGGTATAAAATAAAGATTTTACTGTAGTACTATTGAAAGATGCCTGCTTTGTCTTCATAAGAAAAAAAAACTGTCTGTAAGAGATAAAGGGTCAAATCTCAAGGGAAAGTGCTAATGATACTGAAAAAGTGGGGGCTTGTAATCAAAGAAACATCAAAGAAATTTTGCTTTCATTATTAAAAACCTCATGAAAATGTAAACAATCGGCACATCCATGAAGCATTTTCTTTGGAGTAAGAGAGAACTGTTTAATGCTTTTCGAAGCAATTATATCCTAAGGAAGAGGCTTTTGAAAACATTATGGGAAAAGGAGAAAATGCTGGTAACCAGCATTTTCTCCTTTTTCCACAATGTTTTCTACTCTTTCACAGAAAGTCTCATTATTGAAGCCATATACGTTTTATTGTCTGCAAATGCTTTCAATTTACAGTTCTTAAGTGTTGTTGTGTGATAAAGAATGAAAGAGAATCATGAAAGATTTGTCTTCTCTTTTATGCTGATTGGTTGTTTTTCATCTAAAAAAGCTTTGATATTCTTAAAAGAGTTGAACATTGTTTCAAGGAGCACAACATGCACAGACAGAGGCTATTGTCTCTTGTTCACCTGAGTACAAATTATCCTGAGTAGCACTTGTTCTAGGTACAAATTGTCCTGGGTACGAAGTTGTTCTAGTGACATTAATTGTCCTAGGTACTAATTGTCCTATGTATAAAACTGATTATCCTGAGTAGCAGTAACTGTTGTCCTAGGTACAAATTGCCTGGTGACTACCAAATTGTCCTATTGATTATCCTGATTAGTAGTAACTCACTATAGATACAAATCATCCTGGGTTCCAAATTGTTGGGTACAAGTCCTGTTACCCAAATGTGAGATGTCAAATTGCTAAGATCAATGTATGTTAACATTTGGGCTTCTGTGAGTATTCTACAGACAATTACCTTGGCAAGGCCTTTGATATTTTGTTTATAGCAGTGCATCCTCGGATACCCCGGGGTCTCCCTATTTACTACGCTACATCGACCCCTGGGACAATTGACTAATAAAACTTTGAATCAGCCGCCGAAAATCGATATGAAACGTCATAGCGTACAGCCCACTCACCCATCACAAAATGATGATGGAACCAATGAAAAGCCAGCATTCGGCCAGCGGTAAAGCGAGGGAAATTCAACTAATTGTCCTAGGGGTCGATGTAGCATAGCAAATAGGGAGACCCTGGGGTATCCGAGGATGATAGCATTGTATATTGGTTCTATATTAGAGGTTGTCACATCGTGTCCATAGGCTCAAAATGAGTGAGGTTTAAAATAGAGGTTAACCCTTTACTCCATAGATACTCATTTTGACGCATCAACAACAGACAGCTTTTGAAAACATTGTGAGAAAAGGAGAAATTGCTCGTAACGAGCAATTTCTCCTTTTCCCACAATGTTTTCCATTCAATCAGATATTTGTATTCTCATTTGTCCATATTTTTGACATCATTATCTTTATTTGCTGCTGAAATGGAAAAGTCTCAAAATGGCATATCAGGTAACGGGTTAAGGTGTGGAAAACCTCTTAGAAAATCCTTGAAATATGAAAGACAAAAATATAGGAACACTCCGACAGTTGAACATCACTGATAAAGGCAAATGGTGAACTGAAAGGTTAATGCTCTTGTCAGGTAGAAAAACTTGGGCATCATAAGAAGAGTGTTGAAATTCCGAGGGCTTTACTGTAGTTCTCAACTTGAAGTATAAATAATTACTGAGAGTACTTTGTTCCTTTGAAGAGAAATTTGCTTTACTGGTATGGAATAAAGTTCTATCCTGTTTGCAGTTATGATCAATGCTTTCTAATGCCACTTTAGAGTGCCTTTCATCAGGAATAGAAAATAGTATTTGAGGTGGAGCAAGATTAATTCTTGGTGAATATTTCTTCAGTTTTAATTGTAACGGCCTATAATGTAATGGTTTAAGAGCTCATATTGATGAGTGATGTGTAGGCGGCTCGATGGCTCGGTCAGTAGAGCACTCGCCATGTAAGCGAGGGATTATCAAATTTAGTTAATTTTTCGTAGTATGTCGTACAGGAGATATGAAGGTGACCAAAGAGTATATATATTTTTTCTTTGGTGAAAAGTTTTTGAGGCACTATTCGTGGTTTATTAAATTTAGTTGATTTTTCATACTTTGTAATACAGCAGTTATGAAGGTGACCAATTTAGAAGTACAGATTTTTTTTATTTCTTTGGTGAAAAGTCATTGACAAGAAGGCACTCTTTGTGGCTTATCAAATTTAGTTGATTTTTCATATTAACTATGTAATACAGCAGGTATGAAGGTAATGTGATGAATACATTCTCTATAGAATGTATAGTTCAAGTTGATATGCATGTACATGTATACATAAGAAAACAGTTGTTTGGAGCATTCTTCTTTTGCCACTATGTTTCAAATAGAAAAAAGCCATGAAAATGGCATTTTCTGTCAGTAGAAAAAGGACTGATTTATACTTTTATCCATTCAAGACTGTTGGTCATTGTATCTCTCAATATATTGGACCATTATATGAAGCTTAGATAAAACTTCACTTTCAGTGTGGTCTGATCTTGATCTATACTGAGTGTAGAAGCTCTGAATATTGTTCATAACATACTCTGAGAAACTAGGAAATACCTGTAATGAGAAATCCAGAAACAGCATTGACTGATTCTTTTTGATCCAATTTGGCAGCACTGCTAAACTCTTTACCACAGGATTTTGTGGGAAAGAGTAAAGTGACTTTTGATGTAACAATTTACATTACGGTGGTTAAAAATAGGGATAGTGTTATGAGGGTTAAATTTCCCATGGATATGACTCCACAATATGAAATATTTCAGCAGGGTCCAAAAAATCCACTTGTCCTCTAGTCCTCACAAGTAAAAATTTGGTGAGGGAAAGACTTAGTGGATTATTCTTCTTTGTTGAACTGTAGGACAAGTACAAAATGGCAGGAGGACAAGTAAGAATTCTGAAAAATTTTGGACCCTAGTCGCAGTCATTGTAGGATATTTAGGTTTGAGAATAAATGATATGTGTGTACTTTATAATGAAGATCTGGAAGTTTATGACCAGATTTTTTTGCATAAAACCCCTTCACTATGGACATGTGAATTACTGAAAGTGACTGTTATTTTTCTGTACCAGAATTTTTTCCTTTTACACAGAGTTTTCAAAGGCCTTCTTCCTGACAGTAAGTTAAAACTAAGGGTCGTGTGGTAAAGTTTAATACTTTGGTCATGTTCTCATTTACAAGGATTGTTTAACTCATTACCAAACGACAATATTTTAGACTTGTCCAAATCGAAAGCATTTGCAGACGACAAAATAAAAGTGACTGAAAATTTGAAATTTGTTCTTGGAAGGGTAGAAAACAGTTGTTGGAAAAAGAGAAAATGCTGGTTACCAGCATTTTCTCCTTTTCCTACAGTGTTTTCAAAAGGCTTCTATCCCAGGGTTGTAAAAACCAGGGATTGTTTGGTTAAGGGTTAAGTCATCTGTCACCAAAACCATTCTTGAGATCTAGAAAAAGGAAATTCTTCAAGTTCTGGCATGGAATTCATAGACACTGTATCAAATAATTCTATGCTTTTATACACCTGAAGGATCATATAACGTTACGGCCTTGGATGTCTGTGTGCAGCTCCTCCTACTATACAGTTTCCATCAAACTTACCACAATGAATCTTTATGATGTGTAGTTTTAAAATTTGGATCTCTGTCATCCTTCTAGATTTTAACCCATTTCACTCATACAAGCCACTTTGGGCATATATGCACCACTCTGTGCAGCTCTTGTTAGACCATTATGTAAGAAGGCTTTTGAAAATGCCACTTATCAGCATTTTCAAGTGTCTGTTCTTCCTGGTTGAGGATTTATCTGCCCTTGAACTTGGCACTTTTTTCCGTCAAAGCACTGGTGGGGGTGTTATTTAGTCACATTAAGTGACAGTTGTAATTTCAGCTACACTTAAAATTGTCATCTGTAAGATTTAATGCTTTTAATTTGGCAGAGTCCATACTTTGCTCATGTGATAAAAAGTTACAACAAATCCTGTCTAAAATCTGAGCCATTTTCTATCTGATGCATACAGATAGTTTCATATTGGTTTCATATTGGATACGATCAGAATTTTGTATTCTGCTGAAGAATTTTCCATATTTTTCATCTTTAAATCTTGAGTTAATGTCTTATGTACAGGGATGTTCAAAGTCAAGGTTAGCAATCCTTTATATAGAAAAAGTAAGGTCCACACCTGACACTTATGAGGCTGTTGTTTTGCCATGTGAAAATCTAGGTCATGCATATTTAGTGCTTTTAAAGTTCGAGATACTAGGAGCTTTATTTCTAAATTTGCAGGGGTCCCAATTGGCCCCAATTGGTGTGGTAAAGTGTTTCATTGTGATAATTATGGTGGGCTTGGGTTTGAGCTGCACTGGATCCACTGGGTTTTCATTTGAATCTCCAACTCCTGCCCAGTACTGATGAAATCAAGGAATTCACACTAATATGATAGCTGTCGCCGTGATCGTTCTGATATAATGTTGGAAGCAGTATAAAACACTTTCAATAAATTCATTCCGAGTTTATAGCACAAATTCAAGTTCTTCCAATATCTCAGTACTTTGAATTTTTTCCTGTGTTAGATCAGCCAAAATGTCAAAGTGAAGAGGGGAAGGTATTTACCTTTGGGATTTCTGTAATGTCGATTGACTCGGTAGATAATGGGTCTGCAAAAGTCATTCAGAAATATGAGACAATTCATCCAAATAGTCCAATTATCTTTCATTTCTGATCCATGCAAACCGCACTTCAATTCTATCTCATGTCTGTGTACCACACAATCCAGAGTTAACCCTTTCCCAAACAACAAAATTTAAGACTGGTCCAAGTTGAAAGAACATGCAGGCTAGAAAATAACTGCAACTCATTAGAATTGAAATTTGTTTTCCAGCAGGGGCAGAAAACATTGTGGGAAAAGGAGACAATGCTGGTTACCAGCATTGTCTCCTTTTCCCATAATGTTTTCATTAGGCTTCTATCTCAGGGTCATAAAAACTAGGGATTGTTTGGTAAAGGGTTAAAACAACACTGAAAGAGAAGACTTTTTAAAGCATTGTAAGAAAGGGAAAAATGCTGGAAACTTGCATTTTTACCTTTTCTCACAATGTTTTTACTCTATCAAAGACAGAAATTTTCTTTCGAGTTTTGAATGATTGTTGCCTAAAAAATGCTTTAAAATCTATCCTGTTCAAGATTTTTGTATTTTGTAAGGAGATATTATAAAATTAATGTGCTGTTGGCCCTGAACATTGGTAGTGTATAAGGGTAAATACAATATGGGACTGTGCCTTTGAGAGATTAACCCGTTACCACACAAGCCCTACTTTTGATGCCCTTGAGAAAGAAACCTTTTGAAAACACTGTAGGAAAAGGAGAAAATGCTGGTAACCAGCATTTTCTCCTTTTCCCACAGTGTTTTCTACCCTTCCCAGAACAAATTTCCATTTTTCAGTCACCTTTATTTTGTCGTCTGCAAATGCTTTCAATTTGGACCAGTCTAAAATTTTCTTGTGTGGTAATGGGTTAAAGGTGTTGTCTATGGCACAGTGAGGTAGAGCTTTGGCCTTGTAACCATAAGGTCCTGAAATCGATACCCGGAAGTGGGTGTCAACTTCGGTATCTTGCATTGGCCCACACATTTGGCGTGAGTATTGGTGTAGTTCCCAGGAAGCAGAATCAGAGAGATGATCAGTATACGTTGTAAGAATTTGTTTCTCAATTGATGTGAAATATTTATGTTTAAACTAATAAACTAAAGTAAGAGATTAGCGAGAATTTATTACTGTAGTACTCATTCTTGTTTCACAGAGGTGACTGAACATGGCTTGAAGTTCAAACATACAATTGGAAGGAGAAAATCAACGGCATGATTTCATGAATAGGCCTTTAATTACTACACAATAACAACTTTAAACGACCCTGAGGACAAGGCCTTTTGAAAACCTTGTGGGAAAAGGAGAAAATGCTGGTTACCAGCATTTTCTCCTTTTCCTACAAAGTTTTCTACTCTATCAAAGAAAAAATGCATCATTTGAGCCACTATGGAATTACTGTCTGCAAATGCTTTCGAGTTTGATAGGTGTAAAGTTCTGCTGTGTGGTAAACTTTAAAACCAATCTTAGAATTGTCCAAATTGAAAGCATATGGAGAAGATGAAATAGATGTGACTCAGAAACTGAAATTTGTTTCTGGAAGGTTAGAAAATATTGTGGGAAAAAGAGAAAATGTTGTTAACCAATTTGGACATGGCTAAAATTTTGTCATCTGGTAAAGGGTTGAATGTGAATTGATGGCCTGCTGAATTACTGTGCATGCTGTTTTCAGACATAAACAACAAAATATGTGCTGATGACATTTAACTCTTTACCAAACCCTAATATTTTAGACTGTTTCAAATTGAAAGGATTTTCAGACGACAAATTAAAGATGGCTCAAAGGCAGAAAATTTGTCCTTGATTGATTGTAGAACGTTTTGGGAAAAGGAAAAAATGCTGGTTACCAGCAGAACATTGTGGGAAAAGGAGGAAATACTTTTACCAGAATTTTTCCTGTCTTCCATAATTTTTTCGAAAAGCTTAAACTGGATTGTGTGGTAAAGACTGTTTTCACTGTACCAAACAATCCAGAGTTAATAATGATCTTGAGAAACAAAACTTTTGAAAGTATTGTTGGAAAAGGAGAAAATTTTGGTAACCAGGAGAAAGTTCTGTTGACCAGCATGTTATTCTTTTCCCACAGTATTGTCATGAGCTTTCTTCCTGAGGGTTAAGAGGGAATTGTTTCGTATTTAAGGGCTAAAGGTGATCTATCACCTGGTCGAAAATGTCTTTTGAGGGTGGGGTAATGTGTGAGCCCTTTCCCACACAATCCTAGCATTTTATTCTTTTCCCAAAATGTTTTCTGCCTCTTTAGTGACAAACTCCACTTTTAGCCACATTTAATCTTTACCTCGCAATTCCCACTTTTAACTACCTTTACCCATTACCACACAATCCCTACTTTTGACACGCCTGAGAAAGAAGCCTTTTGAAAACACTATGGGAAAATGAGAAAATGCCGGTAACCAGCATTTTCTCTTTTTCCCACAATGTTTTCTACCCTTCCCAAAACAAATTCCAAATTTTCAGCCACTTTTATTTTGCCGTCTGCAAATACTTTCGATTTGGACAGACCTAAAATTTTGTCCTTTGGTAATGAGTTAAGAACTTAGAAACTTTTAGAAAATATTGTGGGAAAAGGAGAAAATGCTGTTTATCATCATTTCCTCTTTTCCCAACATTGTTTTCAAACCTTACCAACTAAAAGTTCCATTGTGAATCACATTTATTTTGTAAAGTGTCTGCAAATACTTTTAACCCTTTCCCAAACGACAAACTTTTGGACTAGACCAGACTGAAAGCATTTGCAGACGACAATTCAACTCTTGCTGAAAAGATGATTTCTGACTATGATAGGGTAGAAAACATTTTGGGAAAAGGAGAAAATGCTGGTTACCAGCATTTTCTCCTTTTCCCACATTGTTTTCAAAAGGCTACTATTCCAGACCCGTAAAAACCAGGGATTGTTTGGGAAAAGGAAAAATTGGACAAGCTTACAATCTTGTCCTTTGGTGAAGAGCTAAATTTCTAGTCTGCAAATGCTTTGAATTTGGGCCTTTCTATTATGTTGTTGTTTGAAAAAGAGTGAGCAAACGTCAAGGAGGCAATTTGCTGGCTATGTTTAGGAGGCAAAACTGAATCATTTATAGGTGAAAATCTCATGAGAAATCTTTTACAGAAAAATGGAATTGAATATTCATGAGTCAAAGTTGACAGGAAAATAATGATGTTGTCACCTATTGATAGGAAACTAAATTATGCAAATACGACCCTAAATAAAGTGGTGGCAGCCATCTTTTTTGCTTGGCACCTGGAGCTTTTGATCATTATCAGATTTCAAAATGTTTATTTGTCCATGTTCAAAACCTTTGCTAATGGAGAATTAACCCATTACCACACAATCCCTACTTGACGCCCCTGAGAAAGAAGCCTTTTGAAAACACTTTGGGAAAAGGAGAAAATGCTGGTAACCAGCATTTTCTCCTTTTCCTACAGTGTTTTCTACCCTTCCCAGAATAAATTTCAATTTTTCAGTCACCTTTATTTTGTCGTCTGCAAATGCTTTCAATTTGAACCAGTCTAAAATTTTGTGGTGTGGTAAAGAGTTAACTCATTACCAAACATCAATATTCTAGACTCGTCCAAATCGAAAGCATTTGCAAACAACAACATAAAAGTGACCGAAAATTTGAAATTTGTTTTGTGGAGGGTAGAAAACATTGTGGGAAAAGGAGAAAATGCTGGTTACCAGCATTTTCTCCTTTTCCCACAATGTTTTCCAAAGGCTTCTTTCTCAGGGGCATCAAAAGTAGGGATTGTGTGGTACTTTTAAGTGTTAAATGTATCTCACATACAATGTTATTCATCTCTTAGAGGTAAGAAAACATAGGGAGAAAAGAAGAAAGTGCAGATTTCCAAACCGATACTTTCTTACCAGATGACTTAACTGACTTTACCAAACAAGAAATTTATAGAATGGTCCAAATTTAAGGCATTTTCAGATGACGAAATAGGAAAAATTGAAATTTGATTTGGGAAGGGTAGAAAACATTGCGGGAAAAGGAGAAAATGCTGATTACCAGCATTTTCTCCTCTTCCCACAATATTTTCAAAAGGCTTTTTTCTCAGGGTCGTTTAAAGTTGGGATTGAATGGTAAAGAGTTAATAATATAAGACTGGTCAAAATTGAAAGAGCATTCTGCAGACATCAAGTTGAAAGTGGGTCGGTCAAAGGATGATATCTGTCTCGATAGTGTATTCCTCCTTCACCCACAGTGTTTTATACCCTTTCCAAAACCAATTTCAAATTTTGAGTAATTTATTTCGTCGTTCATTTTGGACATTTCTAAAATTTTGTCGTGGGTGAAGAGTTCAGCTGATGAGGAAATTCAGGTTTGATCCTGCCATTGTGACAGTTCATCTGTAGTGTCTTTGAGGAAAACCACACTTTCCTCAGTTTGAGGAAACTGAGGTGAGTTATGGATTGTGAGCTGGGGCCATTCAATATGCCTGACTATTGAAAGTTGTGTAAGTTGCCATTCAATAAGAATCTTCTCCCATAACCATAGGCGTAACTTCTATTACACACACCACGCATGTGCGTAATGTAGAAAAATCGAAAACCGGTTGTAGGTTTTCACATATTTTTCAGTTTGGACATTTTCTTAAACAGCCAAGATCAGAAATATATTGATTTTATGGCTCCGATTACATTCGGCCGATTCCTAATTGCTCATGTCGAATGGCGTCAAAAAAGGCGTGCATATGATTTACTTTTTCCTGGTTTAATGCCTATGATAACTGTTCAGAAAAAGCTGTTGATAGCAATGTAAAGCCTTGGTCACACCAAACTAATGGATGAGTAATGAATAAAAAAAAAATTATCTGTTTGTGTCCGTTCATATCTGCTACTTGTCTGGCGATGTCCAGTGATGTCCAGTTATGTCCGTTCCATCTGCTGTGAAGTTTTGATCATGTTTAAAATTTCCAATGGACAGAACGGATAGAGATAACTAGATGTCCCTGGGGGACTGGGAAGACTGACATTGGCTTATTATACTTTTCGCAGATGCATCAAGCCCCCTTTTTACTGAGTATGGCTCCTTTTCGTTTTAGCAGAACCTCCTCATTTAACTCTGCCAAACGACAAAATTTTAGACTTGTCCAAATTGAAAGCACTTGCAGACAACAAAATAATTGTGGCTCAAAAATTGAAATTTGTCTTGGGAAGGGTAGAAAACATTGTGGGAAAAGGAGAAAATGCTGGTTACCAGCATTTTCTCCTTTTCCTACAATGTTTTCAAAAGGCCTCTTTCTCAGGGTCGTTAAAAGTCGGGATTGTGTGGTATAGAGTTAAACAATAAGGACAGACAAAAACCTCGTACAGTAAGGCCCGATGTCCTATTATAACAGGCATCTAGAATATGAAAAATCAATGACAAATTCATAACCCTGGCATGAATAAGACCTGGGATGGTACTGTGGCTAGAAGACTACTTGGAAAATGAGATTTGGTTTACAAAATTAATGTTCTTATCCACTTCAAATGCAAAGTAGGCTACTTTATCTTCCTTGTTTTTATATTTATACAATTTTCTGAGACTATTGCCATATTTTATTGCTTTTGAAGATTCTGCCAACTGCGGCATACTTGATGAAAAGGGTTTGGGAATCTAAAATGATTCACAAAGGACTGGTTGTATGAGTAGCTACAAGTGGTGAAACATAGCTTCAAACAATGGAACCCTGACATATCAGATGTATGGTATCTGAGATTTTGACAAATGTTTCCTGTAAGGTCAGCCTGAAACTGAGATAGGCTGATGACTGAGTTTACCTACTGACAAGATTTTAGGCTTGTCAAAATTGAAAGCATTTTCAGAGGTCAAATTTTCATTTAACCCTGTACCACACCATTCCAACTTATAACAACCCTGAAGAAGAAGCCTTTTGAAAACATTCTGGAAAAAGGAGAAAATGCTGATAACCAGCACTTTCTCCTATCCCCACAATGTTTTCTACCCTATCAAAAAAAAAGAAAATTGCATCATTGAGCCACATTAACCCTTTACTCCATAGATACTCATTTTGACGTATCAACAAGAGACAGCTTTTGAAAACATTGTGGGAAAAGGAGAAATTGCTCATAACGAGCAATTTCTCCTTTTCCCACAATGTTTTCCACTCAATCAGATATTTGTATCCTCATTTGTCCATAGTTTTGACATCATATCTTTATTTGCTGCTGAAATGTAAGAGCCTCAAATTGACATATCAGGTAAAGGGTTAAGACTTTGTTGTCTGCAAATGCTGTGCAAGTAGAACCCAGGAAATGTATGAACATGTTAGTTGTCGCGGTGATATTACTGAAATAATGTTGAAAGTGGCATAAAAAATATGATGCAATCAATAAGTAATTTAATAAGTTGGCTTAAAAAAACCAGGGCAATGTTTCGTAGTGGATTCAGTAAACTGTTGTTGTTGAATTTTTCACTATGAGTAACTACAGGAGAGATTAAAAAAAATGTCATGCAGGAAAATCTTTACGCAAATTTGATTGGTTGATGCTAGGAGACAATAAAATTATGGATTTCCAGTCTTTAGTGTTGGAGATGCTGGAATTTTTATGATTTTGTTTCAGACTTGCATTTTATTGATTATCTCTTGGGACATTTTGCATGCGTTTAGAATGTCTCCACAGCTGGGTCTTACTTCAGGGACAGCAGCACTTAATTTCTAAGTTTTTAGCAATTAACAGAGTTAAAACTTTTAACTCTAAAGTTTTTTAAATCTTTACCACTCAATCCTGAGTTTTAATGACCCCTGGAAAAAAGTCTTTTGAAAACATTGTATGAAAAGGAGAAAATGCTGGTAACCAGCATTTTCTTCTTTTCCCACAATGTTTTCTATCCTATATCACATATGGAAATCATCATTTTAACGATATCCAATATGTCGTCTGCTAACGCTTTGAGTTTATTCTAGTCAAGAGTTTTGTCATTTGGTATAAAGTTCTTTTGCAGCATGGAAAACATTGTTGGAAAAGGAGGAAATGCTTGTAGCCAATATTTGGTCCTTTTCCCACAATGTTTTCAAAAGGCTTCAACTTCCTCAAGCTTGTGAATGCTCAGGACAGTATAGTAGAAGCTTAACCCATTACCACACAATCCCTACTTTTGACGCCCCTGAGAAAGAAGCCTTTTGAAACTTCTGTGGGAAAAGGAGAAAATGCTGGTAACAAGCATTTTCTCCTTTTCCCACAGTGTTTTCTACCCTTCCCAGAACAAATTTCTATTTTTGAGTCACCTTTATTTTGTCGTCTGCAAATGCTTTCAATTTGGACCAGTCTAAAATTTTCTCGTGTGGTAAAGAGTTAAAAGTAGCTTCATTTAACCCTTTACCGCACAATCCCGACTTTTAACTACCAAATGAAGGAAGCCTTTTGAAAACATTGTGGGAAAAGGAGAAAATGCTGGTAACCAGCATTTTCTCCTTTTCCCATAATGTTTTCCACCCTTCCTGAAACAAAATTCAATTTTTCAGTCACAATTATTTTGTCGTCTGCAACTGCTTTCGATTTCGACAAGTCTGAAATTTTGTCGTTTGGTAAAGGGCTAAAGCTCAAATAGTAATGCTGAGGCCATGTAGCCATAGAGTGCTGTGTAGCCGTAGAGTGTCGATAATTATTGCGACAGAATTCATACCCTTTCTCAAAGCATGACGATCACGTTTCAGTGTCTTTCCGTGGTAAAACTGTAAAAGCTACCAGCAAGTGCCATACAAAGAATGCTTTTCTTTACCCATTACCACACAATTATGACTATTAACACCACTGAGGAAGAAGCTTTTTGAAAACATTGTGAGAAAAGGATAAAATGCTGGTAACCAGCATTTTCTCCTTTTCCCACAATATTTTCAACCCTGTCAAGATCAGTTTCCTTTATTGGAGTCACATTTAAATTGTCGTCTGCAATTGCTTTGAATTTGGACAAGGCTAAAATTTTGTCATCTGGGAAAGAGTTAACAGATGTTAACTCCTCACCAAACATTAATATTTTTGGCTTGTCCAAATCGGAAGCATTTGCAGACAACAAAATATATGTGACTGAAAATTTGAAATTTGGTTTGTGAAGGGTAGAAAACATTGTGGGAAAAGGAGAAAATGGTGACCAGCATTTTCTCTTTTTCCCACAATGTTTTCTGAAGGCTAAATCTTTCTCAGGGCCGTCAAAAGTAGGGATTGTGTGGTAATGGGTTAACGGATGGAGCATTGAGTTTGTTTCTGAAGGGTTTATTCCAAGTTTGAATGACTTTGGGGAAAATGGCCTATGGAAAAGTTTTGGATAAAGGAGAAAATGGCTGGTAACCAAACTTTTCTCTTAATTTCTCCACAGTGATTTCTACAGTACATTTCTAAAGACAAACACTGTTGTTTTTTCCACAGTTATCTTGTAGTCTACAAATACTTTCAACTTTTGCTCATCAAAAATTTTGTTTGTCTAGGAAAGTGTTATGTCAGACTATCAGTTGTGATGATCATTGTCTGCAAAATTCCTGGCGGAACATTATGAAAAATGTTATTGGATGTTATGCCAAGTTATCATGAGATTTTAGAGATCATATCATTCGAAAACTTTTTAACCACTTACAATAATAAAAAAAATTTAAACTTGTCTAAATTCAAAGAATGTGAAGACCACAAATTGATTTTGGTCAGAATGATTATTTTCATTTTGAAAGGGCAGAAAACACTGGGGGAATAGAAGATCTTATGAACAAAGTCAGTAATAAAGAAAAAAATGAACAAATGCATAGCAGACATACAGGGACTGGGCAGGATTGGAACCTAGAATGGTCAGATGTAAAAAATGCTATGTAGAAATGGTTTCACTAATTTTTCCTACAGTGTTTTTCAAGGGCTACCTACCTTCTTATGTTGGTAAACAATTAAATTAACAA
Source organism: Tridacna crocea (assembly GCA_943736015.1). Lineage (NCBI taxonomy): Eukaryota > Metazoa > Mollusca > Bivalvia > Cardiida > Cardiidae > Tridacna > Tridacna crocea. Next base: position 52,668,571 of record OX031065.1, read on the forward strand.
ACTGTGAATATTGTAAGTCAAGTGTAAGTTAAATTTCAATCATTCTGGTAACCAGCATTTATCTCCTTTTTCTACAATGTTATCTAAAGGCTTCTTTCTCAGAGTTACGTCAAAAGTAGGAATTGAGTGGTAATAGGTTAATCAAAGTGAAAATTAGACCTCACTTAGGATTAACAATTTATACAGATTGCCATTACAAAAAATTACACAAATAGATACAGCCCAAAATCACTTTAACCCTTGACCAAACAATCCCTTGTTTTTTACGACCCTGAGATAGAAGCCTTTTGAAAACACTGTGGGAAAAGGAGAAAATGCTGGTAACCAGCATTTTCTCCTTTTCCCACAATGTTTTCTACCCTGTTGGAAACAAATTCCAATTTTTGAGTTGCGTTTATTTTGTCGTCTGCAAGTTATTCCAACTTGGACCAGTCTAAAATTTTGTTGTTTGGTAAAGGGTTAATTACTATTGTTATGGCCCAATCTCTTGCAGATGTCATTTAACAACCAACCATTAGGGCTTCCACATTTCTTCCCAATCTCTGGCAAAAAAAAACCCAGTAAAAAGAAAAATGTACAAGTATTACTTTTTGTTTTTCTTTCACAAAATCATCATAATCTTTTAGCTGAATTTTTACATCATAATTATGCCCCCCTTCGAAGAAGTGGGTTATATTGCTTTGTACTTGTCGGTTGGTCCGTCAGTCCGTAGACCACATTTTTGTCCGGAGCATAACTCAAAAAGTATTTCGGGTATCATCTTGAAACTACATAGGTGGATAGATCTTATTAAGGAGAAGTGCAGTGCACAAGAACCATAACTCTGCCCATCATATTTATGGAGTTATAGCCCTTTGTTGATTTTCATACTTAATTTTTTTCCGGAGCCTAACTCAAAAAGTATTTCAGATATCATCTTGAAACTACATAGGTGGATAGATCTCATTAAGGAGAAGTGCAATGCATAAGAACCATAACTCTGCCCATCATATTAATGGAGTTATTGCCCTTTGTTGATTTTCATACTTAATTTTTGTCCAGAGCATAACTCTAAAAGTATTTCAGGTATCATCTTGAAACGTCATAGGTAAATAGATCTCATTAAGGGGAAGTGCAGTGCACAAATACTATAACTCTGCCCATCATATTTTTGGAGTTATTGCCCTTTGTTGATTTTCATACTTAATTTTTGTCCGGAGCATAACTCAAAAAGTATTTCAGGTATCACCTTGAAACCTCATAGGTGGATTAATCTTATTAAGGAGAAGTGCAGTGCACAAGAACCATAACTCTGCCCATCATATTATTGGAGTTATTGCCCTTTGTTGATTTTCATACTTAATTTTTGTCCAGAGCATAACTCAAAAGGTTTTTTAGGTATCATCTTGAAACTTTATATGTGGATAAGAGCATAACTCAAAAGGTTTTTTAGGTATCATCTTGAAACTTTATATGTGGATAAGAGCATAACTCAAAAGGTTTTTTAGGTATCATCTTGAAACTTTATATGTGGATAAGAGCATAACTCAAAAGGTTTTTTAGGTATCATCTTGAAACTTTATATGTGGATAGATCTTATTCAGGAGAAGTGCAGTCTACAAGAACCATAACTCTACCCATTATATTTTTGCAGTTATTGCCCTTTGTTGATTTTCGTACTTAATTTTTTTCCGGAGCATAACTCAAAAAGTATGTGAGGTAAAATCATGAAACTTTAAAAGTTGATAGTTCACATAAATCGGAAGTGCAGTGCCCAAGAAATGTTAATTTATCATTAATAATTTTTGAGTAATTACCCTTTGTTTGTTTTTACACTTTGAACTTAATAGTTTATAATCACATGTTATATTTAGAACTGGATGCCATACATGTTTCACAAACATCTCTTATTATACAATATTAACCTTTTAGCCCATAAGGCATTTCTAAAGTACCTCTAATTGACCCTAAATAACAGCAAGGATGAAGCTGTTTCTAATGTGTATATGACACCTTTTGATAGCATAGAAAACATTGTGGCAAAAGGTGAAATTGCTCATCACGAGCAATTTCACCTTTTGCCACAATGTTTTCCAAAGGCTCCTACAAGCAATGCATAGAAATGAGTATCTATGGAGTAAAGGGTTAACTCTGTACCTAACGAAAAAGAAAAAAATTACAGACTGGTCCAAATTTGGACCAGTATTTGCAGGTCAGTTGCATCGTCATTTTAGCTCCCTTTGTCTTCTGCAAAAGGTTTCAGTTTGATGGAGACGAGCATTTTATTTTATGAGGGATTGAAAAATAAAAATTGAGTGCAAGACGTTGATGCAAAACACGTAGAGGCAAAGAAATAAATTGTTAACGGCATAGATTTCAATGAGTGGAAATTTAGTAAGTCCTTGTCAGTGCTCCTTTTTCCAAAGTACTTGAAGTAGACACTTCCCGTGGGGCATGTAAAATGTGTGTCAAATTGAATGTTAATGGATTAAACAGTTGTTTGTATGAATGAAGGTTGTGTGATCAAAGTGTTATGATATTTCATATTGAATTGCACCATTAATCTAATACTGTTGCCTAGAGCAATTAATACATAGAGCTCCAGATAAGAGGGAGTGGTGGTATCCTATATGCGTTATTTCTCTTCCAAACCCTATCTTGTGGGTACTCATTAGAATCGTCTCGATGAGACGATTCAAATGAGTACCCATAACATAGGGTTTAGTGGTCAATAATTAATGTTTTCAATTTTGAAATCAAAATCACTTGCTTGATCCGGAGCTCTATTTAGTTATAGTGAATGGTTGAAAAAGTATAAATTTTCATTAAAGTTATACAAAAAGTTGATGTAACAGATGAAAGAGACAGATAATGAATTACATAGTAATTGTTTTCATCTTTTTTAGGGAATTAGATATATGTAAGAGTTTTTTGTGAAAGATGAAGGAGTATGAAATGAATTATATAATTATGTAATGGGCTTTTTTTTGCCTGTGTTTCGAAATTCCGTCATCTCCAAAGTGAATGTCAAACGTATATGTATTTTCTTTATTTGCAGTGATATTTTCCAAGTCTTTTCATCATCTAATTTGTATCAATTTATTTTTCTTCATATCTATATACTTTTCTTTTGATCATCCAAAATTGTGTATTCATCCAGTGAATGATGTGGCTTGCTATATCTTTACTAAACAAGCCCTCTCCAAAAGGAGAAATATATAAAAATATTATGGAAAAAGGAGAAAATGCTGGTTTCTAGCATTTTCTCCTTTTTCACAATGTTCTGCACCCTCTCATGAACAGACCTTTGCATTCAAGTTAGATTTAATCTTTCACTCATTACCAAACAACAACATTAATTTCTAGGCTTGTGCAAATTCAAAGCATTTGCAGATTTGTTTTGTGTAGAGTAGAAAACATTGTGGGAAAAGGAGAAAATGCTGGTTACCAGCATTTTCTCCTTTTCCTACAATGTTTTCTATGTCTTTCTCAGGGTTGTCAAAAGTACATGTAGCTATTGTGTGGTACTGAGTTAACTTACAAAAGCCTTCAAAGTTCAATATTTTGTCAAAAGGTAGAGAGTCAATAGATTTCCTCCTGTAGACGACTTGTTTTACTTTACAGAAAAGCAGTTTTGAAAATATATTATAGCTAAGAGAGATATTGATGGCTTGTAGCAATTTTTCCTTTTGCCCCTAAGTTTTAACTTGTATTCAGTGTTTAAGAATTTAATCTGTAGAGCATCAAATAAATCGAACAGCCATTCTCAGTCTAGAATTGAGGTCCAATAGGCAATTTAAAAGATGACATACATGTATCAATTAAGAATGTCTATGCACATTGGACACAGTAAATCAAAGATCCTGTTTTTCACAATGGCATTTTGATCTCTACTGTTGGCAAAGGCAAATCTATTTGTAAAATTACTTGAGAGTTTAACTCATTACCTAACGACAATACTTTAGACTTGTCCACATTGAAATCATAAATTTTGCAGACAACGAAATAAAAGTGAAAATTTGAAATTAGTTTCGTGAAGAGTAGAAAACATTGCTGGAAAAGGAGAAAATGCTGGTTACCAGCATTTTCTCCTTATCCCACAATGTTTTCTAAAGGCTTCTTTCTCAGGGTCGGCAAAAGTAGGGATTGTGTGGTAAATGGTTAACTCCATCTTTGCAAGCCAAGGGTTACGATCCACTACACTACTCTACCCATGGCGGATTGAGCTTGATTTAGACGATCACCCGATATGCATTTTCATTGGTTGGAGCTAGCTCTAATTGCATCAAATCAAATCGCTTGTAACATTTCATCTTTGATAAAAATAGAACAGGGTCGTGATAAAAATAGAAGGTAAACATGAATACCTACGTGGATGTGTGCAGGATCTGTAATGATTTATTACTGAAAAAAACATAGACAAACAATATTTACCTAAAGTTTCAATGTGACCAATCAATTATCATATATTTTGGGCTATATCCCAGCACCTCACCATGGAATGTCGAAGTATGTTTGTGGTTATATTGCTTCATGTTGAATTACTGTATTTGTAAGCGGTTTGTAAAATGACATTTCATTGGCATAAGAAATATGATGTAAAGGGAGATAATAAGCAGCATCCAGTAGGGGGCGTGTTGGGGGAATCTCGAAATTGGGCTTGATCTGCCAAGGTAAGATCCACGTAGTGATCATAACCTTGGCTCGTGAAGATGGGTTAACTCCAGTTTGTGAGGTAATTGGTATGTCCATCTTTTTTTCAGTTCAGAAATTATTAAAGGAGGTGGAGGGTTATTGTGTGTGGTGTAAGGGAGGTAATCAAGTTCAATATGTGACTTGGTAGAGTTTTCTCCCATCTGTATGTGGATACACATCATATGTTGACTCTGCTTGTAAACTGATCTTGATCTATACAGCTGGCAAAGTCACCTACACTTGTCTTTAGCATGTTTAGCATGATAATATATGGTTATTTCAAGAAATAAAATGTGAATACATTTCTTTTTCAGGAGTTTGAATGTGGTGTCCATTTTGGAGGGGGTGAAAACGCTAAACAGGAATGGTCCTTCACTCTGTATGACTTTGATGGTCATGGAAAGATAACCAAAGAGGTACATGTATATGCAGAGCTCCAGGTTGAGGGAGTGATTTTGATTTCAAAGTTGAAAATAATAATTATTCTCCACTAAACCCTATGTTATGGGTATTCATTAGAATCGTCTCATCAAGATGATTCTAATGAGTACCCACAACAAAGGGTTTGGAAGAGAAATAATGGATTTAGAATATCATCACTCCCTCTTATCTGGAGCTCTGTATATGTTGTTCTTTTGTAACCAAATGATCCTTTATTTTTACATTCCCCATGGAGAAGACTTTTTGTAAAACATTGTAGGGAAAAAAGTGCATCGGAAAAAAAGCTTTATATCTTTTCTGACAGGGTTTTCTGCTGTTTCACAAAGCTAAAGATTGGGGCAACATTAGATTTGTACCCTGCAAATTATTTTAACTTCATCTGAAAAATCATTGTTTGTTAAAGTTTTGGGTTGGGTGTTGGTTTGTTGGTTTTGTCCACTGCCTTCTTGCTCAGAGTCGTGAAAACCCAGAACTGTTTGGTTAAGAGAGTTGAATGTGGAAGAGACTAAAATACCCTGTCTGGTAAAGAGTTAACCCTTTACCACACCAGCCAGAGTTTGAAGGGTCTTCAAATACAAAACTTTTGAAAACATTGTGGGAAAAAGAAAAAAGCTAGTAACCAGAATTTGCTCAATTTCCCACAATATTTTCAACCCTTTTAAAGGAAAAAAAAATTGTTGAGCCTGGTTTAACTCGTTATCAAACAACAAAATTTTAGTCTTGTACTAATCAAAAGCATTTGCAGACGAAAAAATAAAAGTGACTGAAAAATTGAAATTTGTTTCCAGCAGGTTAGAAAACATTGTGGGAAAAGGAGAAAATGCTGGTTACCAGCATTTTCTCCTTTTCCCGCAATAGTTTCAAAAGGCTTCTATCTCTGAGTCGTAAAAACCAGGGATTGTTTGGTAAAGAGTTAAGCATATTATCGATCCAGTTTTTAACCCTTTCCCAAACAATCCCTGGTTTTTACGACCCTGAGAAAGAAGCCTTCTGAAAACATTGTTGGAAAAGAAGAAAATGCAGGTAACCAGCATTTTCTCCTTTTCCCACAATATTTTCTTCTATTCCCAAAACAAATTCCAATTTTTGAGTCACATTAATTTTGTCGTCTGCAAATGCTTCCAACTTGGACTAGTCTGAAATTTTGTCGTTTGGTATAGAGTTAAAATGTGACTGTAATATTTTTGTCTTTTCAGGATTTAGTTGGACTACTTAAAGCATTGTACGATGCAATTGGCTCATCAATCAAAATCCCTAGTAACGGAACAAAGACGCTTAAGTTACGCCTTAGTGTTGGACAAGAAAATGGCCCTGCAGCTGAATTAGGTCAGGCTGCTCTTACTGCCAAGGGCGATGGGTTCGTTAAAGATTCTCCTAAAAAGACAGACAATGTGAAAAATAAGGAGAATGTGAAACAGAAAGACTCACCTAAATCTAAGGTGAAAGAACTTTCAAAAGTAAACAATTTAATGGCAAATAAGGGTATTGCGGGAAAGTGTAATAATGAGACGCAGGCCAAGTCAATGTCTGTGGCGAAATCTCGACTGACCTCACAGAAACATAAGGAACTGGCTGAACTTGTACAGGAAAATATGGAGAGGAATCGGATTAAACAACTCAGGTATAGTAGCTAAATCAATGGAATTTTTCTTTTAACCCTTTACCAAACTATCCTTGGTTTTTACGACCCTTAGAAAGAAGGCTTTTGAAAATATTGTTGGAAAAGGAGAAAATGTTGGTAACCAGCATTTTCTCCTTTTTCCAAAATGTTTTCTACCCTGCTGGAAACATATTTCAGTTTTTGAGTTGCATTTATTTTGTCGTCTGCAAGTGCTTTGAATTTGGTCTAATCCAAAATTTTGTCATTTGGGAAAAGGTTAACTCAATACAAACGACACAATTTTAGACTCGTTCAAATTGAAAGCATTTGCAGACGACAAAATAAAGGTGACTGAAAAATTGAAATTTGTTCTGGGAAGGGTAGAAAACACTGTGGGAAAAGGAGAAAATGCTGGTTACCAGCATTTTCTCCTTTTCCTACAGTGTTTTCAAAAGGCTTCTTTCTCAGGGGCGTCAAAAGTAGGGATTGTGTGGTAATGGGTCAAAGGGTTTAAAACGTCACGCTAAAAGAAGAAATACCAGATCTTCTTTTCCTGCAATCTTTTCATAAGCCCTATTTCTCATGGTCATCATGTTTTGTAAAAGGCTGAGTAAAGACCAAAAAATCAAAGTAGGTGTCTTATTACATTTAAATTTACATCATACCATTTAAAAGTATGAAAAGTTTTGTGAATATGACAGTCTGTTATCATGTGGTCAGTCCCTATGTTACAGTAGTTGCTGGTAGAAAAATAATTTTAAAATCCTGCAAAAGGTAAACAAAAGACACAGCTACCTGGCAGGTTTTAACCTAGATTTGAAATTAATTTTTCTGTCAGCAACTAACACTCAAACCAACAGTAAAATGACAAGATTTCTATCCTCACAATAATTTGCATACTTTTAAATTGTATGATATAAATTTGAAACATTTTACTCATTATCAGACGACAAAATTCTAGGCTTGTCCAAATCAAAAGTATTTGCAGACAACAAAATAAAAGTGACTGAAAATTTGAAATTTGTTTTGTGAAGGGTTGAAAATATCATGGGAAAAGGGGAAAATGCTGGTTACCAGCATTTTCTCCTTTTCCCACAATGTTTTCCAAAGGCTTCTTTCTCCGGGTGGTCAAAAGTAGGGATTTTGTGGTAATGGGTTAAACACACACTTCATTTACTTTTGGAATTCATAGTTACTTTAATAGTTAAGTATGTTTCATTACCTAATATTGAAATTCTAAGGCAGAATTATTAAATGAATAAAAGTAGGAGTTTTAAGGCAAACACATTTGAGAGCATGGTACTTTATCTCCCTCTCAAGGGAAATTGCCTTCATTTTTCAGCAAAGTGATATGTTTGTGACAGTATTTTTAAGTTGCTCAATAAGCCGACTTTGCAACAATTGAAAATGGAACAAAACTTTTTTCTGTAGCAGATGTCACAAATATGGAAAGTAAATATCAGAAAAGAACAAACATGTTTAAAATATGATTGAAATGAGATTCTCTTTTGTTTCTATTTGAATGTACCTTTATCTATGTATTTTGGTATTTTATATTAATGAAAATTCTATCTGTGCATGTAATTTAATGAATTGAAAGATATTATTCCTATTGTGTGGTACTAAGATAAATATTGCATAGTTCACTTGATACATTAATCCTTTACTATACTATGCCGACTTTTAACACCCCTGGGAAAGAAGCCTTTAGAAAACATGGTGAGAAAAGGAGAAAATGCTGGTTACCAGCATTTTCTCCTTTTCCCACATTGTATTCTACCCTATCAAAGAAAATCTTAACCATTTTAGCTCTGCCATTGCTTTCAAATTGGACAAGGCTAAAATTTCTTTCTTTGGTAAAGAATTAAGATAAAATATTCAGACTGTGCAGATGGAAGAGTAGACTCAACTCTTTACCAGACAATAAAATTTTAGACTGGTCCAAATTGGAAGCATTTGCACACTACAAATTTTATGTTATTCAAAACAACTAAATTTGTCCTTCAAATGTTACAAAACATTGTTGGAAAAGAAGAAAATGCTGGTTGCATTTTCTTTTTTTCCCCCACAATGTTTTCAGAAAGCCCCTTCCTCAAGGTTGTTTAAACTCATGATTGTTTGGTAAAGGGTAAATGTATCTGCATAGCACTAGCATTTGCTCCTTTTCTGTCAAGGTTTTCCAATCGCAGGAGTATAGAAATTTATATATGAAGACCAATGAATTGAATGGGATAATCGTGAATAATTTTGATGATATTTACTGAAAGATTTTCTCCATACACTTTGTTTCAGACGTCATCATAGTGACTGTCGCGGTTGTCATCAAGACCATTTACATCACAAACGTCGTCACAGAGGTGCTAAACCAGGCCAAACTGGCCCTAAGGAAACTAACATAACCAGTAAATCACTGAATGGCACAATCAGCCCTAAATGTGAAGTGACCTTGAACAATGTTGAAAGTGACGACACCCCTAAAGAAAGCCAGGATCGCAGAAATTATTACCTTGATCTTGCTGGGGTGGAAAATACTTCATCCAAGTTTCAGTCCGATACCCCTACCCCTACAGCATTAAACAATGAAGAGCAGTGTACTGGTTTGAACAATTCTCCAGTGAAAAATACCTCAACCACTCAATCACTTAGACCCTCAACAGCATTAACAGGTAAACAGTTTTCTTCTGGACATTTTAGGTCAAGGTCACATGAACTTGGAGTGGAGAAAAAGTGTGATAACCTGAAACAGGACACTGATCGAAGTCAGTTACCATCTGATATTAAAAATTTGAGACAAGATCATTTGAGATCAAGGTCTTTTGACCCACAAGAGACAGTCAAATCTTCAAATATAAAATCTCCGAAAGGAAATCCATCGGCTACGGCATCACAAGGGAAAAGTCGTTTTCGACCAGTCAGTTTGCCTGCTCAGATACCAGAGATGGTCTCGCCTCATTATCATCGGCGCCACCGCAATAGGGAACGTGATCATGATATGGCAATGCAACAGGTTGCTGAATGGATTGAGCGTGAACACTCACTGGACATGGATGGCGATCGGATTGTGATTCAACGTCACGAGCATCATCATGTTCATGAGCATCATCATCATCACCATTACCATCATTACTATGAAGCCTAATAGACATGTATTGCCTTTTTGCATTTTGACCAGAGTCGAAATTGAACTATCCCTTTCCCAAACGACAAATGTTGGACCCTTCAAACCCCAAGAGTTTGCAGACGACAATTTTAAATTTGGAGAAAATGGCAGAAAGTTCTCAAAAAGGAGTAGAAAACACTGTGGGAAAAGGAGAAATTGCTCGTTATGAGCAATTTCTCCTTTTCCCACAGTGTTTTCTAAAGACTCATACTGCAGACACGTAAAAACCAGGGCTTGTTTTGGAAAGAGCTATTTAACTCTTTACCAATTGAAGAAATTTTAGACTGGTCAAAGTTGGAAGCATTTGCAGATGACAAACTTGTACTCAAAACACAAAATGTGTCCTTCAAAGGTTAGAAAACATTGTGTGAAATATGTAAGAAAGAAATAAGTCAATGTTGTTTCTAATGTTACCTCTGTGTTACACGAAGCTAACAAAGTATATGTTCCGCAGAGAGACATTGTGTTAACTCTTTACCACACTATCCCGACTTTAACGACCCTGAGAAAGAAGCCTTTGGAAAACATGGTGGAAAAAGAAGAAAATGTAGGTAACCGGCATTTTGTCCTTTTTCCACAATGTTTTCAACCTTTCAAAGAACAAAATTTACGTTTTCAAGCATTTTTATTTTGCCGTCTGCAAATGCTTTCAATTTGGACCAGTCAAAAACTTTGTTGGTTGGAGCTAACTCTTGTTCAGTCAACCTAACATTTGACTTGAATTGAAATTGAAAGTACTTGCAGATCACAAATTAGATTTTGTTGAAGTGATGAAAGGCAATAAAAGATTGTGGGAAAAGGAGAAAAAAATGGTTACCAGCATTTTTCTCCTCTTCTCTTAACCCTTTACCACACAATGACAACTTTTGACGACCTTTGGAAAGAAGCCTTTTGAAAACATTGCGGGAAAAGGAGAAAATGCTGGTAACCAGCATTTTCTCCTTTTCCCACAATGTTTTCTACCCTATCAATAAACATTTGCACTGTTAGAGCCACATTAAAATTGTCGTCTGCAAATGCTTACAATTTGAACATGGCTAAAGTTTTGTTGTCTGGTAAAGGGTTAACCCTTTACCAAACAATCCCTGGTTTTCTGACACTGAGATAGAAGCCTTTTGAAAACATTGTGGGAAAAAGAGAAAATGCTGGTAACCAGTATTTTCTCCTTTTCCTACAATGGTTTCTTTCCTGCTGGAAACAAATTTCAACTATTGACTTACGTTAATTTTGTCGTCTGCAAGTGCTTTCAATTTGGACCAGTCTAAAATTTTGTCGTGTGGGAAAGGGTTGACGTTTCCGAAGCTTCCTACCTCGGGGTAGTTTAAGTTTCCGACTGTTGGTGAAAAATTAAAGGTAATCCCATGTGAGCTGAGAAGCTTCTTATATCAGCAAGTTTTTACTTATATGTAAATAGTGTATATAGTGTAATGGCTTGCCAGCAATCATGTTTTGTGATATATTTTATTTTTTCTTGACCTGTAATTGTAATCTTTACCAATGTTTCTTATTCATTTTACCAAACTACAAAATTTAGACTTCTTTAAGCCTTTACCACACCATTTTGACTGTTGACAACCTGAGAAAGAAGCCTATAGAAAACATTGTGGGAAAAGGAGAAAATGCTGGTAACCAGCATTTTCTCCTTTTCCCACAGTGTTTTCTACCCTTCCTAGAACAAATTTCAGGTTTTAAGTCACCTTTATTTTGTTGTCTGCAAATGCTTTCAGTTTGGACCGGTCTAAAATTTTCTTGTGTGGTAAAGAGTGAAGCCTTTACTACACCATTTTGACTGTTAACAACCTGAGGAAGAAGCCAATAGAAAATGTCCGAAAAGAGGAAAATGCTGGTAACCAGCATTTTCTCCTTTTTCCACAATATTTTCTACCTTATCAAAGTAAAAAAATTATCACATTAACAAGATTTAATTTGTTGTCTGCAGATGCTTTGAATTTCAATTCTGACTTCTAACAACCTGAGGAAGAAGACTATAGAAAACATTAAGGGAAAAGGAGAAAATGCTGGTAACCAGCACTTTCTCCTTTTCCCACAATATTTTCTACCTTATCAAAGTCACACAATATTTTCTACCTAATCAAAGTCAGAAATCACATTACCAAGATTTTTTTTTTTTGTCTGCAGATGCCTTGAATTTGGTCCAGTAAAAATTAATTGTCATTTGGTAAAGACTAAATGATTAACAAGCGACAAAATTTTAGACTTGTCCAAATCAAAAGCATTTGCAGACAACAAAATAGAAGTGACTGAAAATTTGAAATTTGTTTTGTGATGGATAGAAAACATTGTGGAAAAAGGAGAAAATGCTGGTTGCCAGCATTTTCTCCTTTTCCTCCAATGTTTTCAGAAGGCTTCTCTCTCAGCGTCGTATAAAGTTGGGATTGTGTGGTAAAGAGTTAATATAAAGTATTGGCAGATGAAAAACTGTAGAAATAGTCTTTAGAAAGGTAGAAAACAGAGAAAAAAAAGATAAGTATTTTCTCTTTTTTTTTCCACAATGTTTTCATAAGCTTCTGTTTAGCATCAGTAAAACTCTGGAATGTGTAGTAAAGGACCGACTCTTTATCAGATGACAAAGACTTAGGCTTGTAGATTTTGAAAGTGTTTACAAACATTGTGGCAAAAGAACGAATTACTCATACTAGATTTTTAGCTCTTCTGAGCTCATTGTGGTCAAGGAAAGCTTTTGTGATATGTAGTGTCTGTCGTCCGTTTTTTGTCTTCCTTGTCAACTTCTGCTTTCACACTCCAATGACCACACTCATGAAACTTGATCAAAGTGTTTGATCTGATGATACCTTAGCGGAGTTTGAAAAAGGTCATGTAGGGTCAAAAAATATTTTCTGTCCAATAATTGTGAAAATTGTCAGAATGGTTGTCTTAAGCCTTTACCACACAATCCCTACTTTTCACGACCCTGAGAAAGAAGCCTTTTGAAAACGTTGTGGGAAAAGAAGAAAATGCTGGTAACCAGCATTTGCTCCTTTTCCCGCAATGTTTTCTTCCCTTCCCAAAAGAAATTTTACATTTTCAGTCACTTTTATTTTGTCGTCTGCAAATGCTTTCAATTTGGATCAGTCTAAAATTTTGTCCTTTGGTAAAGAGTTAATGATCAATAAGATACGATTGGTCTCATTGGGTAAATAGGTAAAAAGAAAACTAGGTTTCCATGTCAAATCACGGGAAGACCTTGTCCACACCCTAGAGGCCACATTTTCAGTCCAGTACTCATGAAAGGTTCGCAGAATCTTTGTTTTGATAATATCTACAATTAGAAAATAAGCTATATATAGGTTAAAAAGTAGGTCACTGAAAGAAATCCTAGTAAAAGCTTGTGTACAAGCTTGAGGCCAAATTTTCTCTCAAACACCTCAGGTGAGCAACTTGGGGCCCATCATGGCCCTCTAAGTTTCCCTTAACTGTACACAAATTTTGCCTTTACCATTAACCAATCTCAAGTTTTCATTAATTCCTCCAACAAAATCTTAGACTTGTTCAAATTGAGAGCATTTGCAGATGACAATTTCAGTATGGCTGAAATAGTGACATAATATTCTTTTAATAGGGTAAACAACATGGCAGGAAAAGGAGTTAACCAGCATTCTTTTCTTTTCCTACAATTTTTTCAAAAGGTTTCTTTCCCAGGGTGGTTAAAAGTCGGCCTTTGTGCAGTAAATAATTAAATGCAGGATGGTTTGGTAAAAGCCGAGGAACTAAGTTTTAATCACAAAACTATTTAATCACATTGTGCAGTAAATGGTCAAAAAGCAGGATGGTTTGGTAAAAGCCAAGGAACTAAGTTTTAATCACATTACTGTTTAATCACATTGTACAGTAAAGGGTTAAAAAGCGGGATGGTTTGGTAAGGGCTAAGGAAGTAAGTTTTAATCACATAACTGCTTAATCACATGGTACAATAAAGGGTCATAATGTGGAATGGTTTGGTAAAAGCCAAGGAACTAAGTTTTAATCACATAACTATTTGATCACATGGTACAGTAAAGGGTCAAAATGCAGGATGGTTTGGTAAAGGCTAATGAACTAAGTTTTAATCACATAACTATTTAATCACATTGTACAGTAAAGGGTCAAAAAGCGGGATGGTTTGGTAAAAGCCAAGGAACTAAGTTTTAATCACATAACTGTTTAACCCATTACCACACAATCCCTACTTTTGACGCCCCTGAGAAAAAAACCTTTAGAAAACATTGTGGGAAAAGGAGAAAATGCTGGTAACCAGCATTTTCTCCTTTTCCCACAATGTTTTCTACCCTTCACACGACAAATTTCAATTTTTCAGTCACTTTTATTTTGTCGTCTGCAAATGCTTTCGATTTGGACAATCTTGAAATATTGTGGTTTGATAATGAGTTAATCACATGGTACAGTAAAGGGTCAAACTGCAGAATGGTTTGGTAAGGGCTAAGGAACTAAGTTTTAATCACATAACTACCTCATAAGATATTATCTTTTCATCATTGGGCATATTTTAATTCCCTTTGTACAGTATCCATTATTTTATGATGTACATAACTACTTTTTTCTGTGTACATGTATTTGTCCTTTGTTTAAACCTTTCCCAAATGACAAATTTTAGACTTCGAAACTGAAAGAGTTTGCAGACAACAATTTCAAATTTGTTTAAAATGGCAGAATTTCATATTTGTTTAAAATGCAGAAAGTTCTCGAAATGGGTAGAAAACACTGTGGGAAAAGGAGAAATTGCTTGTTGCGAGCATTTTCTCGTTTTCCCACAGTGTTTTCAAAAGACTTGTACTACAGACACGTAAATACAAGGGCTTGTTTGGGAAAGGGTTAAACCTTAACTCTTTACCAAACGACAAAATTGTAGACTGGTCCAAATTGAAAGCATTTGCAGATGACTCCGTAAAAGTGACAGAAAATTTTAAATTTGTTTTGTGAAAGGTAGAAAACATTGTGGGAAAAGGAGAAAATGCTGGTTACAAGCATTTTCTCCTTTTCCCACTATGTTTTTAAAGGCTTTCTTTTTCAGGGTTGTCAAAAGTAGGGATTTTGCGGTAAAGGGTTAAACCTTTACCAACATATCTCTGGTTTTTACGACCCAGAAGAAGAAGGCTTCTGAAAACATCGTGGGGAAAGGAGAAAATGCTGGTATTCAGCATTTTCTCCTTTTACCACAATGTTTTGTACCATTTAAAGTCAATTTTCTATTTTTGAGTGTCGTTTATTTTGTTCTGCAAATGCTGTCCATTTTGATGAGTCTAAAATTTTGACATTTGGTAAAGTTGAGAAAGCTGTGCTTGTGTGTCTTTTTGTTCTGTTGGAAAAAAATCAGTTTATATTTTGTCTTCATTACTTTCTGTAGGTGACTGGTGCTTGCAGTAGACAAGCAAACATTTTCTTTTTTGCTGCATTGTTTGTAAAATGTCTTTGTGAATTAAACTTTGATTCATGATCATTGTCCATATCTGTATTAATTTTAACAAGGTTTTTTCATCCTATCCCACACAATCATGATTTGTTAATTAACCCTTTACCACACAAATACGACTTTTAACGACCCTGAGAAAGATATTATTTGAAAACATTGTGGTAGAAGGAGAAAATGCTGGTGACCAGCATATTCTCCTTTCTCCACAATGTTTTGTAACCAGTCAAAGAAAAATTTGCATTATTGAACCTCATGGAAATTGTGGTATGCAAATGCTTTCAATTTCCATGGGTCTGAAATGATGTTGTGTGGTAAAGGGTCAAGACTGTAATGAAGGAGACTTTCAAAAGCATTATGGGAAAAAAAGAGAAAATATTGGTTACCCACACTTTCTCCTTTTCCCATAGTGTTTGCCATAGGCCTCATCTACAGGATCATTATCTTAGTACTGTGTCGTGAAGGGTGAGCACTGGCTTGATATTTCATTTGGAGGGATAACCTTTTACCACTGTTTATAACTACCCTTAACCCTTATATGGCAATTTTAGGCTCTCCCATTTCAGTAGCAAATATCTGATAGAGTGGAAAACATTGTGGGAAAAGGAGAAATTGCTCGTTACGAGCAATTTCTCCTTTTTCCCACAATGTTTTCAGAAGCTGTCTGTTGTTGTTACGTCAAAATGAGTATCTATGGCGTAAAGGGTTAAGGAAACGGCATTTGAAAATATTGTGGAGAAAGAAGATAATGCTGGAAACTAGTATTTTCTTCTTTTCTCATATAGTTTTCAAAAACCTCTTTTGAGTTGTTAAAACTCGGGATCAATAGGTAAAGGGATATACCTTCCAAGTTGCACCAATCACCTCGAAAACATTGAGGCAAGAGAAGGCGTTGCATATGGTAATTTGTCATTTATGAAAAATATAGTTCCTCTTCAGGAAATACCAGTGGAGAGATTACCAGAGAGTTTTGTGCTTGCAAATTGCAAAAATTTTTTATCCCTGATCCTGTAATATAAGTGAAATGCCGGCCAATTGTCAAAATAAACAAATATTTCTATTTCAAATGTTTTTCTTTTCAGGAAAAGGTATTTCTTATTGGACTGTGTAGATATGAGATCAGACTGCATGTTCTCTGCAGTCTGATCTTGTTCTATACTGTCTGCTGAAGGTCCTTGAGTCACGCTTTGTAGCTTTAACCCATTACCACACAATCCCTACTTTTGACGCCCCTGAGAAAAAAGCCTTTAGAAAACATTGTGGGAAAAGGAGAAAATGCTGGTAACCAGCATTTTCTCCTTTTCCCACAATGTTTTCTACCCTTCACAAAACAAATTTCAAATTTTCGGTCACTTTTATTTTGTCGTCTGCAAATGCTTTCGATTTGGACAAGCCTAAAATATTGTCGTTTGGTAATGGGTTAAGGAAGCCAAGGATATTATTAAGCCTTTGTCAACCATATTCATGAGCTTTGGATATCTGATAGGTTAGACAACATGATGGGAAAAGGAGAAAATGATGGTTACCTGCATTTTCTCCATTTCCCACAATGTTTTCAAAAGTCTTCTTACCTGGAGTTGTAAAACCCGGGATTGTTTAATAAAGGGTTAATTGCTTGGTATGAATTTGGTATGAAGTTGTTGGTAGAAGTAATTTAGGTTGTTTGGTAATGTTCTTTTTTCTTCTCTGTATTTTACCCTTAGATTACTAATAGGAACATTTGCATGCTCAGGCAGCAGGGTTATTATTTAACTCTTTACCAGACGACAAAGTTTTACACTGGTTGAATTTGCAGACGACACTTCAGGTATAGCTGAAATGATTGTAGTTGTCTGTGAAAGTGTAGAAAACCTTGTGGGAAAAGGAGAAAATGCTGGTTACCAGCATTTTCACCTTTTCCCACAAGATTTTCCATAGGCTATTTATTTCCTCAGGGACATTAAAAGTCGGGATTGTGTGGTAAAGAATTGACCTGTACCAGACATCCAAAATTTTAGCCTTGTCCAAATTGAAAGCATAATTATGCAGATGATAATTTCAGTGAAGCTCAAATGGTGAGCTGTTTCTTTAACCCTTTACCCCATAAGGCATTTCCATGGTATCTCTAATGGACCCTAAATGACAGCAAGGATGGAGCCATTTCTTATGAGTATATGACACCTTTTTAAAGCATAGAAAAGATTGTGACAAAAGGAGAAATTACTTGTAACGAGCAATTTCACCTTTTGCCACAATGTTTTCCAAAGGCTCCTACAGGCAATGCGTAGAAATGAGTATCTATGGAGAAAAGGGTTAATAGGCTAGAAAACATTGTTGAAAGGGATAAAATGTTGGTTACCAACATTTTGTCCTTTTCCCAAAATGTTTTTAACCCTTTACCACACAATCCCGACTTTTAACGACCCCGAGAAAAATGCCTTTTGAAAACATTGTGGCAAAAGGAGAAAATGCAGGTAACCGGCATTTTTCTCCTTTTCCCACAATATTTTCTGCTCTTCCCAAAGTACATTTCAATTTTTCAGTCATGTTTAATTTGTCGTCTGCAAGTGCTTTCAATTTGGACCAGTCTAAAATTTTGTTGTTTGGTAAAGAGTTAAAAGGTCTCTTTCCTGGTGTTGTTTAACCCTTTACCACACAATCCCTACTTTTAACGACCCTGAGAAAGAAGCCTTTAAAAAACTTTGTGGGAAAAGGAGAAAATGCTGGTTACCAGCATTTTCTCCTTTTCCCACAATGTTTTCTTCTCATATGAAAACTCATTTCATATGAGCCACATTGAAACTGTCATCATCAAATGCTTTCAATTAGGACAGGTCTAAAATCTTGTCGTGTGGTAAAGGGTTAAACTTTTTACCACACATCCCTACTTTTGACGACCCCGAGAAGGAAGACTTTTGAAAACTTGTGGAAAAGGAGTAAATGCTGATAACCAGCATTTTCTCCTTTTCCCACAATTTTTTTCTTCTCTTTCAGACACAGATCCCAACATCTGAGCTACAATCAGTATCTCTTCTGTGTGTTCTTTCAATTTGGACCAGTCTAAAATATTGTCGTGTGGTAAAGAGTTAAGTCAGCATTGTGTGGTAAAGGGTTAATGCATTATTCTAGGCAAGGCATTACAGAATTATGGATCCAGGAAATTCATTTGTCTAACATCTCACCGAATCTTTAACCTTTTCCCAAACGACAAAATTTTAGACTGGTCCAAATTGAAAGCACTCAAGATGACAAAATAAATGAAACTCAAAAACTAAAATTTGTTTCCTGCATAGTAGAAAACATTGTGGGAAAAGGAGAAAATGCTGGTTACCAGCATTTTCTCCTTTTCCTACAATGTTTTCAAAAGGTTTTTACTAGGGTCATTAAAAGTCGGGATTGTGTGGTAAAGAGTTAATGCATAATTCTAAGCAAGGCATTACAGAATTATGGATCCAGGAAATTCATTTAACATCTCACCGAATCTTTAACTCTTTGCCACACTATCCCTACTTTTGACGACCCTGGGAATAAGGCCTTTTGAAAATATTGTGGGAAAAGGAGAAAATGCTGGTAACCAGCATTTTCTCCTTTTTCCACAATATTTTCTACCCTTCTCAAAGTAAATTTTGATTTTCAACTCACTTTTACATTGTTGTCTGCAGATGCTTTCGATTTGGACAAGTCTGAAATTTAGTCGTGTGGTAAAGAGTTAAGTAGAATTGTACTTGGACTTCCATGAAAAAGACGGACTCTGAAAAAGTTTTGACCTAAATGAGCTTATGTGGACTGGGGAAGATGTCATAGGCTGATACCTGGTGCAGATGCATTAATTAACCCATTACCACACAGTCCCTACTTTTGATGCCTCTGAGAAAGAAGCCTTTAGAAAACATTGTAGGAAAAGGAGAAAATGCTGGAAACCAGTCACTTTTATTTTGTCATCTGCAAATGCTTTCAATTTGGACCAGTCTAAAATATTGTTGTTTGGTAATGGGTTAACTCTTTACCAAACAACAATTTTTTAGACTGGTCCAAATTGAAACCATTTGAAGACGCAATGAATGTGAATAAATATGTGTAATTAAAATGTGTTTTAGGAAGGGAAGAAAACATTGTGGGAAAAGGAGAAAATGCTGGTTACCAGCATTTTCTCCTTTTCCCATAATGTTTTCAAAAAGACTTCTTTTTCAGGGTTGTTAAAAGTCGGGATTGTGTGGTAAAGATTTAAGCCTCCTTTTCACAGACCATGGCTGAGAATTATGTTGCAGTAATCTAGGGGCTAAAAATATCTTTCTCTTTGCAATTTGTACCAAAGACTGCAATGTTAATGTAAAACTGAATACATGTAATAAAACATGTTTAATAGCATGTGGAACTATTCTTTGTGTTTTACGATCCTTTGATCTAAATATGCTTTTAAGTCCATGACCAGTTTTTGCCAGAGAGACAGACTATCTGTAGGATATCTACTGTGCCTTTGAACTGCCATCCTTCCCTGTACATACAGATCCTTCACTTGCTCAACAACTTTGTAAAATCATAATGGGAAATAGATAACAAGATGGAGATGCTGTGCGTTTGACCCTTTACCAAAGATAATGTTTTTGGACCCAAGTTGAACGCATTTTGTAGATTACAAATTAAATGTGCGTGTAATTCAAACGATGATTTCTGTCTTTAGAAGGGAAGAAAACATTGTGGGAATAGGAGAAAATGCTGGTGATCAGTATTTTCTACTTTTCTCACAATGTTTTAAAAGCTCTTTTCTTCAGGCTCTTTGAAACTATAGATTGTGTGGTAAAGGGTAAAGGCCAGGCTGCATGTTCTTTGTATTCCCGCCTTTGTTTACGCTATTTACAAATGCAGTGTTAGGGCTTTGAATCTAGAAGGCTGTTTTCAGCAGTGCTTCAGTTATTTTACACCAGCTTGTGGCCTTTCCGCTATTTTAACCCATTACCACCCACACAATCCCTACTTTCGATACCCCTGAGAAAGAAGCCTATACAAAACATGGTTGGAAAAGGAGAAAATGCTGGTAACCAGCATTTTCTCCTTTTCCCACCTTGTTTTCGACCCTTCACAAAACAAACTTCAAATTTTCAGTCACTATCATTTTGTCGTCTGCGCATGCTTTTGGTTTGGACAAATCTTAATTTTGTCGTTTGGTAATGAGTTAATTCTTTATCAAACAACAAAATTTTAGACTGGCTCAAATTGTGAGCACTTGCAGACAACTAAAAAAAGGTATCTCAAAATCTGAAATTTGTTTCCGGCAGGTTAGAAAACATTGAGGGAAAAGGAGAAAATGCTGGTAATCAGCATTTTCTCCTTTTCCCTCAATGTTTTCAAAAAGCTATTCTTTCAGGGTTCGTTAAAAGTCGGGATTGAAGAGTTGACCCATTACCAGATGACAAAATAATAGTCTTGTCCAAATTCAAAGCATTTGTAGGTGAAAATTTCAAAACATTGCTAACCGGGGCAGCATTTTTGCCTTTTTCACGATGTTCTCTACCCTATTTCAGGGAGATATCATTATCTAAGTAGCACTGAACTTAACTTCTGAAAATGCTTCGTTTTGTTTTGGGAAAAAAAGTTGATTTCATCTCGGAGCCTACACTGACATTACACATCTATAGCTTACTAGCACCTTGCTTTGGGAAACTCCCATGTGAACAATGCTACCAGTATGGTTTTGGATCATAATTATTTTTTAACTCAAATCCAACACCTGAAGGTCAGAGCTACCATGGAACTGTGATGACAAAGCTTAAAGAATACAGTTAAACTTGTATGAAGCAACCTACCCTTTTTTCATACAACTGTTTTGATTCTATATCCACCCTCTGGTTTACGTAGATCTTTACCATGCAGCAAAATTTTAGACTGGTCTAAAGGGAAATCATATTGTGTGTACAAGAAGTTACACGTTACCGAAATGAAAGTTCATGTTATAGTGTAAGGGAGAGAATTCGTACAGTGCCAAAGTCGAATTATGAAGAGTGATCTCCCTTATTGTAGCACTATTTCATCTCTTCTCCTTCGCAAAGATTAACTTATAGACGAGTCAAAATGGATGTATAAATCAGTAATCAATTTTTTTGAATATTGAAAACATGAATTTTTGCTTTCTGAAGAATTTTTGAAAACCGTTCTTATAATTTTCGCAAGGGTTACCGCTATATTACGGAGTACAGTGCGCAAGAAAGTAAAATTTGACCGAGATAAATCTAGTGTTTAACAGACAAAATCACGATTGAAACCCTCCAGAAACAACCCTCCAGAAGCAACATTCATTAAAACTCTCACATTATAGCGAGAGATTAAGAAAGCTCGGCCTACCGACTTTAGAGGGGGGTGATAGTGTGGTGACATATTTAAAGAGCAAACAAAAAGAAGCGGCCGTCCTTGCGTTACGGACATCAGAATTGACCAGCACTTAGAAATGACGCACACCAGAGGTCAACTCCAAACGGCTGCCACTACATCAAGACAGTACGGTATCAGCATGGAAATCGTTCTGAGGGGTCTTCTTCACAGTGTTTGGCCCATAAGACCAACACGGTATTAGGTCGGGAACATACTCGACGTCATTGTGTTGCTTGTCTGAATTGGGCACGTAAACATCTTTGTTGGGGAAGGCGCTAGTGTAATATTCTTGGTCGTAGGGTAAAGCATGTTGTGGAGGTTGAATGAAATTGCAATACATCCGTACGCCGTACATTACGTCGATGCCATGAGACTTCGTGTTGTACAGGTAAAAAATGGGGGCCATACCGATATCCAAATAATCACAGCTACGCAATTAGGAGTCTGTAACCCTTTACCAAGCAATCCCTGGTTTTTTCAAACCTGAGACAGAAGCCTTTTGTAAACATTGTAGGAAAAAGGAGAAAATGTTGGTAACCAGCATTTCCTCCTTTTCCCACAATATTGTCTACCCTGCTGGAAACAAGTTTCTATTTTCGAGTTACGTTTAATTTGTCGTCTGCAAGTGCTTTCAATTCGGACCAGTCTACAATTTTGTTATTTGGTAAAGATTTAAACTTGATTTTACTTAAAATAGTACCAATATTACTATTCATCTAATTTTGATTTTGACCCACTTCTGCGCTTTAACGATTAACAGATGTCCATAAAAATTGCTATTTTAAACTAACATAAGTATCAACAAATAATTTCAAGATAGACAGCAAAGGAATTTCTGGTTTGTTAAACATGTGCAAAAGTACTATATATCTATATAAATCCGTATCAACTATCAAGAAATTTTATTCCATGCTACACTCCAAGTGTTACGGGTCTACTACCTTAATATGGCTAAAATACAAGTACAAGTGGCCCCAGTTTCTCTATTAAAAATTGCGAGTTAAGTAGGCCCTCAAAGATCCCTGGGAAAAATAGCCTAAAATTCTATGCACAATCGCTTTTGTGTGTGAGTATATTTAAATAAAATAATCTCAATATTACACTTTGTGAATAATTAGTTACATTAAATTAATATGAAAAAAAAAATGTATTGAAATAATGTAAGTGTGCTTCACAGTAGAGTAGTCTATGTATTGTAAACAGTGAATATATATGAATTGTGACTAAGGTGATCTCCAGAATCCGAAATACAAAACAGATCTGGAAAAAGTCAACATAACGGGCCTTTAAAAGCCAAAATACAGGTACAAGTACAAATGGCCGAAATGAACTAAGTCCGAGTTAAGTAGGCCCACCCTTATTACTTTGATTATACCATGGTTCCCTTCATTGTTAAGCGTCTTGTTTTAGAACGGAACACATCTAATCCGTGTAGACTGGTACTCGTATATTGTTATGTTTTCTGTGAAAACAAAGTAAATTGTCGTTAACCAGTCTCACCAACGCTTTGTTTACGAATTCCAGCGGCTCTCCCGGCTCTCGTCGAAATCCTTTATTTATCCGAGTAATCTGCGTTGAAGTAAAACGCAAAGATGGTAATTAACGTTTGTTTTATTCAGACTAATGTCAGTACTATTTTAATCCGTTCTTAGTTTACATGCGAACGATGACTGACTTCGATATTTATGTAGATATCCTCATGCCGGGTCTTCCGCATTGAAATTGGCAGTGCATTTGATTACATAGTTATTGTCGTCGTATTATCACTGGAACTATCCCGGTAGATTTCGCATATTTGGGGAAGAATGCATGGAATATATTTAATAAATATTTGAAGCATGCAAGAGCAAACTTCGAAGGGAAATCGGTATTCACCAATTAAGCATTCACACTTGACGATTCTGTGGTGATTTTGGCGATCGGTAACGCCAACCTAGACATGGTTACTAACAAGCCTCATGTTGCTCTAACACTCTATTCAGAATTGCTTTGATAATTTAATTTCACTGCAAAATATCAAATTATAAAACAACTTGTAACAGCTGGTTACACTGGGTGCATGGAAATACCGAATTACACCTGATTTACCGAATTATACCGAATTACACATAGTGATACCGAATTATACATTCAAAACACTTATTTATTAAGTAATATATGAATTAAACTTATAAAAATTATATTATAAGGCTTTTTTCTGGCCCTTAACTGTTTAATTCGGTAATTCACATTACCGAATTACACTATATACTATGACTGGTATCACACTATGTTTCACCGGATTTACCGAATTACACATAGTGATACCGAATTATACATTCAAAACACTTATTTATAAGTAATATATGAATTAAACTTATAAAAATTATATTATAAGGCTTTTTCTGGCCCTTAACTGTTTAATTCGGTAATTCAAATTACTGAATTACACTGTATACTATGATTGGTATCACACTATATTACACCTGATTTACCGAATTATACCAACTCTCACCGAATTACACATAGTGATACCGAATTATACATTCAAAACACTTATTTATTAAGAAATATGTGAATTTAACTTATTAAAATTATATTATTAAGCTTTTTCTGGCATTACTGAATTACATTATAAGACTATGATTGGTATCACGCTATGTTAAAGAAAGACATAAAATAACACTATTTTTCCAATCCGTTTTTAACCAGCACAACACTAAAAAGTGTTTTGCGTGTTTAATTCTGTAGTTAGAGGTGTAATTCGAGGTAATTCGGTTTAGTTCGGTATAATTCGGTAAATCGGGTGTAACATGGCGTGATACCAATCATAGTATATAGTGTAACTCGGTAATGTGAATTACCGAATTAAACAGTTAAGGGCCAGAAAAAGCTTAATAATATAATTTTAATAAGTTTTATTGATATATTACTTAATAAATGAGTGTTTTGAATGTATAATTCGGTATCACTATGTGTAATTCGGTAAATCCGGTGAAACATAGTGTGATACCAATCAAAGTATATAGTGTAATTTTGTAATGTGAATTACCGAATTAAACAGCTAAGGGCCAGAAAATGCTTAATAATATAATTTTAATAAGTTTAATTCATATTTACTAAATAAATAAGTGTTTTGAACGTATAATTCGGTATTACTTTGTGTAATTCGGTGTAATTCGGTAAATCAGGTGTAATTCGGTATTTCCATGGACCGGGTTACACTGAAAGTTTGTAGTTAAATTCTGGAAAAAGTACACATCTTGCTGTAGTAGAACGCAAATCAAAGTCTAAAGAATTTTTTGTACAGAAATTTATAAAACATGTGTACATGTATTAAAACATTTGGCCAAAATGTCCAACTTTGCACTTTCTGCTGGCCAAAACATCCATGGCCAAAATGTCCGACCACCATATAGCCTTGGTCCAATGGTCATCATCTAAGTTATGAAATATTGATAATGGTATAAAACAGCTACTTAACCCTTTACTCCATAGATACTCATTTTGACGTATCAACAACAGACAGCTATTAAAACATTGTGGGAAAAGGAGAAATTGCTCGTAACGAGCAATTTCTCCTTTTCCCACAATGTTTTCCACTCAATCAGATATTTGTATCCTCATTTGTCCATATTTTTGACATCATATCTTTATTTGCTGCTGAAATGGAAGAGCCTCAAATTGGCATATCAGGTACAGGGTTAACCCTTTACCACACAATGATGACTTTCAACACCCCTGAGGAAGAAGACTTGAAAACATTTTGGGAAAACTCCCCAGAAAAGGAGAAAATGCTGGTAACCAGCATTTCTCCTTTTTCCACAAAGTTTTCATATCCTACTAAAGCAAAATTGCACCATTTGAACCACTTTGAAGTTGTCCTCAGCAAATGCTTACAAATTGGATAGGTCTAAAATTTTGCTATGTGGCAACAGGTTAAAAGTTGCTCATTATTTAAAAATTTTCACATTGTCTTAGGTGGCGGGAAAGAGCTCCAAGATGTTGCAACACATCAACTACAGAATGAGATGCACCTTACAGGATGGAAGAATTTTTGTTGGTACTTTCAAAGCTTTTGACAAACACATGAACTTAATTCTTGGAGATTGTGATGAGTTCCGTAAAGTCAAGCCAAAGAGTGCAAAAGCTAGTGACAGGGAGGAAAAGAGAAGTCTTGGGCTTGTTTTGTTACGGGGTGAACACTTAGTTTCTATGACAGTGGAAGGCCCACCTCCATCTGAGGTTTGTAAATATTAAGTGCCAATAAAGCTCTTAGCATAATCAAGATACAAACAGTAGCAAATGTTGGATCAGATCATACAGCACAGGTGCAGTGTGAAGATGTATTCGGGAACAACATGCTATTTCCTATGAAACAGGCTTGATGCGTCACGCCTGCGAAGTTCATGTAGTCTGTGCTGGGGTGAAACTTGGCTAATGGTCAATTTTCTCCATGGCCAAGCCCAAGTCTACCTCGAGATTTTGTAGGTTGTTAAAATGTTTTAGTTTGGATCCATAAGTATGCGATAACTTGCCTTGGTATCGTGCTCTGATAACTTGCCTTGGTATCGTGCATCATGGACATGCATTAAGCCCCCTTTTGCCAGGCCTTTTTTTTTTTCACCTTTAATCACAGAAGCCTGCATTTCATGACCCTGAAGAAGATAGCTTTTGAAGACATCATGGCAACAAAGGTGATTATGCTGGTTGCAAGTATTTTCTCCATTATCCACAATGGTTTTTACCATTTCAAAAACAAATATCATTACATTATAAAGACACATTTGAAATGTCTGCAAAAGCTTTTGATTTAGACAAGTCTAAAATTTTGAAGGCATGATACTTGGATAGCCTCGTATTTTTTATGGCTATAAATTTCTATATGGCTGAAAGGGGTAAATGTTTTACTAGATAAAACAAAATTGGGTTTTGGGGCAGGTCACCTTGAGTCATAGCAGGTTTATGTAATACCGTTTGTTTGTCTAGATAACTAGGTTTTTATTGATTGGTAAGGAGATAGGGTTTTTAAAGAGTTTTTTTTTTTTAAATGCATCATAGAGCACCAAAGATCACATCTGAATCATGTTTATTAATCAAGCTACATTATGAATTGAGCTACGTTCATTGTTTTGAAAGCCTGTGCAAGTGATTTGGTGAATGACCATTGCGGAAAGAAAAAGTAACCAATATTATTTTGCTTTTCCACTTTTTTTACCACTCATGATAAATCAGTGTTTAACCCTTTCCCAAACAACAAAATTTTAGACTGGTCCAAATTGAAGGCACTTGTAGACGACAAAATAAACATAACTCAAAAATTGAAATTTGTTTCCAGCGGGGTAGAAAACATGGTGGGAAAAGGAGAAAATGCTGGTTACCAGCATTTTCTCCTTTTCCCACCATGTTTTCAAAAGGCTTCTTTCTCAGGGTCGTTAAAAGACGGGATTGTGTGGTAAAGAGTTAAGCTTTAACTGATTTATAGTTTGCAGAAGCTTTCAAGATGAATGATTCTGAAACTCCACCATCCTAATAGGAGGTAATTTTAATTGATCTGTCTTTTAGGAAGGATCAAGAGTTCCATTGTCAGGGTCTTCTGCAGCTCCAGGCGCTGGTGTTGGAAGAGCTGCAGGCCGAGGTGTTTCAGGTGGTGCAGGAGGGGCAGCCCCAGGTTTGCAAGGTCCAGTGAGAGGAGTGGGTGGTCCCTCACAGCAAATGATGGCACCTAATAATCAAGGTAGGTTTTGTCAGTTGCAATGTCTGATCTAAGATTTGATGAAATTGGGGGACTGTCCCCCATCACTCTGAAAACTATGGGGGATTTCTAGAAAGTATGGGGGATCAAAATTTCTGATGTTAAGTGATAAAAGTTAATATGCCATGATGCAAATAGACAGCATAACTACATAACTGATCAAAGTGATGTTACAGCACAATAAGCAGTCTTGTAAATTTACAAAGCCCTATGGACTGATCAACAATAAAATGATGAACCATATGCTATCTTCTATTTTCTAAGCCCATGTACAACTTGTGACCCCTAGGATAGGGCCAACCTTGATCCCAGGGCTATAATAGTTGCCCGCTTGGTAGACACCCACTAGATATTTAAAGCTCCATGTAAAATTTGTTAGCCCTTGGGCCTCGGCTTATTGCTAGTTACATTTCTTACCGTTTCACTATAAGCCCATGTAAAACTTATGACCATTGAAGTGGGGGCCAATTTTGACCCTAGGTCTGTAATTTGAAGAAAGTGGGTAGAGGTCTGTTACATTAAGCTCAATGTAGAATTTGATATCCCTAGGCCGTATTATAGCTAGATAAGGGAATATTTTTAGAATTTGCCCAATTGTAAGCTTATGTAAAACTTCGGCCCCATGGGGTAGGACCAAATTTGACCCCAAGGATTCTTTTTTTTGGTACTCTTGGTAGAGGCCCACTAGATAAAGCTACATGCAAAAGTTGGTAGTCTAGGCCGTGTGGCAAGGCTTAGGATGATGTCTATTCTGAAGTTACATGTATCACTAAAATAGTCCATGAAAACCTTGTGACCCTCGAGGGAGGGCCCATGTTGACCCCAGGGTTATTATTTTTTTGGGTACTTGGACCTTTTTCAATTGTTGTTGTTATTTACAGGTATGATGCGAGGTGGTATGATGGGTAGAGGAGGACCACCCCCAGGCATGAGAGGACCAGGTAGGATTTCTGTTGAAAACCTGTTTGGGGAGGGGCATGAAAAAGGGAGGAACAGTGCCTTGTTGAATGACTTCTAATATCAGACAAAGGCAAAACAGTGTCCTTTACTCTTTTGAAAACAAGCATTTGCTATAACTTTGGATATGAATTGCATATTAAAGAAAAGAATAGCAAAGGATTATTATCAACTCATAGACTAAAAGCAACCTAATCTGACTCTGTGGGTTTTGATTGCCTTGTAATTAATGACCCCATGATGCAAAGTCACACTTAGCTTTAATTCTCAGATAACAAAAAAATGTCCAGAATAGTTATAAAAGAAAAGCTTCTTCCCAGCTGTATTAAGAAACAACAACAATTTTGATTTAAAAAATCAATAGGATTTAATTATTACTTGGAGAGAATTACAAAACTTACCAGGATTTAATAATATATTAACCCTTTACCAAACAATCCCTGGTTTTTAAGACCCTTTGAAAGAAGCTTTTTGATAACATTGTGGGAAAAGGAGAAAATGCTGGTAACGGGCATTTTCTCCTTTTCCCACAATGTTATCTACACTTTCCAAAATAAACGACAAATTATTAGTCACTTTAATTTTGTCATCTGCCGATTCTCTCAAATTGGAACAGTCTAAAAATTTGTAGTTTGGTAAAGAGTTAAATTTACTTGTAGGCCTACTGATGGAGTAGTGTACTACTGCATAGCCCTAAATTTCCTTGTATCCTGAAAAATGATGTTACTAAAGTCTCTTCTTTAACTCTACCAAGCGACAAATTTATAGGCTAGTCCAAATTGAAAGCATTTGCAGACGACAAAATAAGTGTGACTGAAAAATGGAAACTTGATTTGGGAAGAGTAGAAAACATTGTGGGAAAAGGAGAAAATACTGGTTAACAGCAATTTCTCCTTTTCCAACAATGTTTTCAATAAGCTTCTAGTTCAAATCGTCAAAAGTCGTCATTGTATGGTAAAGGATGAAAAGTCAATTTGATATCTTCTTTTCATTCCAGGACCAAGGTTTTAAAGATGAAGAAATCTTAACTTGCAGCAAATTCATTGGGGAGATGAGATGCCCTGGGAATATTTTTTATTTTGATGTTTGTAACAGAAGTACTTAATAGAAGATCCCAGTGTGAGCGATGCAAGTAGATCGCTAATTATAAAAACTGGGATTTTCAACGAGTTAAATGTGTAAGAGATAGCGACCTTGAAATTTATATAACTCGGAGAAACAGTTACATGACAGATAAGGTACACAATTCAGAATTAGATCAAGGTCCCATTGACTTCAGTACCATTTAAATGATCATGTTAAACATTTCAGTGTAAATATTTTCCAATCATTGTTGTATGTCAGTAGGTCATTTCATTAAAATGTTTTATCAGGATTATGTGTTGTTATCCCTATCTGTATTTAATCCCTTATATATGCTTAACCCTGTACCACACAATCCTAAGTTTAAACATATCTGACAAGAAAGACATTTGAAAAAAAATTAGGGTAAAGGAAAAATGCTGGTAATCTGACATCCCTCATTGTTTTCTACGTTTCCATCAATAAATTTCAATTTTTGAAAAAAAAAAATGTTGTTTTCTGCAAGTGCTTTCAAATATATTATTAAGATTTACATATCACTTGCCTGGCAAAATTTTAAATTTGTAATAATAAATGATTGAATGTATAGCAGACAGTTCAGTTAATCTTGCCACATGATAGTATTTGTCCTGAAATAGGTGGAAAACATTGTGAATTAAGTAGAAAATGCTGGTTACCAACATTTTTGCCTTTTCCCACAATGTTTTCAAAAGTTTTCTTTTTCAGGGTCGTTAAAAGTCAGGATTATGTGGTCAAGGGTTAAAGCATTATTGGAAAATGAGGAAAGGTTGGCTCTCAAATATTTTTTATCCTACACTGTTTTCAAACTCTAAATTGTTCAGGGTGTAACGTGTAGTAATGGGTTAGGGACTGAATTTTCACATCCTTTCAGCACAACAGATTATTACTGAATCAGTGTAGTTAAAATGAAGCCTAAAATATTATCATTTGGTAATAAGTTAAAAGCCTTCTATATCAAGGTCTATAAAACACAAGTGTTTGAAATTGTCCTAACTTAACTCATTACTGAATGACAAAATTTTGGGCTTTTCCATATTGAAAGCATTTGCAGACGACAAAATGAAAGTGACTGAAAATTTGAAATTTGTTTTGTGAAGGTAGAATACATTGTGGGAAAAGGAGAAAATGCTGGTAACCAGCAGCTGCTGCAGCTGCTTTGAATTTATGTATGACTTGAATTTTGTTATCTAGTCAAGGATTGAGCTTTCAACTTGAAAGAGCCAGTTGTATAGAATGTGTTGAAACCAAGACATTAATCAGTAGTTGTTTTCATAATTTAATTCATAATGGTATACAAATTATAACAAGTTACTCTAACCATTTATATGAGATGTGCATTTACTTCTCGACATAGTAAATCTTTTCAACAAGGTTTTTCTCAATTGAAACGAGGGCTATTAATAGCCTATTATGGCCTTGAATTCGCTCACCCGAGTCTTCCGACAAAATATAACCCCTTTTCAATCTATTTAGAAATAAATGACAATGTACCAAGCTTTCATAATTATTAGACTGAAAATTTGGCATCTAGCTTGTACAAAAGCTTTTTTCTAGAATTTCTTTCCCTGATGTACTTTTTAGCCAACCATAGCCCATTTCCCTGTTGTAGATATCGAAACAAAGATTCTGACCACCATAAGTATTGGCCAGAAAATCTGGTCTCTAGAGTGTACACAAGGTTTTCCAAGACATGACATGGCAACCTAGCTTTTACCCAATGAGAACCATTTTCAATATGACCTTACTGATAATGTTGACAATCATTCCGAATAATTTTCTTAAGTGTTGGACAGAAGTGATCACTCTAGAGCTACACAAGCTATTTTAAAGATCTTATCTGGTGATCAAGTTTTTTACCTGATGTTATTTCATATTATTTCATGCTTGTCTTAACCAGAATATGTAACAAAGAGATGGATAGTGTAGGTTCAAAATCAAACTGCACATTCTGTGCAGTCTGATCTTGATCAACACGGTCCACAAAAACGACCTAAGTTGGTTCCAGCGCTTAAAACACACAATGTAGTTCAGTAGAAGCAGAAGAAGAGAAAACATCCCTGTAAACAGTGGGTAGGTAATAAAGACAAATTATTATATTCAAAAACACATGTCTACGGGAAAAACCGCATGTTAAAGAAAGTTCTTCTCACGCATCCACAAATATAAATTGTGGTCTGTTGAGGGTGGAAAGGGTTGTACACCAGAGGTCATCATTTCAAACTTATCTATTTGTAGTCACCAGTTAACCCTTCTGCAACATGATCAAGAGTTTTAACAACACTGAAAGAAAGACTTTGCAAAAGAATGGTGTGAAAAGGAGAAAATGCTAATAACTAACATTTTTTCCTCTAACTCTTTAAGCCTTCTCTTTAAACTCATCTACCAATCCCCGGAAGCTCAGTTGGATGCTAACAGGCCATGAGGACGGGGTTGCAGGTTTGATTCCCAGCTCTTCCAATTCATTTCTGAGGATTCATGATAGTCATTGTGACAGGATTCATTTCTTCTTTACCGCTGACCATCGTTTTGACAACGGTTATGTTGGAAAACCGCAAGTGGCTTGAAATGTGCAAAGTACTGCTACCAGAAACTCTTAAGAACACATGGATAGGTGCACTGGAGGCCAAGATATAATTGAAATAATGTTAAACATGGAGTTAAATGCCACAATACAATCAGCCAATCATCTTTTTATGTAAGTCACATTTTATTTCTAGTCTGTTTCACTGTTTGTGCTTTCCATAAGGTCAAATTGAAAGTTTCCTGTTAACATTTCTTTCAATCTTGTGTTGACTGCATTCTTCCAGTTGTATTGGTCCGCAATGTTTGCAGCTGGTTTAAGGCTTTTGTTAAGAAAGGTCTAACTGTGTTGAGCTCCATCAGGGTGAGATGATTTAGCTACAAGAAACAGTAACTTAAATTCAATATGCTGCATTAAAACAGATTACGACAGATACAATATGCATTTCATTGTATTGCAGCTAGCCATAGACATAACAAAACACAGTTTCTGGTTTAAACCGAAGACAAATCCCAACAGTTTCTTTACCCCATACACCTTATATCGATTATTATCTATGTTTACATGGCTGACTAGATTATAACGCTGTCAAGTTTTAACAGCGTTTGTTAATCCCTGGCTGTAAAGATGCCTCTATAACCCATTACCACACAATCCCGACTTTTAATGACCCTGAGAAAGAAGCCTTTTCAAAACAATTTGGGAAACCGAGAAAATGCTGGTAACCAGCATTTTCTCCTTTTCCCAAAATCTTTTCTACCCTTTACAAAGCAAATTTAAATTTTTCAGTCAGACTTATTTTGTCATCTGCAAATGGTTTCACTTTGGACCAGTTTATAATTCTGTAGATTCAAGTATTTAGGCGACCCTGAAGATGGCTTTTTTTTTTTTTAAATTAAAAGAAGTGGGAAAAGCTGGTAGCCGGCATTTCCTTTTTTTCCCCACAATGATGTCTATGCTTTGAAAGGAATTCTTTACCATTTGCACCATATAGAGTTTCTTGCTTGAAATTACTTACTACTACTTGCTTTACTGTAAAAATTTGACAGCAGTACAAGTTATTTAACTTAACCCTTTACCAAAGAATCCCTGGTTTTTACGACCCTGAGATAGAAGGCATTCGAAAACATTGTGGGAACAAGAGCGGCAAATTGTCGCAAGATACGCCTGTCTTACCCCAAGTTGTAAAGGTGGGGCATGCACTGGCCAAATTCAATTATGAAAAACAAAAATAAAGCGAGCAAGAGTTATGATTCCTGTGCACTGCACTCCCCCTTGGTGAGATCTCTCCACCCATGAAATTTCATAACCCTAGCTAGTATAGTTTTGGAGATATGCTCCAGACAAAATTCAAGTATGAAAAACAACAAAGGGCAATAACCCAAAAGTTAAGCAAGCAAGGGTTATGATTCCTGTGCACTGCACTGCCCCTATGTGAGATCTATCCACCCATGAAATTTCATAAGCCTAGGTAGTATAGTTTTTGAGATATGCTCCGGACAAAATTCAAGTATGAAAAACAACAAAGGGCAATAACTCAAAAATTAAGCAAGCTAGAGTTATGATTCCTGCACATTGCACTCCCCCTCAATAAGATCTATCCACCCATGAAATTTCATAACCCTAGCTAGTATAGTTTTGGAGATATGCTCTGGACAAAATTCAAGTATGGAAAACAACAAAGGGCAATAACTCAAAAATGAAGTGAGCAAGAGTTATGATTCCTGCGCACTGCATTCCCCCTCGATGAGATCTATCCACCCATGAAATTTCATAAGCCTAGGTAGTATAGTTTTTGAGATATGCTCCGGACAAAATTCAAGTATGAAAAACAACAAAGGGCAATAACTCAAAAATTAAGCAAGCTAGAGTTATGATTCCTGTGCACTGCACTCCCCCTCGATGAGATGTATCCACCCATGAAATTTCATAACCCTAGCTAGTATAGTTTTGGAGATATGCTCCGGACAAAATTCAAGTATGGAAAACAACAAAGGGCAATAACTCAAAAATTAAGCGAGCTAAATTTATGATTCCTGCGCACTGCACTCCCCCTTGATGAGATCTATCCACCCATAAAATTTCATAACCCTAGGTAGAATAGTTTTGGAGATATGCTCCGGACAAAATTCAAGTATGAAAAACAACAAAGGGCAATAACTCAAAAATTAAGCAAGCAAGAGTTATGATTCCTGCGCACTGCACTCCCCCTTGATGAGATGGATGCACCCATGAAATTTCATAACCCTAGCTAGAATAGTTTTGGAGATATGCTCCGGACAAAGAACTGGACGCCGCCCGCCCGGACGCCCGCCCGCCACGGGTGATCCCATAATACGTCCCGTCTTCGACGGGCGTATAAAAAGGAGAAAATGCATGTAACCAGCATTTTCTCCCTTTCCCACGATGTTTTCTGCCATGCTGCAAACAAATTTCAATTTTTGAGTTGCGTTTATTTTGTCATCTGCTAGTCTCGTGCTTTCAATTTGGATCAGTCTAAAATTTTGTTGTTGGTAAAGAGTTAAATGTGGCTCAAACTCAAGTTTTGTCTTTGCAAGAAGAAAGCAATGTGGGAGAAGGGGAAAAAAAGTTCCTTTGGCAACAGTGTCTCTCGGAGCTTTTTTTTCTCGGGGTTATTATCCCTTTCCCAAACAATTCCTGATTTTTTTGGACCCTGGGAAGGAAGCCTTTTAAAAACATTGTGGGAAAAGGAAAAGCTGGTATCCAGCATTTTCTCCTTTTCTTACAGTGTTCTCTTTCCTTCCCAAAACAAATTTCAATTTTTGAGTCACATTCGTTTTGTCGTATGCAAGTGCTTTCAATTTGGACCAGTCAAAAACTTTTTCGCTTGGTAAAGAGTTAAATGTGGCTCAAATTGGGGATTTGTCTTTGCAAGGTAGAAAGCAATGTGGGAAAAGGAGAAAATGCTCCTTCGGCAACAATCTCTCCCATAGCCTTTTTTCTCAGAGTTATCAAATCAAAATGATTCTGTTGCTGGGTACTATAATCACCAAAGACTCAGTCAAATATTACAATTACCTTGGCATGTGTGGCATCACTTTTAACAAAAGTGTCAATACTGCTTCTTAGTTTTGCCACTCTGATATCCCAGATATCTTTAATTATTGTCCGAGTTTCATCTGCGTGTGGGATATCATCTGTTGCACTGCAAAATAAATTCATTATCTAGGTTTGTATTCACAGGTTATTTTAAGTGTCAGTACTTTGAACCTTTATGAAAAAACAAATTCAAGACTCTTTTTAAACTGAATGTATCTGCAGACAACAAATTCGAAAATGGTACAAATGAATTGAAAATCTTTGATATGGTAGAAAACATCTGTTACCAGCATTTTCTCCTTTTCCTCCAAGGTTTTTTAAATTTTCTGATTACTTGCTTTGCCTTCCAAACCCCAGTTTGTTCTGCTCATCTGCGAGGAAAGGAAGGACCCAAAAAGGTCTTCATGTTATATCTCAAAAATACTTGACGAAAGAATGCCTTTTTAAAACTGCACAGAGCTTTAACCCATATTTTCAATAACTTTATGCAAATGGGCAAGAGCTTCTACCTACTGATGGATATTCAGCTATTCCCAAATTTTACAGCAATGAGCATACCCTCTATTCAGACATAATTTCTGCCATCTTGAATGCAGTTTTTCAATCTGGAGTAAAAACCATGTGTTCTAAAATCTCGGCATGTGATACAAAAGAACCATATGTAGCGTTTATCTTGACATTTTTCCGAAGGATGAATATATAAATATGCAGTGTAAAGAATCATAGAATTTTAATTTCATAGTTAAGTAAGAAAGTTACACATGTTCTCTAGGAACATAAAAAAACCAACCCTCATAGTAAAGCAAATACCCCTGGCTACCTGACTAGTGAATACAGTATTTGCACTATTGGATATAACCACCTGACATATGAAATGAAAAGCTCTTTGTTACACAAAACAAATTTTTGACAAATTTGATTGACTTTTACCAAACGACCAAAGGATAATGATAACATTTTACACATAACATAGACTCAAGTGTTTAGATTTGTCTTGGAAAGGTTAGATTACATTGTGGAGAAAACATAAAATGCTGGTTATAAGCACTTTCCACTTGATCAAATGTTATTATTCAAGAGCCATCTTCTTTATAGTCTCTACCAAGACCGGATAGACAAAAGATAAAACACATTTTGGAAAAAGGAGAAAATCCTTATCACCAGAGCTCAAAATAAGAGGGAGTGATGGTATTCTAAATCCATTATTTCTCTTCCAAACCCTATGTTGTGGGTACCCATTAGAATCGTCTCGGGTTTAGTGGAGAACCATTAATATTTCAATTTTGAAATCAAAATCACTCCCTCTATCTCGAGCTCTGTTATCACCATCATTTTCTCCTTGCTCCACGAGGTTTTCAAGAGCCCTTCTTGTCAAGGGATTATGAGGTAAAGGATAAAGTAATCCAGTTGCAAATGACATAACTTTGTGTTGGAATATATAGACACAAAGGAAGTGTGCTTTGGTATAACCACAATTTCAACATCTTTCTCCTGCTGAATTAACCCTTTACCTCATAAGGCATTTCTGTGGTATCTGTAATTGACCCTAAATAATAGCAAGGGTGAAGCTGTTTCTTATGTGTATATCACACCTTTTTATAGCATAGAAAACATTGTGGCAAAAGGTGAAATTGCTCGTGACGAGCAATTTCACCTTTTGCCACAATGTTTTCCAAAGGCTCCTACAAGCAATGCGTAGAAATGAGTATCTATGGAGTAAAGGGTTAAAAAGAATAGTTACTCACTATTTTAAAAGAAGCTGGATGACCTCTATGTAGTATTTGCAGGGCATCTCTGTGAAAAACTTGGAATCCAATTCTTCTTGTTTTTTCTCCTGTAACTTTTCTGCAAAAATATATGGCAAAATATGCTCAGACAATGATACAAAATGAATAGAACAACACCCTGCTTTCTATGTGGTCTGAATAGTTCAAGCTAACTCGCTACCAAATGACAATATTTTAGATTTGTCAAAATCGAAAGCATTTGAAGACAACAAAATAAAAGTGACTGAAAATTTGAAATTTGTTTTGTGAAGAGTAGAAAATATTGTGGGCAAAGGAGAAAATGCTGGTTACCAGCATTTTCCTCTTTTCCCACAATGTTTTCTAGAGGCTTCTTTCTCAGGGTTGGCAAAAGTAGGGATTGTGTGGTAATGGGTTGACGGTGTACGGTCAAAGTGATACCAACCTTTTTGCACATTACCACAAAATCTGATATGACCACACAGAAATTCAGACTGCTGTAATGTTCTAATCATTATATACTTTCCCTTCGTGCACCAAAAAAAGAACCTCACAAAATAAATTACAAAAAAGCAAACTAAAAACATCACACATTTTCCAGATTTGCTGGAAAGGGCTGAATGTGAATGCATCAACATACATGTAGTCTGATAACCCTTTACCACTCAATGCCGACTTTTAACAACCCTGAAAAAGTAGTCTTTTGAAAACATTGTTGGAAAAGTAGAAAATGCTGGTATCCAGCATTTTCTCCTTTTCCAACAATGTTTTCTACCCCTTCAAACACAAATCACATCATTTAGCCATATCGATACTGTCGTCTGCAAATGCTTTCAATCTAAAATATTGTTCTGTGGTAAAGGGTTAACTATTTACCAAATGACAAACTTATGGACTAGTCCAAATTGGAAGCATTTGCAGACGACAAAATAAATGTAATTAAAAAACTTAGGTTTAAATTGGGAAGGGTAGAAAACTTGGTGGGAAAAGGAGAAAATGCTTTTGTTTTATAATCATATTTAGATCTAGAATTAATGTAAGACATATGTTTATTCTGTACTATAAGGGTTAACTTCTGATAAATGAAAGTACAACCTATGTCAATCCAGTCCGGTGGCCTTATCCTGGCTTTCTGTCGCTGTTTTAAATTGACAGCCATCCAAAGTGGAACATCTACTGGTAAACCTGCATTGAATGGACCTATATCTCCCTGCAATATACAAGAAGTCTGTACTGTTGGATACAAAAGAATTATTTGTGGAGTACAATAGGACAGATCCATACTATCAGCCTTTAACCCTTTTCCGCACGACGAAGGCTTACCTGCTGTCCATAGAACATAAGTTAACCCTTCTCCAAACGACAAATTTTGGATTCTTCCAAACTGAAAGAGTTTGCAGACGACGATTTTAGATTTTGAGAAAATGACAAAAAATTCTCAAAAAGGGTAGAAAACACTGTGGGAAAAGGAGAAATTGCTCGTTACGAGCAATTTCTCCTTTTCCCGCAGTGTTTTCAAAAGACTTTTACAGCAGACACATAAAAACCAGGGCTTGTTTGGGAAAGGGTTAAACAACAGTTAACTCTTTACCACATGAAGAAATTGTTGACTCCCCCAAATTGAAAGAGGCTGCAGACGACAAATAAAAAGTGGCTGAAAATTTGAATTTGCTTAGAGAAGGGTAGAAAACATTGTACAAAAAGGAGAAAATGCTAGTTACCAGCATTTTCTCCTTTCCCACAATGTTTTCAAAAGGCTCCTTTCTCAGGGTCGTAAAAACCAGGGATTGTTTGGTAAAGGGTTAAAATGCAGGCAAATATAAGACAAAGTTATTGTATAGATAAATGGTTTTATCATATTTCAGAAGTGTAAATTTTTCATTACATCGACTAAATATCCTTGATGGAACAATATTCAGACAGATAACCATATTAAGTGAAAATAGAACTGTTCTTTTAGCAAAGGCTGTTTTCTGTTTAATTTTATGCCAGAAATCAACATATCAAAAATTAATAACAGGTATTACCTTGAACTTTGATGATTATAAAACAATACTTATGAATGGAATTCTATAACACACATGTAAAAGAAAACAGAACGGCCGAAAAAGGACAATGGGTTGATTTTATTCTTTTCCTTTGTACGAACAAAACTGATGACGAAATATTGTACATGTTAATTCTCAATAGATCATTTATACTCTATAGTGTGGTAGTAGAGAATTTTCCTACCCCAATCAAAAATATTTTGTCGAGGTTGAAGTTTGGTACGATTGTAATAAGTTCTTTTTCAGCAAGAAACTCAACTTCAGATGGATCCATTATCGGATAACCGCGGTACTTCGTTCATAAGAAGAGGGGTTTGTTTTCCTAATGTTTGAGTTGCCAGCACTACTCGTTCTAGAAGTTACATTTCCCTTAAGTTGTCGGCTAGTAGACTATAGTCGAGTTCTAAAGCTTAGAGCGGATTTCAATTTAGATATTATAATCTGTCTAAGCAAGTCTGACAAATACATGTGCAACTAAAGTCTCTTATTTCGAAAACGACAAGTGTTTTATAATTATCATGTCTTCCTTAGTCCAGATATCCATCCGCGGACTCCTTCAATTAAATAGCGCTTTTTTTTTTTTCAAATTGCCAATCCAACATCTTGTCAACCATCGTTTCATGTTGTTTTAAAAGAAAAATTAGCAAGCAAGTTCGTCCACCAAGCCTGATAGCTCAGTCCAGGGATCTTATATGTATGTACGATATACGATCCCTGGCCAGTCTCAATGTCATTTTAAGGCGAGGCAAGATCCTTTTCAAGATTTTTGGATATTCATAATAGAAAGAGTCAGACCTGTCTCACCGATGAACACAGATTTCAAGTTCACTCATACCTGTACTCGTGAAGCAGTCCAACAGTTTGAAAAGAATTCTGCAAGTGCGAAGTCGGGTAATGTTAAGAACCAGTGCTTAAGAAAGCTTACATTGGCACAGAGTCTGTCTAAATATAATTGAAATGTATATGTAGTGTTGAAACGCCGAGGAAACAACATAACAACTGTACCCAGAACAGTTCTGACAAACAGCCTCCACAGGCTGGTTTGAATCCATGACCCCCCAAGTCTCAAAGATAAGCTCCACAACGTGGCTACAAAAGCTAGTCCTATAGCAAGGCAGCATAAGTATCCCCTCATACAAAGACGTATAATTTTTTATCAGTGGGATAGACTAGTACAAGTAACATACAGGTCAACAGCTTCAAAGAAAGGTGATGAAAACCCCACGCAACAATTTTACAAACATTCTCACCTATTTTACCAAAATAAACCTTGCAAATATGATGAAAGATTTCAAGCAGAAGTACCTACACTCTCCATCAACATCTCTCCTCGACTATCTTAATATAGGTCGCCGGCTTCTGCCGGGCGACCAATGACATGTTCGTTTAGAATAAAAGCATTCTACCAGACACAAAAACCAAACGCTGCGCATCGAAGAATTATTCGCCCCAAATATAATTCACACTTCATAAATTCGGTTACCCGTATTTAATTTTATGACTTTTATCATGTGTTATTTCACTGTTACTCCTGCAGCCAGTACACCTGTTCATGCTTTCCTGAAGCTTATTTTACCAATACTGCGCACACGTTCCCCCCCCAAGCCACAGCCGACCCGGAAATCACATAAAAAAATCTAGTAAATGTCATGTTGATTTGCAGAAGGCACGTGCGCTCAGTTTAATATCCCTTCTATTCTTAACTCTTTACCAAACGACTCTATTTTAGGCTGGTCCAAATTGGAAACACCTATAGACAACAAAATAAACGTTGCTCAAAAAATGAAATTTGTTTCCAGCAGGGTAGAAAACATAGTGGGAAAAGGAGAAAATGCTGGTTACCAGCATTTTCTCCTTTTCTCACAATGTTTTTTTTTTTTTTTTAAATAAAAGGCCTCTATTTCAGGGTCGTAAAAACCTGGGATTGTTTGGTAAAGGGTGAATATTGATTCCATGACGATAATGATAATATAAAATATAAGAATAATGATGATTGTAGAAGATGAAGACTTTTCGCTCAAGGATAACAAATATCACTATTTGTCTTTCTGCAATTTAAAATATGTTTCATGGCTCAAATAAATTATGCACGTGGAAAGCTGATGCAGAGATTAAAAGCACGCGGATGTAATAAATTGAAATGATGCATGGTTTTCAGTAATATATTCCCATTTTTTTACAATTTCGAAAATAATCGATTTTAAAGTTCTATGTTTTTCGATTGAAATGAGCACATTGATAAGAGAGAGAGAGAGAGTGTTGTCCAAGGGAGGCAACTCGTATGATCTTGAATTACTGTACAATAAGATTAGTCTCCCTTATCGTTCCCGAGTGATACCTCCTAAATAAGACGAATTTAAAGATATCTTGCTTTATCATATCTTTATGTAATCTTAAGATTTTTATTTTTCAAAATTGAGATCATCATTTGCAAATAGCAAGTGGCAAATGTTCATTATGATAACAAATGTTCATTATGATCACAACTATGCCAATACATGATAGTAAAGTCACAGAGAGTTCAATAAATGCTACGGAAATTTCATCCTAGAAAAAAAAAAGACTCGGATGAAAGCGATTTCAATCATGCTCATGTCCGAAATATTTCAGGAAGTGAGATGATCCAGATCAAAGATCAGACTGCATGATTTGTGTGGCTTGATCTTGATCCACGCTGATCTCAAAGGCGACTGAAGTAGTAGAAGGCACCTAATTCTTTACCAATTGACAAAATTTTGGACTAGTCTAAATTGAAAACAAATTGAAAGCATTTGCAGACAACAAAATAAATGTGAATTAAAAATTGAAATTTGATTTTGAAAAGGTAGAAAACATTGTGGAAAAAGGAGAAAATGCTGGTTACCAGCATTTTCTCCTTTTCCCACAATGTTTTCAAAGGCTTTTTTCACAGGGTTGTAAAAAGGCCTATGGATCATGCGGTAAAGAGGTAATTGGTTATCGTGATATTCTGAATGCTAGTAGAATATCTAGAAAGTCTTTTTTTTGTAGAATTCATGAAGGTTGTTCTGTACAGTGGAAGGTGTCGGGTTCATTGCCTAAAATTGTCATTTAGGCTGCTTCACAATAGAATTATACTACTCAAAATTTGCTTGGGATTACCATCTTACATTCGGCCGATATGTATATGTGACATGCAACAGGTATAGTTTTTCAATATGGAAAATTGCAACGCTGAAAAAAAAAAAACCCATAAGAGGAAATGAAGGTTTTTAACTCCTTACCAAACGAGTACCGAACGACAAAATTTTAGACTTGTCCATATTGAAAGTATTCGCAGATGACAAAATAAACTTAACTCAAAATGAAGTGATTACAATTTGTTTCTAGTAGGGTAGAAAACATTGTGGGAA
The DNA here is from genome assembly GCA_943736015.1 of Tridacna crocea. NCBI lineage: Eukaryota > Metazoa > Mollusca > Bivalvia > Cardiida > Cardiidae > Tridacna > Tridacna crocea. The sequence continues at coordinate 52,710,756 of OX031065.1, forward strand.
AAGGAGAAAATGGTGGTTAACAGCGTTTTCTCCTTTTCCCCACAATGTTATAAAAAGGCTTCTATATCAGGGTCGTAAATACCAGGGATTGTTTTGTAAAGAGTCTAGCAAAAATATATTTTTGATGCTTTTACTACACGATCTCAAGTTTCAAACATACCGAAGAAGTTTTCGTTAGTACTGTTGGAGAAGGTGCGAAATCAGATAACCAACATGGCCTCATTTTTCCACATGCTTTCTCATCTTTTCAAACACAAAATATAAACACTGCATGAGAAAACACACATTTTTCTTAACTTTATTTGTGTCTTTTCAATACCTGTACAAAAAAACACCAAATATTTTTCATCAAATCTACATCACAACAATGGCACAAAAATAAAAGTTGACAACATGGTGGTAAACTATCATTACATGTATTAGTGGGGGTACAACTTAACTCTGGAGAACTCTTGAGATTGCGGTACAAGTTCTCCAGGGTACAAGTGCTCCAGGGTACAAGTTCTCCGGATACTGTTTCGATTGCTTACAGTAGATCTAGATCTAGGTAACTCAACAAGTATTTATTGAAAAAAAGAAGAGCTATCCTATCTATTTACAACTGGGCCCGTATTCACCAACCAATCTTGAGAATATTCTTAGTCTTATTCTCCAAGATTTTCTCTATGTGTAAGTAACACTACTTCTGATTTGCTAAACCATTTGGTTTAGCCAGTCAGAAGTTGTGTTACTCTCAAATGTAGAAAATTCTGGAGAATAAGACTAAGAATATTCTTAAGAATGGTTGGTGAATACAGCCCCTGGTCTCAAACTGCATCTTAAGGTAGTGGACCTGTAACAGAAAACAGCTGTTTCCATCATATTATCCCACAAAATTTGCTATGATTAAAAGTGATTATTTTTGTGCTTCTTTCACCAATCCACTTTTTCCTTTTTGTCATTTTCAGAATTATCAATTATTAATCTAAAGCCACTATATTCTCATTTTAAAGGGAGATAGTACTTACCTCCCTTTTCTGGAAACTAACAAAAGTATCAACAAATAATTTCAAGACAGACATCAAAGGAACTTCTGGTCGGTTGAAAATTTGCTGTTTTGATTTGTAGTGGGATTGAACGCCACTTTTACAGCTAAGGTCATATCATGGCGGTCGGTGACACACATGTGTTTCCTGGCTTTCTCACACCAGTACAAACACAACTTTCTTTCCAAAGCCACCGAATACTTTTCTCATATGCTTCAACAGAGGTGAGAGGCGAAAATAAAAGAAAGTTCGCCTCAACCAGGTATCAAACTCACAACCACCGTGTAATGAATCCGACACGCTCACCACTTAGCCACCTTGGCGGGCTAAAATTTTGCAAAGGTATTATATTTGTATAAATCTGCATTTATCAACTATCAAGAAAGATTATGCCGCACTGCACTAGAAGTATTACAGGTCTACTAGCTTAACCCTTTACCCCATAAAGTAATTCTATGGTATCTCTAATTGACCCCAAATAACAGCAAGGATGAAGCTGTTTTTTATAAGTATATGACACCTTTTGATAGCAGAGAAAACATTGTGACAAAAGGTGAAATTGCTCGTCACGAGCAATTTCACCTTTTGCCACAATGTTTTCCAAAGGCTTCTACAAGCAATGCGTAGAAATGAGTATCTATGGAGTAAAGGGTTAATTACTGTAAATTGAATTTTTCCAAGAGATAGCTCTCCAAATCCCATTTGAGACACGGTTAACAAAACACTCTCCATCTCCAAAGCAAAGGGTAAGCAGATACCCTAGCAGGGCTAGACTGAATCGCTCCAGACAAAGCCTCAATGATAACAACAGAGCTACCCTCTGAATCTAAGGTAGGCCTTGTGTCCGAACCAACTACAGTGTACATGTAATTACATGTAGAAAATTAAACTTTAATTGATCTGAATCTACAGCAAAATTGCGAATAAAGATGGTAGACAATAGATCAATTGGAGGGCATGAAATTGCTCCACTGGCAGTGAATTTCTTTTTGTGGTAACATACATTATGAATTTATGATGTGAAAATATAGAATAAAAACCACGAAAGTATGTTCTTGCAACTGGGCTTCAACCCACTAAGACAGCATAAATAAGTATGGTGATTTGAAAAAGAAAAAAAAAAAAACCCAGTGAATAAAGTGAAGTGCAATTTCTCAAAACTAAATGTATGGAATCCAAGCCAAATTTAAAAGTGTTTTGTATTACACAATCTTGGCAAACTTCAAGGCAATGTGACTGATAATGTGGACTTTGTTGAGCAAACAATACTAAGTCATCAAATGGCTGCTTTTTTTGAATGACTAGATTTTTCACTTTTAATAGAGTTAATTTCCTTGAACTTGAACAAAACAATCTTTGCAAGTTTCAACAGAAATGGATCAACACTGTGAACTTCATTGTCCAAACAAGAAATAGAAATTTTAAACTTTGAATGGCTACTTTTTCCACACTGATTGTCAGGTTTTTTCTTTTCAAATAAATAGGGTTCAAGCCCTTTATGATACAAAGTAAATGCGTAAGTTAATGAAAATCCGGTCCCAAATGGCATTAACAGTAAATGGAAATTTTCAACATGAAGTGGCTATTTTTCACATACTGATTGTCAGATTTTTTTTTTCAAAATTGATAAGGTTTTAGCTGTTGACATCCTCGGATAACGCGGGGTCTCCCTATTTGCTACGCTACATCGACCCCTGGGACAATTAATTGAATTTCCCTTGCTTTACCGCTGGCTGAATGCTGGCTTTTCATTGGTTCCATCATCATTTTGTGATAGGCGAGTGGACTGTACGCTATGACGTTTCGTATCGATTTTCGGCGGCTGATTCAAAGTTTTATTAGTCAATTGTCCCAGGGGTCGATGTAGCGTAGCAAATAGGGAGACCGCGGGGTATCCGAGGATGAGCTGTTGATAAGACAAAGCAACTGTGTAAGCTTCATGAAAATCCTATTTCAAATGCTGACTCCATCACATAAACTGAAGAAATGGATATTTTCATCAGCAAAAGGCTACTTTTCCCAAACTGTTTGTTGGTTATTTTTCCAAGCTCAATAGGGTTCAATGTATTTATGAGATTAAAAAGCTGTGCAAGTTTTACAAAAATCTGATAACAAATGTAGCCTTTATCGCACTACCAAGAAATGGAAATTTTCAACTTGAATGGCTACTTTTCCCACATTGTTGGTTAGATTTTTTTTTCAAAATCAATAGGGCTGAAGTTTTCGATAAGATAAAGAAACTGTGTCAGCTTCACTGAAATCTGACAAAAATGTGTAGGCTTTATGGCATAAACAAGAAATGGAAATTTCAAACTTGAAATGGCTACTTTTCCCATACTGTTTGTGGGAATTTTGTCAAAATCGATAGGTTTTACGCTTATGATGAGATAAATAAACTGCGTAAGTTTCATGAAAATCTGATGAGAAACGCAGGCGTTATCGCATAAACAAGAAAAACATAGACAGACAGACAGATGGTCGGACGGATGGATGGACGGACAGACGGACGGCGGAAACCCCCTCCATGATATAGACAGTAGAGTAAAAAAACGAGAGAAAGCTCCTAAATATCGTTGTGGATCGGTCTCGGGTGTCTCCGAGATACGTTCAATATTCAAATTCCAGTGTGATTGTGTTATGGTCAAAGGGAAAAAACTCGAACAATCTTGTATCCATTAGTTACGAAGAGTACTCTCCCTTATTATCCCCCCCCAACCGGAATGGTCTTTTTTTCAACCATTACAAACAGGCACACCGAAACTTTAAGAACCGGTGCAAGGTTAATAAATACCCATACGGTCTATCGAAAAACCCGGACCCTCTGTTAACACTTTTTCTGCTAAATAAGTGAAATGAGACTTTCAAGCCGATTTTGAAACCCAATCTTCGCTATTTCAAAGGAGTCTTTTTTGGTAAAATGTTCTTAATGGTCCATTGGACCGTGTAGATTCAAGATCAGCATGCACGTTCATTTGTAAGTAGATCTACACTCTAGTTAAGTCTGTGTTGATAATGATAGTTTCCCCGCTGGTATTTTTCAGTCAAAGGCAGGATGCGGAACATTGCGTTATTTTGCTCTTACAACGCCCTTCCACTAAAAAGGGGGGATCTAAACTAGGATCAACATTAATAAAATCGGGAAAAAGCACAGCTTTTATCTCCATTTATTAGCTTAGAAGATTCAGACCCCCGTATGCCGTGAATCTAATACTCCATCGCGTTTAGGTACACAGTAGTAGAAATAGATTGAGTTCAAGTAGTTCCGGCTTAAATTTTGCCGGAATATCCCGTATGTTTGTAGCTTGAAACTGATTCAAACGCTTTGGAATTTTAGTTCAACTCACACGAGAGCGTACCCAAACTCTGTAGAGTTTTCGTTCAACCCCATATGCTTTCATCTGTCCCCTGTCCTTACGGTCAATGATCTAAGAAATGATTAGAATTTGACAATTCAGTCCATGTTAACGATATCTATTAATAACCTCGAAAACCTATTTGAACGAAAACATGTCGTCAGTTCGTATGTTCTAAGAAATGAATAGAATTTGACCATTCAGTCCATATTAACGACATTTATTTATAACCTCGAAAACCTAATTGAACGAAAACATGTCGTTGGTTCATATGTCTAGATATTGTAACATAATAAAGCTTATTTATCGTATACATTCATCAGTTGATAAATTCTATTGTCAAAATTATATTTAGATTCTGCGTGAGCTCTTCTTGATAACCGAATGGTAACTTCCAAGTTTAAATTTTGGCGGTCACCTTGTTTACAAATGTGATAAAATACAAGGGAGACTACCACCTGTTTAAAAAATAGTAACAACGCCTGTAACTGATTTTTCTTTCTTTTGTCTTCTATCGTGATATTTTCTGCGATCATGTTTTAAACTTTACCAGAAATACTGACAGCTCTACGAATATTTTTTTCCGCAACAAACTGCACTGATGTTTATTCGTCTTCGGGTTTATGCCGTCTACAAATGTAAGGGAAGTAACTCTGCCGTGATAAAGTGATGTCAGTAAATACGAGTTTTCTCCCTTTGACCATAAATTTACTCCTAATCTTAAAAAGAGTTTGTATGACGAGTTCTCCAGGGTACGACTTCTCCTGATACCACACCAGCTGATAGCCTCATATTCGGCACGAGGACTGGTATAGTTTCCAGGAAGCAAAATAGAGAGAGATTAGTCTAAGTCATAAGAGCTTACTCAAAGGGGCGGGCGATTTTTTCCCTGGGGGTTGGGGTGGGGGAGTAGTTCTGTTTATTTTTGAAGCGCAATTAAAAGGACGAACTTGTCCTTGGACGATGCTATTGGATTCCAGAAAATCGCAAAGTCTCCCACACATTCGGTCTTCTCGATAGCCATTGCCGGCGGATAAGCCTGGGATGGAAGCACTCTCTTGCACTCCGGATCATTCACAGTCGTATGGTGAGAGTAACGAACGACAACTCTGCTCAGAGATTGAGATCGAGGGTCGTAGAAGGTCGGTACCATGGCAGAGCTCGCTAGACAGGCAAGCACGCTCGGTAGAAAGGTATATACAGTAAACGTAGAATATAAAAGCTCAGTATGGATGTATGCCTTGTTGAACTTTGCATGTCATGTTAACTAAATGCATAAGCTGATGTAGGATATTGTAACTTTTGAGAGGTAGCCGGATAGTAGAGTAACCGGATGTCATTTGGTTTATATCATACTTTCAGCGAAACATGACTCTGTAAATGTTCGGACTTGTAAATAAAATTAATATTTTCAGCAAGTTGTTTCAAAATAAGGATATTTTTACAGGAATGCGCCAACAAAGTATTGAATCTATCAATCTAAGATCAGATTGCACATTCAGTGTCAGCTTTCTTGATGAATGCAATCAATAGAACGTAAAATTCCGCCTTTAACATGTAACCTATATCATATAACCGTGTATTTCAGTGGCCATGGCAAAGACTGGAAAAAGGAGAAAATGCTGGTATCCCTAATGATTCCAAACCCTGTCCTGTCAGACACCCTTGATTGTCACATACAGATCCGTTCAATTCGCACAAATGTAAAAAGTGTGATTTTTTTACCCTTTACAGTACAATGCTGACCTTTAATAACCCTTAGAAAGAAGCTGTTTGAAAACAATGTAGGAAAAGGAGAAAATGCGGGCAACAAACATTTTCTCCCTTTCCCACACCAGGGTTCAAAATGCCCTCAAAATGTGAATCAGAATTGGAAAGTGTGAGCCAATTTCAGGCTCTGGATAAAAAGTATGTGCAAATTACTGAAGAACAAATACCAAAATGTACTAAATTTGATATGTGAAAACAAATAACGTATCATTTTTTGCGTAAATTTTAGGACACCCAAAGTATTTAGACACCATCAAAAATCATGAGAATGATTAATTTTTCACAACCCAAAGATTTGGACATACTGCTGATGAAATTTACCACAGACTAGAACAGGTTCAAGATATTAACAAATAAACTTCTTTCTTACATGTACAAAAACTTATCTGCTTTCAAATGTATGTATTGTTTCTTTTAAAAGTATTTGTATGTATATTACTCTTTGTTACCAAACACAGCTTATTGTACCTCCAGATTGTTCCAGCTGCCAGAATGATGTATGCCAGAGCAAAACCTTACATGTCCAGAACCTCGAGGTATCTGAAGAGAAAACTGGGCCCTCCAATTATCTCCTACTCCCAAGCAGCGATAACAATTATTGAACCACCAATCAGAAAATCAGCAAATAACTTGAGGAGTAAAATAAGTGAGAATGCACAGCATGTAGAGTTCCTTTCATATTTCAAGAGACAGTCATCTTCCTTGACTAGTACTACTACTACTTCTACTGGTGAGAGTGGTTTAGTGAAAAGTGAAGAGGACGAAAAAGAAAAAGTGGATGGTGACCAGAACGATGTAGAGGATCAGTACAGGTTTGTAAAATTCTGTTGTATTGATGGATAGAATTTTGAGCCATATTTAATAGTCAGTGGCAGCCATAAGCAAAGTATTGTGTACTGAAGTTTTAACTCTTTACCACACAATCCCGACTTTTAACGACTCTGAGAAAGAAGCCTTTTGAAAACATTATGGGAAAAGGAGAAAATGCTGGTAACCAGCATTTTCTCCTTTTCCCATAATTTTTTCTACCCTTCCAAAACCAAATTTCAATTTTTCAGTAACATTTCTTTTGTCATCTATATATGCTTTCAATTTGGACCATTCTAAAATTTTCTTGTGTGGTAAAGAGTTAATGGAGAAAAAGCCATGAATAGTTTATCTATCACATTTGTGTGAGTTCGTTTTTGGCTTTATATTCTTTATTTTTTGTTGATTTGTCTTTAACCCTTTACCCCATAAGGATATCTATGGTATCTCTAATTGACCCTAAATAACAGCAAGGATGAAGCTGTTTCTTATTGTGTATATATAAAACCATGGGATAATTTGTTTAAGACTTAATCACACAATCCTGACTTTTAATGACCTGTGAAAGAAGCTTTTTGAAAACAATGTGGTAAAAGGAGAAAATGCTGGTAACCAGCATTTTCTCCTTTTACACCAATGTTTTCTACCCTACCTCATTCATATTTCAATTTTTCCATCAGATTCTTTATTCGTCTGCAGTTGCTTTCAGGTCAGACCTGTCAATAATTTTGAGGTTTTGTAAAGAGTTAAAGGGCTAACAAATAAAACCAATATGTTTTTCCCAATGTTTGCAGAGAAAGGTTCATTCCTGTGACTAGAAAGTCCATCATTAAACACTTGATACAGATGGAGAACTTTTTAACCCGAGAAGAGAAAAGGAATTATGAAAGCTTTGCTGTTGCCCTGGATACGGCTATTGTGAATAAATACCATGGAGTTTTACAAGATCTAAAGGTACTTTTTGTTGAATGTGTCTTTTTAACCCTATACCAAAAGCTAAAATTTTGGACTCTGGAAAGTTCAAAGCTTTTGCAGACGACAAATCGAATATTAGCTGAAATAATTATTTTGGTCCTAGAAAGGGTAGAAAACATTATGGGAAACGGAGAAAATACATGTACAGATTAGCAGTGATTTCTCTTTTTCCCACATTATTTTCAAAAGCCTTCTCTGTTACAGTTGTTATACTTGGAATTATAATGTTAACTCCTTACCAAACAACAATATTTGCGACTGGTCCATATTGAAAGCATTTTCAGACGACAAATTAAAAGTGTCTTGATTTATGAAATTTGTCTCTGAAAGGGTAGAAAACCTTGTTGGAAAAGGAGAAAATGCTGGTTACCAGCATTTTCTCCTTTTTCCACAAGGTTTTCAAATGCCAATGCTTGTTTGGTAAAGGGCTTTGGTAAAGGGGTAAAGGGTTAACAAGAAAGAAACTCATTGTATTCTTGTGACAATGATTGTTACATTCATTGAATCTTTATGATAGAACAAAGTTTTAGACTTGTCTATTGTATTGATTACTGTTCTGATTTTAGGACTTGTCATTGACAGGAAAGAAAACATTTTGTGAAAGAAAGAAAACACTGATAACTAGCATTTTCCCCTTTCCGCAAATGTTTTGAAAAGCAATCTTTTGAGTAACAAACTCAGGATTGGTTGGTGAAAAAAAAATTTTAACACCCCTGTGAAAGAAGCCTTTTGAAAATGTTGTGGAAAAAGGAGAAAATGCTGGTAACCAGCATTTTGTCCTTCTCCCAAAATGTTTTCTTCTTTTCCTCAAACAAATTTCAATTCTTTAGTCACATTCATTTTGTCGTCTGCAAATGCTTTCAATTTGTACCAGTCTAAAATTTTGTTGTTTGGTAAAGATTTAAATAAGTAAATGTGTTCATAAGCTAAACTATTTGTGATAGCTTTGGTGTTGCTATTTTTTGTATGGTTGTCATGATGCAACAACTTTGACAATTTGTAACATCTCTGTTGTTACTGAAGATGTTTACATTAAACTTGGACAAGTTTCTCACTTTCCAATGGGAACTGGTACAGAAGGGGCAGGTTACAATCAGAGTATCCTTCACAAAGCTGTTCCCTTTTTTTTGTGTAGATTTTTCCCTTAAAGGTCAAGCACTCATAGTCGAGCATAGGCACACGAATATAGTGCTATTGTTATACCCTGTGGAAGGCAGAGGGATATAGTTTTAGCGTTGTCCATTCATCCATCTGTCCGTCCGGGTGAATATCTCCAATACCATTGAACGTAATTTCGTGAAACTTTATGCATGTGTACAATAACCCATTCTGCCAAGACACTTTTTTTTTTATTTGATGCAAAATGGCGGGATAGGAGCGAAATTTAACATGGTCTTTTTTCTGCAGGGAATATCATTTCAAACTAGGAGCGAAATTTAACATGGTCTTTTTCTGCAGGGAATATCATTTCAATGAAATTTGCTTGTTTCAAATTCAGAATCTGTATGACCCAATAAACCCAGACAAGGATACCATAGAAACAAGACGATGGAACCCAAGGGAACGAGAAGATAATGAGTTTGAACTCATGGGCAAGTTTGACCTTGTTATGGAGAAAGCTAACTTTTTTGAACTTCCAAAAGAAGTTATTGAGAGAGCATTGAAGGAACACACAGCCATGGACGGCGTGAGGGTAGGTCATACTTGTGGTTGTATCACATTGAAATATATCAGTCCCCTGCAGGTTTCACTAGTGGGCACTATGAGTTTGATCCCTTCTCATAGGTGGGTAATTTCTTCTATTTGTTTCCCTGTAACCAAATCTAGACAATAACTCTAAGCATTACTGTTAACTCTTTACCAGACAACAAAATTTTAGACTGATCAAAATTGAAAGCCCATGCAGACGACAAAATCAACAGAACTCAAAAGTTGAAATTGGTTTCCAGCGAGGCAGAAAAAGTTGTAGGAAAAGGAGAAAACACTAGCATTTTCTCCCTTTTCCCACAACGTTTTCTAAAGGCTTCTATCTCGGGGTTGTATAAACCAGGATCAAAAATGAAAATTCACATGACGATTTATCTTGATATGCAGATTATGCACATGGCTGATCGCTAGTTAAGTTAATATTTTCAAACTTGTCAAGTTGCCCTTGATGTAGCTGTAAACTTGAGCAAAGAATATCTTACCGTAATTTTGTGATCCTATGAATCTTGTAGGAAGCAGACCCATTTGATGTACTGTAGTATTTGTCTTTAAAATGACATTGTGAAAATTGAAAGACTACCTTTTTCCAGAATTTTCTTTTTCTCACACAACTTTTTAATTGGAAGTTTTTTTTAACTCTTTACCACACGATGAAAATGAAAACTTGTCCAAATTGAAAGCATTTGCATATGACAATTCAAACGTGTCTCCGGTAACGGTACTTGTCTTTGATAGGTAAGAAAACATTGAGGGAAAAGGGGAAAATGCTGGTTACCAGCATTTTCTCCTTTTCCCTTAATGTTTTCAAAAGGCCTCTTTCGCAGGGGTCGTTAAAAATCGGGATTGTGCGGTAAAGAGTTAAAGGGCTAATTTAATTTCTATTAAACATACTATTATTGGGATATTTCCAAAGTTGTCTCACTCTGCTGCAAATTCATTACCAATTTATTATACCTTTGCCAAACCATTAAATTTTTTATTTTCATGTTCAGATGATAAATTGATACAAATAAGATGAATCTCTGTGATAAGGTAGTAAACATTATGGAAAAAGGAGAAAATGCTGGTCACCAGCATTTTCTCCTCTTCCTGTAAAGTTTTCAGAAGCTTACTTCCTCTATGTTATTAAAACTCAGGAATGGTGTGGTTAAGTGTTAATTTGTCATTTTTCAGGTCTCTGTAGACCCATCCAAGTATGACATACTGAAGTTCTGGGCCCTAGGTCGGGAAGAAATTGCTGTCACATTGCCATGGTATCGACAGTTATTCTCAAAAAAGGAAGCACCACCGCCTATTAAATATTACAAACGTGTTGTTGTTGCTTTGAGATTAAAGAGGGATCAAAAGCTGATGCTTAAGTCTTTCAAAGAGGTACCAGTAGGGGCCTTAGAAATGATGCTACCAGATGGTAAAATCAAAATAGGGAAACGTGATAAAGGACTGTTGGTTGTTTCTGTGAGCTCAGTTGTGCTTGGAGTTTTAGTCAAGGTTGTGACATTGTTAGCGAACATGAATGTTGATATTGTATTGATTGTCATAGGTATTTTTGGATTAGGGGCTGTACAGTCCTGGAAGAGTTACGAGAATAAACGAAACAGATACTTAGCAGAATTGAATAGGATATTGTATTTTAAGAATGTAGCAAACAATAGAGGACTGTTAGCTTTAGTTGTGGATAGGGCAGAAGATGAGTCTTTTAAGGAAGCATTGTTGGTGTACACATTTTTACTAGCAAACAGACCTGAGGCAACTTTAGATAAGAGAAGTTTGGAAATGTCTCCAGCTGAATTAGGTAGGTGCTTTCCTAGAAGGATTTGCCATTTAGCTGACTGTTTTTTCTCTCTTACTTTCCCATCTCACAAAAAATAAAAGTCAACAAGGTAAAAGCAAGGAGAGCTTTGAAAATTGCAATCAAAATGTGACATGCTTTATGATTTGCTTATACTTGGCTGCATTAACCCTTTATACCAAACAATCCCTGGTTTTTACGACCCTGAGATAGAAGCCTTTTTAAAACATTGTGGGAAAAGGAGAAAATGCTGGTAACCAGCATTTTCTCCTTTTCCCACAATGTTTTCTACCCTGCCGGACACAAATTTCAATATTTGGGTTACATTTTCTTTTGTCGTATGCAAGTCCTTTCAATTTAGACCAGTCCAAAATTTTGTCGTTTGGTAAAGGGTTAAGGAAAAGAAATCTAACATAATAAAAAGTCATCGTATGATTGACAGTTTTCAAAGATATGATTTGGGGGTATAGAGTTTCCAACAAGCATGGATATTCTGTTGCCAACTACTGTTTCATTAATAAAAACTTTATTGTAGGTATTGATTGGAATTGTGTCAATAAAGTTTAGTTTGGTTCATGTGGTACAAATTGTCAATTAAAAGTCAAGAGAACTTTGTGGTTACCAGCATCTTCTCCTTTTCCCATAGATGACAGAATTTGTCCTTGATAGAGTATAAAATGTCGAAAAGGAGAAAATGCTAGTTACCAGCATTTTCTCCTTTTCTTACATTCTTTTCAAAGGCTTCTCCTTAAGGGTTGTTATAACCCTGGATTGTTTGGTAAAAGGTAAAAGATTTTGTATGTATACATGTATGTAAATTACAATACAATCTGTTTCAGGCGGGATGACAGTTGATGACTTGGAGAACAAAATTGTGTCATGGGTGTATGAAATAACAAAAACTAAGATTGAACTAGATTCTTCGGAAGCTATTCAGCTGCTTAAACAGTTTGGAATTTTGAGTGAGGAAGATGGAAAACTTCATGTCCTCTCATTAGATGCAGCAAGGAGGAATCTTCCACAGCAGCCTCAGTCTTTGGTTGCCAGGGCAACAGAGTCAGACTTATCGGAAGGATATGACAGAGATGTATTTATTGAGACTGATGAACAGTATGACAGAAGAGCAAAGAGAGAGAAAGCTTATGGATGGTTTTAGATATTATTTTATTTCTATTATAAATTTCGAAAAAAAGATGATTACTGTTACAGATTTCCTAAGATCTACCTTCACCTCATTTGGGCATGTTTCTGCTCATCGATAGTGATTTAGATTTAGACTACATTCAGTTTGATATTAAGAGGAATCACTTCAATCAAGTAATTTTTTTGATTGCCAATTTTGGCTTTGCAAAACAGAATTACATACAAACAGAAAGTTTCATTTGGGATTAACTCTTTACCAGACAATCCGGATTTTTAACGACCCTGAAAAAGACACCTTTTTGAAAACTTTGTGGGAAAAGGAGAAAATGCTGGTTACCAGCATTTTCTCCTTTTCCCACAATATTTTCTATCCTTCCCAAAAACAAATTTCAATTTTTGAGCCACATTTATTCTGTTGTCTGCAAATGCTTTCAATTTGGCAAGGTCTAAAATGTTGCTTTGTGGGAAAGGGTTAAACTGCACAGACTGGGCTGGCTGATCCAAGACAACACTTTACACAGATGTCTGAATGCCCCTTTTCGTGTGGCGCATGTCATGTTTAATTTATTGTAATTAACAGTTTTGCTTTGCCTGTAGGCTAGAATGACTTACATGTAGCAGCCGCAGTTGTCTTAATCAAATACAAGCAATTTTGTGTTTTAGGAATCCCTCAGGAAGAAGGCTTGATAATGTCATGGGAAAAGAACAAAATGCTGGTAAGGAGCATTTTGTTAATTTCCACAATGTTTGCAATCCTTGCAAATACAGAACAGAACAGAACAGAACATATATTTTATTGGACAAGTACAAGTGTACATAGTCAAATATTACATGATTTATATAACAAAGCATTTGTCAAGGCCTCTCTCTCTCTCTCTCTCTCTCTCTCTCTCTCTCTCTCTCTCTCTCTCTCTCACGTGACAATTTCTCTACTTCTCTCTCTCTCTCTCTCTCTCTCTCTCTCTCTCTCTCTCTCAAGGGTGAGGAAAGGATTGACTAGAAGCTGTTAAAGGTTTGGAAAGTGTTTTGCTTAATTGGCTTATGACAAAGCCTACAGTAGCTAAATGCATTGAAATAAAATCATAATTAATGTTGTCAGCAAGCATTATTATTTCAATATGTGAACATGTTTAGGCAATAATTACTAGCTACTTGGGTTTAATCCTCACTCAAAGCCCTGAGTTTCTCAGGCTTCCACCAGCGTACACTTGAATTTTGCTGTGATAAGAATGAAATTCTATTGAAATTATGTTGAAATCAGCTGAAATTTTTATGGTATTTGTCGAAGACAATACCACTATGAGTTCAATATTGAATTTTGAAAACCATGTATCGCATTCTGTGCAAAGCCAAAGAAAATCAACCCAATTAACCTCAATTTTTATCAGGCAAATGAGGTTTTTGGTAACTCTGGGACATATAATTGGAAATGGCATGTTAAATACAATGATTGAGGCCATCAGTCTTGGAAATGACAAATTTTGATTGAAAATAGCTTCACTTGCCTATAGCCTTCTGTTTGGGCAATGATACACAATTTGTCTACCGATTGCTTGGTCCAGGGCTTTTTCTTTCGAAAACCAGTTCGTCCCATGGCTTGTTCATCCCATTATTGCCTGCTACTGCATTTGATATGGTGTGAATATTTTAATAGATTGAAATAATTGATTGTAATGTTGGGAATTAAATGTTAAAGGACAAAGGTATTTCAAACTTATAGTTTTAAGTACAAATTAGATTTTATTTGAGATATTCACATGGTTTCTCTTTATATTCATCATGCATCCTTCTGTTAACCCATTACCACACAATCCCTACTTTTGACGCCCCTGAGAAAGACGCCTTTAGAAAACATTGTGGGAAAAGGAGAAAATGCTGGTAACCAGCATTTTCTCCTTTTCCCACAATGTTTTCTACCCTTCACAAAACAAGTTTAAAATTTTCAGTCACTCTTAATTTGTCGTCTGCAAATGCTTTCAATTTGGACCAGTCTAAAATATTGACGTTTGGTAATGGGTTAAGGGATGATACTCCTGACTCCCAATGATTAAAGGTAGACCATCAATATAATCCTAACATTGTAATGAGTACTCTTCCTTTCAACCGAAATTAAAAAGTATTCATTTGCTCAGTAGGTTGACAGCCAATACTTGAATACTATTTCTTTCAAATTATTAATTTCACACAAAGGTTTCCTTGAGAAATACCATTTCAGCGGTCTCAATGCTTTGATTAGATAAACTTTGACATTTTATATCTCATTATTGAAGATATTTATGTCAACCTTGAACTAGTTATTTACCACAATCAATCTTTTTCTAATAGCAACTGCAGCCATCTGTTGGCATTCTCATGCTCTGCTCTTGTTCAGTTATAGTTTGCAAATACCTCTAATATGAATGAGGATAGAATTATGTCATCTGAAAAAAAAAACTTAACTCTTTACCAAGGGACATAAAGTTAAACTGGTTCAGGTTGAAAATATTTGCAGATTAGATATAAAATAAGTCAGAGAAATAAAAAGTAGCTCAACTGCTGGAATATGTTTTGGCCAAGGTAGAAAACATGATCGGAAAAGGAGAAAATGTTGTCTACCAGCATTTTCTCCTTTCTCACAATGTTTTCAAAAGCCTTTGTCCGTAAGGGTTGTTACAACTCAATATTTTTTGCTAAAAGGTCAATCATGTTTTATGCATAAATTAAAGTGAAATTTGTGAACATATTTATAGTGCTACATGTGTATATTTGTTCTATGCTTAAAAAAGTATGCAATGTACTAGACTACATGTACTAGTATTGTATTATGCATTGTAATGTTAATTATAGTCACGGGATTATTGTGAATAAAGTCTTTATTCTGCTTGTGATTTTCTTTTGTGTTTATCCTAGGTCTTTTATAGACAATTAACCCATTACCAAACGCCAATATTTTAGACTGGTCCAAATTGAAAGCATTTGCAGACGACAAAATAAAATTGACGGAAAATTTGAAATTTGTTTAGTGAAGGGTAGAAAACATTTTGGGAAAAGGAGAAAATGCTGGTTACCAGCATTTTCTCCTTTTCCCACAATGTTTTCTAAAGGTTTCTTTCTCAGGGGCATCAAAAGTAGGGATTGTGTGGTAATGGGTTAACTGTATTAGTGTAAAGAAATGTAGAGCAGATGACCACAAAAACATCCTTGTTGAACATTGATAATCAATTATGTGACCTGTCACGCTAAAAGGTCCTTCTGGGAACTGGGAAAAGTGTCAACCTTGGTCAGACAGCGTGAATTGCGCAGGCTGACCAGGGTTGACACTCTTCTCTTTTATGATATTTTCTGTATGAAAAGAGATCATTATTCCTTACTATACAATCATTTTTGAACTATCAACTTATATTGACCTGCACTATCTTTGATCTATTTTCATGTAATTGATGCACCAAATTCCCAGATTGTCTCTTTTCGTGTGACGGGTCACATATAAGTTTCTGTTTGGCACTGAGTATATCAGATATTGGACTTCCCATTCTTTGCAGTCTGCTCTCGATCCATGTGGTGTCAAAAGCTGGTAAAAATGCCAAATCTGTAGTCAGTCATATGTCAAGATTTACATATACAACCATTAACAGTAAACACTACCAGACAACCATCCTCGGAACCCAGGTTTAACCCATTACTAAACAATCCCTATTTAGGGCAATCCCGGGAAAGAAGCCTTTAGAAAACATTGTGGGAAAAGGAGAAAATGCTGGTAACCAGCATTTTCTCCTTTGCCCACAATGTTTTCTACACTTCAAAAACAAATTTCAAATTTTCAGTCACCTTAATTTTGTCGTCTGCAAATGCTTTCGATTTGGACCAGTCCAAAATTTTGTCGTTTGGCAAAGAGTTAAGCATTACATTACTCTAAACTTGCTCAATGAGGATGCTATACGACAGAGCTTTGGAAAGCATTGTTGAAAGCATTTACAGACAACAAATTAAGTGTGGCTTAAATGGAGGGACCTCTCTTTAAATGAATATAAAACGATCAGGGAAAGAAGAACATTCAGGAAACAAGCTTTTTCCTACAATATTTTCAAAAGTTTAATTATAGAAGTTCTTGAAACAGGGTCAAATCAATAAGTAAAGGATTAACCCTTTACCACACAGTCGCAATTTATAACGACCATGAGAAAGAGGCCTTTTGAAAACATTGTGGGAAAAAGAGAAAATGCTGGTAACCAGCATTTTCTTCTTTTCCCACAAAGTTTTCTACTTATCAAAGGCCAATTTCCATAATTCAAGCCATCTTTAATTTGTCGTCTGCAAATGCTTTCAATATGGACAAATCTAAAATTTTGTAGTTTGGTAAAGAGTTAAGCGTTAGAGGGACACACTAACAGACTTTTTGGGTATAGAACGAAATTTCTCCTGAGAGCAATACTGATACCCGTACCACCTGTTTGGCTTCACTTGCCAAAGGCTAGCAAGATTAGGTCATGATGGTGTGTCTATCTTGTGTCTGTCCACCCTAGGTTGCATACGAGTGGTATTTCAAACATCTCCTGGATATTCCATTTTGATGAAATTTCTCGGAGATGATTTTTGCGCAAAGTAAGAATCGGTGCAATTCCAGAATTGTCCTGTGCAACGTTGGGGTTCCTACTTTTTCCGCCGATTCCGGAATTGTACCGGGCAATTCTACAATTGCGCAAGGGATGCCAGTAAATCATATTACAGAATGATAAGGTCTCTGTGCAAAGTGAATTAGGTTTGGACAAAGTAAGAATTTAAAGGGTAGTGCAAAGTGAGAATAATCGGAAAAAATAAGAATAACCAAAAGGATTCTTGGCAAAAAAATGTAAAGAAAAGAAAAAAAATAAATAAAATGTATGGACTGTCTTGCAAATGAAGATAAATTCAATTTTCCATTCCCTCATGAAGCAACTGAGCGCAAGCGACGACGAAGGTGTAGATCAATGCCTTCATGCTAAGATATGGAAACATTGTGAAAGAAAATAGAAAATACTGGTATCCAGCAATTTATCCTTTCCCCACAATGTTTTTTACTCCCGTCGTTGAATCCATTACCACACAACCCCTACTTTTGACACCCCTGAGAAAGAAGGCTTTCTAAAACATTGTAGGAAATGGAGAAAATGCTGGTAACCAGCATTTTCTCCTTTTCCCACAATGTTTTCTACCCTTAACAAAACAAAT
Organism: Tridacna crocea; assembly: GCA_943736015.1. Lineage (NCBI taxonomy): Eukaryota > Metazoa > Mollusca > Bivalvia > Cardiida > Cardiidae > Tridacna > Tridacna crocea. Next base: position 52,728,512 of record OX031065.1, read on the forward strand.
TTCAAATTTTCAGTCACTTTTATTTTGTCGTCTGCAAATGCTTTCGATTTGGACTTGTCTAAAATGTTGTCATTTGGTAATGAGTTAACAAATGATTATCTAATTTTGTCTGCAAATGCTTTTATTTGGACCAGTCAATAGTGTGTTTATGCGGTTAACATTAAAACTACAAAATATTGCAGAATCAAAGTCTTTATCACCCTGAGAATATCTCTCAGTATCAGTCAATGTAGATCCAAAATCAGACTGCACTTAATCTTGTGCAATCTGATCTTGATCTACATTCTCTGCAAAACCAAACTTTTCATTCAATTTGTTTAACATTTTGATACGAGAATTGTATTGCAATTGTAATGATAAAAAGTAAAACACGTGCTTTCTAATTTAGTATATTTATGATGTCCTGCAGACCGCAATTCAAAAACGCGGGGAGGATATTTTTCATATGCACCTACTAGTACTAAGGGTTAAAAATTATGTATAAGATTCTATGATACATTCAGAGGTATTTTTTTCTCTACTAGCCCATATATCTTTTTCAGTCGCAGCCTACGTGTTTCACTCTTTTGCGTTAACCCTTTACAAAACGACAAAATTTTAGACTAGTCCAAATCGAAAGTATATCTACTTGCAGACAACAAAATATACATAATTCAGATATTGAAATTTGTTTCCAGCAGGGCAGAAAACATTGTGGGAAAAAGAGAAAAATGCTGGTTACCATCATATTCTCCTTTTTCCGCAATGTTTTCAAAAGGCTTGTATCTCATGGTCGTAAAAACTAGGGATTGTTTGGTAAAGGGTTAAATAGAGCAAAAAGTACTTTGAGAGCGAAAAGTACGCGTACGCAAATTAGTTGTCCGGTATTTGGAGCACAGACACACACCCTCAAAACGAACCAATCAGAACAGAGGTTACATAAGGTTGAGGTCAAGGATTGTTGTCAAATTAACTTGTTTCATCATAGCAGTCGACAAAAATACGGCTAATACCGCAAACCATATCTAGTAATCTGCAAGAACAATCTCAAATTCACATACTGTTACGATATTTCCCGTAGAAATTAATTTGGAAAATATTATTAAAAATCTTTAAACGCTGATATCATTTATCCTAATTAGAGGAAGGGAGAACTGACCATAAGTGTAAAATCGGAAAGTCAAGAACTGAAACGTAAGTGGATAACTTTTTGTTTCTGATGTATGAAAAAAAATAATTTCATCCCGATGACATGATGTAGCAGTGCAACTTAGACTGCTTTAACTTTAAAATCATTTCTAATGATATTTTTGTGAAATTTAACTCTTATTTTGTGCAGCTTGTATTGTAATCAAAGGCGGGACTGGTCGTTATGCAGGTTTGTCGGTCAGTTATTGGTCAACGTGATCGATGCCGAATTTTTCGAGTAGTATTTCGCAAAAACGCCTCGTTAGACTGATAGTTTGATCAAAACATAATACACTGTAGATCTATCTAATATTAAGGCACACGTTTTTGCTCTCTGGTCTTCATCTACAGTAACATTGTGATAATCATGTCAATGGTAAGGTGCCCAGAGGGTTAAGACAAGAGGTCCTGGCATACAGCCATGTAATTTTCCACTCAAGGAATTCTCATTACCTGTGAAACAGATTTGCAGCAAACAAATTAACTCTCAACCAGAAAATATTTTTTTTTATTTTTTGATGTAGTATATTTTTAGCTTCGGCAGGAACAAATATTATATCAGAGTTTGCTCAGAGTGTGGGATTTGCTTAATTAATTTAGTAGAATGTTGTAGGGAAAAATAGAAAAACTTATGTTAGCAGCGTTTTTTCCTTTTTTTCAACAAAATCATCAAAAATGTCACCTATCACTGTAAGGGTCCCTGCACATTTTGTTCAACCCTTTAACAAACAAATTGGGTTTTTATTACTCTGAATAGAAGGCAAAGGAGAAAATGCTGGTACCCAGCATTTTTTCCCTTTTCCCCGCAATGTTTTCTAACGTGCTGGAAACAATTTTATTTTTTGAGAACTTAATGTTTATTTTGTCGTCTGCACAAAGTTGTTCTTTCAATTTGGACCAGACTAAAATTTTGTCGCTCGGTAAAAAGTCAACCCTTTACCAAAGTTCATTTTTGGCAACTCCAAATTGAAGGCATTAACCCTTTACCCCTTTATTTATTTCTATGGTATCTCTAATTGACCCTAAATAACAGGAAGGATGAAGCTGTTTCTTATGTTTATATGACACCTTTTGATAGCATAGAAAACATTTTGACAAAAGGTGAAATTGCTTGTGACGAGCAATTTCACCTTTTGCCACAATGTTTTCCAAAGGCTCCTACAAGCTATGGGTAGAAATGAGTATCTGTGGAGAAAAGGGTTAATTTGCATGTGATAAGAAATAATTGTAACCGAAAAATTGAATTTAGTTTTTAGAAGAGTGGAAAGTATGGTGAGAATTGGAGAAATTGCTGGTTACCAGCACTTTCTCTTTTTCTTGCAGTATTTATAAAGGAATTCTTCCTGAGAGCCGTGATAATTATACCCCCCAAAACTCTGTTTGGGGGGTATATAGGAGTCAGCTTGTCGGTCGGTCAGTCTGTAGCTTTTTGTCCACTCTTTTTCTCATAAACTACTGGACGAATTTTATTCAAACTTCACAGGTAAACTCAGTATCAAGCAGAGATGTGCATATGAAATGTTGGTTATGGTTCATTGATTTTTCACTGAGTTATGGCCCTTTCATGAAATTTCTTGTCCGCTCTTTTTCTCATCAACTATTGGACAGATTTGGTTCAAACTACACAAATAGACCCAGTATAAAGCAGAGATGTTCATATCCTATTTTGGTTATGGTTTATTTAGGTTTCATGGAGTTATGGCCCTTTGATGATTCCGGACAAATTTCTTTTTCATACTTGAATTTTGTCCGGAGCATATCTCCAAAACTATACTAGCTAGGGTTATGAAATTTCATGGGTGGATAGATCTCATCGAGGGGGAGTGCAGTGCACAGGAATCAGAACACTTGCTAGCTTAATTTTTGAGTTATTGCCCTTTGTTATTTTTTTATACTTGAATTTTGTCCGGAGCGTATCTTCAAGACTATACTAGCTAGGGTTATGAAATTTCATGGCTGGATAGATCTCACCAAGGGGAAGTGCAGTGCAGAGGAATTATAACTTTTGCTTGCTTGATTTTTGAGTTATTGCCCTTTGTCGTTTTTAATACTTGAATTTGGTCCGGAGCGTATCTCCAAAACTATACTAGCTAGGGTTATGAAATTTCACGGCTGGATAGATTTTTCCAAGGGGAAGTGCAGTGCACAGGAATCATAACTCCTACTTGCTTAATTTTTGAGTTATTTCCCTTTGTCATTTTTAAAACTTGAATTTGGTCTGGTGAATATCTCCAAAACTATACTAGCTAGGGTAATGAAATTTCATGGGTGGATAGATCTCATCAAGGGGGAGTGCAGTGCATAGGAATCATTACTCCTCCTCCCTTAATTTTTGAGTTATTGCCCTTTGTTGTTTTTCATACTTGAATTTTGTCCGGAGCGTATCTCCAAAACTATACTAGCTAGGGTTATGAAATTTCATGGGTGGATAGATCACATCAAGGGGGAGTGCAGTGCATAGGAATCATAACTCCTGCTCCCTTAATTTTTGAGTTATTGCCCTTTGTTGTTTTTCATACTTGAATTTTGTCTGGAGCGTATCTCCAAAACTATACTAGCTAGGGTTATGAAATTTCATGGATGGATAGATCTCATCAAGGGGGAGTGCAGTGCACAGGAATCATAACTCTTGCTTGCCTAATTTTTGAGTTATTGCCCTTTGTCGTTTTTCATACTTGAATTTGGTCCGGTGCATGCCCCAGCTTAACCCATTACCACACAATCCCTACTTTTGACGCCCCTGAGAAAGAAGCCTTTTGAAAACCCTGTGGGAAAAGGAGAAAATGCTGGTAACCAGCATTTTCTCCTTTTCCCACAGTGTTTTCTACCCTTCCCAGAACAAATTTCAATTTTTCAGTCACATTTATGTTGTCGTCTGCAAATGCTTTCAATTTGGACCAGTCTAAATTTTGCTTGTGTGGTAATGGGTTAACAACTTGGGGTAAGAGGGGCGTATCTTGCGACAATTTGCCGCTCATGTTCAACTCTTACTTTTGTACTCAACCATTCTGCATTCTGTGACAAAGACCTGTTTGGTGGCAAGGAGCTGGTGGGCGGTATGATCACGTTGAGTGATAGCTCTAGTTCTTCATAACATTTTCACAGTAAACGGTATTATCAAAAGTTAGTTGAATGTACCTGTTGCCATAAAGATGGAAAAAATGAGAAAAGGTTAAACAAAGGAAATTTTGAAACTGACATATTAGACAAAATTAAAGATATCATTTTCTAATGTTAGACTTTATAAGAAAACATAATGGCAGTAAAAACTCCTTTTTTCTACCAAGTTCACCTTTTGCTTGAATAATAGTGAAAGTAACTGTCTTTCAAATTTTGAAGGATTCCTCTTTCAACAACCAAATGAAATGAATGTCTGTAAGATTTTATCATGTCAACCACAGATTCTTGCATTTGAGAAAAGGAATATTAACATTTGAAAATCTTTCCAATTTGGACAAAATTAAGATTGGTTGTCTGGTAAAACTTAACTCTTTACGAAACAATCCCAGGTTGTTACGACCCAGAGGAAGAAGCCTTATGAAAACATTTTGGGAAAAGGAGAAAATGCCTTTTCCCACAATGATTTCTAAAATTCATTTCGTCACATATATTTTGTCATCTTCAGATGGTCTCAATTTGCTTATGTCAAAACTTTTGTTGTTTGGTAAAGAGTAAACCCATTACCACACAATGACCCTGAGAAAGAAATTATCTTTTTGAAAACATTGTGGGAAAAGAAGAAAATGCTGGTAACCAGCATTTTCTCCTTTTCCCACTATGTTTTCTTTTCTCTTTTATTACAAATTTCACATTCACAGTCACTTTTATTTTGTCTGAAAATGCTTTCAGTTTGAATGGGTCTAAAATTTTGTCGTGTTGTAAAAGAGTAATTCATATTCACATCATTCTCCTGTTTATCAAACGTTTATCTTTCTATACTTTCATTACCTAATCAGTATTGAAGATCCTAAACTTTCTGTTGAAACAATTGATTAACATGAGCTTAACATGATCACTCCGCATGTTTCTTGAGTGATGTAATGTTTTGTGTCTGTCCTTGGGCATTCTTCCATAGTTTCTAGTGACTTGTCACTGACTATTTCATTGGTTTGTCCAGAAAAGGGTGTGTCTGTGGCAGCCACTTAGAAAGATGTGCATTTCTTCTTTAAAAAACAGTCCCAGTTTTGTTTTTACCTGTGGGTGAAGACATTGTGCTAGTCTATTAGGTGAAATTCTGGTAAGCTCTTTTTTTCCTATTTCTATAAAAAGCTCACCTTTCAAAAATCTTTTCAGTACATTTGCATTTATTCTAATATGTCATAAACTTGCAAACTTTCAAACTTTTCAGTATGTTTGAGTTTAAATGCAAGTCATTTGTTAAAGCCATTTAAGGATAAAACAGAAGTACCCAAGCTTTACTTTAACCCATTACCACACAATAACTGCTTTTGACGCCCCTGAGAAAGAAGCCTTTAGAAAACATTGTGGGAAAAGGAAAAAATGCTGGTAACCAGTATTTCCTTCTTTTCCCACAATGTTTTCTACCCTTTACAAAACAAATTTCAAATTTTCAGTCACTTTTATTTTGTTGTTTGCAAATGCTTTCGATTTGGACAAGCCTAAAATATTGTCGTTTGGTAATGAGTTAAAAATTGTTTTTCGTTTTTCTAAACACATTGTAATAATGAAAAACATTTCGTTTTCGTCATAGGCTGTAATATTTCTTCTTAGAGTGACTTACTAGGGGATTGTACGGTAAAGAGTTGAGTCTTTCAGTATTCTCCACTAAACCTTTTGTTATGAGTCCTCATTAGAATATTTTCATCTGGACAATAGGGTGTTGAAGAGAAACGATAGATTTAGAATACTAGCATTCCCTCATATCTGGAGCTCTGTATCTGCTGAAAGAAAGAAGAGTCACGCACCTACTGGTTCTAAACTAAGAGTATTGCTGCGTGTGAAAAGGCTGTTCAACTCTTTATCAAACAACAAAATTTTGGACAAGTCCAAATTTAAAGCATTTGCAGACTACAAAAAAAAGTGAATAAAAAATGAAATTTGTTTTGGAGAGGGTAGAAAACATTGTGGGAAAAGGAAAAAATGCTGGTTACCAGCATTTTCTCCTTTTCCCACAGTTTTTTCTATAGACTTCTTTCTCAGGGTCGTCTAAAGTTGGGATTGTTTGGTACAGCGTTAATGCATTGACCGAAAGTATCAGCCTGTACAGTTCCTGAAGACTGACACGGGTCAAACAGTTTGTTATTACTGTATTTTCTGCATATCATTGACCCGTTCTACCTAGTAATCCAGTTGATTGTTAGACAGAATAGCCAAGGACCACCAAGTATTTGATGACTTGTTTTTAACTCATCACCAAACAACAGGAACTTTCTTTCCGGCGTATTCTCGCCTCTCATCTCTGCTTATCAAGCATGTGAGAAAAGTAGTCAGTGGCTTTGGAAAGAAAGTTGTGTTAGTACCGGTGTAAGAAAGCCAGGAAACACATGGGTGTCATCGGCCGCCATGATATGACCTTAGCTGTTAAAGACGCATTAAACTCCAATACAACCAACCAACCAACCTACCAAACAACAATATTTCAGGCTTGTCCAAATGGAAAGCATTCAATTTTGCAGACGAAAAAAAAAAAAGTCGGAAAATTTGAAATTTGTTTTTTGAAGGGTTGAAAACATTGTGGAAAAGGAGAAAATGCTGTTTACCAGCATTTTCTTCTTGTTCCACAATGTTTTCAAAAGGCTTCTTTCACAGAGGTGTTAAAAGTCGGGATTGTGTGGTAAAGGGTTACCTCATCACTAAACAACAATATTTCAGGCTTGTACAAATCGAAAGCCTTGAATTTTGCAGACGAAAAAAAAAAGTGTCTGAAAATTTGATATTTGTTTTGTGAAGGTTTGAAATTGTAGGAAAAGGAGGAAATGCTGGTGACCAGCATTTTCTCCTTTTCCCCACAATGTTTTGGGAAGGCTTCTTTCTCAGGGTTGTCAAAAGTAGAGATTGTGTGTTAATGGGTTAATGTATGACAGGTGCATCAAAGCCCTTTGGCCTAGTGCATGGCTCATAATTAAAAAAAAAAAAACCCCTCTAATTACCATATTGCTCCAAATAAAAGCTCCCAGGAGCTATGCAAAACATATATAGAAAGCCTTTATTTTGTACCCATATTAAAATGCCAATTTTGTATATTTTAGTGTTTTAGTGATTGTATAGGGGAAATCTTAATCAGATTAGAGGAAATAATCATCAAATTCTTCAAATATTGTTATTTCAACTCTTTACCAAACAAAAAAATTTTGGGCTGGACCAAGTACAAAGCATCTGCCGACAACAAATTAAATCTTGTTGATGTGATAATTTCTGACTATGATAGGGTAGAAAATATTGCAGGAAAAGGAGAAAATGCTGGTTACCAGCATTTTCTCCTCTGGCCACAATGTTTTTAATAGGCTTCTTTCTCAGAGTTGTTAAAAGTTGGGATTGTGTGGTAAAGAGTTAATCAGCTAATGTACATTAGGTTATCATGAGGGGGGGCTAATATTATGTAGGGGGCTTTTAGTGGGAGAAATACAGTACTCTTTATCACTGGTAAACTGAAGATTGTCATTATGATGCAATCTTAATGTGTACCCGGCAATGTATGATGCAATCACAATGTGTAACCAAAACAACAACATACAGCACTGACCTGATCTGCTGTTATCCTGTGATTGAGTAGATACTCTTTCCTTATCTATAGCTTGGCATTGGGGATAAATATAAAACATATGCATTTGATCTGGTATTAGATGAATGAGCCGATAATGCAGTGGTAGAACGGTGCACTATCAATCCTGAGGCCAGTGGTTTGATACCGGGTCCTACCAGGACCTTAAGTTATCGGGGGTGGGGTGGGGACTATTATAAGAGAGGATGCTTTTATTGGGAGTAAAACATTTCTCTATATATTGGTAAGCAGAAGATTGTATGATGCAATCTCAATGTGTACCCACAACAAAGACATTCAGCACTGAACTGATCAACTGCTACCCTGTGATTGAGTATTTTCATTATCTACTGCTCAGCATCAATGATAAATATGAAACACATGTAGTTGATCTGATATTAGATGGATGGACGGGTAGTGAAGTGGAAAATGCTAGACTATCAATCCTGAGGCCAAAGTTTCGATACAGGGCCCAACCAGGACCTTTCTGAGACACCTTGTGTTTCCCACCCAACTAGAAGTGAACTGGTTTGGAGCCCAGAGATAGCCTCGCATGTATTGGTGCTTTAAACTGGGCACATGAAAGAACCAAGGAGGTCTATTCGAAGTAGACCTAGGGGCTTGTACCCAGATTTCCTTGTGTATGATTCGTTCTCTCTAATGGTCCATACCATAATTATATGCCTAGAGCATGGAGGGACCTTAACTCTTTACCACATGGCAAAATTTTAGACCTATCCAAATTCAAAGCATTTGCAGATGACAATGTCGATGTGGCTCATATGGTGCAACTGTTAGGGTAGAAAACATCGTGGAAAAGAGAAAATGCTGGTTACGAGCATTTCCTCCTTTTCCCACTATGTTTTTAAAAGGCTTGTTCCTCAGGGTTGTCAAAAGTCATCCTTATGGGGTAAAGGGTTAACTCATTACAAAATGACATTTTTTGTCTTGTCCAAATCTAAAGCATTTGCAGACAACAACATAAAAATGACTGAAAATTTGAAATTTGTTTTGTGAGTTGTGAGGGCAGAAAACAGTGTGGGAAATAGAAGTAGATATTGTGTGGTATTGGGTTAATCCTACAAAGTCATCATGATCTGATATAAATGTGCAAGATAGAAGATGCCATGATAAGAGAGGGAGAGAACATTGTTTGGGGAGGGGGGGAAAAGCAGAGGGTTGAAGAGTTTTTTCCGAAACTGTCTTAGCCCATTACCACACAATCCCTCCTTTTGACGCCCCTAAGAAAGAAGCCTTTAGAAAACATTTTTGGAAAAGGAGAAAATGCTGGTAACCAGCATTTTCTCCTTCCACAATGTTTTCTACCCTTCACAAAACAAATCTCAAGTTTTCAGTCACTTTTATTTTGTTGTCTGCAAATGCTTTCAATTTGGACAATCCTAAAATACTGTCGTTTGATAATGAGTTAACCTCACAAAACGATTTTTGAGTCCTCCATATTGAAAGTATATATATATATCAGTAGATGAAGGATCAAAGTTGGCCCCAAAAAGTGGAATTTGTCTTTGAAAGAGTTAAAATCATTGTGGGAATCCTTTTACCAGAATGTTTTCAAAAACCTTCTTTATCAGGGTCTCTAAGACTTAACTCTTTACCAAACGGCAAAAATGTGGACTGGTCCAAATTAAAATGATTTGCAGACAACAAATTAAATGTTCCTAAAATGATGATTTTTGTTTTGGATGAGGAAGAAAACATTGTGAGAAAAGGAGAAAATGCTGGTTACTAGCATTTCCTCCTTTTTGCACAATGTTTTCAAAAGCCTTCTCCTACAGGGTCATTAAAACTCTGGATTGTGTGGTAATGGGTTAAAGGTTAACTCTTTACCAAGCAACCTTGGGTTTTAACAACCCCATGAAAGAAGCCTATTGAAAACATCATGGGTAAAGGAGAAAATGCTGGTAACCAGCATTTTCTCCTTTTCCCACAATGTTTTCTATTCTATTGAAGACAAATTTCATCATTGTAGCCATATTTATTTTGACATCTGCAAATGCTTTCTATTTGGACAAGTCTAAAGTTTTGTCATTTGGTAAAGAGTTAAACGGACTGTGTGCTCTTCTAGAATTAAGCCTTAGACTGCAAAATGTGACATGAAGGAACTTTTGCAGACAATGTAGATCAAGATCAGACTGCACAAAATATTGTATGATCTTTGATCCCACTGGGAAAACATTTTTCCCCAAAAAATAACTTTGAGATGCCAATATTTGGGTTTTTACAATTGTCTGGAAAGTTTCATTTCACCCTTTACCACACAATGACGACTTTTAACGAACCTGAGAAAGAAGCCTTGTGAAAACATTGTAAGAAAAGGAGAAAATGCTGGTAACCAGCATTTTCTCCTTTTCCCACAATGCTTTCTACTCAGAAAAATTTTTTTAGTCACAATTTTTTGCTGCCTGCAAATGCTTTCGGACTACTCTAGAACTTTGTGGTCTGGTAATGGGATGTCTTATTTACCAGGTTATGGGTAACTTATCCTATCTTTTTGCTTTGAATTTCAGATTGTCTCACATTGTGTAAAACTTAAAGGTTAATGGAGCCAAGTCTGAAAAGAAGGAAACTGAAACACTCATGGAATGTGCAATCATCTGCCATTGCGAAGAAAACTTTCAACCCAATCCGTAGTATCGTAGATGGGATGAAACTTACACCAAACCCACAGAAAGATATGATAGCTCTCTCAATAGGTAATAACCCCTTTTATCATCTTCGCAAGCCAAGGCTGACAATTCACTACTCTACCCTTGGCAGATCGAGCTTGATTTTTACATTTCCCCGATACGCTTTTTCATTGGATGCAGCCGGCTCTAACTGCAACAAATGAAATCGCTTGTACCATTTCATCTTTGATAAAAATAGAACAAGGTTGCTACCTTTCGAATAGAAGGTAAACATGGAAACCCACATGGATGTCTGCTTATCACCTCATGTGTATTCGCAAGCGGTTTGTAAAACGATATTTCATTGGCTTTTAGAAATATGATGTGATGGGGGGTAATAACCAGCATCCAATAGAGGGCGCACGGCAGGAATCTCGAAATCAGGCTCAGTCAGCCAAAGTAAGACCCATGTAGTGATAGTAACCTTGGCTTGCGAAGATGCTTTTTCATAGGACAAAGTTTTATACTTGCCTACTTTGAAAGCTTTTGCAGACCATGAATTTTAAGTGTGGCTTAACACTTTCACTCAACAAGAATTTGGACTTGTCCAAACTGAAAGCATTTGCAGACGACAATTTAAATGTTGTCTGAATAATGAAATTTGTCTTTGATGGAGTAGAAAACATTGTGGGAAAAGGAGAAAATGCTGGTAAGCAGCATTTTCTCCTTTTCGCACAAAGTTTTCAGAAGGCTTTTCCTACAGGGTCGTTAAAAGTCATGATTGTGTGGTAAAGAGTTAACTCTAGTCTTTACCAAATGACAGCAGATTTGGAAGTTGTACGAATATACTTAAGTTTTCAACAGGGTAGTAAACATTGAGGGAAAACGAAAAACTGCTGGTTACCAGCATTTTCTCCATTTCCCACAATGTTTTCTGTAGGCATTTTCCTCTTGGCTGTTAAAAGTCTGGATTGTGTGGTAATGGGTTAATGCATCTCTGTGATTTATGATATCACCCAAGTCATATCATTATCAAGGATCCACAATAGCCTTTTTGTTCAACAACAGACTTGTTAATAAGATAGAATGGTCTTTAGACATACAGAAAAGTGACCAATAGTGAAAAGTTTTGGTTCAGGTCAGCCGGAGTGGACTGCACAGGCTGGTCTGGGTCGATACTTTTTGCAGATACAACAAGTCCTCTTTTCACAGTGGATGGCTCATTTATATTTTAAAGGAGATCCTACAGTATTTGGGAATCTGAAGGTACCTGCAGAGGTGAACAATGCACTGATGAAGTATACAGTTCAGGAGAAACACAATGGCTATGGACCATCTACAGGTAGGTAACAAGGGGCTTCTACAGGAATGATACAAAATTAATGTGTCTTATATTGGAATGGCCTTGATAGAATGTATAATGTTGTAATAGTGTGGAATCTTGGGGTTTATTCAAATAGGGGAGATAGATGTTTGGTCTAGAAAATTTTATGATTTCTGGAATCTTAATTCAGGAATCATTATTCTTGTATAAAAATGATGTATGAGCAATGCTGCATGAAAAAAAGGGCTTTATGCATCTACAAAAATTATCGTCGTAGGTTGGGGTGTGCCATCTGCCCAGGCTGACCTCTGTTGAAAATCTTTGTTAATAGTACATGTAGCTTTTGTACATGTTTAACCCTTTGCCAAACAATCCTGGCTTTTCACGACCCTGAGGAAGAAGCTGTCTGAAAACATTGAGGGAAAAGGAGAAAATGCTGGTAATCAGCATTTTCTCCTTTTCCCGCAAAGTTTTCTGTCATGTTGGAAATAAATTTTTATTTTTGAGGATTTTTTTTTTTTTTGTCATCTGCAAGTGCTTTCAATTTGGACCAGTCTAAAAATTTGTGGTTTGGTAAAGTATGATGGATTCTATAGATGCTTGTAATGATTTGCTAATGTATCGTATCATGCAGATGAATCAATCCTATACTCCCAAATTCATAATTTTAATGACCTTGGAGAAGTTGTCACAAAACATTGTGGAAAAAAGAGAATGTGCTGGTAACCATCATTTCTCCTTTTCTCACAATGTTTTCTAACCCATTGGAGGCAGCAGAAGTCATTATTTGAGATTTGTTACATTTGTTGTCTGCAAATTCTTTTCAGTTTGGTAGAGCCCAAAGTTTAGTCGGTCGATAATGGGTTAAACCCCTTTTTCACAGAGCATGACTCCCTTATGACCTGCTACATGCGAAAAGGGACCTTTGGACATTGGTATAAAGTGTCGTCTAAGATCAGCTTGTGCAGTAACTGTTGCAAGCAGGCTGATCAGAAATGACACTTTCTGTATTTATGTAATTTTCTGTTTTGTGCAAATCTAAGAGTAGCACAAAATCTTACATAGTCATAAATTGAGGTCTTGGATGAGCCTGTGCAGTCCACACAGGCTAATCTGAGACGATACTTTTCGCAAAAGTCCGAATACTCCTTTTTGCTTGTTGCAAGCCATACTATACATGTATAATTTTTTGCAACCCTGACTGTCACTGAAAAAACACTGAACAGGATACTAACAGATACCTGGCTATTCTATAATGAACAATGTCTTGTATAACTTCAGGGTATGAGAATACAAGGAGGGCCGTTGCTGAGTACTCATCCACTCCAACAAGTAAAGTTGATGCAAAGGTATTGACATCATTGTATTGGATAAACATATAAGCTTCTATAGACATCTGCCTATTCTTTTAACAGACAGCTTTTGTAAAAAGTTGTGGCAAAAAGAAAAACTGCTTGTAAGGGGTGATATCCTATGTTCATTAGCTTTAATGGCTTCATATTTGATCTTATATTAGTCCTGACTGCATATCAACTTGTTACCAAACAATAAAATTTTGGACTAGTCCAAAATGAGAGCATTTGCAGACAACAGAACATTTACTGAAAAGTTAGAAAACATCGTGGGAAATGGCTTTCTCAGGGTCATTAATTAGATGTTTGGATTGTGTGGTAAAGAGTTAATAATCCATATTTCAAGTTTTGTCTGCTTCAGATATGTTTTAAATTTGTTTCTGTTTTATGTTGAAATTTGATTGAGTAAAGAACCTTTGTATTTTCAAAATAAAATTTGTCACACACAAAAAAAAAACCAAACATTTTAACTGCCCTCAGGAAAAAGCCTTTTGAAAGTATTGTGTGGAAAGGGAGAAATGCAATTTACCAGGAATTGATAACTGGATTAACTCTATACCAGACGACAAAATTTTAGCCTTGTCTATATTGAAAGCATTTGCAGACGACATTTTCACTGGGGCTCAAATGATACAATTTTTCTTTGACAGGAGAGAAAACGTTGTGGGAAAAGGAGAAAATGCTGGTAACCAGCATTTTCTCCTTTTCCCACAATGTTTTCTAAAGACTTCTTTCTCAGGGTTGTCAAAAGTAGGGATTGTGTGGTAATGGGTTAAGCCTGCCTCTCTATCTATCTGTCTGTAGACTACGAATTAAATGTGAGCCTAACTATGCAGTTTTGCTCTGAAGGCAGATCAGTGTTTTAGTGGCCCTTATGAAGAATGCATTTCAAAGCTTCATGGATAGAGAACCAAATGCTGGCTACAAGCACATGCTCCTTTTTATGCTCCCCGAAGGGCGAGCATATAGTCGCCGCTTCGTCTGTCCGTCTGTTCGTCCGTCCGTCCGTCCTTCCGTCCGTCTGTCCGTCCGTCCGTACGAAGCGATTTCTCCACAACCCTTGGACCAAATTGGATGAAACTTCATATATGAACTCCTTGGGGTAATGCGCCGATATACTTTTCCCGGATTTTCAATTTGACCCCGTGTCATGGAAAAAAGGGGCTTAATGCAAAATTGCAATTTTTACCAATATCTCATTCAGTTTTTGTCAGAATATCATGAAACTTCATGGTTATATTTTTTATGGAAAGTCTTAGCATGTGCCCTTGCTATTTTTTATCTGGGCATTTTTTAAGTTGACGTTCTGTCATGGAAAAAGGGGGCTTCTTGCAAGATTCCAATTTTTACTAATATTTCATTCAGTTTTGGTCAAAATTTCATTAAACTTCATGGTTATATTATTTTTTAAGAGTTTCACCATGTGCTCTTGTTTCTTTATCTATGTGTTTTTCAATTTGACCCTCTGTCATGGAAAAAGGGGGTTTCTTGTAAAAGGAAAAAGGGGCATTGTTTGACAATATTTCCTACCTTTTACAGACAAATATTACTAGTATTGTTGTAGTCACATTCAATTTTTCATCTGCAAATACTTTCATTTTGGATTAGTCTAAAAATTTATGTTGTTGTTAAAGAGTTACCATACATGACAGTTCCAGTTGATATATTTTACAGGATGTGATACTGACCAGTGGGTGTTCAGGAGCTCTGGATCTGTGTATAACCTGTCTGGCTAACCCTGGACAGAACATTCTCATTCCCCGCCCAGGCTTCTCTATATATAAAACACTGGCAGAGTCATTGGGAATTGAAGTCAAACATTACAATCTGAAGGTATGTGAATTAACCATAGAATAAAGTGATGATACTTTGACATTTTTGTCATTGGAGTTTAAACAGAAGATTACGGTCTACTAACTTTCCTCGTGCTTGTGTTTGAGCGGCGTAAGAAAATTTTAGCAAATGTCAGAACTTTCTTATGCTGCTGCAAGCAAATACATGTGTGTAATAGCACCGGGAAAGTTTTACAACAGGGTAGAAAAGATTGGGAGAAAAGAAGAAAATGCTGGTTACCAGCATTTTCTCCTTTTCCCACAATGTTTTCAAAAGGTTTCTATCTCAAGGTTGTAAAAACCAGGTATTCTTTGGTAAAGGGTTAATGATGCGATCTTCACTGAAAGGATAGAAGACATTGTGGGAAATGGGGAAAACGGTGGATACCAGCAGTTTCTCCTTTTCCTGTGATGTTTTGAAAATCCTACTTTTCTAGGGACATAGAATAGTGCTATTTTTCTGTAAAGGTTTAATTGGACTTTCTGTCATGTACAACCCACACCACTGTTTTGTTTGTTATCTACAGCCAGAGCAAAGCTGGGAAATAGATCTGGACCATTTGGAATCTCTGATTGATGACAAAACGGCAACCGTCATCGTTAACAGCCCATCCAATCCGTGTGGGAGTGTCTATTCAAGGGAACATTTGGAAGATATTCTGTCGATTGCAGAGAAATATAAACTGCCAATTATCGCAGATGACATTTATGAACATTTTGTGTTTAAAGGAACAACATATCACCCATTGGCTTCCCTAACAAAGACTGTTCCAATTTTGTCCTGTAGTGGATTGACTAAAAGGTATCACTTTTGTGTCATCAAGGACGAAAGGAGTTGATTTCTTTTTTAACCTTTTCCCGAACAATCCCTGGTTTTTAGGGGTCTGGAATAGTAGCCTTTTGAAAACATTGTGGGAAAAGGAGAAAATGCTGGTAACAAGCATTTTCTTCTTTTCCCACAATGTTTTCTACCCTATCATAGACAGAAATCATCTTTTCAGCAAGAGTTGAATAGTTGTCTGCAAATGCTTTCAATTTGGTCAAGTCCAAAAGTTTGTCGTTTGGGAAAGGGTTAACTCCTTACCAGACATTTTGATTTTAGATTTGTCCATATTGAGATTATTTGCTGATGGCAATATAAAATTAGGTTAACTCTTTAACACACTATCCTGACTTTTAACCACCCTCTGAAAGAAGCCTTTTTGAAAACATTGTGGGGAAAAGGAGAAAGTGTTGGTAACCAGCAATTTTCTCATTTTCCCACAATATTTTCTACCTATCCCAAATCAAATTTCAATGGTTTATTCACATTTATGTTGTCGTCTGCAAATGCTTTCAATTTGGACATGTCCAAAATTTTGTCGTTTGGTAAAGGATTAAGGGATTTGCTCTTGAGAGGTTAGAGAATATTGTGGCAAAATGAGAAAATGATGGTGATCAGCCTTTTCTTTTTTTTCCATAATATTTTGATTAGCTTTCTTTCCAAGAATCAATAAAATTTCAGATTATGTGGTAAAAAGTTAACCCATTACCACACAATCCCTACTTTTGACGCCCCTGAGGAAAAAGCCTTTTGAAAACACTGTAGGAAAAGGAGAAAATGCTGGTAACCAGCATTTTCTCCTTTTCCCACAGTGTTTTCTACCTTTCCCAGAACAAATTTCAATTTTTCAGTCACCTCTTTTGTCGTCTGTAAATGCTTTCAATTTGAACCAGTCTAAAATTTTGTCGTGTGGTAATGAGTTAACACTTTACCTAAACGCAAAGCTTTGGAATTGACAAAATGAAATCAATTTCAGTGCACACATTCATTTTGGCTCAAAATGTGATGCAGTCTTTCAAATGGTGAAACACATGGAAAGGAAAAATGCAGGTAGCTAGCAATTTTTCCAAGAATTTTTTGAAATCTCTTGCCCCAGAAATGTTAAAATATGGGATTTTATGGTAAAGGGTGAAACAAATTCCCTGCAGATCTATGTAAAATTATTGGTACACACAAACTTGTGTACAGATGTCAGAATGAATGAACACATGTTGATTATGTAAAGGAAATAGACTTTTTGATGAAAGTTGCAGATATTACAATTTTAAGGCTGTTTCAGTTAAAAAAAATAGTAATGTATGCACAAGATTGCTTGTGCAGTATGATCTGAATCCACACTGTCTTCTTAACTCTTTACCACACGAGAAAATTTTAGACTGGTTCAAATTGAAAGCATTTGCAGACGACAAAATAAAAGTGACTGAAAAATTGAAATTTGTTCTTGGAAGGGTAGAAAACACTGTGGGAAAAGGAGAAAATGCTGGTTACCAGCATTTTCTCCTTTTCCCACAGTGTTTTAAAAGGCTTCTTTCTCAGGGGCGTCAAAAGTAGGGATTGTGTGGTAATGGGTTAAGCAATGAAGTAGAACTTACAACTCTATGTTTTTGATGCAATACTGTATTGAAAGCACCTCATGGACTGTATTCACTAACTGGCCAGGAATAGTTACTGTATTCTCCAACTGGTCCGGAAAAGTATTCACTACTCATGGGAACTTTTTTTACTCATTACCAAACGACAAAATTTTAGTCTTGTCCGAATCGAAAGCATTTGCAGACGACAAAATAAAAGTGACTGAAAATTTGAAATTTGTTCTTGGAAGGGTAGAAAACACTAGGGGAAAAGGAGAAAATGCTGGTTACCAGCATTTTCTCCTTTTTCCACAGTGTTTTCAAAAGGCTTCTTTCTCAGGGGCGTCAAAAGTAGGGATTGTGTGGTAATGGGTTAAATTCAAATTCTTACCATCAGATTGGCTGAGACTGAATGATTGGCTGAGACTGAATGTCTTGGCCAATCAGGTGGTTAGTCTTGGAGTCAAGATTTAGGACAATAATTTAGAATGGTTTTGAGTGATAATCTGAATGAAATATGTATTCAATTTTGACCTAATCATAAACTGCCAAACTATTTTTCTTTCCAAGGTTCCTGGTTCCAGGCTGGCGGCTTGGTTGGATAGTGATTTATGACAGAAACAACATATTTGATAAAGAGGTAGGGAACCAATCCCACAGCTTTGTTATATAATGTACACCATGGGCGGATCAAGAAGGGGGGACAGGTGGTTCGAACCCCCCTGGAATTTTGGCAAAAATGTGGTTATCGGATTCGTGAAATGGTACTGGTTTGATATTGCACAGCATTTATGTAAATTACAGTCATAAACTTTAAAAACATCCACTGAAATCCAGAAATCATAGTATCATATACATGTAATAGAACGAGTGCGTTTTCGATGGGACCCTCCTGAGAAAGATATCTGGATCCACGCATGTACTCTCTCTATCCTCTACAATATTTTCATTGTTAATTAAAGATACATTTAAGTGTGGATTTTTGTTTGAAAAGATGCATATATCTTTGTTAAATACTATTTTTTTTATGACAATAGTTACTATTCCAATACTACGCCAGTTTAACACAGTTCCAACTTTAGATAACATGATTTGTCATGCACTTTCATAATCATTGTGGCAAAAGGAGGGATAGCTCTTTCCCATGGTTTTGTGTCATCAGAACTGGTGTGTGGCTGATCTATACTAAATTTCCCTGTCCAATCATTGGTCCATTCACCCTGTACAAAACATAAAGACCCTTAGGAAGAAGACTTTTAAAATGATGGAAAGGAGATAAGGTGGTACCAGCATTTTTCTCCATTAACTCTTTTCCACATGACAATGTTTTAGACAGGTTCAAACTGAAAAGATTCACAAATGATACATTAACTCTTTGCTTGTAGCAGCCTTTGGAAAACATTGTGGCAAAAGGTGAAATTCCTTGTGACGAGCAATTTCACCTTTTGTCACAATGTTTTCTTTGCTATCAAAAGGTGTTATATACACAAGAAAGGGGTTCATCCTTGCTGTTATTTAGAGTCAATTAGAGATACCTTAGAAATGCCTTATGGGGTAAAGGGTTAAATGTGACCCAAATGATTGGATTTGTCTCTAAAAGATCAGAAAACATTTTGGGAAAAGGAGAAAATGCTGGTTACCAGAATTTTATCCTTTTCCAACTATGTTTTTTTCAAAAGTTGGATTTACCAGGGTGATTTAAACACTGGACTGTATGATAATGGGTTAATCACAATGCTTTCCTCTCTTTCAAAGACAAGCCTATTTGACTTGTCCTCTTATAAGGTTTTTTTTGTTGCTTGAAAACCTTTTTTTTCCTTTGATCCTTCAGGTGAGACAAGGACTGCTGTGTCTTTCACAGAAGATTTTGGGACCAAATACATTAGTTCAGGCAGCTGTACCAGACATTTTGAGGAACACGCCAAAGTCATTTTATGAGGAAACATTAAACTTTATACATTCTAATGCAGTTTATTTCTATGAACAAATGTCCAAGATTCCTGGGCTGAAGCCTGTCATGCCACAAGGTGCTATGTATATGATGGTAGGTTCTGTTATCCACTGTTCACTTATTTCCATTTTTGTCTGAAGATGACTTCACTTTTCATGCACCAGATCACTGTTTTGAAAAAAAAAAAACAACCAACTGTGGCTAAAGGAGAGGTACTTGTGAAATGTAAATTGTCCTTTTACCGTAAAGTTTCTGGATATGTGACCCATCACGCAAAAAAGGGACCTTCTGGGAATTGTGAAAAATGTCGGCCTTGGTCAGACTGTGCGAATCGCACAGGCTGACCATGGTCGACCCTTTTCGCTTTAACAACATTTTCTGTATGAAAAGTGGTCATTCTAAGTTGTTATACAATCATTTTTGAATTATCAACTTAACCCATTACCACACAGTCCCTACTTTTGATGCCCCTGTGAAAGAAGCCTTTAGAAAACATTGTGGGAAAAGGAGAAAATGCTGGTAACCAGCATTTTCTCCTTTTCCCGCAATGTTTTCTACCCTTCACAAAGAAAAAAAATTAAAATTTTCAGTCACTTTCATTTTGTCGTCTGCAAATGCTTTCAATTTGGACCAGTCTATAATATTGTCGTGTGGTAATGAGTTAAACTGATCTGCACTTTCGTTGATCAGAAAATTTTTAAAAAGTTAAAAGTTTTGATTCGAATCGGCCTGCACCAAGTGTGCCAGCTAGCCTGGGTTGATACTTTTTGCTGATATCCTTTTCACAAAGCGTGGCTCAATTCTCAGTGCCATGTGAAAGACAGAAATCGTCTTTCTAGCTGCACCGAATTCGTTGTCTTCAAATACTTTTTGTTTTGATGAATTTTAAATTTTGTCACCTGGCAATTATTTGTTTCCTATCATAGAAATTGAGCATTTTTTTTTTATCATACCATCAATACTTTCAGATTGGTGTTGACATGGATAAATTCCCAGATTTCAAGAATGATGTAGATTTCACAGAGAACATGGTCACAGAGCAAAGTGTTTTCTGTCTTCCTGCAAAGGTATTTATTTATTCTTTCATACCAGAATATATTCAACAATGCAAAGCGTTTGGAGACAAGAAATTCAATGTGACTTAAAAACTGATTTTTTTAAAGGGGGGGGGGGGGTTTAGAAGACATTGTGAGACATTGTGGGAAAAGTGTTTTCTCCTTTTCCCATTATACATGTACATGTATTTTTAATGTATTTTAATAAGCCTTCTGTTAAAGGGTTATTGAAATATTGGATCGTGTAGCATTGAAATTAAAACATTATAGGTTATTAGCTATATGTACAGTATGTTCTTGGCCCGGATTTTTAGCTCACCTGAGCACATAGTGCTCAGAGTGAGCTATTGTGATCGATCGTTGTCCGGCGTCCGTCCGTCCGTCCGTCCGTCCGTGAACAATTACTTAAAAATTCTTTTCCTCTGAAACCGCCCAACAGATTTCAGTGAAACTTCACAGAAATGATCCTTAGTTGATGCACTTTCAAAATACTTCAAAGATTTGAATTCCATGGAGAACTCTGGTTGCCATGGCAACCGAGAGAAAAAACTTTAAAAATCTTCTTGTCCCAAACCGTAAGGGCTAGAGCTCTCATATTTTGCATGTAGCATCATCTAGTGACCCTCTACCAAAATACTTCAAATTATGGCCCTAGTGTTAAAAATGGCCCTATGTTGTGGGTTCTTGGATTTCACTTGGAGATAAAGGAGGAAATCTTTAAAAATTTTCTTGTCCCAAACCATAAAGGCTAGAGCTCTCATATATGGCATGTAGTATCATCTAGTGGCCCTCTATTAAAATACTTCAAATAATGGCCCTAGTGTAGAAATTGGCCCTATGTTGTGGGTTCTCGGATTTCACATAGAGATAAAGAAGGAAATCTTTAAAAATCTTCTTGTCCCAAACCGTAAGGGCTAGAGCTTTCATATTTGGCATGTAGCATCATCTAGTGACCCTCTACCAAAATACTTCAAATTATGGCCCTAGTTTGAAAATGGCCCTATGTTGTGGGTACTCGGATTTCACATAGAGATAAAGAAGGAAATCTTTAAAAATCTTCTTGTCCCAAACCATAAAGGCTAGAGCTCTCATATATGGCATGTAGTATCATCTAGTGGCCCTCTACCAAAATACTTCAAATAATGGCCCTAGTGTGGAAATTGGCCCTATGTTGTGGGTTCTCCGATTCCACATAGAGATAAAGAAGGAAATCTGTAAAAAAAACTTTATGTCCCAAACCTTAAGGGCTAGAGCTTTCATATTTGGTATGCAGCATCATCTAGTGGCCCTCTACCAAAATACTTCAAATTATGGCCTTAGTGTTGAAAATGGCCCTATGTTGTGGGTTCTTGGATTTCACATAGAGATAAGGAAGGAAATCTTTAAAAATCTTCTTGTCCCAAACCATAAAGGCTAGAGCTCTCATATATGGCATGTAGTATCATCTAGTGGCCCCCTATTAAAATACTTCAAATAATGGCCCTAGTATGGAAATTGGCCCTATGTTGTGGGTTCTCGGATTTCACATAGAGATAAAGAAGGAAATCTTCAAAAATCTTCTTGTCCCAAACCTTAAGGGCTAGAGCTTTCATATTTGGCATGTAGCATCATCTAGTGGCCCTCTACCAAAATACTTCAAATTATGGCCCTAGTGTTGAAAATAGCCCTATGTTGTGGGTTCTCGGATTTCACATAGAGATAAAGAAGGAAATCTTTAAAAATCTTCTTGTCCCAAACCATAAAGGCTAGAGCTCTCATATATGGCATGTAGTATCATCTAGTGGCCCTCTACCAAAAGACTTCAAATAATGGCCCTAGTGTAGAAATTGGCCCTATGCTGTGGGTTCTCGGATTTCACATAGAGATAAAGCAGCTTGTTGGTCCGTCTATCCATCCATCCATCAGTCTTTCTGTAGCATTTTCTTGTCAGAGCTTGTTCTCAACAACTACAGGACAGATTTCATTCAAATTTTAGAGAGACTCGGTGCCAAGCAAGAATGTGCATATTATATTTTGGTGACGGTTCATTGAATTTTTACAAAGTCATTTTCCTTTGATGAAATTTCTTGTTCTCCCTATTTTTCAACAACTATTGGACAAATATCATTCAAACTTCTCTTAAATATTTATATAACTGGGTTTGGTTAAGAAAGATTATCTTCTTATCTAAACCAAGAAGACCTAAAGCTTTGGCCTTGCACTTTGATATTTGGTATTTATCTTCATTGTAAATCTTTACTGCTTGGTACTCAGGTGAGCGATATAGGACCATCATGGTCCTCTTGTTTAAATATCAAACCCAAAAACTTGACACTGCAAGATTTAGGCCTTTTCCTATGTTAGAATATCTGTTGGATTTTCATTTGGACAGATCTTTATGCTTAACCGTTTACCACACAATCCCGCCTTTTAATGACCCTTAGAAAGAAGCCTTTTGAAAACATTTCGGGAAAAGGAGAAAATGCTGGTAACCAGCATTTTCTCCTTTTCCCACAATGTTTTCAACTCTTCTCAGAACAAATTTCAATTTTCAAATCACATTTATTTTGTGTCTGCTAATTCTTTCAGTTTAGACGGGTTTGTCGTTTGTTAAAGTGTTAAGGGGGATAAGGGAGATATTTTTTATCAAAATGGGAATGTCCTGTTTTTTATCATATTGAACATGTTGTAGCTTC
This sequence comes from Tridacna crocea, assembly GCA_943736015.1. Taxonomy (NCBI): domain Eukaryota; kingdom Metazoa; phylum Mollusca; class Bivalvia; order Cardiida; family Cardiidae; genus Tridacna; species Tridacna crocea. The sequence continues at coordinate 52,751,610 of OX031065.1, forward strand.
TGATCTATGGAACCCATAAAGAAATTTCTATACAGTATTTTACATTAGTTTGTACTGCGTAGTGACAGACATTTTTTTTTACGTATTGATAGAAATTTTTAAACAACATTTAACTCTTTACCACACAATCCCAACTTTTAACGGCCCTGAAGAAGAAGGCTTTTGAAAACCTTGTGAGAAAAGGAGAAAATACTGATAACCAGCATTTTCTCCTTTTCCCACATTGTTTGTAACCCTTCCCAATCAGACTTCAAATTTTGAGTCACATTTATTTTGTCGTCTGCAAATGCTTTCAATTTGGATTTGTCCAAAATTTTTTGGTGTTTGGTAAGGGGTTAATGGGATAATGAGGTATTTTATCAAAATGGAAATGTCCTGTTTTTTTATCATATTGTATTAGCTTCTTATCTATGGAACCCATAAAGAAATTTTTATACAGTATTTTACATTAGTTTGTACTATGTACCAACAGACATTTTTATGTATTGATAGAAATTTTTAAACAGCATTTAACTCTACCACACAATCCCAACTTTTAACGGCCCTGAAAAAGAAAGCTGTTGAAAACATTGTGGGTAAAGGAGAAAATGCTGGTAACCAAATCAGACTTCAATTTTTGAGTCACATTTATTTTGTGGTCTGCAAATGCTTTCAGTTTTTACTATACAAAAATTTTGTTGTTTGATAAAGAGTTAATGCTAGTATATACTAAATAGTTACAGACATTTTATATATATATATTGATCTATATCTATATGAAAATATTAACCCATTACCACACAATCCCTACTTTTGACGCCCCTGAGGAAGAAGCTTTTAGAAAACATCGTGGGAAAAGGAGAAAATGCTGGTAACCAGCATTTTCTCCTTTTCCCACAATGTTTTCTACCCTACACAAAACAAATTTCAAATTTTCAGTCACTTTTATTTTGTCGTCTGCAAATGCTCTCGATTTGGACCAGTCTAAAATATTGTCGTTTGGTAATGGGTTAATAGCCCTTGTATGCCTGTAACACTTTACCTCACAGACTTGACTTTTCAACACTCTTAGGAGGAAGGCTTTTAAAAACATATGGTAGAAAAGAGGAAATACATGTACTGGTTTAAAAATTCATCAGCTATTAATTTTTGGCAATTTTTGTTATTGACATAGTATGTGTGATAAAGAACTCCAAAAGAGTCCATCCGGCAGACATTCTAGTAATATTTGATGGTAAGGGTCAAACAGCATCCTATAATGCTAAAAAATAACAGATGAAAAATATAGGGCTTTTTGTGCTGTAAAAACCTGATGATCTATTTTCCTTTTTTTTTGTGAATTTTGGTACACAGATGATCCCTTTTATTAGGTTTATTCAAACTGTATTATTGTTCTGCATTGATCAAGAAACTAAACAAGTGCTTTAACTCATTACCAAACGACAATATTTTAGACTGGTCCAAACTGAAAGCATTTGCAGACGACAAAATAAAAGTGACTGAGAATTTGAAATTTGTTTTGTGAAGGGTAGAAAACTTTATGGGAAAAGGAGAAAATGCTGGTTACCAGCATTTTCTCCTTTTCCCACAATGTTTTCAAAAGGCTCTTTTCTCAGGGGCATCAAAAATAGGGATTGTGTGGTAATGGGTTAAGAAAGTTGTGTGATCTTCTTCTTTCAGTGTTTTGAGTATCCTAATTATTTCCGAGTGGTACTCACCGTACCAAGAGAGAAGTTAGAAGAAGCTTGTGAGCGAATCAAAGAGTTCTGTAACAAACATTACAGTACCTACTGAGACAGATATGAAGTGAAAGAACCACCAGGAAAGATGAGACTGGTTACCATACAGTGCTAAATTTACACCAGCTAAAGCCAAGGACAGAGAACTGTTCCGAGAAAAAAATTGAAAGAGTCTTGTGAAAGAATCCAAAAGTATCTTAACAGTAATTATAGTACAGATTGAGAAATATATGGTGTGAAAGATTGACAAACAGTGAATACATTTGAGAATTGCCATAGCAAAAGGGGGTTTAACTGTTCACAAAACGGCAGAATTTAGGACTGGTCCAATTTGAAAGCATTTGTTGACGACATTAAAAAAATGTAAATCCAAATTGGAAATTCACATAGTAAGGGTAGAAAATTCATATGGTAAGGGTAGATAACATTGTGGGAAAAGGAGATAATGCTGATTACCAGCATTTTCTCCTTTTGCCACAATGTTTTCAAAGCCCTTTTTCTCAGTGTCGTTAAAAGTCGGGATTGTGTGGTAAAGGGTTAACCCTTTACCACACAGCAGAATTTTAGACCTATCCAAATGGAAAGCATTTGCAGGCAATAATTTCGTACTGGTTCAAATGATTCAATTTTTCTATGATAGACAAGAAAACTTTGTGGGAAAAGGAGAAAATGCTGGTTACCAAGCAAGTCATCACATGACCTTACATCCACAAAGTTCACTTTTTCTTACAATCGACTGGATCATGAGATAGCTTGGTCCCTGGACATACAGAAAACTGACCAAGATTGAAAAATTTCGGTCCAGGTCAGCCTACGCATACTGTGCAGGCTGTCCTGGGTCTATACTTTCTGCAGATGCATTAACCCATTACCACACAATCCCTACTTTTGACGCCCCTGAGAAAGAAACCTTTAGAAAACATTGTGGGAAAAGGAGAAAATGCTGGTAACCAGCATTTTCTCCTTTTCCCACAATGTTTTCTACCCTTCACAAAACAAATTTCAAATTTTCAGTCACTTTTATTTTTGTCGTCTGCAAATGCTTTCAATTTGGACAAGCCTAGAATATTGTTGTTTTGTAATGAGTTAAGCCCCCTTTTCACAGAACATTGCTCATGTTCTTTCAAAATAATAAAATATAGAAGTATCTGTCACACCATTTTGGATAGCATGAATGGATGTCAGAAAAATACAAAAAAAAAATTGGTGCAGAGAGCAACATTTTCTTCACTGTTTGAAGTTCACTTTCAGTGTGTTGTGCACATAAAACACATAATGAAGACATTATTATAATTGACATATATTGACATATTTTTGGACTTTATCCAAATCCAAAACATTTCTAGATGAAAAATGTGACTTGTATTATACAGCTAGTCTCTGTTTGGTAGATAACATTTTCAGGAAAGGAGAAAATACAGGTTATTGTTGTTAGCTCCATTCCTCACAATCTTTTAACTCTTTACCACACGAACCCGACTTTTTATGATCCTGAGAAAGAAGCCCTTTGAAAACACTGTGGGGGAAAAAGGAGAAAATGCTGGTAACCAGCATTTTCTCCTTTTTCCACAGTGTTTTCTACCCTTCCCAAACCAAACATTAATTTTTCAGTTACCTTTATTTTGTCATCTGCAAATGCTTTCAATTTGGACCAGTCTAAAATTTTATTATGTGGCTAAGAGTTAAGTCTTTGGCTGATAAGTCTTGCTGAAGGTATTTTTGTGGATAGTGTGGATTAAGATCAGACTGCTCTGAATGTTCTGTCTGATCTTGGACCTACATTGTCTGATAAGGAAATACCTCTCCTCCAATTAATGTAAACCTTCCATACAGCAAAATCTTTGGTTTTTATCATTGGCTCTCAAGTTTTATTAACCCTTTCCCAAACAAGTCCTTGTTTTTACGTGCCTGCAGTAAAAGTCTTTAGAAAACACTATGGGAAAAGGAGAAATTGCTCGTAATGAGCAATTTCTCCTTTTCCCACAGTGTTTTCTACCATTTTTGAGAACTTTTTTGCCATTTTTTCCAAACCTAAAATTGTCGTCTGCAAACTCTTTCGGTTTGGATGGGTCCAAAATTTATCATTTGGGAAAGGGTTAATTAATTTAGCATTGTAAAGATGAATAATCAAAATCTTATTAGGAGCATTGTGAAGCTTAGCTTTGAGCTTTACTATTTGGCCTGCAACACAGGAAAAGGGGCAGTGGGAAATTTGCATAAAATGTTGTTTTGGATTAGCCTGCACAGTTCGCACAGGCTAATACGAAGCGACACTTTCGGTTTTCATGTAATTTTCTGCTTTGCACAAGTCTTATGGAGCACAAAATCAATTAATGTAAAATATTGTCTTAGATTAGCTTGCGATAACTGCGCAGGCTGATCGAAGACGACTCTATACCCAAATGTACTCATGACCCTTTTTGCGTGTTACTAGCGAGATCATGTTTTACTATGGTTTCATCTATATGAAGATCAGTTGTATAATTTAGAACAAAATAGTAAAGACATTATGATGTACATGACTATCTAGTATTTACTCTTTTTGGCAGCTGAACTTTTTTTGTATGTGTATGTATAGGGGGAGGGGGTGCATTTGTCATAATACATGTATATGGAAATTTGTTTGCTGAGGTCTTATTTCTAGACTGCAAAAAAATCCTTTGTTTTTTTTGGTTAACTCTTTACCACACGAGAAAATTTTAGACTGGTCTAAATTGAAAGCATTTGCAGATGACAAAATGAAGGTGACTGAAAAAATAGAAATTTGTTCTGGGAAGGGTAGAAAACACTGTGGGAAAAGGAGAAAATGTTGGTTACCAGCATTTTCTCCTTTTCTCATAGTGTTTTCAAAAGGCTTCTTTCTTAAGGGCACACTCTTTTTTGCGAATAACCCTGAGAAGGAGGTTTTCAGAGAACATTGTGGGAAAAGGAGAAAACCAGTAGATAAAAATAGAAAACAGTAACTACAGTGTTTTATACACTTTCAAAGAAAATTGTTATTATTGGAGGCTTATAATTATGAACTGTGGTTTTCAGATGTTTTCGGTATTGATTAGACTTTATGTTGAATATATTGAAATCACTTGTAGATGACAAATAAACCTACCTCAAATGAAACAATTTCTCTTTGGAAGACATGATATATCATCTTCTTGAGAAATGTAACTTTTAATTATAATAATGTATATGAGCTTTCGGCATTACAACCGCCTTCCTCTAGTGTGATCCTGTGATACAATGCCTCATAGAGGCATTGAATCACAGGATCACACTAGAAGAAGGCGGTTGTAATGCCGAAAGCTTGTGTCTTTGGAAGGACAGAAAACTTTGAGGGGAGAAAAAATTCTTGTTACCAATATTTTGTCTCTCTCACAGTGTTTTCAATAGGCTTATTTAACCCTTTACCAAATGGAAAAAAAATACAGTCGAATCTCTATACCTCGAAGTTCGGGGGACATTCGTAAAAACTTCGTCTTATAGAAAGTTCGAGGTGTAGATCATCAGAGTTCTCGAAACTGAGTACGAATTAGATAGGTGGCGAAATACCGGAATTAAATAGAGGCATCATTTGATTTGTCTTCATTTGACTAATCAAATACAAAATAAGATAAAATAAGTTTTATTATCATTATTTATTTATTCATTAAGAAACATTGTTTTTATACAAATACTACAACTAATATGAACAATAAACATGAAAATTGCATATTGACCGGGTCCTTCACCAAACAAGTTCTGTATGGAATTAGCGTTGGGTTCTTCACTCGTCAATGGTAATGACAAATGTAACACAAAAACCACTTTTCCGACCCTTTCATTCAAATCACTCAAACTTTGAAGTTTTAATCTCACAGTGAAACAGTCAATCTAAAATCAAACAAACAATCAATAATCAATACTTGTTAATTACCGGAGTTGACAAGTCGAAAGGTGTGAAAAACCTGATTGACAGCAAACATCGTCCTTTACAAATTAACTTCGAGGTAAAGACGTGTGAATACGTTCAAACAATGGTGATTGAACCTTGAAATTCATTCGACTTATGGATAAATTTCGAGGTACAGATAACGACATATGGAGGTTGAATTATAAAGAGCAATGAGATGGGGACCTGGAAAAAACTTCGACGTAGGGATAAGTTCGACTAAGGGACGTTCGAGCTAAGGACGTTCGACTGTATTAGACTTTCCCAGATTGAAAGCATTTTCAAGCAGCAAATTACATTTGCATGAATTGATTTGAGTTTGTCTCTGAAAGGTTAGAAAATATTGTGAGAAAAGGAGAAAAAGCCGGTTACCAGCACTTTCTCCGTTTCGCACAATGCTTTCTACCTTTCCAAAGTCAAAATTCAATTTTAACTCACAATTTTTTGTCATCTGTAAATGCTTTCATTTTGAACAAGTCCAAAATTCTGTTGTTCGGTAAAGAGTTAAAAGAAGAAAAAATATGAGGGATATGGATAATGTTGATCTTAATGGATAAGTATCAAGAAGACATTAACCCTTTCCTAAACAATCCCTGGTTATTACGGGTCAGGAATAGAAGCCTTTTGAAAACATTGTGGGAAAAGGAGAAACTGCTGGTAACCAGCATTTTCTCCTTTTCCCACAATGTTTTCTACCCTATCATATAGAAAAATCATCTTTTTAACAACTGTTAATTTCCCATCTGCAAAATGCTTTCAGTTTGGTCTGGTCTAAAATTTGCCGTTTCAAATTTAGTGTCATATAGATAAATTTCTCATTTTGATCAGTTTCTCCATTTGCTTTTCTGAATTTGTCCATTGCCGCACTGTTTTCCTGTCATTAATCGCAGAAGTACATGTATCAACATGAAATTAAGACTTCCTCTATTTGACTTTAGGGGCTCCTTTTGTCTTAAGCACTGTATTTATTTGCCAACTTTGTTACCGAAGAAGAGATTTGTGAATCTCATTTCATGTTTTTTTTCGATTTTGTGAATCTCAGCAGAATTACATAAAACTGCTGTTTTAAACTACATGTATTTAATTTGATAAAATTTCAGACTCTTCAAAAAATCTTGCCACAAAGGCCTTCTCCATCAGGGTCATCAGTACTCTGTATTGGACAGTAAAAGTTGGCATCAAACATTGTTAATTACTGCATTGATGTTTTTTAAATACATATAGTTATTGTTGTTCTTCATTATTTGTGAGTGTTTTCTTTCTTCTATATTTTTAATAAAATCAGTATTTTGAAATATCTCATGGTGCAGCTGACTCCGTTTTATTTTCCAAGTGAAACAAATAGTTACTTGTTAACCCATTACCACACAATTCCTACTTTTGATGCCTCTGAGAAAGAAGCCTTTAGAAAACATTGTGGGAAAAGGAGAAAATGCTGGTAACCTTTACCCTTCACAAAACAGATTTCAAAATTTCAGTAACTTCTATTTTGTCGTCTGCAAATGCTGTCGATTTGAACAAACCTAAAATTTTGTCGTTTGGTAATGAGTTAACCCTTTACCACATAATTTTTGTGGGTAAGTACAAAATTGTGGTGAAAAACTTTTCGTCTTTCCAAATAGTGTTTTCAGTTTTTAAGCTTCTTCCTATTCAATTATGGGAGTGATTTTTGAAAAAAAGTCTGTGAACAAATTGTAGGAGAAAGAGAAAATGCTGTTGATGAGCATTTTCCTCTTTTTTCACAATATTTTCTTTCCTTTTTGAAGTGAAATCCCACTTTTGAGCAGCACAATCAATTTGTTGTCTACAAATACAAATTATATTGATCAGCCTAAAATATTGTTGTCTGGTAAAGACTTAACTAAATGCAAGCGTACTGAATGTATTTAACATGCACATTTTTGTGAATTAGGCACAGCGATCTTTTTTTAACAATGTACTCTATTGATGATTTTTATTCCAAATAAAGAATTTCTGAAGGACCTCAAATGTTTTTTTTTGTGAACTCCTTTTGTTTGATATTTTTAAACCTTGCATAGGTTATTTTAACTCTTTACCACACGAGAAAATTTTAGACTGGTCCAAATTGAAAGCATTTGCAGACGACAAAATAAAGGTGACTGAAAAATTGAAATTTGTTCTGGGAAGGGTAGAAAACACTGTGGGAAAAGGAGAAAATGCTGGTTTCCAGCATTTTCTCCTTTTCCCACAGTGTTTTCAAAAGGCTTCTTTCTCAGGGGCGTCAAAAGTAGGGATTGTGTGGTAATGGGTTAAGGTAGTGGACCCGTATTACTTCGAGTGCAGCATGGCATAAAATTTCTTGACCATTCAAAAAGACAAATTTATAAAGATATAATACTTTTGCACTTTTTTTACCGACCAGAAATTCGTTTGATGTCTGTCTTGAAATCATTTGTTGATACTTTTGTCAGTTTCCAGAAAAGGGAGGTAATTATCATATCCCTTTATAATGACAATATAGTGGTTTTAGATTTATAAATGATAATTCCAGGAAGGACAAAAAGAAAAAAGTGGCTCGGTGAAAGTAGTACAATGATACTCTCTTTTAATCTTAGCAAATTTTGTAGTATAACATTATAGCAAAAATAGCTGTTTTCTATTACGGGTCCACTACGTTAATATATCAAGGACTTGAATCCTTTAAAAGAACATACTAGTACATGTAATTAGTCTAGAAAGAATTCATTTGAAATTATAAAACTGAAATTTATTGAGAGCAAGGTAGTGGACATCTCTGGGTGAGTATCCACTACAACTATTCAAAACTGCTGTTTTTGGGTCTAATCCTAGTTATAGTAAGTAACACAATTTCTAAATGTTAACTCTTTACCACACAATCCCGACTTTTAACGACCCTGAGAAAGAAAGCTTTTGAAAACATTGCGGGAAAAGGAGAAAATGCTGGTAACCAGCATTTTCTCTTTTTCCCCACAATGTTTTCCACCCTTTCCAAAACAATTTTCAAATTTTTGGTTGTCTGCAAGTGCTTTCAAGTCCAAAATTTTGTCGTTTGGTAAAGAGTTAAATCATTTGATGTAATAGTATGAAAATGTGTTACTTTAAATTTTAGAAGATTATAGAGAATCAGACAAGATTTATGCAATGGTTTGTGAATACTTATCCGGCTAGATTATGCCTGTGAAGGCTATACCTCTGGTTGGTTGGTTGGTTGTATTGGGGTTTAACGCCACTTTAACAGCCAAAGTCATATCATGGCGGTCGGTGACGGACATGCGTTTCCTGGCTTTCTCACAATGGTACTAACATAACTTTCTTTCCAATACCACCGACTACTTTTCTAACATGCTTCAGCAGAGGTGAGAGGCAAAAATACGCTGGAAAGGAAGTTCGCCTCAACCGGGTATCGAACTCACAACCACCAGGTCACGAGTCCAACACGCTCACCACTGAGCCACCTGGGTGGGCTATACATTTGGAGAAGGAAAGTGCTCAAGGTGAGCTCAGATTGGGGCTCGTTGGGGATTGGGCATTGAGCCATTTATCCCATGTGTTGTCCAAAAACAGACTTTCAGATAAAAAAAAAAAACAGATAATATTTCCAAAAACATAACTTTGAAATAACAATATTTAAGAAATAATCTTCTTTCTATCGTGGTATATCGTTCAATAAACCACGTTGTGAGTTATGAGGCACAATAAATAATCCACGAGGGCGATAGCCCGAGTGGGTTATTCATTACGCCTCATAACTCACAACTGTGGTTTATTGAACGATATACCACGATAGAAAGAAGATTATTTCGATTCTAACATGGCCAGTTCATAATGAAAGGAAAACAAGTTCAAACTAAGAGTAAAAACGCGGATGAAGATTATGTTCCATTGAATAACTCACTCAATGAATGACGTCACTCGATATAGGATGACGTCACTCTACATGGATTGTCGCAGATTTTACCACGTTTTCCCTGCAATGTGTTTATAGAGCCAAAGTTGCGTGTCATGTTAGAATTTGGTTTTTACCATCGATTTGAAAATTTCATTCTAGTTATTTAGCAGGATAAGAGTTAACTCTTTACCAAACGACAAAATTATAGTCTGGCCCAAATTGAAAGCATTTGCAGACGAAAAAATGTATGTCACTGAAAATTAAAGTTTGTGTTAGGAAGGGTAGAAAACATTGTGGGAGGAGAAAATGCTGGTTACCAGCATTTTCTCCTTTTCGCTCAAAGTTTTCAAAAGGATTCTTTCTCAGGGTCGTTAAAAGTCGGGATTGTGTGGTAATGGGTTAATAAATAACCACATTGGCATTCAGCTGATCCTAGCCAATTAATCCTTTACCCCATAAGGCATTTCTATTGTATCTCTAATTGACCCTAAATAACAGCAAGGATGATGCCGTTTCTTATGTGTATATGACACCTTATGGTTGCTTAGAAAACATTGTGGCAAAAGGTGAAATTGCTCGTCATGAGCAATTTCACCTTTTGCCACAATGTTTTCCAAAGGCTCCTACAAGCAATGTGTAGAAATGAGTATCTATGGAGTAAGGAGTTAACCCATTACCACACAATCCCTACTTTTGATGCCCATGAGAAAGAAGCTTTTGAAAACACTGTGGGAAAAGGAGAAAATGCTGGTAACCAGCATTTTCTCCTTTTCCCACAGTGTTTTCTACCCTTCCCAGAACAAATTTCATTTTTTCAGTAACCTTTATTTTGTCATCTGCAAATGCTTTGAATTTGGACCAGTCTAAATTTTCTCGTGTGGTAATGGGTTAAGCCTTATCCTGCTAAATGAAAGGAATAGAACTTTCAATCCGATAGTAAATCCCAAATTTTGGTGTTTGAAAGGTACATTTTGGAGGAAAGATATCTGCTTATCGTACTGTGTAGATCTTAGATCAGACTGAACATTTTGTGTAGTCTGATCTTGATTTACACTGTCTGCAAAAGGCCTGTAATTCGTGGTTTAGCAGCCTAAGTGATTTTGACTGACAGATGTGAATAACTTCTCTGAAGTTGTCTATGGCCCTAGTGTTGAAAATGTCGTTGCCAAATGACTTACATGGCGCCACCATTTTTAGCTCCACTGGTTGAAGGCCATCAGGCTTATGTCATGGCCCGGTGTCCGTCGTGCGTCAGTGCGTGCGTTAATTTTTATTTCAAACATCTTCTCTGAAACTACCCATCCAAATCTGATGAAACTTCACAGAAATGATCCTGCCATGGTCCTCTTCAGAATTACATGAAAGAATTTGATTCTTTCAAAAACTCTGGTTGCCATGGTAACAAAACTGAAAAAAAAAATCAAAAATCTTCTTCTCTGAAACCACAAGGCCCAGGGCTACTGAATTTGGCATGTAGCTTTATCTAATCGACTTTTAACAAGTTTCTTCAGATTGTAGGCCTGGGGTCAAAATTAGCTCCATTCCAGGGATCACAAGTTCAACATGGGCTTCAAAATACATTTATAAGGATAAAGTTTGTTATTATTTACCTCCCTTGAATATCAAACTGCAGTGATACATGATTGGTGTTAGGTATTAAGTTTTTTGATAGAAAATATTCTGTTTTCAAGGAGAGTGATTCATTTTGATGCTAATAGTTATGCTCACATGAGTGGAATGATTAATTCATAGTAAGGTTTCTATCATTCTAGGTGTTTTCCTAGAACTTTTCCTTTCATGCCAATGAATTAACCTGCTTGTATTGCCTGAAAATGTTCATTGTTTTGGAAGGCCCTCTTTTTCAGGGTTATGAACACTTAAATTTGTGTGGTAAAGGGTTAAAAAGCAAGTGGAGCGATACATGGCCATCATGGCCGTCTTGTTAAGATCACATGATTGGCAGTTCAAATGGAAACGACCGAGGTAAGATGTAGGTACGGAATCGGCCGAATTGTGATGAGTGTCATAGACCACAGTGTTCCAGACGGCTTTTCTAGACGGCTTTTCTAAATTGATAGCACTTACAGGATACAAACAAAGCATGGCTAAAATGCTGAAATTTGTGTTGGCAAAAAGGTAGAAAACAAAGCATTAAGAGGAAATGCCGAATAGCTTCATTCGCCCCCACCCCCTCAGCAGGATTTTCAAAAACCTTCTGACCCAGGGTTTGGTAAAACCTTTTTTTTTTCATAAAAAGGTAACAAAACAAAGGCGAGCAAAAATGTTTCTAGTATAACATAGAAAAATATTTTATTATTCTAATACACATGAACACTGCACGATCTTTAGTTGAACGACGATAATGATTAAAACTGGTTGAACTTAACTCTTTACCAAACAATACCTGGTTTTTACTGCCCTGAGAAAGAAGCCTTTTGAAAACATTAAGGATAAAGAAGAAATTGCTGGTAACCAGGATTTTCTACTTTTCACAGAATGTTTTCTACCCTTCCCAAAATTTTGATTTTTGAGTCACATTAATTTTGTCCTCTGTGCAGGCTTTCTATTGGACAAGTCCAAAATTTTGTTGTTTGGTAAAGATTTAACCCTTTACCCATAAAACATTTCTATGGTATCTCTAACTGATCCTAAATAACAGCAAGGATGAAGCTGTTTCTTATGCGCATACGACACCTTTTGATAGCATAGAAAACATTGTGGCAAAAGGTGAAATTGCTCGATACGAGCAATTTCACCTTTTGCCACAATGTTTTCCAAAGGCTCCTACAAGCAATGCGTAGAAATGAGTATCTATGGAGTGAAGGTTTAGTATAGAATAGGTAAAAATGACACTGAGATAAGTCTTATTGATGATTTAGAGTCTGTTAAGTATTACATCCTATCTAATTTACAAATTTTCCTCCAATTCGAGACTATTCCTGTTGCGCATGTCTTCTGTAAGAGACAGATGGCTTATTGGTTATACAGCAATGACTATCAATTTATTTCAAGAAAAACGCAATTCACCTTTGATGAAAGGTTTAACTCTCTACCAAACGACAAAATTTTAGACTGGTCCAAATCGAAAGCATTTGCAGACGACAAAATAAATGTGACTAGAGAATTGAAATTTGTTTTAGGAAGGGAAGAAAACATTGTGGGAAAAGGAGAAAATGCTGGTTACCAGCATTTTCTCCTTTTCCCACAATATTTTCAAAGGGCTTCTTTCACAAGGGTGTAAAAGTAGGAATTGCACAAACCAAGATCAGACTGCAGAGAGAGTGAAATTTGATCTTTGATCTACAATGTTCTCTTTTTTTTTTTTGAAGCCCAAAAGATGAAGTTCTATCAGAGAATTGCATTGCCAGTCCCTATAGATGGATCAAGTTTATCAATTTAGATCTGAGTGAAAATTAGTGAGCAATTCCTCTTCTATCAATATATTTTTATCTATTTCTTCCTTTCAATATTTGTTTTTTTTTTTTGTTTTGTTTATATGGAAAATCTCTGACGATCATTTGTTAAATCTCTAGGTGAAGCTACGTAATCTACTGAGATGTAACAAATGTTTCCAATTGATCCAGAACATACATACACAGTTAGGGATATAAATTTTATGTAGGAAAATTTCAATGAGTATTGCTTGGGCAATCTGGGTCCGTATTCAGCAACTATTCTTAAGAACATTCTTAGTCTTCTTTATTCAGATTTCCAAAATTTGAAAGTGACACAACTTCTAAACGACTAAAACATTTTTAAATTTTAAAGCACCATAACTTCTGATTGGCTAAACTATTTTGTTTAGCCAATCAGAAATTGTGTTACTTTCAAATTCAAACAATTTGAAATTAGCACAATTTCTAATTGGCTAAACCTTTTGCAGAATATGATTTCGAGTACGTATTCTTTAGAATTGTTGGTGTATTCAGCTCCTGATGAAATGAAATGAGACTCGTTTAACCCTTTCCCAAACAAGCCCTGATTTTACGTGTCTGCAGTAAAAGTCTTTTGAAAACACCGTGGGAAATGGAGAAATTGCTCGTAACGAGCAATTTCTCCTTTTCCCACAGTGTTTTCTACCCTTTATGAGAACTTTCTGCCATTTTCTCAAAATTTAAAATTGTCGTCTGCAAACTCTTTCAGTTTGGAAGAATCCAAAATTTGTCGTTTAGGAAAGAGTTAAGCAAATGATACTAGATCTACAGTTGGCTAACACTTGTAATAAATTCAAAAATTATTTTAACAAAACACATCAAGTAATTCACAACTCCCAATGAGGGAACTAGGGTACCATATGAATTCCACCGACAGTTTTAGATGAAAAGCTTTATCCTGCTACAAATTCCCATTCTAGCTGACTCACCAGCTGAAGGACAACATTAACATCAAATCAGATGGCGACTCTAGGAATTCTTAATTAGAACTAGATCGATAGATCTACATCTGACACTGAGAATACTAGTATTTAGAATAAGGCCACAACGCACTAAAACAAGGAAAATTTGATGCTATTTACAGTATGTCCTTTATGATCTCAGATCGCACTGGCCTCGAATTGTTCTTCCTCATTTGACACCTTGGGTTTCCGGGCTGGATATTTTTCGTCGTTGAATTCCATGGAACAGAGGCTATCTCGGACTTTCTGGATGGATGAGTTTGCTGCCAGAAGGAAGTCGTAAATCAGACCGGCTGCAGCCCCACCTGCTAGAGGGCCAATCCAGTATATCTGTGAATACATAAAGGATATTTGTTTTTACTTTTTGGTTACAGAAGGAAATTTATTTCATCAAGTTAACATCATCCATAATATTACCGATGGTGTCCACGAGATGAAATAAATTTGGAACTTTAACCAAAAATAAATAGGTCTACTCTATTTCATGCTTTAAACCCTTTCTGGGAGGAACTTTATCAAAATCTGGTTGTTTACAATTCTTTTCAGTGATTCTGCATGAGGTACCCCTTCCGCAAAGAAACGCATTACAATATCACGTCAAGTGCAAGAATTGTAAAGTAAATGACGTCATATTTCCATCTTGAGTGAGTCACGCACAATTTACTTAAGTAACTAGGATATAAAAATTCGGTATTTCTAGATAAGCTACTGATAAGCATGAAATAAAGCAAAATATTCGCTGTTATTTGACAAGAAAAAGGATAAAAAACAAAAAGTTCAACACTAATGCACCACTTTATGAGAAATCCACAATATATAGAGGATATTTGTTTTTTACGATGAAAGACAGACATTTATTTCATTGTGTGAACATCATCGGTAATATTTTCATCAGTGGCACAGCCAGGATTGAAAATATTACCGAAGATGTTCACAAGATGAAATAAATTTTGATCTTTCACCGGAAAAAAATATTATATTCTATTTATCTAATGCTTTTATCCCATTCTGAGTGAACTTAATCAAAATCCAGTACATTTTTTTTCCCATTATTTCTGCCTATTAACGCATTGCAATATTATGTCAAGCTCAAGAAATGTTAGGTAAATGATGTCATATTTCCATCTGGCTGTAAGGTTGCAATATTGAAGGGTTAGAATATAAAAATTGGTATTTTCCCTGGTCGAAAATGAAATATCGAAAAATATTTCACCAATATTTTTTGAATAGCTAATAGAAAGCATGAAATAAAGCATATAATTATATATTATATATTTATTGTAGGAATGTTTTTCCGTTAAAAGGGCCTCATTTTTAAAGTTGTCTTGAACAAAATTTTACTGAAGGGGTAGAATGAATTCATCAGTCATGCATTCTTACGCAGTAAAATATTTGAAGATTAACGATAAGCGCATAAACATCAAGTTATTTATCGGCATGAATTTGAAAATTGCTGTAGGAAAGCAGCCTAGGAAAGGTCGGTCTTATACTCAGCTCTGATAAAAGAGTTTACTTTCCATGAATGCTTTGATATGTGCACTTGCTGTCACAACATAACTGAAAAATTGCATTGAGAAAGGCCTGAAACACCTATCAAATGAATATGGATGGCGAAACATATCAAGTCTTTCAGAGGAAACTTAAAAAAAAAAAATTGATATAGCAAAAAAATGTATATACCCAGTGATCGTCCCATTTATTCATGACCACAGCTGGTCCCACACTTCTCGCTGTATTCATGCTTGAACCAGTGAAGTGGACCTGTGTAAAATGGCATGAAAGTAGAAATGAAAAACTCAAAACTCTCGCTCTCTCTATTCCCGCCTGTCTCTCTGCCTGTCTGTCTCCTGAGAGATCTCTCTACATATACCCATCACACTTAATGTTTCTCCTTTGCCAATACTATTTAATCAACCTTTGCTCGACCATCTATTAACTATTAACTTACCAAACATCAATATTTTAGGTTTGTCCAAATCGAAATTATTTCCAGGTGACAAAATAAATGTGATTGAAATTTTGAAATTTGTTTGTGAAGGGTAGAAAACATTGTGGAATAAGGAGAATATGCTGGTTACCAGCATTTTTTCTCCTTTTTCCACAATGTTTTTAGAGGCTTCTTTCTCAGGATCATCAAAAGTAGGGATTGTGTACTAATGGGTTAAATGATATAACGATCACGAAATGAAAGATTTTTGAAAGCATAAGACATAATGTTCAAAGCCAAGATTTCTCACTTTTCCAACAATTTTACTATTCTTGAAAAATGTCCATTTATCCAACAATCCCGACTATTTTTACAGACCTTGAAAAAATAGACCCTTTGAAAACAGAGCGCTGGTTACCACCATTTCTTCTTTACCCACAATGTTTTCTATCACAGCAAAAGCAAATAGAGCTAGTATAGATCTATTTTAGTCATATTAAACTTGTACTCAACCAGCATTTCCTACTTTGCCCACAATGTTTTCTCTCCTTTCAAAAACAAATTTCAATTCTTTAGTCACATTCATTTTGTCGTCTCCTAATGCTTTCAATATGGACCCGTCCAAAATTCTGTGGTTTGGTCAGGGATTAACAAAATCAAGAAAAGCTAGATCTACACTCTCGCAAAATCTAATTGATGCATTTTACTAAGCAAGGAATCGTAGATCCTACAAATTTATGGATCAATAAAACCCATAAAGTTTAATAATCGACAGAATTTGGGGACATAGATCTATTTTACAAATAACAAAAATGGGTTGATAGATCTACAGTAGATCTACTAACTCTTTGCAGATGCATTAAAGACCCCCACCGTTTTCATTTCATAGGTAATTGTTGAAATATTTTTTTGTTTCTGAAGAGAAAAAGAGAAAATTACTCACTGCCCATAGGTGACCCATGGTAACGGACAACCCGATGGTCAAGGGAAAACTTCCCGCCAAATCTGTTCTCTTGCTGTCACATGACGCAAACACGGTGAGCACCAGAAACATGGTGATAAAGAACTCTACGGCACATCCCATCGCGGCTGTCATCCCCCGCCCTAGACTCGTGCAACCCAGACTTCCTTGTAGGTCTCCTGGAGTCACCGCTTTCAAAATGGATGCTGCGATGATGGCGCCAACTATCTGAGAAGCAATGTACAAAATGGCGCGCACGAGACTAATGCGTCTGGTAACGAGCATTCCTACAGTAACGGCTGGATTGATATGCCCTCCGCTAATATGACCAATGATCCAGACGGACGTGGCAACGCACAGGCCAAAGGACAGGGCAATCTGTACAACGTCGAGGGGATCTGTTGGTACCCAACCTTGTACTGTGGAACCCAAAGCAGTTATTACAAGTATGAATGTTCCAAGGCACTCAGCAACACAGGCTTTCCAGAAGAATAAAGATGCGATGTCATCGAGACTCGACTGTAGCCGCAGAGAGTAGCAACAACCTGATCTGTCCTCATCATCTCTTTTGTTCGACATTGCAACTGCAGGTTTGGGGTTCGTGTGTGCCCGCTGTATGTCAAGGTCTTGTACTGAAAATCGTCAAAAGGAGACATATAGGATCTGACATCAGTTGGTGTTTCAGCTAAAATTTTGTTTTAAACGAGCCTGGAGAAAATGTTATTAGAATAAATAATCAAGCATTTCATAGATCTAACAATTTTCTTGACGAGTTAAATAAGCTTATCTCAAACGCCAACGGATGTCAGATTTTTTTTATCACCTTAACATTAACGATATTTCACAAATAATAGATCAAACGATACAAAACCTTCTCTAGTGTAGCTGCAAATCCATTTTAAAATCTTATTCACTTCCACGAAATAAAGTACTCGCATACAAAATGACGTCAGAAATGTCGTCACACAGTTGTGAATTCAAACATGTACATGTACATACATAAGATAATTAATTCGTGATCATGTGGGTACAACAAGGAAAGTTATGTGAAAAGTTAATTAATATGTGTTAATTCTTTATTACATAATCCCATGTTTTGACTACCTTAAACAACAAGGCTTTAAAACTTTTAACGATCAGAAATAAAAGCTCGTAGATCTAATAAGCATTTACTTGTTTCCCCAAAGTGAAATTATCAATTTTGGTAGATCTATTCACTCAGTGATTTATGTTTGGATCTCACACCAAAACAGACAGTTAGGTCTACTTTCAAGATCTAGATCTATATCACTAGACTCTATCATTAAATAAATACCCATTTACTCCTTGGCCGCATGGCGCAACTGACTGACCTTTAACGGCCATTGTAGATCAAGATCAGACGGCACAGAAACGTGCAGTCTGATCTTTGATCTACACAGTCCGAGGAGGACACATTTCCCCGTAAAATATCCTTAAAAAAGAGCAAAATTTGAGCTTTTACTATCAGTTTCAAATTGACTTCGACGGCGCTCCAGATAAGAGGGATTGATGGTATTCTACCTTAAAGTCATTATTTCTCTTCGAAACCCTATGTTGTAGGTACTCATTAGAATCGTCTTGATGAGACGATTCTAATGAGTACCCACAACATAGGGTTTAGTGGAGAATAATTAATACTTTCAATTTTAAAATCAAAATCACTCCCTCTATCGGCAGCTCTGATTACTTTGTTTTATTCTAGCAGGATAAGGGTGAACTCATTGCAACATCAACTTTATCGTATTGCCAGATCTAGCTTTTGATACTTTATGGCTGAAACTAAATACGAATAATTCGCACTTTGCACCTATTTGCATAAAATTGCCCAATTCAAAACACAGTAATTTAGTTCAATTTTCTCGCAAACAGACTTATCTTGAATGCAATCTGTGAAATAATAGAAAATAATTCGGATGCTAAACGAGAAGAACAAAACTAAGACAATTTGACAAAAAAAAAAAGGATCGTAATGATATCTTCTGAGGATAAACAACGCAAAACTGGATTCATCAAAACAACAATAGGCCAGTATTTCCTTTGCAAGTAGATCTAGAATCTTGTGCCATATACCCTTCAAACAGTGTTAAATCTCTATTTGCACTTTTCAAAGGTAAGGGACGTAACAAGTGGTAGCCTACCATTAGGTCATCAATTTACGTAGTAGACCCGTGTAGAAAACAGCTATTTCCACTATAATAATATCCTACAAAATTTGCTAAGATTAAAAATATGTGGACTATTATTGTGCTACTTTCACCGAGCCACTTTTTCCTTTTTGTCCTGCCTAGAATTATCATCTATTAAACTAAAACCACTATATTCTCATTACAAAAAGAGATAATAATTACCTCCCTTTTCTGGAAACTTACAAAGGTATCAACAAATAATTTCAAGATAGACATCAAAGGAATTTCTGATCGGTTAAAAATGTACAAAAACCAGCCGATATAGCTCAGTAGGTAGAGCGGAGGACTTGTGAACACAATGTCCTACAGGTTGTGGGTTCGAATGGCCCCGGCTGGCCAACTAAAAATTACTAATAGTCATTCGGATGACGTTAAACCGAGGTCCCGTGTGACGGTGCTACACACCGAGCACGTTAAAGAACCACGCGAAATTCTCAGTAGTTTCGTCCTGTATCCTTGCACTATCCCCCGTAACAACTAACCGTCTTCTGGGGGCGTCGCTCAGATGGGCAACCGGTAGCGACGATAAATAAACGAAAATAATCAAAATCAAATGTACAAAAGAATTATACGAGGGGTGTTCGAAAAGTTTCGGGACGATTGGTGTCATTCTTTTATTTATTAAGATTTTTTAATGATTTTTTCGGTAGCGATAGCTACAACTGTATTCTATAAATTAATCGAAACAAATAAACGAAGATATACGCCACACGTGATGAATGGTCACTATAGCAACGTCAAGTCGACGTGAGCGGGGCACCTTGACGTCACCTCACAAAATAGTTTCTTTTTAATTGCAAGTATCGATCACAATAAGCACTCCAGTATTTTTTTTTGAATTGTGTATGACAAAAATATTCGGCCGCAGGGTGCCCCGTCTACTACCTGCCATCAAAAGCTACAGTGAATCGCCGACAGTAAGGCTTTCTTGAAACAGTACAGAGAACGTGATTACAGCTTCTTGGTATTCATTACTACGGCCGATGTAACTTGGATTGGTTTGTATAATCCAGAGACCAAGCCAGACAATTCCGTGTGGAAAAATATCTAATTGACCCTTGCCTACAAAAGCTATGGTGAAACTTTTTATTTTATTGAAATAAACGGAGTTATTCTCTGCCACACACTGCCATACACTACCGATAGGGAAGACAGTCACAGCACAGTATTACTCGAACGTATGGTCTTTTGATTTTTGAACTACATCGTACATAAAATGATATTCTTATTTTATATGATGACAGAATTGGTTGGTGAAACTAGTGATTCATAAACATAATTTCTTTGTGTATGTAGATGAGTAGGGTTCAACCATAAGCTCGTTTCAGGTGCACCTGCACCGACATGAGTTGACCAGGGCTGTAAAGGAGAAACAACCAAAAGAATCCGGTACATTCTACTTACTCAGAACAACGCAACGCCTAATACCTTATCAACTTCCAAAAAGGTACCTGCTGCTTGATAGAGTAACAGTATATATTGCGCATCCACAATACTCCCCGGACTCGCACCGTGTCATTCACCACTATCAAGCGTTACTGACGCGGTCACTGTTTCGACGACGTCGATGACTTTCCCGTTGTGGTCAGAGAATGTACAAGGAACATTCCATCATCAGACTTCAAAAAAATGTTTTAATTCATACGTACATAGGCATCAGAGGCGCATTGAGCATACCGTTGAGTATTTTGAATAACCATGACTATATCAGATGTTTGTAAAGACAAACTTTTTATTCGGTGCATCAAGGTGCCCCGCTCACGTCGACTTGACGTTGCTATGGTGACAATACATCATGCGTTTCTTGTATCTTCGTTTATTTGTTTCAACCAAACCATAGAATATGGTTGTAGCTATCATTACCGAAAAAATCATTAAGAAATATCAAAATATAATAGAATGGCGGCACTTGTCCCGAAACTTTTCGAACACCCCTCGTATCTGTATAAATCTGTCTTTATCAACTGTTAAGAAATTCTATGCCATGCTGCACTAGAAGCATTACGGGTCTGCTACCTTACGCACAAATTAACCCCTTGGCTGCCAAGTGCCACTCGCTGACCTAGTGCAGACAGTGTAGATAACGATTAGACGGCATAGAACGTCAGACTTGTTCTATAAGCCATGTTGGAAGTCAAAATTATTGTGATATAAAATACCATTGATCAATTTATCAAACAGAATTTGACCAATCAATTAATTTGATCTGAAAAGGATCAAGTAATTAGCTCGGGTGATGAGATATGGAAAATCTTTCAAACGTCGATAAGATAAATTAATTAATTAATTTCGCTGCCATGTGTGCAAAATCAGCAGTCTTTGAGGGGTATTAAACTAAGATCAGACAAAGAACAGAAAAGAAATAGAGGATTTATTTTTTTCGGTGAAAGATTGTAATTCCATCGAGTGAACACCATCGGTAATATATTCACGAGTGGCTGGGCGACTCGTTAAAATATTACCGATGGTTTTCACGAGATGAAATAAATTTCGATCTTTCACCGAAAAAAAAAAAAACAAAATTCTATTTATTTCATGCTTTTAACCCTTTCTTGGAGGAACTTTATCAAAATCCAGCAGATTTTGCAGGATGACCCGAGTCGATACTTTTCGCAGATGCATTATGCCTTCTTTTCACCAAACATGACTCAATCAAGATTGCGTCGACAAGTCTATTACTTGCACTATGAAATACAGGTTAACTCTTTGGCCACTTGTCTATTGTTCAATCGATTTCTTTCAGACAGCATTGATAATGATCAGACAGCATGTTCTGTGCAGTCTGATGATGATCTCCACTGTCCGATATCTTTTTAGATAGTCCAAACAAACCTGTGAAGAGGTGGCTCTTTCTAAGTTTATTTACAGTTTCAGTCCATAAGTATCTTCAAGGATTATAACTGATAATAGACTGATAGCACTTGCAACTGTAAGATAAATGGACCAACTCGGATTATATCATCGGAGTCAAGAGCAAGGATAAAATTAGAAGCATCTCAAATTTTGACCTTTCCCTCTGTCTAGGAGGTAGTGATGCAAGTTGTAGGGGGTGCTTCGCGGTTGGGCACTTCAAAAAAAGGGAGTAGAGAGCGAGGACAGTTATATCTTGTCGTTTTGACCACCTTGGAGATGGCAGTAATAGCATATCGGGATGGGTATAAAGTGCAGGGTTGTTTGTCACTTTAAGATTTGAGTCAAGAGCAATGACAAAAACAGAAACATCTTAATGTCACCGTCAGACTCTCCCAAACTCAAAAATTTGTATTAAAATTCTACGAAAAATGGAGCCTGAACTGCGATATAAACGAGCTTACTTCATGCTTTCCGGTAGGATATCGAGAAATAACAGTGAAAATATTTTTCAATCTTACACTGGTACCACCAGTGAAAATACCGATTTTCACGTTCTTGTTGCCTAGGTAAATTGCGCGTCCCTAACAACCAGATGGGAAATATGACGTCATATACCTTACATGTACATTTCTCGCGCTTGACGTAACGTTGCTATGCGGGAGGGGTACGCCACGGGGAATAAGGGAAAAGAACTGTACTGAATTTTGATAAAGCTCCTTTCAGAAAGGATTAAAAGCATGAAATAAATAGAATATTCGTTTGTTTGTTTTTTTCGGTGAAAGATCGAAATTTATTTCATCTCGTGAACACCATCGGTAATATTTTCAGTCGTGGCTGCGCCACTCGTGAAAATATTACCGATGGTGTCCACTCGATGAAATAAATTTCGATCTTTCATGGAAAAAAAACAGATATCCTCTATATCTTTCTGACAAAAGGGGGACTTAATGCATCCTCGCAGTGCATGACTCCAGGCAAAACATTACAATATTAAAAATAAAAGAAATCATTTTGTTTGTAAACAGACTGAATTATCTCTTTACCAGACGACAAAATTTTAGCCCTGTCCAAATTGAAAGTATTTGCAGACGACAATTTTAATGTGGATCAAGTGGTGCAATTGTTTGCCAGCATTTTCTCCTTTTTC
Organism: Tridacna crocea; assembly: GCA_943736015.1. Taxonomy (NCBI): domain Eukaryota; kingdom Metazoa; phylum Mollusca; class Bivalvia; order Cardiida; family Cardiidae; genus Tridacna; species Tridacna crocea. Next base: position 52,774,615 of record OX031065.1, read on the forward strand.
CTCACAATGTTTTCAAAAGGCTTCTTTCTCAGGGTCTTCAAAAAGTCGTTATTGTATGGTAAAGAAATAATTATGAGGTAAATCGGACCTTTCGCTAGTAGAAAATTGGTCGATGGCATGAAGGTCCGACTTAGACCAGCCTGCAAGAACTGTGCAGGCTGATGATTAAATAGTAAAAATAAAATAAGATTGCTCGTTTTTTTATTAACGAGTTACTGAAGAATGCTTCGTTCCCGGAGTGTTTACAACTACAAAACTACTGCGGTATGGAGGTTATGCAATGTTTACAATTTGGCAACGAACTGATATGCGAGTGCATTTATCAAATCAGGAATTGCTGGCCGGCGTCATAATGTCCAAGAAAAAGTGAGCTAAACGGCAATCTGATTCGTATTGATCTTGAACTTAGACAGCGCGGAGAAATTGCTAAAGGGTCACGATAACTTCGAAACTACTGAGACATGGAGGCCCATTCTCTTGCACTACGGATCATTCCCATTCACCTCTGTAGTTGGCTCAGAAAGTAGTCCGTCAATACGGGATATTTTCGTCACTTTACCATAACTCAAAATGGCGACACAAATGCCGGTGAAAGAAAGACCAATCGATTATTTTGTGTGCTGTTCGAACACGATACGGCCGATCAGACTTAGCGGTAGGAAATGAGAAAAGGAGGGATTTTCTGAAAAGCTTAAATGTCTTTCGAAGGACGATTAACTTAACTTTTAATCTTACAAACTTAGATCCATCGGTGTATCGAAACTCTTGCCATCATTCATGGGGGCAGCTATTTTCTTTTACCATTGGCGTAAGATTCTGATCAGTAAAGAAGCTTGAAAAAATAGTTCCATAGTATACAGGTAAATTCATCAGTTTGAATGCATCTATAATGTATATCTGCAACCATATTCCCTTTTCCTACTTTATTATGAATAAACATACGCGGTCAGGGGCGGAGCTAGCCCAAAACTAAAATAGGCCTATACGCAATATAGTGACGAAGGAACTATCCGGGATGCAAACCGCCGAAAGTGGTGCGAGAGAGGGGAATTTCCATGGAGGACGGGGACGGGTCTGAGGATCGTACGATAGAAAATGTTTAAATCGTTCAAGCTATCATTTGCTTCTGGTGACATTTTCTTTGGCAAAGTTTTCCGAAGCAAGACCTTAGACTTTCAGGGATACATCGTCGGTTTGCTTAAAAAAACCCCGTAACTACAGCTTGTTTCAAGCTGTAGTTACGAGGTTTTTGAAGTAAACCGATGATTCGAAGTCTGATCACTACAAGAAATATGTTTATCAGTTCTTTTTTTCCCTTTCCTTTCTTTTTTTTTTATTTAAAGTGTACGCAACTGCGTGTTTGCGTATTGGCTGTGCTTGGAGTTTAGTTTAAGTTCTGAAAAGCCATGTAGTTCTGTTGGAGCAGTTACTGCACCAAGACTTTTGTTTTCCTTCACCATATATGCACAATAAATCGAGCGATTAAAAAAACGCAATGTTCTGCCTTATAAGAAGAATGATTAGTGTGACTGGTTTCCAATAAAGATAGCCCTTAGTTTTCATTTCCGCGATGGATTTCAAAATGAAATAAACGTTTACCCAGTGAAACGCTACACTGTAAAAACAGATGTTTCACCTTTGCACACATATTGAAACACTTTTTCTGTTACACTTTTTAAACACATTAATATAGTACGTGTCACATGTTCACTTCTGAAACACATGGCGTTCAAACGGGAAAACATTAGTGTTCCAGTTTTAAACACTTCACGTGTTTAAAACTGAAACATGTGACGCGTTTAAAAGCGAAACACATGCCTTGTTACACTTTTTAAACACATGAACACTTCGGGTAAACGCGTCCGGCGTTTCACGTGTTCCCTTTTGAAACACATGGCATTCAGGCAGGAAAACATTAGTGTTCCAGTTTTAAACATGTCACATGTTTCAAAATTGAAACACGTAACATGTTTCAAACAAATGGTGTGCCGTTTTACAACACCCTAGGTCCTCTGCAGATGAACACTTCATGTGTTTCAATTCCAGGGCTGTATTTTTGGCCTGAAAATAAAATGGAGAAACCAGTAACATAGAATGATTAAAACGTTTTCCCCATTTATTAAAGATATGTCTAACAAATAATATCAGTAATTCACCAAAATCAAACCATTATAATTACTGTACTTAGTTATCACATTGTTTTTGAACCACTGTCTACTGTAAAAATCCTTCGGGTATTCTACACCAGTTAAATAATAAAACTCATCAAAATGGCCACAGCCAATACTGACTGTCAAAAGCAACTGCATGTTCTCAATTTGCACCTGTTTCTCTTCAGCTACCAATCTGGGTGCCCACAGTGGGGACTGGTAAAGATTTCAAAATCTGCTCAAGTTTTCTCACTTCTTAAATCTGAAACAACCATAGAGAACAATGTGTTACTGTACACAAAGCTGAACTACTTTTGCAACTTTGGTGTATGATCACCCAAGTAACATGTCTGCTAATATTTTAAAGCTCTCCATCTATTTCAAGAGGAAGATTTGTTAATAGGGTTTTCAATATTCAGCTGTAGTGGCCATCTTGTTAACTCCTGCAATTTTAGGTAAATGGAGACTCAGAAAACATTTTTGTAGAATCTCCACACTGTTTTAGCTGGAAAATAATTTACCCTTTTACCAGTTTAACAAAATTCTAGACATGTCCAAATTAAAATCATTCACAGACCTCCCCTCACCCCCACAAAAAAAAAAGAATGAGTGAGATCAAAAAGATAAAATTGGTCTTGAGGGAGAGAAAGCATCATAGGAAAAGGACAAAATGCTAGTTACCAGTATTTTCTCCTTCATCCACTATATTTGGAAAGGCTTCTTTCTCATGGTGGTTAAAAGTTTAGGTTTGTAGTAAATGGTTAAGATTTCTGTAATTAGCTTTGGTGGCCATACCATTTAAAGGAACTCAACAATTCAAGCAATATGACAAACATCAATTATATTTGAACACTCTGCTTAGGTGAATTTCTGGCTCTATAGCAATTTTATTTTGAGAGGGACCTTACATAACAGCAAACAGACAATTCCTAACTTTTTACTAAATTGCACTCTGGTCGATATTGAAAGCTATGAAAGTCTAAGAAAAATCATCATTTGGCCTCAAATAATTACATCTAATTTTCAAAATCAAAAAAACTCTGTAAGAAAGGATAAAATGACTGATACCAGCATTTTATCCTTTTCCCACGATGTTTTCAAAAGTTTCTCTATAAAGGTCAACAAAAACTCTGAGCTTTGGGTTGACAAGTTCAGCTACCACAAATTTTGCAAGAAATTTTTCTTCAATTTTAATGGTAAATGAACAATTACTATGTGCCTCATAAGTTTGAATGTAAATCATAAAGTGCTGTCCCTACCAATACTTTAATACCAACATAGGAAAGAGTATAACAATGCTTAAACTGTATGCAGCCTGGCTGTAAAATGGTTTGATAAAATATAGCACATACCTTGCTACCTTAGCAAAAGGCTTTGTCTTCTGATAATTTCCCTGTTTATAGGCAACCGTTCAGACTCAATTGCTTGATCAGCACAGCCAAACAATCTGTGTTGTCCTATACAAGGTTTATCGTTATCCACATGTCAAATAACCTGTTGTTTTCACCTAGGGAGGAAAACCACAAAAAATATGGGAAAAGGAGAAATGTTGGCTACCACTTTTCTCACAGTCTTTTGTAACCCATTCATCCATCTTTTGTAGCCCCATCATCTGAAATTCATCTAATTTGTCCTATGCAAATGCTTTGCATTCCGGGAAATCCTACATTTTATCACACAATGACAAATTTTAAAGACCCGAAGAAGAAGAAGAAGTTAGAAAACATTGTGGCTGGTAACCAGAATTTTCTCCTTTTCCAACAATGTTTTCTACCCTTCACAAAACATATTTCAAGTTTTCACTCACTTTTATGATGTCATCTGCAAAAGCTTTTAATTTGGACCAATCTAAAATTTTGTTGTTTGGTAAAAAGTTAACTCATTACCAAACTGGTCTGAATTTAAAGCATTTGCAGGCCACATATTGAAAGTAGCTCATTGATGATTTTGTCTTTGTGATGATAGAATACATTGTGGGAAAAGGAGAAAATTCTGTTACCAGCATTTTTTTCCTTTTCCAACAGTGTTTTAAAAAGTTTCTTTTGCAGGGCTGTTGAAACTTGTGATTGCAATTTAGAATCTTACCTAGAAAAAAAATTTGGATTTCAAAAGAATTTTAACTCTAATGCTAAACAGCCGTATCTTCAGCTACATGTACCTACAGGCTGCAACAATGTAATCTTCAGCTACATGTACCTTTCTCTATGCTCAACCTTTATATTAAAAAAAAAACTAGACAGCAATGAGACTTAACAATCTGAACAAAAAATTAAATTCAAATTCTTGAACACTCAAATTCAATTCCTTATTTACACTTCCAAACAATGGTCCAAGTAAATGGAGCACGCAAAGTATAAAAGAAAGCTTCTGTGGTGAAAGTTGCTTCTGCCATATCCTGTAACTTGAAAATTTTAAAACTGAGTGTCAAACCCTCACAATCTACATGGATCAGGGTTTTCCCCTACTCCTTTTTTTTTTTTTTAATTGATACCCTCAAATTTTCTTTAATATATAGATCTATCCCCCAAAATTTAATCATTTTCCTTCCTTCAGTCATGTAAACTGAGGATAAAAGTCAAAGAAAGCCCCTGATGTATCCTACAGAAACCAAACAAAATTTAGTTTACTCACATTTACCATGTTACTCAATCTTGTATCTGCTTCAAATAGGGTCTCCAACCTCTTCATAACTGGTAGTAGGTTACTGGATTGTATCCATTTTCAGTATGAGCAACCATTGAAATTCAGCCATGATCTGTAAGATTTGATGTGAATCAGCATGTCATGCAGCCGATGAAAACTTCGGCTCTCACAACTAAACAGGGTCATTTTATCCCAAAGAAGCTATAAATGTACTGCAATACAGAAAAATAAAATACCTTTTGATGAGGGCAATCCTAACAGTACTGAATTAAAAGCTTTTCCCAGATAACTTTACTATTTTTCACAAAGATTCAGGATTGTTTGTTTATGTTCGTGTGTCAAATTATGACCTCTGGCGGACATATTTTAGATGACGTCAAACATGACATCATCTGACGTCATCAATATTATAGACAAAATCTATTTGCAGTAAGGCTAAATTTTACTATAAAACGATTTATTCCGTGTCAAAGGGAAATAGATAACAATGAAATAAACACAAATTGCAAGACATTACTTTTTTTTCAATAATCTGACTTTGCGTAGATCTATTCAGTAGCGTTGTACTTTATCATGCACACGCACTGAAGAAAGGCGCCTAAAAAAAATGCACTTTTCATTTAGATCTAGTGGATCATCTGCATCCACTTTTTAAACATTCTCTTTTGACAATAGTAGGTCTTGTTTGTTGACAATGTCTTTACACCGTGTTCCTTGTGTAGACCCTATGCATAATTAAGTAAAAGACTTTTTTTTTTAAAAACTTACCCGCATCTGTAGTGTATCTTTCGGCTTCAAAATGGCGGTTGTTGTTTCGGCCTGGGATAAAATCGCCCAATTCAAATTTCGGCCCATTACAAGTTCGCCCCATACAAAATAAACCCATAGTCTGAACACCATTGTCAGTCATTTGTAGTGGGACTCTTGTTTGATGCATAAATCGAAACTTTTAAATTTTCCTGTTTGATTCTATATTCAATGTCTAAACAATTATCGTCTGCATCGTGAGCAAATGAAAGCGAACTCAGAGATAGAATTTTCAATTATTCTACCAACGATAAAATGTGTCTTAATTATGTAATCAGATACAAATCGAACAATATAAAAAAAAACACACACACACACGCACACATTCAAAAAGCATATGTTCGTGCTTTCAATTCGGATGATGAACGGTGCAAGATAGGCCTATACAGCCGAGTGAAATTTTGGTAGACCTATGAACAGCCAATATAACGTTCTCATCTGTGAACATATGACAGTAAAGTGATTTTTCAAAAATGAAGAGAGTAGCATTGTGTCTGATAAAAAAGTTCCCCATTATTGCAAAAGTTAGATATAGACCTGGGCAAATGTTGTTTGTGTGTGTGTGTTTTTTTTTTTTTCTCTCTCTAATGATTTAGATCTTTGACAAGATAGAACAATGACGATGAAGCATAGTCATTTTCATTTCTAAGAAGTTTCTATTTACATAAATTTTAATCATAGAGTAGTAGTAAAGGGCATCAAAACTCTTGATCGTCAATACGCATGAACGGACGGTAACTCTCGATTGAAACGGCTAAGTGTGCATAATTCGCCGGCAAGAGAACACCAGCGTTTCAGAATGAAACACCTCTAACACAGTTTTGTGTTTGAAGTCATCAGAACTCACTCGATGCTATTTATTACAATGAAATTTCAATATAATTAATGAGAAATTAAGTTAGTGTGGTTTACTTCACATTTTTTAAACTTTAGCCCAAAACACTGGTGTTTAATATTTGCACGCCGGCGTTCTGAAATAAACACACGCGTTTCATTATGGAACACCTCCCTTTCAGTTTGAAACGACTGTTTAATTAGTGAACGTCTTGTGTTTTGGTATTGCACACCTCGAAACGGCAATGTTTCGCAATGGAACACTTTCGAAACGCGTCATGCGTTACCATTTTTTACAGTGTACCAGGTGCGATTTATTCAGTTGTGATCGGCTAGCAGTTAACCTATGCACCGGCTATTTATTCAAACAGTCCCTACAGGCTTGGGTTTAGCTTCGGTATATGCCCTATTTTTTCCAAGTATCGGGGAATGGGTGATGCGTCATGTGTGCCCTATTACATATCTTTGCTAGGGCCTCAAAAATAGACAACCAAATACAAACTGATAAAACACATATAGACTAAGCGTACAGATTTAGGAATGACAGGGAGAGACAAAGAGCAGAGGCAGACAGAGAGACGGAAAGAGAGAGGAGGAGACAGACAAACAATGAGACAGATAGGCAGACAGACAGAAAGAGAGAGAGAGGCAGATAGAGAGATAGAGACAGACAGACAGAGAGAAAAAGACACACAAAGAGTCCACATACCTGTTCACGCCTCTATCCAAGTACTACAGCAGACATAGTAAGGGAAGATACTGTGTAATACTTACGATAAAGACACCAAATTGTACCACCTATCCTTTTTTCTCAAGTCTTTATCAAACGACAAAACTTTACACTTGTCCAAATTGAAAGCATGTTCAGAGGACATATTAGTTGTGACAATCAGAATGAAATTTGTTGTTTGGCCGCGAGTAAAACATTGTGGAAAAAGGAGAAAATGCTGGTTTCCAGCATTTTCTCCTTTTTCTACACTGTTTTCAAGAGGTTTTCTTCCCCTTGGTCTTTAAAACTCGGGGTTATGTGGCACAGGTAGTGCGCTTAAGGGCCAATTTCCCCTTCTAAGGGAACTTCATATATTTTATCAAACGAAAAATATGTATTATAGTTGAAATTGAAAGCATTTGAAGTCAATAATTCAAATTAGGCCCAAACGATGGGGTTTGGCGTTTATAAGGTAGTAAAACATTGTGGGAAAAGAAGAAAATACTAGTTACCGTCATTTCTCTTTTTTTTTTTCCCATACTGTTTTCAAAAGGCTTCTGACTCAGCGTCATTAAAGTCGGGATTGTATGCGTAGGATTTGCACAATACGTAAAATGTCTTTTGGTAATCAATGATCAAGAACAGAATGCACAAAACGTGGAGTCTGATCTTGGTTCTAGATCGACTGATACCTCATGCCAATTTTTTTTTTTCAGAATTAGCGGATATGTAAACTCATAAATGCACAAAATTTGCACATTTGAGCCACTTTGAACTTGTCTCTTTCTACATTTTCTGACCTTTATCAAACCACCAAATGGTGGTTTGATAAAGGTCAGAAAAAGCAGAAAGCATCAATTTCACGTCAAATTCCTTGATAAAGGCATAAGCCGAAATATTGGAATAGAGTTGACAATTTTAAATAGTGTAAAATTTTGTCATTTGTTAAAGAGTTAATGAAGTCCAAAAGTAAACAAACTGGGTGTTTTTAAAATGCATTTGAAGTTATATCATACCATTTAAAAGTAGGGAAATCATTGCGAGGATGACAATCTGTCAATTTTACTATTGGTACACAAGAGTTAATTGCTTAAAGAGACATTAATTTCAAAACTAGGTTAGAACCTGCCAGGTAGTTGTGTCCTTTGTTAACTTTTTTGCCTGATTTTTTTTCTGCCATCGACTAACTTATGGCCCTACCAGACGATAACAGGCTGTCATTTCCACAGTGTATTACACACTTTTAAATGGTATGATTCAAATTTAGATGTATAATGGCACCTGCTTTGACACTTTGGCCTTTACTGGGACATTAAGTCCTGACTCGTCGAGATATCTACCGTCTGTTAAAGACTGACGATAACCCATGCACGCTTAATGAATTCCGACAACGCAACCCAAAGCATATCTTCAAACATGGGTTTCAGAGTTTTACAGAACTATGCCTGATTCTTCAAATAGATAGAGGATATATATGTGGTTTTTTTTTTTCGGTTAAAGACCGAAATTTATTTCATCGAGTGAACATCATAGTTAATATTTTCACGAGTGATGCAGCCATAAGTGAAAATATTACCGATGGTGTTCACGAGATGAAATAATATATTTTCGATCTTTTACCGAAAATAACCCCAAATATTCTGTGGGCAGGAAACATGAGACCTTCAGCCAAGTATTGAAGAAATTTTATAACGGGTGAGTATTTTTGAGTAAAGTGATATTACTGAAAGATTGTGGCGGGTGCCGCAAAACACCACACAAACAAAGAAACATGAAAATGTGGCCCATCACGCAAAAAGGGATCACCGGGGAATCTTGTACATCATTAGATGAAAACAGATCAACGATAGTGCATGTCAGTTTAAGTTGATAATTAAAAAATGATTGTATAACAAGGTACAATAACCACTGTTCATACTGAAAATGTCAATAAAGCGAAAAGTGTCAACCCTGGTCAGACTGCGCAATTCGCGCAGGCTGACCAGGGATTGACACTATTCGCAGATTCCAGATGGTCCCTTTTTGCGTGGCGGGTCACATATGAACAATGCTCTGGTAACGGGGGTGGGTGGGGGTGGGGGTAATGCATCTCCGTGATATGTTACACTAAGCAAGTCATCACATGATCATGGATCTTAGAATTTATTGTTTAAACAACCGGTTTAATGAGCAATGCCATTTTTTTTCATTTTATTTTTTTTTTTCTCTACAAGGTTAAAAACAGCAAAGACTTGTCCTCAATACCGTCAGTGCTTTGATTTGTTTTTACAACGTCATTTGAAATGCTGCGATTTTCGTGAGAATGTATGATACTATCTCTTAAAAAAGCCCTTTTCAGTGGCAAACATCAGAAGTCGACTATTTCTAAGATTACAAAATATAGTTTCTTGTAAAATGCTGAGTTTATTGCTACATTTTAGAAAGCACGTGATGGTGGCCGGGGTAGATTCAAGGCTAGGTTGCACATACACGTACTGTGCAGTCTCAACTTGACTAATGCCATCGACAAAAGCCTCATGAGGGAAAGGTTTAAATTAATCTAAATATATTTCAGATCGGGTGTAGGGAATAAGAAAGTATCCAACCCTCCCACAATAAAGACGAGAGACATCGTGGACGAAAATAGGTCAAGAAATCTAGCGCTGATTTCAAATCTTAATATGGTGCAGTCGGTAATTGCATTATCAGGTGAACTTCAATTTACACCATACTACAATTCGTCATTTGCAAAACCTGTTTTCAAGCACTCCTGCGCTTTACCAGGCCAAAAGAGAATATGCTATTGAAAACATTGTGGGAAAAGAAGAAAATGCTGGTTAAACCAGCATTTTCTTCTTTTTCCACAATGTTTTTTTCCTTTCCATTGACATACTAAATCATTCAAGCCACCATTAATTATGTCGTTAGCAAATGCTTTCAAAAATGAAAAGCTTAGTTTTATTTAGTTGTATTAAAATGAAGAAATCAAAAAGAACATCAGCCCCTCCCCACTTCATCCAAACATAAAAAAAAAAGACTTTACTATGTACAGACGTACATAAACAATAAAGCTTCTTGATCAATGCTAACAATTTTTTTTACAATAGCAGTTCCATTGGTCATAATTATAGTGTTCAAATCCTGCATGTTGTTGGGGAAAGGGGGGGGGGGGACAAAAAGGGTTTTAACGACGGCAAGAGTAAAAGGTCAGGAATTACTGATTATTCTATCTATATAACTTTATCTGATAGTAACAGCGTCTCTATAACCCTTATCCTGCTAAATGACTGAAAATCAAATTTTCATTCCTATAGTAAAACCCAAAACACTGCCATTTCAAAGTTATGATTTTGGGAATGATATCTCCTTATCGGACAGTGTAGATCCAAGATCAGACTGCACGTTCCGTGCAGTCTGATCTTGGGTCTACATTGTCTGCAAAAGGTCAAACTTAATACCTTCCATTTAGTCAGAAAATCGTCAGTTTACTTAAAAAACCTCGTAACTACAGCTTGTTACAAGCTGTGGTGACGAGGTTTTTAAAGTAAACTGATAATATAGGGCTCCACAGAACGTGCTACATGGTTTTAAGGTAAGACCTGTGTAATGCACTTCCGGTGAACATTGGGCAAAAATTCTAATTGCTTGTTAAATCAGGATAAATAAGGATTTATGCCGAAATTATATTTTTGCACATTTCTAAAGGATCAGAAATTCCGTTTATGTCTATCTTGAAACTTTTTTTTGATACTTTTGTTTGTTTTCTAAAAAACAAAGGGAGGTAATTATTATCTCTTTTTCAATTGAGAATATAGCGGTTTTAGATTTATAAATGATAATTCAAAGAAGAAAAAAAAATGGAAAAAAATGAAAAGGTGAAAGTAGTTCAATAATACTCATTTTTAATTATAGCTAATTTTGCAGGATGATAGTTTAGTGGAAATAGCTGTTTTTCATTACACAGGTCTTACCGTAAATCAACGCTGTTTGATGTTTTGTGACATATTCCGACCACAGCCAGCTGTATATTTGAAGTGCAAAGATTTTGTTTACTCTAACCAACATGTTCTTTCATTGTACTTGGAAACCAAACTATACATGAATTACGTCATAATGAGAAAACATTCGTTGTAAGAGGGCGTATTGAAATGTTTTCAATGCTAATAAACATTGCATGTGACAACATGTAACATAAATCGTAACCAACAATTTCCCATTAAGTTTGTCACCTTCATTTGTGTTCATGTTTCAACCAGGAACTTGGGTTATTGTTGATTACTTTACAAGGGCATTTTCAAAGTTGTAAGCTGCAAATTTGTTTGTAAAAAAGTTGGCAGGTAAATATTTTACCAAACAAGCTTGAGCTCTTGAGAAAGAGAATTATTTAAAGCTCTGGGTGGAAAAAAAGGCGAAAAATGCTGCCGTGCGTTCAATAAGGCGAGCGCTCGCCACGAGCGCTTGCTACTTTCAAGTTTTGCAGCTATTGAACGCTACAAAGCAGCAAGCGCTTGCCAACTATTTCAAAATGGCGTGTCGTCGTCAACAACATGATGTACTATTTTTTTCTCGATTTGCATATTCAAACATAATTCAGCATACTTCCTCATTATATTTCTCAAATATGGCTAGTTCCGTACAAATGGCTGGATGATAGAAGACAGTTGAAGATGTAACTGACCTAAATAATGTACTTTAAATCCAGTTTAATGCACTAATAGAACGAGATCAAGCAATTCGTGATCAAAAGATCCTTCACTTTCTACAACATGTCCACAAACCAAGTTTATTGTAATCGCCTCCTCACTGAAGAATGCAAATTGCCTGTGATGTTTCCTGTGTTTAACTCGATACATTTGCGTAAAGTGCAGTCTCTGATCAGCCTCCGCAGTCCTCGCAGGCTAATCCGAGACGGCACTGTACGACTACATTAGATCTTGTCCTGCTGTAGACTTACGCAAAACAGAAAATAACACTAGAACGGAAAGTGTCGTCTCGGATTGGCCTTGCAGTCCGCGCAGGCTGATCCGGAAGGACGCTTTACGCAAATGTCCGAATGACCCTTATTGCGTGTTGCAGGCAACATATGTAGAGGTAACACCAATATACATATCGTCGGTTTACTTCAAAAACCTCGTAACTACAGCTTTTTTTCAGGATGGAGTTACGAGGTTTTAGAAGTAAACCGACGATATGAGCGGCGCTTTCGCAAAATACGGTTTAATGGATCATCCTGATGCCTTATACCAAGGGAGTCATGACCTACTGATGAATCTACAAAATCCTTTTGTCTTATAGCTGACTGAATTATGAGGTAGACCGCTCCTTTGACATGCAGAGAAAATTACCAAAAAGCGAAAACTTTCGACCCAAGTCAGTCTGCGCTGACTGGTTATGCCGACCTGGGTTGATAGTATTTGGTGATACACTGAATTCTCTTTTTACACAGCATATCTCATATGTGACCCATCACGCAAAAAGGGACCTGGGAACTGCGAAAAGTGTCAACCCTGATCAGACTGCGCAATTCGCGCAGTCTGACCAGGGTTGACACATTTCGCTTTAATGACATTTTCTGTACGAAAAGTGGTCATTGTATCTTGTTATATAATCACTTTGGAATTATCAATTGAAATTGACCTGCACTGTCGTTGATCTGTTTTCAACTAATTGATGTATAGAATTCCCAGATGGTCCCTTTTTGCGTGATGGGTCATATATACATCAAGAAGTTGTACTTTCATTACTTTTCGCCAAAAATTACTACCGTAAACCAACCGACAGATTTTAGGGAAAAAAAGCTTGTAATGCGCAATTCGATAAAATGCATTGTTAAGATACAGTCACGATAATGAAATAACATCGATATTTATTTCTCATAAATTATAGATAACGTATACTAGTATATCTATTAGTTATTGAAAAAATAAATGATAAAAATGAATTATAAAAGTTATGCATGGATAAACGAACATACTGAAAAAAAAAAAGTGATTGATGTAAAATATCTGACCGACCAACCATCCAACCGACCGACCGACCGACCAACCGACCAACCGACCGACCGACTGGTCGGCCTTTTGCCAAAAACAAACAAGACAAACCGGTTTTATAAACACGATGATTTGTTATGATTATAGACAAGTAATATTTCTTCAAAACCAAACAAATGAAATTTTACGAGCGCGTGAGAAATAACACGTGTAACTTGCTTGTGGTTTATTTTCACCCTTAACTTAATATAATTTTTAAGTCTGTGTGGATCAAGACTATAGTAAGTGCAATGTGGTCTGATATTTGCTTTAGCTGATGTATATAGTATACAAGACATTTCAGTCAGGAAAGCTTTGACTGATTGATTAACTGATAGTATGGTTTTCACGCCATTTTAAAATTATTTCGGTTATATTGCGGCAAGCAGTGCACCTATCCATGCTTACTTTGAGTTTCTTTTACTAGTAATCCACCTTATATTCTCTCTAAGCCACTGGCTGCTTCCCCACATAACCATCGTAGAAACAATGGTCAGGGATGAGACAGGCCGATGAGTAATCTGTGAGATCAGCTACAAAATAAATATTATCACACACACTGATATATTCAGGTATTGTCCCGTAAAGAAGATATTCAGATATTGTCCCGTGAACAAAGATATTCAGGTATAGTCCCGCTAACAGAGATATTCAGATATTGTCCCGTGAACAAAGATATTCAGGTATAGTCCCGCTAACAGAAATATTCAGATATTGTCCCGTGAACAAAGATATTCAGGTATAGTCCCGCTAACAGAAATATTCAGATATTGTCCCGTGAACTAAGATATTCAGGTATAGTCCCGCTAACAAAGATATTCAGGTATCGTCTCGTGAACAAGATATTCAGATATTGTTCCGAGAACAGAAATAACCAGAAATTGTCTGGTGTGCAACATATTGAGATATTGTCCGGTGAACAAAGATATTCAGGTATTGTCTCGTTAACAGAGATATTCATATATTTTCCTATGAACAAGATATTTATAGATTGCAAAGATATTGAACTGTTATTGTTCTGCAAACAGAGACCTTTAGATATTGTCCCGCAAAAAAAGATTTTCAGTTAAAGTTTAATGAATAAAAATGTCCAAACATTATCCTGTGAACAAAGATATGCAAGTATAGTCCCATGAACGAAGATATCCAGATATTGTCCTGTGAACAAAGATATACAGGTATAGACTCATGAACGAAGATATTCAGATATTGTCCTGTGAACAAAGATATACAGATATTGTCTCGTGAACAATGATATTCAGATTGTGTACCATAAACGGTGCAATATACCGTGCTCGCCTTGTAAACATAGTAAACACATATTGTCCTGTAAACAGAGATTATCATATTTTGTGTAGTCAACGGAGCAATGCAGTCTTTGCAATGTGAACAGAGATAAATACAATAATTGTCCGGTTAACAGAGATATAAAAATTTTGTCAGAGGAGTGAAGATATTTGTCTGAAATTTCAAATATATGAATCTATTTAGATATTGACCACAAGGGAAAGCTGGTGTCCCATGGGGGCATCAAATTTTACGTCACTGAAAAAAAATTAAGATATATTGTAGTAAATGAATAAATGAAAAAAAAAAAAAGAAAGAATAATTGACAATTAAAAATTAATGAATAAATGAATAGATAAATAAATGAATAAATAAATAAATAAATAGATAAATAAGTAAATAAATAAATAAATAGGGCATATTAGTAAATTATCAAATAATAAGAGTTATCAAGAATACAAGTTAGGACATACCCTGATTCGATCTCATGCCAAAATGGCTGTAGATTTATAAGACGAAAATAGAGTAGGAAAAAAAAGTGAACCAGACTAGGTGGGTCTACAGCCTAGCTGACTCCTTGATTTTATAAATAATAAAAAAAAAAAATCAAATTCAAACAATATTTAATATGAACCCCTTAGGCTTTTGAGCACGACTAACAGACGGTCTGCGGACAGTGTAATCAAGATCAGACTGCACGGAACGTGCAGTCTGATCTTGTATCTACACTGTCCGATTAAAAGATATTTTCTCCTAAAAATAAGTTTGAAGTATAATTTTATTCAGGGTTTTTTTTCCACCGGATTCAAAGTTTCAGTTATACTTATCTTGCAAGATAAGGATTACGAGAAAAAAGAGATGAGCAGGAGTCACGATGACGAAAATTGTGAATGCTTCATTAGAGTTTAAGATACTGCTTTTTGGGCACGAAGTCAATAAACTGTTCGAACCGCACGGTGAATATGCAGAAAACAATAGAAGAAAAGGTTACGTACTCTATTGAGTGACATGCCTCGTTCGTATTTCTAATCGGGCTTGCTTACCATTTCTTTTGTGAATTCAGTTTCGAGAAACTTTAACTTGACTTGAGCTGCAGTCCCATATCTTGACCCATATTTTTTTTTATTCTAGTACTGTGGGAAAAAAATGTTGTTTCTTTTGTATATCTAATTATATTCCATTTCTTAAGAATTTTTAAGTTCCCTGTCATTATTTTTAACGGTGGCTTTGACATTGCTATCAGTGGCGAAACAAAAATTCAATGGGTGTACACATATTTGACCTGTCACGCAAAAAGGGAAGAACTGGAAATTCCGTTCATCAACGAGATGAAAACAGATCAAAGACAGTGCAGGACAATTTAAGCTAGTACATGTAGTTAAAAAATGATTGTAAGACATTTTAGAATGTCTACTTTTCCTACAAAAAAAAAATCATAAAAGCGAAAAGTGTCGACCCTGGTCAGCCTGCGCAAACCGCGCAGGCTGACCAGGGCCGACACTTTTCGCAGTTTACTAGATGGTCCCTTTTTGCGGGACGAGTCACATAGACTAACCGCCTTCCTACTTAATCCTTAGCGTGCTAGTTAACCCTTTCCTAAACAATCCCTGGTTTTTACGACCCTGAGATAGAAAACATTGTGGGAAAGGAGAAAATGCTGGTTACCAGCATTTTCTCCTTTCCCTCAATGTTTTCTACCCTGCTGAAAACAAATTTCAATTTTTGAGTTACTTTTGAAAACATTGTGGGAAAGGAGAAAATGCTGGTTACCAGCATTTTCTCATTTTCCCACAATGTTTTCTACCCTGCTGAAAACAAATTTCAAATTTTTGAGTAACATTTATTTTGACATCTGCAAATGCTTTCAGTTTGGACCAGTCTAAATTTTTGTCGTTTGATAAAGAGTTAACTTTTTTGCTATTTCGATGGTGTTTCTTTTTTTTGGGGGGTGGGGGGTGGGGGGGGGATACCCAAGTATCGGAGAGGATAGATCAAAGAAACGACACTCGCCGTTTTTATGTAAATTTATGTTTTGCGCTTGTTTCTTGCGCTATTTTTTTCTGGTTTGCACTCTTTTTTCTACTGAAGAACGAAATGTAATAATGCTGCCGTAAAGTGACGTCTCAGATTAGCCTTCGCGGACTTATTCAAGAAAGCATTGGTAAGTGAACTAAAACTGTTGAAAACAGCCTTAAGGAAACAAACGAATGAACAAATCAGTTTGTTTCAGTCTAGAATTTGTTCTTATGGGGATGAGCCGAACGAATAAAAAAAAATAATTGTCGGACAAATTTGCATGAAAAGATTCTCCGTCACTCATATTTAACTACATGTATATTAATACTGTATTAAATTTTACATGTATATCATTGACTGCGGTTTAACTCTTCACCAAACAATCCCTAGTTTTTACGATCCAGGGGAAGAAAGCCTACTAAAAACCTTG
Source organism: Tridacna crocea (assembly GCA_943736015.1). NCBI lineage: Eukaryota > Metazoa > Mollusca > Bivalvia > Cardiida > Cardiidae > Tridacna > Tridacna crocea. The sequence continues at coordinate 52,791,499 of OX031065.1, forward strand.
TGGGAAAAGGAGAAAATGCTGGTAACCAGCATTTTCTCCTTTTCCCACAATGTTTTCTTTTCTTCTAAAGTCAAGTTTAAATTTTTGAGTCATGTTTATTTTGTCATCTGCAAACGCTTTCAATATGGACAGGCCTGGAATTTTGCCGTTTGGAAAAAGAGAGATGTTAACATTTGAACATAGTGATGTATGGTAGACAGGGAATATTATGCAGGCAAACGATACATGTCAGTGCACAATTGTTATGTTTTATAGACTTTCAAACTGAACGATTGTGATATTTCTCCCAGAGGCGTACCTAAAGATACGCCCGTACGCCCGCACAAACAGACAGACAGAAAGACAGACAAACAGGCAGACAGTGGAAAAGACGCTCTATTTGTCAGACAAAATAAATCTTTGTCTCCCCATCTTGATCTCCTTTTAAAGTCTGATGTACCAGGCCTCCAAAACCACAATAGATATGCTCAACACTTTCAAAGATATTTCCTTAGATTGATTGATTGATTGATTGATTGATTTGTGTTTTGTGCCACTCTCAGCATTGTTTCAGTTACAGAATTTCGATATCTCCGTGACATATTTCTTGTATCATCTGGGTTTTCCTGGTACCAGAGCTGCAGATAGAGGGAGTGATTTTGAGTTCAAAATTGAAAATACAACAAATTCTGCACTAAACTCTAGGTTGAGGGTACTCTTTAGAATCGTCTCATCGAGACGATTCTACTGAGTACCCACAACATAGGGTTTCAAAGAGAAATAATGGATGTAGAATAGCATCACTCCCTCTTATCTGGAGCTCTGCGATACTAGCCTAGAGCTCTGAAGTGTCTTGCTCAAGAACACTCCCTCGCAAAACCGAGTGCTTTCAATGAGACTCAAATCCGTGCTTCCAGGTTACAAGTTCAACGATTAAATGAAATAAAATAGATATTTCATGTTCGTATCGATTACTTAATCAGGGCTCCAGATAAGGAGGGGGAGTGATGGTATTCTAAATCCATTATTTCTCTCTCAAACCCTATGTTGTGGGTAGTCATTAGAATCGCCTCGATGAGACGATTCTAATGAGTACCCATAACATAGGGTTTGGTGGAGAATAATTCATATATTTAGTTTCAAAATCAATATTCACACCCTCTATCTGGATCTCTGCTTAACCCTTTCCCAAACGGCAGATTTTGGACCAGACCAAACTGAAAGCATTTTGCAGGTGACAAATTAATAGTTGCTAAAAAGATGATTTTTCTATACGACAGGGTAGAAAACATTGTGGGAAAACGAGAAAATGCTGGTTACCAGCATTTTCTCCTTTTCCCACAATGTTTTCAAAAGGCTTCTATCTTGACCCGTAAAAAACTAGGGATTGTTTGGTAAAGGGTTAATAAAACCAGCTGAAGTCTGTTTTTTTCCTGTAGCTGTTACTGAAAAATATCTCTACCAATCAAAACTCTAAAAATCATATCAAACCGTGGTCAGTTTATTAAGCGTTCATTTTGGGCATTTCAGTATTTTTAAAGTTGCATAAATCGATGACTGAGCATTTTTGTCTTTCCACCTAATCAAGACTGTTGGTATATTTGAATAAAGAAAATTCCTAGGACATACGTAGCTGTTAACGCTGAGTTGAGGGAAAAAAAACCAACAAAAATATATTAACATTCCATAGCATCTCTGGGATTCGAACCACTTATTGCAAAATTGTAGTCCTTCGACATTACCGAAAGAGATATTTGAAACAAGCTGTAGTTACGAGTTTTTTTAAGTAAACCGACGATATGCAGTAAATTAGTCACATATTCAGACATTTCGTCGTTAATGTTACTCGATGCAAACCTTGGTTTGGTCTGGTTTAGTTAAAGTCAGTATGTAAAGATGCATTTTTTCAATTAACATAAAGACATAATTACTACTAAATACATGTTTTTTTTTAAATTTAGCTGAAGAACATTTGTCTTCTATAGAAAATGTCTAAAAAAATCTTGATTGCGACATGATGATTATGTTTAGTTTGAGGAAAAATGCGCTTCTTAATTTTTATATTATTAACATTAAAACCCATTACCACACAATCCCTACTCTTGACGACCCTGAGAAAGGAGCTTTTAGAAAACATTGTGGGAAAAGGAGAAAATACTGGTTACCAGCATTTTCTCCTTTTCCCAAAATTTTTCCTATCCTTTTTTCAAATTTTCAGTCACTTTTATTTTGTCGTCTGCAAATGATTTCCATTTGGAGAAGCCTAAAATATTGTCGTTTGGTAATGAGTTAAACTTATAGGGTTATTCCGTGCACTGTGAAAGTAGAATATGCTCAACAAAAAATGTTTTAACGTACCCATAATGGAGCAGTTCATTGCAAGAAACAATTTATGTTAAATCAAATAACATTGGACGAAAAACTATTGACGAATTTTGCCGTAATTACGAAGTAATTTGTATTTTAAGCCGTACACCTATTTTTAATAGCTCTCGTACATCGCCTCCATTCATGAAAACGTATATAGTTTCGGTTTGACCCTCAACTATGTAAATTTCTTTGAATTTTCTAGAAATATAATCGCTCTAATATATGCAAAAAAATTGTATGTCACGTTTGCATTTCGTTATAAACTATGACACGCACACACACGAAAAAAAAAAAACAACATTGATGATATAGTAACGATAATCTGAAATTATGTGCAAAAATCAAGAAAAAGAACATCAATAATTTATGCATAGATGATAAAAAAGTGACACTTACTTGTTCCGTGAATAACCACCAAGCTGTGACAGAAACCTGTATTTTTTTTCCCGAAAATATTAATACTGTTGTGAAATGGAATCTGATTTTTACTTCGAGACGACAGTAAAGTGAGGTGTCAGTGCATTTGTACTATATCCAGGTTATTACGCGGGACACGTGATCATCTCATTGAAAATAGAAGCGGTTTTACCTATATTATTAATTTTCCTCACCACCACATAGCAAATTTTAGACTGTCTACACTGCATGATACTGCAGGCGACAAAATTAATGAAAATTTTACATTACGGTATTTTGAAGCGGTAATTTTGAAAGGTTAGACAATCTCTAACAGCTTATCAGCACCTTCTGTCCTTTTTTCGTCAATATTTTCAAAAAGCCCCTTTTCTGATGGTCGTTATAACACCTGATCGATTTGTAAAGGGTTGAATTTAATATTGTTATAATTGTTTCCATTTTTCAAGATGGGGAAACGTGTTCGTATATACTGATACGGTTAAAAGTTTAGAGCTTCACGCTACACAGTGCACAGCAGTCAAAATGACACGTTGATCAATGTGCCACACCTTGACAAGGTACGAAACCACTAGAGGGCGCATTGTCCAGAAATAACAAGAGAAAATTTAACTGTTTACCAAACGACAAAATTTTAGACTGGTCCAAAATGAAAGCCGTTGCAGACGACAAAATAAATGTGACTAAAGAATTGTAATTTGTTTCAGGAAGGGAAGAGGACATTGTGGGAAAAGGAGAAAATGCTGGTTACCATCACTTTCTCCTTCTCCCTCAATGTTCTCAAAAGGCTTCTTTCACCAGGCTGTTGAAAGTCGGTATTGTGTGGTAAAGGCTTAATTGTACTACTGTCTGCCATTTTCGTGTTTTCATATTAATTAGTGAACATTGGATTTATAAATTAATATGTTGATTTTATGGTTTTCTACTTTTCAAAGTTCTCACACCATTTATCCATAGACTAGTATTTTCCAGAGGGATGACATGGTTTGATTTATGAACTTTGTAGAAGAAAGATGAATGTTCGAGGAGACAAGACTAATCCCAATCTTTTAGCAAGTTATCGCAAACAATAAGCATTCTGCAGTCTGATCACCATGACTACACTGAACGCAAATACACCTAGAGTTGAAGTTGCGGTCACAATCTTTATAAAGTATGGTGTGTAACACCCGAAAAGGTTTGTACATTTGCGGAAAGTGTCGTCTCGGATTAGCCTGCACAGTCAGCGAGACGTCACTTTACTACCACGTTACATATTATGTATCACTTCGAAGGCAGTTAAGCGAAAAAAAAAAGGAATTTAAGAGCCGCAGAAGACTCAGTAAAAGTGTGTTGTTCCACCAGGACAATGGCCTTGTTCACAAGTCTGTCACTACCCTGTCTTAGATAAAAAGTTAGATTATTAATTGTGGCTTTGAAAAGATTGAGCAACTATATCTTACAATCCAGCTGATTTCACCCCATTAGTTTTTCATCTATTTCCAAAATCGAAAAAAATAAAGAATATTATCCTAAGAGTGAAGTGATTTTTTTTACAATTCAAACAGTATCATGATGATCACACATGTATAAGTTCTGGTGATATCACACTGACACAAATTCAAATTTCGAGCTCTTTTTTTTTCACATCATAAAAATGAAAAAAAAAAAAGTTCAATTTGATTTACTTTGAGGACGTTAATATAAAACATAGTAGTGGTAGTGACGAATTATTTACAATGGTAAATGAGCCACGCTTTGACAAACAAGGTGTTTATTGCATCTCAGTGATGCACCGTGCTAAGCAAGTCGTCATATAAAGTTCTATGGGTTCATATAATCTTACAATCCATTTCGTCTTACAACTAGCTAAATCGTGATGTAAAATTGTCCTTTGACATGCAGACAGAAAATTAACCGATAGCAAAAAGTTTCGGCCCAGGTCAGCCTGCGCGGACTGCGCAGGCTGACCTAGGCCGATACTTTTTGCAAATGCATTAATCCCCCTTTTTACAGAACAATACCAAGATATAAAAGCCTCTCACACAATGATGAACACGCAACAGTTGACATCAATTTAACCTTTCATCTGATGTTTAATTTAAAGTCAATTTTCACTCACTGGGATTTGCTTTTGTGTTCAGAAACGTTGACCCCTGTGTTGTTATCATCTTCTCAGAATTCTTGTCAATTAACAATCAATGAAAGTCCCTTGACATTACATAAACCCTTACAAAGCAAGGATCAATCGAACTTTTATAATATTGTTTATACGGTTAAACAGGAAGTGGCTATTAATAGGCGACGTGCGTAGGGCTGTCCAAAAGAAAAACATTATCTCCCGCTAGATGGCATTCTACAAATACACATCTATCTAATATGGGCATTCTGGGTACACAAGTGGACTAATTTTTCTAAACGACAACCGTTACTTTAAATAAACAAGAAAAAGTTGATGCAAAGCATCAAAGTCGCCGCAAAAAAAAAATGTTTAATGCTTCAAGAAAGCCAGGGCAAGTAAGTAAATGTCAGTTTTCATCAGCAGATTTTTTGACACATTATGAAATTATGTGAATAGTAACCTATATCAAAACTTGTCTTCTGTTACAGTATCTAATACCCTAGCACAGCGCTCTCTTAGCTCTTTTCCAAACGACAAATATCAGACTGTTCCAAATTCAAAGAGTTGGCAGATGACAATTTAAAAAACTGCAAAAATGATGGAAAATTCGCTAGTAGTGGGGAAAAAGTATTTAATAAAGAAGAAATTGCTTATAACGAGCAATTTCTCCTTATCCAACATGTTTTGACAAAAGAATTTGATAGCACACATGTGATAACCCGTGTTTGTTTTGGAAAGTGGTGAAAGCAGGGCTAATTTAGTTACTAAAACGTTGCTGTCCTAGGAAAGTATGATTCAAAAGGACGTAAGTTTGCAAGGCATGCTTTCAATTTAAACAAGTCTAAGACTATAGTGTTTGGTGAACAGTGTTCATAAAGAATCATGGTTTTGCATCGCGCTGTATCATTATGAACAACACAGCGAAAAAGTGGCCTCTCTCCAGATTTTTTCCACAAATTAAATTTATGCAGAGCTCGTTGAGAAATAAACAAAGGAGTTCTAAACTATCTTTATTGTAAAAACTAAACTTAGAAATAAGTAACCAATAGTGGTCAGATACAATCATAACCATCATACCCGTTCTTCGGCGGAGTTTAGCACAATTTCAGCAATGCACAATTTTAGCAGTGGTCATTCAACAAAAAACACACAAATAGTAGGAAAAACTATCTACAAAATAATCAAAATGACTATTAAACCTGTGTACGAAGGTTGTACGAAACGACCAACTGGGTACGAAATGACCAAAATTGAAAGTATAAGTAGGTACGAAATGACCAAAATCGTACGAAATGACCTAGGTACGAAACTAACAAGGTACGAAATGACTGGAAACCTGTACAGCCTTGACCAATGGAAACAAGGCATTTATGTGGACGAGTCCATTTCTCACGAATAGCGACAATAAAAGAAATAATTAGGCGGTTTTTTGATGTTGTAAGTATTAATAGAACAAAAATAGTATCGTATTGCAATTTCGTAGTTTAAGAATGAATTAAAAAGCTAGTTTAAGGCGAAGTAACGTTAGAAAGATTCCTTGTTAACCTAACACCCCTATAAAAACGAAATTCCCACTATCCATGTCCTAACTCGAAAAACTATTAAAAATATAGTCGCGCGCTTCTGCGCGTCGACTAATAAAAATAAACTTTACTCAGTAACACACTACCTGATGTGATTTATTGAGTTAAAAATCATCTAGCAAGTAACCTATTCCTTTTCCTACAAGGTTTTCTACTCTTCTAAAGTCAAGTTTCAAATTTTGAGTCTCAATTGTTTTGTCGTCTGCAAATGATTTCAATTTGGACAAGTATAAAATTCTGTCGTTTGGTAAAGAGTTAAGCGTATGCTTCGGCCATACTTAATTTGTCGTCTGCAAATGCTTTTAATTTGGAAAAGTCTAAAAGTTTTGTCCACAAATAGAGTTATGGGTTGTTTACGATGGAAAAAAATGTTGATCAAAACAAAGTTATCACCGTGCTGCGACAAAGGATATTTATAACCATGTTGACGCCATTTCTGCTTCAATAACAGCTGACTGGAATTTTCTCATAGAATCTAGACCTGACTGGTTGGCATGTTTATATCTAAACAGATGAAGAAATCCCACTAGATTAATTCAAAGTAAAATACGTTTTAACTCTTAAAGCGCTGAATAATTGAGTTAAGCCTTTTCAAGTGGGAAAAGCAGCCCTTATATTGTTATTTCAAGATTATTTCAGCCATAATAGGTAATAAGGTAGTGGACAGTGTAGGTCTAAGATCAGACTGCACGTTCTGTGCAGTCTGATCTTGAACTACATTGTCCGCAAAACCAAGTTAACTTGGTTCCAGCACTTTAAGGGTTAAAAGCATTTTAAGCGGACGTCAAAGTTGACCTGCATCACTGATATCTCCTGATTTTTATCACCTCTACAGAATGGGCAGAAAAGATGAACCTCGGCGTCTTTGCAGTCGGCTCATGATCCATGCTTACGGTACCCAAGAAATTTTTCAGTTTTTCAAAAGTTCACTTTTTAGGTCAACTTACTCGTGAAGTCTGAACACTTAACGAAACCAATGAACAGCAATTCTGTAAAACATAGTGTAACGTTCAAAGTGCCAAGCAAAAATCGAATAGTAAAGAACTGGATCAGTTGGAAATTTGATGCATTTTGTTCTCTGAGAGATATTATGGTAAGTATGGTAAGTTTTTTTTACGTATTTTTAGAAAATTGTCTAAGTTTTAGTTTTACTCATTTTAATTTGGTATTTAGTCATAAACAGTGGTTAGTTCAACGTAGTATGTGATCCAGTTAAATTCTTTACCATACGATGCCGCCTTTTGACGACCCTAGCTCTTCAAAATATTGAGGGAAAAGGAAAAGAAAAAAACGCTGATAGCCAGCATTTTCTCCTTTTTTCCACAGTTTTTTAAACTCTTCTCAAAAGAAATTTCACTTTTTGAGTCCCGGTTATTTTGTCGTCTGCCTTTTGGACCAGTCTAAAATTTCGTCCTCCGATGAGGAGTTTAACCCATTACCACACAATCCTTAGTTTTGACGTCCCTGAGAAAGAAGCCTTTAGAAAACATTGGAGGGAAAAGGAGAAAATGCTGGTAACCAGCACTTTCTCCTTTTCCCACAATGTTTACTACTCTTTACAACACAAATTTTAAATTTTCAGTCACTTTTTTTTTGTCGTCTGCAAATGCTTTCATTTTGGACCAGTCTAAAATTTTGTCGTTTCATAAAGGGTTTAATAGTTCGGTTCGGACTTTTGAAGGCGGATAAAGCCTGCCGCAGAAACCAGCATTTTCTCTTTTTCCAACAATATTTTCTACTCTTTACAAAACAAATTTCCAGTCACTTTTTTTTTTCTCGTCTGAAAAATATTGCCGTTTGGTAAAGAGTTAAAAGAGGATGAAAGATAACTCGTCATGAAATACCCAATGGGGATGTATTGCAGTGCACACATTAGAGAAAATGCTCGCAATTGATGTCGACATACAAAGCAAGACCTTCATTTGAGGACGCACTGATAATTGTATCAAAGTTACATGATTTCAGGTCACAGAGGGAACACAGTATCACAGCTTATCGTTCATTAAATATACCTGACCATACTCATAGTAAACTAAACCTGCTAAATAAATTAAATGATAATATTATTTTTCATAAAAGTGGTTAAAACGAAGAAGGAAAAACTGTCATGATGCCTTTGAATTATTTTGTTGATTCGGTCTAAATCTTTAAAAAAAAAAAAAATGCTGCTACACGGTTCTCCAGGTATTTTCTCGTCGATCTAAATAAGTTTTGTGTCCTCCCCCCCCCCCTCCCCCCCCCCCACCCCCGAAAAAAGAGCCTAATTCATTCAGTCAGCGGATAGTTTACAGCACATTATAACAATATAGAAACAAGTAAAACGGTAAAATATACTGCCGTGCCGTCTGATCTTATCCTGCTCTCTATAGTACCCTTTTTATTGTTCAAGCTGCTGACAAAAATACAATGTTTATTGTGAGACCCAAGAATAGTATATTTAGTTGCTTTCAACATGGACCAGTTTAAACATTTTTCATCTGCTACAGTTGACAACTTGTACAATTTATCTTTATCGAAATAATGGTTAGGAAATTCGATTCCTGCTGTACAAAAGTTCAGATCTGACAAGACAATTATGGTGATGTTCGGTGAACTTCACATATCTTATAGATATTTCATTTGGTTTGTGGCCAGTTGCATTAGTTATATCCTTGATCATTGCTTCTGAAAACATTTTGATGGATGGAGAAGTTACTCGAAGAGAGCGCTTTCTCTATTCCACATAAGATTTTCCAAACGATTTCTAAATTATTCTGGGAAAATGATAAAAAGTTGGAATTATCTCACAAGTCCAAAATATTGTTCCATGGCAATACTTAAGCCTTTTCATCTCTATATCGTCGGTTTACTGCAAAAAACCTCGTAACTACAGCTTGAAACAAGCTGTAGTTACGAGGTTTTTGAAGTAAACCGACGATATGTGATATATTCCTATCAAAATGTGGTCAAGATCGGGCCATATAACCCATTACCACACAATCCCTACTTTTGACGCCCCTGAGAAAAAAGCCTTTAGAAAACATTGTTGGAAAAGGAGAAAATGCTGGTAACCAGCAAATCAGAAGCTGTTTTCTTGAGAATAAGGCTAAGAACGTTGTGTAGACTGGTTGGTGCATACAGAACTCGGCTGAGTAGTTCAAAGCTTGACTCTCCAATATTTTTTCTGGGCAATTTAAGCTAAATGCACGTGATTTGGGCTTATTTGCTCATTATTTAATTTCAAATTCAGTAACTACGCAAAACAATCTTTATAGTTTAATTTTTCAATACAAAACAACATAATTTTCCACAAATAATTCGAGGGTTTGAACTAATGCTAAAATTACTTACACTTATACATAAATACAATATACTCAAATTAAATTGCCCTTCTTACCATAAAGTTATGCGTTTTGTCCGGGCTCTGTGTAAAGGGGGGGTTACTGCATCTACAATAAATATCGACTTAAATTAGCCTGCACTACCCACGCAGGCTGACATGACTGTGCCTATTTATTTTTGTATGTATTCAATTTTCTACTTGACAAAAGACTATCGTACCTCATGATTCCATAGGTTGATATACAAAATGTCTTTTTATTTCATGCTTTCCGGTAGGATATCGAGAAACAGCAGTGAAAGTATTTCTCGATCTTACACTGGTACCACCAGTGAAAATACCGATTTTCACGTTCTTGTCGCCTAGGTAAATTGCGCGTGCCTGACAACCAGATGGGAAATATGACGTCATATACCTTACATTTCTCGCGCTTGACGTAATACTGTAATGAGTTGCTATGCTGGAAGGGTGCGCCACGGGGAATAACGGAAAAGAACTCTACTGGATTTTGATAAAGTTCCACCCAGTAAGGGTTAAAAGTATGAAATAAATAGAATATTTGTTTTTTTCGGTGAAAGATCGAAATTTATTTCATCTCGTGAACACCATCGGTAATATACAAATATCCTCTATATCTTACACACGTTCGATATCACGTTTGTGTGACGTCATTTTTGACGTCACTTTGTATGTATTTCATACAAGTTAATTGGTCTTTTGGATAGTTACCACGGTGTATTTATGAATGTTTTTGCTGATCTATTTTTGTGAAATATCGTTATGTGATAAAAAGAATCTGATATTCGTGGACTTTTCAGATAAGATTTTTATTAAGGTAAGACCTGTGTAATGCACTTCCGGTGAACATTGGGCAAAAATTCTAATTGGTAATTAAATAAGGATAAATAAGGATTTATGCCGAAATAATATTTTTGCACATTTCTAACGGATCAATATTCCGTTTATGTCTATCTTGAAACTTTCTTTGATACTTTTGTTTGTTTTCTAAAAAGGGAGGTAATTATTATCTCTTTTTCAATTGAGAATATAGCGGTTTTAGATTTATAAATGATAATTCAAAGAAGGAAAAAATGGAAAAATGAAAAGGTTAAAGTAGTTCAATGATACTCATTTTTAATTATAGCTAATTTTGCAGGATGATATTTTAGTGGAAATAGCTGTTTTCCATTACACAGGTATTACCTTAAACTCATCAAGGAAAATATTATTAAGCTCGCCATAGGCTCGCTTAATAACATTTCCATAGACTCGTTTAATAAAATCTTATCTCAAAAGCCCACTCATGTCAGATCCTATATGTATGAAGCATCACGGAGATGCATTTAGACCCTTTTGCCAGAGTGTGGCTTATAATCACGTGTTTATTTACACCATAATTGGCCTGAAACACGCGAAAAGAGACATTCGGACGTTTTCGTAAAGTGTCGTCTCGGATCAGCATGGACAGTCCGCGCAGGCTAATCCGAGACGACACTTCCCGTTTTTATGTAATTTTCTGTTTCGCACAAGTCTACTGTAGCACAAAATCTAATGTAGTCGTAAAGTGCCGTCTCGGATTAGCCTGCGGGGACTGCGCAGGCTGATCCGAGACGACACTTTACGCAAATGTCCGAATGTCCCTTTTTGCGTGTTACGAGCCATATAGCCTGCAACACGCAAGAAAGATCCTTTGGACGCATGCGCAAATTGTCGTTCCGGATCAGCCAGCGCAGGGTGAAACTAGATTACTGTTTTCGATCGTGTGAAATTTTCCATTTCTACAGTGGGATAAAATCAAATGCTGATATAAAGTGTTCGGACTGCGCCGGTGTAATGCAGAGTGAAATGACCCATGAGTCATTTTGTAGGGAGGGTCATTTCTCTGCATTTCACCATCTGATCAGGGATGACACTTTACGCAAATGTCCGAATGCCCTTTTTCGCGAGCTAGAAGCCATATAGTGTCCTGCCAATGTTTGTTTACAGAGGGGGGGAAAGTAGTTGTGTCTTTTTCCTAAAAAGTTTTTAATATCATTAAACCCTACCCTTATCTTTTGAAAATTATGTTTGTCAGGTTGGACTTCGGTACTTTATAGTAAAAAATACATTCGAGCTTTGCTCTGCAAAAAGGGGGCTTAATGCATCTCTATGCTGCACTGCATAAAGTTTTCTTGATAGTTGATAAGTACGGATTTATACAGGTATAATACTTTTGCACATTTTAAACCGACCAGAAATTTCTTTATGCCTATCTTGAAATTATTTGTAGATACTTTTGTTAGTTTTCAGAAAAGGGAGGTAATTACTATCTCTCTTTGCCATGAAAATATAGTGGTTTTAGATCTATAAATGGTAATTCTAGAAAAGACAATCAAAGGACTGATAGTCCTGAGAGTCGCCAGTAGGGTAATGGGTTAGAAGTTTTCACCCTTTTTTGTTGAAATCTATTAAAAGCATTCAAGATACAAAATAACTTAACCACAAGACAGCGTTATATGCAAGCATATTTCCGAGTTGTCATCCTAAAATTCAAAATATCCGTATTAAAATTCAGATTTGAAAAAATGTGGTGGAAATTAAAATTTAGGCACCAGGACCAGCTTTAGTAAGTTCAGCGTTTTTTACTCACAGACAACAACCCTTTACAAATAAAGACCAGATTATCTTCTGATTGGGATCTAGTGACATACTTTTAGACAAAAAATGCCCTTTTGCAACTCGCTCATATCTAATCTTAGCAGTCTGACAAAGTTTCATAAGTATTACACTGAACATAAATGGATTCTACAGCTCTATTACGGTTTCGTCTGATTTGACCTAATGACAACCTTTAGGCTTTTTCTTTTATCCCAAGGTGACCTATATTCAGTTTTGTCAAAGAAATTATTGAGACAAACAGCCGGGCAATTTCATTATCATTGGACTGAACTGTAGCCTTTCGAGCACAAACAAATATTTGACTCAGTGATCTACCTGTCCTTTGGAAATAATTTGTTTTTGTTGTTGTCCAGGTTGAGGTTTTGACCAGCAATGTACTCTATGAATGTGGCTGCTACAACTAAATAAAATCTATAACCCAACAGCATGATCATCAGCCTTTAATATTTGTCTGCGTTTTGTAACGCCACAGGGATTATAGTGCTTCCACACCAATCGAAAATTGTCTACATGTTTATTGCTTTGGTGTAAATTAAATGTTTGCCATTCGCTTTATTACCCTTTACAAAAACGCTTCACAAGATTACAAACACTCCAATAAAGAACTTGTTCGAGCGGGTAAACACTGATCTGTTCTATGATATTAGAATTATAGCGGAGTAAAAAGTCAATTTCTCAGATTGCTGGTTGTTAGAACTACGTAGTGTAAATTCAGATTTTGGCAGTTACAAAAGCACCTTGCGTTCTAACACCCGCACTAATAAATTGTTGTTTAATAAATACTAGATCTAAGTTAATCGCTTATTGAAAAAAAAACAGCAGACTTTAACAAATTTGGCCGTCTTTATTAACGAAAACCAATTAAATATAGTAAACTTCAAAGCACTCTCTCTACATAGGTCAGTTCACGCTGAAAGTAAAGGCCGGTTCAGCGACTGATTCATATATATGTAAATTCATAACGATTTCCGTGGTGCAAATGACGTTTATCACGTGATTACAAGATCTATATTTGTCGCAAAGCTACATTCCAGAAAACACCTGCAAAGCGATAACTTGGTACAGTCTAGAAGCGTGTACATTGCATACGCTATGTACGATCTCTGGTGCACCTAGAATATGGGTGTGAAAAGTATCTAAAGTCTAGATTAAAAAGATGGGAAGAAGCAACATGTAAGAATGTCTAAGAAGGCAATGCAACCATTCCATGTCTTTAAAAAAATTCGTTACAAAAAAAAATTAGCCTATGTTGAGAAAAAAAGCAATATGTTAACTCCGCATCGCCTTTCTCTGTCCAATCATAGGTTGAGCGTTGAATTGAAATAAGGCTTGCAGTTAGGATTGTAAGATTGTAAGAGTTATAGAATGTACTTCTAAAAGGTAATTATCAAACAATTTTCACTGAGAATTGTCCACAAATAGAAGCACAAAAGATGCTTGTAGTTGAAGATTTCTCAGCGTGTCCGCTGACTTTTTGAGTCGCCTGTTTGCGTAGCAAACAGGCTCTCATTGTTATCGTCCTGATCTATGGGGTGACGTAAGCATACGTCCGGCCTTGTACTGCTTCCTGTCCCAAGTTCCGGTTTATGAGATAAAACAGTTTTCTTATTATTCGGTGAACAACCCAGTTTTTTTCTGTTGTAAATAATTTACAATTATGCCTTTGTTATAATGAATATGTCTCTAAAGACTGAGCTGTTTAACGGTTCAAACCTTTGAAACAATCATTTCGTACGCAAGGATACACATCAGCCTGATGTCTGTGTAAGAGATCATCTCTAAAAATAGCGCATTACGTATATGTAAAAATAGCTGCCGTGAGCTAAACAAGTCTGCGGACACGCTGAGAAATGTTCAACTACAAGCATCTTTTCTGCTTCTATTAGTGGACAACTCACAGTGAAAATTGTTTGATAATTACCTATTAGAAGTACACTCTAACTCTTACAATCTTACAATCCTAACTGCAAACCTTATTTCAATTCAACGCTCAACCTCTGATTGGACAGAGAAAGGCGATGCCGAGTTAACATGGAAGCTTTCAATTGCTTTTTTTCTCAACAGTAGGCTAATTTTTTTAACAAATTTATAACGACTTGCAATGGTTACATTGCCTTCTTAGACATTCTTACACGTTGCTTCTTCCCAGCTTTTTAATCTAGACTTTAGATACTTAGCACACCCATATTCTAGGTACACCAGAGATCGTACATAGCGTATGCAAAGCACATGGTTCTAGGTTGTACCAAGTCATCGCTTTGCAGGTGTTTTCTGGAATGTAGCTTTGCGATAAATATAGATCTTGTAATCACGTGACGTATAAACGTCATTTGCACCACGGAAATCTATGAATTTACATATTTATGAATCAGTCGCCGAACCGGCCTATGTAGAGAGGGTGCCTCAAATGAAGTTTACTATATTTAATTGGTTTTCGTTCATATAGACGACCAAATTTGTTAAAACCTGCTGGTTTTTTTTTTCAATGAGCGATTAACCTAGATCTAGTATTTATTAAACAACAATTTATTAGTGCGGGTGTTAGAACGCAAGGTGCTTTTGTAACTGCCAAAATCTGAATTTACACTACGCAGTTCTAACAACGTTTCCAGCAATCTGAGAAATTGACTTTTTACTCCGCTGTAATTTAAATATAAAAGAACAGATCAGTGTTTACCCGCTCCAACAACAAGTTCTTTATTGGAGTGTTTGTAATCTTGTGAAGGGGTTCTGTAAAGGGTAATAAAGCGAACTGCAAACATTTAATTTACACCAAAGCAATATACATGTAGACAATTTCCGATTGGTGTGGAAGCACTATTAATCCCTGGGACGTTATAAAACGCTGACAAATATTAAAGGATGATGATCATGCTGTTGCGTTATAGATTTTATTTAGTTGTAGCAGCTACATTCATCGCTGGTCAAAACCTCAACCTGGACAACAACAACAAAAATTATTTCCAAAGGACAGGTAGATCACCGAGTCAAATACATTTGTTTGTGCTCCAAAGGCTACAGTTCAGTCCAATGATTATGAAATTGCCCGGCTGTTTGTCTCAATAGTATTTTTGACAAAACTGAATATAGGTCACCTGGGGTTAAAAGAAAAAGCCTAAAGGTTGTCACCAGGTCAAATCAGGCTAAACCGTAATAGAGCTGTAGAATCCATTTATGTTCAGTGTAATACTTATGAAACTTTGTGAGACTGCTAAGATTAGATATGAGCGAGTTGCGAAAGGGCATTTTTGGTCTAAAAGTATATCACTAGATCCTATACCAGAAGATAATCTGGTCTTTATTTGTAAATGGTTGTTGTCTGTGAGTAAAAAACGTTGAACTTATTAAAGCTGGTCCTAGTGTCTAAATTTTAATTTCCACCACATTTTTTTAAATGTAAATTTTAATACGGATATTTTGGATTTTAGGATGACAACTCAGACATATGCTTGCATATAATACTGTCTTATGGTTAAGTTATTTTGTATCTTGAATGCTTTTAATAGATTTGAACAAAAAAGGGTGAAGACTTCTAACCTATTACCCTACAGGTGACTCTCAGGACTATCAGTCCTTTGATTTAGTTTGCGGCAGCTATTTTTTACATATACGTAATGCGCTATTTTTAGAGATGATGTCTCACAAGGGCTGACTTCGTTTGGGGCTATAGCCACAGCTAAAGTGACGTCAGAAAACTATAAATAAACGGGAAGCTGTCAAGTACGCATGTCATGAAGCGAACACACATAGCCTTTGCAACGGGTGTGACTAAAACGCGGACGCGATAAGCGGACCATATAGACAAAGAGGAAAAAAGCGGACGATATGAAATATAGAGGGAAAAAGCGGACGCCATCCTGCACCTAATTCGGTGCCTAATATTAGTTTTATAAGAGCAATTAACCTTTTTTTCCCAGATTTATCTACTTGAAAATTTGATAATTAATGATATATATATATATATTTCAAGTTAGTTTGTTTTTTGTTTTTACACAAATAAACAGAAATGTTTGCATAGTTTATTTCACTTTCCTACATGCATTGATCGTTAGGGACATGTACATTTTGTCGTTGCTATCAGATAGAAAGATAATTTAAAAATTAGAGTCATAATTGAATTCATTAAAAAAAGGTGACTGTTTTGATTGGTCTCTTACTCAGACTCCGTGGACAGCATACTAGTATTCCGCGGGTGCAGGGTTATTCAGAGAATATAATTCCGCAGTTTAAAGACTTTGACTTAACCCTTTCTCAAACAATCCCTGGTTTTTACGGGTCTTGAATAGTAGCCTTTTGAAAACATTGTGGAAAAAGGAGAAAATGCTGGTAACCAGCATTTTCTCCTTTTCCCACAATGTTTTCTACCCAATCATAGACAGAAATCTTTTTAGCAAGAGTTGAATTGTAGTCTGCAAATGCTTTCAATTTGGTCTAGTCCAAAAGTTTGTCGTTTGGGTAAGGGTTAAGGTACCATTTTCGAATTGATAAAGGGATGTGTGAGGAGGTTCTAAGGATTATCGGCCTTTTTCTTACAAGCCTGGACCATAGTGGTGGTATTGAGGACACAGATCTGTTTTTCTTCCGAAAAATCGCAAATTTCAATGAAAATTTTTGGTATTTTTCTTTCACCCCAAAAGGTTTTCAAAACTTTTGGAGACAATTAGCTCTACCATAATTCCAGCTACATTTGATTTCTGCATATGCATTTAATTTCAACCTTTGAAAACACTGTTGGAAAAGGAGAAAATGCTGGTAACCAGAATGAAGTAACCAGCATTTTCTCCATTTCCCACAATGTTTTCTACCCTTTCCAAATCGATTTTCTATTTTTTATTCACATTCATTTTGTCGTCTGCAAATGCTTTCAATTTGGACAAGTCCAAAATTTTGCTATTTGCTAAAGAGTTAAATACAAAGATTCCCAGGGCTATGACCAAGACTCATACAGTGTAGGCCTAGTTGAAGTCTTGATAAAAATCCTTTTTTGGTGTAAGGCAGATCAGGAGTTGAATAACAATTTCTATCTGGCTAAAAATTGTTTAGCCAGATCCTGAATGAGTCCAGACCAATTAAGAATTTTTATCTGTCCTAGTCCTGATAAAATCGATTGCCTATCTGGTCTAGCCAGATTCTGAATCTAGCTGAATTCCTGTCTAGCCTACGACATTTATAACTGTAAACCCAAACTTTTACTATAAAGTAGGTCTTACAAAATTGATCATTTGAAGGGTACCGGTATATTTAAGTCATAAAAGCAGAAGTTTGGAAAATAAATGAGATATGCCAATAACAGTTAACATCATTTTAATAAAGTTTGAAAACTAACATGAAAATCAAAGTGTCAGATAAATCTAACAAGAGGCCCGTTATGCCTCTGTACATTGCTCCACTGGCTTTTTAACCATACAAATTTGAAGTGATTGAGGTCCATAAGATAAAGCTAGATGCCAAATTTGGTAGCCCTGGGCCTTATGGTTTCAGACAAGAAGATTTTCAAAGACAATCAAAATTTTTCGGTTTTGTTGCTATGGCAACCAGCTTTTTAATTCTTTCAAGAATTTCTGGAGAAGACAATAGCAAGATCGTTTCTGTGAGGTTTCATCAAATGAATGGGTAGTTTCAGTGAAGAAGTTTGAAAAAAAAGTTAACACACAGACACACATGTACAACGGGCACCAGGCCATGACATAAGCCTGCTGGCCTTGGGCCAGTGGAGATAAAAATGTCTAAGGTTGTTCATAAAAACTTGTGAAATCAAATGCAGCCACCAAAGTTTCTTTGTATGCTGCTTCAAGTTAAAGCAGAATTAGGGTAAAAGCCTTGTCCTGTTTTAAATTGAGGCAACAGGCATTAGACAATATAACATATAAATATCCCATCACTTCCTGTGGTAGAGTATAAAGAACTAGTGGCCCTTAAGAGCCTGAACTGCTCTACTTGCAGTGTATCTACTTATTTTCTTGCAAACTGTCAAAGTTAAAAAAAAAAACATAAAAACAAATGAAATTTTCATCATGTAAACAAGAAATGGAAATTTTCAACTTGAAATGCCTACTTTTCCAATATTGTTTGTTTCATTTTTTTTTTCAAAACCAATAGGGTTAAAGCTATTGATAAAACAAACTTTGCAAGTACACAGAAATCTGACAGATAATGCATTCTTTATCAAGTAAACAAGAAATAGCTATTTTCAAATTAAAGTGGCTACTTTTCCCTTACTGTTTGTTTGTTTGTTTGTTTTTTCACAATCAATCAGCTTGAAGCTGTTGATGAGATAAACAAATTGTGCAAGTTTCACGAAAATCCAACCAAAAATGCTGACCAAATCATGTAAATACGAAATTGAAATTTTAAATTTTAACTTATTACCAAACAATAATATTTAATTTATAGACTTGTCCAAATTGAAAGCATTTGCAGACGACAGAATAAAAGTGATTGAAAATTTGAAATTTGTTTTGTGAAGGGTAGAAAACATTGTGGGAAAATGAGAAAATGCTGGTAACCAGCATTTTCTCCTTTTCCCACAATGTTTTCTAAAGGCTTCTTTCTCAGGGGCATCAAAAGTAGGGATTGTGTGGTAATGGGTTAACTGGCTACTTTTCCCATATTGTTAGGGCATAAATGTGACAAATGTGCAGGTGAAAAATAAATGGAACAAACTTAAAAAAGATTATCGGAAAGCAGTCTTGAGAACAACAGTACAGGGAATAATCCAACTAAATTCAAGTATGTTGAAGATTTCAACATAATCTATTGAAACAGGGCTTCAACCAAACCTATGGTAGTGTATGACACTGGTAACAAATGGCCACTGACTTCTGACACATACAGCCACTCTGCCTTTTTAGAGTTATCAAAGAAACAGAAAAAATGATCCTCTGCAAAGAAGCACTCAAAAGTCCGAAAATGTTAAAATTATGGAAAAGTTAGACCAGTAAACCAGGACATCATGGCATTGATTTTTATTAAACTCCTCATCAACCTCTCCTCTCACACTTATTAGAGCTTTCTCTTCACTTGATGTCCATAGGTGTATAAGCTATAAAAAATAAAAAAAAAAAGGGATATATTTAACAACTGTTTTATGCCGCTTCAACATTATTTCAGTCATATCACTGCAGCAGCTGGTATATTCATGTATTTTCTGGGTTTTAGCAGTACTAGGTAAGGGCTTTGAAGTGTCTTGCCCAAGGGCACTCCAATGAAAACTCCAATGAATGCAGTGCAGCTTGAACCCAGAGCCTCCAGCTTGTGAGTCCCACACTTTACCACTGAGCCCTGCAGGACTCCTCCTGTGCTGTCAGGAAAAGATAGCCTATCCTAGTTCTTTTTCAACCACTAAAATCATTCAAAGCCACTGTATCTTGTGATGACAAACATTTCTGCCAAGGAACAGAATTTTGATTTGGCCTGAGCACTTACTTTCACGGCTCTAGAAAAGCAATGATCTTTCCAGTTCTGCTGAGGCCAAATTAAGTTTCAGTTTACTTGCCAATATAGAAGTCAATATATATATGATTTCATAAGATTACACAATTATCTCTTTGGAGAAGTGATATAACTCCCATGTTATTACTATTTTTGGTACAGGACAGGTAAGATTCTTTCTGAAGTAGGCAGATGCCAGTATCTGACTTAGTACTGGTTAACTGCCTATTCAGTAGAGTCTGGTTAGGATGAGTGTTGATATACATGTATAACTGAAAATTTGCTAATGTGGCATGAACCCCAATAAGCAATTATCAATCTTATTTCTCCATAATTAATAGGAGTGTAAAGGGTACTGATAAAGCTTATGAAACTTCAAAAAACCTGCCTGCATGGTACTAATCTGACACAAGCTAGAAGACTGGTGTTTGATACCCCAACCTAGCAACATTTTTTTTTTTTTTTAACATTTCTCCCAAATCATACATACCACATTCTGGTGAACTGATCATATCAAATAAAGATTGGCTAATTCTTGCCAAGTACATTGTGCCATTTTTGTTCACCTGCACCATAATCCTGAAAGAAGAAACAAGTGCAAATATCATATTGCTGCTCTTCTACAGTACAATAGTGATTTTGAATAGAAATAATTTTAGTTTTTTACTTAATAAACGTTACGTTCTGCAAAACAATATCGTGGACGATTAAGATTACTCTAACGTTTAAGAATAATTAGTTCAATCAGGTAATTTTACTGGTACAAACAATATAATACAACTTGGGCCGAATCTTCTCACCCTCGGGGCCGAATCTTCTCACCTGCTGGGCCGAATCTTCTCGAAAATCGCTGGAAGGCCCTGGGCCGAATCTTCTTGGGTCCGAATCTTCTGACATCCTCTCCATCAATCATAATGAAAAATATCATCGGCTGAAGCCATCGGTTCGTTTGAAATAACACATATACTCCATTTCGATGCATAACTATTAGCTGGCATATAGGTCTGATCAAATAAATAATATGGAACGAATACGGTTTGTACTTCTACCTTTTGAACATAACTTACATTTCATTTCCTTCCCCAGTCGCCATCTTGGAACTAAACCGACCGTGGGTGCGAGCGCGGTCCGACAATAGCCGAGGTTAAAGGTCAAATGACATCATTATAGTCCTGGCTTTTGATGTTCGATTGAAGCCATTGCTTCTGTAGCCGTGGCTATAGCCCCAAACGAAGTCAGCCAAAGACATCAGGCTAACGTGTACCCTTGCGGACGAAATGATTGTTTCAAGGGTTTGAACCGTTAAACAGCTCAGTCTTTATAGACATATTCATTATCACAAAGGCACTATTGTAAATTATTTACAACAGAAAAAAACTGGGTTGTTCACCGAATTATTAGAAAACTGTTTTATCTCGTAAACCGGAACTTGGGACAGGAAGCAGTACAAGGCCGGAGGTATGCTTACGTCACCCCATAGATCAAGACGATAACAATGAGAGCCTGTTTGCTACGCAAACAGGCGACTCAAAAATGGAAAAGTGGCTTGGTTAAAGCAGTACAGTAACACTCTTTTTTTCATCATAGCAAATTTTGTATGATAATATTAATGTGGAAATAGCTTTTTTCTATTAGGGGTCTACTACGTTAATCATGTGGTAGATTGGTCCTTTGACATGAAGAAAACCGACCAATAGCAAAAAGGCTTCGGCGCAGGTCAGCCTGCGCGACCTGCGCAGGCTGACATGGGTCGAAACTTTTTTGCAGATGCTCTTAGCCCCCTATTTCCAAGGCATGACTTTTTACAATTTCGATTTATAACAGATGTAGACGGTTGTTTACCGCATCTATAATAATAAATACTAGTATGTGTCAAGTTATGATTTACATATTGTATATCGAAGAACGTCTTTAGGATCTACAGCCTTTCAACTTACCGGAGGACACATTCAGGTCTCCAGAGGAAGAACTCAACCAGTTCGAATGTACTTGTAAGCCAGTTAGGTTGGTCGTAGTGAAACCAGTTTTATCTATAAGTAATCGGTTTGGGGCCATCTACTAGTATTTAGCCGGTTAAATTGGACAAAAAAATCTACCTAGATCTACTATTTTTTAGTCCAACTTCTTAGATACCAAACATGAAAACGGGAATCGACACGTCAATGAACATAATGTATATTGACACATAAATGAATAACCATACACTTAACATGTTTTAAAAATCCTTGCAAACATTTACACTATTTGAATAGACAAAAACATTTTCTATGAGCAAAACATATATTTTCCATGAGCAGCACACATGAATTTAACCTTTTCAGCGCCATCGACAAAAAGGGGCATTTGCGGACGGTTCAGATCAAGATCAGACTCCACAGAACGTGCAGTCTGATCTTGGATCTGAACCATCCGCTTGTTTCGTAAAACGTATACGGTGAAATCTTAATAAGTTTCAGTAGACTGTATATTCAGCCATTTACAGTTTAAGACATGTTATATTTGGCGCTGAAAGAGCAACGTGAACGGAAATGACGTAGTAATTTTTTGTGATGATGTTATCAGACATTGCTAGTTTCCGAATCATCGGGTTCATCGTCTTCATCTATTATTGTAACAACTTTGGTCTTTCTTGCTTTATAATCGCTGTCGTCGAAGTCGGCCGACATCATGCAGTCTCGAACCTTCATTAGAGACGCGTTGGGAGTGAGCACGTGGTCATACAGTAAACCGGCAAATATTCCACCAATTATAGGACCAACCCAGTACACCTGTTGACATAGAATATTATTATACCATTTCTGCTAATTCCATTCGTAATTATTGTAGATTTCTGTATTTTGTACCTCTCAACTCTCGATATTCAAACATTGTCTGCGCATATCAAATTCTTCGAGGATTCGAATTGTCTGTTATGACGCATCACCGATCCCTATGCTAGGGAAAAGTAGGGCTTAAGCCGAAGCTATTACCTAAGCATGTAGGGGCTGTTTTAATAAATGGCCGGTGCTTAGGTCACATGCTAGCTAATTATAGCTGAATGGATAGCACCAGGTAGTGTTTTATTGAGTAAACGTTTCTTTTACTTTGAAATTCAAAGTAACGGTTGTCGCGTAGAAAAGAACTGGTGATAAAGCAAAGTCTTAGATTAGTCCATCCGGACAGAACACTTAGCCTACTGGTGACAAACTAGGTATGGCTTATCGATTCAAAGAATGTGAAAGGGTGCTAAACATTGTGGGAAATGGACAAAATTTGCGGGTTGCAAGCATTTTCACCTTTTCTCGAGATGCTTTTGAAAGCTTTCTTCATTTCAGTCCGGAACCTAAGACGTTTTCGTTAAAGGTCAAATAACATAGAATTAATGGAAGCTTACCCAATGGTCGTCCCATGTATCCATGATTACTGCCGTGCCTAAACTTCTAGCCGGGTTCATACTGGCGCCTGTAAACTCAACCTGTGGCAAATAAAAGTAAAATGCAGGTTTTCTTTTTTTCAGGCGAAGTTTAGAACTCCTACGAAGGTAAATTACGAGAAAACAATAAATGTATAAATGCAAGAGGTAGACCGTACGGAAAGTGGCCCTGTCTTGCCTTCCTTTTTTCAGTGCCTCTCTTTACAAACCGTCCAGGCGACTGGCTGCGTTCTCGTCGGCAGTTGCACAAAAACAAAATGTTTAGCGTTCAGTAAGTAATAAATCTCATTACAACGTTCAAGTATTTATTTTGTATAAGGTCTCCGGCCCATAATGTAATGCAAAAAGAATGATAAAAGATGGTGATTAGATAGGTGACTATTGTGCATAATATATATTAAACAAGTAATGAGCACAATTCTAAGTTTAGTATCGATTATCTCCAGATTGAGCTTTGGAAAGATGAAATTCCAACTTACCACCTCTAGTGCAAATTTGACCCGCAACACACGAAAAGAAGCATTCCGACATTTCCCTCATCAACCTGCGCAGTCCTCGCAGACTAATCCGAAATGTCAATTTTGGCTCAATGTAATTTTTTGTTTTGCCCAATTCTACTGTGGGACAAAGTGTAATGTAGTCGTAAAGTGGCGTCTCGGATTAGGCTGCGCTGAATGATCATGTTGATCCGAAAACGCAAATGTTCGAATATCTCTTTACACGTGTTGCAGGTAACTGATTGCAAGGACTGTTCGTTATCGACTAAGCTACCTGATCAGGTCAAATGTCAAGAAAACCGTATTACTCGTATTTTGAACGAATAATTGTGAAAGGGAACGAGGATTAGCCCATAGATCGCAAAGTCGGTGAAATGAAATTTTTTTAAGTAAGCGGGACAGGTCATTCTTCCAACCATGCAAAGGCTAATTCCCAGCGATTGATAAAAGTGTTGAATGATGCCGGTCAACAAACAGACTGAACAATCTCTGCGATAAACAGGACTATGAAGACATCCGACACAGCTCTTATATTCCAGGCCAGCTCATATGACTTCAAAAGCACTCCAATACTTTGCTTAGCATAACTTCGGTTTACTTAAAAAACCTCGTAACTACAGCTTGTTTCAAGCTGTAGTTACGAGACTTTTTAAGTAAACGAAGATAGCATATTTGTATTAATTAAAGGGCATTAATTACGCTAGCGTTAACGATACCGATAATGCGAACTGAATTATTGGTCTTGGACATTCTATTTGTCGATCTTGATATAGATCCAGTACTATCGTTTCTCTTGTTTCCAAATTCGGTCAGGTTCAAGACGCGACAGACGACCCTTAAGTACTGTTATATCTATCTGTATATATCATCAGTCTGTATAAACATACACAAAAGGTTATCTAGAGCAAACATATGTGCCACCGGTAGATAATATGAGTTGAAAGATTTTGCTCCCGTTATGAAACCAACCAAACCATTGTTAAACCCTCTACCCTGCTTGTAAACCTGCATGTTTTAAACTTCCCCCATATTATTATCAGAATCCAATTCTGCCAGGGTCGTTCGAACAAGGGATAATTCATTACGAGTAAACGGTAGCTTGTCACTGCTAGATAGCTATACTAAGGCAAAAACACTTTATTTGGCCTCAGATGTTGATCAAAAATGGGCTGAAAGAACCTGCAGCTTTACTTTGATCTACATTCTTCACAAAGCACATGTGGTATGTATATGACCGTTAACTTACAACGATATTTATAATTATGTGAAGGCAGAGGGTATAGCTCCCGAGTCACGAAGGCATTTCCGCAATTCTTGCTCAAAGCCATCTTATAATAAATAGCCATTTGGTTCAGGGACTTTGCAAAGTTATTCCTACGTTAAAAGCAATCTTTGCCTTTACATAGATTAGTGTCGCGCTTCTCTTGAGACTAAGGATCGACCATTCTAAATTGTTATGATACGCACTCTACGTAATAATTATCAAGTTCAGAAAGTTACTTAATTACCTATTGGCTATTTGATTCGGCCAGTAAGATACTGCTTTACATTGAAATTTAGGAAAATCTTCAGAATAAGACTAAGAATGTTTTTTTTTTTTTTTGAATGGCCGCTGAATACCGCCCAGATGTTAAAACCAGTGGTGGGTCTGTATTCACCAACCATTCTTAAGAACATTCTTTTGTCTTATTCTTCAAGATTTCTGTTACTTTCACATTGACAAAATTTTGAAGAATAAGACAAGAAATGTTCTTAAGAATGGTTAGTAAATACAGACCCAGTAGTGACGGCCGTTCCAGGCGTCCAGTGTTAACTTTTTAGTGCCAAATACGTAACATAGGCCTCTTTGACGGCTGCAACGCAATATACTGGAACTAAAAAAATATATTCTATTCTACGGGCTTGGCATAACAAGTGTGTGATAAAGTTCCAAGATCAGACTAACTGATCTTGAATCATGGTCTGCAAAACCTTTGCGCCCCCTATGTTCTCCCATCTTCCTGAACGAGTTAAATAGATACTATTACGACTTATATTTTACTGTCAAAAAGATAAAGGTTATGCACTGGTTCAAAACAGTCGTAATGCACTATCTTGAAATGCCACTAAAAAGGCTCACAGCACATAATAGTGCCCAGATCTATATTTTGGCTGTACCCACCTCAAAATTCGAGACAGTGTCACTAACATATTTAATAAGCGGTCATAGTATCTTTTTAGCCCTACTTAGACGCTGCCAACAACAGTGCATTGTTGTTTGTAATGCTGTTTTCATTTATTCATAGAATCAGTTTTTTGTCCGAATGTATTTCTGGTTGCCCTTTCGGCCAAAAGAGAAACAGTTGGCATAGTTCACATATCTTTGCCATTATGGAAGATAAGTTCATCTGCAGCGTCATACAGGTAACGATAACGTAACAGTTTACTATATGCATGCAAATGTCTAGTTAGTTGTTTATAAATCCAAATAAATTAAACACAGAAGCAAGGTTTTTCCCTTGCCTTTCTGATTTGAGGGTCATTTGAACCCCTTCAAATGAAGTAGAGAAGGCACAAATAGAAATTTTGGAGGTCATTAAGAAAATTTGACGGTCTAATTTCAAAGAAACAGGGGTTCAGGGAAAACCATGACTGAAGTACTACAGATTGTCTTGAAGTAGTTGTTTTGGGGTCATTGAAACAACTCACTACTTGCATAATATAGTGTTGACAAAAATCGTGATTACAATTATAATATCTTCGCAAGCCAAGGTTACGATCACTACGTGGATCTTACCTTGGCTGATTGAGCCCGATTTCGCGATTCCTGCGATGCGCCCTCTGTTGGATGCTGGTTATTAACCCCTTTTACATCATATTTCTAAAAGCAAATAAAATATCGTTTTACAAACAGCTTACGATTACACATGAAGCGATAAGCAGACATCCACGTGGATTTGCATGTTTACCTTCTGTACGAAAGGTAGCGACCTTGTTCTATTTTTATCAAAGATGAAATACTACGAGCGATTTCATTCGTTGCAGCTAGAGCTGGCTGCATCCAATGAAAAAGCGTATCGGGGGAATGTAAAAATCAAGCTCGATCCACCAACGGTAGAGTAGCGTAGTGAATCGTCAGCCTTGGCTTGCGAAGATGCAATTATAATTGAGCTGCTAACTTACCGCCCATAAATGTCCAAGAGTCACAGAGAGCCCTATCGTCAGTGGAAAGCTGCCCCCAAGGTCCTTTCGATTTTTGTCGCAAGCGGCAAATACGGTAAATATAAGAACAGCAGTGATGAAAATTTCTATACCAACTCCCATACCAGGCGTTATCCCCGTATTTAAAGTTGTACAACCAAGTCCACCTCTTTGAACCGCTGGTGTGAAAACATACAGGAGACCTGCCCCAGATATGGCCCCTAGACATTGTACAATGATAAACAAGAAAGCTCGGATAAGGCTTATTTTTCGGGTAACAAGCATGGCAATGGTAACAGCAGGATTAATATGGCCGCCGCTGATATGGCCAATGATCCAGACTGATGTGGCGACGCAGAGACCAAATGACAAGGCAATCTGAACGACATCAAGTTTATCATCCTCCCAGCCCTGCACTGTTGAGCCTACTGCCAAGAGGACTAGAATAAAAGTTCCGATATATTCTGCTATCACAGCCCGCCAAAATGTGAGCGACCGGAAGTCGTCTAGACTTGTTAGCATCCTGTACTTGTGTAAGCTCGGGGTTTTGAGTCGACTGTGTTCTAGAACACTCGATGTTTCCGCTTCCGCTTCCAAGAGCTCGTCTAATTTCGAATTCCTTGCAGTCATTAGCTACTTGATCTATGTTACCTTTCGGTTGACTTTAAATCTATCATTTATAGGCTAAAATGAGCGTTCAGTTTACTTAGACTTCCGGCTTACATCCAACGATCAACCAGAATCGACATAGGCAACTGAAATGTACAAACATGAGTATGAATCTTTCCTGTATGAACGAGCAAGAATTAAAATTTGTTTCATTTGAACATTTGCCATTGTGGTATGGTCACTTAAATTGCCTTTTTCTCAGCATAGACCAAGTAATTTAGCATATGTGGAACGAAACAATGTTTTAAAGAAATCTTGGTACGATATAGACATTCGATATAAGATTCAAAGTGTCAAATTCCATTGAAGAACGCCAATTTACATAATTATGGTGTACACTGTTAAATAGGTCTCAGAAATGCACTTCATTGATTGAATGATTGATTGAATGGTGTTTAACGCTGCTTTCAACATTATAGCAGTCATAAAACGGCGAAAGCTCACTCATGTACAATTCCTGGGGTTCACCAGAAGTAGGCTAAAGCTATCAAGTGTCTTGCCTAATGATGCTCCCTTGAAATCCCAGAGCTTCCAGAAAGGCTCGAATCGCTAGCTTACAAGCCCTACACTGTAGCACTAAGCAGCAAAAGACTCCTCATTCAAGAAAACTTATATACGTATATTTCAGCGTGGCAGGTTGACACATATTTTTGATACCCTTTACCAAACAAGCCCTGATTTTTACGACCCCGAGATAGAAGGCTTTTGAAAACATTGTGGGAAAAGGAGAAAATGCTGGTAACCAGCATTTTCTCCTTTTCCCGCAATGTTTTATACTCTGCTGGAAACAAACTTATTTTTTTAATTAACGTTTATTTTGTCGTCTGCAGGTGCTTTCAATTTGGAGCAGCCTAAAATTTTGTCGTTGGGGAAAGAGACAATCCATCATCAGACGGCGGAAGTATCTAGGCTGGAAACATTAGCAGACGACAAATGAGCATACATGATGGTACTTGCCGTTTGATACTTAAAAAACATTGTGAGAAAAAGAGAAAGTACTCGTTACAATCTAATTTTTTTTTAAACATTTTCAGAAGCCATCATTTTTTGGGTAGTTAAAACACAGGACTATCTGTTACAAGCTTCAACCAAGCATATTGCCTTTATTGTAAATTTAAACATATTTTATGCCACAGAAATACAAAAGCAATACGGTACAATCAATTAGCTTCAACAAT
The DNA here is from genome assembly GCA_943736015.1 of Tridacna crocea. Classification (NCBI taxonomy): domain Eukaryota; kingdom Metazoa; phylum Mollusca; class Bivalvia; order Cardiida; family Cardiidae; genus Tridacna; species Tridacna crocea. Next base: position 52,820,290 of record OX031065.1, read on the forward strand.
TAATTTCATTCTTTCAACAAAAAGAAAATACTAGAAAAGGAAAAGAAACAATTATATATAAATATATCTATAAAAAGCCACGGAAGTGTAAATGTTTTAATGACGTAGATCTTGACAATCACACACTGCAATCTAATAATGCATGTTTAGTGGTGGGTGACAATTTTTGAATAATTACTCCAAAAATAAACTTTCGGCAGAAAAGCTTGAAAACGTCCATATAAAACAGGGATATTAACGCAAGTATTCATGAGTTTTATGAATGACAATTTTTAAAACATTGTGGGAATTCGGGTAAAATGCTATTAACTCTATCAAAGACGGAAGTCATCATTGAGCTACTATTTAACCCTTTCCCAAACGACAATTTTTTGGACTAGACCAAATTAAAAGCATTTGCAGACGACAATTCAAGGCTTGCTGAAAAGATGATTTCTGTCTATGATGGGTAGAAAACACTGTGGGAAAATTAGAAAATTCTGGTTACCAGCATTATCTCCTTTTCCCACAATGTTTTCAAAAGGCTATTATTCCAGACCCGTAAAAAGTAGGGATTGTTTAGGAAAGGGTTACACCCCAGTAAGAGTCGAAATATCACAGCATAATACTTTTAACTTTATATCATATCAATTTAAAGCATGGAAATGTTGTTGAGGTGACAGTCTGTTATTGTGAGGTCGGGCTATATGTTAAGTCGCTGGCAGAAAAAAGAATTTTAAAAGGAAGCGAAAAGTACATGCTATGATATAAAAATCAAATGCAGATAAACATCCGCGTTGTTTACTTTTGGCCTTCAATGTTACTTTAATTTGTTGCATTCAATTCGGTCAAGTTTGAATGACATACGGTTAAGCGTCAGAAGCACCTGTTGCCAGATGGACATTGAGTATGAACTCCTAACCGACAAAATTTTAGACTTGTCCTAATTGAAAACATATGCAGATGATAAAATAAACAAACTCAAAAATTAAAACTTGACATTGGAAGAGTAGAAAACATTGCGGGAAAAGGAGAAAATGCTGGTTACCAGCATTTTCTCCTTTTCCCACAATGTTTTCAGAGGGCTTCTTCGTCAAGGTCGTTTAAACAAGGGATTGGTTGGTAAAGGATAATGAAGCTCCAACCATTTCATGTACAACACAATACTGTTGTCATCCATGATATGGAAACATATGAGAACTTGGTTGTAAATTCATTTACGGAATTCTCCAAGGTGTCCAGCAATTAACTACCAACATTACTTCTATTTTAGCTGTAATTTATTGACAGATAGGGACACTGAAAACGTCAAAAAATGATTATGTCCAAAATTACGGCCACAAAGACCAGGTACGTGGTTCGACGTACACGAAAATGCTTTCGGTGTTAATGCCTGGGCCAACAGTATTGGTGACATCAGTATCTGATGTACCCATCCCGTAGCTCGGATATTACTGTAACCCCCCCTCCCCTTTATGCGGGAGATCGAGCACTAAAATTGCATCGTTGGGATCCTCTGCCATTTGCCATTGCGTATACCTGGGCCAGTTCCTGTAGAGTTGAATGGATGGATCCCGTACTTGATCATGACGCCCAAGAAGGTCCTATCAATGCTCAGTCAGGTTGGGATCAGGGTCCGTATGTACACCAAACATTCTTAAGAAAGTTCTTTGTCTTATTCTCCAGAATTTTCTAAAATTTGAAAGTGACAGAGCTTCTGATTGGCTAAACCATTTAAAAGTGACACAACTTCTGATTGGCTAAACCATTTGGTTTAGCCATTTAGAAGTTATGTTACTTTTAAATTTAGAAAATCTCAGATATAAAGACTAAGAAAGTTGTTAGGAATGATTGTTGAATGCAGACTCAAATGCTTCTTGCAGGCCAAGGTAGTGTTTCAATTATTTTGGGCGGTGCTTAATTCATGCCCACGTGTCTACAACAGACAGTCAATTAAAAACAATTACATCCTTTGGTATTACGAGTAGAAGCAAGAAGCTTATGAGACTAGCATTATCTCCCGCTAGATGGCATTCTACAAAAACACATCGATCTAATTTGAGCATTCTGGGTACGGAATCGGACTACTTTTCTAAGCGACCACCGTTACTTTGAATTTTAAACTAAAATAAACGCTTGCTCAACGATTCATTAACTTATGATCAGCAGTTAAGGGAAATTTGGACCTCAAACAGGCCTGGTTTCTCCTCAAACGTATTGATAAAAGCCATTTTCTCCATTGCTACTTTATAACGCGTATTACAACAATCCCCCCAAAACTGGGGGCAGTGATTCGTCATAGCAGACAGGTCGAATCTTCGAAGAATATGACAGGTAACGATGAGACTAGCTACTCGTTAGAAGTTCATTTCAGGCGTTTTAACCCCAGATTAGATAGCGTTGCTATTAATGGCGATTTTTTTCTCTTGTACCATTACTAGCAAATAATTTAGAATTCTAAAAACCATAAGATGCTTTCTCACATACACAAGCTCGAAAGAATGTTTTGTGGCAGCGGGAGGACGAGTAATGTTGCAATGAGCATACTCAACTCTCTATTTTTCTCTTTTGGCAAAGCCAGAGTTCGAATTCGTGATTTCTGATTGGGTTGTCCATTCGGTTGAGCAAATCAAATTACGTCTTTAATTTGCAGTAAGGCAAATAACCCAATTCAAAGAGGTTGGTGAATACGATCCTTAGTCCATATTCTAGTTCATTTGCACCAAAACAACAACAAGGTAGAGGTTTTCATGAAGTGCATAATTGTGCATCCTTCACATTTATGATTTATCAACCTTTATCCTGATAGTAAGTGAAGTACTAAAATAACCTTTAGAGTGATTGTAAAAAAAAACAAATTTCGCTGTTTCAAAGGTATTTTTTATTTCGGGGAAACATGTCCTTATCGGAGAGTGTAGATCAAAGATCAGACTGCACGTTCTGTGCAGTCTGATCTTGATCTACACTGTCCACAAAAGGTTCTTGTGTCGCGCTTGGCAGCCCAAGGGCTATATTGAACAAAAACCTAGCGTGAACAATTTAAAATCAAGCAGCAAGGCGCATAACTAAATTATTAGCAAAATAATAACTAAATTATATAAACTTTATGAACTCCGAAGTCAAATCTGGATGATTTGAACTTGGTGTTATTTAGATAGTTAGACTTCTTCTTTGAAATGTTTTGAAGGCACAAGCTTTCTTAAATATGTAGCAGCAGTTCGGACTGCTCTGGGAAAGAGACCAAAAAGTTGCATCTGTCATAGTATAAGTTTTTTTGCAGAATATTTCACAGAACGGCTAAGGGAGTGTTCCTTGCAGTCTGATCTTGTATTGCATTGTCCATAAAACTGTCGTCTAATCCTCATCTACATTGTCAACAGACATAACGTACGCTGAGTGCTAAGAGGGTTTACACCGTTCATTGAGCTTTTATATCGTTTGATCTTCGTGGGAAAATTATCAAGGGAGAAATGTTTTGAAATAGTTCATTGATATAGAGTGGTTTTAACTTTAAACCTTTACCAAACAATCCCTGTTTTTTTCGACCCTGCGATAGAAACCTTTTGAAAACATTGTGGGAAAAGAAGAAAATGCTGGTTACCAGCATTTTCTTCTTTTCCCACAATGTTTTCTTCCCTTCCTAAGACAAATTTCAATTTTTTAGTCACTTCTATTTTGTCGTCTGCAAATGCTTTCGATTTGGACAAGCCTAAAATATTGTCGTTCGGTAATGAGTTAAGCATCCACTTTAAACCGGTTGGATAAATGACTGGGGCTGAAATGTTTACTCGTAGCGTGAATCAGCAAAGCAAAAGTTTATTTTAGTAGTTTCTTTTTTATCGTTCGATTAAAAAGAAAAAAACAGAAGGCATCACCGTAGCTGCTGTTCAAATTTTAGATTGCAAAACTAGCTATATCATTGGTTATGACAGAGCGTCTTAGTAGCCGCCTGGATGGCTATATAGTCTTGGATCTAACAGTATACGGCTTGCAATATATACGCGAAAAGAAGCATTCGGACATTTGCGTAAAGTATCGTCTCGGATCAGCCTGCGCAGTCCGCACACGCTGATCCGAAACTACACTTTCCGTTTTTATGAGATTTTCTGTATTGCGCAAGTCTACTAAAGTACAAATTCTAATGTACTCGTAAAGTGTCGTCTCGGATCAGCCTGCGCGGACTGCGCAGGCTGATCCGAGACGACACTTTACGCAAATGTCTTTTTGCGATTTACAAGCCAATTATATAGAGGATATTTGTCTTTTTCGGTGAAAGATCGAAATTTATTTCATCGAGTGGACACCATCGGTAATATTTTCACGAGTGGCGCAGCGACGAGTGAAAATATTACCGATGGTGTTCACGAGATGAAACAAATTTCGATCTTTCACCGAAAAAAACAAATATTCTATTTATCATGCTTTTAACCATTTCTGGGAGGAGCTTTATCAAAATCCAGTACAGTTCTTTTCCGTTGTTCCCCGTGGCGCACCCCTCCCGCAAAGCAACGCATTACAATATTACGTCAAGCGCGAGAAATGTAAGGTACATGGCGTCATATTTCCCATCTGGTTGTTAGGCACGGGCAATTTACCTAGGCAACAAGAACGTGAAAATCGGTATTTTCACTGTTTGTACCAGTGTAAGATCGAAAAATATTTTCACTGCTATTTCTCGATATCCTACTGGAAAGCATGAAATAAAGTACTATACCAAACGAAAAAGGAAAATTCGAGAATTCCAGATTGAAAAGAAAATTGCAGACAATGAATTAGACGTGGCTCGAGGAGCTGGATTTGTCCTTTGATATGGTAGAAAACACTGTGGGCAAAGGAGTGAATGCTGATTTACCAACAATTTCTTACGATCCCATACAATACACCTATAAACAAAGAAGTTATGGCAAAATTCTACGTAACTCTGGGACACCTCTCGCACAAGTGAAATCGGCGTAAGCACCATTCAAACAGATAAGGGAAAAAAAAAAAGCCCTTGTCGGTCTGACATCATCTTCGCAAGCCAAGACTGACGATTTACGTAAATCTACACTTGGCTGATTGAGCCCGATTTCGAGATTCCTGCGATGCGCACTCTACTGGATGCTGGTTATTACGGCCCTTTCCATCATATTTCTAAAAGCCAATGAAACATCGTTTTACAAACCGCTTACGAATACACATGAAGCGATAAGCAGACATCCACGTGGGTTTCCATGTTTACTTTCTATTCGAAAGGTAGAGACCTTGTTCTATGTTTATCAAAGATGAAATGCTACGAGTGATTTCATTCGTTGCAGCTAGAGCTGGCTTCATCCAATGAAAAAGCGTATCGGGTGAATGTAAAAATCAAGCTCGATCCGCCAAGGTAAGATCCACGTAGTGATCTTAAACTTGGCTCGCGAAGATGGTCTGACATGGGCAAGGTCAAGAGACAGTAATTGATTTGTTTTGAATGCGATTTGATGTGCTGCAATGTGTGTCAGCTTGTTGGATATTTATCTCCTTATTATCTTGTCATGTCAGGTTTATATCATGTCGGGACATGTGATCTCACACGATTCCTGTCTGAGGGTGGTCACACAACCATTCAATATAGTTATCCTTATATGCCGGGCCTATATGGCTTGCAACAAGCTTAAAGGGGCATTCGGACATCTGCGTAAAGTGTCGTCTCGGATCAGCCTGCGCAGTCCGCGCAGGCTAATCCGAGACGGCACTTTCCGTTTTCATTAGATTTTGTCTTTGAGTAGACTTTAAAAAGAAAGAGAAAATCATATAAACGGAAAGTGCCGTCTCAGATTAGCCTGCACGGACTGGGCAGGCTGATCTGAGACGACACTTTATACGCACATGTCCGAACGCCCCTTTTCGCGTGTTGCAAGCCATATTGCTGATTACGTCACAATTTTTTCTATCTACACTGTAGATCCAAGGTCAGAGTGCACAAAATGTGCAGTCTGATCTTGGAACTGAAATGTCCCAATTTTATTCACATATTTTGGAGAAAAAGGTCCTCAAAAAGAAGCTTTATGCACTGCAGTAGGTCTTTTTGCCTGACCAAAAAATGACTTGTTTGATTTATAAAGCCGTCAAAATGTTACAAATGATATATACGCCGAGAGCTTTAGGGCTTGGGCGATAAATTTGTATGATTTATAAACTATGCATATTGCAGCGAGGAAAAAAAAAACCAATGATGAGCGATCGAAAAGTGAAGTTCATGTATTACATTTGGCTTGAAGCACGCAAAAAGGGACGGACATTTGCGTGAAGTGTCGTCTCGGATCAGCCTGCGCAGTCCGCGCAGGCTAATCCGAGACGACACTTTACGAATATACTAGATTTTGTGTTACAGTAAACTTGCACAAAACAGAAAATTACATAAAAAAAAAACGGATAGTGCCGTTTTGGATTAGCCTGCGCGAACTGCATGCGCAGGCTGACCCGAAACAACGCTTTACGCAAATGTTCGATTGTCCCTTCTCGTCACAAGCAATTTCTCCAATTGCTGCAAATTTTCTGTATAGAAATTGGTCTACTGCAATATGATAACGTCGTCTGCAATAGGTAACGCTGTGATGTACGTCTATTGCCCTTTTGATAGCTTGTCAAATACATACAACAACAGTCTGCAGAATTTAACCCAGTTCTTTCTTTGATAACAAACTTTACATAACATTTATTACAATAAAAATGAAAGGTTTGTTTCCAGTTTTTGGGTCGACCCAGTCTGTAATTTTACCTTAAATTGATAGTCTTTGCAGTTGAAAAGTTTCGGATTACGTTGACGGACATACTTGTGTGACATCAAAGAGGATACAGTGATCATATTTCCAAAGTTGCATCTCGTAATACAAAATGCGAATACCTAATGACGTCACGTAATACAAAATGCGAATACGTAATGACGTAACGTAATACAAGATGCGAATATTTAATGACGTAACGTAATACAAAATGCAAATAATTAAAAACGTAAACACACGTAATACGACCACACTTGCTCTAAAAAAGTAGTATTTTTGTGTTAGAACTAGGACCGTAATGACCGGGTATTCTTAATAAACGATGTAAATTTTGTTCTCCAGAATTTTCTAAATTTGAAAGTGACACACCTTCTGATTGGCTAAGCCATTCAGTTAAGCCAATCAGAAGTTGTGTTACATTCGAATTCAGAAAATCGTGGAAAGTTTTTTGTGTGTGTTAGAACGGGGACTGTAACAAGAGAGCATTCTTAAATCAAAGTACTGATAGTACTGAAGGCCAGGAAATTGAGGATATGAAACAACACAAGAGGTAAATTTTAATTAATACAAATAGGTAGACAAGCGGATTCCACTAAGCCCCTGGAATTCTTGCTTTTAACTGGTAATTTTGAACTGATACTAGAAAGCACCAGCCAGAAACTAATTAAGCCAGAGCTAGGCATGTGCTCACAATTATGGGGTGCTTGATAATGGCTTAGAATACTTAGTAATTTGTCGTGCTTGTAAACAATCCCAAGTCAAAATTGAACTATTCAATCGGTGCAATACCAACTTTGGTTATCTAAATTTTCTGAGACATGACTTGTGATGTCTTGTAGTCCTGAATGACGTTATTTTTTGCATTTATGACGCAAAAACATAATTATTTTTATTGATTTCAATGAAAATACATGTAAGATAGATATCAATGTAAAATGTAATGAATAATAAAGATTGGAGTGATATGGCAGTTGGTCATGTTGTCTCTACCTTCCACAAGTCGACGAAATTTTGAACTGGTCATATTTGAAGGAAGTTGTAGATGAAAATCCAAAGTAGTTCTTCGTGTATATTGAAAAGTAAAATTTGGGGGAAATTGGGAGGAATTGCTTGTTACAAGCAAATTCTCTTTCAGCCAAAATATTTTCTCGATAAAATACTGTGAAAAGGTTGGATTGTTTTGGGAAAACGATTAGGCTCGGTTTACCTATTTTACTTGCCTATTTTACGGACAAGTCACAGTGACTTGAGCTTCGATACTTATATCTACATAATATAAAAAGACGTTAATTCTAATTCATAATCGTTGTCTAAGGACAACTTGTGTCAAGCCCGCGAACACTTCACTCTCAAGCTTGACCTAGACCCTGGACCTGAATAAATGTTTCAAAGGGAACTTCTACTCATGATGGAGAACACTGCATTATGCTAATTTATATCGGAATTTATCCAAAAATGTAGTAGTTATGGTTCGGACGAAAAATTGGCCTTTATTGTGGCCTTGATCTTGAACCTACTTGAACAGATGTTTCAAATGGCACATCTATTCGTGATGGAGGTCAACTGTGCCAAATTATTTTGAAATCCATCCACAATTGTAGAAGTTATGGACCGGAAATATTCGGATGCACACAAGCCCTAGTGAACACTAGAAATATGTGTGTCAGAGACACTGATGCCCCTGCTAAATGGTATTGGTCACATGTATGTCATTTGACACTAGTAGAGAGAGAGATAGAAAAAGAATTGATTAAATGACAAGCGAACGACTACAGAAAAAAATTATAAGCATTTATTTGGTTTCAAATCAAAGTCAATCAAAGACATTTTTAAGAATCACACAGGTGTAATCTATTTGTGACAGGTGTAAAAGGTGTGAAATACATCCTATCAGTGTGGAATAGGCAGTATAAACAATGACAAAACTACCAAATAACTCTTGGATAAAGGTAACTAATACACATAATGTACAAACTAAAGACAACGAACTTTCAAAAATATTTTTATAGACAACTGGATGAAATTTGATGTTAGGGTCGATTTTTCTAAAATTTTATTTGGGGACGATTTCACCAAAGAAATCGTCTCCAGGGGACGATTTCTCCGAAGTGACAAACATAACACGGGCCAAGCAGTTTGGGGACGATTTCTCCAGGGGCCGATTTCTCTAGCATTCCGCTGAAGTACCCTAGATTGAGTTGATATACATAAGAAAAAGTGATAAACATAACATGGGCCAATATTCTATATGTAGTTTGCTTTATTTATAATCGCGTTTTAGCAGAGACGCGTTTTGTGACACATACATGTATGTTCAAATGTCAACACAACGTTATAGACAAACTCAGAGTTGTCGTTCGTTACTCTCACCATACATGAATGTGAATGATCCGGAGTGCAAGAGAGAGCGTTATAGATATTAAACGTATATAGCGCGTAGGAATACACAACTGCCAGATAAAGCTAAGTTTATTAGGGTACGCCTTTATTATGGCAGTGTTAATGACAAAAACGGGATAAAAAACACACACTCGTCAGTTATTAAAGGGTCGTAATACCCTTGCAATTCCATGGCATTTTGTAGATGAAAGCTTTGAGGAAAGAAAAGCATTCACACCGTGTGATAAGCAATCTCTGTATATACTTGGGAAACTAGTTGTTTTGGCGGACTCAGCGATATAGAGTGGACACACCGTCCAACATTTTTGTCTGAATAGGCTGAGAGGGATTCTCTGGCCTAAAAACGATCTCAGTTTTGTTCTCCAGAATTTTCTAAATTTGAAAGTGACACACCTTCTGATTGGCTAAACCGAATGGTTAAGCCAATTAGGAGTTGTTTTACATTCAAATTCAGAAAATCTTGGAGAGCTAGACAACGTTAAAAATGTTAAGCAACTACGGGCTGTGATATGATACCCGACACGTGCATTTCGGTGCATTCTAATATGTTCATTTCTTTTTTCAACTATATATTGTCAAACTCGAATACACGAGAAGTTATAAAACATTTTCGAATGCTTTTCAAATTTCAATACACTTTGTAAAATCTGAACAAAGCTTGTGCAGTTTATCAAACTAAAAATAACTTGTCTGTTTTTCTAGTGTAAAGCCGTTTTGAGCATTTCAGGTATATAGGGGCGGCCAATACACCTAACAATGGTTTCCTTGATTTTTCTTTACCGGTGGTCTGCATAATATTCTTTCGGAGCCCTGCGCTGCTTTCCCACAAAACGCTCGTCATTGTACCGAGCCCCGATAGCTCGGTCGGTAGCGTGCAGGACTTGAGAACAAGGGGTCGTGAGTTCGTTCCCTGGCTGGGCCAATTTCTTTCCGAGGATTGATGATAGTCATTGCGACAGGATTCATTCCTCTCCCACTGCTGAACATTGTCTCGACGATGATTATGTGGGAAAGCAGCCAGTGACTTGGAACTGAAATAATGTTAAAAACGGCGGTAAACAGCATACAATCAATCAATCAGTCAATCAATCAATCAATCAATCAATCAATCAATCGTTCGATCGATCGATCGTTCAATTAATCAATCAATTACTTGCAAAAAATTACATTACGTGGTAAGGGGATATTGTGCCAATTTGGTATGGTCGAATCTGTTATGCAGATTAATTCGATTCAGCAAAAAAAAAAAACGATCAGTCAAACAACGACTGTGTGTAATGATTTAACCCTTTACCAAACGACAAAATTCTAGACTGGTCCAAATTGAAAGTATTTGCAGACGACAAAATTAATGTGAATCAAGAATTGAAATTTGTTCGTGGATGGAAGAAAACATTGCGGGAAAAGGAGAAAATGCTGGTTACCAGCATTTTCTCCTTTTCCCACAATGTTTTCAAAAGGCTTCTATCTCAGGGTCGTAAAAACCAGGTATTGTTTGGAAAAAGGTTAAGCGAGTTACTGACATATGAATTGTCGTTCGCAATACGTTATCACATCAGGCCAGATCGTCGTTGAAAAAAATGCAGGTGAAATTGCAAGTAGTATATTTAAGCTTCCATTTAAATTAGCCCGTGAAGAGGGCTTCTCCTTTAATTTGCAGTTTCGAATTGTATAGATTAGAATTAGACTACAGTAAATTACACAGTCTGATCTGATGGAAATCTTACAGTAACAGTCACAACAAAACAGCACTCTGTCGTTTTTTTTGAAACAGAAAAAGCCCGATCTATTACTTGAATGAAAAAAAAAAACCAAAATACAAATCGGAATAAGCTCTATACTTGAGCTTTGATAAACTTTAATGTGACATGATTATAACATCGATTGCATGCCATAGCCACATATTTTCGACAAGATCTAATGTTTAACCCTTTACCAAACAATCCCTGGTTTTTACGATCCTGAGATAGAAACCTTTTGAAAACATAGTGGGAAGAGGAGAAAATGCTGGTAACCAGCATTTTCTCCTCTTCCCACAATGTTTTCTACCATACTCGATACAAATTTCAATTTTTGAGTTAAATTCATTTTGTCGTCTGCAAGGGCTTTCAATTTGGACCAGTCTAAAATTTTGTTGTTTGGTAATTGGTCAAATAAACGGCAAAATGTCAGAACATTGTTCATTGAAAGTATTTTCATACGACAGTTTAGCTCTGGATAAAATGGTCGAAGTGGTTTATGAAAGGGAAGAAAACTTTTGTGGACAAAAAGAAAATGCTGGTTACCAGAATATAATCCCCCCCCCCCGTTTCTTCAAAATTCTTCTTCATAAACCCTTTCCCAAACAAGCCCTGGTTTTTACGTCTCTGCAGTACAAGTCTTATGAAAACACTGTGAGAAAAGGAGAAATTGCTCGTAACGAGCAATTTCTCCTTTTACCACAGTGTTTTCTACCCTTTAGGAGAACTTTCTACCACTTTCATCAAATTCAAAATTATTGTCTGCAAAGTCTTTCAGTTTGGAAGACTCTAAAATTTGTCGTTTGGGAAAGGGTGAAAGGACAGGATTGTGAGACTGCAAGTACTTCCAGACGACAATTACAAGGTGACACAAAAGAATTGTCTCTGAAAGGTAGAAAAACTTGTAGGAAAAGAAGTAATTACTTGTTACCAGCATTTTCTTCTGTTTCCAATTTCTTTTTAAAGCTTTCTTTCTTTGGGTTCTTGAAACTCCTGATTATATGGTACAGAGCTAGGTGCTCAGAAGAACCTTATTTGTTTTATTGCACGATATAGACAAAGGTCTGACTGCATCTAACTTGCACTCTGAGCTTGGATAGATCTGTAACTCTAGCAAACTTTATATTTTTTCTCACTGTGTCGACTAAAATTAAACTGCCTAGAACGTGTATTCTTGGTCCGTATCCACCAACCACTTTCAAGAACGTTGTCTTATTCTCTAGAGTTTTCTAAATTTGAAAGTAACATATTTTTTCATTGGCTTAACTATTTCGCTTAACCCTTTCCCAAACGACAAATTTTAGACTCTTCCAAACTCAAAGAGTTTGCAGACGACAATTTTAGATTTTGAGAAAATGATAGATAGTTCTCAAAAACAGTAGAAAACACTGTGGGAAAAGGAGAAATTGCTCGTTACGAGCAATTTCTCCTTTTCCCACAGTGTTTTCAAAAGACTTTCACTGCAGACACGTAAAAACCAGGGCTTGTTTGGGAAAGGGTTAACCAATCAAAAGTTATGTCAAATTCAAATATAGAAAATCTGAAAGAACAAGATCGCTCTTAAGAATGGTTAATGAATACGAAACCCAGTTGATCTTGCTTAACCCTTTACAAAACAATCCCTGGTTTTTACGACCCTGAGATAGAAGCCTTCTGAAAACATTGTGGAAAAAGGAGAAAATGCTGGTAACCAGCATTTTCTCCTTTTCCAACAATGTTTTCTACCCTACTAGAAACAAATTTCAATTCTACCTTTATTTTGTCGTCTGCAAGTGCGTTCAATTTGGACCAGTCTAAAATTCTGTCGTTTGGCAAAGGGTTTATATTTCAATTGTTTTGAGTAAATCCTTGAATTTACATTGTTTTCTTGTTTTCCCTCATTGGGTTAAAAAACCAAAACATAGTTGATTTAACGTAAGTTTAAATAAATGCAATTATACGATAGAAAAGCAGACAAAATAAGATAAAAGTTTACCTACCTATTTAAACACGAGCAAACGAACATCCAGACGCGAAGACGTTAGATGAAATGACACTATCACTAAACAGTGTAGTTTACTCACTCGAATTATCAAAATCATTGAGCTATGACCTTCATATCGGCTTATTCAGAATGAACTGATCCAAATACAGACTTAACTCTTTCAAACCACAAAATTCTGTACTTGAACCAATTTCAAAGCATTTGCAGAAGACAAATAAAAAAGTGTCTCAAAGATTGAAAATTGTCCCGGGAAAAGACAGAAAAGATTGTGAGAAAAGCAGAAAATGCTGGTTACCAGTAGTTTCTCCTTTTCCGGAATGGTATGATAAGGGTTAAGGTTTAGTGGAACAAAACACGAGAATTCATTTTCTTTTCTACTTTAGAAAGTAAATGTCATGGCGGCTATCCATGCGTCCCTATTCTTACGAGTTCTCGAGAATTTTCGAAGTTTAAAAGTAAAGCGACCTCTGATTGGCAAAACCATATGAGCTATCATCATCATCATCGTCGTCGTCATCACGACGACGATGATAATGGCGACGATGATAACTGTGATCATCGTCGCCATTATCATCGTCGTCGTCATCACCATTATCATCAGCGTCACACCATGATCGTCGTCGTCATCATTATCGGCGTCGTCATCATCACCATCGGCGTCGTCCTTATCATTATCGGCGTCGTCCTTATCATTATCGGCGTCGTCGTTATCATTATCGGCGTCGTCGTCATCACCATCGTTGTCATCGACTTCATCGTCGTAAGTCATCATCATCATCATATAAAACAACTCCCAGTGAGATAGAGCCTTGGCGAGGTTCAACAAACCACAAACCATGAAACTACGCAGATGTACGACAGGATGTGAAATTCTTAACAATCGTAACTCGAGCTCAACTTGGAAAAAGAAAAGAAAAATCGAGTAATCTGTGTTTTTTAAATCAGTCGAACGACTGACCTTGTTTCAAACCATCGTGTTATACCCTTGCAGTTGACAGCCTTGGTAAGCAGTGTGGGCAAAGAACCGTCTGATTGTAGCAAACAACACTAGTTTCTTTTGCAAATATAACATGTGACCCAATCAGGCAAAAAGGGACCATCTAGGAATTCTGTACACCAATAAGATGAAAATAGATCAAGGACAGTGCAGGTCAATCTAAGCTGTTTAAAATTAGAAAATGATTGTATAGCAAGATACAATGACCAATTTTCATACAGGAAATGTCATTAAAGCGAAAAGTGTCAACCCTGGTCAGCCTGCGCAATTTGCGCAGTCTGACCAAGGTTGACTCTTTTCGCAGTTCTCAGAAGGTCATTTTTTGGCCTGATGGGTCACATATTTTTATAGAATTGAAAACTACGTCAGCCAGACCCTGGTTAAAGGGGGTTAAACGTATCTCCGAGATGAATAAATACCAAATAAGTCCGCATATAATGATAGATCCATGAAATGCATCGAGTCTAACTATCCGCTAAAATCCCGAGGCAGAATGGTCCGTTGACATGCTGAGAGCTTATACAAAGCAAAAAGTGTCGACTCATATAAGCCACCGTATACTGCGCAGGTTGGCATGGATGGATACTTTTTGGCAGATGCATTAAGCCCCCTTTTCATATAGCGTAACTTAAAATTATTTTCTTCTGCTTAAGCCTTTACCAGACGACAAAATTTTAGCCTTGACCAAATTGAAAGCATTCGCAGACGACAATTTCGGTGTGACTCAAATGGTATTATTTTTATTTGATATAGTAGAAAACATTGTGGGAAAAGAAGAAAATGCTGGTGTCCAGCATTTTCTTCTTTTCCCACAATGTTTTCAAAAGGCTTCTTTTCCAGGAGCGTCAAAAGTAGTCAATGTGTGGTAAAAGGTTAAACTTAAAAGGTATGTCTTAGTGAAATCTGTGATAATTTTTTATAAGTGAAAAGATGGCTCGTACAATAGTGGATTATATGCAATACATACATAAAGTTATATAGCTTATTAAGTCACTAATCTGCAATACAATCTTGTGTAATTTTCTTTTAAAAAACGTAATCAAGATCTCGTTGCTCGCATGAGCAAACAGATCTGCGCCAGTATTTTTCTTTTCTTTTTTTTTTTTATTTCTGTCCTTAAGAATACTTCGACTAATCCCATGTATTCGAATAACTACAGATTAAGCCCTCAAATTCGAGTTTTAACGACCTCCAGGAAGAAAGCTTATGAAAAAACCTTGCTGGAAAAAGAAAAAGAAAAAAAAAAAAAAAAAAAAAAATGCTGGTTACCAGCATCTTTTATTTTTTCCAAAATGTGTTCTGCATTTTTCGTAACAATAAAAGTAAAATGTAAACAAAGCAGGTGTTTAAATGCATTTTTTTCATATCATTCCATTCAAAAGTATGGAAATTATAGTAAAGATGACAACCTGTCATTGTAAGGTCAGTCCAAGTGTTAGTTGCTGACAGAGAAATAAATTTAAAAACTAGGTTAAAACCTGCCAGGTATCTGTGGATTTTGCTCACTTTTTGCCTGATTTTAAAATTATTCTTTTTTTCTACCAGCCAGTAACATTTGGCTCGACTACACAATGACATACAGTCATCTGTCATCTTCAGAGCATTTTCCATACCGTTAACTGGTATGATTTAAATCTAAATGTGCTATGGCACCTACTTTGATATTTTAGCCTTTACTGGGCCTTTAAGACAAGTCTATTTATTCATCAGCAAACATCAACAGACGACACCGACAATCTTTATGCTGTTTATACCATCTCAGAGTGTGAAATGCATTGCTGAAAACGGCCGACATACATTGCTGAAAAGGGCCGACGTACATTGCTGAAACGGGCCGACGTACATTGCTGAAAACGGCCGACGTACGTTGGTGAAAACGACCGACGTACATTGCTGTTAAAACGGCCGACGTACATGGCTGAAAACGGCCGACGTACATTGCTGAAAAAAGGCCGAAGTACATTGCTGAAACGGGCCGACGTACATTGCTGAAAACGGCCGACATACATTGCTGAAACGGGCCGACGTACATTGCTGAAAAGGGCCGGCGTACATTGCTGAAAAGGGCCGACGTACATTGCTGAAACGGGCCGGCGTACATTGCTGAAAACATCTTCGCGAGTCAAGTTTACGATCACTACGTGGATCTTACCTTGGCTGATTGAGCTTGATTTCGAGATTCATGCGATTCGCCATCTAATGGATGCTGCTTATAATCCCCTTTACATCATGTTTCTAAAAGCAAATGAAATATCGTTTTACAAACCGCTTACGAATACACATGAAGCGATAAGCAGACATCCACGTGGGTTTCCATGTTTTACCTTTTATTCGAAAGGTAGAGACCTTTTTCTATTTTTATCAAAGATGAAATGCTACGAGCTATTTCATTCGTCGCAGCTAGAGCTGGCTGCATCCAATGAAAAAGCGTATCGGGTGAACGTAAAAATAAAGCTCGATCCGCCAAGGGTAGAGTAACGTAGTGAATCGTCGGCCTTGGCTTGCGAAGATGCGTTGAAACGGGCCGACGTACATTGCTGAAACGGGCCGGCGTACATTGCTGAAAACGGCCGACGTACATTGTTGAAACGGGCCGGCGTATATTGCTGAAAACGGCCGACGTACATTGCTGAAAACGGCCAACGTACATTGCTGAAAACGGACGAAATATGTTGCTGAAAACGGCCAACATACATTGCTGAAAACGGCCAGCATACATTGCTGAAAACGGCCGCATACATTGCTGAAAACGGACGAAATATGTTGCTGAAAACGGCCAACATACATTGCTGAAAACGGCCAGCATACAAGACACGGATTTAGGCTCAACGTTTAAACCCTTTGGCGACCAGGCGCGACTCGCTGACCTTTTGCGGACAGTGTAGATCAATATCAGACTGCACAGAACGTGCAGTCTGATATTGATCTGCATTGTCCGATAAGAAGATATTTTTTTATTCAAAATATAAGTTTGAAGTAGAATTATTCGTGCTTTTATTTCGGGCTTGAAAGTTGAATTTTACTTATTTAGTAAGAGTTAAATAATTCATTGTTTTCATTTTCAAAATACGATTAATTCTTTTATTGGTCATCAACAGACACACGCTCCGTGAAAAATTAACATTAAAAAAAACTCATCAATAGTATTTCATAGGGTAAGCCGTTTACGCTAAAAAGAAAGCATACTTTGAAAGAGCTTTTTATGCTTTAGCTGATGACGTTCGATAAATGTTCATCTGCAAAACGAATGTTCCGGGCTGTGAAAAAGTTTACGATAAGAAAAGCCCTACAAATATGACGATGGTGATAATCTGACTCAGTAAAAATACCACGAACATTAATTTGTCAATGGCTTCACACACGACTTCCCAGTCAATGTCGTCGTCTTCAACGTGTTCTTCAATGTTATCATTCCTGTCCTTGTGTGCCGCAGTTTCATTGCTCTCATTTTCAACCGGACTTCCGGCTTTATGGCCTGCATCTATTTTAAGAATGGTAGGGTCCGCTTTATCAAAAGGTTGTCGCTTCACGAAATAACACTTCCTTTTAAAGAGAGAACCGAGTTTTAAAACGGAGCATGGTACCTTCGAATCTTTTCTGCAATGGTAGAGACGCAATGTACAGACTGTGCACAATAACGTTAAAGCACAAAACCCAAGCTCCAAGGTGACCCAGATTGCGATATACGACACTCCGTCTATGGCTTCCGGTAGAGATCCGTTAATTGCCGTAAGAAACACCGCCACTGTCAGAAATATGGACATAGGATACGCAAGTTTTTCTCCGCTCGAGATCGGCACAAGAAAAGTTAAGAGATTCAACATAGACAACAACATGAGCGCAAAGAGGTTATTTAAAATACAGGACACGCATCTTCTTTGAAAAGTTAGCTTGTAACCCGTTATAGAGTAATTCGTCGCAATGTCTCCATAGCTTCCGAAAAATCCAATCGCGACCGAGTTTTCAATAATTTCCCATTCAGCAACAATTTTATACCAAACAAGATTGATTTCACCTCTGGTAGACCTGAGAGTAACACTCGAGTCCTCGTTTAGAGACGAGGAAAACATCAACTCACAATGGTGTTTGTCAAAGGGAAACTTCTTAGTATGAATACGACACTTGACCAACGAATTCTTGTGCGTCCAGGCAACAACCGTTCCATCGCTAAACAGTTTTACTCTCGTTCCAGCGAACCCCATCCCGTTCACGTCCTTTAAATCGTTCATGTTAACAACATCGGGCACCCATAGTTTACTCGATGGAACAGCAATGGATTCGATACCATCATAGTCCGTCACATTCCAGCCAAGTAGTCCGTCTTTCCATATGAAATGGCAAGTCATTGACGCTTCCACTGTTTGTTGGATTTCGTCAAGTTTGACATGTGTTAAATATAAGTCCATGTAAATAATGAAATTTTGACCAACGTTGCTGGGACGTACGTCTGGATTGTAGCCATCAAACAAATAGCCGTGTAAGCGTGTCTCCGCGTGTAGCGAGGTGTTGACTGGCTCTCCTCTGTGGATTTGAGAGCACAGCATCGCTAGAAGCAATAGTTGTTGGCTGGAAGATCGTGTCATATTCGTACAGAGTGCTGCTGACCAATGATACAAATTTCTTTCAGCGAAATCACATAAAATGATTGACGCATACAAAATGCCGTTGATGTAGGTTAAGCTATTTTTGGAAACAATTTAACTGACGTCATCAAATAAGAGTAAAAGGTTTTTTTTCTAAACTTTTATATCCCTATGGACATTATCCATTGATGTTTTTATCGCATTTGAACCAACACAGAATTGACTCCACAATAACTCCGTCGAAGACTGAGAAATATTACAGATAAAAAGTTTTCTCTGTTGTTGGAAAGTTTGACATAAAGAACCGAACTCATAACTACTGTGCACGAATCATTGAAAAGTGACAATAGTAAAAATCATAAAATAAAATCCATTTTATCACAATGGAGTTGAATTCAGATGAGTCCATTACAAGGTTTACTTACTATCTCAATATCACGTGAGACAAATGGTACACTTAACCCTTAATTGTGCTGCTAAACAACTAAAATCAAATTTTCAATTCGATATTAAAAACCCAAATATTACTATTTTAAATTTATGTTTTTGGGAATAGTATCTCCATATCGGACTGTGTAGATCAAGATCAGACTGCACGTTCTGTGCAGTCTGATCTTGATCTACACTGTCCGCAAAAGGTCAGAAAGTCGCGCTCGACAGCCTTTGGGTTAACTAATGAAACAAGCTATTTCAGGCTGATAAATAAACTTTCCTGCCCATTTCCCCACTGACTCAAATCTTCTGAAGATGACTTAAAATACCCTTGTAAAACAAAAATAATATACAAGAGTTCAGGTTTAACACAGAAATAGGTATGTGACATTGTGGAAAAAGATGAAATTGCTCGTAATAGAGCATTTGTCTCTTCTTACCACAACGTTTGACCACAGTGTTTACAAAAGTTATCTTTTTCAAGACTCAGAGAGTGGTCTGTGTGTGAAATGGGTTAACTAATGGAACCGTTTATATATGTTTTACTGATGGTTTTACATTAAACTTCATCAAGAGATCAAAGTAGAGCATTTACCAAGAACCTGCTAGCCAAGTTAAATGAAACTTTCCAACAAATATAAATTTATAATTTAGAAAACTCAATAATTACCATTTCTTTTTTTTTTGATAGGTGAAATATCTTCTTATCTGACTGTGCGGATCCAAGATCGGACTGCACGTTCTGTGCAGCCTGATCTCGATCTACACTGACCGCAAAAGCGCCTAAAATCACGTTTTTTAGCCTTAGGGTTAAACAACTATCTAATAATCGGATAAAAGCAATGCATTAAGCCGGTTCGTACAAACGCTTTTTCTTTGACTTATTGAAGGCAAGGTATTTTTATTTATAATTTATTCTTTACAATGCAAATGGGATTTAACGCCTCTGTTGCTGGGGACTTTTGAAAATATTGTGGAAAACAGAGCTGTTGATTGCTACAAGTATAATTGGCTTGCAACACGCGAAAAGGGGCATCCAGACATTTGCGTAAAGTGTCGTCTCGGATCAGCCTGCGCAGTCCGCGCAGGCTAATCCGAGACGGCACTTTACGACTACATAAGATTTTCAGCTACAGTAGACTTACGAAAAACAGAAAAAAATAAATAAAAACGGAAAAGTATCGTTTCGGATTAGCCTGTACGGATTGCACAGGCTGATCCGAGACGACACTTTACGCAAATGTCCGAATGTCCCTTTTTGCGTGTTGCAAGCCATATGTAATCAAGGCATGCTCTTGTCAAAGGGCAATACAATACATCTCTGTACTACAGTACAATAAGTACGTCATCACATAATAATCGATCTGTTTAGTCTTACAATCGACTTAATCCGGCGGTAGAATGGACCTTTGACATCCAGAAAGTTTACAAATAGCAAAAAGTTTTAGCCCACTTCAACACAGTTTTCGTGAGAGCAATCAGAGGAAAAGGTACAGTACTTTCACCAGGTTCATCCGTTCATACCAAAATTACTCATTCTAATATGTTCATTATTTCAAATTATCACATAACAATTACCAAACACATGTATAACTTCATGTACAGAGGTAACGCTTATCAAAGCTAGAATAGAATAATCATGATAAAAACAAGAAAATAAAAATGCCCGTAGTGATGAGTTGAGCCATTCCAAACATATAAAACATCAGCTTATCTAACACTGCGGACAGATCAGCCCAAACGATTGTCTTCCTTAGTTCATCCTGTTTGTCATCTATCATCTCTGTATGCAGCTCTCTCTTTTCGGATTCTTTTTCAGGTTGTACCTCCACCCGATTCTCAGCGTTCACCTTGCTCTGTTTTCTGTGTAATGCATTATTTGTCATCAGAATGCTAGTATAACGTACAAGCACGTCAGGTACATTGGAGCTGGCAGGGCAATGATAAAGTCGTAAAGTACATACTGTACAGAATAATGTTGAGGCACAGTAACCAAGCTGCATTGTGATCCAGATGGCGATGTATGAAACCCCGTCCACAGCTTCCGGTAGAGACCCGTTTATAGCTGTTAGAAATACCGCAACAGTCAGGAATATGGACATTGGAAACGCCAGTTTTTCTCCGCTTGATATCGGGACAAGGAACGTAAGAAGATTCAACACGGACAGTATAAAGACCGGTAGTAAGATATTCAATATACATAGTTTGCAGTTCCGTTTGAATGAGAGTTTATAGTTTATTAAATTGTAGGTCGTCGACATGTATTCATCAAGGTGAGAAGTGACTTCAACTACATTCTGTACAATATCCCACTCTGCTACCGCTTTATACCAAGATAAATCCACGTGTGGTTTGGAGGCGTTAAGTTGTACTGTCGAATCTATGTTCATGAACAAGGTAAATAACAGGTAGCAATGATGCTTGTCGAATGGAAATTTCCGTGTGCGTATCTCGCAGGTGATCTCTTTAGTTTTCTGCGTCCATAGATATATGCTTCCGTCATGACTGAGCTGCAGCCAAGCCTTCGAGAAACCAAAATCATCCGAATCTTCGGCAGCATTGATAATAAGTAGGTCTGGTATCCATACTTTATTGGACCGAATCACAATATTTTCTATTCCGTTATAGTCTTTGGTGTTCCAAACAAGTAGACTGTCTGTCCATACAAAGTGGAAGGACATAGACAATGTCACAGTCTGTTTCATCTCATCAAGTTTCACAATATGATTGAGAAAGACATCCATGCTCACTTTGATACTGTCAGAGCCGTTGGTTGGACGCACGTTCGGATCATATCCGTCAAACAAATAATTCTGTAACTGTGTCTCTGCATGGTGTGTTGTGTTGATGGCTTTCCCGCCATACAGTACAGCGTGCAAAACCCATATACAAAACTGTGTCTTGATAACAGTTAGAGCCATTTTGAATCGGCATTGACGTTCATTAGAATCGGCTCACACCTATGTGTGGTACCAACAGAGAATGTGTGCCCTAGTCAGTTTTGATGTAGGGCATGATTTACATTGATTTTATATAAAACCACTCAGATTTAACTCTTTTCTGAAACCTAGACCAGTCTCAAATTTTGTTGTTTGGGAAAGGGTTAAGATAAAGTTATATTATTTAGATCTGCTGATGATTATGACAATTATGTACAGACAGTTAAAGAAAACAATGTGGGAAATAGAGATATATCTCGTTTCAAGCAGTCTTTGCATGACACAAGTCTTTTAATCTATCCTCTACAAAAGATTTTTTTAGCGGATGTGCAAACCTGTTCCCTAATGAAGATAAAAAAAAAGAAATCTTTATTGACTAAAAGGAGAGTAAAACCGCGTATTGTTTACCCATTTCAACTGTTCAACGCGACTGAGTACTATTCGTATGTAAGTTTGTAAATTGATCGATTCTCTATTAATGGCCTTTATCGATTAAAAGACAACTTTTTATTCGGAAAATAAAGAATTTGTTTGAGTACGTCATTAAATGAATAAATGATACATACAGTCCATTAGAAGTTCCACTAAAAGCTTTATAGAATATAAAAGGAATAAAAGTTTCAATAAAAAACAGCTACCTTTACACTACATTTGAAATATATCATCATTTTTAACCAAAGTTAATTCATGTAATTAGCTTTTTCTTCAAGATAAGGTTAGTTGATTGAAATAAAGAATGTAAGAAATGCAAATTACGATACATACTTCTTGTAATAAACCATCTGGTATAAACAAAGCATCACGGTACATATTTTTACCGTAAGCTTCTTGTGTAAACGGAGTTACGTGGATAATTCTTACATCTATCTTTCTGTTGGAAAAAGGCATTACGATACATAATTTTCACAGTAAAGTTTTTGTGTAAAAGGCATGACGTGGATAATTCTTACATTTATCTTTCTCGAGCAAACCATGTGTTTAAAAAAGCATTACGATACGTAATTCTTAGTCACCCTTCTGGTGCAAAAGACATTACGATACATAATTCTTATACTTATCTTTCTGGTGTAGAAAAGCATTACGATACATAATTCTTCCATTTATCTTTCTGGTGTAAAAACAGCATTACATAATTCGTAGTGATCTTTCTGCAGTGAAAAAACATTACGCACATAATTCTTAGTTATCTTTCTGGTGTAAAAAAGCAGTACGATACACAATTCTTACACTTATCTTTCTGGTGTAAAAAAGCATTACGATACATTATATTCTTACAACTATCTTTCTAGAGTAAAAAAAGCATAATTCTTAGTTATCTTCCTGGTGTAAAAAAGCATTACGATACATAATTCTAAAAGTAAACTTTCTAGGGTAAAGAGCATTAGAGTACACACTAGTAATTCTTACTGTAAACTTCTTGGTGTAAAATACATCACGATACATATTTGATATATCGGCGGTTTGCTTCCAAAACCTCGTAACTACGGCTTACAACAAGCTGTAGTTACGAGGTTTTGGAAGTAAATCGACGATATATTTCTAACAGTTAACTTTTTAATGTAAAAAATGCACTACGATACATAATCCTTACAGTAAACTTTTTTTTTATTATTTTCTTTTGTAAAAAACACTATGATACATAATTTTTGCAGTAAATTTACTATCGATGATGAACCTTTCATCGTCATGTAATTTTATACATATGAGCTGTACTCGTGCAAAAGAGAGTTTCGTGCATCTCTGTGATGCATCATTTGTACCAAGCAAGTGATCAAATAATTGTGACACATCACGCAAAAAAGAACCTTCTTGGAACTGCGAAAAGTGTCAACTCTGGTCAGACTGCACGAATTGCGCAGGCAGACCAGGATTGACTCTTTTCGCTTTTATCACATTTATGCATGAGAAGTGATCATTGTACGTTATTATACAATTATTTTTGAATTATTCATCTTAAACTGACCTGCATTATCGTTGATCTGTTTTCATCTAATTGGTGCATAAATTCCCAGATGGTCCCTTTTTGCGTGATGGGACTCAATTATGAATCCATTCAATCTATTTTGTGTTACAACCGCCTATATCATGATGTAGAATCGTCCGTGAAACTGCAGAAAATTTACCAATGGCAAAAAGTTTCGACCCATATCAGCCTGTGCGGACTGCGCAGGCTGATATGGGTCGATACTTTTTGAAGATTGTACGAAATGGCCTAGGTACGAAATGATCTTATTACGAGATGACTAGAGGCCGATTAAACAATATGGCTGCCTCCATAGGTACCTTTCAAAAACTGAACGAAAACAGAGTATCGCCGCTCATGCTTCCACTAGAATGGAGTACCGCTCTTCAGTGTTGGTTTGCGTAATTAACTGATGTTGAATTATTCTACTTTTTTCTTATAGTCAAAATGTATGATAGATAAAACAATCCCTTTTGGGCATAATACTGTAAAACGCCCCGCCATAAATCGCGAAAACCCATGAGAATCAAAATTATGTGTCAAAAAATTGCAACTGGTTTGTGGATTCATTTCGTATACATGAAGTACAATATTTTCAATATTTTTCAACGGAATAAAGCTGAACATTCCATTAAATTTCTTCTTTTTACTCAAAACAAATGCCACACGTAAGCAATGACTGTATATAGCAGAGGGGCTTTTTACGGTATTATGCCCTGACACCTGTAGAAGAAGAAAACTGGTTACCAGATCGTGTCCTACCTCTTTGGTGACAAATCTTATCACTTGAGCTAAACCATATTTGTCGTCTGCAGCTGCTTTCAACATAAACGCTGTGCTTTTGTTTCTGCATGCAAAAACAGACCAAGAAGAGAAAAGTGTGTCTGTGTGGGGGGTAAGGGGGGGGGGGGGGGGGAAGAGGGTGAAACCTATACCATGGCAAGTAAAATTCTAGTATACAAAATTTGTTTGGTCATCTTATTTGTGCGTACTTGGAATCTAAATATAGACACTTGTCACCCTTTCAGCGTTACAATCCAAAGCACGCTTGTTTTGTCAGACGGCATGTATCAAGGTCAGACTGCACAAAAAGTGTGCTTGTTAACGACGCATATGACAAATGTTCGCGCGCATCCTACTGCGCATCTATTTTTGTCGTAGATACAATACAATACAATATCTGTTTATTTGTAAAGAAAGGCCACCGGCCCATAATACAGCATGTTAATTACATTCTTAACAATGACGATGAGTTGCATCTACAAAATAATGAAAAATGGGTCATATAGGATCATTGTAATGTTAGCTGGCATCTGAGATAGAAATTTCATGAAAAAGCATAAACTGGCGCCGCTTATGATGTCAGACTCCCACAATCCGTATTTCATATGTGTATAAGGTTAGAAAATTGTTTATGGGCAGGATGTTTTTAGATACTGAATCACAAGTGCATCTATGTATTTTTTTAGCACATAATGGCACTGAAACAAGCAGCACTTTCTTTGCGTAGTATTGGTGAAGAGAAAAATATGGACCTTTCAGCTGTCACTGTGAAATGATTAAACTGCCTCTGACACAGCACTACACACCAAACAAGGAAACAGGAGCATTTAACTCATTACCACAGGAGAAAATTTTAGACTGGTCCAAATTGAAAGCATCTGCAGACGACAAAATAAATGTGCCTGAAAAATAGAAATTTATTCTGAGAAGGGTAGAAAACACTGTGGGAAAAGGAGAAAATGCTGGTTACCAGCATTTTCTCCTTTTTCCACAGTGTTTTCAAAAGGCGTCTTTCTCAGGGGCGTCAAAAGTAGGGATTGTGTGGTAATGGGTTAAAGTTATGGAAGTATAGCTGTTTCCACTTTGAAAACTATTGTTGGAAAAGGAGAAATCGCTCCTTTTCCCACCATGTCTGCTGAGCTTTAATCCCGTTTTTTCCTTAACCTTTGCCACACAATCACTACTTTTTACAACCCTGAAGAAGATAGCTTTTGAGAACATTGTGGTTACCAGCATTTTCTCCTTTTCCTAATGTTTTCTACCCTGCTGGAAACAGATTTCAATTTTTGAGGTGTGTTTATTTGTCGTCTGCAAGTGCTTTCAATTTGGACCAGTCTAAAATTTTGCTGTTTGATAAAGAGTTAACCCATTACCACACAATCCCTACTTTTGACGCCCCCGAGAAAGAATTCTTTTGAAAACACTGTGGGAAAAGGAGAAAATGCTGGTAACCAGCATTTTCCCCTTTTCCCACAGTGTTTTCTACCGTTCCCAGAACAAATTTCTATTTTTCAGTCGCCTTTATTTTGTCATCTGCAAATGCTTTCAATTTGGACAAGTCTAAAACTTTCTCGTGTGGTAATGGGTTAAACATTCCTTCAGGCATATTGAAATGAAAGAAATAAGAATGAACATTTGGTTGAAAACTTCATAATTTGAACATTTGGTTGAAAACTTCATAATTTTACTGACTAAAATCACCGGTTGGTTTCATTTATACAACAAAATTCCACAATGTCATCTCTTCTTCTTTTCATTACTTTTTGTTGACTTTTTATCCTCCTGTAAAAAAGCGTGGAAATAATTAAAAGTGGAAACATAATTGAGCCATGCATTGGCTAAAGGCGGTTTAGTGCATGTTTGTGATGTATTATACAAAGATAAAGTCATAACATAATAAATTTACAAAATCCACTTTGTCTAATAGTCAACTGAGTCTGAAGAAAGAATGGTCCTTTTATATGCAGTAAATGGACACATAGCAAACTATATCAACATAATTACTGAGGTCAGTCTGCGTGGACTACAGAGGTTGATACTTTTTTGCATATGTATTAACCCTTTACCAAACACTGACGACTTTAAACATCTTGAAGAAGAAGCCTTTAGAAAACACTGTGGGAAAAGGAGAAAATGCTGGTACCCAGCATTTTCTCCTTTTCCCACAGTATTTTCTACCCTACTAGCGTCAAATTTCATTATCTGAGTCACATTTAAATTGTTGTCTGCAAATGCTTTCAATTTGGACAAGGTGAAAATTTTGTCATTTGGTATAAAGAGTTAAACTGACCTTTTTAACTCAATTTTCACTCACGGCCTGATTCTGTGATGCAACTTAATTTAATTACGCTGTGTTTTCTTGTTTTCATAGAATATTACTCTTGAAAGCAATGGTGTTTGGAATGACTGTGCCTATAGCTTGTCCGCCTCAAAGCACACACACCAAGAGTCAAATCACACACCCACACCAAAAATCATGTTTGTTTAGAATCCGCCAAACACTTTACCATTACTTTCAATTTTGTAACCACCATCATAACCCAAAATGCCTTCACGTCATATGGCCTTTTGGTTTGTAAAACGACAAAAAATCAAGATTGAACAGCTCCGTCTGCATGTTGTGTAATTACCTGCAATTCTATATGAACCACACAAATGTTTTATTTTTATATCCCTGTAGATGGGTAGTTATGTGACCTATTCAGACATAATACACGAGACATCTTACAGTGGCTGTGCCACTTCTAATTTGTCTTTTGTAATTGCCTTGAATGCATAACTTGTGACTTCGGACTTGGGCCTTGTTATAACACAGCTTATACATGTACTGACATAAAAAACAATAGCATCTATGTATAGATATTTTCTAATCTTGTTGAAAACATTAACTCAACAAAAATATTTCCAAATTTGAGTACCTTTTCTTTAATATACCCATGTTCCTGTAGAATTGCTCTTGCACATTCATTGATGTGCTTGAATCTATCTGGACCAAGTAATATTCCGCCATACCATCTCGATACCACAACCATTACATTCTCAACTTTCAGAATCTACAATAATATTTAAATATATAACATTGATTGCAAAACAAATTGCTACATTTTAAATCAATCAGTCGGCTTTACTGTCATATGCTGTAATCATTGTTGCAAAACATACCATCCAGTATGTGTCATAGTAACAAAGTCCATACCAAGTTTTATTGACTTCTATACAGGGTGTTTTTAGATAGGAACACTATAACATATCTGAAAAATATTTGAGAAAAGAAGAGTGCCTTTCTGATAAAGAAAACTTTATGTAAAGGTAACAAATGTGTATTATTCAACCCTTTACCACACAATCCCGACTTTTGACACCCCTGTGAAAGAAGCCTTTTGAAAACATTGTGGGAAAAGGAGAAAATGCTGGTAAAAAGGATTTTCTCACAATGTTTTCTTCCCTCCCTAAAGCAAATTTCTGTTCTTTGATCGCATTTATTTTTTCGTCTGCAAATGCATTCATTTTGGACCAGTCTAAAATTTTGTCATTTAGTAAAGCGTTAAAACTTTCCTTCCTGCAATTTTTTCCAATATTACTATACAGTCAGGAGCATGAAATATTGTGTTTTGTACATTATCTTTTTACCAAACGACAAAATTTTAGACTGGTCCAAATTGAAAGGACTTTCAAAAATTGAAGCTTGTTTCCAGCAGGGTAGAAAACATTGTGGGAAAAGGAGAAAATGCTTGTTACCAGCATTTTCTCCTTTTCCTACAATGTTTTCAAAAGGCCTCTTTCTAAGAATCGTTAAAAGTCGGGATTGTGTGGTAAAGAGTTAATTTGCGATACCTGTAAAAGGTGCAAGACTCTTGAACCAGCATGTGTTTCCCCGTCATCATCGCAGCCTTGTATCACAATGTTATTCTTTTCTTTAGAGATAATTCTGTAACCCATGATGTTGTGTGTTGCATTAGCTATTTTCTTATTTTCATATAATCTGTTTAGAACCATCTTAATCTACAAAAAAATGCGTACAGGATAACTTCATAGAAAACTATAAATTATTGAACTACAATTAACATCTAGAAAGTGACCCAATGTCTCTTTTAAACCATTTCTGAACAAAGAAATTTTGGACTAGACCAAATTGAAAGCCTTTGAAGATAAATCAATTGTAATGTAAATGATGATTTTTGTCTATGAAAGAGTAGAAAACGTTGTGGGAAAAGGAGTAAATGGTGGTTACCAGTATTTTCTCTTTTTCCTACACTGGTTTCAAACGCCATCTTTCCCAGCATCATAAAAATCCAGAGCTTGTTTAAGAAAGGATGAAAGCTTTGCTAAGTAATCCTATGTTTCAACCACCTTGTGGAACAAGGCTTTTGAAAACACTGTGGGAAAAGGAGAAAATGCTATTTTTCTTTTTCTGCCAATGTTTTCTACACTGTCATTTAGAACTTTAATCATATGAACCGAATTTATTCTGTCGTCTGCAAGTGCTTTCAATTTTCAATTTTTTGTCATATGCTAAAGAGTTAGTAGTTGTTATAGAGAAGACAGATATTCAACCTGAGAGTGCATTACATTATAAAATACCTGTATTCATGATGAGATAATTCTGTATTGTTTAAGCAGCATATTGTGAAATGAATGAATAAATAGCGTTTTAAGGCCCGTCGACAACTTAGGTCATATTGGGCGCACTTACTTAGTAAACAATATTGCAAGGTGAAAATAACATACATGTGCAAGAACATAAGACAAACATGATAAATGAGGAATGGACAAAACACAAAATGATGCCCCTTTTGTCGCCTTTTACGACATGCATGCTGTCACTTTTGTTCCGCCAGATGAAATGGCAGATGTGGCGATCGCGGGACTGCAGTGGTTTATTCTTATACCCCCGATTAAACAACACTGGGTCCCACGGGCCAATTGATTCCCATTCCAAACCCTATTTACATCGAGAAAAAAATATAGGATTTGGAATAAGAACTACCCATCCTGCTGCAATCCTACGTATTACGAGGAAAGCAGCCGTTTGTCTCTAATTTTAGTCGCCTTCTACGACATGCCATAGAGAAAGGCCGAGGTCCTATTCTATACAGTAAAAAGCCCCTGGGACCCCACGGGGACAGCATATTGTGGCCTGTCACTTTGGTATAAATGAACTACTGCTAATAGCAGTGAAAAGCCTGTTCAACCATAGCAAAAAAAATGAAATGTCATCTTGAAATGAGTAATATGCATTCAGGGCAGTGTAAAAAGCAATTCATGAGCTCTCTCTCTCTCCATCTCTCTCTCTTGCATGTTCTTGTCTCACCCTCCACCCCAACCCCTCTGACTTCACCATTTTACAGGACATCTTTTGCCCAATTATTGAATGATATGCATATTTCTTAATGTATTATATCATGAAATCAAAATATGTTCTCATGATAAAACATCTAGACTGATAGATCCAGTATTGACTGACCACATATAAAGAATTAATGGACTTCTGTTTTCAAGCCTTTGATTATGTGTGTATTATTTATGAATTCAAATACCTGAGATTTATGAAATACTTGAGCTAAGTGAGGTTGAAAAGTACTCCTTCTATCCGTAATTGGAGTTCCATGAAATATTGCTGGGCATTCCCAGTCTACAAATAGAAAAAAACAGCAATTCTTTCATATGAATGTTCCTTTAACCCATTACCACACAATCCCTACTTTTGACGCCTCTGAGAAAGAAGCCTTTTGAAAACACTGTGGGAAAAGGAGAAAATGCTGGTAACCAGCATTTTCTCCTTTTCCCACAATGTTTTCTACCCTTCATAAAACAATTTTCAAATTTTCGGTCACTTTTATTTTGTCGTTTGCAAATGCTTTCAATTTGGACCAGTCTAAAATTTTGTTGTTTGGTAATGGGTTAACCCATTACCACACAATCCCTACTTTTGACGACCCTGAGAAAGAAGCCTTTTGAAAACATTGTGGGAAAAGGAGAAAATGCTGGTAACCAGCATTTTCTCCTTTTCCCACAATGTTTTCTATCCTTCCCAGAACAAATTTCAATTTTTCAGTCACCTTTATTTTGTCGTCTGCAAATGCTGTCAATTTGGACCGGTCTAAAATTTTGTCATGTGGTAAAGAGTTAAACTTAAAAGGAGAAAAATTTTAAAGAAAAGTAAAAAATGTTATCAACATGAAAAAATGTGAGAGAAAAAGCAGTAGCTTTTAACTCTTTACCACACAATACTGACTTTTGACGACCCTGATAAAGAAAGCTTTTTGAAAACATTGTGGGGGAAAAGGAGAAAAGGCTGGTAATCAGCATCTTCTCCTTTTCCCACAATGTTTTCTACCCTTCCCCACTCAAATCTCAACTTTTGATTAATGTTGTTTTTTTTGTCATATGCAAATGCTTTCAAATCAAACTAGTCCAAAATTTTGTCATGTGGTAAAGAGTTAACTACAATTTCTCCTTTGCAACTAAACTACCGAAATCTGTACATTTCTTGACAGCATATGCAATATTTTAACCCATTTCCACACGATCCCTATTTTTGACAACCCTGAGAAAGAAGCCTTCAGAAAACATTGTGGGAAAAGGAGAAAATGCCCCTAACCAGAAAATGCCTGTAACCTGCATTTTCTCCTTATCCCACAATGTTTTCTACCCTTCACAAAACAAATCAAATTTTCAGTCACTTTTAGTTTGTCGTCTACAAATGCTTTCAATTTGGACAATCCTAAAATTTTGTCGTTTGGTAATGAGTTAATGGCATGGACTTAACTCTTCACCAGGCCACAAAATTTAAGACTTGTCCAAATTGAAAGTATTTAGACTGCAAATTAAATGTGTTTTAACTCTTTACCACACAAGCAAATAATGGACTTGTCCAAATTGAAAGCATTTGCAGACGATGATATAAATGTGAAATAAAAATTGAAAATTGATTTGGAAAGGGTAGAAAACATTGTGGGAAAAGGAGAAAATGGTGGTTACTAGCATTTTCTCCTTTTCCCACAATGTTTTCAAAAGGCTTCTTTCAAAGGGTGTTAAAAGTCGGGATTGTGTGGTAAAGGGTTAAATGTTATATATTGCCAGGGTAGAAAACATTGTCAGAAAAGGCAAAATTCCCTGTTGCTCACATTTCTCACCTTTTTCCTCAATGTTTTTCATAAGGCTTTTTCCTCAGGATCTTTTATCATTGGACTGTGTGGCAAAGAGTTAAGTACATGTAAATAGTTAAAAGAGGAAATGAAATTACCTTCACTTGTATCTGAACTATGATCAGAAAAATCTGACATGGCTATTTCTGTCTCCCACTGCGTATAATCAAAATCATCAGCTTCAATTTCTTCTGTCTTTGTTACCAAGGCAACAGATCCATAAGTAGAAGATTCTATGAAACATACAAAAAGGTCATAAAGATGTCAACTTTCATCATTAAGTTGCTTCTCCCACACTGTTCTTTAGAAGCCTAAAATATCACCTTTGTACAGCAATAGATTAATTTGGTCTTTTAGTAAAAGGCAGAAAAGGTTGGACGCACAAGAAACCCACATTTTGTTCTTTTTTTCATTCAATTTTTACTCCTCTAATAATGAATCCATTACTTGGACCATATTTTATTTTTCTTCTGTCAATCTATAAATTTGAGCAAGTCTCCAATTTTCTGACAGAGATGTGTGAATTTCAATACAACAGCCAAGAACGTTTAGCAGACAAAAGTTGCTGACAACTTATTCTATTCATCACTACATATGTACATGTAAAATTTTAATCCTTGGCCATACAATGCTGACTTTCAGAACCTGATAAAAAATGCCTTTGAAAAAACATTGTGGAAAAAGAAGAAAATGCTGGTAACCAGCATTTTCTTTTTTTCCCACAATGTTTTCTATACTATCAAAGATGAATTCCATTATTAAGGCCACATTCGTATTGTCATCTGTAAATGCTTTCAAATAAGATGATTTGAAATTTGTCTTGAGTGGTAATGGGTTAATATACTTTTTACATATCGAAAACACTATTGGAAAAGTAGACATTTATGTGTAGTTTCAAATACGTAACTGCTTTTCCAGAGATAGATTTAAAAACCTACTCTGAAAGGACGTAAAAAGATGTCTTAGTTAATTAATTGCTTGATTGCTTTTATTTAAAGAAGGGAAGCAATTGTTACATGCTCAAGATAAGGTACGACTATACCTTTGGATTTCTCTTCTGTTTTTCCTTGTAGAAATTCTCGTATTTTTTCTACCCACAGATATATTACACTTTCACCAATGTTCTCACTGAATGAAAAAGATGAATTGCTCATCATAAGGTCATGATTTGACTTGTATCCTCAACTCTTTGCCATGCAATCCCGACTTTTAAAGACCCTGAGGAAAAAAACCTTTGAAAACATTGAAGGAAAATGAGAAAATGCTGGTAACCAGCATTTTTTTCCTTTTCCCACAATGTTTTCTACACAAATTTCAATTTTTTAGTCACTGCACAAATTTCAGTTTTTTAGTCACTTTTATTTTATCATCTGCAAATGCTTTCAATTTGAAAAAGTCTAATTTTTTTTCATTTCATGAAGAGTTAAATGAAATACAGAGATTTTTATTATGTGTTTATAAATACACATGCATGTTCAATTAACTCTCCACCAGATGACAAAACTTTAAACATGCTATTGGAAGAACATAGAATAATTATATTAGCAGACTACAAATTAAATGCAAATCAAATATTGAGAGTTGTCTGAGAAATAACAGAAAACAAATAACAGGAAAAGGAGATCTGTTTTGTTTACCAGCATGTTCTCCTATTCCTGAGAGTTCTCAAAAGCAAGTGAAACAAAGTTTTAACAAACTTTATGGAGAAGGCTTTTGACGACAAAGTTTGGGTTGGGCTACAAATTTATGTTAGGTATAGGATTAATGATAGAACTCTGTTTGTCAGAATAACCCCTAAAACACTAGCAAACATGGTTAATACAAGATTAGTGTATCAAGTGCCAACAAGAAAGTTGACATTTTTAGTCTGACAGTGAAAAAGATCAAAATGACTGCATTAACTCTTTACCAAACGACAAAATTTTAGACTGATCCAAACTGAAATCACTTGCAGACGACAAAATAAACATAACTCAATTACAATTTGCTTCCAGCAGCATCAAAAACATTGTGGGAAAAGGCTTCTATATCAGGGTCATAAAAACCAGGGCTTGTTTGGTAAAGGGTTAAAAAGATACAATGGTCAGTATACAGATAAAGGAGTAGGTTTAAGATCAGATTGGCTCTTTGCCCTATCTGATATATTTAGCACTGGCAGCAAAGTAACTCAAGTAGATGATAAGTCTGCCTACCAATACACATCTGCAAGTTGACCTTCTAGCACTTTCTTTTCTTCACCTCTCAACCATGGAGCACTGCAATTAAAAATACAAAACTGGAGATCAGACAAGACAAAATCATGGTATTAAAACTGAGTTCTAACAATCTGGTTGCTTTTGAACAGCTAGAAAACATTTTAGCAGAGAAGAGAAATCTTTGTAATCATCTTTTACTCCTTTTCCACACGGATTTCAAACAGCAAGTACCTCTGGGTCCAAAAACACAGGAGTTGTTTGTTAACCATATTACTAATTTTCAAAAAGGTTTACTGATCAGTATATAAAACACAAAAATGTTTTCTATAGGCTTCTTTCTCCGGATAGTTAAAAGTCTGGATTGTATGGCAAAGAGTTGAACTAATGTGATCTTGGCCAATGAAGCATTAATGGATTTAGTAAACAATGAGGAAACATGAGACAACATACTTTAGTTGATATTCTGGTGGAGCATCACTGGGATAGTCTTGTGGCATGTGGACCTGCAAATAGATTACCTGTTACTCTAAAGTATAAAACTAACCCTTTACAAAACAATTGCTTTAAAAAACCTTGAAAGAAATCTTTTGAATACACTATGGAAAGAGGAGAAAACGCTGATAACCATTATTTTCTCCTTCTCCAACAATGTTTTATACCCTTTGAACAATCTTCGAAATTTAAGGCACATTTATTTTGTGGTTGGCAAATGCTTTCAATTTGGACTAGTCTTAAATTCTTTTTTAATAAAAACGAAACTTGCCATTAGCCAAAATGACTAAGATTGTGAAAATTCATGGCTGTTTAGCAAAAAAAAACAACAGTAGATAGAAGATACAAGATTAAAAGTCTCCACAATATAACAATTTGAACTCATAAACATAATGGTGTCCGTGGTCGTGAGGTAGAGCGTTGGCCTCATAACCTAAAGGTCCTGAGTTCGATTTGTGGGAGTGGATGTCAACTTTGGAATTTTTCATTGGCCAACATTAGTGCAGTTGCATATTTGAAACTACATGTACATGTATGTAGTTCTCAGGAAGCAGAATCGAAAGAGATTAGAGATTAGTTGTAAGAACTTGTTTCTCAATCGATGTAAAATATCAGGGTTTTCCATAACACACAAATCCTGTGTCATTGACACAATTTTAATTCAAATGACCCCCAAAACAAATGACAGTGGGTCATCGGTGATGCAATTTTCCAAAATCTAAATAATGTACAAAGTTGAATGAAGCCTCATAATTCCAAGTCTGTTCTTGCTTCAATGTCAGACGAACTGCGTTCTTTTTTAACTGCAGGGTTTATTTTCAATAAAAGTGGTTTTCTGGTAATTTATTTATAGAATAAGACTGGTTTAGGCATTATTGCCGAAAAATATATTCGACACGTGTCGTAAATATGGGCCCAGTCAAAGTTGGGGTTGGGTTCTCTGTATTTCATAGCATATTTTACATGACTTCCGGTATATAAAAGTACACATTACCGGTCTGTGCTGTTAGCAGAAAAATAATGTCATGACAAAGAAAACTGTAGCATTCTTCTATCGTCTGCTTCCTACAACTGCTGTTCAAGCCACCTCATGCAGCGATTCAAAATGTTTGGTCTGTCAAAAAGTGACATCAGCCTTTCCGTCAAAAATGATCGACTGACTTTTCAATCTTGAAAGTTGGCGTTTAAAGGTAAAATGCATTATAAATCGTGCTTGAAGTTGATGACAAGGAAATCCACATTTTTGACTCCCAAAATTAATGAATGACCCTCAACTAATAGGGAAAGGGGTCACAATGACCCCCAATTTTCAAAGCCGAGGGAAAACCCTGAATATAATGTATATGTTTAACCCATTACCACTCAATCCCTACTTTTGACGCCCCTGAGAAAGAAGCCTTTTGAAAACACTGTGGGAAAAGGAGAAAATGCTGGTAACCAGCATTTTCTCCTTTTCCCACAGTGTTTTCTACCCTTCCCAGAACAAATTTCTGTTTTTCACTCAGCTTTATTTTGTCGTCTGCAAATGCTTTCAATTTGGACCAGTCTAAAATTTTCTCGTGTGGTAATGGGTTAAACTAAACTAACTCATAAAAATACAACAATTATTATACTCCTCACTAAGGTTATTTTCAAACAACAATTTTTTTTCAACCCGACACCACAAAGCAAAATTTTAGACCAATTCAAATTGAAAGCATATGGAGACAACAATTTCATAGTGGCTCAAATGATGCAATTTTTCTTTGTTAGGGTATAAACTTTGTCGGAAAATGAGAAATTGCTGGTTACCAGCATTTTCTCCTTTTCCCTTAATGTTTTTAAAAGGTTGTTACCTCTGGGTCGTTAAAAGTCATCATTGCGTGATAAAGAGTGAATGGAGTGTGTCCCAAACAACAGAATTCATTTTTGAAAGGATAAAACAACAGTGGAATGATGGTTATTAAATTTTTTCTCCTTTTACCCAACATTCTTGAAAGCAAATGAGTTCTGACAAATAGAATAACCAAGACAACATTGTCACATTGAAAGGAAGAAATGTTGATGGATTATCCAATCTTAAAGAAGGAATGATTACCATGTTGGCATTTAACTCTTTACCACACTCTTTATCCCGACTTTTAACGACCCTGAGAAAGCTTTTGAAAACATTGTGGGAAAAGGAGAAAATGCTGGTGACCAGCATTTTCTCCTTTTCCCACAATGTTTTCTACCCTTTCTAAATCAATTTTCAGATTTTGATTCTCATTTATTTTGTTGTCTGCAAATGCTTTTAATTTGGACAAGTCTAAAATTTTGTCGTTTGGTAAAGAGTTAAAGGAATTTCAACATTTCTTATGTCAAGCAAAATAAAGGTAAGTGAAATACCTATAAAAGCTGTCCAAGGCCCTACAAAAACCCAGCCTCTGAAATCATTGCACGAAAATTTGCAGTTACTTAATACAGACAATTTTTTCTTGATCCCAGTATGTTTCCCATCTGATCA
The DNA here is from genome assembly GCA_943736015.1 of Tridacna crocea. Taxonomy (NCBI): domain Eukaryota; kingdom Metazoa; phylum Mollusca; class Bivalvia; order Cardiida; family Cardiidae; genus Tridacna; species Tridacna crocea. The sequence goes on from OX031065.1 coordinate 52,857,155, forward strand.
TGAAAAAAGAAAAACACATAGATTTATTCATTCACAATCTACCTGTATGCAGATTTTCAAGACAGGTTTTATTTCTCCATCTGTGACAGTAATACAATAGATTCTGTGCTTGTCATCTACCACACACCATTCTTCACCATAAATTGCTGATAAAGCTTCTATTTCATCATCCTGTTTGTATGATATAAAGATACAGACTTCAGCCACTGAATATCTAATAAATTAACATGAATATTCCACATGAAAAGCAAAAAGAATAGATCTAATGTCCTTCTGTATGAAAGGGTCTGAAGTGAAGCATTTATCAACTTCTAATTTTCAACAATAACTATGATATCTTAACTCTTTACGACACATTCTCGAGTTTTAAAGACCCTGAGAAAGACAGACCACAGGAATTTGACATTCTTTAACCAAAATAAATGATAAAACATGAAAAAAAAAATCTCCCCTATATAATATAAACACAAGGAATGCAACGTCTCGATTGCTGGCGCTAGCACCCGACAGCCTTTCCCAACCAAAATCACCCACGAAACAAACATTGATCATAATCTCATTTAGCCTTGCGATAGACAGGACAATAATGTACCTGCGACATTCGGCGATACCTCAGTAGACACCTTTCAACCAGAGATATCCGTCATTTTTTACAGCTCTATCAGGACATTTTGATTTATCCGGGTAGCCATTCGCTGACGTCACAAGAAGTGCAAGGAAGCGTATTTTCGTATTACTTATTACTATTATTTTTTTCGTTTTTAAGATATTTATGGACATCAAATGATACTAAAGATTCTAGAAAAATCTTTAGTATATAAAATACGCTACCTGCTACTTTCTGTGACGTCAGTGAATGGCTACCCGGACAAATCAAAATGTCCTGATAGAGCTGTAAAACATGACGGATACCTCTGGTCGAAAGGTGTCTACTGAGGTATCGCCGAATGCCGCAGGTACATTATTGTCTTGTCTATCGCTAGGTTAAATGAGATTATGATCAATGTTTGTTTCGTGGGTGATTTTGGTTGGGAAAGGCTGTCGGGTGCTAGCGCCAGCAATTAAGACGTTGCATTCCTTGTGTTTATATTATATAGGGGAGATTTTTTTTTCATGTTTTATCATTTATTTTAGTTATAGAATGTCAAATTCCTGTGGACAGACTTTGAAAACATTGTGAGAAAAGGAGAAAATTTTCTCAGCATTTTCTCCTTTTCTCACTATGTTTCCAAAACGCTTCGGCATAATACCGTAAAATGCCCCGCCATAAATCGCGAAAACCCATGAAAATCAAAGGATGTCAGACACTTAGACCCCTGACCATTTAGACCCCTTAAAATTTGGGAGACAATTAGACCCCTGAGACACATAGACCCCTATTTTAGTGAGACACTTAGACCCCTATTTTCAAAAAGAAAATTCACATATTAATTGACCATGTTTATGGATTGATTTACTTGTAAATCTTGCCTTGAAACATAAAACAAGTATTTTGACTTTTGAGACCATACAAGGCCGTCGGAAGCGGTCCGGCCGGTCCGGCCATGGCCGAACCAAATTTTCGGCTGAAAACGAAAAATGGCTAGACCAATTTTCGGAAAAAAAAAAAAAAATGTGTAATATAAACCTCAAAAAAAGCGCCAGAATGCACCAGAGAGCGTCTTATTTTCAATTTTTTTCCGGGGGATCATGCCCCCTGATCCCCCCCCCCCCCAGCATGGCTTCGCGACTTTTTCGCTCGCCATACTGGCCGGACCAAATGAAATTTCCTTCCGACGGGCCTGCCATATATTGATACAGAAATACAGTAGATGATGAAATGATTTTGAATTACAAAAATTCAACAGAAAATTTAAACAGGCATCTCTATTTTTAGTTCTATTCCATGGTATGCTTATTGCTTTTGTTTTTCAAAATTCCACATAATGTTTTGTATTTTTAGTAGAATATGGGTAACAAACTTTTGTCTGGTAAGTTAAAGTAAATTTATGACTTTAGTACATAGATTAATTACCTTTATAAATTTGTATGAACCCTTTACCACACATTGTCGACTTTTGACGACCCTGAGAAAGAAGCCTTTTGAAAACATTGTGGGAAAGGGAGAAAATGCTGATTACCAGTATTTTTTCCTTTTCCAACAATGTTTTTCCTCCTCTTCCATACAAATTCTGAATTTTCAGTCACTTTTATTTTGGCCTCTGCAAATGCTTTCAATATATTTGGACCAGTCTAAAATTTTGTTGTTTCATAAAGAGTTAATGAGCTTTAATAGTAAACAGTGAGGCAGAAAGTGGTCAAGAATGGATATAAACAAAATTTACAATATGCAGGTTCATTGCAAAGGGGTATGAGAAATTTTATAAAGCTTCAATTAATAATTGACAGACTCAAACTGTTCAACACGACCAGTGACCACCATAAATCAATAAAATTCCTCTTTTCCCAGTCTGTTTTCAGTCTTCAAAAGACAGAACCAATAAATAAAATCCATACTTTATTGTGTGCTAATGATTTAACAAAGTCAAAAGTTTTAATGTCTGGTAAAGAGTTAAGGGATTTCTGAAAGGATGTTTCATGATCCAATAACACTTTTGACTGGGGATAGGTAAGATAAGGACAATAAATCATTACACAGAGATTATCCCTTTTTTCATCACTTGAATTTATGCCCTTAGTATTTATCTATCCACCCTTCTTTCTATCTGTATCTATTTTCAATCCTTCAGTCATCATTAATAAATCTGTCAATTTACATTACTCCTTTACAGCACCATAAAATTTTGGAATTGTCTACATTGAAAGCATTTGCAGACAATAAGTTGAATGTGGTTAAAATGATGCAATTTACCTCTAAAAGGGTTGAAAACATTGGGAAACGAAGACAATGCTGTCTGCAAGGATTCTCTCCTTTTCTCGTGTTTTCAAAAGCCCTTGCCCTCAGGATCATTTTGAGTCAGGATTATGTCATAAAAAGGGTACAAGGAGAACAAATAGAAAAGATTTTAATATTGTACAACAGCTTTCAAATTTTAGATTTGTAAGTTGAAATTTTGTGAAGGGTAGAAAACATTGTGGGAAAAGAAGAAAATGCATTTTCTCTTTTTCGCACAATGTTTTGTAAAGGCTTCTTTCTCAGGATCGTCAAAAGTAGGGAATGTGTGGTAATGGGTTAAATCATAGGTAGTATGAGAGAAAATGCTGGCAAGCAGGATCTCCTCTTCCCACAGTGCTGTCTAACTTTCCCAAATCCAATTTGTTATTTTTATATGATATTTTTCATAAAGGTGTGAATGGGCAAATACAGGTAAATTAAACAACAATAAAAAAAAAAACCAATCAATATTTCATAAAGGTGTGAATTGGAAAATATAGGTAAATGAAAGAACAATATCAATAACCAGGTAAATGAAAGAACAATAAAAAAAAAATATACCTAAATTTCATAAAGAAGTGAATTGAAAAACAAATTCTTGACCTTTGAATAGAGGTAAATTAAACAACAATAATACAAAAAATAAAACCACCAAAAACAATCTATGTCCCAAAAATGAAAATAGGGGTCTAAGTGTCTCGAATGTTAAGGGGTCAAAGTGTCTCAAAGGGATCTAGTTGTCACCCAAAAATCAATATTTTAAGGGGTCTAAATGGTCAGGGGTCTAAGTGAAACTGAAAGTGAAACTGAAAGTGAACCTGAAACTGAAGTGTCTCGCTCCCAAATCAAAATTATGTGTCAAAAAATTGCAACTGGTTTATGGATTCATTTCGTATACATAAAATACAATATTTTTCAACTGAATGAAGCTGAAAATTTCATTAAATTTCTTCTTTAAACTCAAAAAAACGATGCCATATGTAAGCATTTGACTGTATAGCTGAGGGGCGTTTTACGGTATTATGCCGAGAACGCTTCTCATCCTACGTTTTTTCTCTGACTAGATGACGATTTGCATCAATTACGCGGCAGAATCTTCTCATGTCTTTCATGGTTTAATGATCTGTGAATATGAAGACGAAATATGAATTAAACTGACCTGTAAGTCTTGATTTTGTTGATTCCACATATTCAGTTTTTACCTTACGAGGGCGCAGACATTTTGTTTAAAGATCACGTGACGGTCATGTGCCACCATTTGGGGTCTTGTATAAAACGCGCCTTCGAATTTTGTACAACGTGCCTGTTGCAAACGGACCGATAAGTTAAGGCATCACCGAACAAACTGTGCAGTTTCGTCTTGAACATTGAACGAAATCGCTTGTCTTCGAATAAGCCCTTTACTCCATAGATACTCATTTCTATGCATTGCTTGTAGGAGCCTTTGGTAAACATTGTGGCAAAAGAGGGAATTGCTCGTGACGAGCAATTTCACCTCTTGCCACAATGTTTTCTATGTTATCAAAAGGTGTCATGTACGCATAAGAAACAGCATCATCCTTGCTGTTATTTAGGGTCAATTAGAGATACCATAGAAATATCTTATGGGGTAAAGGGTTAAGAAAGTTTATATATATATATACAAGGGAGAAGAATAATAATACCGGAACAAGAAAATGTATAATAAAAGAGAAATAACATTACAATTTATATTTTCAACGTGCCAACAGGTTTCGCTTTTGCTCATCAGGGCAATCCTCTTGCCCTCAAGCCCTTGAAGAAGGCTACAAGGTCTCAACTAGTCTGGACAGTCATTGGATCCCTGGATAAAACGAGAGAATGGTATCTTTTAACATTTAACCACACAAGAAAATTTTAGACTGGTCCAAGTTGAAAGAATTGCACACGACAAAACAAAGGTAACTGAAAAATTAAAATTTGGTTTGGGAAGGGTAGAAAACACTATGGGAAAAGGAGAAAATGCTGGTTACCAGCATTTTCTCCTTTTCCCACAGTGTTTTCAAAAGGCTTCTTTCTCAGGGGTGTTAAAAGTCGGGATTGTTTGGTAAAGGGTTAACTCTTAACCACAAAATGCCGAGTTTTAAAGACCGTCCAGAGAAAAAAAAGTCCATCGAAAACATTGCGGGAAAAAGAGAATATGCTGGTAGCCAGCATGTTCTCCTTTTCCCACAATGTTTTTTATGGTACCCATCCGTGTGCCAAGTTCATTTTTTGAGTAATTTTTTGCAAATGCTTTGAATTTGGACAGGTGTCGTATATATATGATGTGTATATTACTTCAAATATTCTACGAATGGAAATAAGACATTTAACGGTTTAACAGATTACTGCAAAGGATTGTAGACCGTGAAAGGAGATTAAGAAAGAGTGATGAGGAAATATTGTCGTTACTTTGTTAAAAATGACAAAGTAACGCCAAAATATGTAATGTAATAGCGTCAGCATGAAAGACTGTAGGCTTACTGAGAGAACGGGTGAAAAAAAAAAAGTCGCTGAGATAAGAAAGAAAGAAAGAAAGAATCATTTTTAAAAAGGTCCACCATTCTTAACGCCTATTTGACTGAGCACAGTAGAGTTGTTCCCCTTAGTTTCTCCGGAAGGAAAGCGTGTCTGCGCATGTCATATTCTTCAAAGACTTGTCTGCTATGACGCAACACTCCCTCCAATATAGGGGTGAATTGTAGTAATACACGCTAATAAAGTAGCAATGTAGAAAAATCGCTTTTATCAATACGATTGAGGAGAAATCAGACCTGTTTTAGCTCCAGATTTCTCTAAACTATGATAATTTAGCTGATCATATAGCTGAATGGGTCGTACAAGGTACCGTTTTATTTGGAAAACGTTCATTTCAGTTTGAAATTCAAAGTAATGGTTATTGCATAGAAAAGTAGTTCAGTTCTGTACCAAGAATGCCCAAATTAGATAGATGTGTATTTAGAATGCCATCTAGCGGGAGATAATGGAAGGAAAGAAATATCGAGGCGATCATAGTGGTAGGCCTAAATAGCTTAAAACTCGCCATTCATTGAACGCAAGGCTGTAGGGTCAAATTCTACAGAGCCATACGGTGTATCGTAAGCAGTTGCTAACTCAATACAGAACTTTTCATTACTTTAAAATGACCGGCCGTGTATCTCAGCGGTTAGCACATTATCTTCCGCCAGGTGGCACTCTTCAAATACATTTATCACATAACCTCCCCCTTTTTCAGCGTAATATACCCATTACGAATTTTCTTCTCTCATATATACACGTTTGATATCATGTTGTGTGACGTCATTTTTGACGTCATTTTATACGTATTTCATACAGGTGAATTGGTCTTATGGATCCACAATACCGCGGTGCATTTATTTATGTTTTTGCATCATCTGATCAATATTTGTGAGATATCGTTATGTGATAAAAAGAATCTGATATTTGTAGACTTTTGAGATAAGATTTTATTAAACTCGTCTAGGAAAATGTTATCAAGCTCGCCAAAGGCTCGCTTAATAACATTTCCCTAGACTCGTTTAATAAAATCTTATCTCAAAAGCCCACTCATGTCAGATCCTATATATCTTTCTGATTTGGGCATTCTGGGTACAGAACCGGATAACTTTTGAGAACGACAAACTTTACATAGAATTTCAAAAAAAGAATAAACGTTTACCGAAATAAAACGCTACCTGGTACGATTCATTCAGCTTTAGTTAGCTAGCATGTAACCTACGCACCAGCCATTTATAGAAACAGCCTCTACAGGCCTGGGAAATAGCTTCGGAATAACCCCAGGCATTTCTTGTTAATAACTCAGTGAAAAAAAAAACTGCACAAATCTTGGTTTCCATAAAGTCTATAATTAGAAACTGTATTCAAGATTAGCAGTTAAACAATAGCATGTTGCAAAAACTATTTTTCCTGTTGAAAATGATTAAGATTTTAAGAAATCTGGCTAGATTTTTTTACAGAGGATTTGTTACAGCCATTGTTCTCCTTTGCTACAAATGTTACGAGTTTTAATATTTATCCTGTATAGGATACTGGTGGGTCATAGAAGACAGGTCAAATCTTCGTAGAATATGACCTGCGCAGACAACGGCTGTCAGGTATCTGACTCTTCACCTGGTGGTTGTGGGTTCGATATTCAGTCACGGGAAACTGTCTTTCTGGTGAAATTTCAGTTAGGTTCTATAAAACCTGAGATTAATGCACGCATTATCTTGTGGTTGGTTGTATTGGGGTTTAACCCATTACCAAACGACAAATATTTTAGACTGGTCCAAATTGAAAGCATTTGCAGAAGACAAAATAAAAGTGACTGAAAATTTGAAATTTGTTTTGTGAAGGGTAGAAAACGTTGTGGGAAGAGGAGAAAATGCTGGTTACCAGCATTTTCTTCTTTTCCCATAATGTTTTCTAAAGGCTTCTTTCACAAGGGCGTCAAAAGTAGGGATTGTGTGGTAATGGGTTAACGCCACTTTAACAGCTATGGTCATATCATGGCGGTCGGTGACGCACATATGTTTCCTGGCTTTCTCACACCAGTGCTAACACAACTTTCTTTCCAAAGACTACTTTTCTCACATGCTTCAGCAGAGGTGAGAGGCGAATATATGCCGGAAAGAAAGTTTGCCAAAACCGGGTATCGAACTCACAACCACCAGGTCCTGAGTCCGACACGTTCACCACTGAGCCATCCGGGCGGGGCCCATTACCTTGTGGACTAATGATAGCTGCATTGAGACAGGAGTCGTGTCTCTCTCACTTCTAAACGAGCTAACGGTGTCTATGTGGGAAAGAAGTCAATGATATGGAGGTTAAACCCGTAAAATGAAGCCTTTAGAAAACATTGTGGGAAAAGGTGAAAATGCTGGTAACCAGACCCGGAAAACGAAGCCTTCTGAAAAAATTGTGGGAAAAGGAGAAAATGCTGGTAATCAGCATTTTCTCCTCTTCCCACAATGTTTTCTACCCTGTTTGAAACAAATTTCAGTTTTCGTGTTACGTTTATTATGTCGTTTGCAATTTGCTTTGAATTTGGACCAGTCTAAAATTTTGTCGTTTTTTAAAGAGTTAAACATACTTATAGTGTCTATGTAGGAAAGAAACCAATTATATGTAGCTTACCCTTTTCCTAAACAATCGCTGGTTTTCACGACCCGGAAAAAAGAAGCCTTTTGAAAACATTGTGGGAAAAGGAGAAAATGCTGGTAACCAGCATTTTCTCCTTTTCCCACAAAGTTTTCTACCCTGTTGGAAACAAATTTCAGTTTCGAGTTACGTTTATTCTGTCGTCTGCAAATGCTTTGATTTTGGACCAGTCTAAAATTTTGTCTTTTTTTAAAGAGTTAAACAAACTTACAGTGTCTTTGTATAGGAAAGAAGCCAATTATATGGAGGTTACGCTTTTCCCAAACAATCCCTGGTTTTCACGACCCGGAAAAAGAAGCCTCCTGAAAACATTGTGGGAAAGAGAGAAAATGCTGGTAAGCATGCAGCATTTTCTCCTTTTCCCACAATTTTTCCACCCTGCTGGAATCAAATTTCAGTTTTTGTGTTACGTTTATTTTGTCGTCTAAGTGCTTTTATTTTGGACCACTCTAAAATTTTGTCGTTTTTTAAAGAGTTAAACATACTTACAGTGTCTATTTAGGAAAGAAGCCAATGATATTGAGATTAAGCCTTTTCCAAACAATCCCTGGTTTTTTACGACCCGAAAAAAGAAGCCATTTGGAAAAGGAGACAGTGCTGATAAGCAGCATTTTCTCCTTTTCCAACAATTTTTTTCTACCATGCTGGAAACAAATTTCAGTTTTTGAGTAACATTTATTTTGTCGTCTGCAAGTGCTTTCAGTTTGGACCAGTCTGACATTTTGTCGTTTGATAAAGAGTTAAAGGACATTTAGGAATGCATTGGTAGTTGCACTGGCTACTTTTGATCACTAAAAATCTGTAGCAAATGTTGTTTAGCATTAGTGCCGATTAGCGAACGAGGTGTATACAACTGTGTGACTACTAAAGCAGGTGAAAACATGACATTAAATTTCATTACATTTAGAAAACGAAACGTCTCAAAGTGCAGACGATCACCGGTGTACACGTGTTTTCTGTTCCGTTAAATATGTAAATTTCATCATATTTATAAAACAAGTTGTACACCAGATGTTCAAAAAGGATAGTAATACTTCGAGCATAAAACGCATATTACACAATCATTTTGGCATTCCAGCCAGCCATTTCCATAGCAACGATTCCTGCAATACCTGTGGATATGGGAAACGGAAGTATTTTACGTGGTGATATTTCACTGTTACACCGGTTACAGCTCCTGGAAAATCTATCGGAATGGAACAGTTGAAAATGATTACGTGAAGGAATTTTTGTGCATTTCAGACGCAGTGGATTTAATATAAATACAGTTTCAAATGGATAGAACCGAAGGTAAATATGTAGTTTTTGTGACATATGCATACATGAATCCTCCAGTCCTTTGCTATAAAAAGACCACTAAAGATGTCATATAGGCTTAAAAAAAATCAATGCGACACCAGTTTCACGCGAGTTTCTTTTTTTTCTCTCCTGATATAAGGTATTTAGCAGACGATGAAAAGATGGTCGCGCGCTGAGAAAAAGTTCGTGGTTATGAGAGTGAGAGAGAAAACAATATCGCATCTTTTTTTTTGTGTATTGACAGCCTTCCCTTAATGTATTCGTCTCGACTTTTCGCCGTCCATCATCCCAAAAATTGCAGTTTCCAGTGACTTATCAATTTTTAAACATGCATTGACCTGCCGTCTAGGTACAGGTCTGATTTCACATGGAACGAATATAGTTCGAGTCATGCTATGTAAAAAGGGACAAAAAATTTACAAAAATACAAAAAAACATAATCTTTATACTCCCAAAGCCTTATAATTTTCATTCATAAAACCCCAGTAGTCCAAAACCATCCAACAACAAGAGAAATTAGAGATTTATTACGGCCCAGGTCGACGCCGACGGGAAACACGGTCTATTTTTACATGGGCAACTTGCTCATTTACATACTGGAAATACACAGACAAAGCTTCAAACATAGCGTCCGAAGCAGACATTATGGACAATAATTACATGTTTGTTATGTAATGGAATTAAAGCGTCATTAGTCACTTAACATTCCCACAATGCTTGTTTAGATTTTTGGCGCGAAATCTAAAAATAGCTTAAGGAGCTACGTAGCCTTTTAAGGGAATACTACCCCCATTTTGTAATATTATGATTCTTATCTATTGATGATTTGTATTGTTTTTTCATATAAATTTCAGTTATCTATATATTTTTTTTTAATTTGTCGTTATGTGAAAAAACCTAAATACCCACCTTTAATGCATGGGCAAAAGATTTCGGCCCAGGTCAGCCTGCGCAGTCCGCGCAGGCTGACCTGGGCCGAAACTTTTTGCTCTTGGTAAATTTTCTGCATGTCAAACACTCAGTTTACCTCATGATTCGCTCGCTTGTTTGACATGAGGGATTTCATGGAACCATAATTGAGGACTGACTTGCTTGGTGTCATGGATCACGGAAATGCATTTAGACCCCTTTTACCAGGGCTTGTCTCATTTTTAACCCATTACCAAACGGCAATATTTTTAACTGGTCCAAATTGAAAGCATTTGCAGACGACAAAATAAAAGTGACTAAAAATTTGAAATTTGTTTTGTGAAGGGTAGAAAACATTGTGGGAAAAGGAGAAAATTCTGGTTACCAGCATTTTCTCCTTTTTTCCACAGTGTTTTCTAAAGGCTTCTTTCTTAGGGGCGTCAAAAGTAGGGATTGTGTGGTAATGGGTTAACCCTTTACCAAACAATTCCTGGTTTTAACGACCCTGAGATTGAAGCCCTTTCACCCTTTCCCAAACAACAAATTTTAGACTCTTCCAAACTGAAAGAGTTTGCAGACAACAATTCTAAATTTTATGAAAATGGTAGAAAGTTCTCCTAAAGGGTAGAAAACACTGTGGGAAAAGGAGAAATTGCTCGTAACGAGCAATTTCTCCTTTTCCCACCGTGTTTTCAAAAGACTTGTACTGCAGACACGTAAAAACCAGGGCTTGTTTGGGGAAGGGTTAAAAACATTTTGGGATATGGATAAAATGCTGATATCCATCATTTTGTCCTTTTCCCACAATGTTTTCAATCCTGCTGGGAACAAATTCAAAGTTCAGTCATAAGCAAGAAAGTGGACAGAGTGGATCAGAGATCAGACTGCACCGTCCTCAAAAAGTTCTGGTGTCGTCTTTGGTATAGAAAGCTAATAATGTGACGCTTGAGGTGAATATATTAATTTATACATGTAGAATATAACGCGAAATTTATGGAAAGATGTAAATCACGCGTCACCGTTTTTCCATTTAAAGTTTCATGCTTGTAAATGTATAAAATTTTACACATCAAGTTAACTGATGCATCAAAACACTCGCAAAGGAATATATCATCTTTAATCACCGTTCTAAGTTGTAAAAATGTTTAATCTTAACATATGCTAGATCTAGCAGTTGAATTTGCCTCTGAAAGGTTAGAAAACCTTGTGGGAAAAGGAGAAAATACTGGTTACCAGCATTTCCTCCTTTTCCCGCAAGGTTTTCAAAAGCCCCTTTTCTCAGGGCCACGAGAACCAGGGTCTGTATTCACCAACCATTCTTAAGAACGTTCTTAGTCTCATTCTTCAGAATTTTGTCATTGTGAAAGTAACAGAACTTCTGATTGGCTAAACCAAATGGGTTAGCTAATCAGAAGTTGTCTCTTTCACAGTCAGGAAATCTTGAAGAATAAGACCAAGAACGTTCTTAAGAATGGTTGGTGAATACGGGCCCAGGACTTTGTTTGGTAAAAAGTAGGGATGGCAACGGTTAACCGGTTAACTGATCGAATGACCGATTAACCGGTTAAGAAATTGGCAACCGGTTAACCAGAAACAAATATAGGCCTATAATATCAAAAGTTTACCAAAATAATCATTATAATAAAAAAATTACAAAGCTAACTTTGCCGGTTCTGACAACCAAAACTGCATCATACGCACATCCAGTGTCGCCACTTGAGACGCGGCGAAGGTGTGATATACAGTTTGACATGTCTGTGCAATATTAAACATTGTTAATTCGCTAATTAGTCCCCAGTATCCGATAATAAACAATCAAACACGTGTCCTCTTTGGATCAACAGCAGTGGCTTATCGTAATTGATTTGCTTGGATTATTTCATTTAGTACCCGCCCCCAATCAAAAATATGCATGGATTGACCAATCAGCGTAAGACGGATGGAAATTTATGTCAATCAATCTGTGTTCAAGCAGGCATAGCGGTTTCTCTTCGTTCGTTCATTATCACTTCGATAAGTATCTTCGAAAATCATAGCAATTGCAGAGGCTTTGAATTTGGGAGAGTCTAAAATTTAAACCTTTCGTTTGGGCGATGGCTAACACCCGATCACTTAGCGATGGCCGCTTCGTTTGACGATCAATAACCATACCATCGATTCATGTGTATGATTCCGTTTGTAGATTTTTTGAAGTTGTAAATAGCAGTGATCCCACTAGTTTTTTTCTTTTGATGCAGCACAAAAGTCTGTTATCAATATATCTATGGAAATTTACTGCTTAAAATCATTAAAAAGCTGTAAAGACGACCTGAAGTGACTCTGATCGGACAATGTCGGAAGGAACATTTTGTTCTGTCATGGGTTTCCGTGTTTCTTGCATCGAGCATTTTTTCATGTGTTTTAATTTATGGATAGGTATTTCCACCTGATTTGACAATAATATATCAAAAGGGGTAGCAAGTAATGTCAAATCCTGGTATTTTACACAAGTTAAGCAGATAATGTTTTTTTTTTTCTTTCCAACGTGAGGTCTCACGTGAAACCAAACTTTTTTACGCGAATTTCATTTCTATTACGTGATTTAAGCAATAGTTTGCGTAGTGGAAACACTGAAAGGGCCTGATAATTTCTAGTCCTCTATAGAAAGCATTGTGGAAAATTGATTTTATTGCCGAGAGGGAGAGAGAGAGATCGCCGATAGATTGGCCGTCTTTTGCGCTAAAGTGTAGAAATAGTAAACATCACGGGAATGCATTACTCACGCACCGGTTGTCAATGTTGACATGTCGAGCAGGTACTTCATCTTAAATGTTTTTACATGGTCGTTCGGTTAACCGGTTAACCGATCGAAAGATTGAACGGTTAACCGGTTAGCAAATTTACTAACCGTTGCCATCCCTAGTAAAAAGTTAAGCACCATTAATAGGGGGGGGGGGGGGGTTGGAAAGGAGTGGGGGGGGGGGGTTTGGTGGAAATAGTACAGAACCCGTAGTTTAATCTTGGAATTACACCACCTTCTACTCAGAGAGGTATTCTAAACAAAAAAGTGAAGCTGTGCTGCGCTAAGAGAAGATTACTACGTGACATGACACATCTATGTTACATATACGCTGTAAATTATCGACTTTTTTAATACATAAAAATGTGCTCAGTTAACAATAATTATACATGTACAGGTAGGCGTACAACATTTACACCTAATTCTGCACCTCTGAGCGTACCTGCATAACGCACTTGACAACTGCATGAATCATGACCCTATAAAAAAAATCCATTCATGAATGCAAAACGCTTTTCCAAGAATGATCGGCGCTCCAAGAAAGTTTTTGTTACAGTTCAACCAAGACAGAACAGCATTGATAATTGTCTGATTTGTATGAGGCATTTTGATGAATAAGACCTCAGTATTGGAATAAAACATTCCTTCTAGGTATCCATCCATCCAACCGTCCGTGCGTCCGTCCGTCCTTACGAGCCCGACATTGCGAGGTTAGGGGTACGTGTACATTAGTCTCTATGGGGTTCATTCCGTCCATCTGGTAGGTATGGGGTTAAGGTTAGGGCTAGTGAGGTTAAAAAATGCTGGGGGGGGGGGGGGGGTTTGCATTAGGTTGCATTGAATAAAGAGCAATTCGACCCCACAAGGTCCGTCCGTCCATCCTCGCTTAATCTATAACTGCATGTAACGGCTGTTTTAGAAATGCCACTAATTGGTAAAAGTGACATGAATGAGAAACATATGAGCGAAAGGACAGTGTATTGAATCATATCGTCGGTTTACTTCAAATAACCTCGTAACTAGTTACAAGCTGTATTTATGAGGTTTTTGAAGTAAACCGACGATATGAAAAACACCAAGAAAGAAGGCTATAAAATACTTTTTAGAAACAATCGCTTTTTCCGCGACAATGTTTACAAAGCGTGCACGTGACACAGAAACGCACTAGGTTATTTTTGTGTGAAAACGCATTCAGTATGGCGTTTCTATTAACCCTTTCCCAAACGATAGACTTTGGACCCTTCCAAACCGAAAGAGTTTGCAGACGACAATTTTAGATTTGAAAAGAAAAAAAAAAAAATGGCAGAAAGTTCTAAAAAAGGGTAGAAAACAATGTGGGAAAAGGAGAAATTGCTCGTTACGAGCAATTTCTCCTTTTCCCACAGTGATTTCAAAAGACTATTACTGTAGACACGTAAAAACCAGGGCATGTTTGGGACAAGGTTAAGTGAAAGAGATAAAGCCTCACAATTTGCTGCAAATTTTGTAACAAAGAAATTATTTATCTTCTCTCCGCAAACAGCTGATGCACTTGCGAAAGAGCATTATGATTCATGCCATAGTCTCAAACAGAGCTCCAGATAAGAGAGAGTGATGGTATTCTAAATCCATTATTCCTCTTCCAAACCCTATGTTGTGGGTACTCATTAGAAGCGTCTCGACGAGACGATTCTAATTAGTACCTGTTGCATAGAGTTTACTGGAAAAATAGAAGATGTTCTATTTATTTCATGCTTTAAACCCTTTCTGGGAGAACCTTTTTATTAAAATCCAGTATATAGGTCTTTTCCGTTATTCCCCGTGGCGTATCCCTCCCGCATAGCAACACATTACAATATTATGTCAAGCGCCAGAAATGTAAGGTAAATGACGTCATATTTCCCATCTGGTTGTGAGGCACGCGCAATTTACCTAGGCATCAAGAACATTAGAATCGGTATTTTCATTGGTCGTACCCGTGTAATATAGGCCATAGAGGATATTTGTTTTTTCGGTGAAAGATCGAAATTTATTTCATCGAGTGAACACCATCGGCAATATTTTCACGAGTGGCGCAGTCACGAGTGAAAATATTACCGGTGGTGTTCAAGAGATGAAATAAATTTCGATCTTTCACCGAAAAAAAAAAACAAATATTCTATTTATTTCATGCTTTAACCCTTTCTGGGAGGAGCATTATCAAAATCCAGTACAGTTCTGTTCCGTTATTCCCCGTGGCGTACCCCTCCCGCATAGCAACGCATTACAATATTACGTCAAGCGCGAGAAATGTAAGGTACATGACGTCTTATTTCCTATCTGGTTGTGAGGCACGCGCAATTAACCTAGGCAACAAGAACGTAAAATCGGTATTTTCACTGGTGGTACTAGTGTAAGATCTAAAAATATTTTCACTGCTATTTCTCGATATCCTACCGGAAAGCATGAAATAATAATAGACTACATGTAATAATATTTTCATTTATGAAATCAAAATCACTCCCTCTATCCAGAGCCCTGCTGTCAAAGGTTAGTTTTCAAATCGTTCATTATCAGTGACGCTGTAAATAGCTGTGGCAGACGGTATAGATCAAGATCAGACTGCAAACAATGTGAATAAGAAAGGTTAGGAAATATTTTCGGTTAAAAATGGTCGGTGAATGTTAGTAACTAACCTTTGACAGCAGGGCTCCGGATAGAGGGATGTGATTTTGATATTAGTTTGCATAATTTTACTGAATTTTTACCCTGAAAAATGTTTATTAATGAGAGTGCAAGAAATTCTGGGGCTGCGAATTTCATCAACCTCCTGAACAATTTGAAAAAGTCGGGATTCGAACTCGCAAGCAATACAATACTTTTATCGTAAATAAAGGCCACTGGCCCAAAATACATCACTACCGAAATATGCATAAATATAACATGGTATACGCCCCATTACTTTGAATTACAAGTCCTTTGCGTGTTGATAAACTTTGTTAAAAATAGCGTCGCTTGGAACTGTAATGAAATTAGGCTTATGGATTAAAGATCGTGACTGTAAAAAGCGCATGAAATGCTAAATGCAGAAAATATGGATTAAAAAAAAGAAAAAGTATATTACTGTAAATATGTTGAGGATGACGCAATGTTGACAGACAGATGTTAAACCACATCTGTACTTTCTTATTGCTTTACTATGTGCTTAACTCATTTGCAAACGACAAAATTTTAGGCTTGTCCAAATCGAAAGCATTTGCAGACGACAAAATAAAAGTGACTGAAAATTTGATATGTGTTTTGTGAAGGGTAGAAAACATTGTGGAAAAAGGAGAAAATGCTGGTTATCAGCATTTTCTCCTTTTCCCACAGTGTTTTCTAAAGGCTTCTTTCTCAGGGTCGTCAAAAGTAGGGATTGTGTGGTAATGGGTTAATAGACACCGAATTGAGAAAAGAAGGCTATAGAAAACATTGTGGAAAAGGAAGAAAATGCTGGTTACCAGCATTTTCTCCCTTTTCCACGATGTTTGCTTTCCTTTCAATGGCAATTCTTATCATTTGGACTACACTGAATTTGTTGGCTAGTTATGTTTTTGATTGAACTAAATTATTTTGGAAGGGCTTAACTCTTATACTAAACAATCCCGGGTTTTCGCCACCCTGAGAAAGAAGCCTTCGGAAATCATTGTGGGAAAAGGAGAAAATGCTGGTAACCAGCATTTTCTCTTTTTGCCACATGGTTTCTCGTTTGTTTTTTTTTTTTCAAAGAGAAAAAAACATCTGGGCTATACAGAATTGTCGTCTGCAATATTAATGCTCTCACTTTGAACAAGTCAAAAACTCCAAACACGCTAATATCTTGATTGACATGCAACGAGCGAAAAGGGGCATTCAGACGTTCGCGTAAAGTTACTACCCGGATCAGACTGCGCATTCCGTGCAGACTTATATACAAGATAGAACTTTTCGTTCCTATTTAATTTTCTGTTTTGTGCAAGTCTACTGTAGCACAAAATCTAATGTAGTCGTAGAGTGCCGTCTCAGATTAGACAGCACGGACTGCGCAGGCTGATCAGAGACGACACTTTACGCAAATGTCCGAATGGCCCTTTTTGCGTATTGAAGGCCATATATCATCGGTTTTCTTCAAAAACATCGTAACTACAGCTTGTAACCAGCTGTAGTTACGACGTTTTCGAAGTAAATCGACGATAATGATCGACAGAGACAGGAAATAGAATTAATGAACAAACAGAATTAGTGTCTTTGTGTTTAGGATTTCATCGAGATCAGGCAAGTCACAAGAGATCTGTAGAGTCCTTATACATGTACGTATATATTGTGTTTTTGATTTGCTTGCAGTGAAAACACTAGTGTTCGATTTTTGTTCCTGATCAGCCATTCCGGAGAGATTGTCTGTATTGATTTAGCCTTGACCCTTACCCAGACGGCACATTGTAGAGATGTCTGTATTGAAAGCATTTGCAGACGACAAATTAATGAGAAATTCAATGATGTTTATTGTCATTAATTGGATAATAAAATATTTTTTTTCCTTTTTGTCACGGTATTATAAAAGCCACTGTCCCTTAACTCTTTACCAAACGACAAAATTTTAGACAAGTCCAATAAAGCAAAAAAAGCAATAACGTATAACTGCCATTTTAACTGCCTTAGAGTCTTTAGAGTCTTCACTAAATGCGATATCTGTACACTAGTCTAACTTGAAAGCATCAGCAGACGACAAATTAAGAGTAGTTTGAATTAGGAGAGTTGGATTAGTACGGAAGGAAAACATTTGGAAAAGGAGAAAAATACTTGTCTAATTTGAAAGCATCTGCAGACTGCAAATTAAGAGTGGTTTTAATCAGGAGAATTAGCTAGATTAGTAAGGGTGGAAAACATTTTTAGAAAAGGAGAAAATGCTGGTAACCAGCATTTTCTCCTTTTCCCAAAATGTTTTCCATTCTGGTCAATCTTCGACCAGCATTTTCTTCTATTCTTACATTCCAAATGCCGCCTTTCTATTGGGGGGGGGGGGGTGTTATTGAAACTCGATAATTGTATGACGAAGGGTCAAAGGTTTGAGAGAACAAAGACAGGGGGAGATGCCGCAGTAATTGGCTTTACGTGTCGGGGATTTTTACAGAGAAAAAAATACAATACGTATGACGATTGAGACCGTCAATAAAAACCCAATGATCTTCTTTTATGGCTCAATATAGAAAACCCTTTTCGCCGGCATGATTAATAAACTCTTTCTTCTGTATGTTTTGGGGTGCCAGTGGCCTTGTGGACTTTCTGATGTTGGATACTTATCCAAGAAACCTAGGTCCGTATTGAGCAATCAATTTAAAAGAAACTATTTTAGTTTTATGCTCAAAAAATTTCTAAATTTTGAAAGTAACACAACTTCTGATTGGCTAAACCGAATGGTTTAGCCAATCAAAAATTGTGTTACGTTACAAATCTACAGAGTTGTAGGTGGATACGGACCGTGGTTCAATCCTTGCTAGCGATGTTACTCGTGTGCGAGTGCCCTGTAGCAAGCCTGTGCAAAGTCCCATCGTAGTACTAGTAAACACTAGGGAAAGCTTGAGTAAGTGAGCTCTCACCGTGATATGGGCAAATAACAATGGAAGCTGGTGTAAAACACCATTCCAACGAACAATCTTCACGTATTTTAATTTGGTTCTGCATTCAAAACGAAATATATTTTTAATGGTGTAATATCGATGTGATCTGACAACACCTTGTAAAAGGACGATACACGAATATCGATCCAAATGCCTGTACACCTTGACAAATGCAAAATTATATGTAAGCTTTGAATCCAATTACTGTAGAGCTTGTAATACAAGTGTATGCCTTACGACCATCCCATCTCCTTTTATTTTTCTTCACCTTCTGTGATTCTAAATCGATCTGACCATCATTTTGCCTCGGTCTACTCATTAACAGAGCTTTAACAACTATTTTTGGTTATGGGCAGAGTAGATCAAGATCAGCATGCAAGGACCTGCAGACCGGTCTTTATGACCATTCTTGCAAACACCATTAGATTTTGTCCTTCAGTAGACTTCTGCAGAACAGAAAAAAAATCATAAAAACGGAAAGTGTCGTCTCGGATTAGCCTGCGCGGACTGCGCAGGCTGATCCGAGACGACACTTTACGCAGATGTCCGAAAGTCCCTTTTCGCGTGTTGCAGGCCAATTATAATGTTCAATCTTAACTTGGACCTATACCGTCTGTCTGTTAAGTCAAAATTTTTTAAATAGAAATCTTTCTAGGTTGCACTGGATTGAAATTTCAACCTTCCAACCAATTGGAATTCATATGCTTTGCACTGAAAGAGATGAAAATCGCGTTTGTACGAAAATGAGTGAAGTGCTAGAATCCCTCCATCTTAACTATAATTATTACCGAGATCCTAGAATCCAATAAGTCATTACCATCAAATAATAAGAGCTTGGGTTATATAGCCTGCCATGTCTGATAAAGTGTAATGCTCTCTAGTGTTCTAGACAGTACCTCCCTGGGTTATTTCTTCATCGTAATTTCTTTCTAAATAGTAGCTAAATAGTAGGGTGCTAAATGATGTTCTATATATATATATATATATCAGAGAGAGAGAGAGAGAGAGAGAGAGAGAGAGAGAGAGAGAGGGGGGACGGACGTACGAATGAACGAACTTTAGACGATTAGGCGTTCTGACAGACGTTAAGTTAGACACAGAAAAAGACACAGACAGACAGCATTTTCATCTTTTTCCACAATGTTTTCCAGCATATCATAAACTTAAGGCTCATTTGTACCCATTCTGAATTTGTCGTCTGTGGATGCTCATAGTTTGGAAGAGTCTAAAGTTGTCGTTTAGGAAAGGGTTAATTCAAACGAATCAGGCTTGCGTATAATGTCTACCTATAACACAGAATTAATAGTCAACATCGAAAAATGAGACGAACTTACTTTCTTCACATCTGTTACTTATTAACTCTTACGGTGGTAACCGAAAGAAATAAACATTCTGAGAAAGTGAACTAAAAGAAATAATTAATACACTTTCAAACACGGTTTGATCGGAGTTACTGATGAACATATCTTCAATGACGATCGAGCTCAAACTAAAGCTTTTAGACTGTCTAATCCTAATCTACACTGTCCCCTAAAACGCCTGAAAAATTACTCGGTAATCTAAGTGTTGAATGGACTGCTTAGTGTACAGTTTTATATATTATAGATTAATCAGCCATGCTTTGGCAAAAGGGGGCTTAGTGCACACCTTGATTCATGTTACCAATCAAGCCACCACATTGTTATGGATCCAAAACAACGACTATTTTTTAGCAGCCGACGGAATCGTGAGGTATTCTGGTCCTTGAACATACAGAAAATTGACCGGTAGCGAAAAGTTTCGGCTCAGGTCAGCCTGCGCGGACTGCGCAGGCTGACCTGAGTCGATACTTTTCGCAGATGTTGTGAGGTACACTCTGGTCCTTGAACATACAGAAAATTGACCGGTAGATAAAAGTTTCGGCTCAGGTCAGCCTGCGCGGACTGCGCAGGCTGACCTGAGTCGACACTTTTTGCAGATGTCATGAGGTATTCTGGTCCTTGAACATACAGAAAATTGAGAGGCTGACCTGAGTCGATACTGTTCGCAGATGTATTAAGCCCCCGTTTCAGAGAGCATGGTTTATGTATGTATTGATTAGTTTTTCCGCGGAACAGAACCTGTATAATTGTGGGATTCATTTATCTTTTCCTATCTCTGCTTGCGGCAATCATAATTAAAAGCCTCTATCTGATTAGGATGAACACAATGTATCTATTCAACCTTGTTCTCGAAGCATTTGTTTCTACTACCACAAAAACGATTGAGACTAAAATAATGGAATTCGCTCTTGACAGGGTTGAAAACATTGTGGGAAAAGGAGAAAATGCTGGTTAACAGCATTTTCTCCTTTTCCCACAATCTTTTTAAACGGCTTCTTCCTCAATGGTATTAAAAGTCTTCATTATGTGGTTAAGGGTTAAAAAGCTACAAAAAACTTTTGAATTTTATGAATGGTGCCGAGTTTCTTGCGGCTCACTTTGGTGTCGGTGATGAGCCGGAGCTTCCGGTTTATCAATGTAACATTAGCATTTAGAGAAAACTGATTGTGGCGCCGGATAAGCGGCGGTACTATATTTTTATTTGGTTTTGAAAAGTACCTATGAAGGCAGCCATATTGTTTACCCGGCTTTATGTCATTTCGTTACTAGACCATGTCGTACCTAGGTCATTTCGTACCTATCTATTCTTTATAATTTTGGTCATTTCGTACCCACTTCGATCGTTTCGTGCCCACTTTGGCCAATTCATATCATATGACAACTGCTTTTGTATATAGAGCTCTCCAATTGAAATTATGTTGAATTTCGCCGAATAATGGCTATGATTGTGTATTACCACAATTAGTTTTTTTTTTAAGTTTTATGTTGCATTCTAAGGCCTGTTAAGAAGATCTCAGTTCATTTCTCGCCGAGTTTTGAAAAAAAATAATTTTAGTCAATCGAAATTGCTATAATGTGCCCTTTTTCAGAAACAACTGATGTGCGGCGCCATTGACGTTATGCATCAATATTTTCTCACCGTAGATCGATATAATCTGTCCCCAACGAACGTTTTGACAGTTCCAAAATGGGTAACAGTAGTAGGCAACAAATCAAATGTGTCTTAACTGATGAGATTTGTATTTCAAAAGGTAGAAACATATTTGGAAAGGAAGACAAGGTTGGCTACTTGCATGAATTTCATTTTTCCACAGCAGTTTCGAAAGCTTTCTTCCGACGATAGAAACGATATTACTACATTCCTGAACATTTAACCCTTGACTAAACAACAAAATTTTAGACTGGTCCAAATTGAAAGCACTTGCAGACAACAAATTAAACGTAACTCAGAAATTAAAATTTGTTTCCAGTAGGGTAGAAAACATTCTGGAAAAAGGAGAAAATGCTGGTTACCAGCATTTTCTCCTTTTCCCACAATGTATTTAGAAGGCCTCTTCCTCTGGGTCGTAAAAACCAGGTATTGTTTAGTAAAGGGTTAAAGAATCATTGCACAGGCTTTTTTTCAGACTTACGAAAAATAACGTTAATATATGCATGTAAATTACACACAGAGCAACTTGTTGTAGATATTTCTGTTGTACGGTAACAGTATTAGAAACAGCAGAAGTAATATCGGGTCACAAAAAATTACGACCCGTTCCACGATGTTTTCCATAGCTGAACCTGCGAAGGAGTGGAAAGTCGTTTAGATGTACTTTATGCACAGTAGATCAAAAAGTAAAAATCTGAAAATCGTTAGGCAGGTACAAACTACATCGCTCATCCACTTACCGACAAGACACAGTATCATCAATTATTCATAACTATATTAATAAACACACCGTAATCCATCTTTTAATGCATCTCAGAAATACCGCCCTCCCTTATCATCTTTCATAACAAGAATTATATAACAAATAGTTGGGTCTTCTTTCTTAGCAAACACTTTGTGAGATTGTTTTCATGTTGTACGCCAGTTTTTGTTTTTGTACTATATTAGTTATATACAGTCAGACATAAGTTGAGCATCGCCCTAACAAATTTAGTCATAATTTTTTTTGATGGATAACTTTTTATTTGGTATATTTTCAACCTATGCACGGACCAACTAGACAAGTAACAGGCTGTTTTATGTGCCAAATGAAAGGATGGCTACGAGAAAACTTTCCGAAGCCCAGAAATGGCAAATTGTGGACATGAGTAATGCTTGTCTAAGCACATGGGCTAAATTGCTGGTCAGTTTTGATGATGCTCAACTTATGCCTGACTCTATATATCGTTGGTTTACTTCGAAAACTTCGTAACTACAGCTTGTTACAAGCTGTAGTTACGAAGTTTTTGAAGTAAACCGACGATATGCAGTTAGATCTAGTGGCCATAAATTTTCCTTC
Organism: Tridacna crocea; assembly: GCA_943736015.1. NCBI lineage: Eukaryota > Metazoa > Mollusca > Bivalvia > Cardiida > Cardiidae > Tridacna > Tridacna crocea. The sequence goes on from OX031065.1 coordinate 52,880,122, forward strand.
TCGATAAGTCTGAATCCCCCATTGACTAACATGTATTTTAAACTTTATTTCTCAGTTCATTGCAGATTGAATGGTGCTCAAAACTATTGACTAATCCCAAAACTTATCGCAGCGGTCAGTTCACCGATCCATTCATTCCCGGAGTTTACCAAGCGACAAAATTTTGGACGAGTCCAAATTGAAAGCATTTGCAGACGACAAAATAAAAGTGACTCATAAATGGAAACTGAATTTTTCTCCTTTTCCTACAATGCTTTTAAAAGCTTTCTTCCCAAGGGTCGTTAGAAGTCGGGGTTGTATGGACTCTAGTAAAGAGATAAATTACCAGTACTTATTTCATGCTTTCCGGTGGGATATCGAGAAATAGCAGTGAAAATATTTTTCGATCTTACACCAGTGAAAATACCGATTTTCACGTTCTTGTTGCCTAGGTAAATTGCGCGTGCCTAACAACCAGATGGGAAATATGACGTCATATACCTTACATTTCTCGCGCTTGACGTCACGTTGCTATGCGGGAGAGGTACGCCACGGGGAATGAGGGAAAAAAATTGTACTGAATTTTGATAAAGCTCCTCCCAGAAAGGGTTAAAAGCATAAAATAAATAGAATATTTGTTTTTTTCGGTGTAAGATCGAAATTTATTTCATCTCGTGAACACCATCGGTAATATTTTCACTCGTGGCTGCGCCACTCGTGAAAATATTACCGATGGTGTCCACTCGATGAAATAAATTTCGATCTTACACCGAAAAAAACAAATATCCTCTATTTCTTCGCACAACTTTCTTTCAACGCCATAGGCTGCTTTCCTACATTAACCATGGTCGAAACAATGTTCAGCGGTAAGTGAGGAATAAATCCTGTCGGACTGACCATCGGAAAAAAAACAAGAGGGCCAAGATGGCCCTGGATCGCTCACCTGAATTTTTGAGATGACCATAGTCTTTTTTTTTTTTTAAGGTATTGAAACATTGGAACCAAATTTATAATTTTGCCAAGCAATTTTCAAAAGGTCACCTGTAAAAGTCATTTCGAAATCTGACCATCAGTTTCAAAAAGAAGAATTTTTAAGAATTCTTCATTTCTGTATAAGAGCAAGTAGCCCCCATCCATGAGAGCCATGTTTCTTGATGGATCAAAATTTACGAACAAGTTTTGAAAAGGGTCACCCAAGGAACATCTCTCTGAAATAATTTCAAAATCTGACCAGGGGTTTGAGAGAAAGAGAATTTTCAAGAATTTCATCATGTCCATATAGTGCAAGTAGCCCCCATTCACAAGAGCCATGTTTCTTGATGGATCAAAATTATATGTACAGCTTTTGGAAAGGGTCCCCCAAGGAACATCTCTGTCAGATTATTTTAAAATCTGACCACAGGTTTCAGAGAAGAAGAATTTTCAAGAATTTCTTCATTTCCATATAGTGCAAGTAGCCCCCATTCACTAGAGCCATGTTTCTTGGCCAATCAAAATTTTGCGAACAATTTTAGGAAAGGGTCACCCAAGGAACATCTCTGTGAAATTATTTCAAAATCTGTCCAGCCATTTCAGAGAAGAAGAATTTTCAAGAATTTCTTCATTTCTATATAGTGCAAGTAGCCCCCATTCACCAGAGCCATGTTTCTTGACCAATCAAAATTTCACGAACAGTTTTTGAAAAGGGTCACCTAAGGAACATCTGTGTGAAATTATTATAAAATCTGGCCAGCTGTTTCAGAGAAGAAGATTTTTAAAGAATTTGCTAAAAAATTCCATTTTGTTGCCATGGCAACCAGAGTTTTTGACGGAATCAAATTCTGTGAACAATTTTTAAAGAGGACCTCCCAAGGAACATTCCAGCCAAGTTTGGTCCAAATCTGCCCAGTGGTTTAGGAGGAGTTGATGTTTAAAGAATTGTTGACGACGCACGACGCACGACGCACGACGCACTGACGCACGACGGACGACGCACGACGCACGACGGACGACGGACGACGGACACCGGGTGATCCTAAAAGCTCCCCTTGAGCACGTTGTGCTCAGGTGAGCTAAAAAGTGGTCGTGCTGGAAATCGAACCAGCTAGATCTACCCCTGCACTTTACCGACTTAGCTACCAGTTCGGCGCAAATAGATCTAATGCTCGTTTTGTATCTCGATCTTTTATGTTCCTGATAAAGAGAGTGAAACATGATCGGCTTTGGAAGACGTGCAAGCTAACCTTTGTTTGCACTCAATACATGCATAACTTCAGCTTTAATAGACTCGTGTAGAGCTCTATGGATCTAGATATCAACAAAAAAAGAACATTTGGCGTTCAGTAAAGATTCAAAAGCAGACTGCACGTTCTGTGCAAAAGCCCATGATTAACCACAATCTCAATCCCTCATTTTTTTCCCCTAGATTAAAAAAAAAATCTCTTAATTAATATGAATAGGTAGGCAGCATTCTTTATAAACATGATACCGCACGCTCTGCTGTAACTTTCCAAGGCAATGTTATTTTCATCGGTACAAAGTTTAGATCTAGTCTACCTACTCAAAATACAACGCAATCTTTTAAAGACCTATTGAAGGCCAAAATATTAAAGAAGGTGTAATAATACATTTAAACCATTCAAAAGTATGAACAGTATGGTGGAGATGACGGTGTTATCACGAGGTCGGGTTTTATGTTAGATGTAGTCACTGGCAGAAAAAAAAAATAAAATCAGGCAAAAAGTTAACATACGACATAGCCACCTGGCAGGTTTTTACCTAGATTTGAAATTAATTTCTCCGTCAACGACTAACATATGGACCTACCTCACAATGGTAGATTGCCTCTTCAAAATAATTTCCATGCTTTTAACCCTTTGGTTGTTAAGCGCGACTCACTGACATTTTTCGGACAGTGTAGATCAAGATCAGACTGCACAGAACGTGCAGTCTGATCTTAGATCTTCACTGTCCAATAAGGAGACACTATTCGCCGAAATATAAATTGGAAGACGTATTATTTGGGTTTGTGCTCTCGAATGGAAAATTTCATTTTAGTTATTTAGCAGGATAAGAGTTAAATGGTACGCTATAGATTTTAATGCATTTGAACACCTGTTTGTTTACTTTTGGCCGTCATTGTTACTTAAACCAAGAACATCATCGGTTGCTTCATATTTAATATATAATATAACCGTGACGTCATTTACGTGGACTGGTGACGTAATATAATGACGTAACGTTACATATTTCTTCGGCGTTTGTAGCATATTGGTGACAAAGTAAAGCAATGTAGATCTGGGATGTATAAAGTATGGATTCTATGTATCGGATCAATTAACCATTGTCAAACATGTAAGTAGATCTATTATTTATGCTGATATTCCTCCGTGCATAGATTTCTATTTTGAAATGGACAATGACATGAATCTATTTGTAGTCTAGATCAAATTCTAAAATCTAGTCTTAATCGAACCGTAATGGTGCATACTGGTCAACATCCCACATGTTGCAAATGATCAAATGTGCCATCCTTCAACGTAAAATTAACAGCCCAGGTCTTCACAGCAGTTAGCGCGCCTACAGTACAGTACCCATGTGCTTCATGGCTTTCTTGCACCAGTACTGAACATTATGATTTACTTTCCTAGCTACTGACTGCTTTTCTGTATTGCATCAGAGGTGAGGGCGGAAAATCGCCGGAAACAGATTTTGCCGCATCCGTGTATCGAGTCCACAACATCTAGGTCACGAGTCAAAACAATTCATTATTATTACAATACATATAGACATCATGAAGTTTAAGAAACAAATATCACTGGGGACAGACGTCATAACTGTTACAATGACTCGGTGCTGTTTTTCGTTGGAAGACAAGCACACAGCTGTACACTCGACAAAATGTTTCGCTTAGAAGAAAAAAAATAAATGCCTTCCTAGTCGAATATAGATCTACACCCTTTCCTCTTCTTACTGCATCGATTACGATAGATAAACTTGCGTCCAGTGATTATTGTCAATTATTTTCAAGATGAAGAATGGTTGAACTTCGATCCTGAAATTGCCTATTTAAAAAACGACAATTTAGAAGGATAGACTGATGTAGATTTGTCCAGTGCGTTGGGTTTTACCTTTTTGTTTTGTTTAGATTTTATAAAACTGTTTTGTACCCTCTTCAGTGTTTTTCTGACAGGAGAAGGAAGTTCAAATATATGATCTACCTGGAGATCAATATTGGAATCTAAATTAGCCTGTAAGACCTTAACAGCCACTGCTGCCTCTATCTCCATTACTGTGTTAGCTTCGGCTTCGGCAATGATATCGACATGAATTTGCAGAGGTCTAACATTAAGTTCCTGTGTAGGTCTGTCAGCATGGTCATTGCACTGACTTTCTACAGGTTTTGTGATCTTTGTCAAATCATGGCGATGATCAGGCTGTTGCACTTGGCTACACTGCTGTGGATCATTTACTAGTGGTTTGTGTACAATATCCATGTCAAATGGGAGGGGTGGCTTAATTGCTGTAGGAGGGATGGCTTTTGGGTTAAACGGAAATATTCCACAAGTTTCAAGCCCTTTTCTGATGTTGTGCTTGTTAAAAGCAATTTCGTACCCAATAATAAACAACCTCGGAAATTCCCATTTGCATACTATATTATTTGGTGACTCTGTCATAAAATTTGTACATTGCTTGTTTTACTCCTTGGACAAAGGGCCAAAAAGGGTCTTATCCAGCGGATTCAGCCATTGTGTTGTATGCGGTTGCAAAGCAAATACTGTTACATAATTTTCTTTGGCAATTTGGATTATGTCCAAAGTTTCATTGGAGCTAAGTGAATCCAAGATGAGTAGTTGGGGCCTTTTTGTGACACAATGTTCAAGAAAGACCGCATCGAACCATTCTTTTCCAATCAAGTTTCCATCCACCCTTTCTCGTGGTAAGGGTGATTATTTGGCTCCAACAGGATGGCTTTTGAAATTTGGTATATACCTTTGCTGGCTTATGCGTCAAACTTAATGATGACTCGCCCATGTTCCACATGTGTTCCAGAAAATTCTGAAGATTTAACGATTTTATGACGTCCTGGAGGTCGTCAAAGTACTTTTGAACGACTGTTTCATGTAACATGTGGCCGCGAACTGTCGACCATACTCCTTGACATCGAAGCATTATGCTGTGGCGCTTTGACACAAGAAAACGATTACCCAGTCTTTTCCAGGTATACCAGATTTAAAGGGTGTCTTAAGGTTCATTGTTTTGCAAGCTGGCAGCCGTAATATGTAACTGTTTGCGATCGAGGCTAAAGCCCATTGTTGCCACCTCTTTGACTTTCTCTGCCAACTTTCTTTCGATGTTTTCTAGGAAGACTGTTTGTTTGCCATGAGGTGGGCTCGAGCCTACTTTGCCAGACACCCGATCATGGAGAGTTGTCCGTGGGACACAAAACTGTACAGCAGCAGTTCTTATGCTCATTCCACAAGAAACAGCAGTAACAGCTCGTTCTATATCTTTGTTTTCATACTGGCTGCGTACACTTTTGTTTTTGTTTGGCATGCTGTCGTAAAAGAAATATAGATCATATTACGTTCTCAAATTAAAGTAACAGACCCATATCGACATCCAGACGCTTACACGTGTATATGAGCGAGTGAGTGTGTGAATTGATGAATGGGAAAATGGTTTTAAGCAGTCTACTAAGAAGGGGTAAATCTGGATAACAATAGCCTCTTTTTCCTTCAATATTTTGACGATCTACCCTATCAATTTATTGTCGATAGGCTTCTCCTGTACTAGTGTAGTACCAAGGAAGTAGTATTGAGAGAGACAGAAATGAGATCTAGTGCTTATAAGTTTTAAAGGTTTTTTCTCGATTTACGACCATCTAAAACATGGATCCATGTTTACACTATGCCTAATCTAGATCTAAATTATAGTGTCCCCCAAAACGATAAATTATTCTATAGATCTAGCTTCACTGCATAGTCTAAGCACGAAATTAATATTGTTCAAACCAGTGGAATCCGTGATGACGATGTCCGATACAAGACTTGTTCTTTTATGGAGGGTTTCATCGGACAGTGAATGATTTGCGATGTTTAGAATTCATGGTTTTATTTGTCACCATAAAACATATTTCGTAACTGGAAGTGTAAATCTACTAATACAGTGAATTCATTTCGTATTTGTTAATAATGTATCAAAGTACCTTTTCTAGGTCGATTAAGTTGCGCGTACGATGTACCCTCTTTCTATATTTTCCGACCCGCGTATTCACAACATCGATGTCTAATCCGATCAAAATAACCCTTACATCCTACTAATTACGTCATCGTGACATAGGGTTTACATTTGTAACGGATTTATTGATAGACTGGATCGATTTTTCCAGTCTTTGTCATTCTTTGTTGTATTTAACGACGAAGTGTCTGAAGTTACCCGGATGACAGGTATAACCTGGACCTACTCTATTAGGGTCATTCTATATTTTTTTGCACTTTCACGTCCACCGACTGTTCATAGCTTAATAACAATGAAAGATAAACAGTATATGGCATTTATCATTTTCAAAAGAAATTTTATCTAATAAAGACGCCAGTTGACCGTCTAGTTCGATATTTTCATCCAGGATAAGACATTTGGTGTCATTTATTTCATTATCAACAATATGTCTCGTTGATCTACCCCGGACATTCTCCATCCTAGTAAACTTTAAACTGAAAATAATTACCAGAGTTACTTTTAAGCGTGAATTCACCAAATAGCGTGAATGCGTTATTCTTTGGGTTAAACAATGCAATAAAAGTCATTAGTTAGATTCGTTGAAAATATGTTGTTCTTCAAGTTGTGTCATTTCCGAAATGCGTGTATTTTTCACGAATTTCGTCGAAACTACTGGAACATTGTCGTCTAACATTGCATCAATCGAACTATGTTTTTTTTTTGGCGCGAGATTTTTTGAAGCGCAAAACGGCCAACAATGAAGGCTACGTACACGGTATGTTTCATTGTCTGCATAGCCTATATTTCCGTACCATTTGCAATAAAAGTTACGCATGAGCAAAGAAAACTTGCCATGCACTATTTTCTCTGATCACAAAATCTACCTTTTGTAGTTTAATGCAAGGGATCATCAATAAAATGAAGGCTATCAAAAAGAAAATCTAGAAATAAACTCACTTTTGCGTATCAATGGAAGCCACCGGTCATAATCATGGAGTGCTTTCTCGGATTTTCGCACCTTGACTGGATGCAGTATAAAATTAAAATTTCTACAGTTATATTCATATGTTCTGCTTCTCCAAATTCATTAAAAAATGTACCATGCCTCCTTATCACACGCCCAGGAAAAAAGCGAGGTGAACCCCAGTGATTGCACTCATCACACTGACCCAGAGATACGATTTTTAAATACTGACAATTCTTGAGGTCATGTGGGCTGAATGAAGCACATACACAACATATTTCTTCATCACTTATGTCCTGGATGTGTCACTATCGGGTCCATCGTCAGATTGGGTATCAATTTGCTATCCGCTTGTTGATGGTTCTAGATTTCCCATTACATTCTGATTTCTTTCAGACTTGTGTGTACTGGCTTGGGTTTTTTTTATGTTTTAATATATCAATATTTTTTTTGCATTAATGCAGCTTGTAATTTGTGAAATATATGTATCATTTGTTATGGCTTTTCCAGATGGATTAGGTGGTTTGAATTCCAATTTCCGTTTCTTGTTTAGTGTCTTTTTCTGGTTTATGCATTTGAACACTTTCTTCGTTTTGTTTCAGGAACTTTTCTACAGCTTCAGGTCCAGAGCTCTTAATTTTTTTCAAAAGGCATTGTTTCTCTGAAACTTTCACATGGGAAATGCTTGTCTGCTGCCACAATGTTCTTGTCTAATGGAAATATTCCTGTCTTTTGTAATCAAGATTAAATATTCATCGGAGTGAATGACTTCAGATACGCACTGGATGCTAGTGAACCGATCTCTTGTCTTGTGATATTCATACACACGAGACTTGCTCAGTATTTGGCACACTCAGTGTAGTAATGCTTCTTGAAAGGGCCAAGCACGGCAACATCTAAGGGCTGTATCTAGTGGAAGCTGTGTGATGTTAAATCAAACCATATTAATGACCTTTTCTCTTGTCCAACGGATGGTCTCGTATGTCTTGTGTGAGGCATGTCCGTCATACACAAGTAGGATAGGGTCATTACTTATTGCAGATCTGGTAAATGGTAGGAAATGTTCTTCAAGAAACTTTCTGAAAATCTTTCCATTGGACCATGAAATTTCAAACATGATACCCTTTACTCCAAAACATGCACCTTTCATCAATTTTGATATTCCACCTCTTAGCCTTGAAGATGAAAAAAGGTGAAAAAAAAAAACCATGGCCAAATGCATTCACACCAATGAATGTCGTAGTTAGGCTACTAGACGAAGTAATGACTTATACTTTGGTGTTTGGGTTCCAAATTATATTTGGTGGTTTATGCTCAGGTTACAAGCCAGTTTCATCAACACTATGGGTTTGTCCAATTATTTTTTTTTTTTCTTCAAGAACAGCGTAAAGAACTGTGTAAATTACTTATTGAATGCTTCAGGTATCAGGCGTGCAGAAATCCTACGTCCAACTTGGGAAATTTTGCGTCGGACAAGTGATTTTGTTCAATATTCTTGTCCGCAGATAAGTGGTACACACAGGAAAATTTCCGAACAAGTATCTGCCGTAAACATTAAGCAGCGAAACACAACGTTCACCTTTGCACAAAATCACATTTCGAATGATAAACGATGTCTTGATACGATCCCTAAATTTTGGAAACCCATAATACGCATTTGGTGTTCCCTCTGCATTCACCAGATACGGCAGGGGCGGTATAAAATGCAGCTGTTTTTGGCACACGAACTTTTTTGCTTCGGAAAATGTCTGACTACTTTCAAGATCACCACTGTGGATTGAAATATTTTTAATTTTCACTCTTGTCATTTTAACTCCGATTTAAAGATATCTTACGACGATGTCATACATCATGTGAATATTTAGCCTCATATATCTTATGGTACAGCTTCGGTGCGAATGGGCCGTAGTTTAGACATTATCTCTTCTGCCAAAAAATCGTCTCGAACCAAAAACAATTTGCGATTCATTGATCAATTGAAAAGTAAAATCAGCAGAAATGTATCCTCATTTTATCAAATCTTCGAAGCAAACATAATGTGAAATATCCGGCGGTTTCAAACGTAAATATAAAGTGTACTGCGATGAGGAACATGACAAACAAGACAGCGTGGTTGAATGCAGTCTAGATAGAACAGTTTTGTTTTGAACAAATAGGCCGGGCTGGCAGACAAGTGGATTTTTTTTTAATTTACTTGTCCGTGGACAAGTAGAAATTTCTTAAATTTCCACACCCCTGGGTATTGAATATTTAGGCATAGCGCAGTTAAATTAATTAGTAAAGCACAAGAAACAGCTTGAAATGTCTTTGGTCGGACGATGTCAAACCCACCTTCATTGTATCTTGGGTTTTCGTTTTTTCTTTTTGTAACAATCTGTGCTTCAAACCAGGTAAATTCTAGAGTGGAATTTCTGCACAATTTGGGTTCAATTTCTCAATTAGGGTTGCATTTAATTTCAAATTTATAATTTTACTCTGAAAATAAGAATTAAAATCTTTAATAAATTTACATGACATACCACCTTGGTTAGCTTTGAGAAAGAGCAACGTGTGCATCCTTCACACTTGATACTTCTTGTGTAGGCATATGTCAAGTTTTGATCTTTCACTTAGCTCCATGAATAAGTGTGCACTTAATTTTCTTTTATTTCTCGTCGCATGTTTTACTGAAGACCAACAAATATGGTATCTTACTTTAGTTCAGAGCTAATCAGATTTTAACTAACAGAAAGTTTAAGTTAGGTTTTTGCAGTTTAAATGAAGGTGGTACTAAAGTCAAAGTTGCAAAAGTACTCAAAGACTAAAGTAAATATTAAAGTTAGGTTTTTCTTCAAAGTTTTTCAATCAATATCTTGTAATGCCACCTCTGCTGTCGATAAATGGAATTATTCGACATCGCACAGACCTTACATAACGTACAATCATTGCATCAGGAATGTTATTCCATTCCTGAACGAGAGCGGTGGCCAAGTCCATGAGATCGTCGGTGTTTCGCCGTTGTCGAACGTTTCTTCTAAAGTAATCCCAGATATGTTCTATTGGATTCATATCCGGCGATAAAGCTGGCCAAGGAAGAACGTCAACATTATTTCTGTTCAGAAACTCTTGAATGATTCGTGCCACATGAGGATATGCGTTGTCGTGAATAAGTATAGCAGGCCCATGTCGTTGCAAAAATGGAATTGTCTCAGGTCGCAAAACTTGGTCGACGTAACCATGTGCATTTTTTTTTTTGCCTTACGATATTACCAGGACAAGTAGGGAATAGGAACCCTGCACCTCTGATTGTGACGAGTTTAAGTTGTCTCTGTAAAAGGATGCTGTAGTATTCACAATGATAAATGAAAATATTGCATGAAGTTAAGTGGCTATCGAAAGTTGCAACGCGACGATGATGATAAAAATCTGAGTTGTTAAGTATTTTTATTAAAGACACTAATAGAACCTTCAAATTTTGGGGTTTTGCTCTATAAGGCTAATAACTGGTTTATAATTTAACTTGCTTTAAATTATAGTTAAAATCCTTCAAATGAGATTAAAAATCTCTTTGAAAATAGCTGTTTCGGTAATGACGTGAACGACATGGTGCATGAATTTTGTTCATGTTATAAAATATGTACAAGCTAAAACAGCTCTGCTTGTTTGTGAAATGTACACTGCGGTGTATAAAGTTTTATTAGGATATATGAGATCAAGGAAGAAGGCTATAGTGATAACTGATAAATCAGCAAAAAGAAGAACTCATCGTAAAAAAATATGGAATGATCCATTTATATTTATAAGATTACTACAAAATAATATTGATCCAGTAACAAAGTATGACATAGCAACAGACGTTTTAATAAAACTTCCGTGTGAACAAAGCAACTGTTTATATTTTGTACGATAAATATCCGCTGTGGTAAAGCACGATGTAGGAAGGTCACAGGTTATTGTCTGCTACAGTTTCAAGTTTCTTATTCTTTTTTTCCATAGATAGCTAGATCTAGGTGGATTAAGTTTCGTCTTCTTTTAGAGAATTTCAAACTGTTGATTATGTCTAGATAATTCATTGTCAGACTTCAGGTGTTGGTTTTGACCTTACGATATTACCAGGAGATCATAACATTGACCATTCAATCATTATGATAACTTATTAAATCGTATCGAGGTTGTCCATTCAAGTTTACTTCTCCAGTTGAACTACTCACACACGATACTGCTGACAAGAAAAGCACCGAGGTATCAAAATTTGTATGAAAATTTGTTAAAATGTAATTTTAGACAGGTTAGTGAGACCAAAAAGGGAAGAAGGAAGGTTATCGAGAAAAAAGGCTGGTATAGCATGTATAAAAGTACGATAGACTTGTTAGGAAAGAAAAGTAACGGCAAAAGGAAATATATTAAGTTAAGCATGTTTTTTCTGACATCTTTATAGGTACATGTGGGTTAAGTAGGCCAAGCTAGGCTATGTTAAGGAAGGCTTGAGTTGGCAAGGAGGGAATGAAGGAAGGAAGGAAAGAAAGGGAAATGAAAAAAAAAGTTGTGATAATAAGTAGAATAAAAGAAAGATTTGTTGTCTTAACGGAAGAAAGAGAAAGGAGGAAAGAAGGAAAAAAGGAGGCAACATAAAACAAAAGATTAATGAAAGGAATAAGGCCATGAGGGTGTGTCTGAAATAATAATAAAAAAGAGAATGAAGAAAGTAGCATGAAAATAGTAAGAAGAAAGAAAATTATGAAATACAGGAGGGAAAAAATTGAGTGAGAGAGTGAGTTGATGAGTATGTGTGAGTAGGTAAGCAGGCTCGTTCAAACAAGCAAAGTGTATGTGAGTGGTTGAGTGAGTGAATCTGTTGGTCAGTCAGTCAATCTATCGGTAAGTCAGTTGGTAGGTTGGTCAATGGATCAGTGAATGATTGAGTGAATGGGTCAGTCAGTCGCTCGGTCATTCAGTCCGTCAATGAATAAATGAATGGATGGATGAATAAATGAATGAACGATTAAATGAATAAATGAGGTTACGGAATGAGTAAATAAATTTGAGTGAGTGACTTGATCAGTGAGTGAATGAGTCAGTCAGTCAAGTCATGCAGTTAGTCAGTCATCAGTCAGTGAATATATGAGTATGTGAGTGAGTGAGTGAATGAGTAAATGAGCGAGTGACTTGAGTTAGTGATTGTGTCAGTCAGTCAGTCAGTAAGGGAATATATAGGTGAGTGAATGATTGAGCGAGTAAGTGAGTGAGTGACTTGAATGAGTGACTAAGTGAATAAGTCAGTCAGCCGTCAGTAAATCAGTCAGTTAGTCATTAGTCAGTGAATATACGAGTGAATGAATGTGTGAGTGAATAAGTGATTGATTGATTAAGTGAGTGAGTGAAACTGCGTGAAAGTGAGTGACATAAGTGAGTGAGAGGGATTTGATGAGTGAGTGAGTAAGTTAGTGTGTGAGTGAATGATTCATTAGTCAGTCAGGGAGCATGCCAGTCAGCAAGTCAGTCAGTCAGTATGAGAGAGTGAGTGAGTCAGTCATTGAACCAGTCACAGAGTCAGTCAGTAAATGATTTGGTCAATGAATGAGTTGATGAGTGAGTTAATGAGTGAGTGAGTCAGTCAGTGTGTCAGTCAGTCTTACAGTCAGCTTGTCAGTCAGTCAGTGAATATATGAGTGAGTGAGTGAGTGAGTGAGTTGATAAGTAAGTGAATAGGTCAGTCAGTAAATGAGTGAGAGAGTAAGTGAGTTAGGTATTCAGTCAGTCAGTGAATGATTTGATCAGTGAGTGAATAAATAAATGAGCTGTTGAGTGAGTGATTGAATGAGTGAGTCAGTCAGAGAGTCAGTCTTACAGTCAGTCAGTGAATATATGAGTGCGTGAGTGAGCCAGTGGGTGAGCGAGTGAGTGTGTGAGTGACTTGCAGTGTTAATGTGTAATTGAGTGAATGAGTGAGGAAGTAATTGAGTCAGTCAGTCAAAGAAATACGAGTAAGTGACTTGATGATCAAGTGAGTGTGTGACTTGATGAGTGAGAAAATGAATCGGTCGGTCGGTGAGTCGGCCTGTCAGTTAGTCAGTTAGCCAGTCAGTCATTTGAGTCAGTGAATATATATGTGTATGAGTGAGTGAAAGTGAGTGAATTCATGAGTGAGTTGATGATTAAGTGAGTCGAAAGTCAGTCAATGTGTAAGTCAGTCGGTCAGTCAGTCAGTCAGTCAGTCAGAATATGACTGATAGTGAGTGAGTCAATCAGTCACAGTCAGTGAATGACTTGGTCGGTGAGTGAATGAATAAATGAGTTGATGAGTGAGTGATTGTGTGAGTGAGTCAATCAATGAGTCAGTCAGTCTTAAAGACAGTCAGTCAGTGAATATATGAATGAATGAGTGGGTGAGTGAGTGAGTGAGTGTGTGAGTGAGTGTTTGAGTGGATGAGTGTGTATATAAGTAAATAAGTCAGTCAATCAGTCATCAGTCAGTTGATAAATATGAAAGTGAATGAGTTAGTGACTTGATATGTTACTTAGTGAATGAGTCTGTGAGTTATTGAGTCAGTCAGTCAACAGACATATAAGTGAGTGAGTGAGTGAGTGAGTGAGTGAGTCAGTCAGTCAGCGAATCAGTCATCAGTCAGTGAATATATGAGAAAATGAGTCAATGAGTGAGTGAGTGAATTGATAAGAGTGACTTGATAAGTAAGTGGATGAGTGATTGGGTGAATCAGTCAGTCACACAGGCCGGCAGTCAGCAAGTCAGTCAGTCAATGAACATATGCGCGAGTGAATGACCCAATGAGTGATTGGTAAGTGACTTGATCAGTGAGTGACAGATTGAATGAATAAGTTAGTCAGTCTGTCAGAGTCTCAGTCAATCAGTCAGCCAGCCAGCCATCGGTCAGTTAGTTAGACATAAGTCAGTGAATATGTAACTGAGTGAGTGGCTTGATGAGTGAGTTAGTCAGTCATCATCAATAAATACATGAGTAAGTGAATTAGTGACTTGATGAGTGAGTGAGTGAGTCCGTCTTTCCGTCCGTCAGTCAGTCCTTCAGTCCGTCAATCAGTCAGTCAGTCAATCAGTCAGTCATTCTATGAGAGTGTGACTTAATGAATGAGTAAATGAGTCAGTGTGTGAGTGAGTCAGTCAGTCAGTGAGTGAGTGCAGGAGTGAATGATTGAGCGAGCAAGTGGGTCAGTGAGTCAATCAGTAAGTGAGTCAGTGGGTGAGTGAGTGAATTAGTGAGTGAGTCAGTTAGTCGGTCAGTCAGGTCAGGTCGGTGAGTAAGTTAGTCAGTCAGTCAGTCAGTTGGTCAGTTAGTCGGTCAGTGATTGACATACTGACTTACTGACTGAGTGACTGACTCACTGACCTGACTGACCGACTGACAACAGTGATTGACATACTGACTTACTGACTGTCGTCAGTCGGTCAGTCAGGTCAGTGAGTCAGTCACTCAGTCAGTAAGTCAGTATGTCAATCAGGTCAGTCAGTCAGGTCAGTCGGTGAGTGAGTGAGTCAGTGAGTAAGTCAGTCAATGAATCAGTCAGTCAGGTCAGGCCATGCATAAGTCAGTCAGTCGGTTGGTAAGTTAGTCGGTCAGTGAGTGATTCAGTCAGTCAGTCAGTCAGTTGTCAGTCAGTGAGTCAGTCAGTCAGTCGGTCAGTTAGTCAGTCAGAGTGAATGAATTAGTCTGTCAGAGTCTCAGTCAATCAGTCAGTTACTTAGACATCAGTTAGTGAATATGTGAGTGAGTGGCTTGATGTGTGAGTGAGTCAGTCATCATCAGTAAATACATGAGTGAGTGAATTAGTGATTTGATGACTGAGTGAGTGATTCCATCTGTCCGTCCGTTTGTCAGTAAGTCAATCAGTCAGTCATTCTATGAGAGCGTGAATGACTTAATGAATGAATAAATGATTTAGTGTGTGAGTGAGTGAATGCGTAAGTCAGTCAGTGAGTGAGTGCAGGAGTGAATGAGTGAGTGAGTGGGTCAGTGAGTGAGTGAATGAGTCAGTCAGCCACCGGTCAGTGTGAATGAGTGAGTCAGTCAGTCAGTCAGGTCAAGTCGGCAAGTTAGTCAGTCAGTCGGTCAGTTAGTCGGTCAATGAGTAAGTGAGTGAGTCAGTCAGTTGTCAGTCAGTCAGGTCAGTGAGTCTGTCAGTCAGTCAGTATGTCAATCAGGTCGGTCAGCCAGATCAGTCGGTGAGTGAGTGAGTCAGTCAGTCAGTGAGTAAGTCAGTCAGTCAGTCAGTGAATCAGTCAGTCAGGTCAGGTCAGTGGGTAAATCAGTCAGTCAGTCGGTAAGTTAGTAAGTGACTTGATGGGTGAGTGCGTGAATCAGTCAGTTAGTCCATCAGTCAGTCAGGTCAGTCAATCAGATTTGTCAGTCAGTCAGGTCAGTCGGTCAGTCAGTCAGTCATGAACACATGAGGGAGTGAATTAGTGATTTGATGAGTGAGTGAGTGAATCTGTCTGTCCATCCGTCAGTCAAACCTTCAATCAGTCAGTCAGTCAATCAGTCAGTCATTCTATGAGAGTGTGGGTGACTTAATGAATGAGTAAATGAGTCAGTGTGTGACTGAGTGAATGAGTGAGTCAGTGAGTGAGTGTAAGAGTGAGTGAGTGAGAGATTGAGTGAGTCAGTGAGTGAGTGTAAGAGTGAGTGAGTGAGTGGGTCAGTGAGTGAGTGAGTCAGTCAGTCAGCCAGTCAGTAAGTCAGAAAGTGGGTGAGTGAATGAATAAGTGAGTGAGTGAATGAGTGAGTCAGGTCAGGTCAGGTCAGGTCAGGTCGGTGAGTAAGTTAGTAAGTCAGTCAGTCGGTTGGTCAGTGAGTCAGTCGGTCGTCAGTCAGTCAGGTCAGTGAATCAGTCATTGAGTCAGTCAGTATCTCAATCAGGTCGGTCAGTCAGTCAGGTCAGTCGGTAAGTGAGTCAGTCAGTGAATCAGTCAGGTCAGGTCAGTGAGTAAGTCAGTCAGTCAGTCAGTGGGCCGGTAAGTTAGTCGCTCAGTGAGTGAATCAGTCAGTCAGTCTGTCAGGTCGGTCAGTCAGGTTAGTGAGTGATTCAGTCAGTCAGTCAGTCAGTGAGTCAGCCAGGTCAGTGAGCCATTAAGTCAATAGTCTGTTAGTCAGTCGGTCAGCCAGTCAAGTCAGTCAGTCAGGACAGTCAGTCAGGTCCGTCAGTCAGTCTGGTTAGTCAGTCAGTCAAATATATGAGAGTGAGTGAATGGATGGGTGAGTGCGTGAATCAGTCAGTCAGTCCGTCAGTCCGTCAGGTCGGTCAGTCAGGTCAGTGAGTGATTCAGTCAGTGAGTCAGCCAGGTCAGTGAGCCATTAAGTCAGTCAGTCAGTCTGTTAGTCAGTCGGTCAGCCAGTCAAGTCAGTCAGTCAGGTCCGTCAGTCAGTCTGGTCAGTCAGTCAGTCAAATATATGAGAGTGAGTGAATGGATGGGTGAGTGCGTGAATCAGTCAGTCAGTCCGTCAGTCAGTCGGTCAGTCAGTCAGTCCGTCAGGTAGTTAGGTCGGTCAGTCAGGTCAGTGAATGATTCAGTCATTCAGTCAGTCAGTTAGTCAGTCGGTCAGCCAGTCAAGTCAGTCAGTCAGGTCCGTCAGTCAGTCTGGGCAGTCAGTCAGTCAAATATATGAGAGTGAGTGAATGGATGGGTGAGTGCGTGAATCAGTCAGTCAGTCAGTCAGATCCGTCAGTCAGGTCAGTTGGTCAGTCAGTCATGTCTGTCAGTCGGTGTCAGTCAGTCAGTCAGTCAGTCAAATATATGAGAGAGTGAGTGACCTGATGGGTGAGTGAGTGAATCAGTCAGTCAGTCAGTCAGTTAGATGTGAGTGAGTGAGTGAGTGAGTGTGTGAGTGAGTGAGTGAGTGAGTGAGTGAGAAAGTGAATGAGTGAGCGAGTGACTGAGTGAGTGAGTTTGTGAGTTAGATGAGTAATTTAGATACTAGAGTTAGGTAACCGTGTTTATACAGGATTTAGGTAGGTTACCACTAAAATTTCGTTAGTGAAACGATAAAAATAGGATTTAAAAGTCAGTTAAAAGCCAGTTAAGGTCACTATAGAGAGTAAATTTAATGGACACTTTTGAAATAGGAGACCCTAGGTTAAAAGTTGATTACCTAGCCAGCCTGTCCTTCGAGCCTTACATGTATCTACAAGCTTTTCTGAACTGCCTTCCTTCCTGCCCTCTCGTCCACCAATTAGTAAGCCAGCTAGATAAGGTATTAAAGCAAGTTACTTCGAATTAGTATCTTTTCTTTGTTGATTAATTAGACCTTTTGATTAGACAGTTCACCTATCAGGTAAAAAAGAAGAAAAATCTGACGAGGTAAGTTGAGACTTGCTTAAAAATGAGATGATGTTGATGCAGATTATGCAGGGACACATAAGTAAGATTATGCAGATTATGCAGGGACACACTGACAAAAACACCTAAGTATTCTAAAACGGTAGACCTCAATGCCTTTCTTACAAGCAATAAAATTTGATGAAGAGGTGGTTGCTCATGCATCATCGTGAGGTAATTAGCCGCAGTGCATGTAGCTACCAATTCAAATACAAATACAGGATAAGTCAGAGAATGGTCAACATTATTTTCTCTTGGCAACATTACCTGAATCCACAATCCTACTTTCAAAAGTAAAGAACAAGAGGTAAATAACTGATGTTGTGACCTTGATGATGAATCTGAATTGGTAAAATTATATTCTGGAGGTGTTTCACTGTGTTTCTCTTGTTCGATATTTCTTTATCCTGCTGTAAGCTGTGTTTGCAGTATGTCCTCTTCTAAGCTTTGTTCATCTTCTAGGTGTATGTATCCCGCGCTTTTGCAATAAAATGTATAATCTGTTGTAAAGTTCTTCTCGTAATCTGTGTAGTAAACAATTCTGGAAATTTGCAATTTTTTCCATAGCTAACTGTCATTTTAACATTCAACGTGTAAATTATGTCATTTTCCACCTTAATTCACCAAAAGTAAAACTTTTTAAAAAATGAAAATCGTTCGGATGGCTTGCGCCGGAGTCCTATCAAAAAAGTTCTGCAAATGAAACACGTCAAATATTATGTTTCTCTTTGATAAACACGGGAAAAAAAGTTGCTCAAAATAGTCTTGAACGTAAGTTGTTTAAAATCCGCTTGTCGAACCTCACCAAGTAAAAATATTAAGTGCATTTACAAACTTTGCAGAGTTTAAAATAATAATGATAATAATCAAATTGCCTAAAGCTATTTTCTACATTGTTAGTGATTCAGAGCTACTGGAATTATATTGACTTAAATTTTCTACATCTATTAACATTGATTTTTCTCAACATTCTTCTTTTCAGTACAGCATAAATATTTAAAATTGGTCTATAGATACAGTTAATCATTTTAAACACATCATTATATTCAAGTCGAAAGAGAGAAATTTTGTTGGTCACATTGATACATGTTAATTCAGGTATTTTTTCATTTGTCTCCTAATTTTCTCGGGAAGATTTGCGCTGAATTCCTCTCCTTTGGAAGCATCTTCATCTTTAAATTTTGACTTAAATCCAACCCCTCGTCTGGCAATCTCTCCATCCCAGTTGCATATTGGCTCAGCTCTTAACTGTGGTTGCACTTGTTTGAAAGGCATAGCTGTTGTAGATCCTGCTTCATTCTTATTAGCAAGCGCTGCAGTCATGGGTCTCATTTCTATTGGCGATTCTCTTGGAGATTCAAGGATATCATCGAGGCTTGAAAGATAGTTTTCTGCCTCAAAACCATTAGATTTGCTCTTCTGCAATGCTTGGTTGACCTTTTCAAACTTCCTCTTTAAGATAATGCCTTCATTGACCTCTTTGTTGTAATCAACAAAGTATGGTGTATTTGGTCTTGCTCTGTGGAAATCTTTGGGGTCATTGTGCACCGACACATTTTGGTTAAGCTCAGAATTCTTTGTGAACCTAACACTGCGGCGTTGTCTTGGATGCACAGGAGTATCCGCCATCTGCACCTTGTCTGTAGCATCCTTACGCTAGATTGAAGGTGGAAAGAAAGCAGATAGTCAGGAGAGAGAGAGACAGGGAGAGAGAGAGACAGAGAGAGAGAGAGACAGAGAGAAAGACAGAGAGAGGGAGCGCATGCACATGTGCCACAGAGGATATATTTTGGACTTATAAGACGCAAGTATAACAACATGCAGTGTAAAGATTTCATTCGTATATAATTGAAAGGTACTTTCCGTATAGTCAGCTCAGTGTGGTAGTATGTAGAAGCTTCAGTTGGTTAAAAAAGAAAGGATAAATGAATGCTTGTCAACAATTGGGGTGCCAGGCGGGACTCCTGTCGCTTTTACAGTATAGGTCAAGACCAATCTGCGCAAAACATGCAGTCTAATCTTGGATCTACACTATCTGATACAGAATTTTCATCCAGTAAAATCAGCTTCTAATTGGCAGTAACTGCGTTGCCACTATTAATGGGAAATTTTAGTTTCATCTTTTTTAGCAGCTTAAGGTTTGAAAATACATTAGACTGTAACCAACAACAACACAAGACTTCTGAACTTACATCAGCATCTTGGAGTCCTGTATCTTCAATGTCCTCTTTGTATCGGAGTCTTCTACGTCCTCTTGAGAAGTTTGTGGTCTCTGTTGGCTTTGGTGCAGTTGGAGGCTTTGGAACCTTTGGTTTCGTCTGGATAACAACAGAGAAATATTGAAAAGGTGTTGATAATCGCTCGTTTCATTATGTAGTTTACTTCCGAACAATAATTGGAGTGCAACACGCGAAAAGGTGCATTCGGACATTTGCGTAAAGTGTCGTCCCGGATTAGCCTGCGCAGTCCGCGCAGGCTAATCCGAGACGGCACTTTACGACTACATTAGATTTTGTGCTACAGTAGACTTGCGTAAAACAGAAAATCACATAAAATCGGAGAGTGTCGTTTTGGATTAGCCTCTGCGGACTGCGCAGGCGAATCCGAGACGACACTTTACGCAAATGTTCGAATGACCCTTTTCGCGTGTTGCACCCCAGTCATTATATTCAACGTTTTAACCAGTTCACCCCGTTTTGGAAACAGCAAGTGCAGACAGTATGGGTCATAATAGTTTTATCCTAAACACTCAGATATAACACTTTTAAAACAGATATTCAGCACTTTTAAACAGATATTCAGCAAACTAATTTTCAGGCCGACAACAACTTTGATGTCAAAAAATTACGATCTTTCAAAAGTCGTTTCAGTTTTACTACATATTTATTTCGCTATCACAGATGGGATTATAAGGATGACCTTGGGGTATTTCACTTTGAGAAAATGTTGCTTGTTAACGTCAACTGCTTATTGGCGTTTTAGCTCAATGCATAATATCTGTGTTTGTCATCAGTGAAAAAGGTCCTAAAAAACACCATGCTATCTGCAAAACCACGTTACGTTGCCATTAGTATTTGAGAGTTTTAATCGAGAGAGAGGGAGCGAGAGAGAGGCTCCTTATCCCAGCAATTTAAGACAACAAGGACCTACCACATCATTCTGTACACTACCATCACTTGAAAATTTAATGCCAAGCTCTTTTTCAAAGTCATATTTAGCTGCTGCCTTTTTCTCTTCAGGAGTTAGGTAATCTTTGTCAAACACTGATGGCAGACTACTTTTAACGATATATACATTTTTCCTTGTAGCTGCCACAGCCTGTAATAAAATTAACCCCTAGTATTTTAGAAAAAAAGTAATAACAATAATAATAACAGTGAAAACAAGGTAATTCAAAAAAGAGACACGTGATGTAAAGGATAAACACCAAAAAATGTGTTTAAATGTCAAAGGGTTGATAATATGAACAGAGTTAATTTCAGTACTCACATGTATTTTCTCATCCTGAATGTCATCAATCAGCCTATCACTGAGCCCAATATCATTTTCCCCTCTCTTGCTTTGCCTTGGGTCGGGGAATAAAGGATGACCTATGCCTTTTGATACATCGTCGTAGATCTTTCTTTGGCTGATTACTGGTGCGGGATACGGGGTTTTTGAGACTATTGTCGGAGCTTCTGTGAGATTTGGCATTGTTGAATCTATTTTTGGCAATTTGGAATGAAAGCGAGGTTTTTCGATATCGTCACATCTTGGAAGAAAAACTCTCTTGTCTGCCTTTTCCGGGTTGAAAACTTCCTTTTGGGGCTGACGTGGGCCTATTTATAGATTAAAAACGTTAGGTTTTTTTTTACTGTGTCCCCCATGTCCCTCTAGTCATGAAAGAACATAGATCTGAAGGTCAAAATGTCAATTAAATTGCTTATGCCATAGAATACTCAGATTCACTTTGCGTTTGTAAGAGAGCTATTTCATTACGTGTTGATTACGTTATCTAATTTCTTTCATATGACGGATCCTGTTTTTTTTTTCGATACTTTAATGATTTGCTACCCAAGGAAAAAGATGTTTAAACAATAAGAATAAAAGCTCTTTAACTCATATTAACATACCTTTCAGTTTCATCCTCTCTTTATGCCAGTCCTTTTCTTTCTCAATCTTTGCGGCAACATGTACTTTTCCATTGGAAATCGCAGCCATTTTGGCATGATTTTCTGCCGCAATGTTACGACCCACTAAAACTGGTGGAAGTTTTATCCTATTATCCTGGCTGGTTTTAGGCTTGACTTTCGGTCGAGCCAGTGTCTCCCAGCTGTTATCTGTTAAAAACGGGAACACAAAATACGAAGTTATATCTATCCCAGCATTGGCTACAAATACGATTTAATGACCTTTAGTAATTTATAGATAGATAGATAGATATATAGATAGATAGATGTAGATAGATAACAATTACGAGCACAGTTTGTATATTTTCTCATCTAGAATCAGACAAAATTCTAGAAGCGTTTTGCGTTTCAACTTCCCGACAGGTTTTGTGATGTTGTCATACATGACTTGCTTTGTATCCTTCCTTTTTGCATCATATTTATGACTTCGAAATCCCCAATCTTATTTTGTTTTCCTCGAATTACTCTTTTAACAATAATGTTCGAGAAATGAACTTTGAGTGTGTGTACATCTCGACCTTACGATTAACTAAAAAACATGCCAATATAGTTTACTGCTGCAAATGCATTACCTGGGACATCAACAAACCTAGATTTTTGGTGTAAGTTATCGATCCTATTGGTTGATAAGCCGCACCTTCAGTGTGATGTCTTTCCTTTAATTCATTACCAAACGACAAAATTTTAGGTTTGTCCGAATCGAAAGCATTTGCAGACGACAAAATAAAAGTGACTTAAAATTTGAAATTTGTTTTATGACGGGTAGAAAACATTGCGGGAAAAGGAGAAAATGCTGGTTACCAGCATTTTCTCCTTTTCCCACAATGTTTTCTAAAGGCTTCTTTCTCAGGGGAGTCAAAAGTAGGGATTACTGTATGTGGTAATGGGTAAAACTACTTGTACAACTGTATCGTACAGCAATTACCAAGAAATACAAGTTATGCTATTATTCCAACCATTATTATTTATGTTCGAAAGGAGCCAGTAACTGATTCATAACATGACGCTTCAAAAAATATCATTATAGTTTCCACTTCATGCTAAAACATCTATAATTTTCAGTCATTTGGCAAATGGTCTCCCTTATAAAACGTTCACGTCCATGTGTTAATAATAATAACAGGTTTAGAAAGCATTGAAGAAACAAGGGGACTTGATGAAAGTGTCGTTCGTTTGTTTTTTTCATTCTTACTCTATATTCCTACAAAGACTCTTACACAAGAACTAGTTAGTAAATAAATGATGTGTCGGAAAATAACTTGGGTATGTACTCACCAACCATTTAGAATACCTTAATCTCCAAAAATTTGTCCATGCAGAACTTCTGACTGGGTAAACCAGTTGATTTAGCCGATCAGAAGTTCTGTTACTTTTACAATCAGGAAATCTTGAAGGACAGGACAAAGAACGTTCTTTACAATAGTTGGTGAATACGGATCCTGTGCAGAAATAAAGTTATCGAGACGAAGAAACAGTGTAGTGATATTTCAATTACCTTTGAGATAATCGAAGTCATAGATGTCATCTGTGTCAAAGCCGTCGTCTCTGAAATATGGAAAGTATACTTTGATTATGATTTCTTCATTATCTTATGGATTCAGTTTGTAAGTTTGGCAGATCTATATACTTTCAGCCCGCCCGGGTGGCTCAGTGGTGAGCGCGTTGGACTCATGACCTGGTGGTTGTTAGTTCGATACCCGGTTGAGGCAAACTTTCTTTCCGGCGTATTTTCGCCTCTCACCTCTGCTGAAGCATGTGAGAAAAGTAGTCGGTGGCTTTGGAAAGAAGGTAGTGTTAGTATTGGTATGAGAAAGCCAGGAAACACATGTGCGTCACCGACCGCCATGATATGACTTTAGCTGTTAAAGTGGCGTTAAACTCCAACACAACCAACCAACTATATACTTTCAGCGCACGCGTCCATTCGTGTTTAACACTATTGAAGCGGAGGTAAATTTATGTCATTTTGCTGATAATGCTAATTCTATCAGACTTTCAAAACCTTCCAGTCAAGCTTGGACGTTTGTAACAGTTTGTAATGTTACTGTCCGATTTCTTTAACTACACGTTGATCTAACAGTTTAATCATCCACAGAATATCTCTGCTTTTTTTTAATTTAAATATTTGGGCCATGCTCTATGAAAAGGGGGCGTTGTGCATAGATCTTCGAAAAGTATCGACCCATGTCAGCCAAGCAGTCCGCGTAAGCTGAAGAAGCGTCGAAACTTTTTGTCATTGTGAAATTTTCTACATGTTGAATAGCCCATTCAACTTCAACAGTCACTCGCTTGCTAGATAAAATGGTTTTATGATTTTATGGATAGGGATAGCATGTTCACGCAACTTGTTACGTTCACGGTTAAAGCTTTTCCAAATAGAATGAATTTTTAAATGTTTCTGTGGAAGTTTACCAACAATATCTGTAAATATCAAGTGTCGGTTAAGAAGATTTGCTTAAAGCATATCGTTACTTATATTTTAAATCATAGTTAACCCATTACCACACAATCACTACCTTTTACGACCCTGAGATAGAAGCCTTTCGAAAACATTGTGGGAAAAGGAGAAAATGCTGGTAACCAGCATTTTCTCCTTTTCGCACAATGTTTTCTACCCTTCATAAAACAAATTTCAAATTCTCGGTCACTTTTATTTTGTCATCTGCAACTGCTTTCGATTTGGACAAGCCTAAAATGTTGTCGTTTGGTACTGAGTTAATTATCACCTCAAACTCCGACTTACGTCAGATCAATACGCCTGTTATAACCCTTCACAAGGAGAACAGTACAGGAGCTTCGTGCATGCAGTCTGATCTTATCGTTTGTGTCTTTTTCATTATCAGTTAACCCTTTACCCCATTAGGCATTTCTATGGCATCTCTAATTGACCCTAAATAACAGCAAGGATGAAGCCCTTTCTTATGTGTAAATGACACCTTTTGATAGCATGGAAAACATTGTGGCAAAAGGTGAAATTGCTCGTCACGAGCAATTTCACCTTTTGCCACAATGTTTTCCAAAGGCTCCTACAAGCAATGTGTAGAAATGAGTATCTATGGAGTAAAGGTTTATTAGATTTTTGATCAAGATTAGGCTAAAAGTCAGTGCGACCTGACCTTAGTCTGCTCTTTCATGTAGAATTAATTAATTCCAGAAATACGATAATTTGTCCTGTCGATTTTGATTTTTTCGTAAAATAGGTTATGTGCTGTTTTTAAAGCTACAATTGCACCAGTGTACTTGGGAGGTTGTCAAATACAGAACACTTTGAAACTTTAAATGGTTTAAGGTAAGTCCTGCGTAATGCACTTCCGGTGAAAATTGCAATTGGTTGATAAATAAGGATAAATAAGGATTTATGCAGAAATGATATTTTTGCACATTTCTAACGGATCAGAATTTCCGTTTATGTCTATCTTGAAACTATTTTTTGATACTTTTGTTAGTTTTCTAAAAAAGGAGGTAATTATTAGCTTTCTAAAAAAGGAGGCAATTATTATCTCTTTTTGAATTGAGAATATAGTGGTTTAGATTTATAAATGATAATTCAAAGAAGGAAAAAATGGGAAAAAAATGAATTGGTGAAAGTAGTTCAATAATACTCATTTTTAATCATAGCTAATTTTGCAGGATGACATTTTAGTGGAAATAGCTGTTTTCCATTACACAGGTCTTACCTTAAGGTCTAAAGTATGGACAATGAGTGATTACATGATTTTCAATTTAGCTATCTCATATAATCAAAACGCGTATTGAGAGAAATTTTCAAGAACCCTTTTCTTCATCAAGATTTACCTTAATTAAGTATAGAGTCTATCTACACTTTCAATATTATATAATAGATCTATATTTTAATTATAAAATGAACACAAGCTTTCGGCGGTACAACCGCCTTCTTCAAGTGTGATCCTGTGATAGAATGCCTGAAGTAATGTTCAGTTGTTTAAGCAACTATTACGCAACTAGTGGTTGCATAAACAACTGAACATTACTGCAGGCATTCTATCACAGGATCACACTTGAAGAAGGCGGTTGTACCGCCGAAAGCTTGTGTTCATTTTATAATTAAAAGTTATATTTCTCAAGAAGAGGATATATCATGGTTTATAGATCTATATAATATATTATATTTTTTAAATATAATCCGTTTAAGTCATTGTGTTTATAGCCATAATATCTTACCGTATGTATTAAGTATAATGAAAGGGAAAGACAAGGCCACAAGGTACATTATTTATATATGAGTTGCAAATATAGCTAAAAAATATTTTGAATCTAAGTGTATAAAAGCAAATTATTCTGTAATAATCGGGAATTGATAGACTTTGCAGATACAAGCATAACATTGGATTTTATGGATGTGAGAATAACCCAACGAACTATTTCAGTTATCAAAAGATAGTGAAACGGAAGGAACGTTGAAATATCATATGAATATGCATGGCTAGAGAAAATCAGATTTACGCCAAATTAACTAAAAAGCTGGAAGACAGTACCGACTATTTATAACGCGATATGAAAACTTTTGTCAAAATATCAACATAAACTCAAAGAACCAATCAAAGTATCAATTATTCTAATAAATAGTAAATAATAAATAGTAAATAATAGTAAATAATAAATTTTAAGGAATAAATGAATAACCCGCAGCATTTGTTTTAAATTTCTAAAATATCTCAAGTTCAAATACAGGCAAAAGATAAACATTTTTTTATTCTGTCGATTTTTTTTTTTACTTACCGCGACATTTTTGCCGAAATACTTTGCTTTATATACTATTTGTGCAAAGCAATGGATAAGCTGCGTGAGGCGTTGCTATCTGAATAGTCACCAGGCAATTATGACGTCATATCCGCCGAGAGATTACTAACGTCATTTTTGTAACGAACATTTTGATTGGATGATATTCGTCAATTTTTAGTGGGCACCGTAACCAGTACAATAACGCATCCGGAAAAAAAACGAACAGTATCGAGGTGCTTTTTACAATCGAAAAATCACAAAAAAATAGATTATTTTCGAGGAAATTAACTAAGTACGTCAATTACTAAAGAGACAGAATTAGGCTTTGCCAATGTTTAAGTAGATGTATGCCTAATAATAGCTCATTTTCGCTTACTTGCCTCGTTTTTTTTTTTCTTTCGTCTTTTATTTTTTATTTGTAAAAAGGCCCTTTTTATGTTCTTGCATCCTATCTTTTTTGCTGTGCTCTATGTTACATAGTACTCTAAAGGTAATTTCTTTCTCTATCCTAGGACTCAGGACATAAACAAACTAAACAACTCTCTCTCTCTCTAAATCTTTTTAAATCGTCCTCACGGTCTATTTGTGTTTCATGCGTTGTGTCCCGACAGCTTACATGGATGTCGTCAGTTATAGGTTAAAGGAAAAGTAAGACTTGTGCATGATTCAAGCTGAGTCTATTTATTCTAAACTAGCTACGTGTATCTTGCACCTGATAACTTGTACTTCTAATATGGCCTGCAACACGCGAAAAGGGGCATTCGGACATTTGCGTACTTGTGTCCTCTTGGATCGGCCCGCACAGTACCTCTGCGCAAGCTAATCTGAAACGACACTTTCCGTTTTCATGTAATTTTCTGTTCTGTGCAAGTCTACTGAGGCACAAAATCTAGTGTAGTCGTAAAGTGCCGTCTCGGATTAGCCTGCGCGAACTGCGCAGGCTGATCCGAGACACACTTTACGCAGATGTTCGAATATCCCTTCTCGTGTGTCGCAAGCCATTATAATCATTGTATGTCTAGTTTTTCCTGACCTGGATAAATAAGGAATGACTTTCAAAGCCTCTGGTAATGTACTACGAACGTGTTAATGAATTGTGCTTTTTGTGTATCCTTAGTTTCAATTTTCAGACTTTTTCTTTCTTTCTTTAGTTTATATCTCCGAGAATAGTACATTTAAACATAGTTCACAGTATATTCGTGATCTTTGGTTAAGTGAAATGGGTATTATACATCCAACCGGTATTTAACCCTTAACTTGCTCAAGAAGTCACAGGGGATATTAGGTCCGATAGGAAAAACCCAAATATTGATACGTCAGAGTTGTTTTTATAGGGAAAAAAAACAATCTTGGACAGTGTAGATGTAAGATCAGACTGCGTGTCCTACGAGTTCTAGTCAATTACCATGACATACTTCCACGGAAAGGGCTGTTTCTTGGAAAGGAAAAGAAGTCATTGTGTTTACAAGTGTCTTCTCCTTTTTGCAGATTGGTTTCAAAAACTTCCTTTATCAGGGTGATTAAAAGTCGGGATTGTGTGGTAAAGGGTTTAACATTTTAGATAGGATGGTTAATTCGGTCCATTTCATCAAAGCTGGAATCGGCATACATGTACATCTAGAACCACTTTATGAATTCAAGATCCTCACTATAGAACGGCCAAGGTCACGGAGCACACTGTTCGTGGTGCCGTGTTGTGTAATTCTATTTTGAACAATCGGGAATGCTCTTTAATTAACGTTATTTCGCAAACAGCCTGACATCAAAAGGTCGATTGTTCTAAGAACTCTCTAGTGGTACCTTTTGTTGTTCTACTGGATTCTTATTCAGCTAAATGCTACCTTCATGTTCTTTTTGAAACAAAAATACTCTTGACATTAATGTAGGGATCATTTTTACTGACAACATGTTTTAGACTTGGATAGTTAACAGATAAATAACTTTGTTGGAGGCAGCCGCTGTGGAGAAAATTGTCCAGACTTTTTTTTTTTGAGAATTAGAACTAAGTTCACAGTGACATTATTGACAGAGGGCTTTCGATAGAAATTAGACCGCAACCTTGGCAGACGAGAGGTTACATAATGTCGTCTGCGTACATACTTCAGACAGCGACAGCAGAAATGATAAATCAATCAATTCTTTCACAGACAGTACATAGTGGTGCCAATAAAATATGACAGATCGTCTGCTGTCATGGAACAATAACTGACACGAATGATAATTTCCATAGTCCGAAGCAGGCAAATACCTTCACTCGTTTTTTCTTAACCCTTTCCCAAACGACAAACTTTTGGATTAGACCAAATTGAAAGCATTTGCAGACGACAATTCAACTCTTGCTGAAAAGATGATTTCTGTCTATGATATGGGGAGAAAACATTGTGGGAAAAGGAGAAAATGCTGGTTACCAGCATTTTCTCCTAGTCCCACGATGTTTTCAAAAGGCTACTATTCCAGACCCGTAAAAACCAGGGATTGTTTGGAAAAGGGTTAAACAAACATCGTTGTCTCCTGGATGGAGGGGTGGGCGAGGGGAAAGGGGGTAATTAGAGTGGAGCTTAGAGTCCGAAAATGGTACTAAAGATCATATTCTACAACGATTTTTTCCTTCACCACACAATCTTGAATTTGAACGACCCTGAAAAAGACAGGTTTTGATAACATCAGCATTTTCTCCTTTTCCCACAATGTTATCAAAAGCTTAAGGACCCTGAAAAAGAGAGCTTTTGATAAAATTGTAGGAAAAGGATAAAATGCTGGTACCCGTTGTCTGCGCATGTCATATTTTTCGAAGATTCGACTGTCTTATATGACGCATCACTACTATAGCCCCGAAAGCGGGCTGACTGTTAACTATCAATACGTTTGAGGAGAAATGAGACCTGCTTTAGCAACAGATTTCTCTAAACTGATGATCATAGTTGAGTGAATTGCACGAGGTAGCGTTTTATTGGGTAAACCTTTTTTTTGTTTTAAATTCAAAGTAACGGTTGTCGCGTAGGACAGTGGTTCGGTTCTGTACCCAGGATGCCCATATCAGATAGATGAGTATTTATAGAATGCCATCTAGCGGGAGATAATGGCTGGTACCAGCATTTTCTCCTTTTCCCGCTATGTTTTCAAACTTTCCAGGAACAAATACAATTATTTAAGCAGTATTTAATTTTTCGTCTGCTAAAGTTTCAATATTAACCAGTTCAAAGTGTTTCGTTTGGTACGGGGTTACAATATAGTTCTAATTCTAACCATTTAACAGTCGACAGAAATCTCGACTTGTCCCAGTTGAACTCATTTGCAGACTACAAATTAAATGTAGCCAATCTATAAGATTTGGCTGTGATTGGGTAGAAAAAAAAATTCTTGGAAAGGAAGAAAATGCTGCTTACCAGCATTTTTCCCTTTGCCCACAATGTTTTCAAAGGCCTTTCTTTGCAGGGTCGTTGAAACGATTAATGATAAAATGGTAAATGATTCATCTAATGACTAGGTATCTGACTTACCAATTTACGATACTTCTTAATTTAGAAAGAAACACAATTTCTAGATGGCTGACCTGTTTCAGTCGGCCAGCCAGAAACCGCTTTCCCCTTAAAGATACACCGGCACAGCGAGAGAGAGAGAGAGAGAGAGAGAGGGAGAGAGAGAGAGAGAGAGAGAGAAAAGAAACTAATTGAAATTTGAAAATATGTATAAGAGCTCAGATGTGTACACATACAATAATTAGCAGTAGTCTACATATGGCCTGCGACACGCAAAAAGGGGCATTAGGAAATTTGCGTAGTGTTGTCTCGGATCAGCCTGCGCAGGCTAATCCGAGACGGCACTTTACGGGTAATTCAGGTTTTGTGCTACAACAGACTTGTGCAAAACAGAAAATTACATAAAAGCGAAAAGTGACGTTTCGGATTAGCCTGCGCGGACTGCGCAGGCTGATCCGAGACGACACTTTACGCAAATGTCCGAGTGACCCTTTTAAGGGGTAGAGATACAAAAGAAACTTGCTTTCATTTAACACCGGAAACGACTATAGTAAATACTTTGAAGGACGCCAATTCATGAAATGTATTTTTTCAATATCCTGTGTAATCTATGAAATCTTGCATCCATCAATGGCAACGTTTGGCATTAAGATATAAGGGTGATTGTTGTTTCATATGATAGGGATGATATGCCTCAAAAACTGCCTGAAAACTGTCTGAAAACGAGTTGAGATGTGTCGTTAAGTTATAAATTTCGTGATATGACCTGCAACACGCGAAAAGGCACATTCGGACATCTGCGTTTACAAAGTGTCGTCTCGGATCAGCCTGCGCTGTCCGCGCAGGCTGATCCGAGACGACACTTTCCGTTTTCATGCAATTTTCTGTTTTGCGCATGTCTACTGTATCACAAAATCTACTGTAGTCGTAAAGTGCCGTCTCGGATTAGCCTGCGCGGACTGCGCAGGCTGATCCGAGACGACACTTTACGCAGATGTCCGAATGTCCCTTTTCGCATGTTGCACACCATATAGAATTAGGATGGAAGCTCTTTTCTGTCCTTACTATGATCTACTGTACTAAAACTTGAAACATTATAACGTCGGTTTACTTCAAGAACCTCGTAACTACAGCTTGGAACAAGCTGTAGTTACAAAGTTTTCGAAGTAAACCATCGATAAGCTGTCAGAAATCGTTATACCGTCGGTTTACATCCAAAACGTCGTAACTACAGCTTGTAACAAGCTGAAGTTACGAGGTCTTAGAAGTAGACCGACGATATAGCAGATTGTTAAGGTGGCCAAACATTCATTACGTAGAAGTAATCTGCGGTAGGAAAGGAGCATGCAACTGCCCGTTTCACAATATTTATTTTCGATCTTGTACAATGTTAACACCAAGCCGAAAGTGTTGACTCGGGTCCAACTAATGTGAAAACGTTCCCCAGCCAGACACCCTAGAGAATATCGATTAGAGATAAATAGCACCGGCTTTACCATTATCTTTCTTCGTTTTTATCAGAAAACAGCGATCAGTTTCTACGTTTCACTCCCACGTCATAGATAATATACCTAGTCCAGAGGAAATAACTCGCCATGGGAGCAGATCAAGTTCTGCAAAATCTGGCTTTGCTATTATTGGGCTCTCTATTTGACAAACATCCATGAAAATTATATACCAATAGAGCTCCAGATAGAGGGGATGATTTTGATTGCAAAGTATGAAATATTAAAAAATCTCCATTAAACCCTATGTTATGGGTACTCATTAGAATCGTCTCATTGAGACGATTCTAATGAGTACCCACAACATAGGGTTTGAAAGAAAAATAATGGATTTAGAATATCATTACTCCCTTTTATTTTGAGCTCTGTACCAAGGATAGGGCTAGATGCTAGGCTATACTGTCAATATTTATCAACATTACACTGCAAAGAATGAGAAGGTTGTTTTTGGATCTATTCCAGCTCTTTGAATTACCGAAGTTCTTCAAATCAGGCTCTCAGTCGTGCAGGAAAGAAATCCAAGTTTAACAATGTATATATTGATAGAACATTTCAGTAGTTAGTTCTTCAGTGAAAATATAGAGGTAATAATTGTTAAACCTCTCGTCAGCGACTTCATGAAAGAACTATTTATTACGAGTTATGCTGCTCGGGAGAATGGATTGTTCAATTCCGGTTGAAAGTAGTAACAAAAAATAAACATCTAAATCTGAACAGTGAAAGGGTTATACCCAGGGAATCAGAAATTCTGTAACTTTGCAATCTCGTGAAAACTGACGAGGGTTACACTAAAACTGGTTTATGGAACGGTTGATGAAGACGGCCCAATGCAGGCTTAGATCAAGAAAATCGGATTGAAAGTAGGATGAAAAATCCTCACGAAATAGCGCTGAGTAGAGGAAATTTATGGAAACAAGCTTTGAATGCAGATAGAGCTATTGTTTCTGCCCCCACCCCTCAAACACACAAATGTGTTACTATCGTCACAGATATTAACGTTCGACATTCCTTCTGTAGGCGGGGGTCAAAACAAAGACGATAAGCAAAGCCTTTTTTCGATAACTGCTTACTTGAATTTGGTTAGGTATTTACATGGAACAGAATAACAGAATTTTAATGAAATTAATAGTTAGTAAAAGCGCGAAGTCTGTGGTGCTTATCTGGGCGTTAAGCTAAGCAAATGGTGTTGCCTCCCTTCGTATACAGTTTTGAAACTAAACAATGTGTAATTCTTTAAAATCTGTATCTGCAAACAAATGAAACGAAACTTTCAAACTGAAACCCAAAGGTTGCTATTTCAAAGATAATTTTGTATGAAAAAATACTCATTGTCTACATGCAAACATTGTCATTGCAAACATTGTTCACAATTGAAAAAAGGGATCATTTCCCCCATTTTTTTTTATATCTTTGGTGCTGATGTGCTTTTTATTTAAATATGATGTGTCTGTTAAAACCATATTATGGACACCCAAGTGCTAAATGAAATAATAATACTTATTTCATGATTTCCGATAGGATATCGAGAAATAGCAGTGAAAATATTTTTCGATATTACATGGGTATGACCAGTGAAAATACCCATTTTCATGTTCTTGTTGCATAGGTAAGTTACGCGTGCCTCACAACCAGATGGAAGTATGACGTCATTTACCTAACATTTCTCGCGTTTGACGTAATATTGTAATGCGTTGCTATGCGGGAGGCGTACGCCACGGCGAATAACCGAAAAGACGTGTACTGGATTTTGATAAAGTTCCTCCGAGAAAGGGTTAAAAGCATGAAATAGATACAATATTTGTTTTTTTTTTTGGTGAAAGATCGAAATGTATTTAATCGAGTGAACACCATCGGTAATATTTTCACGAGTGGCTGCACCAAAAACAAATATCCGGTTATTAATTAAAATTAAATATTCAACGGCGGACAGTGTAGATCCAAGATCAGACTGCACGTTCTGTGCAGTCTGATCTTGATCTACATTGTCCGTCAAAGGTCTTTGAGTCGCGCTTAGCAGCCCTATGAGTTAAGGCAATGTCTCGATAGAGACAGGGAGAATTCATGAAAGTACAAGTTACTGATGAATGGTAAATATTCAGAGATGCGGAAAATTGGCACCGAGAGAATTTCTGTCAGTGATGGAACCTTCTGCTGTCAGCAGATATTTACGTCTATGTAACTCTTAACTATTTAACTCTTTACCACAGAATCCCGACTTTTAACGACTTAAGAAAAAAAGCCTTTGAAAACAATGTGGGAAAAGAAGAAAATGCTGGTAACCAGCATTTTCTCCTTTTCCCACAATGTTTTCTACCCTTTCTAAATCAATTTTCTTTTTTATTCACATTTATTTGTTGCCTGCTAATGCTTTCAATTTGGACTGGTCCAAAATTTTGCCGTTTGGTAAAGAGTTAATGGTAAACTTAATATATTCGTTCTGTAGAGGTGCATGTTAATAGCAAAAATATATAAAAAAGAATATTTTGTTCAAGAAGGAAGCGAGAATATTTTGTTCAAGAAGGAAGCGGTGTTGATCTTAGATCAGATTTAAAGACATAATCTGTGGTTTCATTTACTAGACACAGCTCTCGAAAGCTTCTAGTGTTGGTGTGGCGGTGATGGCCGTGAAAAATTGGGGCGCCAAATAATGAACTAGTCACTTTGGAGCAGTTGTTGACCCGTAAGCTGCACAGGGCGACTCGCTGACCTTCTGCGGACAGTGTAGATCAAGATCAGACTGCACAGAACGTGCAGTCTGATCTTTGATCTACACTGTCCGCCAGGGATATCTTGTCCACCAAAAAATACCTCTGAACTGTTTTTTATAGCAGATTTTTGTGTGTTTACTACTATCGGTTCAACAATTTCATTCCACTTATTCAACACAGTAACAGTTACAACCAAAGTATTGCAGTTATACGGCTGCCTTAGCCAGACAATGCCGCAAAAAATGGAGGATAGTTAATTTAATTACAGGATTCCGTGTCCGGCAAGTTCTTAATCTTCACTACCCACATAACCGACTTCAAAATGTGCCTGTCACAGTGCCGGGATCCATAACGTCTTACCCCTAACCGACAATCTTTACCTATATCAGATATACAGAGATAGCTATGGCAGAGTTCCAGTAATTAAATAAGCTGTCATGAAAACACATATTCACAAATCAATTTTCCTGGAAATCTGGCACCCCCATGAAAATTTCTGCATGATTGTATATATGCTTTTTGGCTGATGTTACGGAAACGCATCTTCTTCTGTACTCTAATGTACCTCCATCTTCGCAAGCCAAGGTTACGATCACTACGTGGATCTTACCTTGGCTGATTGAGTCCGATTTCGAAATTCCTCCGATTACATCATACTTCTGAAAGCCAATGAAATATCGTTTTACAAACATTTTACGAATACAATTATTTAACGTGAAGCGATAAGCAGACATCCACGTGGGTTTCCATGTTTACCTTCTATTCGAAAGGTTGGTTGGTTGGTTATTTCCGTTTATTTATCATCGCTACCAGTTGCCCATCTGAGCGACACCCCCAGAAGACGGTTAGTTGTTACGGAGGATAGTGCAAGGATACAGATCGAAACTACTGAGAGCTTCGCCTGGTTCTTTAACGTGTTTGTAGTATAGCACCGTCACACGGGACCTGGTTTAATGTCTCATCCGAAAGACTATTAGTAATTTTAGTTGGCCAGCCGGGGATTTGAACCCACAACGTGTAGTGACCCGAAACATTGTGTTCACGTGTCCTGCGCTCTACCTACTGAGCTATGTCGGCTGGTATGTATGGAATACTATAGACAGACACACAGGAGAGTGTGAGAGAAATAGAGCAAAGAATCAATTTTATTACAAACACCAAAGGAATGCAATCGAAGAAAATCATTGAGTCTGGAGAACATGATTCAAAAAAGCATTGTAATCTTTAAGGAATGTGATAATTACAGTGGCGTGTACACTGATGACATTTCATTAACCCTTTACTCCATAGATACTCATTTCTACGCATGGATTGTAGGAGCATTTGGAAAACATTGTGACAAAAGGTGAAATTGCTCGTGACGAGCAATTTCACCTTTTGTCACAATGTTTTCTATGCTTTCAAAAGGTGTCATAGACACATAAGAAATGGCTTCACCCTTGCTGTTATTTACGGTCAATTAGAAATACTATAGAAATGCCTAATGGGGTAAAGGGTTAAATGTGATAAAACGGAAAATCAGGACCTGTATTCAACAATCATTCTTAACCCCGAGACTGCCAAGCGCGACTCAGTGACCTTTTGCGGACAATGTAGATCAAGATCAGACTGCACAGAACGTGCAGTCTGATCTTTGATCTACACTGTCCGATAAGGAGATATCATTACCCAAAACATAAACTTTGAAATAGCAATATTTGGGTTTTTAATATCGAAATGATTTTTTTTAATTTTAGTTATTTAGCAAGATAAGAGTTAAATGTGATTAAAAGGAAAATCAGGGCCTGTATTCACCAATCATTCCTAAGAAAATTCTTTGTCTAATTTTCCAATATGGTCTAAATTTGATGTAACACATCTTCAGATTGGCTTTACCGAATTGTTTAGCCAATCAGAAGCTATGTTACCATCTAAATTTAGAATTAGACAAAGATATACTCTCAAGAATGGTTGGTGAATATGGGCCCTGTTCACCCTTTTTTTCCAGACGACGAAATTCTAAACTTAATCGAAATGAAAGGATTGCAGACAACAAATAAAGAGCGCTTAAAGTGATGGGCTTCGCTGTTTAAAAGATAGAAAACATAACGGGAATATGATGAAATGCTGATTACTAGCGCCTTCTCCATGTCCAACAAAGTTTTCAAAGTTTTTTCTCGGGGTCGTTTTAGCCGAGGTTCGTTTGGTAAAGGGTTTATCGAATTAAGCGCTGATTTTAGACACTTTAAACACAAATTGCACTTTGAGAAAAAAAAAAACAACGTAAAATGCCTTTCTTGAATTGTTTAGTAAAAAAAACTAATGGGAAAAATGCAATCGTTTGTTGCAAGTAATGGTTCTTACCCCATGTTTTTGCATTTTGTTCTAGACTTTACTAACCGGCGTCTGACATCGTCTAATTTGGCCTTTTTTAAAACCAAAGTGAAATAAACAGCGATTTGCTGACTTCTTTCTCTTTGCTTTGGCGTCCATGATTACCAAATGGGGACAGTGAAAACGTATTGAGGCCTACGATTGGGTAATTGGACGCAAGTATCCAATGAATGACCGCGTAACATTCAAAAACAAACTGTTTCTAGTTTCGCGCAATCTCCGAGCAGAGTTGTCGTTCGTTACTCTCACCATACATCTCTGCGATGGGCTAAATGACAAGAATCTTGTCAAACCGAGGAAAAGATGTTTTGGTACTGTTTAACTGTTTCATGTGTACCATCATGAAGTAGACAAAGGAAATATGATTCTGGATACATTATAGGTGCATTCAAACTGATAAATTTACCTGCATACAATGGGACCATTTTTTTCGAGCCTCTTTACTGATCAGAATCTTACGCCAATTTTAACAAAAATGGCTGCGCCCGTGGATGATAACAACAGTTTTGGCACACCGATAAACCTTAGTTTATAAGATTAAAATACAAGTTATGGTCTTTTAAAAGACATTTATGCTTTTCAGAAATCCGTCTTTTTCACATTTCCTACCACTTAGTCTGATTGACCGTATGCTGTTTGAACAGCACACAAAGTAATCGATATTGGTCTTTCTTTCACCGGCGTTTTTGTCGCCATTTTGAGTTCTGGTCATGTGACGAAAGTATCACGTAATGACGGACTACTTTCTGAGCCCATTACAGAGGTGAATGTGAATGATCCGGAGTGCAAGAGAGTGGGTTTCGCGGTGAAATTGAACCGGTGTCGCAGTACAGTTACCAACGCGTGAAATATTTTCGATATAGACAACGCGATCGATTTTTCAAAGATCCAGCAAAAACAACCGATTAAAGGCCGATTTCAACCGATGTTTTTGATCGGCAATCGGCTTTAAATGAAAACCCTGTTAAGACATACAGAAAAATTGACCGATAGCGAAAAGTTTCGGCCCAGGTCAGCCTGCGCGAACTGCGCAGGCTGACCTGGGTCGATACTTTTCGCAGTTGCAATAAACCTCTTTTTCTCCGAGGCATGGCTCAAATAAATTTAAATTCTATTCTTTCAGAAGCCGGAAGATGGTTTGTTCTACGAGCATACGGCGTGGTGTCTCTGCTACAGACCTTACTTGGACTGTGTTTAATAACGACCGGTCTGCTCGCATTGAGGTTCTTCAATGAAGACGAGTTTGAAATCTCCAGGCCTCCTTATTACATTGGTGCTTTTCTAGTCGGAACTTTGGTATGTGTATACATGTAAACGTGTGTGTATCCTATGAAGTCTTTGTAAAACCAATCATTGTTTTATGATCATTACGCTTTTGAAAACATTGTTGGAAAAGGAGAAAATGCTTGCAATCGGTAGCTTTTTTTGGTAACACAATAGTTTCCATCCTCATATTTGATCAAAATCTAATTTGTTGCCTGGAAATGCTTTCATTGTCGAAGAAGCAATTATTTTCCCGTCTGGTAAAGAATGAATATGAATTTCTATCAATTGATTAGAGAACGAATGAGCAGTAAATCGAACACAAAGTATAATTCGTTACCCGGCCTAACCATGACCTCTCTGAGACACCTTGTGTTTCCTACCAAACTAGACGTGAACTGGTTTGGAACCCAGATGTAGCCTCGCGTGTATCGGTGCTTTACACTGGACACGTTAAAGAACCAAGGAGGTATATTCGAAGAAGAGCTAGGGGCTTGTACCTAGATTTCCTTGTATACGATTCTTTCTCTCTTATGGTCCATACCAAATATGCCTAGAGCACGGAGGGTCCTTAATCCTACGAAGTCATCATCATCACCACCTCAATAGTTCAAGTGCAAATATTGCGATTTCAAGATTAATATATACGGAGAAGATATATCCTATCGAACATTGTAGATCAAAGATCAGACTGCACTTTTCGTGCCGTCTGATCTTGAACTACACTATCCGAAACAGCACTTCGAGTCGCACCTAGCAGCGTAAGGGGAAATATATCAAGGAAATTGAGTAGGAAGGTCAATGGTTTGTTGACAAAAAATGATTTAAAAAATGTAAATGGTGCGCCTTTACATATGTCTCTAATCAACGTAGCAAATATAAGAGAAATGGAAAAAAGAGCGCAAAAAGACAAATAGAGAATGTTGAAGTAAATTCAGGCAATTACAGATTAATTGGTACAGACAGAGTTTACGTCTTGCGGCGAAAATAAGGGTCTGACATTTTCTGTTCTGATAACTAACCTTTCGCTTACTGGATAAACCGAATAGACTTTGTCATTTTTGAAAATAGACCCAGTTATTGTACGCGTATTTCTGTGGTTGTTTGGATCAGTATAATAATACAGGTGGAGGGAGATACAAAAATAGTCATTGTAAATCAAAGATAAGGCTGTTTCGCTTTCTGATGCATACGCTGATGTTCTGGGTTAAAGTGGCTATGGCTGTCTTAACCCTTTACCACACAGCAAAATTCCATATTCGTCTACATTTAAGAAATTCACTGAGGAAAATTGACATGTTTTCAAATAATGATACATGGATTTGTTTTTGAATAGGTAGAAAATACTAGGGGAAAAGGTAAAAATGCTGGTTACCAGCATTTTCTTCTTTTCCCACAATGTTTTCAGAAGCTTTCTTTCCCAGGGTCGTTGAAAGGCGGGATTGTGTGGTAATGGGTTAGGGTAGTCGAGTCCAGGATCCAAAACATTTTTCTATAGAGCATGGGCAAACGATTTAAACACAGGACCTTCCTGCAATATATCTAAAACTTCAACCAAATAATGGCAAGACAATGTTGCAAAAGGTACAAACGACAGACAAATGAATCGTAATACCAATACGATCTTTTTTGCAGACAATGATGGTAATTTTAGTAAACAATTGTTAGAAAAAAGTAGCAACAGTGTATATGTTACTAGCAATTACATATTGTTTTTTCATTCTTTCCATATCATTGATTTACAACTCTCTTGTCCAGAAATGTTTCTCTTGAAGTCATTTGTCCTAATTTTTCACTAAGTCTGAAATTACGAGTAATATTGTGGTAATTTACCCGATGAGGTTCAGGCCAATCTTCGGTCGATTTCATTTGTATTTGACGACTTTAGTTCTACAGAATGAGCTGTCTGATCTTTGCTACACATTGGTTGATCTTGTATTGAATATTCAGATCCAGCACCTGAGTCCGAATAATTTTACTTAAATGAAAATTGATATACTCAAATACAGGGTGACCCAAAATGAGTGCAACCCATATCATAGCGAATCGTGAAAAGTAATCCAATTCGTTTTATGTTGCAGATTTCACTAGAGGAAAGGATAATAACAAGAGAAAATAACAGCCTTGGACAAATGAACAAAAACATT
Organism: Tridacna crocea; assembly: GCA_943736015.1. NCBI lineage: Eukaryota > Metazoa > Mollusca > Bivalvia > Cardiida > Cardiidae > Tridacna > Tridacna crocea. Next base: position 52,919,980 of record OX031065.1, read on the forward strand.
TTGTGTTGAGACCTATTTTGAGACGAAATCATTCAAATCAGTTGAAGGGAGTTTTACTTTAACGACTATCCTGATATAAGTCAGAACTCCCTTCGGAATCTTGCCTGCACTGATTTGAACGATTTCGTCTCAAAATAGGTCTCAACACAAAATGTTTTTTGTTCAGTTGTCCAAGACACTTTTAGTACTAGCTGTTATTTTCTCTTGTTTTTATCCTCTCCTCTAGTGGAATCTGTAACATAAAACGAATTAAACTACTTTTCACGATTTTATTCGCTTTGATATGGGCTGCACTCATTTTGGGTCACCCTGTAAGTATCTGTCGAGAAACAAATGGACGTGTAAGACGGAGTTGCCAAAATAAAGAATTAGGTTTGCAATCTGACATTTCGAAAAAGCTTCATAAATATGGAAGTCTGTTTCATTATTGTTTTAATATTTGTTTCATCCTCTGATTAATGATGTATATTTCAGATGATTATGGGTGGAGTATCGACGATGTATATTTATTTTACGAGAGCCCCGGTCATTGATTATTATTTCTTAGAAGATAAAGCTGTAATGAGGATTCGCCAGGCGGTAAGAAAACAGTAAAAATTTGTTACATCGCTCCCGCTTCTGTATCCACCAATCATTCTTAAGAACAGTCCTCGAGATTTTCTACATATGGAAGTAATACAACCTCTGATTGGCTAAACCAAATGGTTTAGCCAATCAGAAGTTTTGTTACTTTCAATTTACGAAAATTTTGGAGATCTATAATGGGGATATTCTTAACTCTTTACCACACAATCCCTACTTTTAACGACACTGAGAAAGAAAGCATTTGAAAACATTGTTGGAAAAGGAGAAAATGCTGGTAACCAGCATTTTCTCCTTTTCCCACAATGTTTTCTACCCTTCCCAAATCAAATTTTGATTCTTCAGTCACATTCATTTTTTGCATGCTTAATTTGGACCAGTCTATAAATTTGTTGTTTGGTAAAGAGTTAAAGATAGCGTACAGTGTATCCATGCATCCATCTACCAAGCCAGCCATCCATCCATCCATCCACTATCCATCCACCCATCCATCTACTAAGCCAACCATCTATCCATCCATCCATCCATCTACTACCAAGCCACACATCTATCCATTCATCCATCTATCCATCCATCCACCCATCCATCCATCCATCCATCAATGCATCCATCCATCCATCAATGCATTCATTCATCCATCTACCAAGCCATCCATCCATCCATCTTTCTTTTCATCCATCCATCCACCCAGCCACCCATCCATCCATCTACCAAGCCGTGGTGTCCGTGGTCGTGAGGTAGAGCGTCGGCCTCATAACCTAAGGGTCCTGAGTTCGATACCTGGGAGCGGGTGTCAACTTCGGGATTTTTCAATGGCCCACACATTCAGCACGAGCACTGGTGTAGTTCCCAGGAAGCAGAATCGAGAGAGATTAGTGTAAGTTGTAAGAACTTGTTTCTCAATCGATGTAAAATAAATATGTTTAAACTAAACTACCAAGCCACCCATCTATCCATTCATCCATCCATTGATTCATCCATCCATCCATCCATCTCCATCCATCCATCCATCCATCATTGCACCCATTCATCCATCTATTAAGCCACCCATCCATTCATCCATCTTTCCATCCATCCATCCATCCATCTACCAAGCCACCCACCCATCCATTCATAAATCTATGAATCAATAAAAGTTAGATTCCCATCATCTATTTCTAGCTTTTCCCACAAAATTAGTAAGAATGGTTCGTTGGTCAGCGTAAACGAAATTTAGTGTCCTCATGTCTAAATCGTTTACAAGGGAAGTAAGCAAGTTGTAAGTAAACTCTCCGTTGTGAGTTGTCTTTCTTGGGTAAGGTGTCAAATAAGTTCCTTAGCACACCGCAATAGATGCGGTAAGAGTGGATTGTATATTACATTCAGCCACCTATTGGATCGAAGGATCGCACTGTTTTGACTTCAACAGTATAACGACTGAAATTTTGTATTTTTTCTTTCTCTCTTTCTTAAAATGTCCAGTTCACACTCAGGCAGCATGAAAGTTGTACACATAAATGACTGAGGATTTCATATTATTATTTTTTATTCCATTTCAGGTCAATGCTAATACACGTATATCACTCCTTTGTCTACTTTCGTGCGCTCTGGGGTTGTTTGTGTGTATTATGTTTGCAGTTGGTCCGTGCGACTCGGACAAGTGGTTGGGGGACTGCAGTTTTCATAGTTATCAAACTGAAAACAGATTTCTAGCTTTGTTTGTGACACTCTTCCTTGCAGCTGCTTTTCTCATCTCAATTTATTCATCACTTATGCGGTGCATTCACGGTTGGGTATTTGACTTTGATATCGTTAATATCCGTGTAAACAGCAGAAAGCCGGAACCACGACCTGTGTCCGTGTATGGACAGTCAGACTTCTTTGACATAGAGGAACCACCACCAGAATACGACGGTCTGGTTGTGAATAATTATAACGAAACGTCGTCGTTCAAGCAAACAAATGATAAGAACCGATATTCGAACGACCACAGTACTGTATATCAGTCTGATCAGTCTAGAAAACACCACATTCCTCAACAACAGACTCCCAACTATGTTGCAGTTTTAAATGATCCGGCGATGAAGCAAAAACTGCAAGAAAGAAACAGTAGATTGCAAGATACGTGATCACGTGACAGGAAGTCAATGAATTGTTATTTCCTGTTCTGTATGAGCTCAGTTCATTGGTGCAAAAATAAAACTATGTACTGTGTTCATGATTATTTATTGTTAATCACATTTTTGTCGTTTTCCTGTGAAATTTACATTTAACCCTTTACCCCATAAGGCATTTCTATGGTATCTCTAATTGACCCTTGATAACAGCAAGGATTAAGCTGTTTCTTATGTGTATATGACACCTTTTGATAGTGTAGAAAACATTGTGGCAAAAGGTGAAATTGCTCGTCACGAGCAATTTCACCTTTTGCCACAATGTTTTCCAAAGGCTCCTACAAGCAATGCGTAGAAATGAGTATCTATGCAGTAAAGGGTTAACAAAAAAGTAAAACAAGATGTGCAGTTTGCTGTATCGAAGAATGCTTGAAAGTAGATTTCAGTGATATTTAGAGGAATTATTTTGTTAACGCAAGCGAGCAGAAAGGGAGGTAGAGAGAGAGAGTTTTTAAGATAGCAAATCGACTGTATGACTGATAAACTGGTCAAGGAAAATTTACGAATTTTAAAATTATCCAAAGGTTGTGAATCGATTATGAAAAAGAGATTTTTTTTACACCACGAGTACTTTACTATAGTTGTGCCATACCAAGTCTAGTTTTCTAACCCTGCTATAGATTGTTTTATTTGTACATATTTCTTTTTTAATTATTGTATGTGATACTGTAACCGGTGCAATAAGTTTTGTTTTGCTTTTTCCTTTCTATCATTCAGTTTTTAATCATGGTATATTAATCCTCTATCAATATATACTACTCAAACTTTGTTAGGGATCACTTACATGTTTCTGTATGGGTTATATGTTTTGCATAAAGTCTTTACCATACAATAAAATTCTAGATCTGTCCAAGTTGAAAGCATTTGGTGATCAAAAACTATATGCTGCTTGCACTATGCTGTCTGTCATAGGGTAGAAAACATCGTTGGAAATGGAGAAAATGCTGGTATCCAGCATTTTCTCCTTTTCCAACAATGTTTTCCAAAGGCTTCTTTCTCCGTGTCTTTAACAGTCGGCATTGTGAGGTAAAGGCTTAAAGATCCATTGCCACTGGTCATTTTATTGATTAGTGTGGCAATGTAACATATTGTAAAACCAATTGAGATACCTGCCATATATATATTTAGACTGAATCTTTTAGGGTGATCCCTAGCAAATTTTGAGTAGTATATGTATAAACGAACGAACGAACGAACATTTTATTATAGTGACATATGTTACATATTTATTTATAGAAACACAGTAATAATAAAGTACAAGAAGATTTGAAACACCCGGCCGCGTTGGGCCTACATGTCACTTTAAACATGGTTACTGAATGTATAAGCATCTCTGTATACCATCTCTGTGTAAAGGTATTGCGTTCTCTATCCCGGTACTTTTGGGGTGAGTAATCTCCTTATCGGACAGTGTAGATCAAAGATCAGACTGCACGTTCTGTGCAGTCTGATCTTGAACAACGCTGTCCGCAAGAGGTCAGTGAGTTGCACTAAGCAAACAGCCTATGCTTCAAACTGCCCTGAAAGTGGCTGTAAGAGCGCTGTATTTTCTTGTCTAGGTTTAAGTGTGATTCGTCAGAATATGTTGTAGTGAGATATTTGAAACGTGGTCAAAAATAGTGAGAATTCTGTTAGAGTAGAGACTGCAAACCAAGGTCAGACACCACATACGTGCAGACTGATATTTGTCTACGCTCTTGCAAAATACGCGCATAGCTGCATACAGATGAAAATATTTTCAAATAGGTATTGTGTGAATCCCTCATGTCACTCCGCTAAAACTGTCTCTCTATTAATTTTATGATCTTGCCTCATCGAATTCCATACATCGAAATAAAGTTTGACTGTGGGAAAAATAGGGGCCATTGCTATGCCTCAGAATATTTGTGGGACATTCTGGCAATTACGTACAATAGTTCGATGGAAACAGATCAAAGATACTAGTAGTGCAAGTCAATTTAAGTTTGCAGCTAAAAAATGATTGTATGGTAAGGTAGAATGACCGCTTTTCATACAGAAAATGATCGTAAAAGCGAAAAGTGTCCACCTGGTAAGCCTGCGCAATCTGCACGGTCTGACAAGGGTCGATACTTTTCGCAGTTTCAAGATGGTCCCTTTAAGCGTGACAGGTCACATTTCCTTTGTTTTTATCCTTGATTCTTTTGGGGGTAATACGATTATGTAACACGGACTCTGGTGTATGTGTACGCTGTCCTAGACGCTTAAAATAAAAAAAAAATCTGTCTACAATAATCTAAAAATTTGTTTATATCGATTTATAAACCGATCTTACATAATTTAGTGGAGATATCAATTCAAGATTATGACTATGTAGTGAAAGAAAATCAAGGATGAAAACCAAGTAATACCTTTATCAGGACCAATCTGGTACTGGAGAGGAATCAAGAGAAATAACTGCAGAATGGCCCTCATTTTACCAGACATTATATCCAGGTTCAGAGATTAATTTCTAACTCCAAATATTAGCTGTTTGGTAGGCTAAAAAGAATCTCTTAGCCAGTGAAATGGGTCATTTTTGGAGTTTAGCACAAGGCTTGAATTTTGTAGGTACAGTATGTGAATGTTATCCGAGGAGTCTTTATTGGTCTTAAGATTGTGTATTTGAATGCGAATCAATTTATCACGTTGTTTAACTCTTTCCCAAACAATCCCTTGTTGTTACGAATCCGAGATAAAATCTGTTTGAAAACATTGTGGGAAAAGGAGAAAATGCTGTTAACCAGCATTTTCTCCTTTTCCCACAATGTTTTCTCACCTGCTGAAAAAAAAAATGAAATTTTAAGTTACGTTTATTACTTTATTATCTCGTCTGCAAGTGCTTTCAATTTGTAACAGTCCAAAATTTTGGACCAGTCTAAAATTTTGTCGTTTTGTAAAGAGTTAACTTTAACCAAATGATTAGGAATGACATAAATGAGCCATACTCCGATAAAAGGGGGCTTACTGCATCTCCGTGATCCAAGCAAGCCATCAGCCATCAGACACTTATGATTACGTCGATTGATAAAAGAAGTGGTTATTATGGATCCATAAGTGTCTGAGAGCTTCTTTCTCCGGGTCGTTAAAACCATGGATTGTGTGGTAGGGTTCAGTTTCGGGAGATCTTTATACCCACCCACACCACAACGTAGTAGAGGGGGTATACTGGAATCGCCATGGCTGTTGGTCCGTCCTTCCGCAGACGCAAATTTGTCCAGCGCAATACTCCTACATTTTTTCACGTAATGGACTCGAATTTACACACAGGGTTCCTATACATATCAAGTTGTGCTTGTGCAATTTTCATGACCCTGCTGCGATTTTTTTTCAGAATTATCTCCCGATTAAGTTTTTTTCAACTCTTACTTTTGTGCTAAACAGCATTCTGTGACAAAAAGACCTGTTTTTGTGACAAGGAGCTGGTGGGGGGTGTATAATCACGTGTCGTGACAGCTCTAGTTTTGTACAACTGTTCAAGTAGTGTTTATCAGATCTTCATGTTCAAGAATTTGTTTGTCGTAGATATTTTATATTTTATATCAATGCTACTTAATTAGTCCTGGGTCCGTATTCACCAACCATTCTTAACCATTTCCGAAACAATCCCTGGTTTTTACGGGTCTGGAATGGTAGCCTTTTAAAAACATTGTGGGAAAAGGAGAAAATGCTGGTAACAGCATTTTCTCCTTTTCCCACAATGTTTTCTATCCCAATGGAAACAATTTTCAATTTTTGAGTTACATTTATTTTGTCGTGCTTGCAATTTGGACCAGTCTAAAATTTTGTCGTTTGATAAAGGGTTAAGAGTATTCTTTGTCTCGTTATTCAAGATTTTCTAACTGTGAAAGTAACAGGCCTTCTGATTGGCTAAAACATTTAGTTTAGCAAATCAGAAGTTCTGTTACTTTTACACTGACAAAATTCTGAAGAATTAGACTAAGAATGTTCTTAAAAATGGTTGGTGAATACTGATCCTTCTTTTCTTCATCTTCATCTTCTTTGCCCGTGGACAAAAACATGACCATTCTTTTTTTAGGGGAAGTGAGCTATTGTTTATTTCTCTCTGTAACAGCTTATTGGACCTTGTTTTCAGCTATAGTTCTGAAAGAGGTTAAACAGAGTCACGTTTTCATCCCATTTCGAATGTTGATATGTATCTGAATTTTAATTTGCTGTTTTGAAACAATTATTCCTAGTTACGGTAAATCAAGCTTGCTACTATAGTCTTTATAGATATTATGTTATCCATTAAATACGGATTTTTTTCCGAAATAGATCTAATCATGCGGCTGTTTAATTGTTTACCTATCTATAATGCATTAAAGATGACACCAGTATAAAGTCTTTTGTTTTCGTTTTTCAAAATCTATTTATCCCTTCTTACGAACAAAGTCCGTAAAAAAGAAACAAATGAATAAATGCATACCAGAAATAAGGGACCATGCGGGTTTTGAACCCCAGAACTCCCGGACGAAAGGCCAATACCATAACCACTGAGCCAAAGAGATATGTCTCTGATGTAGTAGTCAGGTATTGTATTTAACCCATTACCACACAATCCGTACTTTTGACGCCCCTGAGAAAGAAACCTTTAGAAAACATTGTGGGAAAAGGAGAAAATGCTGGTTACCAGCATTTTCTCCTTTTCCCACAATGTTTTCTGCCCTTCACAGAACATATTTCAAATTTTCAGTCATTTTTATTTTGTCATCTGCAAATGCTTTCGATTTTGACAAACCTAAAATATTGTTGTTTGGTAATGGGTTAAATCGGGACGAAGCCCTGCAGGAAGGAGTGGTCTCCTGTAACACCCTAGAGAGATAGAAACAGAGAGAGGAAGAGAGTGAAAGCGAATGGAACGACTTTTAAATAGTATTTCTATTACTTGACGGTGATAGTACACCTACATATGTTTCCTTGATTTCATTATTATAAGGCTAGGACACAGCAGGCCGATCTTGCTCAACCGAGGGGGATGAGAGAGAGAGGGCACGAGAAAAGATGGAACATCTTAAAGTTTACCACAAAGCTTACTTTCTTTGACTGAAAAAATCTAGCATGAGAGACATAAGGGCGAGATGACACGTGTATGAGGTAGGATTTCAAAAGATTCATGAAACTTTAAAAAAGGGAGTTAAAAAATGGAAACGAAGCAAACTGTACTAATAAGCATCAGCTCACTTTTCTCATTAGTTTTAAAACTTTCCAATATACTAGTCGTTCCGAATAGTTTAACAAATCGTTTTCCTTTATTGGTGTCAAAATCTTTGGTCAATAAGAGCTCTGTAACTTTTTTTTTTTGAAGAATAGGATCAACGAGTCCCTCTTTCCCAAATTACATTACATAAAATAGAACTTCTACTTCGCAACACGAGTGCAGGGAAGTTTTATCCAGGGTAGTGTATACTAGTGTATACTGAACACGCGTGTGACCTTGCTAAAATTTAAATCAGTTGCAGACGACAGATTCAGTTCAGCTCAAATAATTGTGTCACGCTCTGACAAAACGTAGCTTAACTCTTTACCAAACTACAAAATTTAGGACTAGACTAAATTGAAAGCATTTGCAGACAACAAATTTATATTAGACTCAAAAGTTTGAAGATTGTTCTGGAAAGGGTCGAAAACATTGTGGGAAAGGGAGAAAATGCTGGTTACCAGCATTTTCTCCTTTTCCCACAGTGTTTTCAGAAGGCTTCTTTTTTCAGGGTCGTCAAAAGTCGAGATTGTGTGGTAAAAGGTTAATCCATCTCCGTGACCCATGGTAACAAGCAAGTCATTAAAAATAGTTTATGTATCCATAGTATTTACTTGTTTTAATAACCAACTTAATAATGTGATAGGCTGGTCCTTAGACATACAGAGAATTGACCAATAGCGAAAAGTATCGGCTCAGATCAGCCTGCGCGGATTGCGCAGGCTGATCTGGGTCGATACTTTCGCCGATGCATTCAGTCCCCTTTTTCATAGAGCATGGCTAAATTAAACTTGTCCTTGAATGGGAAGAGAACATTGATGAAGAGAGACCAGCAGGAGACCGGAAAATGGTTACCTGGACTGTCTCCTTTGAAAATGTTATAATATACGATGGCTTCTTCCTCAAGTTTGTTACAACACAGTTTTTTTGCGGTAAAGAGTTTTAAAAGTTGAAACGTGGAACCTTGACACTGGCAAACAACACCCATTACTTTACAAATATTGCTCATTTTACATCTATTAAAATTGTTGGGATTAAAGGTAAACTGATTTAAAATATAACATTTCCCAAAATCTTATAATTTTTTGTACATTTGAAAAAGTAACAGATTTAAAAAAAAAAAAATCTCATAAATTCATGCCGTTTTGTTAGGTTTTTTTTTTTTTGTACGTTTTGCTAGCTTTGAAAAGCGGGTTGAACTAGAAATACATGTATTGTATTTCAACTGAAATTGAGACAGTTCTATTTATAGATGCCAGAATGTGTCTATTTATAGATGCCAGAATGACAAAGCAATACAACTAAACAGATGACTTTACAATTTTTTTTTCTTTGGCCTCTTTATTTTCACCTCTCAATTCTCTGAATGCAGACAAATGCTTCATCTCTTAACCCTTTACCCTACAATCAAGAGTTTTAACAGTATTACAGTAAATGACTTTTGAAAACATCGTGGAAAAAGGAGAAAATGCTGGTAACCAGCAAAACAATACAACTAAACAGATGACTTTACATTTTTTTTTTCTTTGGCCTCTTTATTTTCACCTCTCAATTCTCTGAATGCAGACAAATGCTTCATCTCTTAACCCTTTACCCTACAATCAAGAGTTTTAACAGTATTACAGTAAATGACTTTTGAAAACATCGTGGAAAAAGGAGAAAATGCTGGTAACCAGCATTTTCTCCTTTTCCTACAATGTTTTCAATCCTTCCAAAAGCAAATATTATTTGTCAAATATCAATTTTTTCGTCTGCATTTGTCTTTATTTGAACGCAACTAAACTTTTGTGGTGTGGTAAAGACTATGTGCAGTCTGTGCAGATCTAGATCAAACTTCGTCAATCGTGAAGTCAAGTCTGAAAGCGCTTTGAAAGGTGGCCCTTCAGATTATGGGACGAAAATACAAAAAAAATCATCCTTATACTCCCAAAGCCTTTAAATTTTCATTCATAAAACCCCAGTAGTCGAAAACCATCCGACAACACGAGAAATTAGAGATTTACTACGGCCCAGGTTGACACCAACGGGAGACACATTCTATTTTTAGATGATCAATTCGCTCATCTACATACAAGAATACACAGACGAAGTTTCAAACATAGCGCCCGAAGAAGACATTATGGAAAATAATTATTACATGTTTGTTTTGTAATGGAATTTAAGCGTTATGAGTCACTTGCCAGTCACTTGACATTCCCACATTGCTTTATTGATTTTTGGCGCGAAATCTAAAAATAACTTAAGAGGCTACGTAGCCTTTTAAAGGAACACCATCAAAAAAACTTTTTTTCGTAATTTTATGAATCTTAATTATTGATTATTTATATAATTTTGTCATATGAATTTAAGTGATATAAATATTTCTTTAATTTGGTGAGATGTAAAAATTCTAAATACCCACCTTTAAAGCGAAGAAGAACCAGAAAGTGCTTTTGTGACTTTCAGATGGAGTCTTTGATAAACACTGAGGCAAAATGAGAAAATGTCCCTAAAATACGTTTCCTCCCACTGCTATAAGGTCTTCTCATGCGTTTATGTATAAAACGCTCATAAATCATCTTGATTGTGTCTACTTTACCATAATGTTTTGAAAATCGTCTGCTTCAAATTTCTAAGGAGGTAATAAACTGAACTTTTAAATTTTAATCTAGGGCATAAAGATTGCACGCATCAATGCCGGATAAACTCTTTACCAAACGACAAAATTGTAGACCAGTCCAAATTCAAAGCACTTGCAGACGACAAAATAAATGTTGCTCAAAAATTGAAAATTGTTACCCGTAGGGTAGAAAACATTGTGGGAAAAGGAGAAAATGCTGATTACCAGCATTTTCTCCTTTTCCCACAATGTTTTCTAAAGGCTTCTTTCTCATGGTCGTCAAAAGTAGGGATTGTGTGTTAATGGGTCATATCCTTCACCTACCTGCATGTAACTAATGTATTCATGACCTTGAAATCTTGAAACTTGGATAATTTTACTGTACGCCTATTTCTACGCATTTAAGATACATTTACATATAATTGGCTTGCATCACGCGAAAAGGGTCATTCGGACATTTGCGTAAAGTGCCGTCTCGGATCAGCGTGTGCAGTCCGCACAGGCTAATCCGAAACGACACTTTCCGATTTTATGTGATTTTCTGTTTTGCGGAAGTCTACTGTAGCACAAAATCTAATGTAGTCGTAAAGTGCCGTCCCGGATTAGCCTGCGCAGGCTAATCCGGGACGACACTTTACGCAAATGTCCGAATGCCCCTTTTTTACGAGTTGCAAGCCAATTATATAATCAATGGGGTAGGACAATGAAAAAAAATAATGACTGAAAAAAATAGCAGCGTATACAAATATACATTTCATGAGCCAAATTTTCTGTTAGCATCACCTAAAATATTTCAAAGCGTTCCTTGAAATAAAGTGATTTCAATTTACGTTTGAAAATGTCCACAGAATCAGACTGCCTCAAAGTAACCGATTACACAACTTTGACCGACCGTGCTAAAACTTCTCTCAGAAAATATATTCCCCTTATTAAAACCTTGAATAAGTAGGTTTTTGACAAACATTGTGTTTAAAGAAAAACAATGTGCATTGTACATGTAGATTACAAGTACATTACATGTACATGCCACCATTTTCTGCTTTTCCAACAATGTTTCATACCGTTTCAAAATAACTTCACTTATTTACATACATTTTATTAGTTGCCAGTGTACCAGTCTAAAGTTCTGTCTTCTGCTAAATTGTCAATCCTTTACTACAAGGTCTGGAATCTCAAGGTAAGACCTGGGTAATGCACTTCCGGTGAAAATTCTAATTGGTTGATAAATAAGGATCAATAAGGATTTATGCAGAAATAATATTTTTGCACATTTCTAACGGATTAGAAATTCCATTTATGTCTATCTTGAAATTATTTTTTGATACCTTTATTAGTTTTCTGAAAAGGGAGGTAATTATTAACTCTTTTTCGATTGGTAATATAGTGGTTTTATATTTATGAATGATAATTCAAAGAACGAAAAAAAATGAAAAGGTGAAAGTAGTTCAATAATACTCATTTTTAATTATAGCTAATTTTGCAGGATGATATTTTAGTGGAAACAGCTGTTTTCCATTTCACAGGTCTTACCTTAACGACCATGAAAGGGAAGACTCTTGAAAACATTGTAGGAAAAGAAGAAAATGCTGGGAACCAAACCCTGTGTCTTTGCATAAACTTGTTATCTAAATTGAAAGCAAATGCTTTAGTATTTATTTTGTGGTTTCGAAAAGGTCGAAAAGTGAAATATATTACTTTTTATTTCATGCTTTCCGGTAGGATATCGAGAAATAGCAGTGAAAATGTTTTTCGATCTTACACTGGTACCACCAGTGAAAATACCGATTTTCGCGTTCTTGTTGCTTAGGTTAATTGCGCGTGCCTCACAACCAGATAGAAATATGACGTCATTTACCTTGGATTTCTCGCTCTTGACGTAATATTGTAATACGTTGCTATGCGGGAGGGGTACGCCACGGGCAATAACGGAAAAGAACTGTACTGGATTTTGATAAAGCTCCTCCCAAAAAGGGTTAAAAGCATAAAATAAATAGAATATTTGGTTTTTTCTCGGAAAAAACAAATATCCTCTATATATATTTGTCCCACCTTGAAACTGTACAAAAGTCAGCCTATCAAATTACTCTGTTCGATACAAACTATATTCATACGTACCCTTACATCGGCCCTAATCCATACAAGTAAGTATTTTTTTTTTCAAAATGTGGACAAATGGGAAGTCACCATTGTATTTTATCATCTGTTCAAGTAAGTAATAAGTAAGGTGAACTTCTATAATAATCATCTAGGGCATCAAGACTGCACGCATCAATACCAGTTTTAAACGTTTACTTAACCCATTACCACCCATTACCACACAATCCCTTCTTTTGAGGCCCCTGAGAAAGAAACCTTTCTGCCCTTCACAAACCAAATTTCAAATTTTCAGTCACTTTTATTTTTGTCGTCTGCAAATGCTTTCAATTTGGACAAACTTAAAACATTGTCGTTTGGTAATGAGTTAACCATCTCGTGTATTTATGAACTTAAATAAGAAGGCTTTTGACACACATTGTGTTAAGGTAGTGGACCCGTAATAGAAAACAGCTATTTCAACTACAATAATATCCTTCAAAATTTGGTAATGTTAAAAATGAGTATAATTGTACTATTTTAACCGAGCCACTTTTTCCTCTTTTTCCTTCTTAGATTTATCATTTATAAATCTAAAACCACTATATTCTCATTAAAAAGGGAGATAACAATTACCCCCCTTTTCTGAAAACTAACAAAAGTATCATCAAATAATGTCAAGATAGACATAAAAGGAATTTCTGGTTGGTCAAAAATGTGCTGAAGTATCATATCTGTATGAGTACGTACTTATCAACTGTCAAAAAACTTCATTCCATGTGCAGTAGTGTTTACTACCTTAAAAGGAGAAAATGCTGGTTGCCAGCATTTTTGCCTTTTCCAACAATGTTTAATACCGTTTCATGAATCACAAATACCGTTACTTGAACAAAATTCTATTGATAAGCAGTAATTTCCTTGAAAAAGGAACAGCCTGAAATTTTGACGTCTGGGAAATCATCAAGCGTCCACTATATTGCATTACCACTAGTAACATTTTAACAAAGACGATTAAGATTAATTTTGACAACTGGAATTGTAATCTACTTATCTGTGCAGTCTCTTTTCCGTTCGAAAAAAGCCCCTAAATCAAAGTATTGCACCCAAAAATTTAAGACCGACTTGGGCGGTGAACTATCCAGGAAGTAACAAACAAAAGCGTCACTTTACAACACTCGACATGGTTCAATATTGTAAAGCAGGGCTTTATCTTATAAAATTTTCACATGAACATCCTCTATTCTCTTCTCTCTCTCTCTGCCTATCTATTTTCCATTACAAGAAAAGCAGCTTCGTTTGCCCGAAAATGGCCGTCTTTCTTCACAACCATGTTTTTCAAAGTCTTGCTTGTAATATTTGTCACAGTTTATCATGCTATTCGTTACCGGCCTTACAGGCTGCTAGATGGTGAACTTACTTCTGTCTGCAGCCTACCTTGGATGACAGACAGACAGACAGACACTTTTTATTTCTTCCATGCATGAATTGGAATATACATTCAACATAGATATACGACCAGAGATTTGACAATATTCATTTTGACAAGGCTAATTTCTCACTCACTGTTGAATATTTCGTTGTTGAGCGGTGAATTAGCAAGGGTTTTGGTATGATTGTTCACCGAAATGCTCGTCCATGAAACGCAAGGAATACATGTCAGTGTGTACATCATCGCTGTAACTCTATTTTTGTTTAGGTTTATCGCTAACAAGATAGAAATAATGTTTTTTTTACGAAGCTGGAGACTAGCAAACAGCGAAACATAGCGGCAGGGATAATGTTAGATAAAATAACAAAACAGAAAGAAAACGGCCTAATTACTCAACAAGTTCACCCGGAAACACGTGAAGTACTAACATATGTGACAGTCGTATTTATAACAATAATGACAACCTTGACCCCAATAACCTTATAGCGACGACGCTTTGACCAATCAAATACCTCGCTGTACAATTTACGGCCAATCAGATTGTGAGAATTGCGAATACTACCAAATAATCTACATATTACACGCTGATTATTATGCAGGTGTGTATTAGAATTTTAACGGTATTTAAGTCCGGTTGACATTTGTAGCACAATATTGTTTTCTCAATATGTATCTAAAGTAAACCGAATTTTTCACGGGTGATTTTTCAATCAAGACAAAGATAAATTGAAAGTTGTATAACGTGGAATATGACAATGATGCCGGAAGGTATGTAGGTTTATATAATTATCAATTTATTAAAAAAAAAGAAATGGTCATTTAATAATTCTTTGATAAGCAGAAACTGATAAGCAACATGAGTGTTAGCGAGTGTATCATTGCATGATAGTAAACATACCTTTCCCCAAAGGCGATGTTACTTTCTGACTGGTCGCCTCCGTATACAGTGTACATGTAAATGTCTGAGTATAAAAAAGATCACCGTAGCGTCTTAATTAACCCTTTCCCAAACAACCCCTGGTTTTTACGGGCCAGGAATAGAAGCCTTTTGAAAACATTGTGGGAGAAGGAGAAAATGCTGGTAACCAGCATTTTCTCCTTTTTCCACAATGTTTTCTACCCTATCATGTAGAAAAATCGTCTTTTTAGCAACTGTTAATTTGTCATCTGCAAAATGCTTTCACTTTGGTCTGGTCCAAATTTTGCCGTATGGGAAAAGGGTTACTGTTATTGAGACTACATTGCATGATTGAGAGGTATCTGCATGCTCTCTTCCCCCTCTCTCTGCGAGGGTTAGTTTCGGAAAAGTAACCTGAAATGGAGCTGTTTCAAGGTTGTTTCCGTTAGAAAGTGTGATACAGTAGCAGATAGCGCAGATCAAGGATCAGACTACAAGCTCTGTGCAGCCACATCTCGATCTGCACTGTCTGCTGTAACGTCTTAAATCGGTTCCAGCAGAGCTTTAAGGGTTAACTCTTTTCCAAAACGAAAAATTTATAGACTGGTCCAATTAAAAGCATTTGCAGACGACAAAATAAATGTGACTGACGAATCAAAAAATGATTTGGGAAGGGTAGAAAACATTGTGAGAAAAGGAGAAAATGCTGGTTACCAGCATTTTCTCCTTTTCCCACAATGTTTTCAAAAGGCTTCCACCTTAAGGTCGTCAAAAATCGCCATTGTGTGATATAGGCTTAATGCGTTATATTAGAAAAAAAAAGCTGTGCATATAATACCTTTCAAAAACACACCAGGGCCTCGTTTCATCAAGGTAGTTACGAACAAAATTTGCGCAAGTTTTACGTAACCATAGTATTGTGGCAATAATCTGCTAGAGATGTATACATGAAAACTACCATGACCAGGAACGTATCTTGAAATATAGACCGGTGAACTATCTGGAGTGGCTGCCATGACATATCTGACACGCAGTGTCCTAAAATGACATAGAAATGAGCCATGCTTTATGAAAGGAGGACTTATTGGATCTGCGAAGATTATGGACTCAGCTCAGTCTGCGCAGTTTGCGCTGGCTAATCTGGACCGAAATATTTCGCTGTGTTCATGTTTTACATTTCCAAGGGCAAGTCTACCTTGAGATGAAGTCGGTTGTCAGAGTAAAGGATTTTATGAATTCACATTTATATGAGGACTTGCTTTGTATAGTTCAATGATTTATATGAGGACTTGCTTAATATAGTTCAATGAATTTTATGAGGACTTGCTTAGTATAGTTCAATGATTTTTATGAGGACTTGCTTTAGTATAGTTCAATGATTTATATGAGGACTTGCTGTTGTATAGTTCAATGATTTATATGAGGACTTGCTTAGTATAGTTCAATGATTTTTATGAGGACTTGATCTGTATAGTTCAATGATTTTTATGAGGACTTGATCTGTACAGTTCAAATGAGAGATACGTTAAGCACTCTTTTGCCAGAGCATGGCTCAAATTCAATGAAATAGCTATTATAGTATTAAGCAAATACTTCATTTGCAGAAGGTGACGTTTATCCCTCTATACTGAAACAATAAAATTATGGGACGAACCAATGTTTTAGAACCAGAAGTCCTAGTTTTTAGTAATGTAAAGAATAGCAATGACATTTACCAGTGTGACTATTTACGGATAACTGCATGTAGTCTCTTCCTAACATTTGTTTCGAAAAGAGTAAATACAGATTAGCTAGCGCATGCGTACAGGCTGATTTGTGTCTTCTGCCTTTGCAAAAGACATCAGAAAGAGCGAGAGGCTACTAAAGCTATTTTAAGTTCTGTCATGGGAAACTTATTTTCGCCCTTATCTTGTTGTATAAGGAAGTAAAAAAAAAAACTTTCAAGTTGGTAGTATTAAAGCGCGAATGGCGTTATTCGAAACTTATGTTTTCGAGAAATAAATCTCAACATCGGACCGTTAGATCCAAGATCAGACTGCACGTTTTGTGCAGTCTGATCTTGATCTACACTGTCCGCAAAAGGTCAGTGGATTGAGCTTAGCAGCTAATGGCTTAAGTGCGAACTCAAGAGCTCGAGAAATCAAATAGGTATTTAACTTTCCAGGATATTTTAGTTTTACTTCGTTGCCCAGTGCATCTCATTGAAAAAGTGTTGTATCTTTTCAATATGGGACTGCATACACCATCGCCATTTTGTCGTCTTACAGGAAAAAACTCGACAACTTCACAATTATACCTTGTATATACAGTGTATGCACGTCTAGAATTTATTACCATACTAAGCATAAACTTCAGCTAGTTGCTGAAAATTAATGACACCGACTGACTCTGGCTTCGTGTCCACGACACCTGGAGTTTCAGACTTTTACGAATATATCCCCTAAAAACGATTCACCCTGTCTGTCCGTGTGTCCGTCCGTGTACAAATTACTAGTAATTACCTGTTTTTGTGAAAGCGCTGGCGGGGGTATTAGGTCACATTCAATCTAGTTTCACTTGTCATGAAAATGTAAAACAGTAACAATAAATTAAAACTTTTTTGCCTCCTACCGACTGAGAAACGACGAAGTACCACCAGGACTGCTTTCTTGCGACACATTTAAAGAAAAAATAAAATCTAATTACATTGATGAAGCTTTCCAGTTTTGCACTATGTAAATTTCATTCTGTCGATCATACTAGTCTATGTGCCAAGATGATTCTGTATGCAAGAGCCTGCAAAAAGGATAGGCAAATTTAGGTCATGCTGTCTTGCACCAAGGTAAAAACATACATAAATACGTTAAACTTGAATTCGTACAGGACAAACAACTTGTTATTCGATGTCCCGTGTGGTTTGCTCTATACTCTGTCAGTGTCCCATGGGCATACGTCAGGAAAGATTGTTGGGTCACCTTGGGCATCTTATCTCTTTACCACACTTTTAACTTTGCCACATTTTTAACGACCTTAAGAAAGAAGCCTAAAGAAAACATTGTTGGTAAAAGGAGAAAATGCTGGTAATCAGCATTTTCTCCTTTTCCCACAATATTTTCTATCCTATCAAAGTCAGAAATTGAGATTTTAATGATATTTAATTTGTTACCTGCAAATGCTTTGAAATTTGGTCCAGTTAAAAAAATTGTCGTTTGATTCAGTGTATTGTGATAGTTGTACCATCGATTGATAGCCATGGGCACGGTGCGTCTTGAGCGTTTTGAGTCATCTGTTGCAAGCAAAGTCACAGATATATAGGATCTGACACGAGTTGGCATATGAGCTATAGTTTTATTAACCCTTTCCCAAACAAGCCCTTGTTTTTACGTGTCTGCAGTAAAAGTCTTTTGAAAACACTGTGGGAAAAGGAGAAATTGCTCGTAACGAGCAATTTCTCATTTTCCCACAGTGTTTTCTACCCTTTTTGAGAACTTTCTGCCATTTTCTCCAAATTTAAAATTGTCGTCTGCAAACTCTTTCGTTATGGAAGGGTCCAAAATTTGTCTTTTGGGAAAGGGTTAAACGACTCAAGAGAAGTACATCAACAAGTTCTGATCACCGATCAAAGAAAATGTTTTCTATTTTATTTGCCTCGTACAGTACGATATATTCCTAACTGAACCTCTTGCTTTCTTGTCAAAGAACCGAGAGAAATAAAGCGAAGTAAGTATCGCATTTCAAATCTACATATTTGTTTTTTTTTTCTTAAGGCATAGGACAAATTTTGTTCATATAATAATTTTTACGTAAGAAAATAAAATATCTTTCCGGTTTCCCGAAATATCTAGCACGTTACTTTTCTAAATATACATTATCGAATTTCTAACTCACATAACAGGCTATTATTGGACAAACCGTCTCAGGTATGACACACAGTAACAAAAGAATCAAAGCCAAAATAAATAACGCAACAATAAAGGAAAAAAAAATAGACTAAAATAAACCTTTTCCACTCATGTATGCAAAATATTGTTGGAAAAGGTGGAATTGCTTGTTACAACGTATCTCATTGAGTTTTCAAAATTTGACGGCTACGTGAAAAGCAGTATTTGCTGTGAAATGGGTTAATTTCAGTCCAGGATGTTATTAATATAATTAAGCCATGCTCTGGCAAAAGGGGGCTTATTGCATCCCAGTTATCTATGGCACCGAGCAAGCCATTACGTACTTATAGACCCTTGATAGTCACTTAACCCTTTACCCCATAAGGCATTTCTTTGGTACCTCTAATTGAACCTAAATAACAGCAAGGACGAAGCTATTTCTTATGTGTATATGAAACCTTTTGATAGCATAGAAAACATTGTGATAAAAGGTGAAATTGCTCGTCACGAGCAATTTCACCTTTTGCCACAATGTTTTCCAAAGGCTCCTGCAAGCAATGCGTAGAAATGAGTATCTATGGAGCAAAGGGTTAAAAAAACGGCTTAATCGTGAGGTAAACCAGTCCTTGTACATGTCGAAAATTTACCAATAGCGAAAAGTTTCGGCCCAGGTCAGGCTGCGCGGACTGCGCAGGCTGACCCGGGTCGATACTTTTCGCAGATGCATCAAACCCCCTTTTTACAGAGCATGGCTCAATAAGATACTTACTTGCAACAATAAATGAAATGAGCTCTGGCAATCGCGGGGCTTCACGTATCTCAGAATACATATTGTGAATCAATAAAAATCAATCTTCTCTAACAACCGACCGAATCTTTGGGTACACTGGGTCTTTGACACGCACAATATTGACCAATACTGGCAATAGCCAAATGATTCGTACTGCGTAGGCTGACCTGGGTGGATCCTTTTTGCAGATGTATTAAGCTTCCTTTTTCGAAATACTGGCGCATAAACTCATTACCAGACGACAATATTTTAGGCTTATCCAAATCGAAATCATTTGCAGACGATTAAAAAAAAAGTGACTGAAAATTTGAAATTTGTTTTATAAAGGGTAGAAAACTTTGTGGGAAAAGGAGAAAATGCTGGTTACCAGCATTTTCTCCTTTCCCCACAATGTTTTCTAAAGGCTTCTTTTTCAGGGTCGTCAAAAGTAGGGAATTGTGTGGTAATGGGTTAATGACTTTCTATTTTTTCCCTTATCATGCTTGTAAACTCTATTTTCGACTGTAACAAACATCCGTTTATGAAAATTAATATACGTAAAAGTATTTTTAACTACTATTTCTGTAGATAAGATCATTTGCTGATGCAAACTCTGTATAATGTATTAATGCACATTCTATCGTAATATCCTAAAAAGCCAATTTTATGATATAATTGTTACCACAATTATAACATAAACCCTTTGACCATTAAAGGTGGGTATTTAGGTTTTTCACATCTCACCAAATTGAAAAAAAAACATAAAAATACCACAGAAATTTATATGAAAAACAATACAAATCAACAATACTTAAGAATCATAAAATTATCCATTTTTTTTTTTTTTTTGGATAGTATTCCCTTAAAAGGCTACGTAGCCTCTTAAGGTATTTTAAGATTTCGCGCCAAAATGAAAAAAAGCATTGTAGGAATGTAAAGTGACCGGCACGTGACAAATTTAATGAAGCCCAAATGATAATTTCTGTCTTTTGAAAATACAGCAACGTTTTCTAAAGCTTCCGTCCTCAAGGTCGTTAAGATTTGGAATTGTGAGGTCAAGGGTTATCTCTTTACCTTGGAAAAATAGAATAGCCTTAATTTCGCAAAATGTTTGAGCCACAAAAGGGGGAAAAGGGGGCATTCAAACCATGCATCATCGTAACCGACTTTATCACGAGGTAGAGTGGTCCTTGGATATACGGAAAATTGACCAATAGCGAAAAGTTTCGCCCGAGGTCAGCCTGCGCAGTCCGCGCAGGCTAACCTCGGTCGATACTTTTCGCAAATGCATTAAGCCCTTTTTTCACAGAGCAGTGTTCAATTGATTTTTCAGCTACTGGCGAGTGAGGGGTACTGTTAATGACATTTTGCCCGCAATATGACTAAAATTCGAACTATTGATCGATCAACATGTGTTTAACTTCCTATGCAATTAAAGGACCTTAATTTTTCAAGGGAGACATTGACCACATTACCGCAAGGATGTAATGTAAATCAAAGCGTTGAGAACGCTGAAGTGTATATGTCATGGTGTGAAATTAATGATTTGAAAAAGAGAAAAAAGTATTGAAATATTGGCTTGAAAGTCAACCAACTAAACAAATTAATACCTTTTTGGTTGAAGGGAGAGTACTCATGTCAAATTTAGGATTATTTGTGTATTGGTGGTCTCCCTTTGATCATTAGGATGAGTCAGGAGTAACGTCCATTGACAATTACGATGCATGATGGATAGAGGCAAGCCATGTGAATACTCGTATAGAATTAAATTTGTATCTGAAAACTACGATGATTATGAAATGTGTTTGGCCGTTGACATTTAATTCCTTACATTACAATTGATTATTTCGATCTATAAATATTCACGCCAAATCAATTGGAGTATCCCGCAATCATGGGGTGAACAAGCCATGGGTTGAAATACACGTAGAGATAGGAAGATTATAAAACTCGAAAGAAAAAGCGGACACAAATGATATCTTCCTTAAATCTTTACCACACAATCCCGAGTTTTAATGACCCTGAGGAGACAGCCTTTTGAAAACCTTGAGGGAAAAGGAGAAAATGCTGGTAACCAGCATTTTCCCCTTTTCCCACAAGATTTTCTACACTTTCTAAGAAAGTTTCAAACACAGTTACCATCATTTCAGCAACATTTCATTTGTTGTCGGCAAATGCTTTCAGTTTGGACAAGTCTAAAATTGTATTATGTGATAAAGAAATTAATTTATTTGTACCACTTAAACGTCAGGTGTAGATTTACATTCTGTTAAACTATATTTACTTCCTGAAACAAAAATTCAGGTGAACGGTTCTGTAAACGTTTTCGTCAAAATTAACATGGGTCATCTATAAATGTTATTTAAAAGTAAATGCTGATAAATGTCAACACTATCAGCACCAAACATACTCGTATGTGGCCCATCAAGCAAAAAGGGACCATCTGGGAATTCTGTACATCAATTAGATTTAAACATATCAACGATAATACGTCAATTTAAGCTGATAATTCCAAAATGATTGTTTAACAAGATGCAATGACCACTTTTCATACAGAAAATGTCATGAAAGTGAAAAGTGTCAACCCTGGTCAGACTGCGCAATTCGCGCATTCTGACTAGGGTTGACACTTTTGGCAGTTCACACTCACAAGAAGTCCCTTTTAGGATGGTGGGGCACGTATAAACTTGACCTCTTACCACGAGTAAGAATACAATTCACTATCCAGAACCCAGGTTTCTTGTCATACAGGTTTGACTAAATCTGCATACGGCATAGATTCAAGATCAGATTTCTCGTTCTGTTTGGTCTGATCTTGATCAGTTCTATGAATGCACTAGCTTCTATTTTATGCTAAAGCGCGGAAAAAGTGGAGCAGTATAATCATGAGGTCAAGATCTTATAAAAGTTATTCGGCTGATATACAGGTAAATCAATGTCACTTACTCGTATAGGACATTCTTTTGCTTTGGCCAGACACCAGGTATTTAACTCTTTACCAAACGACAAAATTTTAGACTGGTCCAAATTGAAAGCATTTGCAGATGACAAAATATACATAACTCAAAAATTGACATTTGTTTTGGAGAGGGTAGAAAACATTGTGGGAAAAGGAGAAAATGCTGGTTACCAGCATTTTCTCCTTTTCCCACAATGTTTTCAAAAGGCCGCTTTCTCAGGGTCGTTAAAAGTAGGGATTGTGTGTAAAGAGTTAAAGATAGTCCTTGTAAAACAACCAGAAATTTGGTCGAATTTCGAAAAGAGATAACGCATACATCAGACTTTGAAAAATAACCTTTCACAGTGTTTACTTCATATTTGTGTTACTCGATTTCTTATACGGCAACCTTGGGTTGTCGGTTTAATCAAGTATGATACCGGTAGGGAATCAGCCGAATTGTGGCCAATACGGTTTTCTGTGCTGGTTAGTTTTTGAAATATTAAAAACTGAAACGTATGACAAAACAGAGAAATATATAAATGGATGAAAATAACTCATTTTTCATATATTGGAAAACTAGGATACCGATTTACCCTTTACCAAACAATCTCAATTACAAAAGAAACTTTTGAAAACGAGAGCACTACATGCAGATACCAATGTTCGGCCGTATATTTTTTTCACAGAAATCAAAATATCTTGTTGGTTAGCTGCCCCTGTTCTAGAGATTCATTTTTAGTAGTTAGCATAATAGTCCTAGTTTGAAGTGAATATCTCCAGTAATGACAGGGATACTATGGACAGAACAGAACATCGTTTATTTGACAAAAACTACATAGTTTATAGTCATACATCTTCGCGAGCCAAGTTTACGATCACTACGTGGATCTTACCTTGGCTGATTGAGCCCGATTTCGAGATTCCTGCGATGTTCCCTCTATTGGATGCTGGTTATTACCCGCTCCCCCCCCCCTCTTTACATCATATTTCCAAAAAACAAATGCAATATCGTCTTATAAACCGCTTACGAAAACACATGAAGCAATAAGCAGACATCCACTTGGGTTTCCATGTTTTACCTCGAAAGGTAGCGACCTTGTTCTATTTTTATCAAAGATGAAATGCTACGAGCGATTTCATTCGTTGCAGCTAGAGCTGGTTGCATCCAATGAAAAAGCGTATCGGGTGAACATAAAAATAAAGCTCCATCCGCCAAGGGTAGAGTAACGTTGTGAAACGTCAGCCTTGGTTTGCGAAGATGATAGTCATATAAATATATAAATTTTCAAATCAAATGTCAAAAGTCAAAAGTGTGCTTAGTACTGCTTACAATTCCAAATGATCAATAATGAAGCTTTAAATAAGTGAAGAGTAAATAGTGAATAGGTGAAATGCATATTTTCAGTAATTATGAAATATCAGAGTTTTTATGCAATAACGCAGGCGACGACAAGGCTGTCTTAATATCCCGACGTTTTCCTCAAAAGAGCCGAGTTAGAATGTGAGGAAGAAAAGGGAAAATATTGGTGACCAGCATTTTTGCATGTGCCCACTATGTTGTTTACTTATTAGCCCATTACCACACAATCCCTACTTTTGACGACCCTGAGAAAGAAGCCATAAGAAAACATTGTGGGAAAAAGAGAAAATGCTTGTGTAACCAGCATTTTCTCCTTTTCCCACAATGTTTTATACCTTTTCCCGAATAAACATGACATAGAGTGGTCCTTTGACATGCTGAAAATTTAATGAATCGATACTTTCGACATACATTACACCCGCTTTTTTAACTCTACAAAACGACTAAATTTTAGACTAGTCCCATTTCAAAGCTTTTTGCAGACGACAAAATAAATGTGAATCAAAAACTGAAAGTCGATTCGGGAAGGGTCGAAAACCTTGCGGGAAAAGGAGAAAATGCTGGTTACCAGCATTTTCTCCTTTTCCCGCAATGTTTTTAAAAACCTTCTATCCCAGGGTCGTAAAAACCAGGGGTTGTTTAGTAAAGGGTTAAATAGTACAACCTGCGTGTAAACACGTCAGACTTGTAAGTTTTGTAAGTTTCATTAGAGATTTGATTTAGAATTTAGCTTATCCTCTGGATAATAGGGTTTAAAATGAATCAAACGCTAGTAATTTGCAATCTTCGCAAGCCAAGGCTGACGATTCACTACGCTACTCTACCCTTGGCGGATCCCCCGATACGCTTTTTCATTGGATGCAGCCAGCTCTAACTGCAACGAATTAAATCGCGGGTAGCATTTCATTTTTGATAAAAATAGAATATGGTCGCTACCTTTCGAATAGAAGGTAAATATGGAAACCCACGTGCATGTCTGCTTATCGCTTCACGTGTATTCGTAAGCAGTTAGTAAAACGATATTTCATTGGCTTTTAGAAATATGATGTAAAGGGGGGTAATAACCAGCATCCAATAGAGGGCGCATCACATGAATCTCGAAATCGGGCTCAATCAGCCAAGGTAAGATCCACGTAGTGATCGTAACCTTGGCCTGGGAAGATGGTAATTTGCAAAAGATCCCTTTCCCATCGTATTTTTGTAAAGGTGTCACCTGCAACGTAATAATTGGGTCATACCATATTTTTTCTAATTCTCTTATCGGGGGAGCCCCTAGAAAGAGCATTGCCCGATATCGCCCAATATCAAAGGCAAACTATTGCATGTGAGTGTTTGGCACATTTTGTTGGTTTGAAACAAGACGCTGTGCCCGCATTCCGGACTTGTGGCGAATTAACTCTTTGCAAATCTAAGTCTTGACTTATATATAAAATCTTGTGCTAACTACATGTACGTAGATTACAACTAGACTCAACATAATGTGTGATCAGATCTAAGATATACACAGTAAAATAAAGAGGTATTTTTACCCCTGAAAAACAATTTTGAAATAGCAAAACATGGCTTGTTAACCCTCTACTCCATAGATACCCATTTCTAAGCATTGCCTGTAGAAGCCTTTGGAAAACATTGTAGCAAAAGGTGAAATTGCTCATGACGAGCAATTTCACCTTTTGCCACAATGTTTTCTATGCTATCAAAAGGTGTCATAATTATACACATAAGGAGCAGTTTCATCCTTGCTGTTATTTAGGGTTAATTAGAGATACCATAGAAATGCCTTACGGGGTAAAGGGTTGATATCAACTTAAAAGTTTGATTTTACGTCTTAAAGATTGAGCCGCGCTCTTGTAAAAGGGGGCCTAATGTATCTCCGTTATATTGACTCAAAAGTTTCATTTCACCTCTTTACACGTTACCACACAATCCCGACTTTTGACGACCCTGAGAAATAAAGCTTTTGAAAACATTGTGAGAAAATGAGAAAATGCTGGTAACCAGCATTTTCTCCTTTTCCCACAATGTTTTCTACCCTTCCCAATACAATTTTAAGGTTTTGAGTCAAGTTTAGTTTGTCGTCTGCATATGCTTTCAATTTGAAAAGGGTCCGAAATTTTGTCGTATGGTATAAAGAGTTAAACCCATTTTGACATAGTATGACTCGGCCATTTGGAGCGAAAAGGCTTAAATTCGCTGCAGACGACATTATGAACGACCTTGTAACAAAATGATAATAAGAAAACAAGTGAAAACATCGTGGCAAAATGAAAACTCCCACTTTACCAAGAAATTCCCCTCTTTTACTACAATGTTTTCAAAAGCCATTTATTCATTTATTCGAAAAACGCTTTAAATAAGTCTTTCCTAGGTTATGTGTTAGCTGATTACATTCAAATGGTAACCTGGGATGATCTTACAGACGTTGAAGATTAAAGTCAGACTGAAAGATGTTTCATTTGGTTTGACGTTTTTTGCAGAATGCTTGATCTGTGTAGATACATACTTCAGACCAAGTTGGTCTGAAAAAAAAATTAACTTGTTCTTGTTAAAGGATCATCTTTATCACTCATTTAACCCATTACCATATAATCCCTACTTTTGACGCCCCTGAGAAAGAAGCCTTTAGAAAACATTGTGGGAAAAGGAGAAAATGCTGGTAACCAGCATTTTCTCATTTTCCCGCAATGTTTTCTACCCTTCACAAAACAAATTTCAAATTTTCAGTCACATTTACTTTGTCGTCTGCAAATGCTTTCAATCTGGACAAATCTATAATATTGTCGTTTGGTAATGGGTTAATTAATCAACATTGATAATCGAACATTCAAATTCTTGAAAACTTCACACTCGTTTACTTGGATTTTATGTCTGTGTAGAAAATAATTCTTCCGTTTTTTTTTTCTTACAGATGACATTTCAGTAATTACAGCTTCTCTTTTTACCTGTAATGGCTCATAGATTCAATGCATGCGCAACCGGCGTATTTTCCCTCTTCTTTCAATAGACATGCCTTCTGTTGGCAGAATCGGGAATCTTTTTGTAATAATGTTGTGGCGTACAGTCAAGATATGCTATAATTTCTGTCTGTTTACCAGTCTACAAGTGTTACTGGGCCAAATTCGCGAGAGCAACAAACGTGGCGGTTTATAAATTTTGCTGAGTGTATTTAAAATAGCGGGGTTTTTTTGCGATTTAACTTTCAAACTGCCATGAACTACTTTAACCGCTTCCAACTGCCTTCGACTGGTCCTATCCATCTTGATAAGCGTTCTGTAAATAATCTATTTTTGGAATAAAGGACACACCTCCAACGGGGACCTGTCAAAAAATTTAGACTTGTTTTTTTTTTTCTCAGTGATACACCTGTGTGACACAGATAAACATAAACTTTAACTCTTACTACAGGAAATGTCGTAGGCTTTTGCGATCGGCTTATATTAAGGTTACACTGCACAGACTGTGCACGGATAAACACTGTCCGTTTAACTATTTACCAGACGGGAAAATTTTGTCCTTGTCCACATTTAAAGCATTTGCAGACGACAAGTTCAATGTGGCTCAAATGGTATATTTTTTTCTTTGACAGATTAGAAAACATCGTGGGAAAAGGAGAAAATGCTGGTTACCAGCATTTTCTTCTTTTCCCACAATGTTTTCAAAAGGCTTCTTTGCAAGGAGCGTCAAAAGTAGGCATTGTATGGTAAAGGTTTAACTCAACACCACACAACGCAAAACGTAGACCTGTCCAAAGTGAAACCATAAGCAGACGACAATTTGGATATGGAACTGTCCTTTATATTTAATACAAAACAATTAATGTGGTTTGAAAAGAGGAAAAATGCTCGTTACGAGCATTTTCACTTTTCCCTGCATTGTTTTCAAAAGACTTCTTTCTCGGGGTCAACAGAACCCGGCATGTATCTGGTAATCCGAGCTATGATCGACGCTGCTTTTCATGTCTATTTGTAAGCACTTGAAATGGAGCCAATTGTGTTCCTTCTTTCCTTAGAATAGTAGAAATCTTTGACCTGTCTACCTCATGATTCAGTTGGGTTTAAGAACTGGATTCTATGGATCAATTATCATACGATGTCTTGCTTTGTATTATGGCTGATTGCACGACAAGTTTGAAATGATCCAATCTGGTCGAGCTGATTTTCGATGACCGTGTGTTTCGACGATGGGTTTCAAATTGTCCAATCCGAATATACATTTTATTTTCAGCCTAATAGATCTAGCGAATAGTAAACGGTTCAGTCCACAGATGAAATTTGTTTCGCTGTTCAATTTCAGTTTGTGAGGAAGACGACATCCCGCCATCATCTGTACGAAGACCCAATTTTGAAGGTCACCGGAAGCGAGGCATTCGGATCTACACGATTATGTTCGTCACACAGCTTATTATTGGTGTTGGTTGTGTGGTGTGCTCTATCAGTGCGATAAAACTCGGCGCGTCCAAAACCGGAGTTCCCTATTACACAGGCAGTCTTTTAATTGCTGTTTTGGTAAAGACATTTTTTTCTTTTATTTTTAAATTTTATCAAGAAAGAAAAATATCGGTTGTTCAAATATGCAAAGTTTTACATGGACCGTTTGATTCAAAGTGAAAGTCAGAGCAGATCAGTTTATCCAAAGGAAAAAAAAAACAAAGAATCAGCTGGTTTCGGAGAAAGAAACTATCTATCTGCATGAAGAATAAGATAATTAAAACAAGCCTCAGAGCTCACTCATTACAAATCTAGCTACTTCAGACAGGTAAAAACCAGGGCCCGTATTCACCAACCATTCTCAAGACCATTCTTAGTCTCATTCTTCAAAATTTTTTCATTGTGAAAGTAACTGAACTTCTGATTGGCTAAACCAAATGGTTTAGCCAATCAGAAGTTCTGTTACTTTCACAGTCAGGAAATCTTGAAGAATTAGACCAAGAACGTTCTTAAGAATGGTTGGTGAATTCGGGCCCAGGGCTTATTTGGGAGAGGGTTGAAGTCGCTGTTATTCGCGGCTTGTGTGGTGACGCATGAGCTCCCCAGTGTGAAAAAAATACAGTATCGGTTGGCCTATTATGATCTAAACCATAAATTTATTTTCTTTTACATTATTTCATACCGTGTTATTTAAATCTTTACCTTTGTTTTCAGATGCTGTTTTCAAGTTTACTAGCGTTCCGCATCTACAACAAGGGACCTGCCTTTTCTGTTGATGATGCTGCTAAGAAAGACGTGACATGCGCAGTAAGTGACCCAAATTTCGCATCATTTACTTCAAGATTTTATTTCAGAATTAGCTTTATTTCATGGCAAATATTTACTAGATCTATTCAAACATGACACGTACATTCAGCTCTATAAATACAATGCAACGGAAGCGTGGAAGATAGGAGGCATTGTATATTTAGTTGGATGTTGGTCAAGATTCCCACTGATTGAAAGCATTGTAGATTTAGTTGGATGTTGTCCAACATTCCCACTGATAGGAGGCATTGTAGATTTAGTTTGATATAAAGATTGCCACTGATAGACAGCATTGTAGATTTAGTTGGATATTGATCAAGATTCCCACTGATAGGAGGCATTGTAGATTTAGTTGGATATTAATTAAGATTCCCACTGATAGCAATTTAGATTTAGTTGGATATTGGTCAAGATTCCCACTGATAGACAGTAATGTAGATCTAGTTGGATATTGATCAAGATTCCCACTAATAGGCATCATTGTAGATTTAGTTGGATATTGATCAAGATTCCCACTGATAGACAGCAATTTAGATTTAGTTGGATATTGGCCAAGATTCCCACTGATAGGAAGCATTGTGGATTTAGTTGGATATTGATAAGATTCACTCTGATAGGCAGCATTGTAGATTTAGATGGATATTGGTCAAGATTCCCACTGATAGGAAGCATTGTGGATTTAGTTGGATATTGGTCAAGATTCCCACTGATAGGAAGCATTGTGGATTTAGTTGGATATTGATCAAGATTCCCACTGATAGGAAGCATTGTGGATTTAGTTACATATGAGTCAAGATTCCCACTGATAGGAAGCATTATAGATTTGGGTCAAGATTTCCCACTGATAGGAAGCATTATAGATTAAGTGGGATAGTAGTCAAGATTTCCCAAGTAAATGTTTGTTTTGATATTATTTTTCAGTTAAACTGCCACCATACCTGTTCATTTTTGCTGTTTTTCGGGACCGTGGTTGGTTTGGCTTTACTGTGGATGTATGGATTGTGTTTCGGAGACGACAGAGTCACGTGTTCATATGGTGATACATTTGTTACAGAAAACCGTATTGTCGCTGGATTAACCTTTGTGCTCGGCACATGCGCACTGGCAACTTCCGGTGTTGGTGTTTGCCTCATTCGAAAGTATGGACGAGCGTTTGGTCTTGATGGCCGATCAAGAAGAGGACAAACAAGAGGTCGTAATAGAAGAGGCTTGCATAGAACTTTCAGTATGCAAGACGTATTCTCATTGTCATATCCGTCCGGACCCAACGGTCCCCTTCAAACTTCCGACGGATACACAAATGTTGCCTTCGAGCATCCCTGCTCACTTCCGCCATATTCCACGACTGTTCAGAACCAAAACGTTCCTACAGAACCTCCACCGCCATATTGTGAGGTTTCTCACACGGACATTACTTTAGAGGGAAACACGCACTTATGACCGGAGCTTGATACCATTCCATATATCCAAATCATGACGTTTCGTTTACCCGAAATCCAGTCTGCCATTAAATGGCGTCCAAACATCTTTCGAAGCTATCCAAGAGATCAAAACATACTATAGTTTTCGACTATCAACTTCATGAATAATAATTGGCTTGCAACATACGAAAAGGGCCATTCGGAGATTTGCGTAAAGTATAGTGTCGGATCAGCCTCCGCTGTAAGCGCAGACTAATCTTACACGGCAATTTACGACTGCACTAGATTTTGTGCTACAGTAGACTTGTGCTAAATATAAATTTGCATAAAAAAACGGAAAGTGTCGTTTCGGATTAGCCTGCGCGGAATGCGCAGGCTGGTCCGAAACGACACTTTACGCAAATGTCCGAATGCTCCTTTTCAAGCATTGCAAGCCATTATTATGAGCTATACTCTAACAAAAGGGGCTTTAAGGCATATCCATGACGCAATATACCAAGTAACTCATCACATTATTATGGATCCATAAAAGCCATTATGTCAAAAAACGACTGAATCTTGAGGTAGAATACCTCAAAAGTCCTTCGACATGCACGGAGAATTTAACAAAATTAAAATGATTCCACCCAAGTCAGCCTATGTGGACGGTGTGCAGGCTGAATTGAGTCGATATTTGTTTGCAGGTGTATTTACCCTTTCCCAAACGACAAACTTTTGGACTAGACCGAATTGAAAGCATTTGCAGACGACATTTCAACTCTTGCTGAAAAGATGATTTCTGTCTATGATAGGGTAGAAAACATTGTGGGAAAAGGAGAAAATGCTGGTTTCCAGCATTTTCTCCTTTTCCCACAATGTTTTCAAAAGGCTACTATTTCAGACCCGAAAAAACCAGGGATTGTTTGGGAAAGGGTTAAGTACCCGTTCTTGCAGAATATGGGTCATATAAAACATGTGCCAAATAATGGAAACTATATGTTTCTCTTTGTTATGGGAATAACCGTAACTTCAAAGTGACATTCCAAAAGAATGGGGAGGGGGTGGGGAAATGTAGGTAGACCTTCACTTTCCAAAGATTATTTTCTCGGATGAATGGGGGGATGGATGGACGGACGGACATACGGACGGATAAATGGGTGGGTGAGTGGGTGGATGGATGGATGGATGGATGGATTGGTGGCTGGCTGGCTGGCTGGCTGGCTGGATGGATGGATTGATGGATGGATCGATGGATGGATGGATGGATGGATGGGATAGGATGGGATGGATGGGATGGATGGACGGATTATGATTTCAAAGAAATCCTAGCTATACGAGTATATGTGGTCTACTCCATTTCACCGAATCTCATAATAACATTTTGTAATATCCATCATTCCATGACACGAGAAAAGTGTTATTTTACCAAACCTTGCTAAAAAAGTTTTGTTTTCACTTCTATAGAAGTGGTTTATATATTATTATAACGAAAATATCAGTGCCAGGGTAGGATGAAATACATATCAAGTAATACAATCAAAGTTTTGTGTTGTTATACAATCAGCAGCGATAGATGAATAGCCCTTAGGCTGCTAAGCCCGACTCTAACCTTTTGCGGAAAGTGTAGATCAAGATCAGACTGCACAAACGTGCAGTCTGATCTTTGATCTACACTGTCCGTTCAAGAGATATTTATCGTCCTGAAAAAATTACCTTGAAATTGCAACCTTTGGGATTTTACTATCGACTTGAAAGTATCATTTGAGTTATTCAACAGGGCAAGGGTGAACAACTCTTTGTATTGTTGTATTGACATGAACAATCAGTCGAGTGGCTGCTAAGCACGACTCACTGACCTTTTGTGGACAGTGTAGATCAAGATCGGACTGCACAGAACGTGCAGTCTGATCTTTGATCTACACTGTGCGTTCAAGAGATATTTATCGTGCTCAAAATTGTAACTCTTTGTATTGTTGTATTGGTTGTATTGCAATGAACACTCGATCGAGTCTATCAGAACACGGATTCAGATCAGACTTCCTGCTGACCTATCACAAATTTCTCATAAAGGGAAGTTACGCTTCCTTGAATCTTTAGTAGCGAATCAAACGGTGTTATTTTATAATACCATTTCCTCTGCTAAGCATTTTTGTATATCTTTAAATCATTTATGCATTCAAAATGCAGTATTGTGTAATATATGTATATACATTATTAACTGATGAACTTAATATAAGTATTATAACGTTAATAATTATGTACCCGTATTTATTTACATCTTGTTTAATCATCATATTTTTGTACCTGATAAAAATTGTTTTTTTTTTTTTAGCGTTGTTTTATTTCTCCTTATTATCCAATCTTATGGAATAGACCATCTTCCCCCCGCCCCAACTCTCTCTCTCTCTCTCTCTCTCTCTCTCTCTCTCTCTCTCTCTCTCTTTCTCTACCTCTCTGCCTCAGATCGCAAAAGATCGACAAGTTTTCGCATTAATTGCACACAAGAAGCTATGGCATCCGTTATTTCAAAAGAAATACTTAACCCTTTCCCAAATGGCAAATTTTGGACCAGACCAAATTGAAAGCATCTTGCAGATGTCAACAGTTGCTAAAAAGATGACTTTTCTATATGATAGGGTAGAAAACATTGTGGGAAAAGGAGAAAATGCTGGTTACCAGCATTTTCTCCTTTTCCTACAATGTTTTCAAAAGGCTTCTATTCCTGACCCGTGAAAACCAGGGATTGTTTGGGAAAGGGTGAAACCCTTGGACATATCTACATTACAATCATGTTCAAAACAGATATAGCAGAGGTCATGGAAGGTTAAGTGGGCGTCATGGAATCCTATTAAAAATCAATATTATTACACTTTTAAAAAGCAAATTTTTTCTCGATGAGACAATTCTAGTCAGTTCCCTCAAAAAAGGTTTTGGTGAAAGCTAAGTGTGATCTCGCGGTCTGACCAAAATGAATGTGTGCCATTCTCTGGCAAAAATGCGTCTAAAGCAGTATACCAAGCAAGTCATCACGTCATTATAGATCCATGAAATCTATTTGGCCTGCAACAAACGAAAAGGAGCATTCGGACATTTGCGTAAAGTGTCGTTTCGGATCAGCCTGCGCAGTTCGCGCAGGCTGATCCGAAACGACACTTTCCTTTTTCATGTACTTTTCCGTTTTGTTTAAGTCTTTAAGGGAAAAAAATCTAATGTAATCGCACAGTACCGTCTCGGATTAGCCTGCGCTGACTGCACAGGCGGATCAAAGACGACACTTTGTGGAAATATCCTGCTAAATAGGTCACGTGAAACTTTTAAGCAGGTCTAGTAGTGAAATCCTAAATATTGCTGTTGTACAGATTTTTTGGAGGCAAATATCTCTTTCCCGGGTAGCGTGAATCCAAGATCAGACTGCATTTCTGTACAGTTTGATCTTGCTTTACACTGTCCGTTAAATATCTGCAAGCCGCCATTTGAAGCTTCAGCGTTATTTTTTTAGAATGAGATTCAATTGCATATTGTGTTTATGGGAAAGGGTGTCACCGAAATCCCATTGCACTTGGGTGTTGTCCAAGGGAAGTAACTACGTTGAAACAAAAACGTTTCAAAGAGTAATTTACCTTTTTCGAAATAAACACTTTTTCGAAGAAATAAACTCCAAGGCTCCCAAGTGCGACTCGATGATCTTTTGCAGACAGTGCAGATCAAGATCAGACTGCACAGAAGGTGAGGTCTGATCTTGGATCAACAATGTCCGAAAGAAAGACGTTTGACTCCAAAAAACTTCGAAAAAGCAATTTTTTGGGTTCTTATTGTCGACTTGACGGTTTCAGTTCAGTTATTTAGCACATTACCACACGATCCCTACTTTTGACACCCCTGAGAAAGAAGCCTTTAGAAAACGTTGTGGGAAAAGGAGAAAATGCTGGTAACCAGCATTTTCTCCTTTTCCCACAATGTTTTCTACCCTTCAAAAAACAAATTTCAAATTTTCAGTCACTTTTTTTTGTCGTCTGCAAATGCTTTCAATTTGGACCAGTCTAAAATATTGTCGTTTGGTAATGGATTAAGAGCTTAACCCTTTACTCCATAGATACTCATTTCTACCCATTGCTTGTAGGGGCTTTTGGAAAACATTGTGACAAAAGGTGAAATTACTCGTGACGAGCAATTTCACCTTTTGTCACAATGTTTTCTATGCTATCAAAAGGATGAAGCCCTTTCTTATGTGTATTATGATTATTTAAAAAAAACTCGTAACTACAGCTTGTTTCAAGCTGTAGTTACGAGGTTTTTGAAGTAAACCGACGATATGTCGTCTGTAAATGCCTTAATATTGCACCATGCAATAAAAAATTCCCAGTTTATCTGTTCGTAAGCATATTTCCATTCCTTCTTTATAAGGCCTCTCCAAGACCACAAATAGAGATACTGCTTTATTTCATGCTTTCCGGTAGGATATCGAGAAATAGCAGTGAAAATATTTTTCGATCTTACACTGGTACCACCAGTGAAAATACCGATTTTCACGTTCTTGTTGGCTAGGTTAATTGCGCGTGCCTGACAACCGGATGGGAAATATGACGTCATTTACCTTACATTTCTCGTGCTTGACGTAATATTGTGATGCGTTGCTATGCGGGAGGGGTACGCCACGGGGAATAACGGAAAAGAACTGTACTGGATTTTGATAAAGCTCCTCTTAGAAAGGGTTAAAAGCATGAAATAAATAGAATATTTGGTTTTTTTTTTCGGTGCAAGATCGAAATTTATTTCATCTCGTGAACACCATCGGTAATATTTTCACTCGTGGCTGCGCCACTCGTGAAAATATTACCGATGGTGTCCACTCGATGAAATAAATTTCGATCTTTCACCGAAAAAAAAAAACAAATATCCTCTATATAATTGTTTGAACGGTGTTTCATTCACCTTCTCAGCCTTTTTTGGCGATATCACTATGCAGCTTTTGTTCTGTGCTATAGTATATAAATGGGTTTGGTCGAGAGATTATAAAGTTTTAGTCTCACGCCTGGCCAACTAAAATTTACTATATGGAGTGCAACATGCGAAAAGGTGCATTCGGACATTTGCGTAAAGTGTCGTCTCGGATTAGCCTGCGCAGTCCGCGCAGGCTAATCCGAGACGACACTTTACGACTGCATTAGATTTTGTGCTACAGTAGACTTGCGTAAAACAGAAAATCTCATAAAATCGGAAAGTGTCGTTTCGGATAAGCCTGCGCAGACTGCGCAGGCTAATCCGAGACGACACTTTACGCAAATGTCCGAATGACCCTTTTCGCGTGTTGCAAGACATTATAGTCGTCTTCCGGATTAGAACTCGGGCGTAAGTTAGGATAAGTTTCATTCTCTATCTTCCCTCTCCCCCGCAACATACGTAACGGCCTTTTGCATTCTGGGGGTGTTGTCCTCATTGGCAAACGTCCGCGACGATGAACATAAGGCAAAATAGAAGCTAAATTGAAGGCCCAGTAAAGGCCAAAACATCAAAATAGGTGTCATTATCCATTTAAATTTCATACATACCATTTAAAAGTATGGAAAATATCGTGGAGATAGCAGTCTGTTATCGTGTGTTTGGGCCCATTGTATTTGTCACTGGCAGAAAAAAAACGAATCGTACAACAAGGCAAAAAGTAAACAAAGGACAAAGCTACCTGGCAGGTTTTAACCTAGTTTTGTAATTAATTCTGTCAGCAACTAACACTTGGACCGACCGTACAATGACAGATTGTCATCTCCACAATAATTTCCATACTTTTGAATGTTATGAAATAAATTAAAATGCATTTAACTCTTTACCAAACGACAAAATTTTAGACTTGTCCAAATTGAAAGCATTTGCTGATGACAAAATAAATGTGACTCAAAAATTGAAACTTGACTTTAGAAGGATTGAAAACATTGTGGGAAAAGGAGAAAATGCTGGTTACCAGCATTTTCTCCTTTACCCACAATGTTTTCAGAAGGCATTTTCCTCAGGGTCGTAAAAACCAGAGATTGTTTTGTAAAGGCTTGAACACCCACTTTGTTTACATTTGGCCTTTATCGTTACTTTAAGTTGAATGGTCAAGTTATTTTTTTTTTTTCCTGAATCCGAGACCCTTGCAACGTTATTCTATAAACACTACAGCACACGGTACCATATCAAAATTTCCTGGGCTCATCAAGTACGGATCTGGAGCATATAAAAAAGTTTGGTCGTGAGGTAAGAGGGACAGTACAGCTAAAATACTTCAAAGTGTACAATAGTAGGAGTGCGTTAACCCTATACAGTGCTTAATAAAGTAAACACTTTGATTTCAGGAAAAAAAAAACACCCAGCTATTACCATTTCAGTATTTCTTTTGTTTTTAATAACCCTCAATATGTTGGACAATGAAAATTCAGGATCAGACTGCACGGTTCGTGCAGTCTGATCCTGGATCTTCTTTGTCCGCAATGACACGTGACCCTGTGAAGGTGAGCTAAGTGTTAAAGTGGATTTATACCATATAGAGTGCACTACAGTTATGGGTGCGACTTAGTTTATTGAGGGACTTAGTGAAGTTAATTGCATTTTATTTGGGATAATTACTGTTAGTGAGGGATTAGTTTACACTTTAAGGTAGGGTTTACGATTCGTTCTTGAAACGGTCTCTTCGTTCTTTTTGTTTCTGACCGGATTCGTTTCCTCTCTTTATCCATTCCTTCCTTCCCCTCGTCGTCTATTGCACGTCCATCTCTCTGTCCATATACTCGTACACGGTCGTCCGACTTACCGTCAGACACATTCTTTCACTGATTCGTTCACTGATTCGTTCACTGATTCTTTCACTGATTCATTCATTCATTCATTCATTCATTCATCCATCTTCTTTATAAATTTGTTTTTTGCCCGTTAGATCAAATTCTCCTCTTTCTCGTCGTATGTTGACTGATCGACAAACACATGCGTTTGTTCGTCCGTCCGTTCGTTCGTTCCTACGATCGTTCGGTCGTTCACTTGTCCGATCGTCCGTTCGTTCGTTCATTTTTTAATTATCAATATGTTTGTCCGTTATATTACCTCGCCAAGTAAAATGATAAGTTTACTATGCAGGGTGGACGAGTAGAAGAATCAACATCTCAAAACATATAAAATAGATAATTTGATATTTTTCATCCCGACGGTCGAAAATGTAGTTTCGTTGAAATGGAAAGAGGTGTTTGGTAATGGTTATTTATCAATCAAAGATGTAGATACAAGATTCAAATACAATTAAACGTAGTCTGATCTTGGTGCTAGACATTTTGATAGGTTCGTTTTTAACCCGATAACCGCACAATCCCTACTTTTGACGACCCTGACAAAGAAGCCTTTAGAAAACATTGTGGGAAAAGGAGAAAATGCTGGTAACCAGCATTTTCTCCTTTTTCCAAAAATTTGTTTACCCTTCAAAAAAAAAAAATCAAATTTTCAGTCACTTTTATTTTGTCGTCTGCAAATGCTTTCGATTTGGACAAACCTAGAATTTTGTCGTTTGGTAATGTGTTAATTACATTGTATTCTGCTTGAATGAACTAGCCTTTGATATGAAACACATCGATCTTCGTTACAAATTGAAAATATCCATTTCATTTAATGAGACGTCTAATGATTAATGGCTACAGGGACGCCTATGGTTGTACAGGTCACGAAACTCTTCACCAAACGACAAAATTTTAGACAGGTCCAAATTGAAAGCACTTGCAGACGACAAAAATAAACGATACTCAAAAAATGAAATATGTTTCCACCAGGGTAGAAAACATCGTGGGAAAAGGAGAAAATGCTGGTTACCAGCATTTTCTCCTTTTCCCACAATGTTTTCAAAAGGCTTTTATATCAGGGTCATAAAAACCGGTGATAGTCTGGTAAAGAGTTAAGAGAAACAAAAACCACATTTTACCATGGACAATAACCTTCACAAGGAAGCTGTTGCTTTTTACAAGTACATGTATTTTCCTACTTAAAGCCTTATACTGCTGGATAGATTAAACGAAATTTCAAAGCCGATAGTAAAATTCCGAATGATATCATTCCAGTTTATTTTTTTAAAGAAATGTATCCGGCCACCGGACAGTGTAGATCCAAGATCAGACTGCACGTTCTGTGCAGTCTGATCTTGATCTACATTGTTCGCAAAAGGTCAGTGAGTCGCGCAGTGAGTTAGCAGCCTAACAGTTAACAATGATATCAAACAAGAGACTATACATTGGAGTTTTGAAAACTCATCTCTCTACTTTTAAAGTAATAACCTAATCCTATACCATGTGTTTTTAACTGCTAAACGAGACTTTCAAACCAATAGTATAGGAATCCTAAAGTTGCTATTTAAGTTATTGGGGGTGTCGCCTTATGACAGTTTGGATCCAAGATCGGACTACATATTCTGTGCAGTCTGATCTTGATCTACACTGTCCATCAAAGGTCCTTAAGTTGTGCTAAGCAGCCTTCGGGTTAACTCTTTACCAAACGACAAAATTTTAGTCTGGTCCAAATTGAAAGATTTGCAGATGACGAAATAAACATGACTCAAAAATTGAAACTTGACTTCAGAAGAATGGAAAACATTGTAGGAACAGGAGAAAATGCTGGTGACCAGCATTTTCTCCTGTTCCTACAATGTTTTCAGAAGGCTTCTTCCTCAGGGTCGTAAAAACCAGGATTTCTTTGGTAAAGGGTTAAATGACCCGGAGTTACAAGGTATTTGAAGCCACTGATGAAAAAGGAGAAAATGACAGCAAAAAGCAAATTATCTCCTTTTCAAACAGTATTTTTTTTTTATTATACCCATTCAAAGAAAATCACATCACTTGAATCACAATTTATTTGTCCTCTCAAAGTGCCATTTGTCTGAACGTTTTGTTGTTTTATAAAGAGTTTGACTCCAATCAACTCAACTTCCTGCTTTGGATTTCAAGTACGTGTATATTGTTTCAAGTATGTATATCATAGAAATCGGGATATGGACCTATTACTTTTGACCGATACAGTGGAGTGTCCCAGGAAAACAGACCGGTCTTTCCTTTACACATTTCGTTTGAATCATTCTATTCGTATGTACTTAGTCATTTTACATTTTTTTTTCTTAAAAAGAATTTTAACAGGGGATTACAGTCCGTCCGTCCGTCCCCCCCTCTCACTCTCTCTTTCTCTCTCTGTGTGTCTACAAAATGACTATGTTTTTCGCAACAACAGTTATACTGTACATGACAATCTGAAACAGAGACCTATCACACTGATAACGCCAATGAATTGCTTTTCAGCCATTTCTCAATTGCTATACATGTACGCCCTATTTAAAATGTCTTAGCAGAGGGCCACTGACAGAAAACATATTGGAAAAGGAGCAAATAGATGTTTTTAGCAGTAAGTTCCTTTCCCCCATTGATGACAAAATTGTTGACAACTACTTTGACCCGTTTCTTTTAAACAATATCACTCCCTGTCTTAATTGCATAGGTTTTTCTAGGCTTAAGATTAGAGTGTTCTTTGAACGAGTTTCCATATTTAGCTTCATTTACACAAGAGGTAAAATATACATGTAAAAACTGTAGGCTTTCAAATTAACTCTTTCAGATTCGTTTACAATCAAGACTGTTTTTGGGAATCAGTCAAAGGTTGAATCTTCTCTGTTTCCAAGTAAAGCTACAACTTAGTGATACCTGTTACTATTTGCTTTTGTAGCCACTGTGGATATAGGATAAGGTGCAGCCTAAGCTAAATCTACATTTTCTGTTTAGCAAAGAGGTGCTGACAAATCAGTCCTTCTTAACTCATTACCAAACGGCAAAATTTTAGGTTTGACCAAATCGAATGCATTTGCAGACGACAAAATAAAAGTGACTGAATATTTAAAATTTGATTTGTGAAGGGTAGAAAAAATTGTGGGAAAAGGAGAAAATGCTGGTCACCAGTATTTTCTCCTTTTCCCACAATGTTTTCTAAAGGCGTCTTTCTCAAGGGTGTTAAAAGTAGGGACTGTGTGGTAATGGGTTATATAAAAATTTGGTCTTTGTCCATATATATATAGCTTTCTTCGTTCTCCAAGAGTTGGTTATCACTGTTTTTACGTGGTAACTGTACCAGCTACAAAGTGATCATGTCGTCTTAAATGCAAGGCTTAAAGATCGATATATTGATCGAATGCTGGGTGGTCGGGGTAGACAAACAGACAGAGAGACAGACAGACAGACAGACCATTTCCCCCAGGTCTAAGGTCTCCACTTTCTACAACATTGGTTGTGTTGTTCATGCAGACGGCGATCCCATTAACCCTTTCCCAAACGGCAAAATTGGGACCAGACCAAATTGAAAGCATTTTGCAGATGACAAATTAACAGTTGCTAAAAAGATTAGTTTTCTATATGATAGGGTAGAAAACATTGTGGGAAAAGGAGAAAATGCTGGTTTCCAGCATTTTCTCCTTTTCCCACAATGTTTTCAAAAGGCTTCTATTCCTGACCCGTAAAAACCAGGGATTGTTTGGGAAAGGGTTAACAAAACACATCTAAATGTATCATTTCAAACAAGTTTTAATTAACTTTCCATGTATATCTCACTTTACATCATGTAAAGCACAGCTGTAGGCGCGATATTTAATTATCACCACCTGTATGAATGTGACGGTGAAACGTACAAGTGATCAAGTTGCCTTTCTGTCTGTCTCACAGACATTATAGGATCTGACTTGAGTGCATGGGCTTTTGAGATTTTATTAAACGAGTCGAGGGAAATGTTATTAGGCGAGCCTTTGGCGAGCTTGTAACATTTTACCTTGACGAGTTTAATAAAATCTTATCTCAAACACCCACGAATGTCAGATTCTTTTTATCACATAATGTTATTTCCAAAAATATAGATCAAATGATGCAAAAACATTCATAGATGCACCCGCGGTAATGTCCATAAGACACATTCACTTCTATGAAATACCAGAGATATAGATAGGTATTGTATATCTCTGGAAATACGTACTTAAAATGACGCAAAAAATGACGTCACACAAATGTGATATCAAACGTGTATAATATAAGAAAATCTTTAATGGGCATATTACACTGAAAACAAGGGATGTTATGTGATAAAAAATGTTTTGATATTTTACAAATCTACTCTGTTGTTTTTTAATTGTCGTCTATCTCAACCTATGTCTTTGATTGTAAATACTCTCCTTCCTGTTGATCTGTTGAATTGTACGGAATGTATCAGAGCTCGAGATAAGAGGAAGCGATAGTATTCTAAATCCACCATTTCTTTTCCAAACCCTGTGCTCTGAATACCCATTAGAATCCTCTCGATGAGACGATTCTTATGAGTAACCATCACATAGAGTTTTGTATGGAATAATTAATAATTTCCATTTTGAAATCAAAACCACTCCCTCTATCGAGAGCTCTGATGTACGAATATTCGATGCATAGATAGGAAAACACTGAAAGGTAATCTAGTATTGTATTACAACTTTTAATTAGGCTTTGTTGAATTAAAATTATCGACCGTTTCAACAATGTGCTATTTTCGTATCAATGCCTTTGAGTGTGACTTCTTTTCTGTAGCTAGTTGCCAACACATTTGATACGTGATCAAAATGAGCAGAGAAAGATCAGCCTGTACGCACTTGCATGATCCGTAAGAATCTGAGGACATCCTTAAGTATTAGTTCGCAATCTTTTCTTGTAGGTCACATTGAGACATGCTTTTTTTGCATATGACCGAATTTTTGACGGGGTTTTTGGCTTAATCATTGAATCCCATTTCACGTTTGACATGACTTGTATTAATTAAACAGTCTAAATGTCATTACTATCCGAAATCGGAATGTCAGTCGTCTGACTGACATGGGATTAACGAATATCACCGAGATAATCCCATTGATCTCTTACAAGTTTCTAAATTTGAAAAGGATTTAAACGAAAGCCTCTGTAACATGCAATCGCTCTTTTTCCTGCAATATTTATGCACAGATGAGAGAAGCAACTGTCTGTAACAAGCACCTTAATTTTTCAATGCTTTTTGAGAATGAATTAGAATGGATTTCTCCATTTTGTTAACTGCCCTAAATAAGAATTGGAATAAAAATACTATTTCTACGTCCCTATTTCGTTTCAACCCCTAGGCTGCTAATCGCGACCTATTGACCTTTTTCGGACAGTGTAAATCAAGATCAGACTGCACAGAACGTGCAGTCTGATCTTTGATCTTTGATCTGGAAATATCAATAGTTTGGTTTTTATAATTAATAGAAAATTTTATTTTGGTTATTTGGCATGTAAAGGGTTAAATATAAAACTGCAGAGTTCAGTCTGTAACTAGCAGTTGCTCTCGATGTTTTCACATAGATAAATAGCTGATTTCTCTTTTCCTCCAAATGTTTCTGTTTTTTATTATATACCTAGCAGTGAAATCCTGGAATTTCCCAGTGTAATAAATTTTGATATCATCACTAGTGACGTTATCAACTTTCACTTTCACTTCCTGACGTAATTTGGGAACTACCTTTTTTTTCGACTACATTTTTTTTTTTCGACTTTCAAACGCAAAATTACAAATAATTATGTTAATAAGGTATATAATAAACAGAATAATCAACTGGTTATTTTTTTGTGTTGAAAAATATCTCACTCGGACGCGTCGTAAGGCGTTAAAAAAACTCGTGCTGCGCACTCGTTTTTTCAACGCCTAACAACGCATCCTCGTGAGATATTTTTCATATCAAAAACAACCAGATGATTATCCTCTATGTATCAACTCTGCCACTAATGGTCGGTATGGTGCCTTAGCTGCTAAGCGCGACTCACTGATATGAATTAGAGACTGCTCTAAAATGAGCATGAAAACTAAATGTTAACTATTAAGGGTAATCAAAGTACTTTTACAGCCATTTTGATTCTAAACCCTTCATCAAACTGTCCAGAATTTTAGCGACTTTGAAAAATAGAGCCTTTGAAAGCAATGTGGGAAATGGGGAAAATGCTGGTAACCATTAAATTTTGTTTTCCTTTTCCCACAAGGTTTCCTTCATTTTCTAAGACGAATTTTCAAAGAAAAAAATCTGTATGGATTATGTAAAAGGCAAGTACTTTTAAATCTTGTAATATTTTGTCTGGTGTAGAGTTAATCATAGTTGTCAGCCGTCTGACTGACATTGGATTAACATTGTAACCCCCATGATACCAACTTGCAGATAAAGACTTCGAAAACATGCCCGGGTATGGCAAAAGAACACCAATTACGATTTAACTCATTTATACACGTGTAAATATTGTGAGAAATTGAGAACTTGCTTATTATATTCCTTATCAGCCATTCTAAAGGACATCGTCATTCCTGTTACAGGGTATTTTCTAAATGAAAGTAACAAAATGTCTGATTGGCTTTAAGATATTTATTTCAGCCAATCAGAAATTATTTTACTTCCTAAATCTACAATTAGAACCAGAACAAAATAAAGAATGGTTGGTGAACACGAACCCTGGCTCCAATTAACTCTTTACCAAACAACGAAATCCTAGACTTGTCCAAATTGAAACCACTTGAAGACGACAAAATAAATCAGACTCAAAAAATGAAATTTGTTTTGGGAAGGGTAGAAAACATTGTGGGAAAAGGAGAAAATGCTGGTGACCAGCATTTTCTCCTTTTCCCACAATGTTCTCAAAAGGCATCTATCTCAGGGTAGTAAAAAACCAGGTAAGGGGGGAAAAGGTATTTCCAAGTGGTGCATCAGGAGGAAACATGTACCTACGAAGAACTGACTAAAAAAGACTGCGGAGAATATTGGAAGACTTTTCCTATTGTGACCCAAAACTGGTCAAGGCTAGAAACTTTTTTGCCAAAGTAACATAAGCACGTTCTGTATCAAAACCGGCTGAACAGACTTAAGGTTGTCCATGGCGGTCTAGTGGTTGATAAAATATGGCAAGTCTGGCATCAAATGAACCACCTTCCACACAATCACCTTTTACCGACCATACTAAAAAGGCTTTTGAAACATTGTTGGAAAGGAACAAAATGCTGGT
The DNA here is from genome assembly GCA_943736015.1 of Tridacna crocea. NCBI lineage: Eukaryota > Metazoa > Mollusca > Bivalvia > Cardiida > Cardiidae > Tridacna > Tridacna crocea. Next base: position 52,964,523 of record OX031065.1, read on the forward strand.
AACCAGATTTTTTTTCTAACATGTCTATCCTTTCAAAGAGGAATCCCACAATTGGAAGTCCGCAAGTACTTGACATAAGGACTCGTCTAAAATTTTGTCATGTGGTACTTGAATACGTTTCTAACATTGTTCAGCTACTTAAAAATGCATATGCACAAATACAGACGATACAATACTAGCGAAATCGCAACTACCTTCTTTAGAACTGTGAAAAAGAGCACAAATGCATGTCTGCAGATTTCAGGAGTATTTTGCCTATCTTACAAAGTCCATAAAAAGTTCTCCGTCCTTCGCTCCGCCTTTCTTAACCTGCGGTTATTTTATACGCCCAACAAATTGAAAACTTGAAAGCAAACCATAATGTCCGCTCGTCTGCTCTCATCTCGGTAGCTATTTGCTATTAAAAATGTAATTCCTTGATGCATTAGCAAATTTTAAACATGTACGACTTTTCGCAGATGCATCTATCCCCCTTCTAACAGAGCATGGCTCACGCATAAAATTTGGTTTAGCCAAACAGATTTTGTGTTACTTTCAATTTAGGAAAATCTCTGAGAATAAGACTAAGATTGTCGTTAAGACTGTATGACCATGAATTGTATTACTTTGCTCTGTAAGATGTGAAGAGTGATAGCTCCCCGACCCTCACACACCAATATACGGGGACAATAAAATGTTAAAAAAAAAAAATTGTCGTTAAGAATGGTAAGTAAACTCGGACCCAGACGCATTCGTTGGTAATGCACTGATGAAGACAGTGATACAGGCCGTCAAACCGCTATTCAATAGTCTGGACATAGACAGACATCAGAACCAGCCGCAAAAGTGTAGTTAATTTTAGTCTTCTATTGGTTTTAAGAAAAATAGTTTCACATTTCAAACGGATAGATTCTTAAGACATACAAAGAAAGGTGGAGATTTGGGATCAAGTCCAGCTTGCCTGTGTGCAGATTCCGTTTTCATAAGCAATTTTATAATTTCATTTCATGAATTTTATCAACCTTAAAGTAACGATCTGGTTGCTTAGACCGACCTTTTGCGGATAGTGAACATCAAGATCAGACTGCACAGTACGTGCAGTTTGAACTTGGATCTGCATTACCCCAAAAAGGAGATATTATCAACCAAAACGTAACGTTGAAATAGCAATACTTAGGTTTTACTATCAAATTGAACATTTTATTTTAGTTATTTAACCCTTTACTCCATAGATACTCGTTTCTACACACTGCTTGTATGACCCTTTGGAAAACATTGCGGCAAAAGGTGAAATTGCTCGTGACGAGCAATTTCACCTTTTGCCACAATGTTTTCTATGCTATCAAAAGGTGTCATTTACACATAAGAAATGGCTTCACCCTTGCTGTCATTTAGAGTAAATTAGAGATGCCATAGAAATGCCTTATGGGGTAAAGGGTTAACGGGCTAAATGGTTATATAACTTTGGATTGGCTTAACCCCATTTGGTTCAGCCAATCAGAAGTTGCGTGACTTTCGAATCTAGAAAATACTTGAGAGAGGGGCTACATTTTCCACTTTTTGTAGAAAAAAAAGACAAAATCTAGCCTGCACGACCATGCGGATTCTGCCGTTCTATTAGATCTATCACTGTTCAAACATGACGGTATCGACTCATATACTTTCAAAATAGTGCAGCCTATTTCTTTGCAATTACATGTACTTACGCATATAATAAATGAACTGTCACTATCAACCTGATTTTAACATTTTCTTCGGTTAAATTTTGAATTATCCATGGAAAAAAAAAGAAATTAAATCGGCAAGACCAAGACCATTGATTTAATATCAAAGAGAATAGACTAAGATCAGACTGCACGACCGTGCAGTCTGATCTTAGTCTATTCTCTTTGCATAATGAAAACTATGAAATCGCGCCGCGCATAATAAGGGTTTACTTACGTCATACTACGCACTTCAAAAAGTACAAGGACATATTGTTTACCACATTCCGTGATCTTTTACGTCTATAGAGACCTCTTTTTTCCCCTCTTGCCAGCTTGTCTTGATGTCAAAACTTGTGTTAATTTGAAGGATATTTTGCATCACTTTTTAGCGTATAGAAAAACACAGCAGCTCACTATAATCCATCTTCGCGAGCCAAGGTTACGATCACTACGTGGATCTTACCTTGGCGGATTGAGCCCGATTTCGAGATTCCTGCGATGCGCCCTCTATTGGATGCTAGTTATTACCCCCCCCCCCCCCCTTTACATCATATCATCATATTTCTAAAAGCAAATGAAATATCGTTTTACAAACTGCTTACGAATACACATGAAGAGATAAGCAGACATCCACGTGGGTTTCCATGTTTACCTTCTATTCGAAAGGTAGCGACGTTGTTCTATTTTTATCAAAGATGAAATGCTACGAGCGATTTCATTCGTTGCAGTTAGAGCTGGCTGCATCCAATGAAAAAGCGTATCGGGTGAATGTAAAAATCAAGCTCGATCCGCCAAGGGTAGAGTAACGGTAGTGAATCGTCAGTCTTGGCTTGCGAAGATGACTATAATCGTACGAGTTTCGTTACCAATCACCACAGTTAGTCAGATACTACAGTAACTGGTTTCAGGCCGCATAGCAAGATGGAAGCCTGGGTTTCAACATTAAATACCACCCAAGCATCAGACAGCGTTATGCTAAACGAATTGTGCATTTTCAATCAGGAAAAGAGACAAAATCATCTCATTTTCAAAATGCCTCTGCAAGATTATAAAACGTTCTGTGCATTGTAATCTTAATCGAAACTAAATGCAGAATGCATTCTGGTCTTAATTTACAATTGTCTAAAAATTTACAAAGCTTACTAGTATATTAGGGTTTTAGGTGCTTCCATCAATTTTGGTTAAACACACAAAAGAAAAGAAAAAGAAAGAAAAACCAGAGGGCCATTATGCCCTGAAGTCGCTCACCTGAGCCTTCTGATCCAACATGACTCGTTTCCGGCCTCTTCGAAGATATTAAGACTAACCTGATGACAATTAATACTGCACTAACAAATAAGCCTCTACAGTGCACCCAAGTATTTTTTAGAATTTGTCTCTTCAGCGTACTTGCGTGTAGAAATTATCCGGACAAACATTCTGACAAGCTTTGATGACTATTTGAGAGAAAATGTGGCCTGTAGGGTGTAAAAAAGGGTTTTTCGATATCTGGCCTAGTGACCTAGTTTTCCATTCAACATGACCCATATTCATACTAGTCTACGATAGTATCAAGACAAATATTCTAAACAAATTTCAAGATTATTGGACCGAAAATATGCCCCCCCCCCACGAACGTACACAAGGTTTTTCAAGGATTAAACCTGGTGATCTAGTTTTTTGTGACCCATTTTCAAACTCATGCCCTAGTTTTTTCTTCCTTTTGACCCATTTTCAAATTCATGCAAATTCATGCAAGGTATCATAAAGACCAACATTCTGACCAAGTTTAAAGAATAAGACTGAATCATGTTCATACTAGTCTAAGATATTATCAAGAAAAACATTCTGACCAAATTTCCGGATTATTGGACTGAAAATGTGGCCTGTAGAGTGTACATGTATAAGCCTTTTCTAAGAGTTTCCCCCAGTGCCTAGTTTTTTACCTAACATGACCCAGTTTCAAACTCATCCAAGCTACCATTATGACATTCTGACCAGCTTTGAAGAGCACTGGAATGAAAATGTGGCCTCAGACGTGCACACAATTTTTTTCTAACATTTGACTGGTGACTTGGGTTTTGACACAATATAGCCTATTTTCGTTCTCATGTGCAATATAATTAAGACAAACATTCTGACCAACTTTCAAGAAAATTGGACATAAAATGTGGCTATTGGAGCATACACAAGATTTTCTAAGATTTGCCCTAGTAATCTAGTTTTTGACCTGACACGGCCTATTTTCTAAATCAATTTAGATACCATTAAGACAAACATTCAGATTAACTTTCAAGAGTATTGGACACAAAATGTGGCCTCTAAAGCGTACACAAGGCATTTCTAAGATTTAATCTGGTGAAAGAGTTTTTGACCCGACATGGTCCGTTTTCAAACACAGTTCAGATATCATCAAGACAAACATTCTGGCCAACTTTCAAGAGTATTGAACAGACGGGCGATGGACACAGCACGATCACAAAAGCTCACCATTAGCATTTCTAGTCTAGCCTCAGAAGCTTGGTTAGTGTACAAAGAACTTGCACATCTACAAGATCTACAACTACTGCTAAGTTTTGAAAATCTTCTTAAAAATTGTTTTACGAAAGTGACGATCCATGTAGAAGTATTTTTAGTGAAAGATAAACTGTGGGTTTTTTTTTTTAACTCGAGCAAGTCCGTTTCATATTTCGCGGATGTATTTCACTCTGAATTCATAAAATCTTTGTCGAAAATGACGTTTGCGAACGTATGGTAAAAATTAATAGGTGGACTCTCTCAATCGTACTGCCGGAGAGACGGGGAAAATCCTTCTTACTTCAGCAGCCAATACTTTATTTTCATTTCAGTAAACTTCAATTTTCTATTTGCGAATGGATATCATGTCCAAGAATTACAACGAGACGGAAAAGGGAGAAATGTATACCAACCGGAAATTGTAACAATAAATAATGACAGGATATCTGTCCATTATGAATAGATATAATGTCGGTTATCTGTCGTTTTCTAGTATAATTCATAACAGTGGGAGAGAAACAGAGAGACAGAGAACTCAGAACTCTATGCCCTTTAACCCTTTACCCCATAAGGCATTTCTATGGTATCTCTAGTTGACCCTAAATAACAGCAAGGATGAATATGTTTCTTATATGTATATGAGACCTTTTGATAGCATAGAAAACATTGTGACAAAAGGTGAAATTGCTCGTCACGAGCAATTTCATCTTTTGCCACAATGTTTTCAAAAGGCTCCTGCAAGCAATGCGTAGAAATGAGTATCTATGGAGTAAAGGGTTAAATAATGTAGGATGTGTTTTTTTGCACGGGAGCGATCGACGAACGAAACATTTGAAATTGGGATTGGAGTGGAGCTTTGGAGAGCCAGAACTGGTTTAACCCTTTACCACACAACCCCGACTTTTAACAACCCTGACAAAGAAAGCTTTTGAAAACATTTTGGGAAAAGGAGAAAATGCTGATAACCAGCATTTTCTCCTTTTCCCACAATGTTTTCTACCCTTTCCAAATGGAATTTTAACTTTTGATTCACATTTATTATGTCGTCTGCAAATGCTTTCGATTTGGACAAGCCTACATCATTGTCTTTTGGTAGTGAGTTAAACCCACTTTTGCGAGGGCATGGCTCAAATATGAGTGCAAGATTTTTGCGCAAAACATCTTGATCGACGTATGTCACATAGTTCATTCTTAATCCTAAGAAAAGAATGGGAAACTTGTTTAAAAAGTTGAGAATTCATTCCATTATTTGTATCCAATTATATTTATATAATTTTGAAATTCAAAACTGGTTAAGGTTTTATAAGCACTAAGCCTGATCTTTGTCTACATTCTGCTCTTCTCCACTCAATGTTCTAATCGAATAATCCTTGTTAGAATTGATGGGTTCTGCCTGGCTCCGTGGTAAAGTGTGGGACCTGTGGCCTGCAGGTCCCCGGTTCAATCCTCAATGGATCCTACGGGTCCTTTGGGGGAAGGCACTTCAGAACCCCAGCCTGGTACTGATAAAACCCAGGTAAAATATGAATAATGTTAACTGTCGCCATAATATAACCGGAACATTGTTGATAGTGGCGTAAAGCACCATTCAATCAATCAACCTTATCAACCCATTACCACACAATCCCTACTTTTGACGCCCATGAGAAAGAAGCCTTTAGAAAATATTGTGGGAAAAGGAGAAAATGCTGGTAGCCAGCATTTTCTCCTTTTCCCACAATGTTTTCTACCCTTCACAAAACAAATTTCAAATTTTCTGTCACTTTTATTTTGTCGTCTGCAAATGCTTTCAATTTGGACTTGTCTAAAATATTGTTGTTTGGTAATGAGTTTAAAGTGAAAAACTTTGTAATGACACTATAAAATCCGTCCAGAAAGGTTAGATCCCATACAATACGATCTTGTATTTTAAGGACACTCCCTTTTATAAAACATTTTGAGAAAAGGTGAAAATACAGGTACCCAGCATTCGCTGGTAGCCAACATTTTCTTTTTTTTCCCACAATGTGTACTTGTCTAATTTAAGAAAAAAAATATGACATATTCAATGTAATCTACAAACGTTTTTAATTTGAACAACCTCTAAAAAATTATGTGTGGCAGAGGGATAATAAATGCATGGTAATACGCCTAAATAACCGATCTGACAAATCATGTTTAGCAAACCGTTAACAAGACAAGTAAGAAAACTACGCTAGATATGACATGTTTTCGCTTCAACTGAAATGTTATGTCCGTCTCGATGGCCGAAATACTTTTCCCATCCACGAAGCAAAATGTTGTTTGTTGGTTCGTTTGTTTTAAAACGAGGTTCTGTTCCGCTTTCAAAAGCATTCCGACCATAACTTTTCAGCTTTTGTTATTTATGTGTATCACTAGCATGAAGCGGGATGCTTTAATTCTACCAGACGACATAATGTTAAACATAAAGAATATCTTGGAATCATCATCAGAGAACCAATAAAATTTGGCTAAAACTACAGAATTTGAAATTGAAAAGAACAGAGACTTTTTTTTTTTTTAAAGCATTCTCATTCGGGGTTGTCAAACAATGGAGTTGTCATGAAAGTATCTTATTCAGGGACAATCGAAATCGAACATTACCACCACCAAATATCGATCCATTTTCTGATAACAAACGCAACGACCATTAGGTCTGTATTCACCAACCTTTCTAAAGAACGTGCCAAGACTTAGTCTTATCCTCCAAAATTTTCTGAATTTGAAAGTAACAAAACTTCTGAATGGTTAAGCCAATCAGGAGTTGTGTCACTTTCAAATATAAAAATAATCCTCAGCTATAAAGACTAGAATATTCTTTAGAATGGTTGGTAAATACTGACCCAAAACAAAGAAGTGAAAGACATTCGTGTAAGCGTAGAATGACATGGTCACGTGTCAAAGCTCCTTGGTCGGGAGGGACCAACCTTTGGAGATCGCCACATCATACCCCAAGTACAGTTTATATATTTCGAAAATTAACCTGCAAGCAAGTGCTAGAAACTCAATGCAAATTATTTTAACAATCTTCACCTTTCAACTGAAAGATGATCTAAGATTGTAGAAACCAAGTACAACAGATGAGAAAGTCACAGTTCGCTCCTTCTGACCGAGAAAGTACGCCAATTACATCCGGCTTTATCTTTCAACTCATTAACAAATGGAGTCTATATAATAAGTTCTTATCTCATCCCCAAATGTCAAAATATATCATTTTAACTCTTTACCACACGAGAAAATTTTAGACTGGTCAAAATTGAAAGCATTTGCAGATGACAAAATAAAGGTAAATGAAAAATTGAAATTTGTTCTGGGAAGGGTAGAAAACACTGTGGGAAAAGGAGAAAATGCTGGTTACCAGCATTTTCTCCTTTCCCCACAGTGTTTTCAAAAGGCTTCCTTCTCAGGGGCGTCAAAAGTAGGGATTGTGTGGTAATGGGTTAATCAAATTTATGGCCAAAAGTAAACACCAGCATTATGTAATCTTAATTTTCTCTTCGGTGGAATGTTCAGTGTGATCTTAATCGGTAGTGTCCGCAAAAAGACGCCGAGTCACGTTAGGCAGCTTAAGCGTAAAGCCTGATAGGTCCATCGAAATTCCTATTTCTGTTGTAACACCTTGTCCCATCACCAGGGATAAAAATCTTTTCCAAAAGCAAATATTTTTGAACAAAATCAGACCATGTGTGTAGCAGTGAATAGTGTAGTATTCTAATTTTTCCACCTCCACCAAGAGATGCATTTAACAAGAGGGCCGTCGGCTGTATTAAAGCGCTAAACTGAATAAAATAATCTAGGATTCACGAGGTTGAAGAGATCCTAGTAGTCACGATGTATTACAAGTAAATATTTTGACCAATTTCCATAAATATTGGGCATCGAGAGTGGCAAGGGTTTTCAAAGACTTGTCCCAGTGACTACTGAACCCAGCATGACCCAATATTAACCTTGTCCAAGATACTATCAAAGTATCAAGACAAACAATCTAATTTTTCATGACTATCTGACTGAAAATTTGGCATCTAACGTGTATCCAAGGTTTTTTAAGAATCGTGCCAGTAACCTACCCTTTAGTCCGACATAATCCAAATTCGAATTTGTCCAGATTATCAAGACAAATAATGTGACCATCTTTCGTTAGTATCAGACAGAGAGCGTGGCGTTTGGAGTGCAAACACGTTTGTTTTTTTCTATGATTTGTTCCAGAAACCCTCTTTTATACTATAAGTGGAGTATAAAAGAGGGTTTCTGGATGCAAAATGGGAAAACTATGCATGGGAAAGAACACAAAAAGGACAGACAGAAGTAAAGTACACGTAAAAACAGTAAAATGTACAACGATTTAGGGGGCCTTTTGTAAGATTTTGATCCCAAATCACTTTAAAATTGTAACCATGTGCAAACTATAAGTGTCTTAAATCTGTGTTAAACGTGCTCAGGATATCAAAAGTGTACTTTAAACAGGGCTTAAATTATATGAAATTGAACAATTACAGTGGATAAGTGCTTTCATCTTTACCCCTTTCTTATCCGAACAAGTTATGTTTGAACTTTTTGAAATTGATGATGACTGAAAAGATAAATGGTATTGTCGAAAACGATCGAAAATATAATCTTATTGAATTACATTGTTTGTCATAATGTTCTGTAAAGCCATCCATATCATCTGTGACAAATGTCAACTGGAAGCTGAGAAATTTGTGATATTAAAATTTTGTTACAAACCTAATTAATCTAAATCCCACAGTGTTTTGAACAGAGATTTTCATATCTATATCTAACCATTCATCTAACGACATAAACTTAGGCTTCAGTCTTCAGAGAAAGCACTTGCAAGAGACGATTGCAAGGTAACTAGAAAGTTGAAATTCATCTTTGATATGACAGAAAATACTGCAAGATTAGAAAGGAAGAAACATATATTCCTCCTTTCTCCTCTTTTCTACAAATTCTTATTCCTCAGGATCGGTAAAACTCGGATTGTGTGATAAAGGGTTGAAGATTTTCTTTGCAAGCAGAAATAGAACAGTTATGTTAAATTATATTTGAAACTTTAAAGGCCTTGTAAAATAAAAAATACTACCGAAAATGTTACACGTATCGAAACTGAGTCATAAAAATTTCTTATTTTTAAAAGAAACTTAAGCATCGCATGCGAAAGCAAATGCTCGGCTGTGGGTGCTTTCAGAAATAGGCTGATTTCTAGTGAAAGCTTTATGTCGAAAAGGTAGCATAACTGTGTCAAATATGTGTTGATGATTATTTGGGCCTGTTGTATAGCTTTCCTTTTTGATGGTGAATAACAAGTCAGAGTTGGTTGTAAATATCTTTAGTAATGACAGAGATGTTATGACATGTCGAACGTTTTTGCAAGACGAATTCTTTGCAGGACGAATTCTAAGTCGAAAAGTGGTATAAGTTCTATGTCGAACATATTTTGATGGATACTTTCCCTTGTTATATGACTTCTCCATTTGATAATTTGCACGAGAACACAGGCGATGACGTAGACAACGACGGGGTGAACATCACTGCGACGTTTTCTTTGAAAAGTGAAATGCTAAAAATATCAAGACTTGACGAGCCCGACCCTAGTTCTTCTAATATAAAACTTGCTTTTGTTAGAACAAACTTTCCAGCGGCAATAAACCCACCCCAATCCTTCTCCAATGAAAGTATACCAGGTTTTTACCATATTAATGTAATAAACCTACCCCAATCCCTCTGCAATGAAAGAATACCAGTTTTACCATATTAACGTAATTAACCCACCCCAATCCCTCTCCAATGAAAGAATGTAAGAATATCAGTATCACCACATCAATGGTAATAAACCCACCCCAATCCTTCTGCAATGAAAGAATACCAGTATCACCATATTAATGTAATAAACCCACCACAATCCTTCTGCAATGAAAGAATACCAGTATCACCATATTAATGTAATAAACCCACCACAATCCTTCTCCAATGAAAGAATGCCAGTATTACCATATTAATGCAATAAACCCACCCCAATCCTTTTCCAATGAAAGAATGCGAGTATTACCATATTACCGTAATAAACCCACCCCAATCCTTCTCCAATGAAAGAATGCCAGTATTACCATATTAACGTAATAAACCCACCCCAATCCTTCTCCAATGAAAGAATTCCAGTATCACCATATTAATGTAATAAACCCACCACAATCCTTCTCCAATGAAAGAATATCATTATTACCGTATGACCGTAATAAGCCCACCCCAATCCTTCTCCAATGAAAGAATGCCAGTATTACCATATTAATGTAATAAACCCACCCCACTCCTTCTCCAATGAAAGAATATCAGTATTACCATATTAACGTAATAAACCCCCCCACTCCTTCTCCAATGAAAGTATACCAGTATTACCATATTAATGTAATAACCCCCCACCTCAATCCTTCTCCAATGAAAGAATATCAATATCACCATATTAACGTAATAAACCCACCCCAATCCTTCTCCAATGAAAGAATATTAGAATATCAGTATCACCATATTAACCTTTTCCCAAACGACAAATTTTGGACTCTTCCAAACCGAACGAGTTTGCAGACGACAATTTTTGATTTTGAGAAAATGGCAGAAAGTTATCAAAAAAGGGTAGAAAACACTATGGGAAAAGGAGAAATTGCTCGTTACGAGCAATTTCTCCTTTTCCCATAGTGTTTTCAAAAGAGTTTTACTGCAAACACGTAAAAACCAGGGCTTGTTTGGGGAAGGGTTAATGTAATTCAAATGTCTAATTTGAAACAGACAAAAGAGTTCACTCAGGTCCACATGAAGTCAACGAAAAACGAAAGAGGTCCGGGGAAGGCGGAATTGGGGTTGCTGACGGGAATGGAGTCTTTACATTGCAAAACAGTTATGTAACTGTGTTGAGCCCATTTCATCTCATGGAACCATCGCGGGCCCTCCTTTCGAATTCTCTGGATTAAAATGCTGAATTGTTAAGTGGAACATAAAAAACCAATCGCTTCATAGGAGATGTTTGCAAAAAATCGCTTGATTAACGATAGCAAAAACAACGGACATTGTGACAAAAGATCGAGACAATCCCACAGAGAATCTCAATCTGTAAATGAAATATGGTGCAATTTCTTTTACATTTTACAGACAAGATCTTCTCTGCATGTTCCAGTCAGTTCTAAATCAACGGCACACAATGTGATAAATATCTTTAAATCCTGATTGCTCAAACATCCATTTATTTTTACAAACTCCTTCACCGCCAATAGCAACTTTGATAGAATTTATGGACGGCCCAGTAAAGGTCAGATTGCTCAGAACATGCAGCCTGATTCGGACTCTACTACGTCAGCTACCCGATGTTTGCCCTTTACCCAACGACAAAATTTCGGACAGGTCCAAATTGGGAGTATTTGCAGGCGACAATTTAAATATTGCAGACTCAGAAGGCTGACCTGGGTCGATACTTTCGCAAATACATCAAGCTCCTTTTTCATTTGAGCATAGCACAATTGTTAGACACCTTTAAAGATTATTTACCAGCCATTGCTATATCAGGCCGCTTGGTGCAGTCTAATATTGTATCTACACTGTCCGATACGATTTTTTTTTTCGACCGAATGCAACAATTAAATTGCGCTACATGTATATTTGAGTTTTTACTGTTGCCCGGATTCGGATATTTTCTTTTTATCTATTTAGCAGCTATTTAGAGTTCATGTCTGAAACGATGTGAAAATAGTGTGGGAGCAGCGTAGGAGTTTCTATCGAAATGTCCGCTACATTTGTGTGCTACATGTAGGTCATATTTGGCCAGTTGACTTCGTGATTAACCCTTTAATCCATAGATACTCATTTCTGTGCATTGCTTGTAGGAGCCTTTGGAAAACATTGTGGCAAAAGGCGGAATTGCTCGTGACGAGCAATTTCACCTTTTGCCACAATGTTTTCTATACTATCAAAAGGTATCATATGCACATAAGAAACGGTTTTATCCTTGCTCTTATTTAGGGTTAATTAGAGATCCCATAGAAATGTCTTACGGGGTAAAGGTTTAATTGTAGCATGCAAGAGTTACATCAACCGATTCAGTGTGTCGGGGTATTAACTTTCTATATAGAAAATTGTTGGTGGTTTAACAAGTTTTATAGGAATATCAGATGCGCCCTCACGGCTAGCAGTGGTCCAATCAGGCTTTGCCGTATTAGGCAAGTTGGTTTCTTGACAACAGAAGAGAGAAAAATAAACGTATCGAACCGTTAGTGCACTCGCACGTTAAAATAGGTCCCAAGATACTTCGACCATCCTTTCTCATTCATCAAGACCGTTTGCATAATAAATACAGAACAAAAATAGTCTGTTATCAATCTTCATGTTTTTCCCTTTACCAAGCATCTAAATTAAAGTCTTTTCATTGCAGATGACATTTTTTTTTTAAAGGATTGAGAACACTATGAGAAAAGAAAATCCAAGTAACCAGAACTTTCTCCTCTTCTTACAAAGTTTTCAAAACCTTCCTCCATACGTTCGTCAAATGGAACTCTTTCATAGCACATTCCCCTACATATTTTTCATCTTTGTACACTGTATACAAAGATGGTTACTGGTTTTCTCCATTCCCCACAATGCTTTCTACTCTTCACAAAACAAATTTTAAACTTTTAGTCACTTTTATTTTATCTTCTGTAAATGCTCTCGATTTGGACAAGCCTTAAATATTGTCGTTTGGTAATAAGTTAAACCATCAACCGTTTCTATGTTGAAACTTTATACCCCGACACACTGTCAATAGGGAGCAAAACCATCATTAGAAATGGTATGCTATCTTTTGACACTTATTTGAATTTTGAAATAGACTATGTGCTATCGATTAGTTTGGTTTTTCTTCGACCTGTCGCAGAGTTGACAGCGCCAGTATTCAGTCATTCTTTTGTCGTCATCATCATTGGCCTCGGCGTCGGTATTAACAATTAACTGTCTGGGTCCATTGCTCCTTTAACTCATTACCAAACGACAATATTTTAGGCTTGTCCAAATTTAAAGCATTTGCAGACGACAAAACAAAATGACTAAAAATTTGAAATTTGTTTTGTGAAGGTAGAAAACGAGGGGAGAGGAGAAAATGCTGGTTAGCAGCATTTTCTCCTTTTCCCAAAATGTTTTCTAAAGGCTTAAAGTGCTGGTTACCAGCATTTGGTCCTTTTCCCATAATATCTGCTAAAGGCTTCTTTCCCAGGTTCATCAAAAGTAGGGGTTTTGTGGTAGTGGATTAATACAGCAGACAATCAACTGATATTTCTCATGTGCATTTGTGCCAAAAAGGAGGAGTTCAGGTCGAAATACAGAAACTCTGCTTTTCTCTGCTTCAAAATAATTTCCCCTTCAAATAAATTAAAAAAAAAAACACTTTCGTGCCACAGATCCTATACGATAGTAGATCACCACATGGTAGAGTTAAGAATGGAAGAAATATAACTCTCGCTGTCTTTGTTTAGAAATAATCTCCCTTTACAATGAAAAAAAAAAGATGAGTTCGGTTTTTATTTTCTGTACTATGGTACATAATCAAAATACTATTTCACATTTGCAGAGAAGGTTAGTACACTGTCAAAGATCCGTAACTCTAGCTTTCTTGGTTTTGTTGAAATTAATCGATCTTGGATATGCAAAAACGAAAATGAAATCTTGCTTGGGTCTTAACCCATTACCACACAATCCCTACTTTTGACGCCCCTGAGAAAGAAGCCTTTAGAAAACATTGTGGGAATAGAAGAAAATGCTGGTAACCAGCATTTTCTCCTTTTCCCACAATGTTTTCTGGAAAAGAAGAAAATGCTGGTAACCAGCATTTTCTTCTTTTCCCACAATGTTTTCTTCCCTTCACAAAACAAATTTCAAAGTTTCAGTCACTTTTATTTTGTCATCTGCAAATGCTTTGGATTTGGACAAGCCTAAAATATTGTCGTTTGGTAATGAGTTAACTCGAATACTTTCCAAGAAAGTCGAATACTATATCACGAGTAGACAGGCATCACTAAGGTGTTGTGCAGAACAAAATGGCCATTATTCTAGCTTTTAACCCGACTGTTCGCAAAGTTGTACGAGATAAAAATTAGATTCTTTTTTTTCAATAAGGACCTTTAGTCGAATTCCATCCAACGGTGGGTCATGTTGAGCGGGTGTAATGCAGAGAAATGACCCCCATTACAAAATGACCTATTGTCATTTCTCGATGTAGAATAATGACCCGGGTCATTTTTCTACGTCGAAAAATGACCCATGGGTCATACCTCTACGTCGAGAAATGACCCGGGGGTCACTTGTAATGGGGGTCATTTTTCTGCATTACACAGGCTCTTACTGGACAGATTTTATTTCTTTTCATACAAACATCATTTTGAATCCCACTTCTGAGAGCCAATTTGAATTCAATCCCCATACGAATTACCGCTATTTTTTGTAATCATTTTTAATATCTGTCACATTCTTCCGTTAGATTTCCAATCTTCAACAAAATTGCATATGCTAATGATTACAATTTTCTCGCCAAATGCACAGCAAATTTCCAGTGGCTCCCATCATTTCCAAGTAATTATTTCTCTCCTGCCCCGGTGCCGCCGCGTTTGATCAAGGACTCAACTGCTTGCAACAAAGACCCTTAGAACACGGAGTTAATTAAAATGAAGTCTTTCATATTTTTTGAGAAAATGTGACACGACGTTGCGAACAGTGTAGTTCAAGATCAGACTGCACGTTCTGTGCAGTCTGATCGCGATCTATACTGTCCGAAAAATCCACACATGTATTGCCTATTGCTGCAAGGGTTAACCCATTACTACTCAATCCCTACTTTTGACGCCCCTGAGAAAGAAGCCTGTAGAACACATAGTGGGAAAACGAGAAAATGCTGGTAACCAGCATTTTCTCCTTTTCCCACAATGTTTTCTACCCTTCATAAAGCAAATTTCAAATTTTCAGTGGCTTTTATTTTGTCGTCTGTAATTCCTTTCAATTTTGACAAACCTAAAATTTTGTCGTTTGGTAATGGGTTAAAATATTTCTTTACGGCGTGTCTTGATTATTCATGAACATCTTTAAGTTCTCCTTGACATCTAATTTTCCAACAATTTGACCGTCTTGTAATTTCCAATTATTTCGTAAAATTCGTAAAATTAATACGACTGTTTTTAACTAGAAAATTAGATTTTTTACGGTATTGATCGGCAGTTATGACTTTATCTCAGTTTTATCTCATCGTCTGTATACATTTATCAACAGATCCAAGGTCACTTACAAGTACAAGGGCTATCGAAAAATGACTTGTCAAAGGAAAGCGCCCCATGACAACCTCCATCATAGCCCTCAAAATGAGCCATTCGATCGACTGAGACAGAACGTTTTAGCCAATCAAATGACTTATCTTCTGAATTTTTTGACGAAATGCAGAATTAATAGCAAATCCGGCCTCCGGGATAATCTTTCTCCAGAACGCTGCAAATAACTAATGGCTTTAATCCTCAAACTCTTTACCAAACGACAGAGTAGTGGTTTAGTCTAAATCCAAAGGTTTGCTGGCGACAATTTAAATGTGCCTTAACCCTTTACTCCATAGATACTCATTTCTACGCACTGCTTGTGGGAGCCTTTGGAAAACATTGTGGCAAAAGGTGAAATTGCTCGTGACGAGCAATTTCACCTTTTGTCACAATGTTTTCTATGCCATCAAAAGGTGTCATATACCCATAAAAAAACGACTTCATCCTTGCTGTTATTTAGGGTCAATTAGAGATACCATAGAATTGCCTCATGGGGTAAAGGGTTAAATAATGGAATTTTCTTTTTGATGGGGTAGAGAACAGTGAGAAAAGGAGAAAAACGAATGCTAGCATTTTCTCCTTTTCCCACTACGTCGTCAAATGGCTTCTTTCTTAGGATCAATAAAGCTCGGGACTGTGTGAGAAAGAGTTCAAAGACAGCTATTTTTAAAGTTCAACTAGCTGTACTAAGTTATGGAACAATGCAAACCTTTGAAGCAAAGAATAACGTCCTCTTTAATGTTATTTTAACCCTCTATCAAACAATCCCGGGTTTTCGAGACCCATGAGAAAAAAAGCCTTTTGAAAACATTGTAGGAAAAGGAGAAAATGCTGGTTACCAGCATTTTCTCCTTTTCCCACAATGTTTTCTACCCTTCCGAAGCCAAAATTTAACCTTTTGAGTCACATTTATATTGTTGCCTGCAAATGCTTTCAATTTGGACTAGTCCAAAATTATGTTATTTGGTGAAGAGGTAATTACAGGGCAATTTCTTAAAACAAGCATCTTGTCCTGACATTAGAATGTCTTCTAAAGTCGGCTACATCATGGGAGACAAAAGGCAAAATTTGTATATTAACGGACAAACCAAGTCTTAATTATCAACCCTTTACCAAACAATCCCTTGTTTTTACGAACCTGAGATAGAAGCCCTTTGAAAACAGATTGGAAAAAGGAGGAAATGCTGGTAACCAGCATTTTCTCCTTTTCCCACTATGTTTTCTACCCTGCCGGAAACAATTTTCAATTCCTGAGTCAATTTTCATTTTTTTTAAATGTTGTCGTCTGCAAGTGCATTAAATTTGGAACAGTCTACGATTTTTGTCGTTTGATAAAGAGTTAAGAGGGCGACAAAATTTTATGGGTAGATTATTTCAAGAAAGCATTCGTAGACAAGTCATTCATGCTATCAATGATACTTCAGAAACTGTCCATTAAATGATAGAAGACATTGTTGAGAAAGGAGAAAATGCTGGCAACCAGCATTTTCCCTTTTTACCAACAATATTTTCGAAAGCTTCACGGTTGGTACAAACCCGGGATTGTGAGGTAAAGAGTTAACCCATTACTACACAATCCCTACTTTTGACGCCCCTGAGAAAGAAGCCTTTTGAAAACACTTTCTCCTTTTCCCACAGTGTTTTCTACCCTTCCCAGAACAAATTTCAAATTTTCAGTCACCTTTATTTTGTTGTCTGCAAATGCTTTCAATTTGGACCACTCTAAAATTTTGTCGTGTGGTAAAGAGTTAACCCTTTACCCCATAACGCATTTCTGTGGTATCTCTAACTGACCCTAAATAACAGCAAGAACGAAGCCGTTTCCTATGTGTATATTACACCTTTTGATACCATGGAAAACCTTGTGGCCAAAGGTGAAATTGCTCATGACGAGCAATTTCACCTTTTGCCACAATGTTTCCCAAAGGCTCCTACAAGCAATGTGTAGAAATGAGTATCTATGGAGTAAAGGGTTAAGGAGAAAATAATTCGCCGTGCACAAATGGATTAGGCTTTTTGTGACGAGAATTGAAGGGGACATTGTATGACTGCATTATGTCTTTTGCAAAACTATTACGTAAACGAAGCAACAAAATAGGAAAATATCGAAGATGCAGTATCGATTTTGGCGAGACCAACCCTTAACTTCAGTCCAGCGAATTACCATCTCTGAAGACATTAGCAAAAAGAGTAGACTAGGACCAGACTGCACATTCGTGCAGTCTGATCCTAGTCTGCTCTTTCTGACTCCTAGTAGTGCAATCGTTCAAACTTAACTTCACTTAAATATAATCAATACGCGGATCTTAATATTAAACAATGCCTCTTTCCGTTGAA
Organism: Tridacna crocea; assembly: GCA_943736015.1. Taxonomy (NCBI): domain Eukaryota; kingdom Metazoa; phylum Mollusca; class Bivalvia; order Cardiida; family Cardiidae; genus Tridacna; species Tridacna crocea. The sequence continues at coordinate 52,982,353 of OX031065.1, forward strand.
GTCAGTATTTCAGTTTAGACAGATAAAGATTCAGCAAATTAAATAAGAAAACTGGCTTAAAATAATTTAAGCTTCTGAACCGACATCCTTGTCTACAGAATAACGTAAACTCAATTTCTACCTTTCTGGTATTTCCCCCTCCATTGTATTACAAATGAAAATGAGCCATGCTCCGGCAAAATGGGGCTTAATGCATTTTCGTGATCCATCATATGGCCTGCAACACGCGAAAAGGGGCATTCGGACATTTGCGTAAGGTGTCGTCTCGGATCAGCCTGCGCAATCCGCGCAGGCTAATCCGAGACGGCACTTTACGTTTCATGGTATTTTCTGTTTTGCACAAGTCCACTGTAACACAAAATCTTATGGAGTTGTAAAATGCCGTCTCGGATTAGCCTGCGCGGACTGCGCAGGCTAATCCGAGACAACACTTTAGGCAAATGTCCGAATGCCCCTTTTTGCGGGTTGCAGGCCATATTGGGCAAGTCATCACATACTTGTAGAATCTCAATATATAATTCTTTTAATAAAACAACTTAATCATGAGGTAGATTGGACCTTGGACATACAGAAAATTGACTAATAGCGAAAAGTTTCGGCCCAGTTAAGCTTTCTTTAGTAAAGGATTAATGAGAAACTAATTTTACTAAAACACAACTTCCGGTTAACTGCATTTGAGTCCATTTCCGGTAAAGCAGGAACACTCCTACTCAAGTTCACTTCCGTTGCATCGAAAGAAATTTTAATGTTAAATTTGTCTTATCTGAAACTGTACTACAATTCGTGCATGACTCGTGATTTAGACGAAACTGTTTCTGCCTATTCACCACTATGTATATCTATTTTAAAAATCACGAAGGAAAACGAATACAGTAATATTCAATGACAAGGAATACGTACTTTAAAAACGTATACATACGGTACTTTAGTGAGGCGGTTAAGACCCAACATAGACCCAAGATGCTCACTTCCGGAAGGAAGCACCAAAAACTTGCATATAAGTAGTTTAATGTATGTAGAATCCAAAAACATTAAGATCTACGTAATTGGAAAAAGGGACCTTAAAAAATGTGGGGGGGGAGGGAAAGAAAGTGGTACCTTAACCCATTACCACACAATCCCTACTTTTGACGCCCCTGAGAAAGAGGCCTTTAGAAAACATTGTGGGAAAAGGACAGAATGCTGGTGACCAGCATTTTCTCCTTTTCCCACAATGTTTTCTACCCTTCACAAAACAAATTTCAAATTTTCAGTCACTTTCATTTTGTCGTCTGCAAATGCCTTCGATTGGGACAAGCCTAAAATTTTGTTGTTTGGTAATGGGTTAATTTGAATTATTTTCAGTTTTTGCCGTGAAATTCCTAAAAGATGTATTGTATACAAATGTACAAGAGATAAAATAATAATTTATAATTAAAAAGATGAATAAAAATTCACCCTAAATGCATAATTCAACACTAATGTTACGTATGGAACATCTCGAATTACCATCTTCATGAAGGCAACAAATCGCAGTTTACCGCAGGATTACCTGGAATTCAGCTGTACCTGACACTCCAATGAAGGCCAACAAGCCATTACACCTATGTATAGATGCGATTAAAAGGAAAATACTTTTCCAGACAGTGTGTATCAAGATCAGACTGCACAAAAGGTAGTCTGATCTTGAATCTACCCCGACTGGTATCAGATGCTGCATGATCTATAACTAAAACCACGTCCAGTTGCGGTGAAAATTTACTTTTAAATCACCAACAAAGTCCATTTATTTGGTTGGTATGGAAAAAAAAAGAACTGAACAGATTTACGTGTTGAAAGGAGTTTCGCCAAGGATTACGTCTTGAAGCCCCTGACACAAGAAAATCGTATTTGCATGTCTACCATTTACATCCTAATCCTGTGTATCGCCACCTCAGATAACCTTTTCGAGGGAAAGATTTAAATAGTCTGAACATTCATGATCGTGGTCTCTTTGCGATTCAAAATTGATTGCCACAGCTTTTTCATTTCCAACATGAACTTGAAAAGTTTCGCCAAAAAACGCCAGACTCCTTGATCATTCCATTCCTACAGCTCATAGATAAACTAATTTCAACCTGCAGACCACTTCTTTCGTCTTCTGGGTTGCTACTTAGCCACTTAAGAAAATATTTTGCTACTTAGCTACTTAAGAAAATATTTTGGCGAATTAAAAAAAAAAAAACCCTTCACAATACGCAATTTTCCACAATACACAATTTTTTCCTTGATTTAGGCATTTTATTTAGAAAATGGTAATTCTAAATGATGTTTGCGTACCTTACATTTGTAACACAGTTATGTGTCCCTGTTACAGAATGTAACATGCGACGTTTTACTAGAACGAATTTCAATATAAATGTATAAAAGTGTTGGTTTTTCTACATTCAAAAACACTGAACATCCAAATATAAAGACAGACAGAAATAAGGAAAAAGCTTCTTCCAGCATAGCAACTGTCTCATTCCTTGACCAATCAACGTGTATAACTAGGCCAACTTCAGACAGAAAAATGAAGCTATTACATAAATATGCTAACAGAATTGACCAGAGAAATAGGTCATTTGTATGTTTTAGAGATTTTCATGTCGGCTGTAAAACGCTTAAGGCACTGGTGTTTAGAGAGTATTAAACCTTTACCAATAAATCCCTGTTTTTTACGACCCTGAGAGAGAAGCCTTTGAAAACATTGTGGGAAAAGGAAGAAATGCTGGTAACCAGCATGTTCTTTTTCCACAAAGTTTTCTACCCTGCTGGAAACAAATTCAAATTTTTGAGTCACATTTTTTTCCTTGTTTGTAAATACTTTCCTAAAGTCCTATAATTATACCATGAACAAAAATTTTGTCGTTTGCTATATATAAAGAGTGAAACACTTTTATGGAGAGATGCTACGTTTTGCCAGGCTGTTACCAGTATTGATATTCTCACGAACAAGACAGATGTTTAAACTTTTTGCGATGGACCTCCGTAGAACTCTCAGTGTCGTAATCCTATAATTATACCATGAACAAAATAGTCACGTGATTTTAGACTTACGTCCCTGGAGGAAGGCTTTTAAAACTTTGTCGGAAAACAAGAAAATACTTGTTACCAGCATTTTTCTCCTTTTTTTCCCACAATATTCGATATCCATGTAGCAGACAACAACCGTCATTTGAGCCATATTTGGGCCCTTTACTCCATAGATACTCATTTTGACGTATCAACAACAGACAGGTTTGGAAAACATTGTGGGAAAAGGAGAAATTGCTCGTAATGAGCAATTTCTCCTTTTCCACATGTTTTCCACTCAATCAGATATCTGTACCCTCATTTGTCCATATTTTTGACATTATATCTTTATTTGCTGCTGAAATGGAAGAGCCTCAAATTGGCATATCAGGTAAAGGGTTAACCCATTACCACATGGCAAAATTTTAGACCTATCCAAATTGAAGGCATTTGCAGACGACAATTTCAAAGTGGTTCAAATGGTGCAATTTTGCTTTGATTGGGTAGAAAACTTTGTGGGAAAAGGAGAAAATGCTGGTTACCAGCATTTTCTCCTTTTCCCACAATGTTTTCAAAAGGCTTCTTCCTCCAGGGCGTTAAAAGTAGTCATTGTTTGGTAAAGGGTTAAGAATGTTTCCGATTTCAACAAGTGTAAGATTGTGTTATATCTGTGTTATCTATTAATGACTTACTATAGTCTTCGGCTCTGAAAGCCAGGTTCGTATTCACCAACCATTCTCAAGAGCATTCTTAGTCTTAACACATTCCCACACAATCCCTACTTTTGACGACCCTGAGAAAGAGGCCTTTAGAAAACATTGTGGGAAAAGGAGAAAATGCGTGTAACCAGCATTTTTTTCCTTTTCCCACAATGTTTTCTACCCTTGCCATTGCACATTTTAGATTTTCAGTCACTTCTATCTTGACGTCTGCAAGTGCTTTCAATTTGGACCGGTCTAAATTTTGTCGTTTGGTAAAGAGTTAATAACTAGATATTTCTACATTTGAAAGTATCACAACTTCTGATTGGCTAAACCAAATGGTTTAGCCAATCAGAAGCTGTGTTACTTTCAAATTTAAACAAAATCTTGAAGAATGAGACAGAGAAAATATTAAAATATGGCCGATGTATACGAACCAAGGATTTGTTTGTAGCGCAGGTCTCACATTATAGTTTATTTCAGAGAAAATAAAGGTAACTCCTAGGTATCCTATGATATCACTTTGTTGGGCTTTATGGGAAGAACCATGGGACCGATAAAGACTAACTGTTTCAATTCTGCAGTTTACGCTTTACAAAACGTATCCATGTGTAACCCATTACCACATAATCCCTACTTTTGACGACCCTGAGAGAGAAGCCTGTAGAAAACATTATGGGAAAAGAAGAAAATGCTGGTAACCAGCATTTTCTCCTTTTCCCACAATGTTTTCTAGCCGTCACTAAACAAATTTCAAAGTTTCAGTCTCTTTTATTTAGTCGTCTGCGATTTGGACAAGCCTCAAATTTTGTCGTTTGGTAAAGAGTAAAACGACTATGGGGAAAAATAGTTTTGGAAAAATGGAGGAAAAAGAAGACAATGCTGGTAACTAGCATTTTCTCGCTTTCCCACAACCCTTTTTTCTGCCATGAGAACAACCTTTTTGTAACGTTTAAAATTCTCTCGGCTTGGGACAACTCTAAAACTTTGTGATCTGTTAAAGAGCTACTAGCTTTTACGTCTGAACGCCCCTGGTGCATTTCTATCTTTAAATCTCACAATAAAGGATATTTTCCGAGAAAATAATTCAGAGGAAACCTTACTCCCAGACACTTTGGGGTATCATAACACCATTAGTGTTATCACTTTATTGGGCCATATGCGGAGAACCATTGGGACTCATACGGACTCATCATTTCAGTTCTACAATTAATAAAAGCGGGAAACCAATGGAGTTTGATATTGATACATAACTCTTTACCAAACGACAAAATTTTAGACTGGTCCAAATTGAAAGCGCTTGCAGACGACAAACTAAATGCAACTCAAAAACTGAAATTTGTTTCCCGCAGGATAGAAAACATTGTGGGAAAAGGAGAAAATGCTGGTTTTCAAAAGCCTTCTATCTCAGGGTCGTAAAAACCATGGATTGTTTGGTAAAGGATTAAACCTTTGCTAGACGATGAAAAGACGGATGTATCTGTATTGATACCTCTTGTACACGACAAAATCAAATGTGACTCACATTATGCGACTCGTTGACTCGCCTTTGATAGGGAAGAAAACATTGTAGGAAAAGGAGAAAATGTTGGTTACCAGCATTTTCTCCTTTTCCTCCAATGTTTCCAAAAGCCTTTACTGCCAGGGTAGGTAAATCTCGGGATTGTTTTTATCCTTCACCAGCCACTAGGTTATATGGTCATTTCCTTTATAAAGAGTTTAGACCGGTAAAAATATTCTGATCTTCGCATACACTCTCCGCTTTCTTTTTTAATGTGTTTGAATAAGGGAATCTATACAGTCAGGCATAAGTTAAGCATCACCAAAATTGACCAGCAATAGCCCATGTGCTTACATCTTCGCAAGCCAAGGCTGACGATTCACTACGCTACTCTACCCTTGGCGAATCGAGTCCGGTTTCTACATTCCCCCGATACGCTTTTTCATTGGATGCAGCCAGCTCTAACTGCAACGAATGAAATCACTCGTAGCATGTCATCTTTGACAAAAATAGAAGAAGGTCGCTACCTTTCGAATAGAAGGTTAACATGGAAACCCACGTGGAAGTCTGCTTATCGCTTCATGTGTATTCGCAAACGATATTTCATTTGCTTTTAGAAATATGATGTAAAGTGGGGGAATAACCAGCATCAAATAGAGGGCGCGTCGCAGGAATCTCGAAATCGGGCTCAATCAGCCAAGGTAAGATCCAAGTAGTGATCGTAAACTTGGCTCGCGAACATGGTGTGCTTAGATCAGCATTACTCATGCCCTTAATTTGCCATTTCTGGGCTTCGGAAAGTTTTCTCAAAGCCATCCTTTCATTTGGCTCATGAAGCAGCCTGTTACTTGTCTATTGGGTGCAAGCATAGTTTGAAAATATACCAAATAAAGTTATCCATTAGAAAAAATATGTCTAAATCTGTTCGGGTGATGCTTAACTTATGTCTGACTGTATATATTTCCCGTCAATAAACCCATAGAGCAAAATTTATTTTTGTTGTGGGCAATATCTTAGACGGGTTATTTATTCGCTCAACAAACGTGCAAAAAAAGTAAAAGATCATAGCAGATAGTTTGGAACAAGATCAGACGACAAAAAACGTGCAGTCGTGGTTTACATACTGTCCTGTATTTGGATATTTCCTGACAATTTAAAAGTCCTGAACCTACCATTTTAGGAAATTACCCTACCGATGGTCAGCATCAGTTTTATTCAATGCAAGGACGAGCTCCAGATAAGAGGGAATGATGGGTGTTCTAAATCCAATATTTCTCTTCCAAAACCTATGTTGTGGGTACTCACTAGAATCGTCTCAATGAGACGATTCTAATGAGTACCCATAACATAGGGTTTAGTGAAGAATTATGAATATTTTTTTATCTTGAAATCAAAATCACTCCCTCTGTCTGGAGCTCTGGTAAGGGTAAAGCTAAATGTTTTGAATGATGTATAAATTGGTGACAAGGATTCCATTTATCCGACATATCTAAAAGAGAACCAGTTATTGCATTATCGTGTTCGTAAGAAAAAATATTTTGTTCTTTTACGTCTTATTTGATTTCTTTGATTTATATTTCATTTCAAACACGTTTTCAATCCTCAGAGTGATCATTATTTGACACCGATATGAAGAGACTTTTGTTATTTTCCAGTTTTGAAGCTTTGATAAGACCATCTTAGGAAAAATCAACTTTGGATCGAAGATATGAGGAAACGCTCCTACGAAAAAAGTCCGTAACAAAGAAACCAATGAATAAATGCATATCAGAAATACAGAGGCCGGACATGATTCGAACCTAGAACGTCCGGACGAAAGGCAAGCACCCTAACCACTGACCTAAGGAGAATTCTCCCCAACGTAGCGGTTAGGTATTGTATTCAAATGGAGATGAAGCCATGCATGAAAGCGTTGTCTCCCGTAACACACTCCCTCATAAAGTCATAATTTATTGATGGCTCGAAGCCTTATTAGGCAGAAAATCCGTTTTTGGACAACAAATGGCAGTAATGGCTCAATGGCCGATTCCGGACGATCCACCATCTTACGAACAAATGCCGTAACAAAAACAAATTATAGCAGAAATACAGAGACTGGGGAGGATTCGAATCTAGAACGTCCGGACGAAAGGCCAACAACATAAGCACTGAGATGAAAAGAATTCTTTCCAACGCAGCTGTTAGGTATCGTATTTGAATCGAGATGAAGTCATGCACGAAGGAATGGTCTCCGGTCACAACGTGTTCTGCACAACTTGATCTTTCATGTACACTATCTGTTATTAGGTTGCCTAGATACGAAAGTCATGTGACATTTTCCCCATGTTCAGAAAGCATACCGCGACCGCTCTGAACGTTCAGGAAAGGTTTCGCGAACCTTCTGTATCGATTCCTCTTAGTGTCTGCAAGCGGTCTGCGTCGCTGAAGCTTTCGGGAATATATGCGGAAGACTCGGGATGTCCTGACGACGTCCTGACGATGTCCTGACGACAACGCGGACCTGATGCCGAAGGTCGAAAGAAATTCACATCCGCGTCCAAATTTTGCTCTCGATCAAAATCCGACGCGGACAAAATTGCCAATCCGGAAGGCTACGAATCAGGCTGAAGCAACTAGGACAACAATAAGAAGCCACCAGGTACATGCGGAAGCTTTGCCGAATGTTAAATTTGTTGTCCGCATGCTATCCGCGTATTGTCCTGGCCCTAGTGGACGCCTGGTCTTAATAAAGCTGAAATTACTTTTAATTACAGAAAGATTACAAAGTTTCAGCATACCTTTAAATGGATCTGAATTTAAGTGCATTTCAACATCCACATTTTTTACTTTTGGCCACCACTGAACTTTACAAAATAAAACAGCAATCAATGTACATCAATGATAAGAATGCTTATTCTATGCAGAATGGTCTTAATCTTTAAAAAAGTTTAGTTTAAACATATTTATTTTACATCGATTGAGAAACAAGTTCTGACAACTTATACTGATCTCTCTCGATTCTGCTTCCTGGGAACTACACCAGTACTCGCGCCGAATATGTGGGCCGATGAAAAATCCCAAAGTTGACATCCGCTCCCGGGAATCGAACTCAGGACCTTTTGGTTACGAGGCCGATGCTCTACCTCACGACCACGGACACTACTTTACTGTCCCAATAGGCTACATTTTTGTCTTCCAAGGCATCGAAGTGATAAACCGTTACACTGATTGATATCGTACATTCATTTTCCTAAAATACAATGTTTTAATGACAAATTGTTATTCATCAATTCAGCAATAAAACCAGAAAATTCTAATAAATCAATAAAATATCTGTTTGAACCCTTAACCACACAACCCCGTGTTTTAACGACCCTTGGAATAAAAAGCTTTTGAAAACATTGTGGGAGAAAAAGAAAATGCTGGTAACCAGCATTTTCTTCTGTTCCCACAATGTTTTCTGCTATTCCCAAAATGAATTTCGATTCTTGAATGAATTTTATTTTGTCGTCTGCAAATGTTTTTATAATGGACTGGTCTAAATTTCTGTCCTTAGGTAAAGAGTTAACGTGATTGACAGTAGAATTGTGAAGCAGAGTGTGGCATTTAACCCTTTACTCCATAGATACTCATTTTCTACGCATTGCTTGTAGGAGCCTTTGGAAAACATTGTGGCAAAAGGTGAAATTGCTCGTGACGCGCAATTTCACCTTTCGCCACAATTGTTTCTATGCTATCAAAAAGTGTCATATACACATAAGAAATAGCCTCATCCTTGTTGTTACGTATTTAGGGTCAATTAGATATATCATAGAAATGCCTTATGGGGTAAAGGGTTAAGATGATTGGATCGTATTTCTCACAGAACAACATCCAGGAGAGTTACAAATTTAAAGTTTTCGCCCTAAGTGCCATTCAAATTATTGCGCGAATTTCAAATAATGCATAATTTATCAAATCAATTCCCTCAAACATTTCAGTATATATTAAGTTCTTTTAGAAGTTATATACATATAAACTTCTTCTTCTTCCGAGAGAGAAAGAGGGAGGGAAGAGAGACACGGACGGACGGTCTTACGAGACGGACCTTGTGGGATCGAATTGCTCTTTATTCAAAGCAACCCCCCCACAAGACCATTTTTAGACCCTACTAGTCTTAACCCTAACCACATACCTACCAGATGGACGCAATGAACCCCATAGAGACTAAATGTACACTTACCCCTAACCTCACAATGTCAGCCTCGTAAGGACGGACAAACACACAGACGGACAGGAAAGACAGAAAGATGGAGACGAAAGTGTCAAACAATATACTAGTAGTATTTGTCGATATAAATGGTGTGTTATTTATCAGTATATATTTTCTTCAGACACCTCGCATTAACTAATGGAACTCTGCTATTAATCTTGACAAAATCCAATCTTTATATGACGTAACCCTAACAATGCCATAGGCAACACATGGCCTTTTGCAGACGGCATGGTTCAAGATCAGACTGCACAAGCAACTGTCCAATGATTTTGGAGCTACGACGCCTTGTGCAGTTGTTGTTGTTCTGTGAAATGTTTAACTTTACCCTGCTAAATAACTAAAATGAATTTTTCAATTTTACGGTAAAAAAAAAAAACCCAAGTATTGCTTTCTTTACAGTTCTGTTTTGGGCAATAATATTTTCTTATTGGACAGTGTAGATCCAAGATCATACTGCATCTTCTTTGCAATCCGATCTTGATCTACACTCTCCGCAACTTGTTGACGGCTGTGCTGAATCATGTCGCCCCAAGCCACCTGACCGTACAACGACTTAATTATTCTACAAAGTTTAACCTTTCCAATGTTTGTGAAGCGAATTTTAACTGTTTTGGTATAAAAATTGAGTACGCTGACGAAGTAGAATTTCCCTATGGAGTGCCCATATTCAATGAAAACTGACGTCACTTGGACCTGATATCACTGAAACCTTGGTAATACGTGTTAAAACATTTTATTATATACTTAGCAGTGAAATCCTGGAATTTCCCAGTGTAATAATTTTGATATCATCACTAGTGACGTTATCAACTTGCACTTTCACTTCCTGACGTAATTTGGGAACTACTTTTTTTTTCGACTACATTTTTTTCGACTTTCAAACGCAAAATTACAAATAATGATGTTAATTAGGTATATAATAAATAGAATAATCAACTGGTTATTTTTGATATGAAAAATATCTCACTCGGACGCGTCGTAAGGCGTTAAAAAAACTCGTGCTGCGCACTCGTTTTTTCAACGCCTAACAACGCATCCTCGTGAGATATTTTTCATATCAAAAACAACCAGTTGATTATCCTCTATATATTACGCATAATCTTGATTCTAATCTTGATGGACGCCAATTTGGATGTTGTGTTGATAGTGTAGCTATGTATACGGGGCTCCAGAAAGGGAAAGTGATTTTCCGTTGGCTTTGCCAGTTTACATGATATTTATGTTCAAGGCATATTATCCAATCAATCACGAGAAATCTTTTGGCAGTATAGTAATTTTAGTTGTACAGTCTGCTGACAGGGGACTTGGAAACTTGTTAACGGAGCTAGATGAATTATGTCTCCCTGAGCCGAATTCTCCTGTCACCTGATCGTACAACGAATTTATTATACTGCAAAGTTTAACGAGTCCAACGTTTGTTAAGAGATTTTTATCTCTTTTTAAGTTTAAAAAAATGAGTACGCCGACGAAGTATAATTTCCTTTCGGATTGCCCAAATTCAATGAAAACGGACGTCACTCGGAACTGACGTCACTGAAACCTTGGTAATACGTGCTATTAAAACGTGCAGCTTGGTGCATAATCTTGATTTTAATCTTGATCGACGCCGCCAATTAGGTCGTGTTGATAGTGTAGTCATGTATGCGGGGTTCCCGAAAGGGAAACTGTTTTTACGTTGATTTTTGCCAGTGTACATGATATATATGTTCAGGCATATTATCCAATCAGATCACGAGAAATCTCTTTGCATTATAATAACAGTTTTTGTACGTATATGCAATTTATACGTATCATCTTAGAACCTAAACACGCGGTCTTTGCTAACGCAATTCCATGTTTTACCGAGCTTGAAAAAGCAGGCTTTCGAAACACTGTATAGGAAAAGGAGAAAATAATGGTATCCGGCTTTTTTTCTATTCCCCACAATGTCTACTCTTTCTATGACCATTTCCACAAACTAACCGGTGTAAAGGCGAGAAAAATCATATATCAGTGTGAATGGCTGCAAAACTTGTGGAAAATAATATTTGAATGAAGTTTTATGACTCGCTGCCAAAATGAGGATTATTCTAACAGAAGTAGTTCGCCAAGAAAAATATATGTAGCCTAACCGTGCATTTATTATACATTTTTAACTCATCACAAAGCTTAGATGTAACGAAAAATCAAAGCTTTGGCTTACTAATCACTTTCTAAATATACAACGCTTGCAAAAGTTATTTAAAAAAAAAAATCAGCATTACGTTTTTTTCGCTAGGATAAAATACTGCAAAAAGCACAACCCTATACGTTGCTTTTTCAAGGAAGAAACATGTTTAGGGGCAAAATATTTAGGGAGAAAATATTTCGATATCAGGCAATGTAGATGCAAGATCAGACTGCGCGTTTTTACAGTCTGATATTGATCATCAACGGCCACCAAAGGTCAGTGAGTTGGGCTTAGCAGCCAAAGGGTTCAAAATCTGAAGTCTGCATCCTTCGCTAATCTACGACTTAACCCTTTACCAAACAACAGAATTTTAGACTGGTCCAAATCGAAAGCATTTGCAGACGACAAAATAAAGGTAACCGAAAAATTAAAATTTGGTTTGGGAAGGGTAGAAAACACTGTGGGAAAGGGAGAAAATGCTGGTTACTAGCATTTTCTCCTTTTCCCATGGTGTTTTCAAAAGGCTTATTTCACAGTGGCGTCAAAAGTAGGGACTGTCTGGTAATGGGTTAACCCTCTACCAAAACAACAGAATTTTAGACTAGTCCAAATTAGGAGCATTTACAGACGACAAAGTAAACGTGATCTACAACTGAAATTTGTATTCTGAAGGTATTGAAAACATTGAGGAGAAAGGAGAAAATGTTGGTTACCTGCGTTTTCTCCATTTGCCGCGATGTGATAAAGAGACCTTCGTCAAAGGGATCTTTAAAACTCGTGATCCTTTGTAGTGTCAAGGGTTTCTGTCTATTTCTGTCTACAAGATAGGAGCCGTAGAAGCAAAAAGGGGGCGATAGCACACAAAATGATTTGACGTTAATGCTCAGGCAACCAAAATGAATGGTACCAATGGCAGAATGGAATTTTAACGGCTGGTGAATTTTTTTTTTTGTGGTAATTAGTTCAACGCTGAAAAGATATCAATTAGTTTGTCTGACACCTTCCTTAGAAACCAGTTTTTTGCTGGAAGAGAACGACTAAACACTCTGTAGCGTGTACGTATATAGCTTCAGACACAGGACATTCACCCTTTGGCTGCTGCACTCGACTAACTGACCTTTTGCGGACAGTGTAGATCCAAGATCAGACTGCACAGAACGTGCAGTCTGATCTTGGATCTACACTGTCCGATATGGAGATATCATTCCCCAAAACATAACTTTGAAATAACAATGTTTGGGTTTTCACTATCGAATTAAAAATTTCGTTTTCAGTTATTTAGCAGGATAAGAGTTAACAGGTAGAAGGGCCTGTCTTCACCGACCATTCCGTTAGACCATCTTTCGTCGTGTCTTCGGCTGAAAAACTAGCACAACTACTGGTTTGCTCTACCATTTAGTTACGCCACTCAATAATAGTGTTAAATGACATTGATATATTTTGGAGCTAAAATACCATTTCCAGAGATTGGCAAAAACATTCTCTGATTAAGACTTTGCAGTAAATCTATAATAAAAAAGGATGTTTATATGTCATATGTTGCTTCTGTAGAAAGTGAGTTTACAACATTTGTTTTACGATATACCCCACATGCTCACCTATACGACAAAACCTTTAAATACTAGAACAGTACAACGTCGCTTTTGTGCCGTTTAGTGAAGAGGAAATCAAATTGGTGGAAAAATGTTTTGTTAAAATACCCGTTTAGCGTTGTTTTTGGGTTGTTTGTGTGTACACAAGTGACACAATTATCAAATTTTAAGTATGCTTCTAGTGATGCAAAATAAGAAAATAAACGACAGGCAATGCAATAATAATCAGAAATACTTTTTGGTTAATGTTTTACAAACCTGTCACAGCCATTGAACGTGTTAAGACAGCCTTGATCTTGGTCCTGTATAACTATTTAAACTTGTCAAAATCAGATCATTTCCAGACGACCAATTTCGAAGGGGCTTGGATAACAACATGAGTGAAAACATATTTGGAAAAGAACCAGCATTTTCTACGGTTTCAAGACAGTTCCCCGACAAGACAGTTCCCCGACACGGCTTTTCGAGACAGTTCCCCGACAAAATTGAAGACAGTTCCCCGACACTTTTGAAGACAGTTCCCCGACACATTAATTATTAGCAAACTTGATTTTCATCGACATTTATCATCGATATCTATAACTTTTAAGGAAAGGAAATGGGGGTCTTGTACTTGTGAAAGGATTGTGAATAATTGAGAGTATTTCTCCTTTTTAGTTTATTATTGATGATCACTCACAGTTCGGAAATGATACAGTACCTTGGCCGTTATGCAGATCAGAATATTATTACGTATGTTACATGAATATGTGTATTTGATTACTAAAACAATTTGTTATCCCAGTGTTGGATTTGAAATACATGTAGGCCTAGGTTTAGCACATTTTTTTTTAGATCTCTTACTGTTACTTCCGGAAAAAACTGAAATAATCCGCTAGTAATGTAATGGATAATTTGAATGTAGATCCCCTTTATGTTGTGCATTTATGAACAGTAGTAATATGACAGTTATACAGTCCAACGAGAATCAACAAGAAGTTTCAATGTTTAACTTTATTAAAGAAATTTATAGCTCATAGGGCCTACATTACACGAGTTATACATGTTAAATTTGCATTTCAGAAGCCAATACTCAAGTCGCAGACTTGTTCATGTAGCTGAAATACATGCCATTAAAAACAGTTTAAACACCGCAATCATACACAATTAAGGGAAACTCGAAAGGTTCCCGCCAATTAAATCAATCATTATTACAAACACCCAATCATGGTAACAAACAGTCCAATCACAATATATCGACCTCCTTAATTGGGCATAATACTCAATTCACCAAAGTTGAAATTTACTTCCATCATTTCAAAATAAATATCAATAAAAATATTTAAAAGAGAAAAATCCAAACCTAGTCAATATACTATTAATAAAAGTGTCGGGGAACTGTCTTCAAAAGTGTCGGGGAACTGTCTTCAATTTTGTCGGGGAACTGTCTCGAAAAGCCATGTCGGGGAACTGTCTTGTCGGGGAATTGTCTTGTTCCCTTTTCTACTATTCCAACAATGCTTTTAGAAGCCAGTTTTTCAGTAGATGATTGTTTTGGCCAAAATTGCGACGTACAAAACTCCAAATTTAAAGAAAACATTAATCAATCCATTAGACATTTTGGAAACACATCATCTAATTTCCTTGCCACATTGGATTTCTTTTAACCCTTTACCCCATGCAGTATTTCTATGGTATCTCTAATTGACCCTTAACAACAGCAAGGATGAAGCTGTTTCTTATGCATATTTGACACCTTTTGATAGCATAGAAAACATTGTGGCAAAAGGTGAAATTGCTCGTCACGAGTAATTTCACCTTTTGCCACAATGTTTTCCAAAGGCTCCTACAAGCAATGCGTAGAAATTAGTATCTATGGAGTAAAGGGTTAACGAAAGCCAAAAAGCCCAAGATAAAGCAATTTCATTAATTACTTTTATCAATTAGAAAAGCACGACTGTCATCAATCTTTCGACTAGAGCACTGATTATTTTTTCGTGTTTTTGCGAACCAACTTTTGAAGAAAGTCTAAGGATACCTGGGTGATAATTCCATAACTGAAACCAAATATTCTTCTTAAACTACTCTCCACATTATACATACATTTAACTGTTCTGATAAGACTTTTCTCGGCATATTCTGCACTTTATTGCCATTGCCGACCTCTCTCGCCATTTTCTGTACGCTACGACCATTGCCGAATTCTAAAAGCACACCCCGTATATTATGGTCAACATGCTGACTTTTCTAGCATGTTTTGTACACGATAATCACGACCGACTTCTATCGGTATATCATTTTAATGTATGTCAGGTTTCAAAATGAAATATATAGCCATTATCCGTAGGATAAGGGAAAAAAAACTTGGGCCCATATTAGCCAACATTCTTGAGGACACTTCGGCTTATTCTAAAGAAATTTCTGACTGGGATAACACAACTTCTGATTGTCTAAACTATTTGTTGCAGCCAGTCAAAATGTTCTCAAGAATGGTTGGTTTTACGAGCGGCATATTACATGAAATGTCTAGCATTATAGATTTCAAGATCAGACTACGTGTCCTGCACAGTCTGACCTTTATCAACACCGATGCTTGAGGCATCTTATGTTGTTCATCTGATTCCCGTGGTTAAAACACTGTCAAATAATAAATGAAAATTTCCGTTCACTGGTGATGATTAGATTAGTAACTCTAAACATCTAGAAATCTTTTTCAGTGATAGATCAAAGAGTTGAAAACGCTGGAGTGACAAAGTTAAGATTATTTGTGTATTGGGTATGTAAATAGAATATACATTTAACATGTTTTCATTAGCACTGCCACTCTATTAACAAAATATTCTTTAAAGAAAATTCACTGTTTCTTCCATTGTGGTCATTTTTAGAAATAAGTTGCTAATAAACAAGTTGTTTATCAATCCATGTCAATAAATTTCTTGTTGTCGTCTCTCTGGTAAAGATTAATCTAGAATTTTCCAGGCTGATCTAAATAGGAGTGACTTACTTGGTCATGGGGATTTTGAGCTTAGACTTGTGGCTTTATGGATGCAAGATTAGTGAAAATGTTGGATTTAAACTCATTCGATTGGAATATAGATCTGTAAGTTGGAATAATTTATTTCCTAAACAGGTTGCTCACAATTATTTGGAAATCAAAACTATTATTTTAGGAACCAGAAGTTTCATACTTATTGTAATCTAAACATAATTCTAAAATTTTAAGGGGCTTATTCAATTTCTTGAGGTTAGATTAAGAACTATCAAAAATTCATTCGAACTTAACTCCTATTGTACTCTTTATTAATCAATAAATATTGTTAATTGTTAAAGGCTGGTAGCTATTTTTTTTTCTCGCAACTCTCGTTGCCTCCTATCATGGTGGTATCCTTTTGATCATTCAATACGAGTCAAGAGTAACGTCCCTTGACAGTAGGATACATCAATGGTAGAGAGAAAATCCATGTAGATGTATCGAATACAATTGAGATTATATACATGAAAACTATTACTTCAGGATATCTATAGCCTTAAATATCTAATTCTCAGCATTACAATCCATTATTTTGATCTTTAAATATCTATGCACAATAAAATGGAGTAGGGTGCACTGAACAGTCCAAGGACGAACTGGTTTTGAAACGAAAAAGCTCAAGACTAAGCCGTCAGTAGACAAATTTTGTGTATATCATTGTGACAATAGGGGGTTAAGAGCGGGTGAAACTATTTTCAATCAAGAAGAAGTATTTCCACGATCAATGGCCACAACATGTGTGTTTTAATATGCCATTACCAATTAAATCTCTGAATGCCATCGAAAAGCTCATTTGTCTTAGAAAAACTGAGTTTAATTGGGTTAATTTTCTTCGTTTTTGCACTAAATACGATACATGGTCTTCAAAATTCAATATTGAACTCAGAGAGGCATTTTCTTTGACGAAACGGAATGCCACAAAAAGGAATGCTAAAATTATTTATTACCCAGTTATAGACTTTTAAATGTTCTGTTCCGATAAAGAATATGATATGAAAATACATTTTTGGTGACATGGAAAACATTGTTGGAAACATAATCTGACCCGTTTCATTCAAGGTAAACTTTGCGTAGGTCATATTCTTAATTCTTTACTGAACTACAGAAAGTCAGACTTGTCTAATTTTAAAGCATTTGCTTACAACAAAATAAACATGATTCAATTTCAAACTTGACCTTAGAGGAGTAGAAAAATTTGTGGGAAAAGGAGAAAATGCTGGTTAGCAACATGTTTAATCGAACCTAGGAGAACTTCATCGTTTCTGGACACCATTTTAGAACCAAACACATATTTATCGTACTAGCAATCCTTCATTGTTCAAAGACATCTTTATCGTTCCATGAAAAGTGCACTGAAGTAGGAAACCTTTATCACATCAGGACACCTTTATTGCACAAGGACACCTTTATTGTTCAAGCAAATATATTATCGCACCACGACACTAGCATCACGGTAGGATATCATTGTCTTATTAACATACACTTATCGTACTAGGATATCTTCACAATTATTGCCCGTGTAATGCAGAGAAATGACCTTCCCCTACAAAATGACTCATGACCCTGGTCATTATTCTACGTAGAGAAATTACCCTCTGGGGTCTTTTCTCTACGTTGAATAATGACTTGAGTCTTTCCTCTGCGTAGAGAAATGACCCATGAGTCATTTTGTAGAGGAAGGTCATTTCTCTGCATTACACCGTCTCAGGTGAGGTTAAGAATGGGAAACACGGATTAAAGACGATAGTCATCTATAGTGGGGTTTACTTCAAACACCTCGTAACTACAGATTGAAACAAGCTGTAGTTACGAGATTTTTTAAGTAAACCGATGCTATGGTTCTAAGTATCATTAAAATTCTGAATGAAATACTATGTCCTTCCTTGTGTGAGACCTTCTATTTTAAGCAATGTGATCCTTAGTCTTGAACTTTAGAACTAGAATTGAATTTAGAACGGCTGTTGAATAAGACCCATGGGCAATAAAAAAAACCAAGATTTCTTATTGATGGGAATAGGACCCAGCGGTTACTTCACAATCCAATTATTAAAGTCTAGACAATTTATTATTTTTTTTCCTCGACAATATTGGCATCATTCGAGCTCGACAGTTATGACCACTTCTTACACTGTATGTTGTTTTACCCTTTCTTTAATGAAAGCGTCTCGTGCCACATGACGGTCAAGGAAGCACCGTGAAACAGTCTTCGTCTGCTGCAATTTCTATATTCTCCACCTTGTTTTGTTACGTGCTTCGAGAAAAGATGTTTATTTTTATTAATACCTTCTTTTCTCTGCAAGCTTTAACTTGGAGAAACCCAAAACAAAAACAAACGAACAAAAACAAATGAATCATAAGTTAGGAAAAACATCAAGGAATCTTCCAAAGAAAACAGGAATTTGGCATCTATAAATAAAGGCCTGTGTTTGTATTAGGAATTTGGCGTCTATAAATAAAGACCTGTGTTTGTATTCTAAAACCAATTCAGTTCTAATTCTGTATGAGCCAATGAAATACAAATTTTGGACTTGACAAAAGAAAGTAACCATAGAGGTTTCAAATGAAAATGGAGGTTTCCCATAAATATGCCTGAGATAAAATTTCCAAATCTTATCCAATATTTAAAATCAGAAACACCCAGACATCGTCGACATTTTGTCTCTTATCAGACATCGAACAATATATTTCACCCATTTGTTTGGGCTCCAAATTTTGATGATGGCGGATATTCGGTACAGATTACTCCTTTACCAAACAGTCCCTGGTTTTTTACGACCCTTAGATAGAAGCCTTTTAAAAACATTTTGAGAAAAGGAGAAAATGTAGGTAACCAGCATTTTACTCTTTTTCCCACAATGTTTTCAGCCCTGCTGGAAACAAAACTCAATTTCATTTTTTGAGTCAAGTTTATTTTGTCCTCAGTAAGTGCTTTCAATTTGGACCAGTCTAAAATTTTGTCGTTTGGTAAAGAGTTAAGCGCTAATAACCACTATATACTGAGAGCTCTGAAGTTCTTTAACCATTTCCCAAACAAGCCCTGGTTTTTACGTGTCTGCTGTAAAATTCTTTGAAAACACTGTGGGAAAAGGAGAAATTGCTCGTAAAGAGCAATTTCTCCTTTTCCTACAGTGTTTTCCACCCTTTTTGAGAACTTCCTACCATTTTCTCCAAATCTGAAATTGTCATCTGCAAACTCTTTTGGTTTGGAAGAGTCCAAAATTTGTCGTTTGAGAAAGGGTTAAAACGAGGAGAAATGACCAAGATCAACCAGTACAGAAGTGCAGTTTGTAACTACCGTCGTCACTCAATTTTTTGCCAAACGCTTTCGTCACAACGTATGATATTGAGCTAACTATGGATCCTCAGTGTCCACTATTCTTCTAGATATTTTTACTGAGGAAACCTTGGAATTAAAATGTATTGAGTTGTTACACTTGCGATAAATACAACCAACCGTATATCTTGAATTATTATCCCGCAGCAGTATAGAATGTTGGTGAACACGGGCCATGATGGTCAATTATGACAAAATATCAGAGGTACTCTGGTAAAATAGGAGTTGATGCATCTCCTCAATGTATTAACTGAAACAAGTCATCATCACATGATCATAAGTCAATAAAATCCATTTTATTGGAGCAAGCGACTGAAACATAAGCATGGTAAAATGGTCCTTGGGCATGAAAAGTATTTAAAAAAAAGCAAAAGGTATCAAACCATATCAGCCTGCGCGGACTGCGGACTGCGCAGGCTGAAAGGGGTCCAGACTTTTTGCCAGTGCATAAAACCCCTTTTTAACTCTTTACCAAACGACAAAATTTTAGACTGTTTCAAATTGAAAGCATTTGATGGCGACAAAATAAAGGTGACTGAAAAACTGAAATTCGTTTCCGGAAAGGGTAGAAAACATTGTGGGAAAAGGAGAAAACAGTATGGACCAACGTACAGTGTCGCAAATCGGAAGCTGCTGCTACTGTACTCCCCAAATCAGTTAGCTGCAGTAAACAAGTTTAACAAAACAGGCTGGCACGCGTAATCTAGCAGACAGAAAATGATCGGGTGTCTTGCATTTGAAAGGTAAGAAGTTTTTCTATAAATACATACTGCGATTGGGTTCATAAACCGTGCGAGTTTTGTATAGGAAAGCTGCATCACCAAATTTTGTCGTTGGCGGCTGCCATGATCGCTAAACATTTGCTTTCTACTCCTTCGGGAAGATCGGAAACCATTTTCTGATACTGCAGACAGATAAAGAAATCATTCAGCTTCACGTATACATGTCTATGGTTGTATTCAGTGCCATATCCATTGAAATATTTCACTTTTTATCAAGGTACCATCAAAACGTTCACTGTACGGCTAGCTGCTAACCCGGATTTTTGTACTGCTCGGTTAGCTGCGATTTTCTTGGTAAAGCCTCTTTCACATCAGCCGTGGATTTTTTCGTCTTACGATTTCCGCCCCAAACACAATCGCTATCTATTCGTATCCGTCGCACATATTGCAAATTTGCAAAGCGATCTCGGTACGTTGTTCGTTCTGGTGACTCACGAACTGTACGGTGTCCTCAGGTTGAATGTACGAAAAATACAAGAGGGCCATTGGCCCTGGAACGCTCACCTTAGACTAAAGCTAATGAGTGAAATTCAATTCTTTGAGCAACTTTGGTAAAACTTCGCCCCAGGAACATCCCTGCCAAGTTTCATTAAGATTGGCCCAGTGGGTAAGGAGAAGAAGATGTTTAAAGAAACTGTTGATGGGCGACAGACGCCGGACATAGGGCAATCAAATATCAAAGCTCTACACCTTTCAGTTTCAAAGAAGGATTTTAAATTTTCCTTCTTTGTCCTATGTTCGAACTTTTGGTCCCCGAGGCTGGGTCAGTTTTAACCAAAGCAGCATCCTTGGAACAAACTTGGTAGAGGTTTACTCAAAGATGCTACATAACAAATTTCATACCTTCCCTTTTAAGAGAAAAAGAAATTCAAAATTTTCCTTCTTTGTTCCTATGTTCCAACCTGTGACCTCCGGGGCACGGCCAGTTTTGACGCCAGGGACATCATATGACCAAACTTGGTAGAGGTCCACTAGAAGATTCTGCATACCAAATGTCAAAGCTCTGCACCTTCAAGTTTCAGAGATTTCTAAAGTTTTCCTTCTTTATTGCCATGTTCGAACCTGTGACACCCCCCCCCCCCCGAGGCAGGGCCAGTTTTGACCCCATGGGTATAATAGAAACAAACTTGGTAGATATCCACTAGGAATTGCTACATGCCAAATATCGTAGCTCTATGCCTTCTACTTTTAGAGAAGAAGAATTTTGTTATTTTCTTTCTTTGTTCCTATGTTCGAACTTGTGACCCCCGGGGCGGGGCCAGTTTTGACCCCACGGACATGATTTAAAGACACTTGGTAGAGGTCCACTAGGAGATGCCACATACTAAATATCAAAGCTCTACGCCATCTAATTTCAGAGGAGAAGAATTTTAAAGTTTTCCTTCTTTGTTCCTATGCTCAAACTAGTGACCCCCGGGGTGGGGCCAGTTTTGACCCCCGGAACATCATTTATATAAAATTGGTGGAGGTCCACTAGGAGATGCAACAGACCAAATATCAAAGCTCTACGCTTTCTAGTTTCTGAGGAAAAGAATTTCAAAGTTTTCCTTCTTTGTTCCTTTGCTCAAATTTGTGACCCCAGGGGCATAATTTGAACAAACTGGGTAGAAGTCCACTAGGAGATGCCACATAGCAAATATCAAAGCTCTACACCTTCAAGTTTCAGAGGAGAAGATTTTTAAAGTTTTCCTTCTTTGTTCCTATGCTCAAACTTGTGACCCCCGGGGTGGGGCCAGTTTTGACCCCAGGGACATAATTTGAACAAACTTAGTAGAAGTCCACTAGGAGGTGTCACATACTAAGTATCAAAGCTCTACACCTTCAAGTTTCAGAGGAGAAGATTTTTAAAATTTTTCCTTCTTTGTTCCTATGCTCAAACTTGTGACCTCTGGGATTGAGCCAGTTTTGACCCCAGGAATAGAATTTGAACAAACTTGGTAGAGGTCCACTAGGAGATGCTACATACCAAATATCAAAGCTCTACGTCTTCAAGTTTCAGAGGAGAAGATTTTTTAAAGTTTTCCTTCTTTGTTCCTATGCTCAAACTCGTTATCCCCCGGGGCGGGGCCAGTTTTGACCCTAGGGGCATAATTTGAACAAACTTGGTAGAGGTCCATTAGGAGATGCTACATACCAAATATCAAAGCTCTACGCCCTATAGTTTCAGAGGAGAAGATTTTCAAAGATTTCGTTTTTTTTTTTCTGTTGCCATTGCAACCAGAGTTATGGGTGGAATTAAATTCTTTGAACAATTTTGGTAGAGCTTCACCCAAGGAACATTCCTGCCAAGTTTCATGAAGATTAACCCAGTATTTAGGAGGAGAAGATGTTTAAAGAAATTGTCGACGGACGACACACGACGGACATAGGGCGATCACAATAGCTCACCTATAGTACTTTGTGCTAAGGTGAGCTAAAAACATAGCGACGAGTTCGCACGGCTGTCGTGCGATTAGCTTAAGGCTGCCGCACAAATTCTCAAGGCACCCGCAAGACTGCCGTAAGAATTTTCAAAGTTTCTTACGACCACTGCACGGCAAGCACGATTTGCAAGACAGCTGTACGGCGTTCGTGCGATCGCCATAAGGAGGAGGAATTATCTCCTCTTGTCCGATTGGATATATACATTATATTCACAATGCTACCCCGGCAATCGAGTTGCATATTGAAAGAATGGACCGGATAGTCGCAGATTAAGACCGGGACGACGATATTTTATGTTAAGGGCATTTTGTCATTCTTGTACAAGCACGGGCCTTCTTCATCTAAATCCTGGATTGGTGGTACCTTGGTTGTCTCGGGTTCAATGGGGGTCCAGCAATCGGAATCTACCCCTTTCCGTTCTGAGATCTTTGTATCTACCTGACCTTCTCGTCCTGAAATCTCGATAGCGACTGATGACGAACAATACATACAAACTTTTTAAAAGAGGAGGGATTACGCTAACTTTTCGCAAGGCATTTGCGGGGCAGCTGTGCGAATCTCTACGTTAATAATTGTTCGTACGTTCCGCAGTAGTCTTCAGACAGACTTTCACCAAACGCAAGGCATTCGCAAGGCAGCCGCAAGATGTTCGTGCGATCGTCTTGCAGCCTTCGCAGGACAAACGCAAGTTATAAAACAGTACGGCCTGTTTCACATCAGCCTTGCGATTTTTTCGTCGTACGATTTCCGCCGCAAACACAATCGCAACCTATTCGTACCCATCGCACATACTGCAAATTTGATAAGCGATCTCCGTACGTTGTTCGTACGGTTGACTCACGAACTGTACGGTGTCCGCAGGTTGAACGTACGAAAAAAAAGCGACGTGTTCGCACGGCTGTCATGCGGTTATCTTAAGGCTGCCGCACAAATTCTCAAGGCACCCGCAAGACTGCCGTAAGAATTTTCAAAGTTTCTTACGACCACCACACGGCAAGCACGAATT
Organism: Tridacna crocea; assembly: GCA_943736015.1. NCBI lineage: Eukaryota > Metazoa > Mollusca > Bivalvia > Cardiida > Cardiidae > Tridacna > Tridacna crocea. The sequence continues at coordinate 53,006,098 of OX031065.1, forward strand.
TGCAAGACAGCTGTACGGTGTTCTTGCGATCGCCTTAAGGAGGAGGAATTATCTCTTCTTGTCCAGATTTTGATATATATAGACACAAAAGTATGCAGCAGCATCCTCATTCTGCAGAAGGCCTTCAAAGAGTTAACTTCGGCTATCCAGGTACAGAGGTTGCGTATTGCAGCCATGAACAGGATACTTGTAGATGAAGAACGGGACGACGCTATTTTATGCTAAAGGCGTATTTGTCACTCTTGTACAAGCACATGCTTTCTTCATCTGAACCCTGGGTTGGTGGTAACTCGGTTTTATCAGGTTCAATGGGAGGTTCAGCAATCGTAGCCCTCCCCTTTCCCTTTTGAGATCTTTGTCTCTGAGGCATGGCCTTCTCTTCCTGAAATCGCGATAGCGACTGATGACGAACAAGATATAAAACTTTTTAAAAGTGGAGGGATGACGCTTTAAGTTTTCGCAAGGCATTTGTGGGGCAGCCGTGCGAATCAATACGTTGTTCGTACGTTCCGCAGTAGTCTTCAGACAGACTTTCACCAAACGCAAGGCGTTCGCAAGACAGCCGCAAGATGTTCATGCGATCATCGTGCAGTCTTCGCAAGACAAACTCAAGTATAAAACCGTATGATCGATATGCGATGGTCCCAAGGTAACTGTACGGCTGCCGTGTGGCAACCGTACAGTTGCCGTGCGAAGTCAAAAATCGCAAAGAAATCGCAAAGAAAATGAGCATGTTGAAAAACCAGCTTGCGACGTCTATATACGGCGTTGGGAATTCGTACGTTAGTCTTGCGGAGTCCGCGCGAAGTCCTGCGATTTGTCAAAAAATGTTCCCGTACGGCTGTCGTAAGGCTGATGTGAAACAGGCTTATGATTGATGTGCGATGGTCTCAAGGTAGCCGTACGGCTCCCGTGTGGCAAACGTATAGTTGCCGTGCAAACTCAAAAAATCGCAAAGAAATCGCTAAGAAAATGAGCATGTTGAAAAACCAGCTTAATTGCGACGTCTACGGCGTTGCAAATGCGTAAGGCAGTCTTGTGGAATCCGCGCGAAGTCCTGCGATTTGTCAAAAAATGTTCCCGTACGGCTGTCGTAAGGTTGATGTGAAACAGCTTTTAAAGCTTATAATGAGAATTGTGTACATCTTGGTTAAGAGTGTTGCAAGAAATGACATATAGATCTAGCTCTGAAGATGTGAGGTTGGCAGTGGTGAATGTATAAAGTTCGTATTCGACTTTTCCGGGTTCCATTTCCACCCTTTAAAGACGGGGTGAATCAATGGGGTCGTGAATAGGTCTACCATCGTCTATAAACGATCCATAGTCAGTATTGAGCACTTTCAGAGGTTAGATGTATTAAAAGAATCGGCTGCCTTTAAGCTAGTGCTTCTGTTTTCACTGAGATTTATATCTTTCAAAGGAAAACGCTACCAACTGAACGTCTGCAAATGCTTTGGTAAAGACTTAAGACTTGAGGATGGATGTTCGAGATAATATCATGAATTTAGGTTAAGAAAGAAAACCTGAAAACTTTACGTTTAACCCGAGCTGAATTCGTTGAATGTATGTTGAAAAGCTACAACATACTATATAATTCATTAGGGGTTGCAAAAAATGGCAAACTTTGTACCTATCTGTTGTACAGGAACTGTATAGACCTATCTCAAGAAATAATATCAGCGATGTTTTCCATGTAATAAAAGGATTTATCACTGGTGCCGGATTTGTGTAATTCATGAAATGCCTTGAAGAAACAAGAAAATCTTACCTGCTATTGTTTGAATTTATATATTTATATATGTCGCCGTCCAAACTGGAATCTCGGCAGATCCGGAATCTAGACCAAACTGGAATTTTGCCTAGATACCAAAATAGTTTAACAGTTTGGCTAGGCAGCTCCACAGTCTGCCTAGACCAAATCGGAATATTTTCTCGTTTTATATAATGCGACTACATATTAACCATCTTAGTCAACTTAAACTCCAACATAAAAGAAGTTCAATTAGAAATTCTGAGTAAGATTAAATTTTGAATGTTTAGCACTTTCGAGGAAAACTGCAACGTGGAAAACGGAACAATTGTGGGAAAAACAAATAAATTGCTTCAATTAAAAATACGTCTTAATTGTAAACACATGAGAATTAATATGATTAAAAATTTGGAAAAAGAGTCTAGATCTATTTTGGTCTACGCTAAAATATTATTCTAATTTGGTCTAGGCAGATTCCCGGGATATGCCGAGATTTCGACCCGGCATACGACATGTATATCGAGCTAAAAAAGCGTGTTTTACCATATGAGCTGAACCTTTTTGTTCAGTACTATGATGCATTGATGCAGCTAGGCGTACACAGTTTTTATTGCGAAATGCAGCTAATCGTTGCGTACAGATGCAGCTAGCCGTACAGTGAACGTTTTGATGGTACCTTGATAAAAAGTGAATTATTTCAATGGATATGGCACTGAATACAACCATAGACATGTATACGTGAAGCTGAATGATTTCTTTATCTGTCTGCAGTATCAGAAAATGGTTTCCGATCTTCCCGAAGGAGTAGAAAGCAAATGTTTAGCGCCAACGACAAAATTTGGTGATGCAGCTTTCCTATACAAAACTCGCAAGGATTAAGAACCCAATCGCAGTATGTATTTATAGAAAAACTTCTTACCTTTCAAATGCAAAACACCCGATCATTTTCTGTCTGCTAGATTACGCGTGCCAGCCTGTTTTGTCAAACTTGTTTACTGCAGCTGACTGATTTGGGGTGTACAGTAGCAGCAGCTTCCGATTTGCGACACTGTACGTTGGTCCATACTGAAAATGCTGGTTACCAGCATTTTCTCCTTTTCCCACAATGTTTTCAAAAGGCTTCTTTCTCAGGGGCGTCATAAGTAGGGATTGTGTGGTAATGGGTTAATAGAGTATGGATCATGCGCATTTTCAGCGGAAGCGACATTCAGGCATCGAACAAAATATTATCTGACTGCGGAAAGGGATTAATCAGAAAGAAATATATTAACAATAACATTAGATTCCTAATCGAAATGAATAATATCTCTTCGATACGATGTGGATTTTAGTGCCGCAGCTTGCTTCACAAAATGAATTCGATTTCTTTCAAGATTATGACTTTTTGATTCATTGAAATTTCCCAACAAACCAGACAGATTGCAGCGAGTAGCCTTTAATAGCAACCACAGTTCGCTCTGATATGATCTTTATTGATTCAGGTATTAGAAAATGTTTGGGTTTATTTCAAACAAAACCCGAAATACAATGCAGATACAAAGTACGAATGTTGACTCTATTCCCAAACCGGTCTGTAAAACCTAAACACGGCAACTGATATTTAACAGCACTTTTCTGAACAAGGTGACTGTCAGCTTTGGCAGTGATTGTTAATCACTGTTCTGACTTTGCGATAGACAAGTTGACACTGCATGGCTGAGAAATATTAACACTTTCCCACACGATACCAAGTTTTAACAAACACGAGCAAGAAACCCTTTAAAATCATTGTGGGGAAAAAAAATGCTGATAACCAGCAATTCCTCCTTTAACCCCAATGTTTTCTATCCTTTCAAAGGTTTGTATCATCATTTGGGTCACATCTGATTTGTCGTCTGCAAAAACCTGTAATTTTAGCATGTCCAAAGTTTTGTATTGGTGAAGGTGGTCAGATTACCCTCCCCAAAACAGCAGCCTACAGCAGTGCCACAACTACAGCACGACCAGTCTTACAGGTGATTCTAGCAAAGTCAAGCTAAAGATCCTGCTAAACAGATTGAAGTCACAAGGAGAGAAGATCGCAATGCAAGAAGCAGGTTTCAAAAGAGGGCACAGAACAACCTCGGTATACTGTGCAAGAGCCACCTCCAGCATCAGCCAGATCTCTATCACATCTTCATCGATTTCGAAAAAGCATTTGACCGGGTTTGGCACACAGCTTTATTGGCCACCATAAGTTTGAATGACATTGGTGCCAAAAGATTGAATGTCCAAGAGCCTGCATGGCCATGAGCTAGAAATTGCTAAAAGTTTTAAATACCTTGGGGCAATTTCGACAGATCTAGGATCCAAACCCGAAGTACTTACCAGAATTGCACAGATGACACTAGTGCTCACAATAGTGAAGTACATCTGAGTCGACCGGAACATCACACAAGGCTCAAAGATCAGACTGATTCATACCCTGAGGACATCAATACTCTTGTATGCATGTGAATCATAGACCTTAAAGGCGTCAGTGTGAAAAGATATTACAGTCCCCTGACACAAAATGTTTTCGTAGACTCATGTACATCTCCAACAAGAGCATGTCATGAATGAAGAATCTAGAAAATAATCAAACGAGTCGATTGGTCCTTTGTAGACCTGTTGACCTTTCTCAAAAGACTAAAACTTAAGGGGTATGGCCACGTCATGAGATCATCATACATTCCTAAAGGGCACAGTTCAAGGGTGGGGCGAGAAGAAGAGGCAGACAGAGGAACTGATGGGAGAATAACATCCCAGAATGGACAGGCTTGAGATTGAGAGATGCAACCAGGAGGACAAAAGACCGAGAGGATGGGAAGATGCTGGTTACCAGAACACCTTTGGCGCCCCATCGGTCAACAACACTACGGGTTAGACAGTAATTGAAATTCTGTCGATTGGTAAAGAGTAAAAGACACTACATTACATCAGCTATACAAATTTCTTGTTTGATTCACGCTGTTACTTTTCGCGTTTACTTGACTTTCGAAAGGTAAGTAAAGAACTGCAGCCTAGTGCAGATGGAAATGCATGTTTACATGAGTAAACTGTTGCTAGGATAGTATGTTATTGAAAACTGCATACACCCCATTCATTGAAAATCTCACACAATTAAACGGCTCACTCAGCCAGGGACTTAGTGAATAAAGTGATATGTGTAGTGATACCAGTGAAATGTGCTACCAGTGAAAAGTTCTACTGTAGAAAAGAACTACAAGTAAAATTTGCCAGTAATGAAAAGTGTTACGATTGAAAAGCTACCAGTAAAATGCACTAACAATGCAATGTGCTACCAGTGAAAAGTGCTACTTGTGACAAGTGCTACAAGGGAGATGGGCTACTGTGAAAAGTGCCACCAGTGTTAAGAGCCATTAGTGAAAAGCGTTAGTACTGAAAGGTGTTACCGTGAAAAGTTCTTCCAGTGAAAACTGCTGGCAGTAAAATGTGCTACTAGTGAAAAGTGCAACCAGTTAACACCAAAGAACGCATGAATAGGTCCTACAGCTGCCATATTAACTAACTCTTTACTACATGACAAAAATTTCGACCTGTCCAAACTGAAAAGAAAAACATGTTCGAAAGCAGGAAATGTTCGTTGCCAGCATGTTCTTCTTTTCCTACAATCTTTTGAGGAAAAAAAAAAAGAAAAAAAAAACTTCTTTTAGCTCGTAAACACGCTAGATTGTATTGTAAAGGGTTGACGAAAATGTTGAAAAGGAGATATCGTCGGTGTGCTTCCAAAATCTCGTAACTACAGCTTGTAACAAGCTACGTAGGTACGAGGTTTTGGAAGTACACCGACGATATTATCATACATACTAAAGAATTGATTCGACCCTTATTTATTTGAAGAGCGCACAGTTACCTAGTTATTACAAACGTGAAGCAAATTCTAATGAGATGGTAGTTTTTTCATTAACCCTTCACGCCTTGCGAATACAAAAGTGGGCATTTTCAGTAAATTAGTTTATGTCTAAAGCCTGTTTGTCTGATATTTCAAGAAAATATGACAAAAGAGTTTGAAAATTAGAGCTCATATAATTTTCAGTCTGATCTTAGTCTTCACTATCCTCAAAAGCAAATGAAACTGTTCCTAGAAGGCTAAGGTGTTGACAAAAAATCCAAGCTTTTTTCCGCTATTTCAGTTCAATCGACGAAATATCCGATTTCATTTCCGGTGAAACCGAGAAGCGTATAAAGTCGACTTCCGGTTTAAACATTCGCTGCCTATTCAATAAATACGTCTGTCTTCAAGCTATAGGTTGAGTTCTACTGCAAATAACTAGTTTGTATTCAAATATAAAACTTCAGTAGCGATCATTATACATTTCAGATCAGACTTTACATTCTTTGCAGTCTGATTATGATCTGCCCGGGAAGAATAAGCTCTATCATTTCCGAAGCAGTGGAAGGGTTACACTGATTAACATATAATCCCCTAACCCCTTCAAGAAACAGAAAGCAAACTCATACGATCAGGACGAAAAACAGAAATATATATGGCAAAATGAGAAAAACAGGGATCACCAGCATTTTCTCCTTGTCCAGCACTTTCAACTCCCATTATGTATGCGTCATTTGTCCTCTGCAAATGGTTAAAGACCTGGGCCTGTATTCACCAATCATTCTTAAGAACGTTCTTTGTCTTATTCTCCAGAATTTTCAACATTTGTAAGTAACTTACAAATTTAGCAAAACCTTGGAGAATAAGACTAAGAATATTCTCAAGAATAGTTGGTGAATACGTGCCCAGAACTCTGACGTGAGGTAAAAAGTGTTAACTCCCAACCATAACAAACATCAATTTAGGACACTAGATTTCTGACGAAGCTTTTGAAAACACTGGTAGAAAAGGAGCATATGTTCGTGAAAAGAAGTGCTCAATATCCTTTAACACTTTACCACACAATCCCGACTTTTAACGACCCTGAGAAAGAAGACTTTTGAAAACATTGTGGGAAAAGGAGAAAATGCTGGTAACCAGCATTTTCTCCTTTTCCCACAATGTTTTCTACCCTGCTGGAAACAAATTTCATTTTTTGAGTTTCGTTTATTTTGTCGTCTGAAAATGCTTTCAATTTGAACCAGTCTAAAATTTTGTTGTTTGGTAAAGAGTTGAGATCGACATGACTGTATTCAAAAAAGCTTCTGTTTTCCAATCATAATATCCTCGTAAAGTTTGCGAAAGCCTTTCTTCCCGGGTGCCTGAAAACTTGGGACTGATTTGTGAAGGGTTCAAGCCGTTTAACTGCAAATTTGTTTCACGACGAAAGGAGTAAATTGTTTTTTAATCTTTCAAGTATTAATAAAATGCAGGCTAAAAATGTTAACTTGGCCCCCTTCTCGGTGCAAAAGGCACAAAACAAGTGATTTTGCGGATGACGTATATTAAGATCAGCTTGTATAGAGTGTGGATTTGCGGAAGGCATAGGTTAAGATCAGAATGCACGTTCTGTGCAGTCTGATCTTGGATCTATACCGTCCGCTTGTTTAACCCTTTCCCAAACGACAAACTTTTAGACCAGACAAAATTGAAAGCATTTGCAGACGAAAATTCAACTCTTGCTGAAAAGATGATTTCTGTCAATGATAGGGTAGAAAACATTGTGGGAAAAGGAGAAAATGCTGGTTACCAGCATTTTCTCCTTTTCCCACAATGTTTTCTACCCTGCTGGAAACAAATTTGAATTTTTGTGTCATTTTGTAGTCTGCAATTGCTTTGAAGCTTACTCCATCAGGGGTGTAAAAGGCGTCATTGTAAGGTAAAGGGTTACACTCTCGTCTCGGATCAGCCTGAGCAGTCCGGGCAGGCTAATCCCAAAGGGCACTTTACCACTACATTAGATTTTGTTTTAAAAGTTATATAATAAGGAGAGTGTCGTTTCAGATTAACCTGCGCGGATTGCGTAGCTTGATCTGAGACGACACTTTACGCAAAATTGATGTCTAAATGACCTTTTTCGCGTGTTCCAGGCCATATTTAATTAACAGACAGATGGGACAGTTTGTGTGCAACATGTTTTGCATCACGTGACCGTCTTTTGTTATCTTTTCTTTGGCAATGTAAAGGTTTATCATTTATCTTGTTTCTTGTATGTGTTTTTGATTTTCAACGTAATCTGTGTTTATCTTTTCCGTTATTCCTTCGGAAAACCATCGTCGCGAGCCAAGGTTACATCACTACGTGGATCTTACCTTGACGGATTGAGCCCGATTTCGAGATTCCCGCGACACGCCCCCTATTGGATGCTGCTTATTATCTCCCTTTACATCATATTTCGTATAGCCAATGAAATGTCGTTTTACAAACCGCTAACGAATACAATAATTCAACATGAAGCAATAACCATAAACTTACTTCGACGTTCCATGGTCAGGTGCTGGGATATAGCCTAAAACATCTGATAATTGATTGGTCACATTGAAACTTCGTGTAAATATTGTTCGTCTATGTTTTCTTCGGTAATAAATCATTACAGATCTTGCACACACCCACGGAGGTATTCGTGTTTACCTTCTATTTTTATCGAGACCTTGTTCTATTTTTATCAAAGATGAAATGCTAGCGATTTGATTTGATGCAGTTGAAACCAATGAAAATGCATATCGGGTGATTGTCGAAATCAAGCTGAATCCGCCAAGGGTAGAGTATCGTAGTGGATAGTAACCCTTGGCTTGCGAAGATGTCGGAAAACATGAAGTATTTTATATAATGCCGACACACGCTTATTTTTTCCAAATTATATTGATATACATGCATTTTTTTGTCTCTTCTCATTTTTTTGTCTCTTCTCATCTCGTGCTTATCTTGTTAAACTGTATTTTGTAATTTTGTATCGGCTATAAATATGTTGTATTTTATGCCAAATAAGGATTATGCTATGTTATTTATTTGACTGTACACATTGAACTATTCAGGGTATGTTTGACGCATTAAACAAAAACCATAATTTAGATTCAATAAAAAATATGAAAATGATGATTTCCAGCAGTATTATTTTCTTACATAGAATATGGCTGTCATTTTCGTAGCATGCAATTAACCAATTACCAAACAATCCCTACTTTTGACGACCTTGAGAAAGAAGCTTTTAGAAAATATTGTAGGAAAAGGAGAAAACGCTGGTAACCAGCATTTTCTCCTTTTCCCACAATGTTTTCTATCCTTCACAAAAGAGTTTTCAAATTTTCAGTCACTTTCATTTTGTTGCCTACAAATGCTTTTGGTTTGGACAAACCTAAAACTTTGTTGTTTGGTAATGAGTTAAATATGTCTATGTGACTTTGAACCGTTGTGCAGAAAGTCAAAATAAAGTTTAAGTTCTGCTCATTACTGCTTAACTCTTTGCCAAACAGCATAATTATAGATTAGTCCAGACTGGAAGGATTTGCAGACAACAGAATTAAATTGACTCAAAAATTGAAATTAGGTTTGGGAAGGGAAAAAATATTATCGGAAAAAAAGAAAATGCTAGTTACCAGCATTTTCTCCTCTTCTCACAATGTTTTCAGAAGGCTTCTTTCTCAGGGTCGCGAAAACCAGGAATTGTTTGGTAAAGAGTTAAATTCGTGAAAGATTTTTCTACCAGGCTACATAACGTATTTAATGGCTTATGCTGACGGCGTGGATCAAGATCAGAATTCAGAGAACGCGCAGTCTAACCTTGGATCTAAATCGATTACATGATACTGAACACTAACTTAACCATCTCTTAAACTGTCATGAACTTCTACTTTTCATACTCGAACAGAGTTGAACGTATTTAGCATGTATTAGCAAAAGATAAAACTCAACTACACAACAAAATTCTAGACTTGTCCCAATTGATAACAGTGCAAACAACTAACAAACGTTCCTCAAGTGACGAGATTTTGTATCTGGAAGGAAAGATAACATTGTGGGGAAAAAAGGAGAAAACGCTGGTCACCAGCATGTTCACCAGCATTTTCGTCTTTTCCCACGATGTCTTCAAAAGTTTGTTTTACAAGGTCGTTAAACGTACCATTGTTTAGCAAAGAGTTTTAATCTTTTACCAGACGACAAAAATTTAGCCCTGTTCAAATTGAAAGCATTTGCAGACGATTGCAGACGATGATTTCAATATGGCTCAAATGGTGCAACTGTTTATCGATACTGTTGAAAACATAGTGGAAAAAGGAGAAAATGCTGGTTACCAGCATTTTCTCCTTTTTCCACAATGTTTTCCAAAGGTTTCTTTCCAAGGATCGTCAAAAGTCGTCATTGTGAGGTAAAGAGTTAAACACATATTCGTTTTCCTATTCCGTCGTGAAAGGGTAAATGCAGCGATAAGATGCAAGGAGCTGTTGTCACCCTTCGGTCTTCGCATTTTAACCCTTTACCACATAATGCCGACTTTTGACCCTCCTGGAAAAAGAAGCCTTTTGAAAACATTGCGGGAAAAGAGAAATTGCTGGTAACCAGCATTTTCTCCTTTTCCCACAATGTTTTCTACCATGCTGGAAACAAACGTAAATTTCTGAGTAATGCTTACTTTGTTCGTCTGCAAGTGTTATCTATTTGGACCAGTCTAAAATTTTGTCTTTTGGTAAAGAGTTGAGTGGAAATGTTTGTTTCATGTATAAAGCAGCTGTGTCTTGCGGACAGTTTAGCTTAGGATCAGACGGTCACTGAACAGACCATGATTCCTGTTCTTGAAATACACCTTACGCCATGTTGTGAAATATTCTAGCCAAAAAAGTACTGGAAGGGCACCATCTTGAGGTTTTGTAGTGAATTTCAAATACAAGTATTTTAAAACCTCGTCTATCCGTTAATGCACAGGAATGTGTTAGCCCTTAGCCTGCGTCATAGCTAAATTAAAACATTCAAATTGATAGTAAAACCCAAATATTACTATACTATTTCAAAGGGACTTTCTTTTTTTGGAGTAGGGGGGGGTGTCTTCTTATCGGTCCAAGATCAGACTGCAGGTTCTGTGCAGTCTGATCTTACACTACACTATCCGCAAAAAGTCCTCGAGTCGTGTTTAGCAGCCCTAGGGTAAACCCTTTACCAAACAACAAATTTTAGACTGGTCCAAATTGACAGCACTTGCAGACTTCAAAATAAACGCAAGTCAAAAATTGAAATTTGTTTCCAGCAGGTGTGAAAACATTGCGCGAGAAGGAGAAAATGCTGGTTACCAGCATTTTCTCCTTTTCCCACAATGTTTTCCAAAGGTTTCTCTTTCACGGGTGTTAAAAGTCGTTATTGTGTGGGAAAGGGTCAAGATATGAATAACGTTACAACCAACTTTGCAGTCAGGTCAGAATGTGTGCTTACGACGTGTGATACTTTTAATTAAATGTGAATTCCTTATATGGTGCTGTGTAACGTAAGATGCGTGAGATCAAACTGTGTAGAACCCGCTGTCTGATCTTGGATCTGTAGTGTGAGATAGCTTCTTTACGAATGTAGGAAAATAAACTTGACACTGGCTTACCTTGGACATTACAGGTAACTTTAATATAAACAATCAAGTTCGTTTAATCCTTAGGCTGCTAAGCGCGACTGGCTGACCTTTTGCGGACAGTGTCGATCAAAATCAGACTGCAGAGAACGTGCAGTCTGATCTTAGATCTACACCGTCCGATCTGGAGTTATTATCCCTTTCAACAAAACTTTGAAATAGCAATAAGTTTTAACTATCGAAATGAAAATTTCATTTTAGTTACTTAGCAGGATAAGAGTTGGATCATCTACCAGACAATCCTATACTTTAACCCTTTCAACAAAATTTTGGACTAGACCAAATTGAAAGCGTTTGCAAACGACAAATTAAATGAAATACAAATGATAATTTTTATCTATGAAGAGGTAGAAAATATTGTGGGAAAAGGAGAAAATGTTGGTAACCAGCATTTTCTCCTTTTCCCACAATGTTTTCAAAAGCATTCCTCCCCAGCATCGTAAAAACCAGGCATTGTTTGGGAATGGGTTAATGAGGCGGACGGTTTCCGAAAATAAAGCGGGAAAAGGGGAAACGTTGGTTATCAGCATTTTCTCTTATCGTCACTTTGTTTTCGGTTGTTTTCTTTTTTTATCATAAATTACCTGTTTTAAGTGACGATGAATGCGTCGTCTGCAAATGCTTTAACACTGGACAACCTTCAAATGTTGTACTCTAGTAAAAGGTTTGTTTAGAGCTCAGTCTGGCAGAACCTCTATTTAAAAGGGTATATATTCTGCGGTGTTAAAGTGTTGGATATAAGATGTGACTTACCAAATCGATTTAACTGGACTCCTATCCAGACTGGATTCAAGGTCAGTATAGTAGATCACGGGGTGCCCTTGAACAAAGCATTGCAGAGCCCAGGTCTTGTACCTGTGAATTCAAAGAAGCGCGTTAGCTTTCCTGTAATATCATTGAAAGCGGCATAAACGTAATTTGAAACAACAAAAGCAAGCAAATTTAGCATGAACTGTGAATTGACCAAACGTGATAAACCGTGCAGTATTGGCCCACATTCACCAAGTGTTGTTAAGAACATTCTTAGTTTAATTCACAGAATTTTCTGAATTTGAAAATAACACAACTTCTGATTGGCTAAACCAAATGTTTTAGCCAATCAGAAGCTGTGTTACTTTTTGAAACTAGAAAAAGATCTGGGATGTTCTTTAGAAAGGTCGGTGAATACGGGCCCTGATGTTGTATCTATAAAGTCCGCTTGCTTGGTCAAGCCTAAGAGATTAACCCATATCGCCTGGTTGCTTCAAAGACCTCGTAACTACAGCTTGTAACACGCTATAGTTACGAGGTTTTTCGAAGTAAATCGACGATATCCTGCGAAAGAAATTAAAGAAAAAATTCAATCCGATAATAAAAACAGGCATAATATTATTCCAATATTATTTTTTACAGAAAAATAAACATATCTCTTTATCGGAAAGTGTAGATGCATGATCAGACTGCATCTTCCGTTAAAGGTCAGTGAGTCGCGCCTAGCACCTTAACTCTTTACCACACGAGAAAATTTTAGACTGGTCCAAATTGAAAGCATTTGCAGACGACAAAATAAAGGTGACTGAACAATTGAAATTTGTTCTGGGAAGGGTAGAAAACACTGTGGGAAAAGGAGAAAATGCTGGTTACCAGCATTTTCTCCCTTTCCCACAGTGTTTTCGAAAGGCTTCTTTCGCAGGGGCATCAAAAGTAGGGATTGTGTGGTAAGGGGTTAAGGGTTCACAGGATCTCTGAGTTTCATAGGAAATATAAAACTCTAGATAGATGTCTATATACTTTATGTATTTAGCGATGAAAGAGTCAAGTCACGTGTCCACATGGTACATGTAGCGTTTAAGTTCTCATAAAGAGAAATTGCCGTGCGTTGGCAAGGCATACCATCAGAGTGTAAAACAATCAACTGACAATAACAACGAAGTAAACTGTCAGTTTATTTACGCTGCTTGAACAATCAAACAGCATATGCAAACTCATTAAAATTTAATTTTGAGTTACATATGCTTAGCATTCGCGGTATTGCATCTTCGCAAGCCAAGGCTGACGATTCACTACGCTACTCTACCCTTGGCATCTTCGCGAGCCAAGGATACCAACTCCACTTTGTTCGTTATGTACCTTGGCCGCTCGCCTCTTTAAAAATCGAAACTCCCGCTGCGCCACCTATCGAATATCACAAGTTGCGTAACCTTTGCTGGTGTTATTTCTGACCAATCAAGATACTCGTAAAAAAATTGTTGGGCAATGCATCAAATATGGCTGCGCTTTCGGAATCATCAGATCAGAAACAAGACGAACAGACATACGATAATCCGCAATCATTTGGCTGTAGAACCCGTCCGAATACTTCACATAATTGATCGTAAACTATATAAAACTTATTAAATATCGATCGTCTACTCTTTTTTGGCAAATTTTCGTCACAGACACGACAACTTTCGTTTTTGATGGGCGCCGCCATTGTTGTTTTCTGTTTTGCGAAAGATTTCTTGTTACGAATGGTTTGATTGGACGCGATGGGTTTTGATCGCATCCAATGAAATGGCGCAGCGGGAGCTTCGATTTTTGAAGAGGCGAGAGGCCAAGGGTACTACCTTAGTATCCTTGGCTTGTGAAGATGTACCCTTGGCGGATCGAGCTTGATTTTTACATTCCTCCGATACGCTTTTTCATTGGATGCAGCCAGCTCTAACTGCAACGAATGAAATCACTTGTAGCATTTCATCTTTGATAAAAATAGAACAAGGTCTCTACCTTTCGAATAGAAGGTAAACATGGAAGCCCACGTGGATGTGTGTATTCGTAAGCGGTTCGTAAAACGATATTTCATTGGCTTTTAGAAATATGATGTAAAGGGGAGTAATAAGTAGCATCCAATAGAGGGCGCATCGCAGGAATCTCGAAATTGGGCTCAATCAGCCAAGGTAAGATCCACGTAGTGATCGTAACCTTGACTCGCGAAGATGGCGGTATTGATGCTGGTCATGGTAGGCTCTAACGTCATGTTTCTATATGACCTACAACAAACGAAAGGAGCACTGGGACATTTGCGTAAAGTGCCGTCTGGGATCTGCCTGTGGCGTCCACGCAGGCTAATCCGAAACGACACTTTCCGTTTTTATTTAATTTTCTGTTTTGGCGCAAGTCTACACTAACACAAAATCTAATGTAGTCGTAAAGCGTCGTCTCGGATTTGCCTGCGCGGACTGCGCAGGCTGATCCGAGACGAGACTTTACGCAAATGTCCGAATGCCCTTTTTATCGCGTGTTGCAGACCAAAAATACATGTACACCTGCTTCTATGAGCACTGTGCATTTTTATCGATATCAGTATAATTATGTAATTTTAATTACTAGCGTTTTCTGCTTTTTCCTTAATGTTTTCTAGCCTATCAAAATATGAATTCCATCATTCGAGTCACATTCAAACTGTCGTCTGCAAATGCTTTAATTTGGACAAGACTACTTTTTTCGTTGCGTGGTAAAGAGTTTAAAAGCTTCATGACATTTGGAAGTGACTGTGAGTGATACAATTTGAATTTTCAAATCTTTTAGGTCTGTAGGCAGGGAAGGCTTTTATAAAGGGTACAACAGGGACTTTATGCAAGCATTCAGTCACCAACTACTCACAAAGGATAGAAGATACATTATCAGGTAGGCTAAATCTCATGTGATCTTTGTTAAGTGTTTTTCACAGTTATTTTGCTTTTAACACAACCTTTGCTTGGTCCCTACTGGCTCTTGTTTCCAATGCTTCTTTTATTTGAGCCGGATATGTGATAAAAAAAAAAAAAGAGACGAACCTTTATCATGTTGAAGTGAAATGATCAAGCGACAAATCATTGTACACAGCCAATTGATTTCAGTCATATCTCTGAAAAAGGGGATTAATTACATCTGCACAAAGTATCGACCAATGCAAGCCTGCGGGAACCGCGAACCAATGCAAGCCTGCGCGAACGTGCAGTCTGATCTTGGATCTACACTGTCCGATCACAGTAAGGAGAAATCTTTCTTCCAAAAATACCTTTGAAATAGTAAATTTGAGTAAGGTTAACGCTGAACTTAAAATAAACAAGCAATTTCGTTGAAATGATATCCCCCGCCGAAAAAGACCTTTTTTGATACAAACGTATAGGAGGTATTCTGTTTTGCATGTACATGTGGCCTTTTTGTTATTGGTCCATGATGAAATTATACATTAAGCTCCCTTGTTCCATGGCACAGGATTTCATTACATAAAAAAATATAAAAGAGGTCCTTAACAGGATTATACATTAAGTATCCTTTTGGCAGAACTTGGCATTTCATAAAAGTTGGAGATACACTGACAAAAAATTAAATTTGACATAAAGTCACCTTTTTCCATGATACAGTGATAAATTGCAAAACCCTGACAACATGTGCTAGGTCGAATGATCTGTGAAAATCTTGTCCAAATCTGTTGAGATATGTCCAGTAATTAAAGGTGAAAAATGAAATTATAACATGATGCCCCCTTATTCCATGATGCAGCTACAAATCCCAAAACCTTGACAATATGGCGCAGGTCACATGATCATGTGAAAATTCCATCCAAATCTGCCAAGAAATGTGGGAGGTGTTGTGTTAGGTCACATGATAATGTAAAAAGTCCATTCAAATCTACCAAGAAATGTGGGAGGAGTTGTCTTCACAAGAAATAGAATAAAATAAAACACGAAGCCTCCTTTTTTCATGACGCAGCCACAAATTGCAAAACCTTGAGAAAATGCGATAGCTCAGATGATAAACAATCTATGAAAATTCCATTGAATTCTGTCAAGAAATATGGGACGAGTTGCATTCACAAGAAATAAAATGAAATAAAACATGAAGCCCCCTTTTTTCATGACGCAGCCTCAAATCGTAAAACCTTGAGAATATGCGATAGGTCTAATGATCAGAAACATTATGTGAAATTCATTTCAATTCTGTCAAGAAATATGGGACTAGTTGCATTCACAAGAAATAAAATGAGATAAAACATGAAGCCCCCATTTTTTCATGACGCAGGTACAAATCGCAAAATGTTGACAATATTCAATAGGTGACATGACAAGAAATATTCTGTCAAAATTCTGTTCAATCCTGTCAATAAATGTGGAATGAGTTGCCTTCAAAAGATATGGAATGAAATATAACATGAAACCCCCTTCTTCCATGACACCTTATTACAAAAACAAGGGCAAATAACTGTGGTGTTGCACGGTCAATGTACGTGAAACTTTTTTTCCTGCATTTCCTAATGGAGGTTGACAGATGTGACAAGTTCCATGTAAAAACTTTGTATAGTTTTGAAGAGAAGACTCCAAACATTAAAAGTGTACTTAAGTGTAACTTAAGTGAAACTTAAAATCGCTCTCAGTCGGCCATTTTGCATCGAATCAAAAAAACAAAAAAAGTGTCTCGAGAGAATGGGTCATTGTACATGTGTATAAAGTTTCACGAAATTCCGTTCAATGGTATTGGAGATATTTGCCGGGACGGACACACGAACGGACGGACGGACAGACAGACAGACGGACGGACGGACGGAAGGACGGACGGACGGACAACGCTAAAACTATATCCCTCCGCCTACGGCGGGGGATAATAAAAGTGTACATAATTGAGAAATTACGCACGCATGCTGATCCTGGTCCACTCTGATCGTAAGAACCAGAGGATGCCATAACATAAATTGCAAGAGAAATTAAATGGACTTTATTGTAAACAGACGAAAGCTTTGTGCATCCAGTGGAGTTCACAAAACAGCGGAGAGTGTAAAAGTATATCAAAGATTAGACAGCATATTCTGTGCGATCTAATATTGACCTTTACTGCCCGCATAAGGTGGTTGCGCTTACCAATCTAAATTTTTAAGATAACTGAACGATGGTGAGGCAAAAGGTGACGGTTCATGCAAATCCTCTCATAATCAGGGATCCATAAAACCCACTGTGTCTCCCAATCGACTGTATCCTTAGGTAGAATGATTCTTGGACAGAGACTCCCCAAAGCATCTTCGCAAGCCAAGGCTGACGATTCACTACGTTACTCTACCCTTGGCGGATCGAGCTTGATTTTTACATTCACCAGATATGCCTTTTTATTGGATGCAGCCAGCTCTAGCTGCCACGAATCAAATTGCTCGTAGCATTTCATCTTTCATAAAAATAGAACAAGGTCGCTACCTTTCGAATACAAGGTAAACGTAGAAACCCACGTGGATGTCTGCTTATCGCTTCATGTGTATTCGTAAGCGGTTTGTAAAACGATATTTCATTTGCTTTTAGAAATATGATGTAAAGGGGGGGTAATAACCAGCATCCAATAGAGGGCACATCGCAGGAATCTCGAAATCGGGCTCAATCAGCCAAGGTAAGATCCACATAGTAATCGTAAACTTGGCTCGCGAAGGTGCGCCAAAGCAAAACGTCCAGACTAAGAAAAGCCTGTGCAGACTGATACTCTACAGTTGAATGGAACGCCCCATTTCACAGAGCGTTTGTCATGGATAATTTTTTCCGTGTTTCTAGGTAACGATTTTGCTGAAAACGTAATACATTGTGGATTTGTCCATATAAAACCGCTAGGTAACTCACAATAGCGCTACCAATATAGAATGAAAGTGGTATATAAATAAATACCTGCCATTTGGCCTGCAACACGCGAAAAGGGGCATTCAAGCATTTGCGTAGAGTGTCGAAACGATACTTTCCGTTTTTATGTAATTTTATGTTTTGAACAAATCTACTGCAGCACAAAATCTGATTAAGTCGTAAAGTGCCGTCTCGGATCAGCCTGCGCGGACTGCGCAGGCTGATCCGAGACGACACTTTACGCAAATGTCCGAATGCCCCTTTTCGCGTGCTGCAAGCCACTTAGGAAGCCTTACTAACACTATGGTCACAATGTGAAACTGCCGCCTGCCGATTTTTAGACATCGGTGGATTCTTAAAATTACATGCCGCCGGCCGATTTTTTACAAATCGGTGAGAGTGGTCATAAATAACTGCCAGTAAAAGGTCGCCTGGCGGATTCCGGGCGGCGGCAGGCAGTTTCTTAAGTTCGAGGGGTGTGGGGTGTCCTCAGGGTGTCGGCCGGTGGCAGTTAGGCGACAGTCCGGCAGCCGTCAGATTTTACCTGCCACCGCCCGGCGACCTGGCGGACACCGACCATTTACAACTGACACCGGCCGGCGATCGGGCGTTCGAACTGCCACCGACAGGCGCCCGCCCGATAATCTGACGGCGGCAGGCTGGTTTACGGGGAATATATATAGCTAGATTGCTCTCGTATCACTACAAAGTGTTCATCATTATTATCAACCACAAGATAAATAGATCTATTTTTTAAGAATTTTTTCCTTCCAACAAGTTGCCCCCTAAAGGCAAGGGGCAGGACAAAGCGGCAGTACCGAAGCACAAGAGACTAGAGCTCAACCCAGCAATATGCAAGTCTCTGAGTCGCCCTGGTGCTGTTAGAATCGCCATGACGACAATTTCTTATTGTGAATAGCTTCGGATTTATATTCAGGGGCCGGGAGTCTGCACTCGGCAGATCGCTATCCTGCCACCTACCAACACCAACAGCCGCCTTCCATCTGCTTTTCAATCTCCTCCCTGCCGCGGCAGGTATTTTGAAATCGCACGGTGGCATGTCGGTAGCATAACGGTAGCAGGCCGGATGCTGGAGAGTGGCAGTTAGTTCCTACCGATCGCCGGCCGAAGATTAAAGGCCCTCGAACCCCGTGACGACCGAGTAAAAATCGCGCTGCCGCCCGTCTGCCGCTTGATTGCCACCGCGCGACCACGAAATGCGCCCGGCCGGCGCCCTGACGACAGCCACAATTAGAAAAAATCGGCCGGTGGCAGTCAAAATTTTAACTTTTTCTTAAAACTTCAGCGGCGTCCTAGCGGCGTCTAAAATGCCGCCTGCCGCCTGCCGATTGTGCCTGCTACCGAGCTGCCACCGGGCTGCCACCGCTCGAATTTGAGTGAAAACTGGCAGTTACCACGCCGGCAGGCGGCATTTACTGATTTGTGACCGTAGTATAAGCTGTAGTGTTAATTGACCAATAAATGCTAGCTTTTCATTTCAGCAACTTCGTAAAAGCTTTGTAACACATTGAAATGGAAACCTTTTATAAAGAACGGCAAAAATTGCGAAACAATAAAGCTTTCACCTTCATGACACTTTTTGGCTTCAATCGCGGTTAGTAATCAACAACAGTTGAAAAAGAAAGTTGAATGTGTCGAAAATTGGGATGAAAAAATATATACAGTTAAATCGTGCTTTTTGGGCGGTCAAAGCAAGTTAAAAGTGAACGACCTCTGTTGTTTACCAAAAACACATACTTTCTGTTGTTTACAAAATAAGTTTTATGTTGTTTATAGGAAGAAATTCCAACGCCCATTGTGGTAAATGGATATGATGATAGGCTTACAAAAAAAATATGATTGTCAAGTTCTCTTGTAAAACCAGATCCCGGACGATGACAATATAATTGTTGTTGGATCGATGGAGGTCATTTGTTATTAACCCATTACCACACAATCCCTACTTTTGACGCCCCTGAGAAAGAAGCCTTTTGAAAACACTGTAAGAAAAGGAGAAAATGCTGATAACCAGCATTTTCTCCTTTTCCCACAGTGTTTTCTATCCTTCCCAGAACAAATTTGAAGTCACATTTATTTTGTCGTCTGCAAATGTTTTCAATTTGGACCAGTCTAAAATTTTCTCGTGTGGTAAAGAGTTACGTGGACACTGTAGATAAAAGATCTTGATCTACACTGCCAGGTGTCAGGAAAGTCAATCCATTACGGTAAAAACACTATTTTTACCTCCCTTACGAAAGAGTTCCCTCAGAAACGATTGTGATACAAGATACTAGCTTGTAACGAGCAGTTTCTTCTCAGTTTTCTTCAGTATTATCACTGTAATCCGAACAGCACATGTTGTTTCCGTTTTAAAATCAACATTATATTTTACTTTCTTTATGTCAACTACCCTAGTTTTTGACGAATTAATGACTTTTATAGAGAATGTACTAATCGCATAATCAAAGATATTGGTGGATAAAATGTACAATTGCTATGCTTAAATAACTTCCCTTTTCACGTATACAAGAAGGTTTTTGACCTTGTACAGTTATACAAGCACATCAGTGGACAATGGTGATAATTTGCCAATGACGTTGATACACTTATTGATATCTGACATTAACTTTGCGGATGAAATATACGATGAAACATGTAAAAGTTTATAAGCTTTGAATACTTTCCGTTACCCATCACCATACTGTTCAAAGGACTTTTAACTTATAAGAAAGTAGTACACGTGACGCAATCACTGTAGGATGATCGTGATAATTTGCGAATGACCTTGGTGCATTGTATGATTTGGCGAGCAATATGCGAAAAGAAGCATTCAGACATTTGCGTAAAGTGTCGTATCGGATCGTTTTTATGCAATTTTCTGTTTTGCGCAAGTGTACTGTAGCACAAAATCTAATGCAATCATATAGTACCGTCTTGGATTAGCCTGCGCGGACTGCGCAGGCTGATCCGCGACGACACTTTAAGCAAATTTCCGAATGTTGCAAGCCGTATCATATGTTATACATTTATAAGCTGATAAAATATCATACAAAATCTAAGATTTGAATGTTTCCCGTCGCCCATCGCCACGAAGAAGTACTTTCAACATAGCAAAACTTGATACATGTTACGCAAAAACTCTTCGTTGGGAGTTGACATTTGTCCTTTTTATGGTATCAGATATTATATAAGTTAAATGTAAAAGCAGAAACTCTCTTGTACGACAATTAAATTGAACCCATTTCCCCTTGATCCATAACGATGAGGGATAAAGTGGGGAACAGAAGGACCTAAGCACAAGTATCTTTGGTCAATAGCGATATATGTTTGTACGTTGGTTTCAATATTATGGCAAATGAGGCACATAGATACCGGTAGGTTTATCTTTTAATAATCAACTTGCTTTGGATTAAAAAAAAATCTCCAAAAAATGGAGTAACTGATTTGAAAAATTGCCCCCTTGGACTTGTATATTCTAATTTGTAGGTAAACGGGATTTTTAAGGTTTTTATAGTTCAAAATTCTCCTCTTATGAACAACAATAAAAGACGTAGGCAACCATGATGCGTTTGGTGAAAAGGCATGGGGATAGCGCTGGCATTCAAGATTTCGGTTGTTTTGTCCTGAGAATGCCATCGAATATGAAATATTTAATCTACATTTCATGAAAAGAAATAACTATTTTACACAAATGCCTAAGAGATAAGCGAGATTCTAGTACCTTGTCGGACGGGTTAAGATTAAGATCAGACTGCATAGAATAAGTGCAGCATTACCAAATCTAAACCATCTGCTTCTTGATTCCAAACTAGGATCAAGAATGTAATCGAAAACCCAAACATTTTATCTAACATGGAAAGAGTACGTGTTGAGTAGCTTTTGCTTTCACCAGTCATTGCTGTTTACTTTCTGTAATATATTACCTCGGTTAGATTTAAAGTTGAAACCTGTTTTCGATTACACACGATAAGCCCCCTAGACGAAAGTAAATAATCTGACAGTCAACAAGTAGGTAGATATAAAGGCTTACAGTAAACAAACTGATATTAAGTCCGAATTTAGGCCTTTAAAGAGCACCTTCACTTACTGGCCGATTTTGTGTATAAATACGACTTTTTACGCCTGGCAGTTGACAGCTTGCATAATAAAAAGCCTCCTTTTCCCACAACATGTTCTTCTTTGTTGTAAAAACTTATTTTCCTCTCTTTCAGATTTCATTCTTGAGTTACTTTTAATATTTTTGTTTCTGAAGTTTTTAAAGAAGCTACATTCGCCTAGAGAGAGGTTGTAAAAATGGATCTTAGGATCTTAAATAAACCAATGTTTACTTAAAATAAACCTTAGAACTATGTTATTGGTACCTTCTTGAAAAGTTCCCTTTTGACTATTCATGAGCCAACCAACAACACTGTTATTGGTGAAGCACCTGTGATTTCAGGACAAGAAAAGTACCTGCATAATACTAATAACATATCGTCATAGGATGAATGAGGTGTTTAGGATGTCCAGATGGCTTTCTTCATGGGCTACATATAAGTTTTTTTGCTTAACGATGAAGATTAAGATCAAATTGCACAGAAACTACAGTCTGGTCTTAGATCTACTTCGTTTGCTCCTTGATTTTTAAATACAAATTCTCTTTAATGCCTTGGATTTGTGTTCCGAAACTGTTGAATTCATTTGGCGGCAAAATAGAATCAACTAAGCACTGCCTTATTATAATTCTGCGACGGTCGAAAGATCATTATGGGAGCATTAACCGTACACCAAACAGTCCGTATTGTAACGATCCTAAGAAAAAATTCTTTTAAAAACCTTATGAGAAAAGGATAAAACGCTTGTAACCTGCATTTCTCCTTTTCCAACAATGTTTTCTACCCTTCGGAAGACAGGAATCACCAATTAACTCATTACCAAACGACAATATTTTAGGCTTGTCCAAATCGAAAGCATTTGCAGACGACAAAATAAAAGTGACTGAAAATTTGAAATTTGTTTTGTGAAGGGTAGAAAACATTGTGGGAAAAGGAGAAAATGCTGGTTACCAGCATTTTCTCCTTTTCCCACAATGTTTTCTAAAGGCTTCTTTCTCAGGGGCGTCAAAAGTAGGGATTGTGTGGTAATGGGTTTTAAGCAACATTATACAGATCCATCGTCTGCAAGGCTTTCAGTTTGGTCCAGTCCAAAATTTTGTTGTCTGGTAGAGAGTTAATCAAGGAGAAGAAAAGTAAAACAGTTTGATATAAACCAGTCGCCCCTTGTTCTAAAATAAATCTCGTTTCTTTTTTCAGTGAAAGATATAAATATTTGTATACATAAGTATTATTTATGGAGAACCTCGGCTAATAACCGCTGTCAACCCTTTGCCACAAAATGCCTAATTTTAACGACCTTTAAGAAGAAAGCATTTTGAAACAATGTGGGAAAAGGAGAAAATGCTGGTTACCAGCATTTTCTCCTTTTCCCACATTGTTTTCTACCTTTTGGAAAACAGCTAAAACCATTCGCGTAACATTTAACCTGTCATCTGCAAATGCTTTGAATAAAGAAAGGTTCAACATTTTGTCGTTAAGTGAGGAGTTCACTCTTGCCCTTTTACCGAAATAATCAGGTACACGTATCTAACATTTTAACTGCTAATTACTTAGAATATACCATACACTGATGGAAAAACTGTCTAAGTGTTACTATTTTAAAGGTGGGTATTTAGATTTCTATCATCTCCCCAAATTGAAATATATCTATATCACTAAAATTTACATGAAAAAACAATGCAGATCATCAATAATTAAGAATCATTAAATTGCCAAAAAAAAGTTGTTTTGATAGTGTTCACTTAGAAGGATACGTAGTCTCTTAAGGTATCTTTAGATTTCGCGCCAATAATTTTTAAAAAGCATTGTGGGAATGTCAAGGGACTGGTACGTGACTAATGACGCTTAAATTCCATAACATAACGAGTATGTAATTATTTTCCATAACGTCTTCTTCGAGTGCTATGTTTGAAGCTTCATCTGTGTATTTCCGGTATGTGAATGAGCGAGTCGGTGTCGGCCTGGGCCGTAGTAAATACTTACTTTCTCTTGTTTTCGGATGGTTTTCGACTACTAGGGTTTTATACACGAAAATTTAAAAGCTTTTGGAGTATAAGGATGATTCTTATGTGTTTTTTTTTTGTAAAAATTTCGCCCCAAAATCTGAAGGGCCACCTTTAAGGTTGGATTGGCCACACAGTGTGACAAACTAATGGACATCGTAGACCCAAGATCAGACTGCAGGTATCAGACTGCATGTACCGTGCTGCCTTATGTTTGTTCTACACTGTCTGAAAAAAAAGTACTTTCAACCGGTTCCAATGTGACCCATCACGCAAAAAGGGACCATCTGGGAATTCTGTATATCAATTAGATGAAAACAGATCAACGATAGTGCAGGTCACTTTAAGTTGATAGTTCTAAAACGATGGCATAACACAGTACAATGACCACTTTTCATACAGAAAATGTCATTAAAGCGAAAAGTGTCAACCCTGGTCAGCCTGCGCAATTCGCGCAGTCTGACTAGGGCTGACACTTTTCGCAGTTCCCAGAAGGTCCCTTTTTGTGTGATGGGTCAAATATATTTTGGGAAAAGGAGAAAATGCAAACGGACGTCATAGATCCAATATAAGACTTCACATTTAGTGCAGTCTGATCTTTAACTATACTGTTCGCTAAGAGTTGATCAAGATCAGATTGCGAAGGATGACAAACTTTGATTTTGGATCAACGACATCTGATATTGTGTCAGCTAATGCCGATGTGATCCGAAGAATTAGCCCTTATCAAATTATCCAATCAGAAAGGCTCTCAGAAAATCAAATGGCACCCAATCATCCAATCAAATCGG
Source organism: Tridacna crocea (assembly GCA_943736015.1). Taxonomy (NCBI): domain Eukaryota; kingdom Metazoa; phylum Mollusca; class Bivalvia; order Cardiida; family Cardiidae; genus Tridacna; species Tridacna crocea. The sequence goes on from OX031065.1 coordinate 53,030,829, forward strand.
AATTCACAAAACAAATGCGACTCTAGGCCGTTACTTATTAGTGGAAATGTCCGTTTGATTGTTTCAAAATTTCTATCAAAGGGTCAGATACAATTTTTCTTTAGATCAAGAGATGTTTCCTCCCATCAAAGGTTACTAGGGAATAAATTCAATAATCCTAATTAATGCAGTGCTTGAAAAGTACAGTTCACTGTCTGTCTGTCTGTTTGTGACATTATTACCTCCTTGTGGTATCATTTCCAAGTAGGCTTTGGCTAATTGTGTCGACTGGTGTGAAAAGAATTGTTATAATACTATGACACTAATTGAAAAGCCTGAAACGGTTTTGAATATTTCTCTTTGTTGAACCAATCGCATGACCAGTTTTCCGTTTTTCATCATCATAGCCTTGAAATTCTAGAAATTAATTTGCATTGTCAGTACGTTAAGCCCTTACAGAACAATTATGAGTTTTAAGCACGATATGAAGACATCATGGAAACAAGAGGGCCAAGATGGCCCTGGATCGCTCACCTGAATTTCTGAGAGGACCATAGCCATTTTTTTTTTTTTTTTTTAAGTATTGAAAAACTGGAAACGAAACATTACTTTGCCAAACAATTTTCAAAAGGTCACTTGTAAAAGTCATTTCAAAATTTAATCAGGGGTTTCAGAAAAGACGAATCTTTAATAGTTTCTAATTTACGTATAGTGCAAGTTGCCCCCATTCACCAGAGCCATGTTTCTAAACGGATCAAACTTTCGCGAACAGTTTTTGAAAAGGGTCACCCAAGGAACATCTCTGTGAAATTATTTTTAAATCTGGCCTGTGGAGAAGAAGATTTTTAAAGAATTTCTTAGAAAATTCCCTTTGGAAACCAGAGTTTTTGACGGAATCAAATTATGTGAACAAATTTTGAAGAGGACCTCCCAAAGAACATTCCAGGCAAGTTTGGTCCAAATTGGCCCAGCAATTTAGGAGGAGTTGATGTTTAAAGAATTGTTGACGACAGACGACGGACGACGCACGACAGTCGACGGATCCTAAAAAATCCCCTTGAGCACGTTGTGCTCAGGTGAGCTAAAAAAGAGAATAGGGTGGTTATAGCTTTTTCTCTTCTCTCTTTTTCCCCAAACATGTTTTCTTTCCTTTAAACGACCAACGCCATAATTTAAGTGACAAATTTTCGTCTGCAAATTATTTCATGATCCATTGTAGAAATTTTATCACCAGGAAGAGTTAATGAGTTTATACATAATGCATCATAAATTTCAGCAATGCTCTGTGAAAAGGGGGGCTTCACTCTTTACCAAACGACAATGTGTTAAGCTTGTCCAAATCGAAAGAGTTTGTAGATGACAAAATAAAAGTGACTGAAAATGTGAAATTTGTTTTGTGAAGAGTAGAAAACAATGTGGGGAAAGGAGAAAATGCTGGTTACCAGCATTTTCTCCTTTTCCCACAATGTTTTCTCAAGGCTTCTTTCTCAGGGTCGGTCAAATGTAGGGATTGTGTGGTAATGGGTTAACTCATCTGCGAAAAGTATCGATCCCGGTCAGCCTGCGCAGTCCGCGCAGGCTTACCTAGGCCAAATCCTTTCGCTTTCGGTCAATTTTATGTATATCCTCAGGCCTCTAAAATTCCATTGTGTTATGTACATAGCCAGTTATTCCTAGCTTTGTTCATGTGTGTATCTATTTTTGAATGGTTTTCCCCTGTTGCTATTTTTAGAACTGGATTCTCTCTTGTGGAATATTGTGCTGGAAGTTTCCGGGCCTTTTTACAATCTGATTACTAGAAATTATGCAACTGATTTTAACATGAATTTTCTGGAAGTTTCTCTGATATTATAAAAGGAAAAGCTCTTTACATCTCGGCGTTCACTAGTTAATACATGTTTGCCAGACTACAGTGGGGATTATTTTGTGTTTGTGTCATAATTAGTGCTTGGATTACATTCAGTTTGGATTCGGATCAGACTAGACTAAAGTGAGGATTATTTCATGTGCTTGGATTACATTCAGTTTGGATCAGGATCAGATTGGAATTAAGACTGGAATAATTTGTCTCCTGTATTTAACATCTAAGGTATTGTTTTGTACTATTGTAATATTGTCACTGTTTATTTGATATTTTTGTTAATAAATTCTGTTAATTGTTATCGTTTGTTGCTGGCTTCTACTTTCTAGTTACGCCTGACTCGTAACAGAAATTGGGGGCTCGTCCGGGATTGGAAAATAGACTAAAGCATTCTCTTTCCTTTTGGGATTAACCATCGATTGGAAAATAAGACTAATGCATTCGTCTACTAATCAGTAATTATAATACAATTTTGTACTTGAATCCAGCAACAAACAAACATGTCTTTTGACTTAGATAAATTTACGGCTGAACCGTCTGTGGAGTTATTGAATTTAGGTAAAAAGACTGATTTGCTTAATCTTGCTAAGCACTATAAATTGTCTGAAATAAAGTCTTCAATGCGTAAACATGAAATTAAGAACATTTTGGTACAATATTTTGTCGATGAGGAGATTTTTAATGAAAATGCTCTTTCCCTGATAGTTGACGTTCAGTCAGTTTCAAGTTCGAAAGAACTTGAATTAAAACTTCAGATCAGACAGTTAGAAATAGAAAGAGAAAGGGAAAGACAGAGAGAAGAAAGAGTAGAGAGAGAGAAGGAAAGAGAAAGAGAAAGGGAGAGAGAAGAAAGAGAAAGGGAAAGAGAAGAAAGGGAAAGGGAAGAGAGAGAGAAGGAAAGAGAAAGGGAAAGAGGAGAGAGAGAGAAGGAGTGAGAATTTCAATTAAGAATGAGGGAAATTGAAATGCAAGAAAGAGCAAATCAGCCCAAGGAAAAGGTTGAATACAATTTCGATGTTACAAAACATATTAGGCTTGTTCCTCCATTTCAAGAAAAAGAAGTTGATAAATACTTCCTACACTTTGAAAAAGTTGCAGAAAACTTAAATTGGCCAAAAGAGCACTGGACTTTGCTTCTGCAAAGTGTTTTGATCGGCAAAGCTCGTGAAATTTATACACAACTAGGTGTTGAACAAAGTCATCATTATGAGACTGTTAAAGAACTTATTCTCAAAGGTTATGAGCTGGTCCCAGAAGCATATAGACAAAAATTTAGAAATTGTAAAAAAGATTCTAACCAGACTCATGTTGAATTTGCCATAAACAAAGAACAGTTATTTGATAGATGGTGCTGTTCTAAGAAAATAGACCAAAATTATGATAAACTAAGACAACTTATGTTAGTTGAAGAATTCAAACGTTGTATTCAATCTGATGTTAAGACATTCTTAGACGAAAAACAAGTTGAAACTTTAGAAGAAGCAGCTCGTTTGGCTGATGATTACTACCTTACACATAAAGTTTCTTTTATTGCTAAACAAAAACCTACTTCCTCACATCCCCAAAATAAATTTATGTCTGGTAATTCATCTGGCACGCCCAGTCAATCCAATACACCCAAACCCAATTCTACTAGTGAAACCAAAAGTCAATATCCCTTATCTCGACCCACTTGTAACTATTGTAAGAAACCTGGTCACCTTATTTCTGAATGTTTGAAATTAAAAAGGAAGTTAGAACGTGATGAAGCCAAACCAACAGGGCTCACCACTCTTAGACCAAGGCCACAGTCTTCTACTAAAACCAATACAATTGACAAAGTCACAAAACCCAAGTCTGATTCTACTATGGAGATTTTTGAACCATTTATGTTGAATGGTTTTGTATCACTTTCAGGTGATAATTGCCCACCTACCCCTATTAAAATTTTAAGAGACACAGGAGCTTCTCAATCTCTTATTTTAGCAGATATACTGCCTTTTTCTGAGAAGACTTCTTCCGGTACTAGTGTCCTTATTCAGGGTGTAGAGTGTGGAACTGTTAATATCCCTCTCCATTACGTTAATTTGTCATCAGATTTGGTTACTGGGCCTGTGGTTATTGGTATTAAACCTTCCTTACCATTTAAAGGTGTCCATTTATTGCTAGGCAATGACTTAGCTGGAGATAAGGTTGTGGTTAATCCACTTGTAACTGACACACCAAATATAGGTCAAACAGATGACCCTATCGAGCAGGAAATTCCTGACTTGTATCCTTCTTGTGCAGTTACCCGAGCTATGGCTAAAACGGCCATTTTGAAAAACTCAAACTCTGACATTGACTTGACGGATACCTTTATCGGTCAATATTTCAATAATGAGATTAAAAAGTCTCTTGATCCGAGTTTGTCTGATACTCAGACAGACTCGTCAATGTCTTGTCATTCACCACCACGGTCTATTGACCAAGGTCACGACACGCTGTCAAAGTCACAGCTTTTCCAGGAACAGCAAACTGATCCTGAGATTTCAAAATTAATTTTTAGGGCTTTACCTGAAGATGAAATTTCACAAGTCCCAATGTGTTACTATATAAAGAATGGGATTCTTATGAGAAAATGGCGACCATTTGATGTCCCAGCTGATGATGAATGGGCTGTTTACCACCAAATTGTGGTTCCAAAGTCATATCGTCATGAAATACTAAGTATAGCCCATGAAAGTCCTATGTCAGGTCATCTAGGTATAAACAAGACCTATCACAAAATTATTACTCATTTTTATTGGCCTGGTCTCAAATCAGATGTCTCTAAATATTGTAAAACTTGCCATACATGTCAAATGGTAGGTAAGCCCAACCAAACCATTCCCAAAGCTCAATTACAACCTATTCCTGCTTTTGATGAACCTTTCAGTAGGATACTTATAGATTGTGTTGGTCCTTTACCTCGAACCAAGTCAGGAAATGAGTATCTCTTAACAATTATGTGTACTTCTACACGTTTTCCTGAAGCTATTCCTTTAAGGAACATCAAAACAAAGTCAATAGTCAAAGCTCTTATAAAGTTTTTCACATTTGTTGGTCTTCCAAAATCAGTTCAGTCTGATCAAGGGTCAAATTTTATGTCTGGTATATTCCAACAGGTTATGCATGAATTGGGGATCAAGCAATACAGGTCACCCGCTTATCACCCTGAAAGTCAAGGTGCTTTAGAAAGATTTCACCAGACATTAAAAAATATGATAAGGTCATATTGCTTTGACACTGAAAAAGATTGGGATGAGGGCATCCATTTGTTACTATTTGCAGCCAGAGAATCCGTACAAGAGTCTCTTGGTTAAAGTCCTTTTGAATTAGTTTTTGGCCATTTTGTTCGTGGACCTTTAAAACTTTTGAAAGAGAAATTTCTTTCAAATGATGAAACACCTTTGAATTTACTGCAGTATGTTTCTGACTTCAGAAATAGACTGTCTAGGGCATGTGAGGTTGCTAGGTCTAATCTTAAAACGTCTCAAGGCAAAATGAAAGCAAGATATGACAACCATGTTATTGACAGAAAATTTAAACCAGGTGACAAAGTCCTTGTTCTTTTGCCAATACCTGGCAGACCTTTACAGGCAAGATATTTTGGACCCTACACTATTGACAAGAAAACAAGTGATTTAAACTATATAATTAATACTCCAGGAAGGCGTAAAAACAAACAAATGTGTCATGTAAATATGTTAAAGGAATACTTTGACAGAGATAGCTCTATTTCAAAACCAATTACAGTTGTAAACACTGTCCCACAAGAATCAGATGTATCTGAACTTGAAGTAAATTCTGACTTTATTGATAAATCTGATCCTGGTCCATCTAAACTTGAGAATTCTGATATTTTGAGAAATCTTAACAACAAACTATCTCACTTGGAACCATCACAGCAGGAAGAGCTGAAACAGTTGATACATGAATATGAACATTTATTTCCTGATATCCCCACAAGAACAGATAAAATCTATCATGATGTCATTGTGGAAGATTCTAAATCAATAAAGCAACATCCATATAGAATGAATCCTTTGAAACAGAAATACCTCCAAGATGAAGTAAAATACTTACTGGAAAATGACTTTATTGAACCTAGCCAGAGTAATTACAGTTCACCATGTATATTAGTACCCAAATCAAATGGAACTTATAGAATGTGTACTGACTATCGTAAAGTGAACTCTGTGACAAAAACAGACTCTTTTCCAATACCAAGAATTGATGACTGTATTGACAAAGTTGGAAATTCTAAATATGTCACCAAATTTGACCTGCTAAAGGGATTCTGGCAAGTTCCACTGACTGATAGAGCAAAAGAAGTATCAGCCTTTGCTACTCCAAACGGTCTGTACCAGTACAAAGTCGTTTGGGATGAAAAATTCTCCTGCAACGTTTCAGCGACTTGTAAACAATGTTATATGTGGATTAGATGGCTGTGATGCATATATTGACGATGTCATCATCTACTCAGACAGTTGGAGTTAACACCTTCAAAGAATCAGGAAGTTCTTCGACCGACTCAGTAAAGCGAAACTGACTGTGAATCTTGCAAAAACTGAATTTTGTCATGCTACTGTAACATTTCTAGGACATCTTGTGGGACAGGGTCAAGTTAAACCTTTAGAAGCTAAAGTCAATGCTATCTCTGAGTTTCCTGTGCCTAAATGTAAAAGACAGCTGATGCGATTTCTTGGTATGGCTGGCTACTATAGGAAATTCTGTAAAAATTTCTCGGGTATTGCTGAACCTTTAACAAATTTACTTAAGAAAAGCACAAAGTTCAAATGGAATGACAAATGTCAAGGTGCATTTGATCGTCTGAAAGCCATACTAAAGAGCGCACCAGTTCTCTTGGCACCTGATTTTGACAAATGTTTCAAATTAGCTGTTGATGCAAGTGATGTTGGTATTGGTGCTGTTCTTTTACAAGAAGATAATAATGGTATTGATCACCCAGTTTGTTACTTTTCTAAGAAATTTAACAAACATCAGAAAAATTACTCTACCATAGAAAAAGAGTGTCTTGCTTTAATTCTGGCAATCCAGCAGTTCGAAGTTTATTTAACCTCTTCAACTTTACCAATTGTTGTATTCAGTGATCATAACCCTTTAAGTTTTCTACACAAACTTAAGAATAAGAATCAAAGATTACTGAGGTGGAGTTTATTGCTTCAAGAGTTTAATCTTGACATAAGACACATAAAAGGGAAAGATAACATTATACCAGATGCTCTTTCAAGAGTTTGAAATTCCATTATTCACTTTTCCCTAAATCAAGTTTAAACTGTTTTTTTTACTTTTAAATTGTAATTTCATTACCTTGACTATTTTTATTAGTCTGAAATAATTAATATTTGAGTTTGTCATTTCCTCTGTAATACTTCAGTTAAAGTGTTATATACATGTATATAAATGATATTGCAAAAAAGAAAGATTTATTTCATAAACCTTTCTTTTTCTTTTCAAGGGGGGAGTGTTATGTACATAGCCAGTTATTCCTAGCTTTGTTCATGTGTGTATCTATTTTTGAATGGTTTTCCCCTGTTGCTATTTTTAGAACTGGATTCTCTCTTGTGGAATATTGTGCTGGAAGTTTCCGGGCCTTTTTACAATCTGATTACTAGAAATTATGCAACTGATTTTAACATGAATTTTCTGGAAGTTTCTCTGATATTATAAAAGGAAAAGCTCTTTACATCTCGGCGTTCACTAGTTAATACATGTTTGCCAGACTACAGTGGGGATTATTTTGTGTTTGTGTCATAATTAGTGCTTGGATTACATTCAGTTTGGATTCGGATCAGACTAGACTAAAGTGAGGATTATTTCATATGCTTGGATTACATTCAGTTTGGATCAGGATCAGATTGGAATTAAGACTGGAATAATTTGTCTCCTGTATTTAACATCTAAGGTATTGTTTTGTACTATTGTAATATTGTCACTGTTTATTTGATATTTTTGTTAAGGTAAGACCTGTGTAATGGAAAACAGCTATTTCCACCAAAATATCATCCTGCAAATTTAGCTATAATTAAAAATGACTATTATTGAACTACTTTCACCTTTTCATTTTTTTCATTTTTTCCTTCTTTGAATTATCATTTATAAATCTAAAACCACTATATTCTCAATTCCAAAAGAGATGATAATTACCTCCCTTTTTAGAAAACAAACAAAAGTATCAAAAAATAGTTCCAAGATAGACATAAACAGAATTTCTGATCCATTAGAAATGTGCAAAAATATTATTTCTGCCTAAATCCTTATTTATCTTTATTTATCAACCAATTTGAATTTTTGCCCAATGTTCACCGGAAGTGCATTACACAGGTCTTACCTTAATAAATTCTGTTAATTGTTATCGTTTGTTGCTGGCTTCTACTTTCTAGTTACGCCTGACTCGTAACAATTGGTCCATTACGGGATAAAGAATTTTTCATTGTTCTCTCAAGGGATTAAAGAAAAATCTTTTTTATCGGACACCGTTACTATAAATAGCACATTGGTGATTCCCTCTTTATTCTATAAAATAAGACATATTTACAGCAAAGAAGCAGTTGTCACTGTGCTATATTTAGTAACGGAGTTGAAAATTTCACTATTCCGTAATACATACAGGCGATGCACCAATATATGCTATCATAAGTGTACAAAGATCGACCAAGGAAAATTTTATTATTCTGGGATGGATAAATGGAAATTCAAAGGCCTGTGGTATATCCAAGGACAAGTCTACCTTGTGACGAAGTCGGCTGTTGAAAAAAAAGGTGCTTTTTTATCAATCCATAACGATGTGACGACCTGCTCGGTATCCTGTACAACCGAGATGCATTAAGTCCCCTTTGTCAGAGCATGGCTTAATTATCTTTCGTATCGGATGACAGAACAATGCATCTGTCATTGTGTACAATTACGGCTCGGCAAACACTCTCTCGCCTTTTTTTATAATTGATGAAAAATCTATAATTATTATATCAGCTTGCATTCTTTTGGAACAGAACAGAACATTTTTTTCCTACTAGAGTACGGCTACAATTTGTCATTTTTACACCTAAAGTACGCCAACACTGACGTGACTTTTTTCAGCGCAAAATACGTATACATACGAGTACACTGTTGGCCTCTTTTGACGTTTGAATGTACCATCCGCAGTGTTACGGGAGACCACTCCTTCATGCATGGCTTTGTCCGACTCAGATGCAATACCTAACAACTATGTTAGGGAGATATCTCTTTGGCTCAGTGATTATGGTGTTGGTCTTTTAACCCTTTCCCAAACAAGCCCTTGTTTTTACGTGTCTGTAGTACAAGTCTTATGAAAACACTGTGGTAAAAGGAGAAATTGCTCGTAACGAGCAATTTCTCCTTTTCCCACAGTGTTTTCTACCCATTTAGATATGTCGGCTGCAGAAAGCCTTTCTCTGTGAAAAGGCCGTTTGATATGTCTGTGAAAAGTATCGACCGATTCGCAAGCTGACCTTGGTCGAAATTATATATGCTAATAAAAATTTTTCAGCATATAGGAATATTCTACCCCATTCTACCATGTGCTTCAGCTAGAATTGAGGTAAAATGAGTCTGGCCTATTCAACAACTTCTTTGGAATACAAAGATACATAAAAAAAAAACCTTTTTTCACAATGCATCACTCAGATGCCTCCAGTATGAGCAAGTCTTTTTAATTTTTTCTCAATTCAACGCTCTTTATCTTATTGGTTGCTTTGCCGTTTTCGCCCGTCCCCATGTCTCTCTCAAAATGGTTCTCTTTTGGTCTCTCTGTTTTGGTCCCCCGCCCAGCATGTCCGAATATTTATATGCAAGCACCAATCATAAAACCTGTGTCAGCCAATAGTTTGTGTATTAATTGTTTACCAAACAGTGACGACTTCTAGTACCCTTTACGAAAGAAGCCTTTTGAAAGCATTGTGGGAAAAGGAGAAAATGCTGGTAACCAGCATTTTCTCCTTTTCCCACAATGTTTTTCTACTGTATCAAGATCAAATTCCATTATTTGAGTCACATTTAAATTGACGTCCAAATGCTTTCACTTTGGACAAGGCTAAAAATTTTCCATCTGTTAAAGGGTTAAGCAATCACAGTTAAAAGTTACAACACCATAGCTTTCACAATAATTCATGTTTCAAACAACCACGTCTTCCGATGTCGTCTCTTTTTCTTTCTGGTTCCCTTGGGTAACTGCGTATGACAGGGTTGACAATAACACTTGATGCTGTAGCTTAACCTAGAAAATCAATCCATGTGTTCAACAATGTTTGCAACCCGCAGACCCTGGTGATCTATCGGTCAACTTTTAGTAAAGAAGTAGAATCAAACCCATCAGCCAATCGTTTTCGAATTCAACTCTTTACCACAAAAATGTAGACACCTCCAAATTGAAAGCATCTGCGGTTAATGTTTCGACCTTGGCTCAAATTATGGAGTTAACATTCGTCAAAACATTTTTGGAAAACGGAAAATGCTGGTTAACAGCACTATATGACGTGAACGTCCTGTAAGACCAATCCCTAATCTGTCTGAATTCTACTGAGAAATGGACGGTCCTTTTTGCCATATTTACTATTACGCATAATTTTGTAATGGAACGGTCCAATTAGATACTAATAAGCTATAGTCCTTACGGGCTTCACCGGGACCGTCTCCAAATGGAGTTTATTTCTATAAAACAAGATTTGCCGAGAAGATGTCTCTCAAGCACGCTGTGTACGCCGGAAATGTGTTATTGCTGTTTCTAAAGCAAGCTGTGCAAAGCGGAAGTATCGTGTTGCTGACATTAACTTGGGAAGTTTCTTGAGACGTATAAATGACACATGGCACTTTTTCATGTTAAAATTGGAGACAATGCGGAAGCTGGGCAGCCAATATCATGTGTATTGCGACATCTGGTCCCGTATTCACCGACCATACTTTACTGAATTATTAGTCCAGTTTTAAATTTGGACAGGAACACATTTCTTTTCTGATTGGCTAAATGCGGTTCAAAAAGAAAAGTATGAAGTAGAAAATAGTGCGGGGCCCCTCTGCAAGTCTGAGCTATTATTTCAATTGATGTTTTGGTAAAGAGAGTAAAACTCGCTTTGTTTACATGCTTAAAATCAGTGGACGGGGAGAGACTGACAGACATAGTGAAATTTTACCTAACTTATGTCGATGGGAAGCCGAACGGTGGGTATGGCCGTAAAGATCATGGTCACGAAATGTGCGAGACCGTAACTACAGTGTATGGATTTGACGTAGTCTGTCTGACCAACATTGTTCAGCCCCAGTTCTAATTAAAAATGAAAATAAGTTAACCCTTTGAACACTTGCAGCTTAAATTGTTTTGACGTACGGTATATACTCGAAATACAATTGATCTGCAAAACGCGAAAAATGGCATTCGGGTATTTGCATAAAGCGTCGTCTCTGTTCAGTCTGCGTAAGCCAATCAGAAACGACTATTTCCATTTTTATGTAATTTTCTGTTTTGCCCAAGTCTACTGTTGGATAAAATTTAATGTAATCGTAAAGTGCCGTCTCGGATCAGCCTGCGCGGACTGCGCAGGCTGATCCGAGACGACACTTTACGCAAATGTCCGAATGTCCCTTTCGCGTGTTGCAAGCCATATCTCAGATCAGGCTACACAGAAGGTACAATGTGAGCTAAGATCTACACTTTATGATATCGTGGAGCATATTTTTAGCTCACCTGAGCACAACGTGCTCAGGGGGAGCTATTGTGATCGGTCATCGTCCGTCCGTCGGTCCGTCCGTCCGTCCATCTGTCGGTCCGTCCGTTAACAATTTCTTTAAAAATCTTCTCCTCCAAAACCAGATGGCCAATCTTGATAAAACTTGGCAGGAATGTCTCTTGGGTGAAGCTCTACAAAAATTGTTAAAAGAATCTTATTCCATCAAAAACTCTGGTTGCCATGGCAACAAAATGGCTGAAAATGGAAAAAATCTTTAAAAATCTTCTTGTGATAAACCATAAGGCCGGGAGCATTCATATTTTGTATGAAGCATCATTGGGTGACCATTTACCAAAATTGTTAAAATTATTCCCCTGGGGTCATATTTAGGCTTTGCCCGGGCGCACCCTATTTTACATAGAAACAAAGAAGGAAATCTTTAAAAATCTTCTTCTGACAAACCATACTGGCTAGAGCATCATGGTCCTCTTGTTACGAAAGCAATTTGAACTTCGTGAACATTCAATGATCCGAGCTCTTTCCACTTGGCGAAGACTGTCATTCGTTTTTCTTGGTCTCTGGAAAAGTTAGCCCCGACGGGATATTTTGTGATAGAATTATCCAATTAACGTAATCACTTTTTTCCCTGTTGCGTCAGCAGGTCCATATTGGAGATGTCCTCCAAGCTTAACACGTCTATTCTTCTTTTCAAGCTTATTCGATGTTTAGATGTTTACCTTATTGAATGACACGGCAGTCAGTGCACAGGGCAGTCAGTGCACCTATCTATACAAACTACGAACAGCACTTTTCGATATATATGTGCTTTCTATGACGATCATTAATGGGTTGTAACACGCGAAAAGGGGCATTCGGACATTTGCGTAAAGTGCCGTCTCGGATCAGCCTGCGCAGTCCGCGCAGGCTAATCCGAGACGGCACTTCACGTCTTCATTAGATTTTGTCCTTCAGTAGACTTCTGCAAAACAGAAAAAATCACATAAACGGAAAGGGCCGTCTCTGATTAGCCTGTGCGTACTGCGCGGGCTGATCCGAGACGACACTTTACGCAGTTGTCCGAATGCCCCTTTTCGCGTGTTGCAAGCCATTTATCCATGGAACTATGCATCATAATGGTGTTGTCTGCGCATGTTAATTTTTTCGAAGATTCGACCTATCTTCTATGACGCATCACCGACCCAATATACATGTACTATGGAAAAGTAGGGCCTATACCAAAGCTATTACCAAAGCCTGTAAGGGCTGTTTCAATAAATGGTCGGTGCAAAGGTTTCATGCTAGCTGATCATAGCTGAATAATAGTAATAATAATAATAATAATAATGATAATAATAACTATATTTCAAGAAGGTAAAAGGAGTAATTGCAGCAGATGGCGTTTTATTGTTTTATTGAGAAAACGTTTGTTTGAATTTAAAATTCAAAGTATCGGTTGAAGTATTAACCCTTTCCCAAACGACAAACTTTTGGACTAGACCAAATTCAAAGCATTTGCAGACGACAATTCAACTCTCGCTGAAAAGATGATTTCTGTCTGTGATAGGGTAGAAAACATTGTGGGAAAAGGAGAAAATGCTGGTTACCAGCATTTTCTCCTTTTCCCACAATGTTTTCAAAAGGCTACTATTCCAGACCCGTGAAAACCAGGGATTGTTTGGGAAAGGCTTAAAGGTAGTGCGGTTCTGTGTCCAAAATGCCAAAATTAGACAAATATGTACTTGTAGAATGCCATCAAGCGGGAGATAATGCTCGTAATGGATGTGGGATAATAAAACCGACGAAAAACATTACGACAAATAAAGGAATTCCTTTCAAGGTGATGCTTCCATATGCATTTATTACAGTTATATACAATTTATTACAGAGCGACATTGATTTTTTTTTACACAGTAAAACAGAGGAAATGAACAAAAAAAGAGAGTCGACCGGTAAAATCAAGTCTTTTCTTCACTCGCTGCCAATCACTATAAATATATACCTATGCGCCATGCTTCGTGAAAAGCCGATTAAATGCAAATGCAAAAAGTTTCAACTCAGGTCAGCCTGCGCAGTCCGCGCAGGCTGACCTGAGTCGAGACTTTTTGCTATATCGAAATCTGTTGCTATTTGTAAATTTTCTGCATGACAAATGACCAGTCTACCCAACAATTCAGCCGGAAGGTTTGTAAAATGTTTTTTTTTGTACATCCATGATCATAATAATACTGACTTTGATTGGTATTATGTATCACAGGTATGCATGAAACCCCCTTCCTCAGAGCGCGGCTCATATGAAATTCTAACCATGACCCAAAGCTATTTTTGACGGAAAATGGTCTAAATCGGACAGTGTAGATCCAAGATCAGACTGCAAGTTCTGTGCAGTCTGATCATGATCTACACTGCTCGCAAAATTCCAGTTGGACGCACCTTGGAGCCTAAGGATTAAATTCAGAATAAGAACTGTATTTGATAAAATAGGTCGGAATGGGACAACTGGTCGTTATGGCCGATACCGATATCTTATTGTCCTATTTTTGTGCAATAAAGGGTTTGTAACTTTGTATTGCCTACAGATACGGACCACAATAATTGGAGCACTTGAATTTATCGAATATAACGAAATTTTCCTCAGAGAGTTTCCATAATTTGCAGTGTTTATTCGTGCGGTTTTACCCTTGGGTTATAAGGGAATGGTTGTTATAGAAAACGGCAGTTTGTCTTGTAATTTGTAAAATGATTCAAATGAGAAATGTGAGTTTATAACTTGAAATAATGATTTGCTTTCAACGTTTTTGTTTTGAAATTTGTAATTAATGCCAAAACGTTTAAATTCTGAAGAAAAAACAGAAACTATAAATTTGTAAAATTCTGGGCCCGTATTTACCAAACATTCTTGAGAATATTCTTAGTCTTATTCTACAAGGTTTTCTAAATTTGTAAGTAACACAACTTCTGATTGGCTAAACCGAATGGTTTAGCCTGTCAGAAGTTGTGTTACTTATAAATGTAGAAAATTCTGGAGAATAAGACAAAGAACGCTCTTAAGAATGGTTAGTGAATATGGGCCCTGGTCTCCTGTAATAATATAGAGGATAATTTGTGTGGGTTTTTTTTCGGTGAAAGATCGAAATTTATTTCATCGAGTGGACACCAATGGTAATATTTTCACTCGTGGAAATTCTTGCTGAAACGAGCAGCTTGGCGCATAATCTTGATGTTAACCTTGACGTCAGTCTTGATCGACGCCGCCATTTTGAATGTTGTGTTGATAGTGTAGTCATATATATGGGGCTCCCGAAAGGGAAACTGCTTTTACGCTGGTTTTGCCAGTGTACATGATATATCTTTGAGGCATATTATCCAATCAGATCACGAGAAATTTCTTTGCAGTATAATAAATAATTATAGATATTCTAATTCAAGAAAAAAGAATCCTCGTTAAGCCATTACCACACAATCCCTACTTTTGACGCCCCTGAGAAAGAAGCCTTTAGAAAACATCGTGGGAAAAGAAGAAAATGCTGGTAACCAGCATTTTCTCCTTTTCCCACAATGTTTTCTACCCTTCACAAAACATATTTAAAATTTTCAGTAACTTTTATTTTGTCGTCTGCAAATGCTTTCAATTTAGACCAGTCTAAAATATTGTCGTTTGGTAATGGGTTAAACCTTTGTTGAGAGAATTTCTCATTCTGATCTACATTTACAGCGTTATTTATACCTTGCCTATGCTGTCGATTTCCCTTCAGTCGTATAACAGCTTCGCATTTTGCTATGGTAAAATTCTAGAAACAAGAAGCAGTCGGCAAAAGAGTCCTAAACTAATTAAGCAACAAAAGTAGACTGGTTATAGGTGTAATCTTGGTGATATGATTACCATTATTATAGGTAATGAAACACAGTCTGTGAGGGGAATGAAATCCAATAATCCCTCTCACTGTCATCTTTTGTACGACGGAAAATTGGTAAGGTGTAAATGATTTCTCAAGCTGTATTTCTGTTATCTAAATACAGAGAATTTTTCGAGGAATCCCCTCAGCTCAGAATTTCTACAACTTTACAAAATTTCAAGAAATTCTGAGCAGAGAGATCTTGAGGAAAGGAAAAAAAAATATAGCAGCTGTTTAGGTTGTTTTGGCCAGGCCGTGTGTAACACAGATGCAAAAACGTGTAGATCTAAGATAAGACAGCACATTTAGTTATACTGCAAAGAAATTTCTCCCGATTTGATTGGATAATATGCCCCGAACATATATATCATGTACACTGGCAAAACTAATTCAAAAGCAGTTTCCATTTCGTTGGCCCCGTATACATGACTACACTGTCAACCCAACATCCAAAATGGCGGCGTCGATCAAGATTAACGTCAAAATTATGCGCCTAGCTGCAAGTTCTAGCACGTTTTACCAAGGTTTTAGTGACGTCAGTTCCCAGTGACGCCAGTTTTCATTGAATTGGGGCACTCAGAAAGAAAATTCTACTTCGTCAGCGTACTCAATTTTTTAAACCGAAAACAGGTAAAATTCGCTTAACAACCGTTGGAATGGTAACACTTTGCAGTATAATGAATTCGTTGTACGGTCAGGTGGCAGGGGACTTGGAAACTTTTTTACGGCTGTAGTAAATCGGCGAGGGGACGACATGATTCACCACAGCCGTTAACAAGTTTCCAAGTCCCCTACCACCTGCCCGTAAAACTAACTAAAACTGTGCGGCGACAGTTCACATACACATGCATGTTCTTCGGTTCACCAGTAGTAGGCTGGGGCTCTGAAATTTCTTGCCCACTCCGTGAAAAAACTCAGTACTTTCAGTGATGAATCATGCTTGAAGGCCGCTGTCTCCATGTTACGGGTTCTACACTTTATCGTTGAGCCACGCACTTCAGTAGAATTGACGTATTAGATGGTGTTTCAACTCTTTGCCAAACGACAAAATTTTAAACTGGTCCAAATTGGAAGCACTTGCAGACGACAAAATAAATGTATATCAAAAATTGAAATTGATTTTGAAAGGATAGAAAGCATTGTGGGAAAAGGAGAAAATGCTGTTTACCAGCCTTTTCTCCTTTTCCCACAATGTTTTCAGAAGTCTCTCTTTCTCTCTTTCTCAGGGTTGTTAAAAGTCGTGTTAACCCTTTACCAGACAACAAAATTTAAGCCTTGTCTGTTTTGAAAGCATTTGCAGACGATAATTTCAATATGGCTCAAACAGTACAATCATTTTTTATGGAGTATAAAACATTTTGGGCAAAGGAGAAAATGCCGGTTACCAGCATTTTCATCTTTTCGATGATTGTTTTCAAAAGGCCTCTTTCCTAGGGTCGTTACTTGTGTGGTAAAGGTTTAAGCCACTGCTGGCACTGTTTCAGTAATAATGGTAACAGTTCATTTATGCAGAGATGCCTTGGATTTTTACCTTACAATGCTTAAGCTCTGTTGTGTCTTGCCAAATTACACCCCCACAAAAACACCAGTCAGGATCGAACCTGACGCTTCTATATTTCTAAACGGACAACCCCAGTTCACCACTGAACAACGCTTGAAGTAAAGTAACCAAACACAGGGCATTACAAAGTTTGAGCTAATTCTTCAATTCTTTCTGATAATTTGCAATAACTGTATTTTGTAGATTCATTTACCCTTCGACTGCTAAGTGCGACTGACTGACCTTTAGAGGAAAGTGTAGATCAAGATCAGACTGCACGTTCTGTGCAGTCTGATCTTTGATCTACACTGTCCGACAAGTACATATTTATGCTAAATAAATAAAATAGAATACTTCAGGCTTTTACTAATAGCCTGACCGTTTCATTTTACTCATTTAGCAGAATAAGGGTTAATTAAACAGGGTCTTATAGTATCAGTTTTCTTCCGCTGATATCTTTATCCACCAGTTAATTACAAGAAAACTCCAATCATGATAAGATAAGTAAATCTGAGCCGTAAGACGACTCATTTAAGATAACTCATAATTACTTCCTTCACACTTTATCATATACCCTTTATGAAAACTCACAGAGTTCAATGACTCTGGGAAAGAAGCCTTTTGAAAACATTGTAGGAAAAAGAGAAAATGCTGGTTACCAGCATTTTCTCTTTTTCCCACAATGTTTTCTATCCTTTCTACGACAAAATTTCATTTTGTATGCCACATCAGATTTGTCATTTTCAGTTTGATCAAATCTAAAATGTTGCTCTCTGAGAAAGACTTCAACTGTTACTAAATCAGAACAGAAGATTTTAATTGAAACCAAAACGATTTGATTTCAAACTTCTGTTTTACTATTTGGGTGAAAGTTTCATTTTACTCACCTAGCAGGATAAGCGTTAATCGACTTTTTCACTTAACCAAAGGAAAGAAAGAAATATTACAACTTCATGGCTGCTATTCGCCTGAGTACCAATCTTATAACTCTATGGACACCGTTGCTTCAAAATCTGATTGCATATTTTGTGAAGTCAGATCTTGGTACATACATAACGTAAGAACACGGGAAGGGGCAGTTCAAGTTCAAAGACATTCTCGATGGATGCAGTATAGAACACTAATCCATAAAATCACATTATCTGGACTTGTTTGACTTGATAAGACTGGTTCTATTAAGATTCTACGTGATAGGATTACTATGACCGTATGCTATTAGACACAGTCTGCATTGCTAATATTCTTTAATCGAAACGGAAGTTGAAAATTAACGGGTTCTGGGGATTCTAATGGTATACCCGCTGTTTCTTTTAAATGGCATCCGTTGTCTTTGCAGAAAGAACAGGTTGAATGTTATCGTTGCGATTTCTAAGACCATACACAAATTATGTAACAAACCCACACACACCTCCCTCCCTCTCTCTCTCTCTCTCTCTATCCCTCTCTCTCTCGCGCGCGCATGCGCCTGCACATCTCTTCTCATTAACAAAATGCTTTCCACAGTTTGTGCCTCTTCCAAGACGATATGCATTTATGATTGATTCAGTTTAAATGACGTAAGATTTCGGGAAAAAAAAAACACTTACTATAATTACCCAAGAAATATGAAAAAAAACAACGTCTACTTTTCGAGAAGTTTTGCGTCAGATACGAAGGAAATAAGATGCTTTACTCTTATCTTGCTAAATAACTAAAAATAAAATGTCAATTCGACTATAAAAACCAAAATATTCCTGTTTCAATGTCATGCTTTGGAGAATAATAACTCTGAATCGGACAGTGTAGATTCAAGTTCAGACTGCACAGAATGTGCAGTCTGATCTTGATCTATACAGTCCGCAAAAGGTCAATGTCTCCCGCTTAGCAGCCGATAATAATATCATTAATTTTCGTGGTCATTGTAGGGACTTCTGCATTGTGATCAAGTCATCGTACTTCCGGCTTACAGACTACTAAACACAAAACCATTGACTTCACTATCCCAGCAGTTTGATTTTGGAAGTAATCAAAGCGTTGAAAACACTGGAGTGGAATTTGTCTAGGAAACCATTATGTGGAATTAATAAAATAAAAGAGAGTTATTCATATATTGGCTTGAAAGTCAACTTACTAAACAAATGAATGCCTTTTTGGTTTAAGGGAGAGTACTTATGACAAAGTTTGGAATATTTGTGTATTGGTGGTCTCCCTTTGATCATTAGGAAGAGTCAGGAGTAACGTACCTTGACAGTAGGATGCCTAATGGATAGAGAAACTCATGGAATAACATTTAGTTTGTACCTGAAATCAGTGATTTCTAAAAAGTATCTTTGGTCGTTAACATTTGATTCCCAACAGTACCATCAGCTATTTAGATTTATAAATATTCATGCCAAATCAAATGGAGCAGAGCGCAATCATGGGATTAACAAGCCATGGGACGTACTAGTTTTGGAACGAAAAAAAACAGGACCAGGCGATCGGTAGACAACTTTTTATCATTGCTCCAAAAGAAGGCTATGAGCGAGTAGAGCTAATTTCAATTAAAACAAAGTATTTCCGCGATTGATGGTCCCATCCAGTGTATTTTAACATGCCATTTCCATTTAAATATCTGAGTGATACCGAAAAATTAATTTGCCTGAGAAAATTTGAGTTAAATTGGGTTGATTCCCTTCGGCTTTGCACAAAATACGAAACATGGCCTTGGTAATTCAATATTGAAATCATAGCGGTATTGTCATAGACAAATATCACAATAATCCGGTTCAATTTAGTTTTTGCCATACTACAATATTTTACACTTCTCCATATACAACACGCGAAAAGGGGCATTCGGACATTTGCGGAAAGTGTCGTCTGGGATCAGCCTGCGCAGTCCGCGCGGGCTAATCCGAGACAGCATTTTACTACTATATTTGATTAATTCAGTAGACTTGCGTATAACAGAAATTTAAATAAAAACGGAAAGTGTCGTTTCGGATTAGCCTGATGACTCTACACAAATGTCCGAAAGTTCCATTTCGCGGGCCATATATAAAAAAAAATACAGATAACATACTTAATGTCGCTCAAATGATTGGGTTCGTAATTGTAGAAGAAACGAAAAAATGTAGATTACCAGGATGCGAAAGCACATGCGAAGGTGCGCTTAACGTCAAGATGTGACCTAAGCTTTTAAAACGGCGTTAACAATCAAAATTTCTTTATGCCCTTTAAACATAGCAATATTTGGGGGAAAACCGGGTAATTCGAACAGTTTTTGCTGCAGCACTTCTGTGGAGGTTTGATTTTGCGAATTAGCGGTGAATCTCGAACACAAGTACTGTGTTACTCATTCGGGCATTTTACTCCCATTTCATCAGCAAAATCTTTAGTGAAGTATGAGCTAAGATGTTGAGAAAGCGTGATTTTTGAGCTTACTGAAAAACGGGTAAATTCGGACGCTATGAGAAAAATACGCGGGAAAACCCGGACAAGTATCGAAGTGTAAAATATTCGGACAGCTTGAGATTTTTTTTAAAGGTTTACTCATCAATTACAGATATTAGGGGATACCCGATATTAGGAGGTGTGAATCACCAATCTACACAATATTCCCTAGCAGTTGATCACTGGCATAGAATTTATTGAGATTTGTTTTTTTTATTCCAAGGACTTTCTTTTACAAATAGTTATCAAAATCAAAATAAGCCTTTACCGGCTCTTTTCCAGACAAAGACTTTTGTTACATTCACCCTTTACTCCATAGATACTCGTTTCTACGCATTGCTTATAGGAGCCTCTGGAAAACATTGTGGCAAAAGGTGAAATTGCTCGTCACGAGCAATTTCACCTTTTGCCACAATGTTTTCTACACTATCAAAAGGTGTCATTAACACATAAGAAACGGTTTCATCCTTGCTGTTATTTAGGGTCAATTAGAGATACCATAGAAATACCTTATGGGGTAAAGGGTTAAAAGGAAAAGGGCGTTTGGGAAGTTAGGTGAAAATAACACTGACATTAGCTATCTGTTCATGTGTTCACTCATTTTAATACCTTGATTTCTGTCAGTCCGAATTTATACAACATCTGAAAAATAGTGGTGGCAATCCGGGCGACTTAAACTGTTCTTATTTTCTCATAGTTTTCTTTGTAAAAGTATTTCAAATTTTTACAGTCGTTTTGTTTATTAATTTATCTGTCAACAATGGTCACTTGTATATAACTGTTTGTATTCAAACTATACCTTTTATTGGTCCAAGAACGGGACCTGCATGAATCCGTCTTGTTTTGAGGTCAGACAACCACCGAAAAGAATGCGTGGGTAGATTACTTTAAGGTAAGACCTGTGTAATGAAAAACAGCTATTTCCACTACAATATCATCCTGCAAAATTAGCTATAATTAAAAATGAGTATTATTGAACTACTTTCCCCTTTTCATTTTTTCCATTTTTTTCCTTCTTTGAATTATCATTTATAAATCTAAAACCGCTATATTCTCAATTGAAAAAGAGATATTAATTACCTACCTTTTTAGAAAACAAACAAAAGTATCAAAAAAAGTTTCAAGATAGACATAAACGGAATTTCTGATCCGTTAGAAATGTGCAAAAATGTTAATTCGGCATAAATCCTTATGTATCCTTATTTAATAAGCAATTAAAATTTTTGCCCAATGTTCACCGGAAGTGCATTACACAGTATTTACCTTAAGAAACTTAAATCAAGACCCCACTTTTGTGACCTAATTACTTCATGTAATTCCTTAAAGAGGATAGAAACCCCATTTGGAAGAGGTAATAATTTAAGGAATTGGTGGAGCTATTCGTCAAAAAAACGTGGATTTTAGAAAACTATCCGGATTTAAACCTTTGTCCGAACTTACCCGGTTTTCCATTATATGGTTAAAGTGCAAACTCGCATAACATCATACTTTTGTTTCACTAAAAAAAAAACATGCATTCACTATCAAGTAGCGTTTTCTATTACCAGTTTCTTCCTCGTCTGCCGTCGCGGTTAGTCCAAACGCAACAATATTGGAAACCCGTAGATCTAGTTCAGTGGTATTGGAGATCACACGGTGTACGTTCTCCCATAAGGTGAGCTTAGTTGCTCGGCTCTGTTATAGTTAACACTGACTTCGAAAGTGAATGGAATACTTAAAGTAAGGAAATAAAGTGATCATGCAGATCAGGTATGTTAGTCTTTTCTTGACCTTTTTCCTGCTAAATAAATGAAATAAAGTTTTTGATTTCGATGGTAAAACCCTATATATTAACCAAAGGTATGTTTTGGGGAATGGTATCTCCATATCGGACAGTGTAGATCCAAGATCAGACTGCACGTTCTGTGCAGTCTGATCTTGATCTACACTGTCCGCTAAAGGTCAGCGAGTCGCGCTTAGCAGCCGAAGGGTTAAGACAAGTTTAGAAAAGACACGTTATTTGTCTAAACAAAGTTTATACTATTCTGCAAAATAAACCTCCCAATGGTCTACATCGAACGAACGCATTTTCATGTTATAACCCTTTTCCAAACAATCCCTGCTTTTTACGGGTCTGGGATAGTAGCCTTTTGAAAACATTGTGGGAAAAGGAGAAAATGCTGGTAACCAGCATTTTCTCCTTTTCCCACAATGTTTTATACCCTTGAAAGAAATCATCTTTTCAGCAAGAGTTGAATTGTCGTCTGTAAATGCTTTCAATTTGGTCAACGGTCCAAAAGTTTGTCGTTTGGGAAAGGGTTAAGGTACAGACAGAAAATAGAGCTCTTTAAATCAGAAAATAGAGCTCTTGTAATATAAACTTTAAACTAAATTAGGAATTTAACTCCTGCATTGGAAGACACGGCTGTAACTGATATTGCAGTAAAGATCTGGATCATGCTATACATACTATGTAGTATGATCTCTGATTCGAACTTTTTCATACCTAAAATTTGCTGGACAATCTTTAAAAAAATCAGCCTTGAACTTGAATTTGAGCGTTGATCTGCATGATGCATTCATCTAACCCTTTTCCAAACAATCCCTGGTTTTTACGGGTCTGGGATAGTAGCCTTTTGAAAACATTGTGGGAAAAGGAGAAAATGCTGGTAACCAGCATTTTCTCCTTTTCCCACATTGTTTTCTACCCTATCATAGATAGCAATCATCTTTTCAGCAAGAGTTGAATTGTCGTCTGCAAATGCTTTCAATTTAGTCTAGTTCAAAAATTTGTTGTTTGGGAAAGAGTTAAATAAGTCATTACATAATCAAGATCAAGATCAGACTGCATATATGAAGTAAATGCGATCTTAGATCTGTACCATCAGATTCTTCAGTCAAGCCTGTACTTTTTCCCTGCGTCGCAGTGCATTTGTACTTTCAGCAGCCCAAATTCAATCGCCAACACATCTGGCGCGGAAAGAGTCAATGCCACTCTTGTAAAAAGATGTTGATTACCTTAATAATAATAATAATTATTATTATTGTTATTATTGATTACCTTTATCTTTACAAATTGACAATTCACCTCTTGAACGCGAATTTTAGTTTAATTCTTTTTACCAACAAAATGAAGTACGTATCTAAACCAAAAGCGTTGGCAGACGAAAAAAAAATTAAGACTTACATAAAAATTGAGAGCTTTTGCAAGCGCCGAATCATGTTACTCAAAACATAAAATTTGTCTTTCCTATGGTATAGAAAACATTGCGGTAACAGGAGAAAAAGCTGGTTGCCAGTATTTTCTCTCCTTTTCCCACAATCTTTTCAAACGGTTTTTACCTCAGGGTCGTAAAAGTCTGAAATATGTGGTCAAGGGTTAAAGTAAGTTTGGATAAGGGTATGAGTACAAAGAAGAGGCATTTGGAGTTTAACACATTACCACACAATCCCTGCTTTTGACGTCCCTGAGAAAGAAGCCTTTTGAAAACACTGTGGGAAAAGGAGAAAATGCTGGTAACCAGCATTTTCTCCTTTTCCCACAGTGTTTTCTACCATTCCCAGAACAAATTTCATTTTTTCAGTCACCTTTATTTTGTCGTCTGCAAATGCTTTCAATTTGGACCAGTCTAAAATTTTCTCGTGTGGTAAGGAATTAAACTAATCTACACTGTCAATGCTTTCATATTCCACACTGATCAAAGTGTACTGCAATATCTGCGCACGTATTCACCAACCATTCTTAAGAATATTTTTGGTCTTATTCTCCAAGGTTTTCCAAATTTGTAAGTAACACAACTTTTGATTGGCTAAACCGAATGGTTTAGCCAATCAGAAGTTGTGTTACTTACAAATGTAGAAAATTCTGCAGAATAAGACAAAGAACGTTCTTACGAATGGTTGGTGAATACGGGCCCTGGACTACTTTTTATTCATTTAATTTGTATAAGTCGTAACCTATTGCAGAAGATAATCATCTTGAAGCAGGTGTAATGCAGAGGAATGACCCCCATTACAAAATGACCCCCGGGTCATTTCTCGACGTAGAATAATGACCCATGGGTCATTTCTCTACGTCGAGAAATGACCCCGGGTCATTTCTCGAGGTAGAATAATGACCCGGGTCATTTTTCTACGTCGAAAAATGACCCATGGGTCATTCCTCTACGGCGAGAAATGACCCGGGGGTCATATTGTAAAGGGGGTCATTTTTTCTGCATTACATAGGCCAAGTACATTACTGGAAAAGGAGAAACTGGGCGTAACCAACAATTTGTCTTTATACCAAAACGTCTTCATGTTATTGTCGTAGATAAGACAGCAATTCGTGTTTACCATTATTAATGTTTTACAACGATATGAAACTGCAAGATCGTCTGCTTCAAATTTGTCCAACTCTGCATCGGAGTCAATACCCCTCCATCACTGCTCGCAAAAGGTCAGTTAGTCACGCTTAGCAGCCAAAGGGATAACACTCTGATCGAAGTCAAAACCGTCAGTATATTCGTACAAAAAAAAAAAACAGTAAAACCTCGATAATTCGAAGTGCCAAAGAGTTTGGATTATCTCAGTTTTCGAATTATCAAAACCACCCAAGAAAAATATAATTGTACTCAAAATCAACATCTACAGTGTGCACAGAAACAACAACTTTGGTTGATAGCACCAACAAGGCAGAACACAAACTGAACTGGAATCGGAGTTCGTTTGAATTGCTTTAAATTGTAGATCTATACAAAAAAGAAACGAGTGAAAAAACACATCATGGAAAAAAAAAGATAATAAATCACTGAAGTGATTCAAACTCTAACAACGTTAGGGGCAAGCAGATCGTAAATAATGCATATAGACATTTATTTCAGTGTTCACAGACAATAGTTAAAGTTTTGGAATGCATTATTGAGCAGATTCGGAAGTTTTCCAACATAAGTCTAGAGTGCCTGGGAAATGTGAACCTTTTGCCACACGTCAATCTTTTTTACTGTATCTACAGAAAACAAGTGAACAGTGGGTCAAACCATAGGACATGTCTTTGAAAAAGGACACAAACACTGTTGGAAAAGATTGAATTGCTGGAAGCCAATATTTCCTCCTTTTTCAACAGTATTTTCCTAGGCTTCTTTCGTCGAGGTCGTTAAAACACGTAATTGTGTGGGAAAGGGTATCCAGCACAACTTAACTTGCTGTTACGGACAGTATAGATCAAGATCTGAATGCACAAACCGTGCATGTTAATCTATGACATACAATGTCCGATATTCTAAAAGCTAGTATTATTAATGCAACCTTAAAATTACTTTCTTCTTCTTCTTCCTCCTCCTCCTCCTCTTCTTCTTCTTCTTGTCTTAGCGCTTAACCTGCTAAATAACTTAACTCTTATCCTGTTACGCAACTATTTTTTTTATTTCTACAGTGACAATCCAAATATTGATATTCCAATATTTTGTTGTTTTTTTTTTTTTTCAAGAAATAATATTTCCCTCTCGGACAGTGTAGATTCAAGATCAGACTGCACGTTCTGTGCAGTCTGATCTTGATCTACATTGTCCGCAAAAGGTCAGTGAGTCGCGCTTAGCAGCTTAAGAGTTAAACGAAACTACTTTCATGTCGAAATCTGAAAAAAACAAACCCGAATGTTGATGTTTCAGAGGTTTTTGTTGAAAGTAACAGAACTTTTGATTGGTTAAACCATATGGTTTAGCCAATCGGAACTTCTGTTACTTTCATGTTGCTGTTTCAGAGGTTTTTGTTTCTGGATCTTGGTTCTACACTGTCCGATAGTGAGACATTTTTCTCCTAAAAAGTAGATCTGGGTCTGTATTCACTCACCATTCTTAAGAACGTTCTTTGTTTTATCCTTCTAGATTTGCTAACGGTAAAAGTAACAGAACTTTTGATTAGCTAAACCATATGGTTTAGCCATTCAGAACTTCTGTTACTTTCACACTGAAGAAATTCTGAAGAATAAGACTAAGAATGTTCTTAAGAATGGTTGGTGAATACAGGCTCTGAAGAAGCATTCTATGGATTTTTCCTATTGGTTTGAAAGTTTCATTCAGTTATTTAGCTGAATAAGGGTTACAAAGTTATTATTAGACTGGACTGCAGAACAAAATTATCATAGATAATATCTACATTGACCGGTTATGTTTGCTAGCTATTTGATAATACGATATCTAGCCTGGGTCAAGTACAGACTGACCAGCGTTGGTCAACACGAGTTGAACTGAGCTTCTTCTAACATAATTATCTAGATTAGATCAAGTACAATGCCGCAAAGTGTAGGTCAATGCGAAATAACCTTTTCGTTCGTTAAGCCTTATTCTGCTAAATAACTAAAATGAAATTTTCAAGCCAATAGTAAAAATCCAAAGCTTGCTATATTTTAATGGTAATTTTGGGAGAAAACTTATCTCCTTATCGGACAGTGTAGATCCAAGATCAGACTGCACGTTCTGTGCAGTCTGATCTTGATCTACACTGTCCGCAAAAGGTCAGTAAGTCGCGCTTAGTAGCCTAGGGAGTTAATTCGTTTAACTACCCGAAACTGATTTGGACTTTTACTTACAGATAGTTACAGAGAATCTAGGACCAAAGGAAGAAAATACCTTCGTCATGCAAATTAGCTCCTTCATTGCCTAACTATCACCCAGCTAAGTAAGTTAAAGTTAAATGAAGGCCAAAAGTAAACAAAACGGGTGTTTCAATGCATTTGAATTTATATCAAACCATTTAAAAGTAGGGAAATTATTGTGAAGATGACTCTATATTCTAAAACCAGTATTATTAGCTTAGACTTACAGTCTGCATTATATATAACCGTTACCCGCTTCATGCATTTTCTGCAGCATGTCAGATACCCTGGTGCTAGGGGAGGGTAAGTTATCAATTAACCCTTTACCCCATAAAGCATTTCTATGGTATCTCTAATTGACCCTAAATAACAGCAAGGATGAAGCAGTTTTTTACGTGTATATGACACCTTTTGATAGCATAGAAAACATAGTGACAAAAGGTGAAATTGCTCGTCACGAGCAATTTCACCTTTTGCCACAATGTTTTCCAAAGGTTCCTACAAGCAATGCGTAGAAATGAGTATCTATGGAGTAAAGGGTTAAAACTATACCTTTAAAAAGTACATTTGAAAAAACACAGAATACGATATATTTCATGCTCTCCGGTAGGTTATCGAGAAATATCGGTGAAATATTTTTCGATATTTCATTGTTACGACCAGTGGAAATAGCGAATTTTCTGTATTAACCCTTTACCAAACGACAAAATTTTAGACTGGTTCAAACTGAAAGCATTTGCAGATGACAAAATAAAGGTGACTGAAAAATTGAAATTTGTTCTGGAAAGGGCAGAAAACACTGTGGGAAAAGGAGAAAATGCTGGTTACCAGCATTTTCTCCTTTTCCCATAGTGTTTTCAAAAGGCTTCTTTCTCAGGGGCGTCAAAAGTAGGGATTGTGTGGTAATGGGTTAATTACCTATAGTTAAAATGCGCGTGACTCACAGATGGAAAAATGACGTCATTTAACCTTACATTTCTCTCGCTTTACGTAATATTGTAATACGTTGCTATGAGGAGGCGGTACGCTACGGAGAATAGTTGAAAAGAACTGTACTGGATTTTGATGAAGTTCCAACAAGTAACGGTTAAAAGAATGAAATAAATAGAATATTTGTTGGGGTTTTTTTTTTGTTAAAGATCGAAATTTATTTCATCTCGTGAACACTGTCGGTAATATTTTCATTCGTGGCTGCGCCATCCGTGAAAATAATAATAAAACCGATAATGTTCACTCAATGAATAAATTTCGATCTTTAAGCGGAAAAAACACAAATATCCTCTTTTTATTTGTGAAGGATAATCGATTATTTCAATCGACAGTCCGACGTCGTGCAACAGACCTACATTTAAACAGCATTGAAGTATATCATGGTGTAGTTGTTCATATAATAAAAATAATATCAGCGGTGATGATGATGATGATAATAAAAAGTTATAACAATAATAAATAAACTATAATAATAACGATGACGATAACATCATTTCTTTCTATGGTGAAGATTAGGTACATTAACACTTTACCCCATAAGGCATTTCTATGGTATCTCTAATTGACCCTAAATAACAGCAAGGATGAAGCTGTTTCTTATGTGTATATTACACCTTTTGATAGCATAGAAAACATTGTGGCAAAATGTGAAATTGCTCGTCACGAGCAATTTCACCTTTTGCCACAATGTTTTCCAAATGCTCCTACAAGCAATGCGTAGAAATGAGTATCTATGGAGTAAAGGGTTAAGGCTCATGTTTAATGACGTAATCTAAATGTTGAAAAGATCTCTGTTTTACAATGTTGTCTTGATAAAGAGTGAACAAAAAAGGGGGCAAAATTTATGTAGATTTTATTGGTGACTGATGAATCTGATGAAATGTAGAGGATGAATTAATGGAAAAATAATAATGAAATCTGAAACCTACGAACAGACACACATGTCTTCTGTCTAATTTTCTGTTCAGATATATGATTCCATTGCCATGATGAGGATTATAAATTTAATAAACGTTGTTTGATAGAATAGTGAACTCCGTAAAATTAGGAATATCAACGCTTTTATCCTTTCATATTTGCAATAACGATTTCATTAATATTAAGCTGTCGTTTCATACGGTTTTTTTTTCGTGATTTTCTTCTTGTGAAAGCAGATATCATTCTGTATTAGATTTTCTTTTTTTGACCTTCGCACAGTAAGCTAATCTTCCTTAGTCAGTAAAAAAGAAACGTGATGGCAGAGGATTTTTGATTTCGTTAATTTGTTAAACACAAACCACAATAAACACAGGTGGCCTGTGTGATAAGTAATTGACAAATATACTTGATTTTATACGGTAGTTGCATATAAGTATGGGGAAACAAGGATAATTTCACTAGGTTATTATTTAACACTGACGTTTTAATTTTACGGTTTAAAATGGTTACTATTTACGGTGTAATTTCTGCTGAAACAATTTTGGGCTTACATTATACTGTATGTATAACAGTAGACTGGTGTCAGTCCGTTAAATAGAGCCTTTTCATTAAAACAAAATCATCAAGTAACACTGCAAAACAAAAACTCTGTGTTCTCAATGATCTGAGTGTCTTGATTTAACGTATTTCAGAAGAATGGCAAGTAACAACACATATTTCTGTGACTTTGCTGTAGTTGTGTACCTTGTTTATTAGAATGACTTAAATGCAGGAGCTGAATGCCAGGCTAGTATAGCAGCTGATAAGTATTCACTCATTCCCTCTTGCAAACATTTTTCAATCTCTCTGCAGCAGAAAGCTCAAAGAAAACACTATGATAAAAGGAGAAATTGCTCTCAACGAGCAATTTCTCTTTTTATCAAAATGTTTTCAAATGTTACTATTTCTTAAACTTTATTCTAGCTTGATCATTCTAGGGTTATTATTATTGATTATACAAGGGTATTTTACAAGGGTATTTTCAACGTCCCCTGCTGCAAATTTATTTCAGTGGGTAATAAGTTAAATAAATGTTAGCACAGGGGTTTTGTGATAAATGCCAGTCGCTGTTTGCGGTAAAATACGGCTCTATATTGAGATACTTTAGATATAAATATTTCACTACAACCGTATGTTCTGCACAATGTTCTGTTATTTGTGTGGTTGTATTAGTTAGAACGGCTTTTCACCCTTAGGCTGCAAAGCGCGACTCACTGACCTTTTGCGGACAGTGTAGATCAAGATCAGACTGCACAGAACGTGCAGTCTGATCTTAGATCTACCCTGTCCAATAATGAGATTTTTTTCTCCAAGAAATAAGTTTAAGTTAGCAATATTCTGGGTTTTTTTCACTGTCGGGTTGAAAGTTTCATTTAATTCATTTAATAGGAAAAGGGTTAAACAACGACTCGTAATCTCCTGTCACAAATTTTGCAGCTGACAACTTTGTACGAAATATGTATAATCAGTATTAATTAAATTTTACAACCTGAAACCATAATTATGAAAACACTGTGGCAATGGGATAACTGTTCGTGCGATGTTTTCGAAACTGTTCTAATTCAAGACGAAACAATGTTATATGCAGGATATTATAAGTTAGGGTTGGACTAAAGTGAACAGAATATAGGCGTTTTAAGTTTTGCAAGATATTCAGCTGACAATACGTATTTATTTTGATAATGGCAGAAGGAGCTAAAGGAATATACATCTAATCGCAAAAGTAAGGTTTCCTTTTTATACTTTTCTGTTGAATTTTTATCTTAAACAAACCCATTTATGTAAAGGACTCTTGCTTTTTAAACTTGAGTTCATACCTCACTGAATTTGTGCTCACACTTTAAACTTCACTGGTGCCTCTGCAAAGTTACTTGTACGACAATGGAAAAAAGGGATTTTCATTTGATAAAAAGATTGAAAAGGAAGTTCACAAACGTTGAAAAGTTTCTGTGTGAGGTGTATCAATTTAATTCTGTATGATTTGAAATTTCATGATTTTGTCTGTTGAGCATGAAAACAAGTTTGAAGACACCTACCCTGGCTATTTTTATAAATACCAAAATAACTACTGCAAATTATAAATAGAAAAAAAAGAGCAAAACTAATTCAGTCATCTTCATCTTGTTAATCTATTGTAAAAATATGTATAAATATATTGTTGGAAAATGGCCAACTATTGTTTTTCCCACAGTGTTTTCAAAAGCTGTCAATTAGAACTTGTTATATAGGTTTTGCCATTTCAGTATTATTAATCTATTTGTAT
Source organism: Tridacna crocea (assembly GCA_943736015.1). Classification (NCBI taxonomy): domain Eukaryota; kingdom Metazoa; phylum Mollusca; class Bivalvia; order Cardiida; family Cardiidae; genus Tridacna; species Tridacna crocea. The sequence continues at coordinate 53,061,983 of OX031065.1, forward strand.
GCAATGTTTGAGTATAAAAGACGACAGCATTTCATGCAAACCGTATTATGTTGATAAGCTGTTGATAACAATAAACATGCAGAAAAAGAAAAAGTGACAAACTCTCTCGTTTTAATCTTAGGACTGTTCTACGGACAGAAATTTTATTAAATAAATCTGACACGTAAAAAAGGCCTATTCTCTGACTGACAGACGATTTACACGTGACACAAGAAATAAGTCAAACCGCATGCGTTATAAAAAGCATTTTATAAAACTCATCAACCATAAATTCTGCCCTCCGTTTGGCTACAATAAACCTTGGCAAGGTTTACATAAAATCTAATTTAATTCTGACTTTTTTTTTGGAGAAAGGAATCGGCATCAATCCGATTTAACAAGACAATTTCTTTTGTTAATGTCAACATCGCGAGACTTCCGCCTCGTGCAGCGTGTATGATTGACGACCTGCCGGCAAAATCAATTTTAAAAACATGGAACTCTTTCTGTTTCTTTATGTATGACAGACATTGCATATATCAACTGAAGTACTCGTTCAGTCCCGAGTGAACATAAATACGAAGGGGCGAGGGAATGAACGAACATAGGATGGTTGAATGAATGAATGCGTTTCCGTTAAATGACGCTCTTAATAAACACTATACAACGAGTGTTTGCAGAGTATCAGATTTTCAACCTTTGCAGGACGAAAATAAGAAAGAACAAGTGAATAAATAGGCAGACAGGCGGTCGATCGGATAGACGAACTGATTGCTGCACGGACGGTCGGTAAAAGAATAATAGGGACCGATTGACCGATTGTGGCAATTATTTAGAGATATATATGATCTGACATGAGTGGGCTTTTGAGATAAGATTTTAAACGAGTCAAGGGAAATGTTGTTAAGCGAGCCTTTGGCGAGCTTAAAAACATTTTCCTGGACGAGTTCAATAAAATCATATCTCAAACGACCACAAATGTCAGATTCTTTTTATCACATAACGATATTTCACAAAGTACAGATCAGATGATGAAAGAACATTCATTTATACACCCGCGGTATTTTCAACGAGACCCATTCATTTGTATGAAATGAGTACAAAATGACACCAAAAATGGCGTCTCACAAATGTGATATTAAACGTGTATGAGATTTTAAAAAAATCGTAATAGGTATATTACACTGAAAACAAGTGAGGTTATGTGATAAAACGTTATTCTGTCTGTATATGACTATTTGTATTTGATCAAGGGAGAAAAGGCGATGCCATAGGAATGCTGCAAAATTGAAATGGTATTAACTAATCAATAATCAAGCAGTCGGACAGAAAATACAGACTGATTCTAGGTGTTACTGCCCTAATTTGATTACCGTAATTAAATGTCATGAAACCAGTTATATGTATGCGCATAGGATAGACAGTGTTCTAGGTGTTGCCTATGGGATGTAGACACGAGAGTTAGCCAGTGTCCTATTCGCATAGATTGTCCTTGAACTTAATCCCTTGGCTGCTAAGCAGGACTAGCTGACCTTCTGCGGACAGTGTAGATCAAGATCAGACTGCACAGAACGTGCAGTCTGATCTTGGATCTACACTGTCCGATAAGGAGATATCTTTCCCCGAAACATACCTTTGAAATAGAATAATTTGGAATTTTACTATTGGCTTGAAAGTTTCATTTCATTTATTTAGCGGGATAAGGCTTAATTTGTCCGACCTATAGACAATGGTTCCAATGAAACAGCTGATCAGCACTGGATGTTTGATCTATATACAACACTTTATTATTCCACTTGGTTAGTTGGATAAACTAAGCATATGGAATCGACAATGTGATATTTAGACACTCGCTAATGCTTGTTTGCCTAGTCAGGAATAATGTTAACCACTCCACATCGCAGTTTCACTTCACGTACTATACATATCTATTGCAATGAACTGATATTTGCTCCTTGGAACGTAACATATACTAGTGCCAGAGCATGGATTGTTCAATAAGTGGACTTCGGTCTACATGCAATTCGAACTCTGAATCACGATTGTAAGAAGCTGGCGCCTTGACCCTATTCCACTGTCTGGTATGCCATTACGCGTTTCCTTCAAATAAGAAGATTCACTGTCAGTGTTCAGACACCTAGTCAATTATTTGTTTCCTTAAATGAAATATTATATTTAAGTTCTTTTTACAACAAAGATTGCGAGTTATTTAGATTGACCTTCAAACGCGTTTCTTTGAAGAAAATAGTAAATATTTGTGATCGTGAGAAGATATTTCTTTTAAGTTTTTTAAAAGTTTTTATGGCAATGTATAATTTTGTTAATTACCTACTGACGAACTTTTACCCTTAAAATCCTGAGCCCGAAAGATACATCCTTCAAATGAATACTAATGAATACTCCTCTCTCTCTCTCTCTCTCTCTCTCTCTCTCTCTCTCTCTCTCTCTCTCTCTCTCTCTGAGGGCCTGGCTTACAATTGTTTCTAAGAGAAGCCAACCACAACCAAAATTGGTTTTAAAATAATGTATACTGTATGTATTATACCAGATTGCGCATTGTGGTGCGATCTTTGATCTTCTCTGATCTCTATTCTGTTGCAAAATCTGGTCGCAAAAGCCTAGAAAATGCACTATTTCGGTCATTTCTCCTTTTCTCACAATGTTTTCTTCTCTTTCTAAAACAAATTCTAATTCTTTAGTCACATTAAAGAGTTTACAAGTTTTTATGTGTCAACTGCGTTCATCTGGCGCTTTAAATTGTTAATTCCTATTGATTCAAGGAAAATCAGACAACAGAAATGACCTTAATACTCTAGCATATCGTGGCTACTTTTATCAAATTATTTGTACACTCAGCAAGGTTCCTATTCACCGACAATTCTTATGAACGTTCCCAGTCTTATTAGCCAGAATTTTCTAAATTTGAAAGTGACACAACTTCTGATTGGCTACACCATCTTGGTTTAGCCAATCAGAAGTTGCGTTACTTTCAAATTTGGACAATCATAGCAAATAAGAAAAAGAATTTTGTCAGATATTGTTAGTGCAAAAGGACCCTGATCTTGAAACTATTCTGTCCGAAAAAAAAAAACAATTTTACTATAAAAAAAAAAAATGAAAAAGAGTGTTCGGGCAAAAGTCGACTATCTCTGTGCATAAGTGTAGAAAAAAAATAAAAATCGCCGACGGGCAAGACAAGAAGATCCATTAATGACACGTATTTCCCTGCGAATTTCTGTAATTTTGTTGTAATGGTCGTAACGGAAACAGTAGAATTGGGAGAAAAGTGGACAGTCATTATCTTGTTTTCGATAACCTGTCATCCTGGAAGAAAAGTGTTTTACAAGTACTTCTTTCGGTAATTTTCGGCTGGCTGGCTGGCTGGCTGGCTGTCTCTCTCTCTCTCTCTCTCTCTCTCTCTCTCTCTGTAAAAACAAACATCTAACCTTGATTGATTAGTCTTTCGACTTGATCGTGTCTTTAAATCTTGACCAAACGACAAAATCTTAGACTTGTCCAAACTGAAAGCAAATAAAGGCAACTCAAAAATTGAAACTTGATTTGGAAGAGTAGACTAGGTCATATGGCTGGGTGCAGGAAGACTTCTAAAGTTTTCTCTATATACGCCCATGTAAAAGTTGAGAGACCCCCCCCCCACACCCCTGGGAGGGGCCAGTTTTGACCCAGGGCTATAATTTGAAGAAACTTGAAAGAGGTCTACTAGATAAAGCTACATGCCAAATTTGGGAGCCCTAGGCCGGTTTCAGACAAGCGAATTCTCAAAGATTTCGAATATTTTTAAGTTTAACAAGAGTTTTTGAGAGAATCATTTTTTTTTTTCAAAAAATTCTGAAGAGGACCATGTCAGGATCATTTCTGTGAAGTTTTCTCAAAATTGGGTGGGTTGTTTCAGAGAAGATGTTTGAAATAAAAGTTAACGCACGCATTTACGGACAGACGGACGGACGCGTGACGGACACCAGGCCATGACACAAGCCCACTGGCCTTCGGCCAGTGGAGCCAAAACTGCTGGTCACCAGCATTTCCCCTTTTCCTACAATGTTTGCAAAAACTTTTCTTTCAGGGTCGTTAAAGTCGGGACTATGTAGTATAGAATTAAGAACATCAATCCTTGCACCGGAACTCCATTTTAATCTGTTGTCCTTACATGTATTGTTTCGGCCAGTCAGAAGGTTCTTCCTTAGAACTATAACTTTATTATGACTTAATCAGGGAAAAATAGCTTTGCGTGACGAGAGACTGAAATACACTGGCTGAACTTTTATCAGACTTAATGAAGTAAAAAGAAAATCGACCGATAAATCTTTCCAGATTAGAGATGTATTTCTTGAACTCTTAGCTTTCAAGGAGCAAAGTCGTGTACCATGGAGGTTAACGTATATTAAGTTTATGCTGCTCTTACAGGAAAGTGAAGTCCTATCTCAGATCGTCATTGTCAATACGCAAGTGTTGTCTTAACCCTTTACTCCACAGATACTCATTTCTACGTATTGCTTGTAGGAGCCTTTGGAAAACATTGTGGCAAAAGGTGAAATTGCTCGTGACGAGCAATTTCACCTTTTGCCACAATGTTTCCTATGCTATCAAAAGGTGTCATATACACATAAGAAACAGCTTCATCCTTGCTGTTATTTAGGGTCAATTAGAGATACCATAGAAATGCCTTATGGGGTAAAGGGTTAAAAGAATCAGCCATCTTTATGTCTTTCCTGACGACACAGTCCATATTCAACTATTTAGCATGGTGAAACGTAGAGGTAAAACAGGACAGACAATATCGTCACGGAAATTCCAAGTTCATTGGCCACGGATTCGTGATGAAATGGAAATTAAGTTTTGCTTCAGTAACTTCTTCCCTATTGCAGTCACTAATCCTATCCAGTTATCTTTCGTTATTTACTCCGCCTGCCGTGAACTAGAATGGGCATTGATCAATGGACCATGAAAAGCCTAGATTCCCATTTGGCTTGCAACACGTGAAAAGGGATATTCGGACATTTGCGTAAAGTGTCGTCTCGGATCAGCCTGCGCAGTCCGCGCAGGCTGATCCGAGACGGCACTTTACGATTACTTTAGATTTTGTGCTACAGTAGACTTGTGCAAAACAGAAAATTACATAAAAACAGAAAGGGTTGTTTCGGATTAGCCTGCGCGAGCTGCGCAGGCTGATCCGAAACGATACTTTACGCAAATGTTTGAGTGTCCCTTTTCGCGTGTTGCAAGCCATTTGATCCTTTGCGTCCATGGATGGTCATTCGTTCTTCTTTCTGTCATTGTGTATTTGTTTTTATCTGTTAAAATACTCTTGCAGACTGTCCATATGGAGATCGGTAAAGTTGTACCTTTGATCTACTATGTCAAATACACATGTATACGGTCTGCAACATGCGAAATATGGCTTTCGGATATTCCCGTTGAGTGTCGTCTCGGATCAGCGTGCAAAGTCCATTTGGTCTAGTCCAAAAGTCTGTCGTTTGGGAAAGGGTTAACCCTTTACCCCAATGAGCAATATCTATGGTATCTCTGATTGACCCTAAATAACAACAAGGATGAAGCCGTTTCTTTTTATGTGTATTATGACACCTTTTGATAGCATAAAAAACATATGGCAAATGGTGAAATTGCTCGTCACGAGCAATTTCACCTTTTGCCACAATGTTTTCCAAAAGCTCCTACGAGCAATGCGTAGAAATGAGTATCTACGGAGTAAAGGGTTAAATAGCAATATTTCGGTTTTTACTATCGAAACTGAAAATTTCATTTTACTAAAAGAATAAGGGTTGACATTCAATTCTTAGATGCTAAGTCCTCGTTTTTTTCCCTTTCAGTTCAATGCACCAATAAACACTTAACAAGATAAATGACATTAACAGCTGTCGATAGTCTTACGAATGTCATGCTGTGAATGTTTACATAAAAAGCCTGACGTTCGATAGAACAGTAAACTAAGTTTAACCTGATATCTTACAACTGCAGAATTCTTTTTAAAACATTGTAGAAAAGGAATTACATAATTGTTACGACAGATTGCTCTTTTTCCGAAGACGCTTCCGTTTCATTAAGTTTTTCTGTACAGGATCAGATGTTTCTTATATCAGCATGCAGCCTATCGTAGAGGGATAAAACCTGGCTTCAACTGATATTTACACATACGACTGTAAAGAAACACATTTAAGGTAAGACCTGTGTAATGCACTTGGGGCAAACATTCTAATTGGTTGATAAATAAGGATAAATAAGGATTTATGCAGAAATAATATTTCTGCACGTTTCTAACGGATCAGAAATTCTGTTAATGTCTATCTTGAATTATTTTTTATACTTTTCTTAGTTTTCTGAAAATGGAGGTAATTATTATATCTTTTCGAATTGAGATTTTAGTGGTTTTAGATTTATAAATGATAATTAAAAGAAGGAAAAAAATGGAAAAATGAATCGGTGAAAGTAGTTCAATAATACCCATTTCTGATTATAGCTAATTTTGCAGGATGACATTTTAGTGGAAATAGCTGTTTTGTATTACACAGGTCTTACCTTGAGTCATGCTTCGTAAAAAGGGGGCTTAATGTATCTGCAAAAATGTATCGAACTAGGTCAGCCTGCTAAGTTATGTAGCGCAGGCTGATCTGAGTCGAAACTTTTAGCTATTGGTCAATGTTCTGCGTTTCAAAGGACCATCCCACTTCATGATAGTGTCGGATGTTAGACAACATAGGGTTTATGGATAAATAATCAGGTGCTGATTTGCTTGTTGTAATGCACCGTGGTGATGCATATAGTTCCTTTTTTTCTTTTCAGAGCTTGGCTCACAAAATGCAAAATGAAACAAGAGGGCCAAGATGGCCCTGGATCGCTCACCTGAATTTCTGAGAGAACCATAGCCATTTTTTTCAAAATCTAATCAGCCATTTTAGACAAAAAAAAATTTCAAGAATTTCTTCATGTTTATAAAGTGTAAATAGCCCACAGCCATCAGAGCAATGTTTCTTGATGGATCAAAATTTCTCGAGCAATTTTTGTTCAGAGAAAAAGAATTTTAAAGAACAAATAGTGCAAGTAGCCCCCATTCACCAGATCCATGTTTCTAGACAAGTCCCCATTTTGCGAACAATTTTTGAAAAGGGTTACCAAAGGAACATTTCTGTGAGATTATTTCAAAATCTGATCAGCCGTTTCAGAGAAGAAGAATTTTAAAGAATTTCTTCATGGCCATATAGTGCAAGAAGCCCCCATTCACCAGAGCCATGTTTCTTGATAGATCAAAATTTTGCCAACTTTTTTTGAAAAGGGTCATCCAAGGAACATTTCTGTGAAATTATTTCGAAATCTGACCAACAGTTTCAGAGTAGAAGAATTTTTAAGAATTTCTTCATTTCCATATAGTGCAAGTAGCCCCCATTCACCAGAGCCGTGTATCTTGACGGATCAAAATTTCGCGAACACTTTTTGAAAAGGGTCACCCAAAGAACATCTCTGTGAAATTATTTCAAAATCTGACCAGCGGTTTCAGAGAAGAAGAATTTTTAAGAATTCCTTCATTTCTGTATAGTGCAAGAAGCTCCCATTCACCAGAGCCACATTTTTTGACGGATCAAAATTTCACGGACAGTTTTCGAAAAGGGTCACCCAATGAACATATCTGTGAAATTATTTCAAAATCCGCCCAGCGGTTTCAGAGGAGAAGAATTTTTAAGAATTTCTTCATTTCCGTATAGTGCAAGTAGCCCCCATTCACCAGAGTCGTGTATCTTGACGGATCAAAATTTTGCGAACACTTTTTGAGAAGGGTCACCCAAAGAACATCTCTGTGAAATTATTTCAAAATCTGATCAGCGGTTTCAGAGAAGAAGAATTTTTAAGAATTCCCTCATTTCTGTATAGTGCAAGTAGCCCCCATTCACCAGAGCCACATTTTTTGACGTATCAAAATTTCACGAACAGTTTTTGGAAAGGATCACCCAAGGAACATCGCTGTGAAATTATTTCAAAATCCGCCCAGCGGTTTCAGAGGAGAAGATTTTTAAAGAAATTGCTAAAAAATTCCATTTGGTTGCCATGGCAACTAGAGTTTTTGATGGAATCAAATTCTGTGAACAATTTTTAAAGAGGACCTCCCAAGGAACATTCCAGCCAAGTTTGGTCCAAATTGGCCCAGCGGTTTAGGAGGAGTTGATGTTTAAAGAATTGTTGACGACGCACGACGCACTGACGCACGACGGACAACGGGTGATCCTAAAAGCTCCCCTTGAGGACGTTCTGCTCAGGTGAGCTACAAACAGTAAGAGTACAATAGGATATATATTTCTATGCACTCTGGCAGAATGATAGGCCTAAGCAAAATGTCTATAGTATACCGGTATTTGAAATACATCTGCACTTTACCTTTTTCCAAACAATCCCTGGTTTTTACGACCCTGAGACAGAAGCCTTTTGAAAACATTGTAGAAAAAGGAGAAAACGCTGGATGTGGTGATGTAAATACCACAAGACAAATGATTTATACTCCCTCTCTCTCTCTCTCTCTCTCTCACCTCCAATATTTCCATGTTGAACAATTGGAAGAATTTCTAGAAAAAGGGGCTTAGCTTAAACAAGCCACTGCTCTTTTTCCACAATGGTAACTCCCAGTATTTATCATCTTTTTTATGGTTACAGTTGGATACCTATAAGGCAGAAGTCAAAATCAAAGTACTGAAAGTACTGACAGAGTAGTGAGCATGTAGCCTAAGTAAAGATAAAACATGGCTGGTTTATACTTAACCCTTTATTACACAATCCCTACTTTTGACAACCATGAAAAAAAAGCCTTTAGAAAACATTGTGGGAAAAGGAGAAAATGCTGGTAACCAGCATCATTTCCTTGTCTCACAACGTATTCTATTCTTCACATAACAAATTTCAAATTTTCAGTCACTTTTATTTTGTCGTCTGCAAATACTTTCGATTTGGACAAGCCTAAAATATTGTGTTTGGTAATGAGTTAATTAAAGAAAAATAGTCCAAACCGGTTATGAAGGTCTCTCAATTTAAGGCCGTCTAATCCATGTATCAAGTCACACCAAGTTCGATTCGGCGACTTTAACCACTGCTCATGTCAAAAAAAAAAGGAAATACCATATACAATTACTTTTGTCGATATTTGATTGGAACATAGTATCGTTTTTAAGCAAATTAAGAAAAAATCAATCATAATTTAGTATTCGATTAATTTATACAGTTTATTTCTAAGTTAACTTTCTATTTAACATATCAGCTATTTTATCTTTCTTCTCTTCTGGACGAACTCCTAGCTGGACTTAACCTATTGCACGCGAAAGACTCGAGAATGAAAAAGGTTGCTTTGGGAATAGTTAAGATGAGGCGGAGTTGCATAGATCAATGGCTAATTTACCTTTTAATACATCATATAATCTTACTGAAGACATATTGTTCAGTCTATGACCGTGTAACTACACATCAAACTGCTGTGGTTTAGATTTTTAAGTTCATGTCAACATTGCTATAATTAAAAGAAATACAAATTCTGAAACATGAAGAAGGTTTTGCACCTGCACAGTACTGTGCGACTGTGAGTTTCTTTTTTTGTTTACATTTGAATGCACGTCACTCTCAGTAGCAAAAGTCCAGCGATCGCAAATCTGCAGATGTTTCTGACTGACAGCAGTAGGTTGTATCTTAAGGCTGTCGATACAGGTCGAGTATACATATTTAGCACTTTTCCTTTGTTACTTTATACCACACAATCCCAAGTTTTAACACTGATAACCAGCATTTTTTACATTTTTTTTTTCTACTTTGAACCTTTTACCACACAATGACATCTTTTAACGATTCAAACGAAGACGCCTTTTGAAAACATCGTGGGAAAAGGAGAAAATGCTGGTAACCAGCATTTTCTCCTTTTTTCACAATGTTTTCCACCCTTTCAGAAACAAACCCCATCATTTGAGCAACTTTTTAATTAGTTATCTGCAAATGCTTTGAATTTGGACCAGTCTGAAATAGTGTCGTGTGTTAAAGTGTTAAATATAATTCGCACTATTTGAGATACATTTAATTTATCGGCTTCAATTGCTTTGGAATTGGAAAAGTCCAAAACGTAGTCGTTTGATAAAGGGTTTAATGCCACTAGTAAGTGTCGGGTATTTGTTGTCTGGATCACGAAACAGTGTCTATAATCAACAAAACAATGAAATCATTTCACTACCAGAGGTTGCCTTTTTTTTCTCAGCGGATATTAGACGACATACAGATGCAAGCACAAATAAAAGCTCGATAGCTGCTCAGTAAAAATGTCAAGTCGGAGATTTGTTTTATGGAAGAGTGATTGACCTTTGAGACCAAGCTTTATTAATTGGTTTCTGGCGGTGACAAGATCTAAAGAAACTAATATTACAGACGGCTTAACCCGTAACCATACTGGCTATATTTAGACCAATCAAAAACAGCTGTAAGTGACGCGAGGAATATACCTTTTTAGGGGCATGAACTTTGTGTGTTGGAATGATAATCATGGTGTGTATGGGGGAGAGAGAAAGTACTATTCTTTTCGCACACTCTCTTCAAAACTGTCAGGAATATGAGAAGGTGCGTTTGTTCTACTTTTTTTTTCTTTGTAGCTTTGGGCCTTGATCGGAAACCTAACCCTTTCTTTATTTCAATAACATCTGCTTGGATTGCATTATTTTATATATAGGAGTCTTTTATATTGGAGTTTAGATGCTATGCAATTTCACTTTTCGGTCATTTTTGGGGCAATTTGGGTGGTTTTGCATAGATATGGATAAGGCTGCACACAATTTTCAGTATGATCTTAGATCTACATTATCCCCTTCTTAACGTATGTTGATTCTCGCTATTGGCGCCCGATCCAATTTCAAACGTTCCGTCGTGGTCTTATGGAAATGCGTCGTGCTACATTATACGTCTACTTAATCATCATATGACCATTTGCCATTGAATTTTATTTCGTCTAACAACTGACTGTATCTAGTGTTTAACTTCGCGATCGTTCTTCAGAAGAGTCTGCGTATCACTTTCTTTGTATATGCGGTAAGTTTAGTGATCTTTGAACTAAGTACCTTTCCTGTAGTAGGCCTAATATCAGTAAATTTATCCGCATCTGATCGTCAAAAAACAAGAGAACACAAATCAATACTGCAAAATTCATAAAGGAAGCTTCACAAAGAAGGAAATCTTTAAGTACGTTGACTAATTACGAATAAACTTTTTGGTAATTAATGTTAAATGTATATGTATGAGTACTTTATATGTCTGTCATTGCCATATATCCATGTTCTTTTCTGTAAATGGCCAATGGCATATTTGTTTGCCGAATGCCTAATAAAGTTGAGTTGAGTTAAAATGATCCTTGTACATGCAGAAAGTTTGGAAATAGCAAAAAGTTTCGACCCATGTCAGCCTGCGCAATTCGCGCAGGCTGACATGGGTCGATACTTTTTGCAAATGCATCCCGCTCCCTTTTCACAGTGTATGGTCCATTTTCCTATGTTACGTCAATGTCATATGGAAATTGTAAAATCCGATTATCTAATAGAGATGTCCAAAAAGAAAAAAAAGACAACATTTTTGAACCAATAAAAACCCCTTGTCTCCGACTATCCCGAATAGCCAGCTTCAAGTCATTCGAGTGCAAAGAGTGTCATGCACCTACGCATCCGCAGGTATCTGCACGTCATTCGCTAAAAAAAACCGAGATCAATATTAAGAGGCGATAAACAACATTTAATCTGATTGATTTTTTTGTTCTTCCACGTAGTCATATTTCTCATATTGAGACCTGAAGCCCTTCTACACAATACATTGATATTACTAGTTCTTCAAATTATTGCAAAAGAAACAACCTCACAGTTTATGGCACTAATAAAGGGCATTAACAGGCAGTATATGTCCTAGAACTTTCAAAACAAAATCTTTCAGCGCCTCATATTATTCCCTTCTTTCTTAATGCCAAGCATTTATTCTGACATAATTCTTAACAGGAAATTGACTCCACTGAAACTCAGAAAGAAATTTATAATGCTAGACTTCATTAAACAAGCAGACAACAAAGATTCGAAATCAGTCTGCATGTTCTGTGCAATCTGATCTTGATTTATCTCGTCTGCAAAGGCCTCTGACTTCGCCTATAGCACTAAAAGAGTTAAATTCATGCATATGAATCCTGTATTTAGATACAAAGGTGAATTTTGCGGTAGGTCATACTAGTACTACTATGTCATGGCAAGTTCGCATTTCCGTACTTTGCTATCATTGGCTGAGAGAACTATATTGATGAAATAACAAGAGAAGGCACTGTAAATAGCATATGCAATGTCTCTTTAGTAGATAAGATGAAGATCTTTTTATCTTTGACCTCTACAACTTACAAACGCTCCACTCGCCTGGTTGCAGACTTTGAGTATATGCTCAGGTTACCTTGGGACTCAAGAAAATGATAGTCCCAAAAATTCCTCCTGGGGGAAAGGGGCAAGCAAAAACCCCGCTGGCTCATAGTCTAAATGTTGTTATGCTCTGTTCCAAAGGTTTATCAAGTCAATGATGACTTATGTTTACTTCTCGATTATTCTTGATCTAGCTAAGACAACGCAGAACACATATCTGATCTGGGAGCACCAATGTCCGATATGTATTAGACTCTGAGAAAACGGCTTTACATCTTTTTCAGGGATCTTTTTCAGCAGCTTTTGCCCTGATTACTTACAAGAATTATAGGAACTTCTGTAGAACCTTTCTTAAGGCATGTTTGAATCAGCCATAATTGCAAAAATCAACTCTATTTCGGGAAAAGTAACTATGGGTCTTCCATTTTGGAAGCTTTGGATTTGACATTTCAGTGAGGCTGATACACTGTTGTTTGTTATTGAAAAGAGAGAAAATAAATTGGGAAACGGAGAAAATTTTCTCCTTTTTAAAGGATGTTTCAGAAAGCTGTGTTTCTAAAGTTAAAGAAAAATAAAAACATACGATTATCAAGCATAGCGTCAAGCGATGCTTCCTATCTATGAAATTCAGACAAATCCTTTTCCTTGCTTTCAATTACTTCTCTGAGTTGTTTTCAGTCATACTTATATATTTGGTCTAGAATAAGCATGGTCAGTATTGTGCTAAGAAAAGCTTCCAGATCGGTAAAGCAAGCTAAAGTATCAATTCTGCGTGTTATAACAGTTCCGTTTTGGACTAACATTCTCTGCGACCATTATCTCCCGCTAGATGGCATTCTATAAATACTCATCTATCTGATATGGGCATCCTGGGTACAGAGCCGAACCACTTTCCTACGCAACAACCGTTACTTTGAATTTAAAACAAAAAAAAGGTTTACCCAATAAAACGTTACCTCGTGCAATTCACTCAACTATGATCACCAGTTTAGAGAAATCTGTTGCTAAAGCAAGGCTCATTTGTCCTCAAACGTATTGATACGTAAAAGCTATTTTCAACATTGCTACTTTATAGAGCGTAATATTACAGTCAGCCCGCTTTCGGGGCTAGTAGTGATGCGTCGTATAAGACAGTCGAATCTTCGAAGAATATGACATGCGCAGACAACGTCTCTGCGACCGGAAGTGGACAGCTTTCTACCTTTGTATTTCAAATGACTTTGTTGCTGACGAGCAGAGCCTGTATCTTGGTAGGAAAATGTTGTTTTCTTCTATATTTTGTATGAGTTCCGTGACTACATACTAGTGCATTGATCCATTCTTCTAGTAAGAATGAAGCCCGCTGTGGTTACCATTTTCAACCGGAAGTGGTTGATCATTACCGCTTACAACATTTACTGCCGAGAAGGAAAGTAAATATCTAGCGTCATTGATAAATTCTAATATGGAGTGCAACACACGAAAAGGTGCATTCGGACATTTGCGTAAAGTGTCGTCTCGGATTAGCCTGCGCTGTCCGCGCAGGCTAATCCGAGACGACACTTTACGACTACATTAGATTTTCTGCTACAGTAGACTTGCGTAAAACAGGAAATCACATAAAATCGGAAAGTGTCGTTTCGGATTAGCCTGTGCGGACTGCACACACTGATCAGAGACGACACTTTACGCAAATGTCCGAATGACCCTTTTCGCGTGTTGCACTCCAATATTATCATCCACTGCTACCAAATGATACACTGTAACTAAGATTCATTGACTTTTGTAACAAATTTCACTGTACTAGTGCTGCATTATCGGTACTTTCAATTCCAGGATTTTATACCGCACAAAATATAATGAGATTTCCATGAATACAAAAAAACTGAGAAAAGTTTTTTATGATGAGGTCACGAACATTGTATTTACTACTACATATCGGTTGAATATCGATTAAAATAAAACTTGGAACGAGGAGAATGACCGAAAAGCCGTATGCAAAGATCGGGATGATTCTGGGGAGTGCTTTAAAATACTGCAAACCCGTCTCAAAATAGAGTTCTCTAATAATGTTCACTACAATTCTTAATATTGTAACATGGTTGCGTAAACACTGACATTTCTTTAATAATTCTGAATTTCATGACAAAAAGTCTGGGTCCGTATTCACTAACCAGTCTTCAGAAGGTTAGAAGTCCTATTCCCTAGATGTCTTTAAAATTTGAAAGAACCACAACTTCTGATTCGCTGAACCATTTGGTTCAGCCAATAAAACGTTTCGCTACACTCAACTGAAGAAAATCTTCATTAATGTTGAATATCAGTATTTCATCTTAATATCAACTCTTCTGCTACATTTTCTTTTCTAGAAAATCATGAATGAGCTATTAATAGTTATGATCTCCGAAAGTAAAAATTAGAGTAAAGGAAACGCTATGGAGACCGAAATTGCTCGTTAAGAGCCGTAGTTTATTAGCTTCACCTCTCTCTCTGTCATGCTCCCTCTCTAACTCTTTCTCCGCTTTGCTCTCTTCTATTGAAATACCAAAGTCATTTCAAAATCAACAGCTATCTGTAGTATAACAGGTATCAGAGAGAAGTAAGAGATCACAGACACGGCCAACAGCAATAGACATCGAATGAATATATAAAACTTGACGTGGAACACGTACTGTAGAAATATTATCCTGCAGTAACATTACCAGGATGACCTTCGTTACTTTGATTATTGATAGTAAAGGTCAAACACTTTAATCCTTTACCTCACAGTCCCGACTTTTAACCACCTTGAAAAGGGCCTTTTGAAAACATTGTAGGAAAAGGAGAAAATGCTGGTAACCAGCATTTTCTCCTTTTCCCACAATGTTTTCTCCCTTCCCGAATTAAATTTCGATTTTTCAATTCCATTTATTTTATCATCTGCAAATGCTTTCAATTTGGACCAGTCTATGAATTTGTCGTTTGGGTAGGAGTTAAAGTGTTTTATCTTTTTAACTTTTCTTTTTCCTCTCATAATTGAAACAAAAACAAATACGAATGTGGATGAAAAAGTTAGATAACCAATCAATAAACTGTAACGTCTTACAATTATTATTTGACAGCAGTACTAACCCAATCTTCACGAGCCAAGGTTACGATCACCGCGAGGATCTTACCTTGGTGGATTGAGCCCGATTTCGAGATTCCTGCGATGCGCCCTCTATTGGATGCTGGTTATTACCCCCCTTTACATCATATTTCTAAAAGCCAATGTAATATCGTTTTACAAACCGCTTACAAATACACATGAAGCGATAAGCAGACATCCACGTGGGTTTCAATGTTTATCTTCTATTCGAAAGGTAGCAACTTTGTTCTATTTTTATCAAAGATGAAATGCTACCAGCGATTTCATTCGTTGCAGTTAGAGCTGGCCGCATCCAATGAAAAAGCGTATCGGGTGAATGTAAAACTCGAGCTCGATTCGCCAAGGGTAGATTAACGGTAGTGAATCATCAGTCTTAGCTTGCGAAGATGTACTAACCCATAAGTGTATCAGACCCCTAAAAGTCAACAAATGGACAATGTTCTTTGAAAAAGGAGCTGAATGAATCTACAAAAAGTATCGCTCCATGTCACTCTGCGCAGTCTGCACAGGCTGACAGAAGTCAAAACTTTGCTATGGGGCCATTTTCAGCATGGTAAGGGATCACTTTACCTTCAGATCTAGTCGGTTATTAAACACAATGGGTCATGCGAATCCACAATTTAGTGATGGCCCAATCGTTACCATGCATCATAGAGATGCATTAAGCCCCCTTTTGCTAGTGCACGGCTTGTTTATAAAAGCAAACACTTGAAGGAAAGAAAAAATCTTTTAAAAACTTCGCTATCATCGTTACTTGCAGCAAGTAATTGCTACTTTGTTTACAATGTTTGCTGGATGGTTAAAAAACGTTAAAAGTCGTATAATTTTACTACGTACATCAATAGCTTATACTTAAGTAATGATATCGTTTTGAAAATATAATTTGATAGCATAAATTCTGTCTGAAACAAATATAAATAAATTATGACTTTCAAAGATGCATGGAAGCATAAAATTCAAGGTCAGAGTGTCTTTTCCTTGCATTCAAATCATATCTGACCCGTCACGCATAAAGGAAACTGCAAAAAGTGTCAATTTTGGTCAGACTCCTGAAACGGCACTCCATTTCATTAATTTAACCCATTACCACACAATTCCTACTTTTGACGCCCCTGAGAAAGAAGACTTTAGAAAACACTATGGGAAAAAGAGAAAATGCTTGTAACCAGCATTTTCTCCTTTTCCCACACTGTTTTCTACTCTTCACAAAACATATTTCAAATTTTCAGTCAGTCTTATTTTGTCGTCTGCAAATGCCTTCGATAAGGACAAGCCTAAAATTTTGTCGTTTGGTAATTAGTTAAATTTTGTCCTGCAGTAGACTTGCACAAAACAGAGGATTCCATAAAAACGGAAAGTGATCTAAGACGAGACTTTATACTAATGTCCGAATGCCCATTTTTTCCGTGTTGCAGGCCAATTTGGATAAGTACAGTATGACCGAAAAATTGATAAAACAGCAGTTCTTTTTTGTGTGTGTGTGTGACCGAGGTACAATTTAGCCAGAATCCTTTTTAACCCGTTACCAAACGACAAAATTTTAGACTGGTTCAAATTGAAAGCATTTGCAGACGACAAAATAAAGGTGACTGAAAACTTGAAATTTGATCTGGGAAGGGTAGAAAATACTGTGGGAAAAGGAGAAAATGCTGGTTACCATCATTTTCTCCTTTTTCTACAGTGTTTTCAAAAGGCTTCTTTCTCAGGGGCCTCAAAAGTAAGGATTGTGTGGTAAAGGGTTAAATTAACATTGACATTCTAATGAGCCCGCATCTTTGTGTTACAATATTTAGTGTGGCCCATCCTTTAATCTTCCACCAAACGATCCCGAATCTTTAAACGATCCTTGGAAGAAAAAATTAAATGTATTGTAGAAAAAGGAGAATATGCTAGTGGCCACCATTTTCTCCTTTTCCAACAAAGCTTGCTATATACCCTTTCCGAAAAATTCTTTAGACACACCAAATCTGTAGTCTGAAAATGCCTTTAACTTTTGGCAGTGCAAACTTATTGTTGACTTAGGATGGGTTGAATAAATAATCCCGCATGTTTAAAAAGCTTGGCAGTTATTGTTCATCCGTTGGCGTGCGGTCTCCCTTCCTAGGAAAAGAGATGGTTCATATAAATCCTACGGCTACGTATTTGAAAATATGACATGATTTACCAGTAGACGTGGCGCATTGGTTATACAGGGTTTGAGAAGACATGTCGTCTCTGTTTTAATTCCTAGCGTTCAGTAAATGTGATGGGTCGGACTAAGGAAATTATTAAAAGAGATTTTGAAGCTTTAAGCTCCTATGGACTTGTAATCTTTTGAAAGTGACGAATAATCTTCGATGTCTACGAGAATAAGAACATCAAAATTTCTCTTTCAGGATCCTCTGAAATGACGTTTAACTCGTGAAATAACACATGGGACATGGGAACAGCATTAGCCAATCACAACGCTTCCTTTAGTGACGTCACGATGCCTTGTGAACCGGAAGAACTCTCCCAAGTAATGGCCGTGACTTCAAGTCAAGTATCTGTACAAATTATATTCACATTATCAGCTGTCGCATTCTTCGTCGGGACAAAAACCATAGTTAACAGAATTCGGCGTGACTTGGCTCATGTGACAGTTGTTGTTATTGGTGCAGGGCCGATTGGCTTAACAGCAGCATTGATTGCTGTCCATTGTAAACGTGTTCAAAAAGTAGTAGTATTCGAGGAAGACTCGAGATGTTCCATAGAAAACAAAGTATATCAAATAGCAATAACCCCATCGAATGCTGCTTCCCTACGTCGTTATGGAATTGACTTTGACAATTTGGAAGGAACTTGGAGTGACGGCTGCTTCTATACTAGAGTTGGAATTTATTTGGAATATATAATAAGTGTTTTACCGATATATTCAAATGAGCTGGACTTAAAGTTTTCAACAAAAGTAAGTAATCTGTCTCTTAATTTGTCTTCTTGTTGTTGTTGTTGTTGTTGTTGTTGTTGTTGCAAAGATTTATGTTGGGTCAGAGACATGATTTGTGGTTCATCACTCTTGCTGCCTGAATAGCTTTTCCGATGTTACACCGAATCATGTTCATCGAGAGAGTCTCTCTACAATGAAAAGTGATGTGTAACATTACTGCTGTAGAGCAAGAGACAAAGTGTGGGAGAGGAAGGGTCTCCGTTATGCCGTCATTCACTTGATATGACGCATTTTGAGCTTGTTAATCCTTTACCCCATAAGGTATTTCTATGGTATCTCTAATTGACCCTAAATAACAGCAAGGATGAAGCCATTTCTTATGTTATATGACACCTTTTGATAGTGTAGAAAACATTGTGGCAAAAGGTGAAATTGCTCGTCACGAGCAATTTCACCTTTCGCCACAATGTTTTCCAAAGGCTCCTACAAGCAATCGTAGAATTGAGTATCTACGGAGTAAAGGGTTTAGGTACCATTTGGTTTTTATGGTACTTGTAAAGAAAAACAATTTGCAAGCGGATGTGGCAAAAGAAAAGCAGCAATTTATTAGTTTATTACGTATACATGGTTTCATCAGAAAATCAAGCAAAAATGAGATTTAACCCATTACCACACAATCCCTACTTTTGACGCCCCTAAAAAAGAAGCCTTTTGAAAACACTATGGGAAAAGGAGAAAATGCTGGTAACCAGCATTTTCTCCTTTTCCCACAGTGTTTTCTACCCTTCCCAGAACAAATTTCTATTTTTTAGTCGCCAATATTTTATAGTCTGCAAATGATTTCAATTTGGACAAGTCTAAAATTTTGTCGTTTGGGAAAGGGTTAAAATTCTTATTGTTTATTATTATTTATTGCCCGTTTCACACTTGATACAATCAGCCTAGTCAACTATCGTCCGTCTCTAGGATCAAGAACTAGATATTAATAAAAAGTGGGTGGTAAACAAAGGACTGCAAATATTTTTTTTTCCCTTTTTTTTTTAAATATAACTCACAAACAAAATAAGATATCTGAACCTCTGGTGTAAAATTGTTTTTCAGCGTGAAGTCATAAACATGCCTCATATTGCATGGAGAAGACCACATGCCCAGAAATCGGATACAATACCGCAGCATTGCAAATCTGTACACGCCTAGCTTGCTGCGATACTATACTTCCTGTTCCTGATCGTAAATCACCTTTAGCTAAATTTCAGTTTCGATATAAAAAAGTTACCTCATATTTTTTTTCTATTTTAGCTCCACTGGCCGAAGCCAGCGAGCTTGTGCCATGGACCGGTGTCCGTCGAGCGTCCGTGCGTAACTTTTAATTCAAACATCTCCCTATCTGAAACTACCCATCCAATTTTGATAAAACTTCACAGGAATCATCCTGCCAAGGTTCTTTTCGGAATTTCTTGAAAGAATTTGATTCCTTCCTTCCTTCCTTTCTTCATGGCAACAAAAACTGAAAAATATTGAAAATCTTTGGAAAATGTTCTTGTCAGAAATCGTAAGGTCCAGGGCTGCCAAATGACATACAGCTTTATCTAATAGACCTCTAAAAAGTTTCCACAAATTATAACCGTGGGGCCACTAGTTTTACGTGGACTGATACAGTGGAAACTTAAGAAATCTTCCGGTGCCTCGTCATACAGCCTAGGACTACCATATTGTACTTGTAGCTTTATGTAATGGGCCTCTACCAAGATTGTCCAAAATATAGCTCTAGGGTCAAATTTGGCCCTGCCCCGTGGAGCACAAGTTTTGCATGGGCTACATAGGGAAAATTTTAAAAATGTTCTCATACGTAGCCATAAGGCCTATGGCTACCAAATTTGCATGTAGCTTTATCTAACAGACCTCACTCAAGTTTTCAAATTATACCCTTGGGGTCAAAATTGGTCCCTCTCGGGGGTCACAACTTTACCTGGACTTATACAGTGAAAACTTAAGAAATCTTCCTGTATCTAGCAATAATGCCAAGGGTTTTCAAGTTTTGGATGTAGAGTTACCTAGTGGGGGTCTTTTAAGAGGACCAGTGTGATAGCCCTGTGAGTTTTGCCCCGCCTCAGGGCTCACAAATTTTACCCGAGCTTATAAAATGAAAACTGTAGAAATCCTCTTGGTGCTAACCATGAGACCTTGGTATGGGTATAGGGCTTCATCTTGTCCACTTCTGTAAGGATTCGAGTAACTATAGCTATATAATCAACGACTGCTTTTCCCTGGGGTCACAACTTTCTTATGGGATTTTATAGAGAAAATTTTGTTTGTGTTCTAGTTAGAAACTAACTGGCCAAGTATTGTGAAGTTTGACGAGTTGGATTTTTACTTATTAGCCAGTGGAGCGTCATCATGGCTCTCTTGATTTTTTTGTTGTTGTTATTGTCCGAACCGCTACGGCCTGATTGTTAACTGGCTGGGGAGGGGGTGTGGGGAGGGGTGAATATCAATGTCATTCCAAATCCTACGAATAGCGACCTCTGCTGCATCAAAAAGTGGGAAGCGTATAGACCGAAACCAAACTACGCCTTGGTCTACATTACCAGAAATGTTCCGAAACAACCTTCCTGTCTAAAACGAGACGTAAATACTGCCAAAGTAGATTTCTACCCCTGAGAAATATAAAGTAATATTAAACCATCTAATTCAATGACATACAGTGATAGAAAATAAACATAGCTATGCTTGATAGGTGCATATCTGAAAGCCAAGTTTCCAGAGTTGAATATAGAAACAAGTAATTAGTATTTCTATATAGAAGTCGTATCGGTCGTGGCCAAGTGATATATCAAATATAGCTAGGAAATTGTGGAAATATATAAAACATGTCGGCAATAGTTTAACCCATTACCATACAATCCCTACTTTTGACGACCCTGAGAAAGAAGCCTTTAGAAAACATTGTGGGAAAAGGAGCAAATGCTGGTAACCAGCATTTTCTCCTTTTCCCAAAATTTGTTCTACCCTATGAAAGTCAGAAATGATAATATTAACAAGATTTAATTTGTTGCCTGCAGATGCTTTGAATTTGGTCCAGTCCAAAAGTTTGGTGTCTGGCAAAGAGTTAACCCATTACCACACAATCCCTACTTTTGACGACCCTGAGAAAGAAGCCTGTAGAAAACATTGTGGGAAAAGGAGAAAATGCTGGTAACCAGCATTTTCTCCTTTTCCCACAATGTTTTCTACCCTTCACAACACACATTTTAAATTTTCAGTCACTTTTACTTTGTCATCTGTAAATGCTTTCGATTTGGTTAAACCTACAATTTTGTTGTTTGGTAATGAGTTAACAATATGACATGCAACACGCGAAAAGGGGCAATCGGACATCTGCGTAAAGTGTTGCCTCGGATTAGACTGCGCCGACTGCGCAGTAAGTAAGTAATGGCATTTGAAAGAAATCTACAGAAAAAGACGAACGTTCATCTAATTGCCATCTTGCGTTTTATTCTTTACTACACAAAATGTTAGCAAGTTCCAAATTCAAGGCCTTTACAGAAGACAAATCATATGTTGCACAAATTATGAAATCTGTCTTTGAAAAGGTTTAAAACATTGTGGGAAAAGAAGAAAATGCTGGTTACAAGTAGTTTCATCATGTTTTTCACAATGTTTTCAAAAGTTTTATTCCTTAGGATCGTTTACATTTCGGAATTTATTATCTTATATGCCCTTTCGGTTATTACTGTTGGAGATATCGTTTGAATTGGAGCGGTTCCCAACTACTCTTTTATTTTTGCAATGGAAAAGATATTTCTGTGTCCTAAAACTATCTGTTCAATACTATGTAATACCTGTACAATATAAGCTGCAAGGTGTAAGGGGGTGGTGGGGAGTGTCCATTCTCATGACATTCGAAACAATCGGTGGGACCCAGGGCTTATAATTGCAGGCAACGGTTCCAAATGATATAAATCAAATATGTAACTACAGCATTTTATCCATGGAATTTTATCCCATTAGTTTATATATTTTCGTTCATTATCGTATAACTGCATTTTTATTGACATAAGCGACATAAATAATGTGAGTCTGCAGCCAATGACAAATTACCAACATCATCGCATACCTTTATTCTTTATGAGTTCATTTTCATTGGCATAAGCGACGTACCGTTAGTCTGCATCTATCAATGACAAATTACTAAATCATCCAGCACCAGATGAACTGAGCTCTCATTAGTCTCTCTGCAGTTATGTAATGAAACAACCGTAAAAACGGAGAAATGCCAAATCAATTATCTCGAACTTGTCGGTGCATTATATACACTTCATTACTCGGTGCATGCCAATTTACCCATCAAAGACTTCATCAAGCTTATCTGTGTAAGCTACCTTTGAAATGGATGTTGAACATCAAAATTAACGATTCCTCATGGCGAGAACATGGGTGTTTTCCGAGAGAGGTCATGTTCTGTCGATTAGGTTAACGATTAATCCAAGTCTTTTTATATCCATTTAAATTCTTTATCAAACGACAAAATTTTAGACTAGTCCAATTTGACAGCGATTGTAGACGACAAATTTAATAATACGGGATTTTTTCAAAAGCCTTGTTTTCCAGGGTCGTTAAAATTCAGAATTGTTTCATAAAGTGTTTGGTAAAGGGATCTTGTGGACACCAAGATTAGACTGCACAGGCTGTGCAGCCTGATCTTGGACCTACAATGTCCATTACGCTGCCAACTGACTTGAAAACGAACTTTTCTGTGAACTCATAAATCTTTTTTTCATTTACTGTACGGATGAAATGAAAAAAAAAAAAATCGCAAAGAAAAATGATTTTCATCAACCCTTAACTCTTACGCTTCTAAGCGCGACTTATTGACTTTTTACGGACAGTGTAGATTAAGATGAGACTGCACATAACTGATAAGACTGCACATAACGTGCAGTATCATCTTAATCTACACTGTCCTATAGGAAGATATTATTCTTCAAGGGTTTTAATCAAACTAATGACAAGAACTTAACGAATCATCAGTTACTTCTACGTATTAATTGCAGGCTTACGTTCTTCTTTGATGTTGTAACTTCCACATTTATCGAACAACCCTTGTTTTTATTGACCCAAAGAAAATAACGCGTTTGAAATACATTGTTGGAAAAAGAAGAAAATGGTAGTAATCAGGATGTTTTTTTTTTTTCCACAAAATGTTCTCCTTTTTTAAATACGTTTCTAATAATCTGAACCACAACCTATTTGTCGTATTTAACAACCTATTTAACCAGACGCCATCAGAGCTCCAAATAAGAGGGAGTGATGGTATTCTGGATCCATTATTTCTCTTTGAAACCCTATGTTGTGGGTACTCACTAGAATCGTCTCGATGAGACGATTCTAATGAGTATCCACAACATAGGGTTCTGTGGAGAATTATTATTATTCTTAATTTCGAAATCAAGATCACTCCCTCTATCTTGGAGCTCTGGACGCCATCCTTAGAGGCTAAAAGCCTGTGGCTGTGAAATTTTTAAATAACCCCTCGGCTCCTAAACGCGACTCAATGACCCTATGCACACAACATATGTCAAGATCAGACTTCAGAGATTGTACAGTCTGATCTTAGATCTGCCCTGTCCGGTAAGCGCATATCTCTACCCAAAAATTCCTTTGATGTAACAATATTTGATTTTTTTCCTATCGCCCTGAAGAACTATCATTCAACTTATTCAGCAGGTTCAGGGAGGGAGCACCAAAGTTATAAAACAGCTTCAAACACACACTTGAGTCCGGACGAGCTACACATCTCTATGAAGTAAAACGATTGGCAGTTTAACCCATTACCACTCAATCCCTACTTTTGACGCCCCTGAGAAAGAAGCCTTGTGAAAACACTGTAGGAAAAGGAGAAAATGCTGGTAACCAGCATTTTCTCCTTTTCCCACAGTGTTTTCTACCCTTCCCAGAACAAATTCCAATTTTTCAGCCACCTTTAATTTGTCGTCTGCAAATGCTTTGAATTTGGTCCAGTCCAAAAATTTGTCGTTTGGGAAAGGGTTAATCAATGCCTTGCCGCTATGTCACTCCATGACAGCGATAATATTACCGTTGAGTACAACAATCAGCCGGTCAATAACTTTTTCGCAATTAGGCAAAGCATGAGTGCCAGGTTGTCATTCAAAGATGAATTCTTCTGTTATTTCTACAGAAGTCCATGAGTGTTAGTTTGATTTGTAGAAAAAAGTAAATTAGCAAATAACAATATGCAGATGGATATATATATACACGGATTTCATCGTACCGGTTTCTCTATCTGTGTGCCCGTCCATCTAACAAGATGTATTCAAACTCGAGTGGACTTAGAAGGCAGTCTGACATATGAACTTAAACAAATCTATTATATATGAACTTAATAAATCTTTTGTGTATGGCAATAGAATGAAAGAAAATGCATGGGAGGGGGCACTTGCGTATGCTGAGGTCAAAAAGTAAAGGTCACAATGCAAGACGTGATAAAAGATCAGAGGAAAGGGGCAGGGGTAGTATTAGACTGGTATCAGTCCGTTAAATAGAGCCTTTTCATTAAAACAAAATCATCAAGCAAAACTGCAAAACGAAAACTCTGTGTTCTCAATGTTCTGATGTCTGATTTAACCTGTATTTCAGAAGAAGGGCAAGTAACAACACATATTTCTGTGAGTTGATGTAGTTGTGTACCTTGTTTATGAGAATGACTTAAATGCAGGGCCTGAATTCCAGCCTAGGGTAGTATCACAATGCAAAGATCGATAAAAGGTCCGCTAGAAGAGATAGTTGGATCTTGTTGGGCGAAATGTTACACAGCAGACACTGATAACTTAAAAGTATCTTACATAAGAGCATTTTAGCTTCAACCGGATATTTGGCTTTGAAGGATTCGCCATAAGTCTCTCTAACTCTCACTTAGTCTTACTATTTCGGTCTACTGACTCAAAAGGACAGGAAAAGTATGGACAAATTGGTCTGCATGGCAAGTTCTGGATAATCATAGGTTAACCATTTCCCAAATGATAAATTTTAGACTCTTCCAAACTCAAAGACTTTGCAGGCGACGATTTCAAATTTGATAAAAATGGCAGAAAGTTCTCTAATTGGGTAGAAAACACTGTGGGAAAAGGAGAAATTGCTAGTTACGAGCAATTTCTCCTTTTCCCACAGTGTTTTCAAAAGACTTGTACTGCAGACACGTAAAAACCAGGGCTTGTTTGGGAAAGGGTTAATTAAATGCATGATAAGTGTAGATTAATAATAACCCCATGGTATTTCTGCCGGCGGCGTTACTCGTATTTGTTTTTAATGATATATCCATGAAGTAGGGAAAATATAATACTTGATCATGTTTTATGCGCATTCTTTTCTGAGTCATATCTTGTCAGAATGTATCGATATCTAGTCAGCCTTGCACGGATGACAACATGTCTATCAACGAACACCCCAAGTAATGCAAAGCAAGTCTACAATGATTAACCTGCATCGAAAAACACATCCACAAAGGTGTATCCTGCATATAGCGAAATCTGAGGTCCTATGCGAGTATCCGAGACAAAAGCCACTTAGTATGGTTTAGTTTTCACTCTTGGATACCTTTCTACTATACAAATCGTCGGTTTACTTCCAAAACGTCGTAACTAAAGCTTGTTTCAAGCTGTAGTTACGAGGTTTTGGAAGTAAACCGACGAAATGTTTATAAAATCAATTGGTGAGGCTTACATCCTTGTTGGTTCATACAAAGATTTAAAGACCAGACACAGTATTCGACAATTTGCCTTGGCCAAAAGAGTCTTACCTACCTAGACTAGTTATTTGCTGATCAAGACATCCTGTCCATGTCAAGCAAATGACTGATCTCGCAATTTACAACAGAGCAATGGTCGGAATGATTGGGGGTATATGATCCGGGTTCTTCGAGTGAATTTAGATGATTTTTTTTTTTTTTACCTTACGCTCAATGGTATCTTTCCTTGCCATAAAAAAAACTTCACAGACAAAAATCAACTTCATGGTTTCAGGGTAATACAATCAATGTTCGCCAACCAGTAATTGATGTCGGTGACACAGAAATCGGCCATTCTACAGCGTCAATCAGCTGTCCGTTAATGCAATTTAACCCTTTCCCAAACGATAAATTTTAGACTCTTCCAAACTCAAAGAGTTTGCAGACGACAATTTCAAATTTGAGAAAAGTGGCAGAAACTTCTCTAAATGGATAGAAAACACTGTGGGAAAAGGAGAAATTGCTCGTTACGAGCAATTTCTCCTTTTCCCACAGTGTTTTCAAAAGACTTGTACTGCAGACACGTAAAAACCAGGGCTTGATTGGGAAAGGGTTAAGCTGGCGGAACACTGACAACATAAATGTACATGGCGTCCACACATCAGTCTTGGTTAATCTTATTTATATTTCCCATCCATCAGTTGCACAGGACGGATGTTATATTAAGGCTGCTTTTCTGAGTAGTTTACCATAGCTCTATTTTTACATGTGCTTTACTTTAAATCAAAACATCATTTTATGGCCTTTTTGTGTGCTTCGTCAGACAAAAAGCATCAAAGGTACCATATGAAGTTGCTATCGTAATAAATCAGCCTTTAACCTGTCGAACTGAAATAAACAATGGAACTAACCATTGTCAAAGGCTTGATTATGATTCTAAATGTAAGTAATTGATTAGACTATTAACCATTGTCAAAGGCTTGATTATGATTCTTAATATAAGTGATTGATTAGACTATTAACCATTGTCAAAGGCTTGATTATGATTCTAAAAATAAGTAACTGATTAGACTATTAACCATAGTCAAAGGCTAGACTATTAACCATAGTCAAAGGCTTGATTATGATTCTAAAAATAAGTAACTGATTAGACTATTAACCATTGTCAAAGGCTTGATTATGATTCTAAAAATAAGTAATTGATTAGACTACTAACCATTTTCAAAGGCTTGATTATGATTCTAAATACAAGTAATTAATTAGAAACTGCTCTTACATATTATCCATAGTCTGTGAAAAGGGAGCTTAATGCATCTGTAAAACAGTATCGACCCATGTCAGTCTGCGCAGTCCGCGCAGGCTGACACGAGCTGAAACTTTTTGCTATATGTCAATTTTCTAGAAAAAAAAAAGCATCAAATACCGTAAGATGTTGCTGTATTAATTAACCAGACCCTCTTACCGAATTGAAATATAGAAAGGATCCAACACTTGGCCAGGGCTCGGTAATGATTTTGAATACGAACAATTGATAAGACACTTAAGAGAGTCGATCCAGATCAAACTGCACCGAAATTTCAGCCATGCTCTTTCAGAAGGTGCTTTTAACCCTTTACCAGACGACGAATTTGTAGACTTGTCCAAATTGAAAGCGATTGCAGACGACAATTTCATTGTGACTCAAATGGTGTTATTTTTCTTTCATGGGGTAGAAAACATTGTGGGAAAAGGAGAAAATGCTGGTTACCAGCATTTTCTCCTTTTCCTACAATGTTTTAAACAAGAGGGCCATGATGGCCCTGTATCGCTCCACTGGCTAATTCGTAAAAACACTACAAGCCAAACATTACATTATTTGGCCAACTGGTTTCGAACTTGAGGGCATACAATTTTTTTCCATAAAAACCAACAAAAAAGTTGTGACCCCTGGGCAAATCCAGTTTTGACCACAAAGCTATAATTACTTGAATCCTGGTGGAGGTCTACAAGATAAAGCCCCATACCAAATAATACAGGTATAGAATGTGTGGTTATAAACAAGAAGATTTTCAAAGTTTTCTCAATAAAAGGCCCTGTAAAACATAAAATCCATGAGACAGGAATAAATTTAGTGGTCCCAGTCTTTATTATGGTTAGTAATAAGATGACTTAGACAGTCATCACAAAAGCCCATGTAAAACTTGTGACCCCTGGTGTGGGGACAAACTTGACCCTAAGGCTATAATTTTGGCCCTCCTGGTAGAGGCCCACTAGATAAAGCTAGATGCAAAATTTGGTAGCCCTAGGCCTTATAGCTAGGTACAAGTAAATTTTTAAAAAAATCCCAATATGAGCCTATGTAAAACTTGTGACCCCCAGGACAGGGCCAAATTTGACCCCAAGGCTACAATTTGGACACCTTTGGTAGACAACCACTTGATAAAGCTAGATGAAAAATTGAGTAGCCCTAGGCCTTATGGCTTGGTACGAAAAGATTTTTAAAGTTTTCACTATATAAGCCCATATAAAACTTGTGACCCCCGGGGCCGGGCCAAATTTGACCTCTGGGCTATCATTTGGGCACTCTGGGTAGAGGTCTACTAGATAAAACTACATGCCAAATTTGGTAGCCCTAGGCCCTATGGCTAGGTACCAGAAGAATTTTAAAGTTTTCCTTATATAAGCCCATATAAAACTTGTGACCCCCGGGGTGGGGCCAAATTTGACCCCAGGGTTAATATTCGAAGGAACTTGGTAGAGGTCCACTAGATAAAGGTACATGCCAAATTTGGTAGCCCTAGGCCTTATGGTTTCAGAGAAGAAGATTTTTAAAAATTTTCAATATTTTTCCGTTTTGTTGCCATGGCAACCAGAGTTTTTAAAGGAATAAAATTCTTTCAAGGAATTCTGAAGAGGACCATGGCAGGATCATTTCTGTGAAGTTTCATCAAAATTGGATGGGTAGTTTCAGAGAAGAAGATGTTTGAAATAAAAGTTAACGCACGCACGGACGCACGCACAGACGGACGGACGGACGCACGACGGACACCGGGCCATGACATAAGCCCGCTGGCCTTCGGCCAGTGGAGCTAAAAAGGTTCCTTTCCCAGGGTCGTTAAAAAGCGGCATTGTGCGGTAAAGGGTTAAGCATCTGCAAAAGGGATCGACCCATATCAGCGCAGGCAGGCTGACATAGGTAGAAACTTTGCTGTCAATTTTCTGCATGTGTAAGGACCATTCATCTTTATGATCCAGTGGTTGTTGGACAAAATGAATTTTATCCATCTTAAACCTTAATGATTCACATGGTAAAATGCATCACGGGGAGCTAAAACTCATTTTGCAAAAGTGTGGCCCAGTTGTCTTTTTAGATGATCTTTATAAAATTCCGAGCGTAGGATACAGGAGGTGGTCATATGCAGAATAGACGATTGTTTAACAGCTTTTGTAAGAAACCTGCAATCGTTAAGCTTATTGATTGGACTTGTCAACAGCAAGAAATGTAAATATCACCATATGGTTTTTATTGAACAGGTTGTTTCCGTTCCGTCTTTCAAAAACGTCGTATATAAACAATATCATTGATCTAGTAGTGCCTTTTATCACAAATTGAGAATAATTTCTTCGCCAGCTAATCAATATAAATATAACTCTGATAAGATCACAACTGGAATAAATCCATGGCGACATTGCTTCTGCCAGAATGACAGATATATTACCAATCAACTATTAATCCGTTACCATACAGGCTATTTAAGACTTATTATTCTGAGCAGTAACACAGAGGGAAACTGTTTGAAGTAAAGAAGATAGACTGAGTAAAAAAAAATATTAAAAATTTAACAAGCTCTTCCCATTGCTTTACAAAAAGTGACGGAAAAAAAGACGGTCGAATCGAATCCATGGTTCTTCATTAAAAGGATGGATACATTTCTCGATGCTCAAACGCGGTCTACTGCACTTGACACAAATAAATGTGTCTGAAAGCGGTAATGATCGTAATGAATGAAACTTGCCTTTGGTATTAGAATTAGAAATAGTGAAAGTATGTTGGGAATTTGTGGATAGCATTGGGTATTCACTAGTAGGGATGGCAACGGTAAACCGGTTAACCGATCGAGTGACCGAATAACCGGTTAGGAAATCGGAAACCGGTTAACCAGAAAAAAAAATATTATCTATAAAAAGTTAACCAAAATAATTATTAGATCTAAAGCGAAAGAAAAACAATTAATTTTGCCGGTTCTGACAACCAAAGGTGCATCATACGCACATCCATGTCGCCAAGACGCGGCGTATTCAGGGATAGAATATTTTAAGCTTTTACCACGCAATCCCAACTTTTAACACCCCTGCGAAAGAAGCTTTCGGAAAACATTGTGGGAAAAGGGGAAAATGCTGGTAACCAGCATTTTCTCCTTTTCCCACAATGTTTTCTACCCTTCCCAAATCGAATTTTGATTTTTGATTCACATTCATTTTGTCGTCTGCAAATGCCTTCAATTTGGACTAGTCCAAAATTTTGTCAATTGGTTAAGAGTTAAGGGTTACAGCAAGTATGATCCCTGTAATAATTCAGCGGACAGTAACAGCTGTAATGAGAATGGCCATGTTGCTGATAAGACATACAATACTTGGTACCGGCAGGGTAAACTTGACTGAAAATTCTGGACCAAACAATCCGCAGTTTAAGGTAAGACCTGTGTAATGGAAAATAGCCATTTCCACTAAAATATCATCCTGCAAAATTAGTTATAATTAAAAATGAGTATTATTGAACTACTTTCACCTTTTCTTTTTTTCCATTTTTTCCTTCTTTGAATTATCATTTATAAATCTAAAACCACGATATTCTCAATTCAAAAAGAGATAATAATTACCTCCCTTTTCAAAAAACGAACAAAAGTATAAAAAAATAATTTCAAGATAGACATAAACGGAATTTCTGATCCGTTGGAAATGTGAAAAAATATTATTTCTGCATAAGTCCTTATTTATTCTTATTCATCAACCAATTAGAATTTTCACCGGAAGTGCATTACACAGGTCTTACCTTACATTACCCTAACAAAAGAGGGTTTTTTTTTTCCTAAAGAAAAAATACAGGAAAAAAATAACTGGTAACTAGCATTTCCTCCCTTTCCAATGTATGTTTTCTATCCAATCAAGACACGTTGTATCATTTGAGCCAAACTTGTCAAAAATTTGTCAACTTCAACTGCAATGAATTAGGATTAGTTCAACATTTTGTCGTTTTTTTAAAACTCAAATATTATCATTTTATTATATAGACATCCCCACACAAAGGACATTATCAAGACCATTATTCAATTTCAAGATTTTTGTTACAAATAAGGTTTCATCTATGATTATAGTAATTTAGAGTTGTAAGCAGTCAACTTTTACTCTGTACGTTCAGTCTTAATTAGACAATTGGGAATAACACAATATTTGCTGATTAGGGACGAAATTCCTTCAGAATGTTACAATGTTAGTTCGTTCAAGCTTCTCTAATCCAATTTATGTATCTAGAGTATCTATGACAACAGATGAACATATCCATGTCAACAAATTAAATCGTGAAAGTTCACCCAGAGTGTACAAAGCGATACAAATGCCATTGTACACCAAACTGAACCCGTACTGAGTGAAGTGGTGTTTTACAGTGGTAAAACACTTTACTTCCATCCCCAAGGTCCAATGTTTGAATACTAGCCTTACAAGGGATTTTACACAAACACTTAACTCTTTACCACACGACCCTGAGGAAGAAGGCTTTTGAAAACATTTAAACTAAACTAAAACATTGTGGGAAAAGAAGAAAATGCTGGTAACCAGCATTTTCTCCTTTTCCCACAATGTTTTCTACCCTTCACAAAACAAATTTTAAATTTTCAGTCTCTTTTATGTTGTCGTCTGCAATTGCTTTCAATTTGAAGCGGTCTAAAATGTTTTCGAGTAGTAAAGAGTTAACGTTACTTATCTAGATGAGCCACGCTTTATGAAAAAAGGGTTTAATGTATCTAGAAAAGGTATCGACCCATATCAGTCTGCACATTCCAAGCAGGATAACGTGGGTCGATACATTTTGTTATTTGCATATTTTTGGCTTGTCACAGGACCACTCTGTCTTATGCTTAAGTCGCTTGTTAAATAAAATTATTTTTTATCATTACTTATGTCAAGGCTATCCATATGCACTGAGTAATATGGCAAGCATAGTTGAACCCAATACATATGGACCATGTGTTTCTTAACAAGAAG
This sequence comes from Tridacna crocea, assembly GCA_943736015.1. Taxonomy (NCBI): domain Eukaryota; kingdom Metazoa; phylum Mollusca; class Bivalvia; order Cardiida; family Cardiidae; genus Tridacna; species Tridacna crocea. Next base: position 53,094,385 of record OX031065.1, read on the forward strand.
ACCATGATGGTCCTATATCGCTCACCTGAGTATATTTGTAGCTTATACGGTTTATCAAGGGCAGGCTATTCTTTTCAAATAAGGCATATTCTGGGGTTTGTCACAAGATGTTTACAGATTTTCTTCTTTGTCTTTGGCCAGTGGAGCTAAAGACTGCTGCTTATCATCAATTTTTCTCTCCACAGTGTCTTGTTCCCTTTTTGACTTGTGGTTTAACCCATTACCAGACGACAAAATTTTTAGTCTGGTCCAAATTTAAACAAATTGCAGAATAACTCACCCAGAGCAGATAAAGGGTCACCAGATGATGCTACATGCAAAATATGAATGCTCTAGCCTTTATGTTTTGTCACAAGAAGATTTTAAAATATTTCTTTCTATGATTCTATGTAAAATAGTATGCATCCGGGCAGAGCCCAAATATGACATCAAGGGGATAATTTTAACAATTTCTATAAAGGGTCACTAGATGATGCTACATGCAAAATATGAATGCTCTAGCCCTTATGGTTGGTCATGAGTAGATTTTTAAAGATTCCCTACTTTGTTTCTATGTAAAATAGGGTGCGCCCGGGCAGAGCCCAAATAAGACCGCAGAGGGATAATTTTAACAATTTTGGTAGAGGATCATCAGATAATGCTACATACCAAATATGAATGCTCTAGCCATTATGGTTTGTCAGAAGAAGATTTTTTTTAAAGATTTCCTTCTTTGTTTCTATGTAAAATGGGGTGCGCCCGGGCAAAGCCCAAATATGACCCCAGGGGAATAATTCTAACAATTTTGGTAAGGGGTCACCCAATGGAGCTTCAAACAAAATATGAATGCTTTCAGCCTTCTGGTTTGTCACAGGAAAATTTTTTAAAAGATTTTGTTGCCATGGCAATCAGAGTTTTTGATGGAATTAAATTCTTTTAAGAAGTTTTGTAGAGCTTCATCCAAGGAATATTCCTGCCAAGTTCTATCAAGATTGGTCATCTGGTTTTGGAGGAGAAGATTTTTAAAGAAATTTTTAACAAACGGACGGACAGATGGACGGACGGTCTTACGAGACGGACCTTGTGGAATCGAATAGCTCTTTATTCAATGCAACCCAATGCAATCCCACAAGAGCATTTTTTAACCCCACTAGCCCTTACCCTAACCCTATACCTACCATATGGACGGAATGAACCCCATAGAGACTAAATGTACACTTACCCCTAACCTCACAATGTCGGGCTCGTAAGGACGGACAGACGGACGACGGACGATGACCGATCACAATAGCTCACCCAGAGCACTTCCTGCTCAGGTGAGCTAAAAATGGGATTTAATATATAGAGGATAATCAACTGGTTGTGCGCAGCACGAGTTTTTTTAACGCCTTACGACGCGTCCGAGTGAGATATTTTTCATATAAAAAATAACCAGTTGATTATTCTATTTATTATATACCTTATTAACATCATTATTTGTAATTTTGCGTTTGAAAGTCGAAAAAAATGTAGTCGAAAAAAAAGGAGTTCCCAAATTACGTCAGGACGTGAAAGTGAAAGTTGATAACGTCACTAGTGATGATATCAAAATTTATTACACTGGGAAATTCCAGGATTTCACTGCTAGGTATATAATAAAAGTATTTATCAGATCAGTCCAAGCAGACCGACCTGATCGGTACTGTATGCTACTGGTGAATTTTCTGTATGTACGTACAAAGGTACAGTCTACCCCATGAATACACGTGTCTGATGTTTATCTAATTTGTCTGCGCCTTTAGTCGCGCTTTCCTGATGAAAATCACTCAATTGATTTTAGAATTAGGAGCTTCTGACCTGTTGCGGACAGTGTAGATCAAGATCAGACTGCACAGAACGTGCAGTCTGATCTTGGATCTACACTGTCCGATAAGGAGATATTATTCCCAAAAAAGATATAACTTTACAATAGCAATATGTGGATTTTTACTATTTTACTATCGAATTTTAATTTCACTTTGGTTATTTAGCAGAATAAGGGTTAAATTGTTCTTTGTATATTTCAGTTCACAAAAGATTCCAACAGAGATCTTGACGACATTCGTGGCAGAAAACTTATCATATGTTGCGATGGAAGTAAAGGACTCTCATCCAGGGCTTTTGGTCTCAGTGACGAATTCTGCCAACAGGCAAGCGGAATTTACGGTGCAGTTGCGGCCATTGAACGGAATAACCAGACACTCGTTCCGACACCAGAAAAACGTGTTCATAACTTGACCTTTGACCTTTCTGCGTATAATTCTAGTGCTTACGACGAGGACGGGCGGTCGAAGTTTAGTTTGAAAATATTTGGAAATTCGAGATGTCGATATTTGGCCCTTGCTGTGAATAAATCCGAATCCAATGTTGTCAAAGCTTTAAAGACTATTTTAGATAAATCTGTAAGTATACATTTGAGCCTTGCTTTGTGAAAAGGGGGCTTAGTGCATCTTCTTGTTCTGTTGTATCAGGAAAACCACCACGTTCTGATAGATCCATGCTATGCGGGAGGGGAATGCCACAGGGAATAAGGGAAAAGAACTGCGCAGGATTTGGATAAAGCTCCTCCCAAACAGGGTTAAAAGCATGAAATAAATAGAATATTTGGGATTTTTTTTCAGTGAATGATCGAAATTTATTTCATCGAGTGAACACCATTGGTAATATTTTCACTCGTGGCTGCGCCACTCATGAAAATATTACCGATGGTGTCCACTCGATGAAATAAATTTCGATCTTTCACCGAAAAAATACCCCAAATATCCTCTATAATAATATAATGCGTTGCTATGCGGATTTACAATACGCAAAAAAGTCGTCTGCAGATGAAAAGCAGTAACATAAAAAATACTCCAAAGTTTATATAGTTAATAAGATGGCTTCTTTACAAAAGAAGCTGGGAGAGGCCAGCATTAATGTTTTCAAACAGGTTGTTGGCTTTTAATTTCAATATACAATGTATTTTGGTACATGTAAACAAATAAGTAAAAATAAGTCGCTGCATAGAAACCCCGTATGTTTTACATGACGGTCATTTGACCTTCTTGCCGCGTTTTCAAGTCACATGCGGTCTTATATCTCTTTTCTAACGGAATTTTTTTTTCTACTTGGATTTATGTGCTTAATAGAAAATTACAATCATTTGATAGGTCATTTGCAACCATGGCAAAATAATATTAAAAAAATCTTTTACTGAAATTCGTCATATGAAAAAAAAAAGACCTCTATTTCCTGTTTCGGGTTTTTTGGTTTCCTTTTATTTACAACAAAACCATTACGAGACAGACTGTGTATCAGGGCAATTTCGCAAGAAAAATGGACTTGGACAGCAAATTCTATGGCAATCTGGCTTTTAAACTACCACTGTTGATGAGGTCTGATGACCTCGCCAATAACGAGTAATTATGACGAATAACATATTGCTATGGACCTTAGTAGTTCAAATGAATAACAACAACCTCATATCCACGAAACTACGATTTTTATCTCGATCCTAGCTCTTTTGAAAACACAATTCCAAGATTTAACAACCTTGACAAAGATATCCTGTTGAATAAGAATAAGAACAATTTAATAAATAATTCCGATTCTCTTGACCACGAGGAAAAAGGCTTTCAAAAACAGTATCAAAGAGAGAAAATACGTGTAACCAGGATTTTCTATCTTCCGCCACAATTTAACTAGTGTTTTCTATCTTACTGTGACAAACACCGATTTTTTTGAGTCACTGTTTCATCTATATTATTATGATCTGCAACTGTTTTCATTTTGGTCAAGTCTATGTATTTCTTGTCTGATAATCTTATGGCCAAGGTAGTAAAAGAACATTAACTCTTACGTTGCTTATCACGACTCATTGACGTCTTGCGCACAGGGTAGATCAAGATCAGACTTCTGATCTTGGATCTATACTTTCTGATAAGGAGATGCTTCTCTTCGAAGAAATAGGTTTGAAATAGCATAACTCTGTTTTTCTCTCTATCGGCTTAGAAGTTCCATTTAACGTATTTACCAAGATAAGGGTTAAACCTTTCCCAAACAATCCCTGGTTTTCACGACCCTGAAAAGGGAGGCTTTTGAAAACATTGTGGAAAAGGAGAAAATGCTGGTGACCAGCATTTTCTCCTTTTCCCACAATGTTTTCTATCCTCCCAGAACAAATTTCAATTTTTGAGTCACGTTTATTTGTCGTCTGCAAATGCTTTCAATTTCGACTAGTGTAGAATTTTGTCGTTTGGTAAAGAGTTAACCCGATGCTATTGTTGATCCCTCAGTCTCATTTGCATACTGTTCCTCACAATCTTTATCCCGCTGCAACACAATAGTCCACGGAGGAAACCTTTGATTTTGGATTTACATCGTGAATATAAATCGGTAAAAAAATGCGAAAGCAAAAATATTGCCCTCAAATGGTGCAGACCTAAACCATGTTGCACTCTTGTTCAGTCTAACGTTTTTCTGCGCTATTCGGAAAGCACACCAAATATCGCGATTGGCAGGATATGGGATAAAATGCGAGATAAAATGCCCTGTGTCGCTTTATAGCCGTCTCCATTCATTAATATGACATTAAAAGCCCATCAGACCTCCAGACAGAAATACTCCGTCCGAGTAAATTGTCCCTAGAAATCTCCATCATTATGCAAAGTGCACCATTTCTCATGTCAGACAGGCCATACGCGAGCGGATATTCTAGTTTATTGCAGCCGATTCAGCCGTAAAGAAGAAAATTTACCTTACTTGTCGTAAATTACAACAAATAGCGTGTCGTTTCTCTGGACTTAATTTTTATACCATAAATCGGTGAAAAAAAAATAAAATGCATGCAGTATCCAATTTTATGGAATAGCCCTTTCCCAAACGGCAAATTTTGGACCAGACCAAATTCAAAGCATTTTGCAGACGACAAATTAACAGTTGCAAAAAAGATGATAGTTTTAAATGATAGGGTAGAAAACATTGTGGGAAAAGGAGAAAATGCTGGTTACCAGCATTTTCTCCTTTTCCCACAATGTTTTGAAAAGGCTTCGATTCCTGACACGTAAAAACCAGGGATTGTTTGGGAAAGAGACAGACTCTCTCTCTCTCTCTCTTTCTCTCTCTCTCTCTCTCTCTCTCTATCTATCTATCTATCTATCTATCTATCTAATCGCACACATTAGTAATACACTGTAACAAAAACCGTTAACCTTCTTATTTAGACAATAGCAATTTTCATAGAAAATGAACGATTGACGTAGTAATTAAAAGATCAGTCACACCAAAATTAGGCACCAGGGAAATACAACATGATCTTTATATACTCTCTTCTCTGGTAAACTAGATACACAGGATATAATACGACAAACTGGCGCTTTTTATCCGTGCTGTACGTCAAGATGGAAACCTATTAATTGTTAAAGGTGGCCCTTCCGATTTTGGGACGAAGATTTTACAAAAATACAAAAAAAAAATATCCTTATATTCCCAAAGCCTTTCAATTTTCATTCATAAAGCCCCAGTAGTCGAAAACCATCCGACAACAAGAGAAATTAGAGATTTACTATGGCCCTGTTCGACACCGACGGGAAACACGGTCTATTTTTACATGAGCCACTCGCTCAATTACATACCGGAAATACACAGACAAAGCTTCAAACATAGCGTCCAAAGAAGAATTGTGGAAAATAATTAAATTTTTGTTATGTGATGGAATTTAAGCGTCATTAGTCACGTGCCAGTCACTTGACATTCCCATAATGATTTTTTTTTTTCATATTTGGTGCGAATTCTTAAAATACCTTAAGAAGGTACGTAGCCTTTTAAGGGAATACCATCAAAACTTTTTTTTTAAATCTCATGATTCTAAATTATTGATGATTTGTATTGTTTTTTATATAAATTTTAATGATATATGTATTTTTTTTAACTTAGCGAGACGTGAAATATCTAAATACCCACCTTTAACGTCACTATGTCGAGTTTGAACGACCCTAAGGAAAGAGCTTTTGAAAAAAATTGTTGGAAAGCGAGAAAATGGTGGTAACCAGCATTTTCTCCCTTTCCACAATGTTTTCTACTCTTCCCATATACTTTTTAATTTTTGAGTCAGGTTCATTTTATCGTCTGAGATGCTTTAAACTTCTAGTGGTTTAAAATCTGGTCGTTTAGTAAATAGTTACTCTTCAGTCAGAGAGTCCTTGAACCATTAAAGGTCATGTGTTTGGATTGACCAATCAAATTTTGTATCACATAGAATATTTGTGATGTTGAGTTTGAAAAGGTTATCGACTGTTTGCTATAACACAACAAGGAAACGAAAAAAGTGTATAAGAAACTCAGTAACCATATTTAAAAATCGGCTTTGAGACTAGAAGCTATTATATACCGGCAACAGGGAAACGAAAAAAGTGTATTAGAAACTCAGTAACCATATTTAAAAGTCGGCTATGAAACTAGAAGCTATTAAATACTGGCAACATCTACGGCTCAGTGACATGCATCATACACGAATAAAATCAGAAATGACAGAAAAAAAAATCCATCAATTAAAAGTATCAAATACGGCCCGAAATATGGCATGACGACTTAACCGGCCGAAGTACTACTTCCAGCTTGGTTCGCCCTCGGAATTTGAATGGTTGAAATTGTACGACAAACATTCATCCGCCATTCATTAAAGTAGAATATCACTCACTTAATCAGTATTTATCTAAAAACATAATAATGTTTAACCCTTTCCCAAACGACAAATTTTGGACTCTTCCAAACTGAAAGAGTTTGCAGACGACAATTTCAGCTTTCATAACAATGGCAGAAAATTACCCGAACGGGCAGAAAACACTGCGGGAAAAGGAGAAATTGCTCGTTACGAGCAATTTCTCCTTTTCTCACAGTGTTTTCAAAAGACTTGTACTGCAGACACGTAAAAACAAGGGCTTGTTTGGGAAACGGTTAAATAAAATTGTAAATGATTTCAAAATTTTATAGGTATACAACAACATGAATATTATAATGTAGTAGTAACAGCAAAGTATGTGGTTTTTATTTGAAATTAGCTTCATTTGAAACCTTTGACTTAGCGCTGACCTTCAGTCTCGCGAAACATGTATCAGTTTTTGTCGTGAAGCTCACAGCAAATACACGCCCAATGAAAGTTCATATTTCCCTAGTAATAACTCGCACTTACTTTTTCCTTTTTCAGATGATGCGCAATATATTTTTGAAATGTTACAACACGTACAAACTTCCAGACGAGCCCAGCATTAGTGATTCTTACTGCCTCAATAACATGAAGTTTAGTCCTAGGTTATTTGAGATCAAAGTATCACAACGAATAGAGAGTGTGGCCTATGTAGATGATTGTGATGTTTTTGTTATAGCGGAAGGGGAGGCGGCTAGGTCGTATAATTTCAATACGGGTATGTACATATTGCTTACATTGCAGACTTGAATACATTGTTGCTGTGAGTGTTGCCACTGCTGCTGATGATTGTGGTGACGATGATAGAGGTGATGAGTTGAGAGAGAGATAGGCTACATAAACAGGAGAAATTAGAGGGACAAAAACCGTCGGTTTACTTGGAAAACCTCGTAACTACAGCTTGTTACAAGCTGTAGTTACGAGGTTTTCCAAGTAAATCGACGAAACATTAGATAGATTACAAGAAAGAGGAAGCAGAAAGGTTATATACACTGTTAATCCTTTACAAAACCACACATTTTGGACTGAACAAACTTCTTAGAGGCATTTGCAGACGACAAATGAAATTTTAATGACTTCTGTCTGATAGGGTAGAGAGCACTGTGGGAAAAGGAGAAAATGTTGGCCACCAGTATTTTCTTCTTTTCACACAATGTTTCCACCTTTCTCTTCAGTATTTTTTTTTTTCTTTTATGTGGCAAAGGATTACGAGAATATTGCAACAGACTTATTACCTAACCTAGTTAGTTTCATTAGGAATGGTAAGTACATTTCGTTTGCTAAGATTGTCTACTGCATCTATTCCATAGAATTGCTCATTCTTTCACAAATGACCGAACACAATCCTTTTGTTAATTTAATCCGGAGACCGTCTACCTAGAAGAATAGCCTAAGCTTTTCTTGAGGACAGTGTACCCTGATCAATATTTGATTAGCATGGAAATATTACTGAATTGAATTGAATTGGATTGAAAGTTTCATTTCACTTATTTAGCCATCTTCGCGAGCCAAGGTTACGATCACTACTTGGATCTTACCTTGGCGGATCGAGCCCGATTTCAAGATCGTATGCTGTTTTTTATCCCCCTTTATATCTCATTCCTGATAGCCATTGAAATATCGTTTTACAAACCGCCCACGAATGTAATAATTCAACATGAAGCAATGACCACAACCGTACTTCGACGTATCACCATCACGTGCTGGAATAGAGATTAAAACCTCCGATAAATGATCGGTCACACTGAAACTTTCTGTAAATATTGTTCGTCTATGTTTTTCGGTAATAATACATTACAGATCCTGCACACATACAAGGAGGTATCCATGTTCACCTTCTATTTTTATCCGAAATGTCGCGGCCTTGTTCTATTCTTATTAAAGATGAAATGCTATTGGTGAAATGATTGGTTGCAGCTAGAGCTAGTTGCAACCAATGAAAATGCGTATCGCGGGAATGTCGAAATCAAGCTCGATCTGCCAAGGATAGAGGAGCGTAGTGGATCGTCACCCTTGGCTTACGAAGATGTTATTTAGCGGGATAAATGTTATAATATTCTCTGATTCCATTTCAGGTCTGGATGTAAATATAGGTATTAAAGGTCTTATGTCCCTGCAGCCATTTATAGAGAAGATTAGCCTCGCGGACACGGAACATTCCATAATGGCAGCGCTCATCTACAAAATGGAACATTCCGACAAAGTTAGTAAAGATCTTCTGAAACATGGACTTAAAGAATATATATTTCTATGATTCCTGTTCATTGTGACCCCCCTTGTTCAAATGTGATTGTTTTTGTACTTTGAATTTTACGTGAATACAATTAAATTATTTTTCAAACCGGAATATATTCTCCCTTGCTTTTCAATCCACTTTGTCCGACTTGATTTTTTTAACCGTTATCCGGCTGAATAACTTACACCAAACCTTCAAACTGATAGTAAAAACCCAAATTTTGCTATTTCAATGGCATTTTTTGGAGGAAAAATATGTCTTTATCTGACTGTGTAGATCCCAGATCAGACTGCACGTTTTGTGCAGTCTGATCTTGATCTACGCTGTCCGCTAAAGGTCAGTGACTCGCGCTTAGCAGCCTAAGGGTTAATCGATACTACTGAAACTTAATTTCCAAACATTGCTGCTTTTCCAAGCAGACGAGCCAGAAGAACAATTCGCAGCGTCGAAAACAAAAAAAAAGGACTTTATTTTACGCATGACTTTAATAGTCTATCGTAAATATTCAGTTCGGTGCAGCCTGATCTTGATCTATCCTGCCCACAAAAAGTCTGTCTTCCACTACGGTTATAATGGTAAAAAAAATTGAAACAAGAGGGCCATGATTATCCTATATCGCTCACCTGAATACAAAGCAGTAAAGGTCTAAAATAAAGATAAATACGAAATATCAAGGTTCAATGCTAAATGGTAATTGAACAAGAGCAGCAAATTATCGTAATCTGACTTGAGACTTAGAAGTTCCGTTACGGACAAGTAAGAAATGAAGATCAAACTAGAATTATTCAAAATCTGCGCTAGGTAGAGTTATTGTTCTTGCGCACTGTAGTCCGTAATATTGCAAAAACATGCATACCAAGTGTTAAGTGATTCTGACTTGAGATGACAAAGTTATATACTGGACTGGCACTAAATGTTGTAAAAATTACATTCAAAGGGAAATCATTCTATGACTTCACAAGGTAGAGTTACAATTCTAGTGCAATGTACATCCAAATATTGCAACAAATAAGCATACCAAATTTCAAGTCATTCCTGCTTAAGATCACAAAATTTTGCTCTGGACAAGCAAGAAATGCTATAAAAATGAAAGTAAATGGGGAATAACTCAAAATTTGTGCTAGGAAGAGTTATGGTTCCTGGGCATTACACTCCATAATTTTTCAACAATCATGCATACCGAATTTGAAGATGTTCAGGCTGTAGATTACAAAGTTAAATTCAAGACGGGCAGAAAATGCTGTAAGTATGACGATCGAAGGGAAATAACTCATAGAAAGTACGAGATAGAGTTATGGTTCTTTCATACAGCACCCTGTATTATTGCAACAAATACAAATGCCAAGTTTCATGTCATTCGGACTGGAGATGACAGAGTTATGCTCCGGACTAAAAACTATTCTAAAGAACTTTCTAATTCAATAACACCAGTTGTTCTGGTCCGATTAGACCCATAACTGAACTCATCCTAGATCTTATGGTCATATATATTTTGACCAAGTTTAGTACTGATTGGTTGATATTTGTAAATGCTACAGTGTGTAAAAAAGTCAAATATTCCAATTTTTCTATTTCAATGGCAAATAACTCCAGTTGTTCTGGTCTGATTACACTCATAATGGAACTCCTCCGACATCTTATGGTCATATATGTTTGACTAAGTTTGGTGCCGATTGGTTAATAATTGTAGATGCTAGAGTGTAAACAGAGTGAAATATAGCATTTCTTTCTAATTCCAGGGCAAATAACTCCAGTCGTTCTAATCTGATTAGATCCAGAATCAAACTCTTCCAAAATCTTATGGTTATATATATTTTGGCCAACTTTTGTGCTGATTGGTTAAAACTTGTAGATGCTGGAGTGTAAACAAAGTGAAATATAGCAATTTTTCTACTTCAAGGGCAAATACCTTCAGTCGTTCTGGTCCGGTTACACCCATAATCGAACTCATCCGAGATCTTACAATCATATATATTCTGGTCAAGTTTAGTGCCAATTGGTTGATATTTGTAAATGCTAGAGTGCAAACAAAGTGAAATCCAGCAATTTTTCTAATTCAAGGGCAAATAACTCCAGATGTTCTGGTTCGATTAGACCCATAATCGAACTCATCCGAGATCTTATAGTCATATATATCTTGACCAAGTTTGGTGGTGATTGGTTGATATCTGTAGGAGCTAGAGTGTAAAAAAAGAAATGTGAACAGACGGACGGACGCCGACGGATAGTGAGTGATCACATTAGCTCACTCTGAGCACTTCGTGCTCCGGTGAGCTATAAAAAAAAAAGCAGCCGGAAATTGATCTATTGCGCCTATTAAACGCTCTGATAATACCAAGAAAACAGTGTCGCATTGTTTAGAATTTTTTTCTATGGTTTATGTAACAAAACTTTCGACCAATGTCTATCAGTAAAGGAAACTCGTTCCATTAGCATCTAAAAATACAATCTTTTATACTCAAGATCTGTGAAAATGTCGTTTATCGGGCGTTTTTGGAACAAAAAATCAAATTATTCGTCGTTAAACCAGTTTAAAACTTAATTTCAATCCAAGAAGTATGGCACAAATAGAAATGAAGAAGACCGCTAATTCCACAAGAGGAGAAAAAGTTTAGACTTTTCTCGAATTGAAGGCAAACGGCAAATTGCATAATGTTCAAATAATTGGATTTATCTGCGGTAGGAAAACTGACGAAAGAAAGCAGAAAATCTGGTAAACTGGATTCCCCCTCATCTCGTATTGTTTTCAAAACACGCCTTCATAGTGTCCTAAAATCCTTTTGACAAAAGATTGACAAAACTTTTATGTTCACAGACACTAGGGAAGCTCTTTGGTAAGATCAGAACACATATCCTACATATGCCTTGCAACACGCTTAAAGGGACATTCGGACATTTACGTAAAGTGCCGTCTCAGATCAGCCTGCGCGGTCCGCGCAGGCTAACCCGAGACGGCACTTTACGACTACACTAGATTTGTGCAACAGAATACTTTCGCAAAGCAGACATTTACATAAAAACGGTAAGTGTCGTTTCGAATTAGCCTGTGCGCACTGTGCAGGCTGATCCGAGACGACACTTTACGCCAATGTCCGCAAGCCTTTTTTGGCGTGGTGTTGGCCATATTTAATACAATAGTGAAGCAAATACATCAGTCACGATCTGTACAATAGGTGTTACATCGGCCAACATGAGGACCATTAGCCCTAAGGCGCTCACCTGAGTCATCTTGTACTGATAAAGTAAAGACATCCTGAATTTGATAATGTAACCTGGTTGCGGCGAATTTTCTTTCCGGCGTATTTTCGCCTCTCACCTCTGCTGACGCATACGAGAAAAGTAGTCGGTGGCATTGGAAAGAAAGTTGTGTTAGTCCTGGTGTGAGAAAGTCAGGAAACACATGTGCGACACCGGCCGCCATGATATGACCATATAGTTGTTAAAGTGGCGTTAAACCCCAATACAACCATGATGGTGTAACTCAATGAGTGTTATTGACTTATTTTATCAATCAACTTTGACCCAGCTTAAAATACGTACAAGTCACTATTAAGACAAGAGGGCCATTGGCCCTGGAACGCTCACCTTAGACTATAGCTTATGAGTGAAATTCAATTATTTGAGCAACTTTGGTAACGCTTCACCCAAGGAACATCCCTGCCAAGTTGCATCAAGATTGGCCCAGTGGGTTAGGAGAAGAAGATGTTTAAAGAAATTGTTGACGGGCGACAGACGCCGGACATAGGGCAATCAAATATCATAAAGCTCTACACCTTCCAGTTTCAAAGAAGAATTTTACATTTTCCTTTTTTGTCCTATGTTCGAACTTATGGTCCCCGGGCCTGGGTCAGTTTTAACCAAAGCAGTTTCCTTGGAACGAACTTGGTAGAGGTCCACTCAAAGATGCTACATACCAAGTATCAAGGCTCTACACCTTCCCGTTTAAGACAATTTTTTTTTTTTTAATTTTCCTTCTTTGTTCCTATGTTCGAACCTGTGATCTCCGGGGCAGGGCCGGTTTAAACGCCAGGGACATCATATGACCAAACTTGGTAGAGGTCCACTAGAAGATTCTGCATACCAAAGCTCTGCACCTTCAAGTTTCAGAGAAGATTTCTAAAGTTTTCCTTCTTTGTTGCTATGTTCCAACCTGTGACCTCCCGAGGCAGGGCCAGTTTTGACCCCAAGGGCACAATATGAACAAACTTGGTAGAGATCCACTAGGAATTGCTACATGCCAAATATCATAGCTCTATGCCTTCTAGTTATAGAGAAAAAGAATCTTAAAATTTTCTTTCATTGTTCCTATGTTCGAACTTGTGACCCCCGGGGCAGGGCCAGTTTTGACCACACCGGCATGATTTGAACAAACTTGGCAGAGGTCCACAAGGAGATGCCACAAACCAAATATCAAAGCTCTATGCCATCTAGTTTCAGAGAAGGAGAAATTCAAAGTTTTCCTTCTTTGTTCCTATGTTCAAACTAGTGACCCCCAGGGTGGGGCCAGATTTGACCCCAGGGACATTATTTGAGTAAACTTGGTAGAGGTCCACTAGGAGATACAACAGACCAAATATCAAAGCTCTATGCTTTCTAGTTTCTGAGGAAAAGAATTTTACAGTTTTCCTTCTTTGTTCCAATGCTCAAACTTGTGATCCCCGGGGTGGGGCCAGTTTTGACCCCAGGGACATAATTTGAACCAACTAGGAGATACAACAGACCAAATATCAAAGCTCTACGCCTTCAAGTTTCAGAGGAGAAGATTTTTAAAGTTTTCCTTCTTTGTTCCTATGCTCAAACTTGTGACCCCCGGGGTGGGGCCAGTTTTGACCCCAGGGGCATAATTTGAACAAACTTGGTAGAAGTCCACTAGGAGATGTCACAAACTAAACATCAAAGCTCTACGCCTTCAAGTTTCAGAGGAGAAGATTTTTAAAGATTTCCTTCTTTGTTCCTATGCTCAAACTTGTGACCCCAGGGGCGGGGCCAGTTTTGACCCCAGGGACATAATTTGAACAAACTTGGTAGAGGTCCACTAGGAGATGCTACATACCAAATATCAAAGCTCTACCCCTTCAGGTTTCAGAGGAGAAGATTTTTAAAGTTTTCCTTCTTTGTTCCAATGCTCAAACGCGCTAAAACGCGTTATCCCCCGGGGCGGGGCCAGTTTTGACCCTATGGGCATAATTTGAACAAACTTGGTAGAGGTCCATTGGGAGATGCTACATACCAAATATCAAAGCTCTACCCCTTCTACTTTCAGAGAAGACGATTTTCAAAGATTTCGTTTTCTTTTTTCGTTTTGTTGCCATGGCAGCCAGAGTTATGGGTGGAATTAAATTCTTTGAACAATTTTGGTAGAGCTTCACCCAAGAAACATTCCTGCCAAGTTTCATGAAGATTGGCCCAGTGGTTTAGGAGAAGAAGATGTTTAAAGAAATTGTTGACGGACGACGGACGCCGGACATTGGGCGATCACAATAGCTCACCTTTAGCACTTTGTGCTAAGGTGAGCTAAAAAACGTTCTGATCAAATGTCATGAGTCCCAAACCAACAGATAGCTTCGAGTGTACACAAGGTTCTTCTAAGTTTTGTAACAAAGACCTACAATTTTAGCCCATGTGACCCAATTTCGTACCAGTCTGGGATATCGTCATGACAAACATTCTGAAAAAGTACCGTATCATGTGTATAAGACTGAAAATGTGACAGTGAATATTCTGATAAAGTTTCATGAGTATCAGACTGACAGTGTGGCCTCTCGAATGTCAAAAAGGTTTCTCCAAGATTTGTCCTTGTGACATGATTTTTGATCCGAAAGACCCAATTTAACATTAGGTTTGTACTAGATATCATCGGGACAAACATTCTGACCAAGTTTCATCAGATTCAGACTGACGATGTGGCCTTATGGTGCACATAAGGTTTTTGTCTACGACCTGTCCCAGAGACCTATTTTTTGACCTGATGTAATTCAATTTCATACTTGTCCAGGATAGTAACAAGGCAAACATTCTGGGCGAGTTTCATAAGTATTGGACTGAAAATATGGCCTCAAGACTGCACACAAGGTTTTTCTAAAATGTCGCTGTAACCCAACACGACCCTATTTCAACCTTGTTAAAGATATCACCACGACAAAACATTCTGACCAAGTTTCATTAAAAATAGGGGGAGGGAGGAAATGTGGCCTCCAGAGTGCATACAAGGTAAATTGTTGACGCATTGACGACAGACAACGCACGACGGACAAAGAACGACGCACAACGTACGACAGACACATCACGATAACAAAAGCTCCTTTGAGCATTTTGCGCCCAGGTGAGCTAAAAATATCGACTCATGCCGGCCTGAGCGCTCTGCGGAAGCTGACATAGATCGAAACTTTGGACCTTTGTACATTTTCTACGTGTCCATGGACAATTCTTCCGCAATAGTCGTGGTCCAGTTATCAAGCATCCACGTGGTTAGTCAACACTTTACCAGGCGACAAAATTTTAGCCTTGTCCAAATTCTACGCATTTGCAGACGACAATTTCACTGTGGCTCAAATGGTGTAACTTTTCTTTGACAGAATAGAAAACATTGTGGGAAAAGGAGAAAATGCTGGTTACCAGCAGTTTCTTCTTTTCCACAATGTTTTCAAAAGGCTTCTTTTCAAAGAGCGTCAAAAGTCAACATTGTGTGGTAAAGGCCCCCTTTCCCACAAAATGGCGACTTTTGACGACCTTGAGGAACAGGACTTTTGAAAACAGTGTGGGAAAAGGAGGAAATGCTGGGAACCAGCATTTTCTCCTCTTCCCACAATGTTTTCTTTACCCTTTTTCTACATCTCCCACAATTTTTACAAACATTAAATTTTGTGTCTACATTATGCTTTGGATTTCTCAGACAAAAATTAATGTAATGGGTCCATAATTATGTGTCGGCTTGATGGCCATAATACATCACGAAGACGCATTAATCCATTTCCCACACACTCCCGACTTTTTACACCCCTTTGAAAGAAGCCTTTTGAAAACATTGTGGGAAAAGGAGAAAATGCTGGTAACCAGCATTTTCTCATTTTCCCACAATGTTTTCTTCCCTTCCTAAAACATATTTCAATTCTTCAGTCACATTTATTCTGTCCTCTGCAAATGCTTTTAATTTGGACCAATCTAAAATTTTGTCGTTTGGTAAAGAGTTAATCCCTTTTTGGAAAAGAAGTGCTCATACCGTTGTTTGCAGAGCTCTTACAAGCGAGACAAAATTACTTTTACAGCCAAAAAGTGTAGTTCCTTTTATTGTATACCAAAGGGTCTTTTTCCTTTGACAAACGGACAAACTACGCCTCTTATAACCTGCAAGGTTTCGAGAAAATGATACTAAAAGTAATAAATAGATTGTATAACAAGGTACAATGACCTTTTTTCACGCAGGAAATGTCATTAGAGTGGAAAGTGTCAACCCTGGTCAGCTTGCGCAATTCGCGCAGTCTGACCAGGGTTGACACTTTTCGCAGTTCCAAGAAGGTCCCTTTTTTCCCTGATGGGTCACATATATAAAATATCAGCCATACTTTGGCAAAAGGTGGTTCAATGCATCTCCAAACTGTTGAAAGCAAGAAATTACATTATCAGATAAACATAAAATCCTTTTAGTCTAACAACTGACTTAGTCTTGAGGTAGACTCGTCCTTGGACATACAGAAAATTAACCAGTAGCGGAAAATTTCGAACCCATGTCAGGCTGGGCGGAGATGGCAGGCTGACATTGGTAGAAAACTTTCTTGCAGATGCAATAAGCTTCCTTTTCACAGAGCATTGCTAATTTACAGATTAACTTTCTCCTCAACGAATTGCCTCTCTAACTGCTTAAAACAAAATCTTCAATTCATTCTACATATTATAAATAAATTATTATGTTTATCCTGTACCAATCAACTTCTTGTTTTAACAAGCGGGAAGAGCTGCTGGAAAACATTCTGACAAAAGGAGAAACATTTTTTCCCTTTTCCAACAATGTTTTCTATCCTATCATACATCTGAGCCACATTCAATTCGTTTTTCTCAACTTTCTCAATTTGGTCTAGTCTTATATTTTGTTGTGTGACTGACTAAACTAGTTTTGTGTTCAAAACTTCGAAGACAGTACAATAGCTGCAAAGAATTTGCAGTCCTCGATAACCTTTGTGGGTTACGGTTTCATCTGTAAAGAGCTCTTAATGCATAAGTCGTGGTCCATTTATCAAGCATCAATATTGTTAGTTAATCTTTTCCAACATAATGCCGACTTTTGACGACCTTGCCTGAGAAAAAGGACTTTTGAAAACAGTGTGGGAAAAGGAGAAAATGCTGGGAACCAGCATTTTCTCCTTTTCCCACACTGTTTTCTTTCTATACCCTTTTTCTACATCTCCAACAATTTTTACAGCATTAAATTTTGTGTCTACATAATTATGCTTTGGATTTGGACGGGCCTAACATTTTGTCATGTGGTAATTGGTAAGGTTCGGTATCAACAAAAAAGCTGATCCAGTATGGTTTCCTTTTAGCCTCCAAGCAGGCAGAATTTACGGAGTTACATCGGATTAGGTCATGTATTTGTAATCCCTATTTTATGATCTAGTGACCTTTAGGACAGTTTCCTAACCCTTTCCCAAACAACAAATCTTGGACTCTTCGAAACCGAAAGAGTTTGCAGTCGACAATTTTGGATTTTGACAAAATAGCAAAAAGTTCTTGAAAAGGGTTGAAAACACTGTGGGAAAATGAGAAATTGCTCGTTACGAGCAATTTCTCCTTTTCCCACAGCGTTTTCTAAAGACTTGTACTGCAGACACGTGAAAACCAGGGCTTGTTTGGGAGAGGGTTAAAACCAAGAGATAACTCTTTACCAGGCAACAAAATTTTAGACTTTTACAAATTGCAAGCATTTTCAGACTGCAAAATGAAAGAAACCCAAGATTATGTGATTTTGGTTTAAGAAGGATATATATATAGAAAGCATTGCGGGAAAAGGAAAAAATCCCACGATGCTCTCTAATATCTCGTTTCGTGGAGTCTTTAAAGCACAGCAATGTTTGGAAAAAGATTAACCCTTTACCATGCAATCACGAGGTTTAATGACCCTGAGAAAGAAGCTTTTTAAAAACATTAGGAAAAGGAGAAAATGCTGGTCACCGACTTTTTCTCCTTTTCCTACAATGTTTCATTCCCTATCAAAGACAAATTCTATTATCATATGGCTAAATATGAAATCTCGCCTGCAAGTTATTTTTTTGGACAAGTCTGCATTTTTGGTTACTAAGTACAGGATTAAATACTGTTTTACAAGTAGGTCTACATGTTGCTCTATATACCATCAGATACTGTAGTCTTTTGATGTAAGATACATCTATGCCATTCTCTGTCAAAATGGGGCTTAATGCACCATGCAAACCAAACATCTCATAACACAATCAGGGATCCATAAAACCCGTTCAGTCTGATGATTGGGGGGGGTGAAGATAGAATTAGCCTTTTACCCTTTGACATACAGATAAATGTACAATTTCAAAACGGAACTAGCTCGGGTCAGCCTCCGCCGACTGCACAAGCTGACATGAGTCGATATTCTTTGCTCATGCAGTAATCCTTTATCAAAAAGACAAAATTTTAGGACTGTCCAAATTGAAAGCAAAAAAATGTGACTGAAATATTGAATTTTTGTTTGGGAAGGGAAGAAAATATTGTGGGAAAAGGAACAATCCTGGTTACCTTTTCCCACATTTTTTTTCAAAAGGCTTTTTTCTCAGGGTCGTCAAAAGTCTGGATTGTGTGGTAAAGAATTAAGCCCCATTTTTATTGACCATTGTTCATAGTGGAAAAATGATGGAGAGAACCTGTGATGTGAACCTGTGATGTTTTCAAAATTCTTTTTCAAATATTGTCACACAAGCATTATTACATCCACAAATGTGCTTTTTTTTCCCCTTTTTTCTTAAGAATATAACTTCGGGGTCAAACAAAAAAAAAACGATCCATTGTTCAAAATCTTAATGTTAGTTGGAATACAGAATGTAGTGCAGTGCACATCTCAGATTTGCATGTGGGTTCTTGAAAGTCTGATCTTGATCTGCACTGCCCGTAAAATCTGTACATGCCACCTCTTGAGAAGCATTTCGTTTGAGTTGAATAACTGAAACTGGGGCAATAATATAATTAATTACACTTACCTTAGACATCTGCGTCTTCAAGGACGTTCATCGATCTTCTAGATTCAATAACATCCCAATGATTTATAAAGTCGGGAGAGACCTGGAAATGGACAAGAAACTTTAATCAAATGAACATTAAAATGTGATCTTGAAATAACATGGTTGCAATACGACATGAACGTCAACAGAAAGTTCAAATAAAGGGCAATTACATGTATCTATTTCTTAGAATGTCCAAACAATATTAGAATACCAAAATTTTACCATTTCAAAGTGCCTTTCGTCGGGAGAATTATCAGTGTATCTATCAGTGTAGATCTAAGATCAGACTACACGTTCTGTACATTCTGATCTTGGTCTACGCCGCCCAAAAAGACGCAGTGAGTTGTGAAAAATGTCGATTTACCTACAATGGATACAACAGCATATTGCACAAACTTTAACCGAAAAAAACATGACCTGCTAACCGCGACTCACTGACCTTTTAAGGACAGCGTAGATACAAGATCTGACTGCACGTTCCGTGCAGTCTAATCTTGGATCTCCGCTGTCCGATTAGATGATTTTTTTTACAAAAAATGACTATGAAATAGCATCATTCGGCCCTTTTTTTGCAATCAGTTTGAAAGACGACGGACGACGAACGCCGGACAATGGTCCATCACAATAGCTCACCTTGTGCACTTTGTGCTCAGGTGAGTTAAAAAGAGGGCTTTTTTGCTCCAGACGCTAAACTTTGCTAATATGGACAATTCAATAGTCGGTCTTGTAGGAAAAAGGGTGCAAAAATACAATAATACAGTTACTGTAGATATGTTTTAGAAAATGCGTCCGTCGTTGATTTTTTTCTCAATTTTGCTTTAAAACTTACCTGAAAACTTGAAAAATACATACACAAAAATAAGTTGAGTTTAAGTATACGAATGAATTGCATGTATGCAACAACATATATTAAGGGAAAAGCATTTTATCAACAATCTTTTAAATGTTAGCCTTAATGTAACGGCACATTTTGTAAACAGATGAGGGTAGATTTTTCATGGATCGCTTTGAAAGAAATTATCAAAGAATTGCTAAGTTAGTAATTAATATAAATCAAGATTAAAATCTGTCTTACCACAGAGAAACATATTTGCAAGATTCTTCCTTTTATTTAACAAATTCCTGAAAATAAGAATCGCACAAGGATTAATGTCCTTTATGATCCTGACGGTACGACCCAAGGTCCATCAGTTGCACGTGGACAGTTCTTTCTCGTTCCGGAGCAGGTGTTCCCCGCATGTGGGCGGGTTTTCTATCTACAGCACAAACTGTGCACGTGCATAGATAGATAGACATGCTCTCGTAAATTCTATTGTTAAGACAGGTCGTTCTGAAAGAGATAGACCTACTGGGGTCCGTATTCACCAACCATTCTTCAGAACTTTCTTAGTCTTATTCTTCAGAATTTCCTCAATGAGAAAGTAACAGAACTTCTGATTTGCTAAACCATTTTGTTTAGCCAATCAGAAGCTCTGTTACTTTCAGAGTCAGAAAATCTTGAAGAATAAGATTAAGAACGTTCTCAAGAATGGTTGGTGAATACGTACCTGGCTGATCCAAATGACTCATTACCAAACGAAAAAATTCTGGGACTGTCCCAATCGACAGCATTTGCAGACGACAAAATAAAAAGTGACTGAAAATTTGGAATTTGTTTTGTGAAGGGTAGAAAACATTGTGGGAAAAGGATAAAATGCTGGTTACCAGCATTTTCTCTTTTTCCCACAATATTTTCTAAAGGCTTCTTTCTCAGGGTCGTCAAAAGTAGGGATTGTGTGGTAATGGGTTAAAGGGGTCGGTGTAATACATAGAGGATATTTGTTTTTTTCGGTGTAAGATCGAAATTTATTTCATCGAGTGGACACCATCGGTAATATTTTCACGAGTGGCGCAGCCACGAGTGAAAATATTACCGATGGTGTTCACGAGATGAAATAAATTTCTATCTTTCACCGAAAAAAACAAATATTCTATTTATTTTATGCTTTTAACCCTTTCTGTGAGGGGGCTTTATCAAAATTCAGTACAATTCTTTTCCATCTTTCCCCGTGGCGTACCCCTCCCGCATAGCAACGTGACGTCAAGCGCGAGAAATGTAAGTTATATGACGTCATATTTCCCTTCTGGTTGTTAGGCACGCGCAATTTACCTAGGCAACAAGAACGTGAAAATCGGTATTTTCACTGGTGTAAGATCGAAAAATATTTTCACTGCTATTTCTCGATATCCCACCGGAAAGCATGAAATAAAGAGAAATGACCCTCCCCTACAAAGTGATCTATGGGTTATTTTACTACGTAGAGGAATGACCCGGGTCATTTCTCTACGTAGTGAAATAACCCATGGGTCATTTTGTAGGGGAGGGTCATTTCTCTGCATTACACTGGTATGTAAGGAGAAGGGGTAAGACAAAAGGCCTAAAGGCCTTTCTTAATGACTACATGTACTTTCAAACTGCGAGAAAAATACAACCAGCACAAAAATAAAGTGCAGAGAAGCTATGCATCTCCTCTGTAACCTAATTTAGGGCTTTACACGTATGGCGGAAATGAATTTGTAATAATGTTGCATTCTCTTTAAAAGCCTTTGAGACATGTTCAAACACCAACCTTTATTGTTGTTGATCAGAAAATTCATCGCACCAAAAGCTGTTTAAGTAACAAACCTTTTATATATACATATAAAAAGGCTGTGTAAAACTTAAATAACTAAGTCAATATCGTAAGGAGTAGACAAAGATCAAACAGCACGAAAAAGCCGGCTGATCTTTGTCTACTATTTTTCGCAAAAGACATGTAATGTTGAGGAATAAAGGACAAGGATTAATTAGAATGGTGTTGCATTCACAGGCAGCCAATAATGTCCTGAATCGATACGTTTTCTACGACAATATCATGTGAGGGACCAGAATTTCCTGTTGTGTTTTTTTTTTTCCTTACATATTCCTAAAGGTACATAGAGTGCAGCGTCGCTTAGTGGTTATGAGTAATGATTGATAAAATGGTGTTTTACGCCATTTTCAACATTATGTGTCATGTTACGGCGACAAGTTCAAATATTCACGTGTTTCCTGGGTTTCACCAGCATTTGCCCAAAGACACTCCCACTACCTGTTGCGATTCACTTAGCTATGATCAGCAGTTTAAAGAAATCTGGAGCTAAAACAGGCCTGATTTTTCCTCAAACGTATTGATAAAAGCCATTTTCTTTATTGCTACTTTATAACGAGTATTGCTACAATCCCCCCCCCACTCCCTAATATTGGGGGGGGGGGGGGGGGGGGGGGGGGGGGAGAGAGAAATGCGTCATGTAAGACAGGTCGACTCTGCGAAGAATATGACATGCGCAGACGTTACTTTTCGCAGATGCATTAAAGTCCACTTTTAATAGAGCATGGCTCATATATAAAATGCACAATAAACATGACTTTTCAAACATGAATACATCTGACAAAACGAGTAAAGAAATAATTCTTCACAAAGTTTATCGCTCTTATTCGTACGCCATTCTAAATCATGATCAACCATTTTCCTTTACTTGCAGTCGAGTTGTACTTCTGTGCTTTTCATCCTGAACAAAAGATCTTGCAAAAGTTTTCCAACTGTGTGAATCAAGACGAGGAGGCTCAAAAGTTGCCATCGCCTACTAAATCTACACTGTCTGTGATTTTTTCGGAATATCTGCCGTAAACTATGAAAGTAGTTATAGATTGGTCTATAGTACATTTCACAATAGATTTCACACGGAGCCACCGTACCAGAAACCGTGTCATAAAACTGACTGACATTATTAGGTTTCTTGACAAATCGCTTCCGAAGTACGATGGCTTTAATTAAATTTGAGAAAGATTTGGGCTGCATGGAAAAATGGGGTTTCTCAAACAAAACTGAGATGTAGGCCTTCGTTCATTTTGACTCAAAATTCTCTGTGTGAGTCATTCGATTGGCTGAGATATATTTGTTTCAGCCAATCATAGGGATAGTCTTGGAAATTAGATCAGAATTAGCGCTTTAGCTTCAGGCAAATCTTTCACGCTGTCAAAATCCGTTAAAATCCAGAAGGTGAATGAACTTCATTTTATTTTTTTCTACAAAAATGGTGGATACAAAAATGGTGAATAGCAATCTTTGTTTATTTTTTTAACTATCAACTTAGTTCACGTTAGTTATTCAACAGGATACGGGTTATCGCAAATATACTCGGCTGGAATATTACGTTTACCGTTCTTTAACCCACCAACCGGATGGACTACAACACAATGACTTCCGCCCAATGACCTCAGATTGATGCTTTGTCCTTCCGCTAAATAAAGGCGGATGCCTCAAGCATTAGGCCATGGAGAAATGAACATACATGTACATAAGGTAGGATATTGAACATAGATAAAAACTGACTAATATGAAGAAAACTTATGCAATGAAAACATTGCATGAAGAAGGTAAGATTGAATCTTTTCCCTCGGGGTTCCAGCATTGCCAGAAGAGTTTCAGTGTTTGGTTTATCCAACTACATACCCAGCACAGTCCGAGAATAGTACCAGATTGATTCTGAGATTGTACGGTTAAGAGAAAATCCTCCTTTCCGTAAAACGTCGTATAATTACCTTGTAATGGTTCGCTTTAACCCATTACCACACAATCCCTACTTTTGACGCCCCAGAGAAAGAAGCCTTTTGAAAACACTGTGGGAAAAGGAGAAAATGCTGGTAACCAGCATTTTCTCCTTTTCCCACAATGTTTTCTACCCTTCCCAGAACAAATTTCAATTTAATCAGTCACCTCTATTTTGTCGTCTGCAAATGCTTTCAATTTGGACCAGTCAAAAATTTTCTTGTGTGATAAAGAGTTAAGTAGCAAACTAGCAAACTAGCAATACTAGATGTAGGCCTACTAACTGCTTAGGGGTCCAAATTGAATACGTTGACAGACGATCATTTGAGTGCAGTTTGTACGATGATAAATGTCCTTGATAGAGTAGAAAACATTGTGAGAAAAGGAGAAAATGCTGGTAACCAGCATTTTCTCCTTTTCCTACAATGTTTTCAAAACCCTTCTTCCACCGCTTGGTTAAAACTCAAGATTGTGTTTGTTAAGGGTTAACCTGTGAGGGGAAAACAAGGAAAAGTCTAGTTTTGCTTTAATTAAGGTCTACCAAACGTGATATTTTGCGTCTTTTGTGTACGTTATTGCGTCGTAACATACTTAGTTTTTGAAACGCATTTTATAATCTTAACATACATGCCGTTGGTTTACTTAAAAAACCCCGTAACTACAGCTTGAAATAAGCTGTATTTACAACCTTTGTGGAGTAAATCTACAATGTCCTTTATTATCGGTACTAAAATCCTAAGTTGACTCAACGTTCCAGACATATCAGCAAAACAATGGACTTGGTCGTTACCTGAGTTAAGTCTTTATTTTGCTCAGTTGAGTTTAACCCATTACCATACAATCCCTACTTTTGACGCCCCTAAGAAAGAAGCCTTTTGAAAACACTATGGGAAAAGGAGAAAATGCTGGTAACCAGCAATTTCTCCTTTTCCCACAGTGTTTTCTATCCTTCCTAGATCAAATTTTTATTTTTTAGTCACCTTTATTTTGTTGTCTGCAAATGCTTTCAATTTGGATCTGTCTAAAATTTTCTCGTGTGGTAAAGAGTTAAAACGTTGTGAAAGTCCAGATTTGATAACATTTCCAAAGTCTGTAAATCTTATTGGAATGCTTCTCAAACGAGAGGGCCAAGATGGCCCTGGATCGCTCACCTGAATTTTTAGCCAACCATAGCCATTTTTTTTTTGAGGTATTGAAACATTGGAAACAAAATCATTATTCTGCCAAGTAATTTTCAAAAGGTCACCTGTAAAACTCATTTCAAAATCTGTCGCCACCCCTACAATCATCACCACAGCAACGATTTTGATGAATCAGAATTTTGCAAATAAATTTTTGGATAGATCACCCCAGGACAATTTCTTGGAGAAGAGCACATGCTCGATAGTGACTAAAAATGTCCAACAAGAGCACCACATGCAGGTGCCAACAATTGGCTGTTGTTTTTCGACGGATAAAAATTCCCTAACAATTTTTGAAAAGTGTTACCCTAGGAACATTTCTGTGCAATTATTGTAAAATCTGACCAGCCGTTTCAGAGAAGAAGATTAAAATTCCCTTTCATGCTCCTTTAGTGCAAATAGCCCCACCACCAGAGCCATGTTTCTTGACAGATCACAATTTTGGGAACAATTTTTGAAAAGAGTCAACCAAGGAACATTTCTGGAACATTATTCCAAAATCTGAACTGCGGTTTCAGAGAAGAATTTTTAAGAATTTTTTCATGTCCGTACAGTATAAAAAGCCCACAGCCATTAGAGCCATGTTTCTCGATGGATCAAAATTTCTCAAACAATTTGCGAAAAGGGTCACCCAAGAAACTTTTCTGTGAAATATTTCAAAATCTGACCAGCCGTTTCAGAGAAGAATACTTTTTAAAAATATCTTCATGTCCGTATAGTGCAAGTAGCCCGCCTCCCTCCCCCATCAGAGCCATGTTTGTAGAAGGATCAAAGTTTCGCGAACAGTTTTTAAAAAGGGTCACCCAAGGAACATTTCTGTGAAATTATTTCAAAATCTTACCTGTATAGTGCAAGTAGCCCTTATCACCAGAGCTATGTTTCTTGACGGATCAAAATTTCGCGAACAATTTTTGAAAATGGTCACCTAAGGAACATCTCTGTGAAATTATTTCAAAGTCTGACAGACGGTTTCAGAGAAGAAGAAAGTTTAAGAATTTCTTCATATCCGTATAGTGCAAGTATCCCCCTATCACCAGAACCATGTTCCTTGACGGATCAAAATTTCGTGGTCAAATTTTTTAAATGAGTCACCTAAGGGACATCTCTGTGAAATTATTTCAAAATCTGACCAGCGGCTTCAGAGGAGAAGATTTTTAAAGAATTTCTTAGAAAATTCGATTTGGTTCCCATGGCAACCACAGTTTTTGATGGAATCAAATTCTGTGAACAGTTTTCTAAAGAGGACCTCCTACTAGAAACATTCCAGCCAAGTTTGGTCAAAATTGTTCCAGCGGCTTAAGAGGAGATGATATTTAAAGAATTGTTGACGACGCACGACGTACGGCGGACGACAGACACTGGGTGATACTAAAAGCTACCCTTGAGCACAATGCGCTCAGGTGAGCTAATAAAAATTTCAAGTCAGAAAATGAATCCGTTTGCGGATTTGAGCAAAATAAGATACGTAAGGTTTTTCGAGAAACCGGGCCTAGCATCCTAAAGCCCAATCACTAGGAATTAGGTCAATTTACTCTGAATAAGGACAACTACTGTGGGAAAAAATGTAGAAGTTTTGGCACCGGAGGAAAATAATGTGCAACTTAGAGGGCACTTAATTAATCCGCAAGTTTTGTCAGCAAATACGTGCGTATAAACCTAATTTCCCCGGGGATTCCCCTAACGACAATTAATGAAAGTAAACGTCATTGTTGGGAATAATGAGAGAAGTTCCAATTAACCCTTTACGAAACAACCCCTAGTTTTTACGACCCTTGAGATAGAAGCCATTTGAAAACATTGTGGGAAAAGGAGAAAATGCTGGTTACCAGCATTTTCTCCTTTTCCCACAATGTTTTCAAACCTGCTGGAAACATAATTTCAATTTCTAAGTAACTTTTTGTCATCTGCAAGTGCTTTCATTTTGGAACAGTTATAAAATTGTCGTTTGGTAAAGGGTTAATACTTATCCTGCTAAATAAGTAAAAGGAAACGTATATATCTGTGGTAAAAACCATTTTTCCTATGTATTTCTGGCGGAAAATAATGGCTTTATCGGACAGTGTAGATCAAAGATCAGACTGCACTTTCTGTGCAGTCTGATCTTTGATATACACTGTCCGCAAAAGGTCAGTGTGTTGGGCTAAGCAGCCCACGGATTAATTTTCCGATTCTCAACCTGTTACCATGTAGACGAAGTTGTAACCCAACATAAATCAAGCCATATATTTAAAGTGACTAGAAGGAAAAACACTGCATCACAAGAAAAAAAATATACTGGTCATAAAAACGAAAACATTGTGGTGGGATGGGGTGGAGGGGTGGAGGGGGAAGCAATCGTTTGTCACAGGTAAATGTTGGGGATATAAGAGAAGTTCCAATTAATGTTCCGATCCTCAACCCGTTACCATGTAGACGAAGTTCTAACCCAACAAAAATCAAGCCATATATTTAAAGTGACTAGAAGGAAAAACACTCCATCACAAGAAAAAAATATACTGGTCATAAAAACGAAAACATTGTGGTGGGATGGGGTAGAGGGGGAAGCAACCGTTTGTCACAGGTAACTGTTGGGGATATAAGATAAGTTCCAATTAATGTTCCGATCCTCAACCCGTTACTATATACAGACTAATTTCTAATCTTATTGAAACCAAGCTATTTAAAGTGATTAGTAGGAAAAGCACTGCATTATTGGGAAAAATATGTACTGGTCGTAAAAAGAAAACATTGTGGTGGGGTGAGAGAAAGGGGGGAAGCACAGGTAACTTTTGATAATATATAAGAAGTTCCAATTAATATTTCGACCCTCAACCCGTTTCTATATATAGATTAATTTGTAATTAATCACTGGAATCAAGCTATTTTTAGTGATTAGGTGATTAGAAGAAGAAACCACGCAGGAAAAACTCAACCGATTAAACAGAAGAAACAAATGTGGGAGAAAAGAAGCAAGCGCTTGGTAATAGCTCCTTCTCCGCGACCCATGTGTGCTTTATCAAAGAATTCTGAGATTCAATATAGGAAGAGGACATTTGAAAACATTGTAGACAAAGAAGATTTAATTCAATTCAATCTCTCCCTTTCCCAAAATATTTTCTACCAAATGGTGCCATTTGGAAGAAAAAAAAGGCGTTTTGAAGTAACGTTTAATATAATGCGACATCTTTAACTACTTTCAGTTTTGTAAAAGCTGAAATTGTAATGTAAGTACTTGAGGTTATAAAACTGTCCCCTGCAAGCACACACAAATTGTACAGCAATAGACAGAGCGAGCTTACGTCGCAAATTAGTTATAACGAAAAAGAAAAGACAGTTCAATATTTTACCACTTTCACTTTTTTTTTCTATAAAACTGATAAAGCGCATTTCGCGACTATCATTTTTGCAGTTTTTGTGGTATTTGTCGAAGACAATACCACTACGAGTTCAAGATTGAATTTTGATAATCATGTATCTTATTTTGTGCAAAGCCGAAGGAAATAAACCTAGTTAAACTCATTTTTTATCAAGCAAATGAGTTTTTCGGTAGCATTCAGATATGTAATTTGAAATGACATATTAAAGTACATTGGGCAAGGCCATCGATCGTTGAGATACTTTTTTTTTATTGAAAAAAGCTTCTATCGCTCATTGCCTTTTATTGGCGCAATGATACAAATTTGCCTGCTTTTTCGTTCCAAACCAATTCGTTCCATGGCTTGTTCATCCTATGATTGGGCGCTTCTCCATGTGATTGCTCATGAATATTTATAGATCGAAGTAATTGATTGTGATATTGGAAATTAACTGTAAAAGGCTAAAGATATTTCAAAATTATAGTTTTAAGGTACATGAGCACTCTCCCTTCAACCGAAAAGGTATTCATTTGCTTAGTGGGATGACTTTTAATCCAATATTTGAACAATATGTCTCTTTTTCTTTCAAACTATTAATTCCACACCATGGGTTTCCTTGACAAATACCACTTCAGCGTTCTCAACGCTTTGATTTTATGACATTTATAAAGCATGGCACGAATAAAGCCATGTCAATAAGATTCAATGCTTGCTCCCTAATTCCACTGTAATTGTTGTTGTTTTGTATCGAATGTAGTCAACCCGTTACCACACAATCCCTACTTTTGACGCCCCTGAGAACGAAGCCTTTTGAAAACACTGTAGGAAAAGGAGAAAATGCTGGTAACCAGCATTTTCTCCTTTTCCCACAGCGTTTTCTACCCTTCCCAGAACGAATTTCAATTTTTCAGTCACCTTTATTTTGTCGTCTGCAAATGCTTTCAATTTGAACCAGTCTAAAATTTTGTCGTTTGGTAAAGAGTTAAACCACTTCACTTGAGAAAACAAATCTTGCTGAAGAAACCAGGACTGCTGACCCAATTTTTCCCCCACCCTAACCCCCCATCCCCCACCCCCACAAAAAAAAAAAAGAAATAGAAAACGTTTTTTGATTGTATGCTCCTATCGTCTACTGCAGACTGCAGACATCTGGGTGATTATAAGCCACGAATTACATTATTCTTTCTGCATATTAATATTATGAACTGGTATAATGAGATGGCTAGAAATTACCAAGTCTGAATCAATTTTACTGACAAAAAAAATGGAAGTTTCTTATCTTTCTGCTCGCAAATCTATGGTTTTCCGCGGTTACGTTCCACCGCCCCATCACTACAAAATTCGAACAGACTAAGAAAACATCTCAGACAAATGATGTGAAGATACACTGGGGACAATATGTAAATCATTAATCTGTTTCAAGTTGTGACAGCATCGGGATATAGCTGTCATTCTTAGAAAAAAGATTGTTTTTATGCTCTGTCAGATCCCATATCAAATATGATCCTTCGTCATCTTTATCCTCGTACTACAGATGTTGATTGATTGTATGGTGTTTAACGTCGTTTTCGCCATTATTTCAATTATATCGCGGCGGCCAGTGCACCTATCAATGCGTTCCTGGAATTTCTTTTATCATTACTTCGCAGAATTTTCTTTCCAAGCCACTGGCTGCTTTCCCACATGGTCATCGTCGAAACAATGGCATGCGCTGAGAGAGGAATGAATCCTGTCGCAGTGACTATCATCAATCCTCGGAAAGAAATTGGCCGAGCCAGGGGTGGTAGCCAGGGATCGAACCCTGGACCCCTTGTTCTCAAGTCCTGATCTCTAGTGACTGAGCTACAGGGGCTCGGCTCATACGACAAAGCTGTCCATTTCCTTGCGTGGTAAATAAGGGGCTCTCACAATGTTACCACATGTATTCGTGTTTATTTCATGCTTTCCGGTAGGATATCGAGAAATAGCAGTGAAAATATTTTTCGATCTTACACTGGTACCACTAGTGAAAATACCGATTTTCACGTTCTTGTTGCCTAGGTAAATTGCGCGTGCCTCACAACTAGATGGGAAATATGACGTCATATACCTAACATTTCTCGCGTAATATTGTAATGCGTTGCTATGCGAAACGGGTACGCCACGGAGAATAACAGAAAAGAACTGTACTGGATTTTGATGAAGCTCCTCCCAGAAAGAGTTAAAAGCTTGAAATAAATAGAATATTTGTTTTTTTCGGTGAAAGATCAAAATTTATTTCATCTCGTGAACACCATCGGTAATACTTTCACGTGCGCCACTCGTGAAAATATTACCGATGGTGTTCACGAGATGAAATAAATTTCTATCTTTCACCGAAAAAAACCCAAAAATCCTCTATATCTTAACTTTCAGTTATCTACGAGCCATGCTCCAGCAAATAAGGGTAAAAAAGTAATCATGTTATTATGTTTTTATCGAAATATATTTTGTGTAAAAATAGACTGAATCATAAGGCACATTGGTCCTTTAACATGCATAAAATAAACCAAAATTGTCGACACAGGTAAGCCTGCGCAGACAGTGATAGTTGACCTAGGTCGACACTTTATGCCGACGCCTGAGGCCCACTTTACATAGATCATGGGGGGAGGAAGCTATACTTTCTGTCCTCGACATCATCTCCCACAAAGCTTTTTCAGTGATGAGACAGCCAACCACAGAATACAAAGGAGGTCATCAATGCGATTTCTCCTGTTGCCACTGTTTTTTTTGTCTAAAGTATTCAAGAAGCACACCTTGGCGTATCGTCGGTGTTTTTCAAAAAACCTCGTAACTACAGCTTGAAACAAGCTGTAGTTACGAGGTTTTTGGAAATACACCGACGTTATACTGATTATCCATGTTTTGCGAAGATATTTTCTGGAAAATCAAACCAGTCGGTAATGTCTGAAGAGAGTAAAGGACAATAATGATGCAACAATTTGTCAACATGGATAAGGTTCACCTTTTTATCCGATCTAGAGCAAAGGTATCGATCAAAATATCTCGCTATTAATCATAAAAGCTTTTATGTGACAGTTGTCTTGGTACCTTCTAGGATACGGTGTGAAATGCATGAAATTATTTCAATGGCAAACCCTTCAACCCAAACAGGACAGCGATCGACCTACAACGCTCTCCTTGGTTCTAATGAACAGATCTGTTGTTTTGGCGCAAAGTTTATGCACTTCATTATTTAAACAAAGCTCCAGATATGAGGGAGTGGTGGTATACTAAATCCATTATTTCTCTTTGAAAACCTTTGTCTCGATGAGACTATCCTAATGAGTACCCACAACATAGGGTTTAGTGGAGACTGATTGATATTTTTTAAATCAAAATCACTCTTTCTCTCTGCACCTCTGTATAAATGTATGCCAAACCCCTAGGCCATACAGCTGCCTACAAACGATCAGGGTATTTCTCCATGTTTTACATTTTCCACGGAGAAAGTAAAGTCCCACCGACGGAATAGTTACTTTGTGCATCGGAATATGATTTTGACAGTTTTTAAAGATAAGAGAGTGCTACACACAGCATACCAAACACAAGACTTGTAGTACCAATAAGACAATGCAAAAGATCTCGTAACAGACCTGTGCAAAGCAAAAGACCACAATGAAATGTCATGTGTTTTTTTTTAACTGATGCACGTATAATATTACCTTTTAGTTACGAGAATATGTCTATGAGAAAGTAGTTGGTTCTATACATAAAACATATTTTTGTTTCAAGCAACAAGACTTCTATGTAATCAAGTGTTCATCTCTGCTGTTCGACAACAAAAAGAAAGTCCATGTTTTAATCTATGGCACCAGAAAGGTGAAACATTTATTCATAGTAGAGTTAGTTAAAGTTAACTGTTTACTAGACAAATTTCTGCATTCCTCCATATTACATGAATTTGCAGACTACATATTAAAAGTGGCTCAAATGAAGAGATTGTCGTTTAAAAAGGTAGAAAATATTGTGGGAAAAGGAGAAATTGCAGGTTTCCAGCATTTTGTTTTCCTTTTCCCACTATTTTGTGGTATTTATCGAAGACAATGCTACTATGAGTTCAATATTGAATTTTGAAGACCAAGTATCGTATTTCGTGCAAACTCGAAGGAAATACACCCAGTTAAACACATTTTTTCTCAGGCAAATGAATTTTCGGTACCACTCAGATATGTAATTGGAAATCACATGTTAAAAATAAACTGGGTTAGGCCATCTATCGTCGAAATACTAATTATTATTTGAAATTAGCTTCACTCGCTCAATGATACAAAATTTGTCTACCGATCGTATGGTCCTTGGCTTTTTCGTTCCAAAACCAGTTCGTCCCATAGCTTGTTCAACCCAAGATTGCTCGCCACTCCATTGATTGAGTGAATATTTATAGATCTAAATAATTGCTTGTAATGCTGGGAATTAAATGTTAACCACCAAAAATATTTTAAAATCACTTTTTAGGAACAAGCTTCATTCCATTCCATATACATGTATTCACATGGTTTCTCTCTCTATCGGTTTACTTCAACAACCTCGTAACTACAGCTTGCATCCATCATGCATCCAATTGTCAAAGAACGTTTTATTCCTGACTCCTATTGATCAAAGGAGACCACCAATACCCGAATAATCATAACTTTATTATGTGTAATCTCCCTTCAACCAAAAGGGTATTCATTTGCTTAGTAGACTGACTTTCAGGCCAATATTTTAATAATGTTTTCCTTTTTCTTTCAAATTATTAATTCCACGCAATGGCTTCCTTGACAAATACCACTTCAGTTTTCTCAACGCTTTGATTTTCAAAGGCCTTCATACTGAGAGTAGTTTAAAGTCGGGATAGTTTCATCCTCGTTGAACCAGTTTCGATTCATTCTGTAATCGTAACGCATGGAGAGTAACGTAATGCTTTAACCTGGGTTCCGAGTGGGGTAATTTGATAAATGTTTGAACATCAAAACTTAAACTGGATTTAAACGAGATCTGGCCCGGCCAAATTACGAATCGTACAGACGTAAAATAGATCTATAGCATCTTCTTTAGAGGCTCTTGTGACGAACATCTTGCAATTCCAGAAGAGAAAACATTTTTTTTCTGTAATCGTGTCATGGCGATCTAATTTCGAGGCCGACAAGCATGTCAGACAATATGACAATTACAAGGAAAAATACTCAGGATGGAAACCATTACATTCAATATTAGAGGTGATAAATTGGTTCTGACAGAGCATTATGGGTTGGTAGGATGTAGAATAACCTTTCAAGGAGCTCTACGCATAACCTGGACAATGTTGATTAAGATTGTAATGCACAGAAGGGGTAGTCTGGTCTTTGTTCTTGCCTCGATATAATCGTAACAAAACAATATTTCGTTAGATTAGTATTAAAGATGATAGATACTGTAAATCGGTACCGACTTGACATTCTCGGTTTAATGTGATGTATTGTAATCCTAGGAGTATTATGTATAACTTATGGTCGGTTTACTTGAACAACCTCGTAACTACAGCTTGTACACCAACGATATTCCTTTTTGTGAGAAGTTGTCCATCAAGAACAAGGTGCCCAGGACGTGCAGATTGATCTTGAGTTTACACTGTAGTGTTAATGAACGAGTCAGTGAGGTTCAACAATATTTTGTTATTCTTTACTGAAACTAAAATATGACGATTTCATCTATTTAGTGACCTAATCAGTTTAATTACATTTCATATTCGTAGACTGTTTTTGTATATAAATCATTCTACATTACTCCTGAATAAATAGTGAGTATAGAGTATATGGTGCTTTTATGCAGTTTTCAATGGAATTGATTTTGACGGCGAAACAACACCAATAATTATATAAACAAGTGCTAGGATTAGTGTAACAGGTCTTTCAAAAGGACATGTCCATCAAGGCCAGTTTCCAAATAGGGTCTGCTAAGAGACAATAGTTTCTTCATCGATAAAGTACCATGGGTTCCGAGGATGGGCGGCAGGGGACTTGGTGAATCATGTCGCCATCTCGCCTTCGGCTCGGCGCAACATGATCCACCACAGGCGTGAACAAGTTTCCTAGTCCCCTGCCTCCTGACCGTATAACTAATAATGTACACTGTTTGGAGAACAAAAGCGATCTCTAGAAATCATTTCACCGAAGTTCATCTGTTTCGTTGACATTAGATCTACAGCACGGGACATATATTCTGCTCATTGCCCAAAATGATTTTTGCAACGGTATCAACTCCAACATTTCTGAATCTGATGTTAAAATACTAATCAAACACATTTACTTCAGATCAATAGATGATTCCTGTACAACGGCTGGTCCAGCCCTTTGTATGGATTCAGCAGGGAAAAAAATTGTTACTCTAATGGTAACAATCAATTAGCAGCAATAAAAACTTTCCGTCAAAGGCCATTCAGAGTTGTCAACCTCGATTTGAGAGGCGTTGATCGAAATGTACTCTATAATGAAATGAATCAATAACGTTGCACAACTGAACAAAGCCTGTTTTCCCAGTGTAGGAAGTGTTACGTCTTTTCGTTTAACAGCTTTGAAAAAAAGGCTTTCGGACAAACAAAAACATTCAGATCTAGTACCTTTTTCCAAAGTAACGATATCACTGTGGCAAAAGGAGTTTATTTACTTTTTCTCCCCACAGCTTTTTTGTAGGCTGTCCTCTGCAGGGGCAATAGCAGTGAAAATAGCAGTGAAAATATTTTTCGATATTACACAGGTACGACCGGTGAAAATACCGATTCTCATGTATTTGTCGCCGAGGTAAATGACTCGCGTGACTCACAACCAGATGGAAATATGACGTCATTTACCTTACATTTCTCGCGCTTGACGTAATATTGTAATGCGTTGCTATGCGGGAGGGGTACGCCACAGGGAATAACGGGAAAAACTCTACTGGATTTTGATAAAGCTCCTCCTAGAAAGGGTTAAAAGCATGAAATAAATAGAATATTTGTTTGTTTTTATTTTTTGTTGAAAAAATCGAAACTTATTTCATCTCGTGAACACCATCGGTAATGTTTTGACGAGTGGCGCAGCCCATTCCCATTTCTGGAAACCAGCAAAAGTACCAACAAATTATTTCAAGATAGACATCAAAGGAATTTCTGGTGGGATAAAATTGTGTAAAAGCACTAGATCTGTACAAATCTGTATTTATCTACTTTCAAGAAATTTTACTCCATGTTGCACTATCCCCGTGGGGTCCCGGTTTTTTTTTACTGTAAAGAATAGGACCTCGGCCTTTCTCTATGGCATGTCGTAGAAGGCGACTAAATTTAGAGACAAACGGCTGCTTTCCTGGTAATTCGTAGGATTGCAGCAGGCTGGGTAGTTCTTTTCCAAATCCTATATTTTTTCTCGATGTAAATAGGGTTTGGAATGGGAATCAATTGGCCTGTAGGACCCCGTGTGGTTTAATCGGGGGTATAAGAATAAACCACTGCAGTCCCGCGATCGTCACACCTGCCATTTCATCTGGCGGAACAAAAGTGACAACATGCATGTCGTAAAAGGCGACAAAAGGGGCATCATTTTGTGTTTCATCCATTCCTCATTTATCATGTTTTGTCTTACGTTGTTGCACATGTATGTTATTTTCACCTTGCATTATTGTTTACTAAGTAAGTGCGCCCAATATGAACCAAGTTGTCGACGGGCCTTAAAACGCTATTCATTCATTCCATGTTGCACTAGAATTGTTAAGGGTCTGCTACCTTAATTATAAAGTCTTTGCAAATACATCCCTTCAGAAGTATACCGACTACTACATTTAGAAATATGAAGGAATCTACAGTGTGTAATTGGTTCAAAATCTCTTCAAAAACAAGCTAATTTCCTCTTGTCTCTAGCGGAAAGCTTTAATTTGTAACTTGACTCTTAGAGCGATACACGATCGAACCAAACATGCAGAATCTGTACAGCCCAACCCCCACATGACGACTTTTAACAACCATGAAGAAGAAGCCTTTTGAAAACATTGTGGGAAAAGGAGAAAATGATGGTAACCAGCATTTTCTTCTTTTTCCACAAAGTTTTCTATCCTATCAAAGCAAAACTGTACCACTTGAACCACTCTGAAATTGTTGTCTGCAAATGCTTTCAATTTGGATAGGTCTAAAATTTTGCTGTGTGGTAAATAGTTAAACTACTCCGAGTGACAAAAATACCTCACATACTCTTGCACAGTGTGGACCCAAGATGAGATCGCACTTTCTGTGTAGTGTGGCTTTGGTCCATAATGTCTATTTAACCCATTACCACACAATCCCTACTTTTGACGACCCTGAGAAAGAAGCTTGTAGAAAACATTGTGGGAAAAGGAGAAAATGCTGGTAACCAGCATTTTCTCCTTTTCCCACAATGTTTCCTACCCTTTACTAAACAAATTTCAAATTTTCACTCACTTTATTTTGTCGTCTGCAAATGCTTTCGATTTTGATAAACCTAAACTTTTGTCGTTTGGTAATGGGTTAAGCAAACACAGAAGTGGTCAAAGCTTTAAGGATACAAGTAACAAGGCAGTCACAAAACAAGTACGTTTAACCTCATTAAAGGCCAATTAAGGAGGGCAATTAGCGACGAATGCACCTGAACTTATGCCTAGAAAGCGTTAGGTGTGCTATTCTTGGTTGACAAAAACCCCTTAGAATAATAAAACTTCGTCTGTGCACCAATTAAAAGCAGACAACAAAGACAAGGACATCGATTTACAGTTTTACTGCATGTTGGCACTGAAGTTGTTTTGTTGCTTTTTTCAATCAGATTTCCCTCAATCCTTTATCGAACATAAAAAAATAGACTGGTCTCTGAGACATACTGAAGAGTTCGTGTACAAATGCTCTTATTTGGACCAGTCTATTTTTTTATTTTCGATAAAGGATTGAGGGAAATCTGATTGAAAAAAAGCAACAAAAAACAACTTCAGTGCCAACATGCAGTAAAACAGTAAATCGATGTTCTTGTCTGGTCACCAGCATTTTTTAAAATTTTTTCCGTTTCCTGCAAAGTTTTCAGCAGGCATTTTTGTCAGGATCGTTTAAATTTTGGAATAAGATCTTTTTGGTAAGGGGTTAAAGTCAGAAAAAATATATTATCCGAATATCCTAGTGACTAAGGAATTACAAGTAGTTCAAATTGTAGGTATATCATTTTACCGTAGAGCCACCAAAAATGCTTATAGTAAGAGTCAAAAGGCCAAATAATGCCTTAAGAGTTTTTCATACTCAACATGAATAACAGAGGTTACTGTTTAACTCATTACCAAACGACAATATTTTAGACTGGTCCAAATTGAAAGCACTTGCAGACGACAAAATAAAAGTGATTGAAAATTTGAAATTTGTTTTGTATAGGATAGAAAACATTGTGGGAAAAGGAGCAAATGCTGGTTACCAGCATTTGCTCCTTTTCCCACAATGTTTTCTAAAGGCTCCTTTCTCAGGGGCGTCAAAAGTAGGGATTGTGTGGTAATGGGTTAACTCTTTTCCACTAAATCCCAGGGGTTTAGCGACCAAGAAAGGGGCATCCTTGGTGACCGGGTATCGAACTCAGGATCTTTTGGTTACGAGGCCGCCGCCCTATCTAACAACCATGGACACCACAAAATCATTCTGTCTAACCGCCAACTAAACCCAGGGATAGAGTTACCCTTGGACACGCAGAAAATCAACCAAAAGCAAGAATTTTCCACACAAGTCAGACTGCGGACTACACAGTCTATCCTGGGCGTATACTTTTCGCCGATGCATTAACACATTACCAAACCACGATATTTTAGGCTTGTCCAAATCGAAAGCATTTACAGACGAAAAAAATAAATGTGACTCGAAATTTGTGTTGGGAAGGGTAGAAAACTTGGTGGGAAAAGGAGAAAATGCTGGTTACCAGCATTTTCTCCTTTTCCCACAAGTGTTTTCTACAGGATTCTTTCTCAGGGTCGTCAAAAGTAGGGATTCTGTGGTAATGGGCCCCGTTTTCACCGAACATGGCCAAATATGCATTCTACAACAGCCCTGTCTGACTTGGTATGCTTAACGTTTTGGATAGTATGAAAAATATTAACTATCATGCATAAACTGGGGAGAGAGAGGGGAGAGGGGGGGAGCCAACAAAAGGGTAGGTTTTTTTTTCATGCTTTAACAAATTAACTCTTTACCACACCACAAAATTTTAGACTCGTCCAAACTGAAAGCATGTGAAGAAGACAAAATAAACATGACTAAAAAATTGAAACCTGACTTTGGAAGAATGGAAAACATTGTGGGGAAAAAGTGAAAATGCTATCATCAATTTCTCCTTTTTCCACAATGTTTACAGAAGGCCTCATCCAGAGGGTCGTTATAACCAGGGATTGCTTAGTAAAAGGTTAGCTGAAAAACTTAAAAATAAAAAAAAAATACAGAATTAGTTCTGATTCTGCTCTTTTGCTAATAGGAAGAAAACAAAACTAAATTTTCATGCAATGAAACAAAAAAGTTCTACAACTTACAGTTACCATCTCAGACGAACTCGCGGCGGATGGCTGTAAAAATATGGATAATATGCAGAAATAAATCTTTATATCTTATCAGTCGAAAAAGTTTTAGACTTGTATATTTTTTACATTTTTGCAGACGATAGACTAAAAGTTACTCGAAATTTTAACCCTGGTAAAAATCGCTTTTGGGGCCAGAGTTGGCCAAGTCAGACTGCATGTTTTGTCAGCTTTGCCAAGACATTCTTGGCAAATTTTGACCTTTATAATGCATCTATTTAGGTCTTTATTCTAGAATAAAGATGTCTGTTGGGTTTATTTTGCGTTCTAGGGTTAAAAACTGTGTTTGGGAGGTCAGAAAGCCTGTCGTGGTGGACATCACTTTTTTTCATTTTCCAACAATGTTTTCAAAAGCCTTCTTCTTTACAAATTAGGATTCTGTGAATAAGAATTCTGTGAAAAGTACTTGTAAATAGATTAACACAAAAGCATAATTTCACTAAAAGGAAAATTCGAAGTTTTCAAGACCTAAAAAATTCCATACATCAATAAGATGAAAACAGATCAAAGATAGAGCAGAACAAGTTGATAGTTCAAAAATAATTGTATAGAAAGGCAGAATGACCATTTTTCATACAGAAAATATCACAAATACGAAAAATGTCGACCCTGGTCGGCCTGCACAATCCCCGCAGGCTGACCAGGGTCGACATTTTTTGCAGTTCTCAGATGGCCCGTTTTTGCGTGACGGGTCTCATATATAGACCTACTTGAAAAAGGAGAAAATGCTGGTAACTAGTTCTTCCTTCTTTTTCCGTAATATTTACACAAGTTTTTTTCTCGTAAAAACACGTTACTGTTTGTTAAACTGCTTTTAAAAAAAATGTTGCTAGGTTTAAAAAAAAATCAAAACTGCTTCTTCGGAAGGTAATGAATTTACGGCATACAAGAAAATGGTCTTGATTCAATTTAAGCTCCTGTCTAAAATTTTCCTGTCGAAATTCTGCCCGTCAATTATTTGTAAAAGGTAGCAGGATTTTCCTGCCCTTGGCCAAAGAGGATAAGATACATTAAAATGAGCGAAAAAGCTCTTATTTTCTTTTTGGTTTGCACATCCAAATTCATAAGAGTACTTCCTTATAAGTACATTAACCTTTTTTCCCTCGATCCTTGAACACTTATCCCTGCTAAATAACATAACTCTTCACCAAACAACTGGTCCAAATTGAAACCACTAGTAGACGAAAAAATAAACCTGACTCAAAATTTGAAATTTGTTTCAAGTAGGGTAGAAAACATTGTGGGAAAAGGAGAAAATGCTGGTTACCAGCATTTTCTCCTTTTCCCACAATGTTTTCACGAGGCTTCTTCCTCCGAGTCGTAAAAACCAGGGATTGTTTGGGAAGGGGTTAAGCGTTAGAACTTTATCAGACATCTCGACCGATCCTTTCTGGCAGCACCATAACGTGGTAATGTCCTTGCGCAAGGCACTGCAAAGACCGATGATAGATCTAATATAAAAAAGAGAAGGCGTGACTTTAATAAGTTCTTCTCACGATTTGATTGTAACACTGTAAAAGGCGATGTAAAATCGCTAACTCAGCATGTTCCATTCAAAATGAATGATTTCAAGCTTTTCCTGTTTGGTCTTAACCCTTTCCCAAACAATCCCTGGTTTTTACGGGTCTAGAATAGTAGCCTTTTGAAAACATTGTGGGAAAAGAAGAAAATGCTGGTAACCAGCATTTTCTCCTTTTCCCACATTGTTTTCTACCCTGTCATAGACAGAAATCATCTTTTCAGCAAGAGTTGAATTGTTTGTCTGCAAATGCTTTCAATTTGGTCTAGT
The DNA here is from genome assembly GCA_943736015.1 of Tridacna crocea. Taxonomy (NCBI): domain Eukaryota; kingdom Metazoa; phylum Mollusca; class Bivalvia; order Cardiida; family Cardiidae; genus Tridacna; species Tridacna crocea. The sequence goes on from OX031065.1 coordinate 53,134,995, forward strand.
CCAAAAGTTTGTTGTTTGGGAAAGGGTTAAACACCGTTCTACTGTGGGTAAGGGGATTCTTTCATTACAGGTTAGAGCGGAAAATGAAGGTATGAGATCAGTCTGTGTACGTTCGTGCAGTTTGGTCTTTATCGCCGAATCAAAACTGGCCTTTTAAGCCCATTTTAAAGGTGGGTATTTAGAATTTTCACCTCTCGCCAAATTAAGAAATATATATGTCACTGAAATTTATATGAAAAAACAATACAAATCATCAGTAATTAAGAATCATAAAATTACAAAAAAAAAAAATTTTGGTGGCATTCCATTAAAAGGCTACGTAGCCTCTTATGCTATTTTTAGATTTCCCGCCAAAATAAAAAAAAGTATTGTGGGAATGTTAAGTGACTTGCACGTGACTAATGACTATCAAATTCCATAACATAACAAACATGTAATTATTTTCCATATTCATGTCTAGAACTTTGGATGTTATGTTTGAAGCTTCGTCTGTATATTTCCGGTATGTAAATGAGCGAGTTGCAAATGTAAAAATAGACCGTGCTTCCCTTCAGTGTCGACCTGGGCTTAGTAAATCTCTAATTTATCTAGTTGTCGGATGGTTTTCGACTACTGGGTTTTCATGAATGAAAATTATAAGGCTTTGGGAGTATAAAGATGATTTTTTTGTATTTTTGTAAAATTTTCATACTAAAATCTGAAGGGCCACCTTTAAGCCCATTTTAAGCTAAAATCCATTTACCTGTAACCATGGATATAGTTTATATACTTTACACAGGATAAAACCCACATTTCTAGCCTAATATTCTATTTATTAGCACAAACGATTGATAAAAGAAAACCCAGATTTACGCAGATGGATTGTGTTTGTACGTATTAAAGTCGTCTGTATTTAATTTCCTCGAGAATAAAGCAATGTTTAGCCGGGTAAAAGGGCACAGTCTGACGTCTGAAACTCTTCCGCAGACGCCAACATTATGGAATTTTCTATATCGAAAGCCTTTACCATATAAATTTAGCCTAAAGGATAGTTTTCATCCTCATATAGGAAGAATTTTGAAGGAAAAGGAGAAAATGCTGGTTACCATGGTTATTAACATTTTCTCCTCGTTTTCTCACAATGATTTCAAAAGCTTTTTTTTTTTTTACTCAGGGGCGTCGAAGTTTGCTCCTTATGCTGATAAAATAAGTAATGCGAAATTTAACATCGCATGCCGCTAGTATAGAGGAGATAAATAATAATTTGAACTTATTTTTGGAGAGAAATATCTCCTTATCAGACAGGATAGATCCAAGATCAGACTTCATGTTGTGCAGTCTGATCTTTATCTACCCTACCTGCAAAACTTCCTTCAAAGGTTAACTCTTTACCAAACGACAAGATGCTGGACTCATCCGAATTGAAAGCATTTGCAGATATTAAAATTTTAATTTGCTAAGATGACAATTTTTGTCCTTGATAGGGTAGAAAGCATTGTGGGGAATGGAGAAAATGTATTTTCTCCTTTTCCCACAATCTTTTCTGAATCCCTCTCTTTCAGGGTCGTTAAAAGTAGGGTAGAAAACTTTGTTGGAAATGGAGAAAATGCTGATCACCAGCATTTTCTCCTTTTCCCACAATGTTTTCTAAAGCCTTCTCTTTCATGGTCGTCAAAAGTCGGAATTGTGTGGTAAAACGTTAATTTGTATTTATGTGTTTAACTCATTTCCAAACGACAAAATTTTAGGCTTGTCCAAATCGAAAGCATTTGCAGACGATAACATAAAAGTGATTGAAAATTTGAAATTGGTGTTGTAAAGGATAGAAAACATTGTTGGAAAAGGAGAAAATGTTGGTTACCAGCATTTAATCTTTTTCCCACAATGTTTTCTTAAGGCTTCTTTCTCTGGAGCGTCAAAAGTAGGGATTGTGTGGTAATGGGTAAAGGCTTCACAAGTCGTGACCTACAAGTTATCACAATACTGACAAACACACGCATTCTATAATGGACGCGGAATGGTGAAATAGAAATTATTATAGATGGAAACCATGATGAAAACCATAACTACGTAAATACAAATTGACAGATAAGTTCTGACATGGCATTACGGAGTTAATTTGACCCTCATTCGCAACCCTCAGCCTTTATCCTATTTTGTCTACCCTATTGCGAGAGCAATGAATAAATGGAAATGGACACTTCATGTCACTTGACAAAAAGAATTAAATGTTGAAACTTCCATGCTACCTTTTACGAAAAAATATCTCAAAAATACCACTGAGATATTGTTTTAAATCAATTCTAGAGAATTACTCCCATGATTATTATCCTGCTGTATAACCGATAGTAAATTTTCAATTCGATATTAATAACCTAAATATTACTGTTTATTTCATGTTTTCCGGTAGGATATCGAGAATTGGCAGTGAAAACATTTTTCGATCTTACACTGATACCACCAGTGAAAATACCGATTTTCACGTTCCTGTTGCCTAGGTAAATTGCGCGTGCCTAACAACTAAATGGGAAATATGACGTCATATACCTTACATTTCACGCGCTTGACGTAACGTTGCTTTGCTGAAGGGGTACGCCAAGGGGAATAAGGGAAAAGAACTACTGAATTTTGATAAAGCTCCTCCCAGAAAGGGTTAAAAGCATAAAATAAATAGAATATGTGTTTTGTTCGGTGACAGATCTAAATTTATTTCATCTCGTGAACACCATTGGTAATATTTTCATTCGTGGCTGCGCCACTCGTGAAAATATTACCGATGGTGTCCACTCGATGAAATAAATTTCGATCTTACACCGAAAAAAACAAATATCCTCTATTTCAAAGTTATTTTTGGGGGAATAGTATCTCCTTATCACACAGTGTAGATTAAATATCAGACTACACGTTCTGTGCAGTCTGATCTTGATCTATACTGTCCGTAAAAGGTCAGCAAGTCACGCTTAGCAGCCAAAGGGTTGACTTGAGATATCAAAAAGTGTGGGTTAAAATCTGATATGCAGGCTGATGTCGGTGGAGTATCTTAGCAATGTACTATGAGTAATGTTTGGAATACTCCATTGCTTCGAACAGTATACTTGCACATAAAGACTGAGAAGAATATTTTGTTACAAAAGGGCATAGAGGATATTTGTTTTTTTTTTTTTCGGTGAAAGATCGAAATTTATTTCATCGAGTGAACACCATCGGTAATATTTTCACGAGTGACACAGCCACGAGTGAAAATATTGCCGATGGTGTTCACGAGATGAAATAAATTTCGATCTTTCCCCGAAAAAAGCAAATATTCTATTTATTTCATGCTTTTAACCCTTTCTGGGAGGAGCTTTATCAAAATCAAATACAGGTCCTTTCCGTTATTCCCCGTGGGGTACCCCTCCCGCATAGCAACGCATTACAATATTACGTCAAGCGCGAGAAATGTAAGGTTTACGACGTCATATTTCCCACCTGGTTGTGAGACACGCGCAATTTACCTAGGCAACAAGAACGTGAAAATCGGTATTTTCACTGGTGGTACCAGTGTAAGATCGAAAAATATTTTCACTGCTATTTCTCGATATCCTACCGGAAAGCATGAAATAAATGGTCTAGCCTTTCAACTATACTGTCTGCAACTATACCCAAAACATCTAGAAAGGGTTTTAGTATTTTCTTTTAATGAAAACGTCCTTTCCAGGATGCAGAAACAAAATAGTAAATAAATTAAATTGTAACTCAAAACAAAATAATCAAAAAGAAAATCAGTGACTTTATTGTTTATATTATAAAATAAAACTCTTCATTGCACATTAAAAGACTATAATAATAAGCCATGCATCAATTTACAAGCATGCACTGAGATAAAATTTAAAAGAAAAAATGCATTCCAGTAAACAAGTTCTAATGAAAATCAGCAGGAACATTAAAGAAGTAACAAGCCTATCTTCTACGTCTCCCACCTCTTCCTGAACTAGGATCTGCCCGTTTTGTACTACCAGAAGCAAAAACTGGATTGTGTGTTCTTCTTCTAAGAGATGAAGAAAGACCTGATACCCGCTGTCTCATCTTGGCAAACATGGACATGTTTACTAGCATAGAGTCTGGAATAGACATTATTATGACATTACATAACATAACATAACAAAATTTTTATTTGGCATTAAATGTACACATATTTATAGCCAATACAAATACAATAAGCATGAGATGCGAAAGAATGTATGTAGATATACAAATTGAAAAAAAAAGTGTGTGTCAGTAATACATGAAGTAATTCATGTTTTCCGAAGGAAACATTGGAAGACAGATACTGATAAAGTGAAAAAAAAACAAATAAATGGCATGTTAACGGTTGGAGTTCTAGACCTATGATTAAATCTACTTTTTTATGTAAAAAAAAACACTCACACAACTAGTAATCAAACTAGTTTTTACAGGTCTGGAAAAGAAGCCTTTAGAAAACATTGTGGGAAAAGGAGAAAATGCTGGTAACCAGCATTTTCTCCTTTTCCCACAATGTTTTATACCCTATCTTCGACGGAAATCATCTTTTCAGCAAGAGTTGGATTGTTATCTGCAAATGCTTTCAATTTGGTCTAGTCCAAAAGTTTGTCGTTTGGGAAAGGGTCAAATGTTTAGAAACAAGAGCTTCGCAAAGCGGCGCATATACGCCCGAAGGGGCTTGTCAGTGAAATGAGTTGAAATGACGGAAGGGCCATGAATGAAGAGTAGTTAATCTCCATATGTGAAAAATATTAAAGGGCAATAACTAAAAAAAGAAAGGGTGGCACAGTTACAAATTTTGTAAATTACTGTTCTCCACAAGATGTTCTATCAGTTTTGAAAGGTTCAAGATCATAGCTTTTATATTTTAGAAATTATGGCCCAGACGAAAATTCAAAGAGAAAACTAAGAAAGGGCAATAACTAAAAAAAGAAGGATGGCAGAGTTATGGTTCTTATGCAGTGCACTTCTTTATAATGTGTTCTATAAGTCTTTGAAGTTTCAAGATGATACGTTTTAAAGTTTGGGAGTTATTGCCTGGACAAAAATTCAAACTAAAAAATTAACAAAGGGCAATAACTAAAAAAATAAAAGTCACAGAGTTATGGTTCATGTACACTGCACTTCTCCATAATGTGTTCTATCGGTGTATGAAGTTGCAAGTTATTAGCTTTTATAGTTTGGAAGTTATGGCCTGGTCAAAAATTCAAACTGAAAATTAACAAAGGGCAATAACTGAAAAAATAAAGGTCGCAGAGTTATGGTTCATGTGCAATGCACTTCTCCATAAAGTGTTCTATCACTATATGAGGTTGCAAGTTATTAGCTTTTATAGTTTGGAAGTTATGGCTTGGACAAAAATTCAAACTGAAAATTAACAAAGGGCAATAACTAAAAAAATAAAAGTGGCAGAGTTATGGTTCATGTGCGATGCACTTCTCCACAATGTTATCTATCAGTGTATGAAGTTCAAAGTCAATAGCTTTTATAGTTTAGAAGTTATGGCCTGGACAAAAATTCGAACAGAAAATTAACAAAGGGCTGTAACTCAAAAAATAAAAGGGGCAGAGTTATGGTTCTTGTGCACTGCACTTCTCCATAATGTGTTCTATCAGTGTATGTAGTTTCAATTTAATACCTTTTATGGTATGGAAGTTATGGCCTAAACAAAAATTTTAAGTGAAAAGTTGGTTATTTCAGAAATCAAGGGCAGATAATTTTGGAACGGAAACAGCGATCAAAATTCTAAGACCCAGGTGCACAACTAGACATCATGGAGATTCATTGTGGCAAGTTTCAAATAATTCCGATGAAAACTGTAGGAGGAGTTGCGCACACAAGAAATTGCTAACGGACGGACGGACGGACGGACGGACGGACGGACAGACGGACGGACGGACGGACGGACGGACGGACGGACGGACGGACGACCGAGGGTATAACATAATACGACCCTTCGGGCGTATAAAAATAAAGAGAAACATATTATTGACAGGTGGATTGGAAAAGCAGCAGGGAGGGCAATTGCTTTCAATGAAGTTTGGATGGGTAAAACCTGATCTCACTCTAATATAAAAAAAAAATCTTTGCAGCACATGATCCAAAATATTGTGTTTAATTCACTAAGTTTCAAACTGGCAAACAATTGAAAATGCTTCTCTTGCATTCCAGTGATAGGTACCAGTCAAGATCAGACAACTCTCATCTCACTATTAGAGTCAACAAAGCCCTGAAATGGCAGTTAACTTTATCTATTTCTCTTACTTAAAAGTTTGATTCATTAATCATATTACTTTATGTATTCAAAAGTTCTGCATGTGCTAAGCCAAGTGGCTCAGTTGGTAATACATGTATAGGGTGAGTATAGCAGGTATTGTGAAATCCGAGCCAAGTGGCTCAGTTGGTAATACCTGTATAGGGTGAGTATAGCAGGAATTGTGAAATCCGAGCCAAGTGGCTCAGTTGGTAATACATGTATAGGGTGAGTATAGCAGGTATTGTGAAATCCGAGCCAAGTGGCTCAGTTGGTAATACCTGTATATGGTGAGTATAGAAGGTAAAAGTGAAATCCGAGCCAAGTGGCTCAGTTGGTAATACATGTACAGGGCGAGTGTAGCAGATAAAAGTGAAATCCAAGCCAAGCGGCTCAGTCGGTAATACATGTACAGGGCGAGTATAGCAGGTTATAGTGAAATCCAAGCCAAGCGGCTCAGTCGGTAATACATGTATAGGCGAGTATAGCAGGTTATAGTGAAATCCAAGCCAATTGGCTCAGTCGGTAATACATGTATAGGGTGAGTATAGCAGGTATAGTGAAATCCAAACATAGCTTTTTTTCAGATGGGCTGATTGTCATGAAAACAGGACTCATCCCCCATCAAGGCTTACCACTACAAACACCTTGCCAAAGAAAGAAGCTCATAGAAAAAGTGCTTTGCACACAACTGACAATTTTAACCCTTTCCCAAATGACAAATTTTACACTGTCTCAAACTCAAAGTGTTTCCAGATGACAATTTTGAATTTGACAAGAATGGCAGAAAGTTTTCCGATAGCCTAGAAAACACTGTGAGAAAAGCAATTTCTCCTTTTCCCACAGTGTTTTCTAAAGACTTGTAGACAGGTAAGAACCAGGGCTTGTTTGGGAAAGAGTTAATGCAACAGAAATAAAGGGGAACGTGAACACCCGTAATATTTTTGTAGAAAATGGTGTCAATCATCACACAGGCAAACAAATTCAAATGTACAAGAAAAATTCAATACCTGCATCACTGACAATTTGTCTTGTTGGTGCCCTCTCTTGTTGCACCTGCTGTGTTTCTATTGTTGTATCCTAATAAAGAACATGTCTGTAATAAATCAGAATGCTCTTTCTGGCAGGATATAATATGTCCAATACATCAAACTGCTCTTTCAAGTAATACATGGTAACAACATTATATGACAAGAAAAGGACATAAACAAGATACAACAAAGCATCTTGTTATACTTTTGGACTTTGTACAGTATCATGTACGTAAGTAAATCTCAGAGATGCATGACAACAGAGGACCTAATAAATAACCCTTTACCATAGGAAACAAATTTTACATTTTTCAGAATAAACATTTGCAGGTAACAAATCAATTGCTGCTAAAACAATTAGATTCATCATTGAAAGAAGAGGAAAAGCAAATAAAAATGCATGTAACCAGCTTTTTCTACTTCTTACCCCATATTTACAACAATAGGGCCATGATGGCCTTGTATCACTCCACTGGCTTTTTACCCTTGATCACACAAATCGAAGTGAAAAAGAAGGCTTTCAAAAACGTGAGAAAAGGACAACATGTTGTTAGCCAGTATTTTCTCCTTTTCCCACGTTTCCTAACCTATGAAAGACAGAAAGAGTCATTTAACCTACATTCAATTTGTCTTTTTGCAATGGCTTTAAACTTGGCTATCATATGAAGGAATTTTATAGAGGCTGATTAGATAAAGCTACATGCAAAATTCAGTAGCCCTGGGCCCAATGGTTTCACACATGAAGATTTTCAAAGATGTTCAGTATTTTTCAGTTTTGTTTCCATGGCAACCAGAACTTTTGAAGGAATCAAGTTCTTTCAAGAAATTCTAAAATAGGACCATGGAAGAACACTTTCTGTGAATTTTCACCAAATTTAGATGGGGAGTTTCAGAGAAGAAGAAGGTTAAAAAAAAGTTAATGCACGGACACGCACACGCATGCACACACACAGACGGATGCACAACGGACACTGGGCCATGATATAAGCCAGCTGGCCTTTGGCCAGTGGAGCTAAAAATGAACTTCTCCCTCAAGGTCACTGTATTATTTTGTGACAGTTTAATCTTTTACGCATGTTAAAGATTCAAATGGACAATCCATATGACGGTTGGTGCCCTTTGTATCAAGTCTATACTATGTGTTTAACTAACTTTATTCAAGATCAATTATCAGTATAATAGAAAAAGATCTTCTTCAACAGATCTTTATTAAATAATTAAGACTAAATAGTCCTTATTCACCATATTCTTGATAAATGCCAGCCTTCAATAGGACAGAAAATATTGTAGGAAAGGGAGATTTTTTTCTAGTATTTTCTTATTTTCCCCGGACTGTTCTAAAAAGTCATGTTTCCAGTATGCTTTCCTTTTCCAACAGTCTCTTGCCTTAGGGTGCTCAAACCCAAATTAATTGTTAAAGAGTTCATAAAAATTATTTTAGCCATGCTACATGATATAGAGGGTTTCCTACATCTGCAAATGTATTGACCCAAGTCAGCCTACACAGTCCGTGCCGACCGACTTTGGTCAATACCTTTTGTGTTGTTAGACTTTCTGCATGTTATAGGACTATTCTACCCAATGATTCACCCAGCTGTAAGGCATGACTGATTTCATGTACCTTTAATCTTGTGATAACCATCATGGTATAATATAACGTGGAGATGCATCATCCCTTTAACAAACTATCCCGGGTTTTCTCGACTCTATAAAAGCAGCCTTTTAAAAACAATGTGGGAAAAGGAGAAAATGCTGCTAACCAGCATTTTCTCCTTTTTCCACAATGTTTTCTCACCTATCAAACCAGGATTGCACTACTTGAACCACATTGAAATTGTTGTCTGCAAGTGCTTTCAACTTGGTTCCCCGTGGGGTCCCGGGGGTTTTTACTGTATAGAATAGGACCTCGGCCTTTCTCTATGGCATGTCGTAGAAGGCGACTAAAATTAGAGACAAACGGCTGCTTTCCTCGTAATTCGTAGGATTGCAGCAGGCTGGGTAGTTCTTGTTCCAAATCCTATATTTTTTTTCTCGATGTAAATAGGGTTTGGAATGGGAATCAATTGGCCTGTGGGACCCCGTGTGGTTTAATCGGGGGTATAAGAATAAACCACTGCAGTCCCGCGATCGTCACATCTGCCATTTCATCTGGCGGAACAAAAGTGACAGCATGCATGTCGTAAAAGGCGACAAAAGGGGCATCATTTTGTGTTTCATCCATTCCTCATTTATCATGTTTGTATTGTGTTGTTCGGCATGTATGTTATTTTCACCTCACATTATTGTTTACCAAGTAAGTGCGCCCAATATGACCTAAGTTGTCGACGGGCCTTAAAACACTATTCATTCTATTCTATTGCTTTCAATTTGGACAAGGCTAACATTTTGTTATCCAGTAAAGAGTTATATCCCTTGGCGTATGTTTTGTTTACCTCTGTCTGCTGTTGACCATCATCTTCTCCATCCTCCTCTCCTTCACTCTCACCTGGTCTGTCTTTCTCTGGTGCAGGTGGCATTGCATCGTTTGTATCTCTCCCAGAATCTATCTTTTCACTGTCAATATCTACTGCTCCAGAATCAACTTTTGTTGTCATAGATACTAAGTTTTCTTCACTTAAAGACCCAGCGATGGAGATGTTGATATTTTTGTGACATCTAGAAAAAGAGTATGAATATGATAAAACATGCGAAAGAAATTCTTTGGTGAATTTCTGCTGTCGATTATAATTCACATCACTTCTTTGAACTCATAAAATACCATTCTACACAACAACAGGCCCTTCAGGGCCTGAAATTGCTCTACTGGCAGAGATTTTGCTTTTTTGTGAAGATTCATTCAATCCGTTCATGAATTTCACAATCTGTGCAAGTTTCCAAAATTTGGATCAGCACTGTGGACTCCATTGTCTTAACAAGATATGGTAAATTTTCAACTATTAATGGCTACTTTTCCCATACTGATTGTCAGATTTTTTTTCAAAATCAATAAGATTAAAGCTACTTATGATACAAAACAACTGTGCAAGTTTCATGAAAATCCAACCATAAATGCTGAATTCATCACATAAACAAGAAAATGGATTTTTTTTAACTTTAAAGAGCTACTTTTCCCATACTATAAGATTTTTTTTCAAAATCAGACTGGTTGAAGCTTTCAGTGAGATAAACAAACTGCAATGATCACAAAAATCTGCTTACAAATGCAATCTTTATCACACAAACCAGAAATGGAAAATTTCGCCTTGAAATGGCTACCTTCTCATACTATTTCTTGTTTGTTTTTTTTTTCAAAATGGATTGGGTTGAAAAAACGAAAAATGGAAATCTTCAACTTGAAATGGCTACTTTTCTCAAACTATTTGTTGTGTGTGTGTTTTTTTAAGTCAACAGGGTTGAAGCTATTAATGAGATAAACAAACTGTGCAAGTTTCATGAAAATCTGACTAAAATTGAAAACTTTATCCCGTAAACAATAAAAAGACTCACAAATTCGTGGACAGACTGACATCACACCTTGACATAAGCTCTGCTGACTTTCAGCCAGTAGAGCAAATGAAATAAGCAAAAGCTGTTTTGGCCATCTTTGAAACTTAACTCTTTACCACACGAGAAAATTTTAGACTAGTCCAAATTGAAAGCATTTGCAGACGACAAAATAAAGGTGACTGACAAATTGAAATTTGTTCTAGGGAGGGTGGAAAACACTGTGGGAAAAGGAGAAAATGCTGGTTACCAGCATTTTCTCCTTTTCCCACAGTGTTTTCAAAAGGTTTTTTCTCAGGGGCATCAAAAGTAGGGATTGTGTGGTAATGGGTTAAGTGTAAGATGATGTACAATCAAGATTAGAATGCATACTCTATGTAGTCTGATCTTGATTCATGGTCCTCTCCCAAAGTAATTTGATTTACCAGTGGGCTTGTGTAATAGAGCTATTTCTATGAGCAACCTCTAAAATTTTCTTGTGTGGTAAGGAGTTAAAGAAAACAAGCCCTGTTATTCATGATAACAAGATCCCCATATCAATGAGAAATGGCTCCTAGAGCAATATTTTTTTTCCACAGGGACACACTCCAAAGAAACAGTGGCCATATTAGTCATGTGACCTATGTGTTTTAATTTTTTCTCCTGACCATGCAGGGCTGAAAAATATCTCTCAGCATGGTCGAACAATTACTTTTTGATGAGTTCTTTTTTTAATTGCTGGCAAAGGATGGATGAACAACAACAAATACATTTAATGAGTGATCATAATATTCCATATTAAGCCATTATTCTATGACAAAAATAAAGAATTGTCCAAGCTGAAAATATTTGTAGAGGAGAAACTAGACATGTTTCAAATGATGAAGATTGTTTCTGAAAGGGTAGAAAACATTTTGGAAATAAGAGAAAATGCTGGTTACCAGCATTTTTTCTTTTTCCCAAAATCTTTTCAAAAGCCTCATTCATCAGGGTCATTAAAAGTCAGGATTGTGTGGTAAAGGGTTAAGCATCTCATGTTAACCCTTTCCCAAACGGCAAATTTTGGACCAGACCAAATTGAAAGCATTTTGCAGATGACAAATTAACAGTTGCTGAAAAGATGATTTTTCTATATGATAGGGTAGAAAACATTGTGGGAAAAGGAGAAAATGCTGGTTACCAGCATTTTCTCCTTTTCCCACTATGTTTTCAAAAGGCTTCTATTCCTGACCCTTAAAAACCAGGGATTGTTTGGGAAAGGGTTAAGATTGGCCAAAAACCAAAGTATTTACCTATGCAACATGTATCCATGTGCACTGTCTGGTTCAACATGACCCACTTCCTCACTGCTGACACTGTACTTTGGAAACTTCCCCTCCACAATCTCTGGCAAGTCAGAATGTGCTGAAGTTGGGTGCAGCAAGTTGCCTTCTTCTGATGAATCTTAATATGAAGAGAAAATTATAACAGATAAACTTTCATCATTCAATAAATGCTAAATTTAGATAGAATGATTGACTCAAAGCCTTGTCTGTCACAATATCCCTTTGATTACAAAAGCAATCAATCTTACTACTGCTTTTTTTTTCCCAACATAGCAAGTATGTTTATATCATGTGCAAAAACAAAGAACCTAAAGGTCATGTACATGTATGTTTATCTGCATCCCTAAATTGCTTAACTCTTCAACACACGACAAAAATTTATACCAGTCCTGTCCAAATTCAAAGCATTTGCAGACAACAAATAAAATATGGCTCAAGTGATGGAATGTGTCAATTTGTTATAATAGTTTGTATATGTTGCCTTCTCTGTTGATTTTGAACCATGAAAATACAAAACTAGAGGTGTCACTGAATGTGACTTGGTACCCCCAACAGCACTTTCACAGAAACGGGTAATTTAACATAAGAAATTCTAAGTTCAAGGGGAGATTGCCCTGGAATCATAGGGAGTAGATGATTGAAAACTGCATCTTGCACAACTTCAGTATACAATCAATGCATCCACAGACTTTCAATACAATAGCAGCAAAACTGAAGGAGGAGTTGGCAACACAAAATGAGTAGTATTTGTACAAAGACGGACACATGGATGGACAAATAAACAGACAAACAGCCAGACAGGCTGATTCTAGTATACCCCCAAAAATATATGTTTTGCTGGGGTATAATAAGTAATAGATTGGAAAATTTCAATTCAACATTGCCTTATCCTACAATACTAAAGAATGGACTTCACCTAATAACACCTTTACCTATCAAGAAAAGTAATCATGCTTAACTATTTTGAAATCCATCCATGAATAGGAATTCGGATACTCGCACACACTACACACACATTTGTATAGATCAATAAAAAATTGAGACAATTGTATCTTGCCCATCCCAAGTGGGCTTTACAAAAACTTAGATGCCAACTGTATTTTTGCAATACCAATATGTTAATGACCAATCTAAGACTTTTAAGTGTAAATTATCTGCTTTTTATAGAGTTTTTTTCTTTTAATCTAAATGAAACCTTATTTCAAGTTCTTTTCAGTTCTAAAAGTATAAAACTACAATGTTAAGTTTCAGAAATAACTTAATTGGTAACATTACCCTTCAGCTCTTCTAAGCACCGTTCTAAATCAAGACAACGTTTCCATAATTCTTTTTTCTTGTCAATTAGTGTCCCAATTTCATCTTCTATATCCTTCTGTTTCAACTGAGAAGCAATCAGCTGAAAAAGGAATTTAAGAGATACATTCAACATGAAGAGTTTTGTCCTTATTTAGATCTACTTAATTTTCTTACTTTTTTGCTTGCCCCAATATCTAAAAATATTTAATGCGGACAAAATAAGAAGACATAAAACTATAGCTCTGAAACAGACTACCACAGTAACTAAAATGATGTAAAAAAAATAGGAATTGATGCCAAATCTAGTGTAACTGTTGGACTGTAGGAAAAGAAGAGAAGCAAACAGAGTGTCAATTCATTCCTTTACCAAACAATACCTGTTTTTATTTAAACCCATAGAAAGAGGCCTTCTGAAAATATTGTGGGAAAAGGAGAAAATGCTGTTAACCAGCCTTTTATCCTTTTGCCACAATGTTTTCGAAAGGCTTCATACAAAAGGTCATTAAAACTTTGGATCTTGTGATAAAAGATCACTTGAAGAAAATGAATCTATTCTTTAAAAAGTACCTTAACCCTTTACCCATAAGGCATTTCTATGGTATCTCTAAATGACCCTTAATAACAGCAAGGATGAAGCTGTTTCTTTTATGTAAATGACACCTTTTGATAGCATAGAAAAGATTGTGACAAAAGGTGAAATTGCTCGTAGCGAGCAATTTCACCTTTTGCCACAATGTTTTCCAAAGGCTCCTACAAGCAGTGTGTTGAAATGAGTATCTATGGAGTAAAGGGTTAAACAATTTAGGAACAAATTAGCTAACTCAAATGCAAATAATGAACTCACCTGGTTTTGCAACTGTCTGTGCTGTATCTTGTTAAAATGATGTGAAACCAGCCGCTCTGTTAGATCACGAGATGAACTGTCTAAATCTGAAACACAAAATAAAGTCACTGAAACACAAACTGTATTTGTTTTCATTTTTGTATAAACCTGCATCTTTAACACTTAACAAAGTACCAGTAATAATTTGAATTAAGTATTATTTTACATTGCTGTAACTCCATTTTCTTAACCCTTTCCCAAACGACAAATTTTAGACTCTTCCAAACCCAAAGAGTTTGCAGACGACAATTTCAAATTTGATGAAAATGGCAGAAAGTTCTCCAAATGGGTAGAAAACACAGTGGGGAAAGGAGAAATTGCTCAGTATGAGCAATTTCTTTTTTTCCCAGTGTTTTTAAAAGACTTGTACTGCGGACACATAAAAACAAAGGCTTGTTTGGGAAAGGGTTACAGCAGTGGTGAATCATGGTTTATCACATAACTCCCCTTGTCTTTGATGTAATACAGCCATAATGAATTTTCTTGTCTCACACACATGTGAGATAAGAAAAGGCTCGCTTAATAACATTTTTTGTAGATTCGCTTAATAATTTTTTTTTCTCAAAAACCAACTCATGACAGATCCTATATGTCCCTCAGCCAAAGATGAGGTGGCAACAAGATTCACCACAGCCGTGAACAAGTTTCCAAGTCCCCTGCCACTGATCATACAACAAATTTATTATACTGCAAAGCTTAACCATTCCAATGTTTTTCAAGCAAGTTTTACCTGTTTTTTTTTGGCTTAAAAAATTGAGTACGCTGACAAAGTAGAATTTCCCGTCTGAGTGCCCCAATTCAATGCAAACTGACCTCACCATGAACTTACATCACTGAAACCTTGGTACTATGTGCTAAAACACGCAGCTTGGCGCATAATCTTGATGGTAATCTTGATCCACACCACCATTTTGGATGTTGTGTTGATAGTGTAGTCATGTATATGGGGCTCCAAAGGGAAACTGCTTTTACATTGGTTTGCCAGTGTACATGAGATATATTTTCGGGGTATATCATCCAATCAGATCACGAGAAATGTCTTTGCAGTATGATAAAATTTGATGTATTATATGTCACACTGATAGCACTGAAAACAATCAGAGGTAATCAAGGCTATGCTAGTTTGAACCTCATCTTGGTCAACCTGTAGAGGAAAAATGGCCACACTTTATCAAAGAGTCATAGTCTCAATTTTCATTCAGTACAACAATGGCATATACCCTTAATCATGTTGTAACCCTTTCCCAAACAATCCCTGGTTTTTACGACCCCGAGATATAAGCCTTTAGAAAACACTGTGGGAAGAGGAGAAAATGCTGGTAACCAGCATTTTCTCCATTTCCCGCAATGTTTTCTCCCCTGCTAGAAACAAATTTCAGTTTTTGAGTTAGATCTATATGTAGTCTGCAAATGCTTTCAATTTGGACCAGTCTGAAATTTTGTCGTTTGGTAAAGAGTTAAAATTGAATTTTTCATTTTACATGTTACTAGAATATAGTTTCTGGTATAATGTGTACCTTTAGTAGATTGCATGCCCACATGTTTCGCAAGAGTCATTTCATTCAAATGATCTAGGTTCTCCAAGTATGACTTCTTTTCCTCTTCATAGGTCAGCAAATCTTTTTTATACTCCTCCTGTATAAAGGTAAAAAATATAAAATCCTGTAACCCCCCACCACCACACTTTTAAAAACCTTTTCTATTTTCCTAAAATGTTTTCTAACCTTTTAACTCATTACCACACAATCCCTACTTTTGACGACCCTGAGAAAGAAGCCTTTAGAAAACATTGTAACCAGCATTTTCTCCTTTTCCCACAATGTTTTCTACCCTTCACAAAACAAGTTTTGAATTTTCAGTCACTTTTATTTTGTCATCTGAAAATGTTTTCAATTTGGACAAGCCTAAAGTTTTGTGGTTTGGTAATGAGTTAAGGCCAAATTAACAATTTGAACCATATTCTTCAATATGTCCTCTGCAAATGCTTTGTATTTGGTCAAGTTTAAAATTTTGCAATCCGGTAAAGCAATAACCACTGAATTAGACTTATTTTGTGTTCAAAAGCACATAGATAAGTTTGTCAGAGATAAAGACCAGAGTACACAAAAATAAAGTCTATTCTAAGCTAGCAGTAACAAATTTTTAATGAGATATTCTTGAAACTGCAACAGTGCAAATGTGTTACCAGGAAACCTATTTTTACTTATTTCGCAATCAACGAGTTACCCAACTTAACATTTTCATTCTATACAAAAATAACATCCTTTTTTTCACACACAAAAAAAAGATTTTGAATTCATGTTGACTAATATCATCTAAAATATCAGCTTGTAGATGTTTTTTTTTGGTGAAATCTGATCTTTTCCAAAACTGTACAATACAAAAATTTGAAATCAAAAGGTTGAAAAGAAATATCTGCCAGGCACACTTATCTCTTACATACTACTACCACCATCATACATTAACCCTTTACCCCATAGGGCATTTCTATGG
Source organism: Tridacna crocea (assembly GCA_943736015.1). Taxonomy (NCBI): domain Eukaryota; kingdom Metazoa; phylum Mollusca; class Bivalvia; order Cardiida; family Cardiidae; genus Tridacna; species Tridacna crocea. The sequence goes on from OX031065.1 coordinate 53,151,720, forward strand.
TATCTCTAATTGACCCCAAATAACAGCAAGGAAGAAGCCGTTTTTTATGGCTACATGACACCTTTTGATAGCATAGAAAACACTGTGACAAAAGGTGAAATTGCTCATCACGAGCAATTTCACCTTTTGCCACAATGTTTTCCAAGGGCTCCTACAAGAAATGTGTAGACATGAGTATCTATTGAGTAAAGGATTAACCCATTACCACACAATCCCTACTTTTGATGCCCCTGATACAGAAGCCTTTAGAAAACATCGTGGGAAAAGGAGAAAATGCTGGTAACTAGCATTTTCTCCTTTTCCCACAATGTTTTCTACCCTTTACAAAACATATTTCAAATTTTCAGTCACCTTTATTTTGTCGTCTGCAAATGCTTTCAATTTCGACCAGTCTAAAATATTGTTGTTTGGTAATGGATTAAGAGAGCAGAATTATTTTGTTTATTGTTTAAGGATTCATTATGTGCATAAGTTTTCTGTTGCGCTCCTGAGGCATGTCTTGGTTCCTATTTGGTTAACCCTTTACCACACAACCCCAACTTTTAACAACCCTATGGAAGGGACCTTTTGAAAACATTTTGGGAAAAGGACAAAAATGCTGGAAACCATCATTTTCTCCTTTTCCAACAATGTTTTCTATCTTTACCAAAAAAGAAAAGAAATTCAGTTTTTGGGCCACCTTTATCTTGTTGTCTGCATATGCTTTGAATTTGGACTAATCTAAAATCTTGTTGTTTGGTAAAGTGTTAAACTCAGGAAAGAAGGCATAACTGAGGCACAGGTAGGCATTTCTAAGACATAACTGTTTTTTCATATAACACACTGTTTTTGTGTACAATGTGGCTGCTTCATAACTGCTGTGCTCAGTGATGGATATATAAGGAACCATATCTACTTCATTGCTTTTATTTGATTCAGACGAGTCTAAGGAAATGTGATTGATGTGATCAAAATGTCAAACTGGCCAAAAGAAAAGAAAATGTTTCAGCAATATCATGCAAGCCAGCCTGTCAGGCAATACGTAACTCCAACACAGTCACAAAGACTCCTGATAATCAAAAACATGCTCTCAAAATGTCTCTTGGGCATCTGATCTAGCATGCTTTGGCAAGGATGTCTGTCTTTTAATTTTGTCTAAATGTAAAGTACAAGTTACGCCAAGAACACTCACATTAACTTGTAAGGATTTTCTACATCAAATTACATTTGAAAAATACTGAAAACAAGCAGGGAATATCCTGTAATCCTGTGGCCTGTGAATGTGAAAAATATCAAAAAGTCAAGACTACTCTTGCAGCGTCACAAATACCATGATAAAGCAATGGCTACAGGGCAGCATCGACACAGCATTGAAAAAAAGAGTGGCCTGAATACCAATGGTATCAAAAAACAGCACTTGATGCTTATGCACGGAGTGAATGATTTCTGCAACCTCATTCACAATGTTAATAGAAGAAGGAACCTTTTTAATACATGAAATCTCCTGAGAGCTTCTGTTTTCAGTCTCTTAACTCTTTACCACACAATCCAGACTTTTGACAACCCTGGTAACCAGCATTTTCTCCTTTTCCCACAATGTTTTCTACTCTTCCAAAGTCAACCTTTCATGAGTCACGTTTACTATGTTTTCTGCAAATGCAGTCAATTTAGACAAGTCTAAACTTTTGGTGTTTGGTAAAGAGTTAAGTGATACAATTCTAATGTGACTCATTTAGCACTGTTCCTTGTTAATCTCCAACACCCTATATATCCAAGCACTTACCTACACCTAACAAAAAACTCTTACAACCGTATATCATAGGCTACTTTTATACAAGTTTCTGAAGTTATCAATGGAATGCGATAACCGTGGCCTTTGTTTACAATAATTCAGACCATTCTATTTTCGTATACGGGAAGGACAGGTAAATTATCCGATAATTTTAATTAAAATGTAAATTGAAAAGGCTTAAAACTTTTACAAGTTCTCCATTGTACTAAGCGAGCAGTGGTGTAATGGATAACATCACTGCCTCTAAAGCCGGCGATCCTCGTTCGAGCCGTCAGACCTACCTTTTTTTTTTAAGGAAGCATGTTGCATTTTTTTTTTCGGTTTTCGCTTTACTTTTCTTTTTTTCCTCTCCATACTTTTCTTTTCCTTGTTTGAATGTCTTTTATGTTTCTTTTCTTTATCCTTTCTTCTTCCTTTTTTAGACGTGTACATCTTTTTTTTTGTCATTGATATTCTTTTGTTACTATTACATTTTATTATCATTCATTCTTCTTTTTTTAAAGCATATTTCTATATGACTGACTCAACAATAAAATGATAAGTGTGCAACTCTCATCCCTTGCTCTGGCAGTATCGGAACTTGCTTCATTTTCACTGGCCTTATCGATACCCTAACCCTCTTAACATTCAGTATTTGTTGCTTCCTCGTCGCTGAACTGCTCACAGGTTTCTTGAATTGCAATGTCTGCTTTTTGAAAAAAATATTTATTCTGCTAGGACCGCACATCTACAGTAACACTTCCACTCAGGTTGCTTTAGTTCACAAGTGGTTCCGATCCACTGGTGTTTCAATTTAAATCCTTGTGCAGTCAAGCTTCAGATATGCGTAAGTTCCAAACTGTAGTGAGTATATAGACATGTCTCTTCTGTCAAAGCCATGAAACAGGACGAAAACTAGTAGCCAGAAATTTGTGGCTTTAGTCATCTTAGAAGTATAAATCACGAGGCTATTTCTAGCATCAATTCCTGTACAAGAACTGTCTTGGTTCATTTTTCCTAACTTTCGAAGGATCAATGTGCAATCTCGTGTGATGTCAATTAAATATGAATGAAACTACAAAGTAAAAGTAAAAATATACACTGTGATGTCATAAAAAATAATGTAACCATTGACTTAGCTTAAAAAAAAAACAGTTGCTTTACTGAAAAAAAAAAATTCTCTGTGACTGGAACTCAATCTGTTTGGGCGGTCGGTAGCAGAGTCCCTTTGACCAATGCACCACAGCATTACTTGCACGTCTTTGTTGAAATTTATCAATAAGTAACTGTTTCATCCCTGGTATTCCCTATTTGAATGTTTTGAACTGATCCAGTGTTTGTAAACAAAGGCCACAGTTATCGCGTTTTGATAGTACTTAGAGCACTACTCAGAACTGCAACTGCTATTGTACAACTGCTATTGTAGTGCGGATCAAAATCAGACTGCACATAGCTTTTATCAACAATGTCCAATGAACGAATGTTTTGTGACAGATAACTCTGGGAGAGGATTCAGGTTTGTCTTCTAAATTAAAAATGTACTTTTCGATATGTTGAGCACTTTTATGACTAAGTTGCTACTTTCAAGCCTTTTCCTTAATTATGATCTATCTAGCCAAAGTAATTCGTTTTTTAGTGTACACAATGTTGGAACATGGAGTTGCTCATTCAAATCACTAGCTTGGTGATTTCTTTCCAAAGACTGATGATAGTCATTAACTTGTTACCACACAATCCCTAGTTTTGATGACCCTCAGAAAAAAGCCTTCCGAAAACATTGTGGGAAAAGAAGAAAATGCTGGTAACCACTTTTTTCTCCTTTTCCCACAATGTTTTCTACCCTTCACAAAACAAATTTCAAATTTTCAGTCACTTTTATTTTATTGTCTGCAAATGCTTTCAATTTGGACAAGCCTAAAATATTGTCGTCTGGTGAAAAGTTAAGCCAGGGTTCATTCTTTCTCACTGCTGATCATTGTTTTGACTTTTGTTAAGTGGGAAAGCATCCAATGATTTGCGATGAATACTGAGCAAAGTAAACTCCAGGAAAGCATGGATAGGTGCACTGGTCCCTGTGATATAACTGAAAAAATGAAGTTAAAAACAGCATCACACCATGCAATCAGTGTCAGAATGTATGAGAATATCCCACAGTGTAAATCAAAGGCCAGTCTGATGTTCAATCCAAGTTCAAGTCCACACAATCTAAAATATTACCTTAACCCTTCTCTCCATAGATACCCATTTCTACGCATTGCTTGTACGAGCTTTTGGAAAACATTGTGGCAAAAGGTGAAATTGCTCGTGACGAGCAATTTTACCTTTTGCCACAATGTTTTCTATGCTATCAAAAGGTGTCATGTACACATAAGAAACAGCTTCATCCTTGCTGTTATTTAGGGTCAATTAGAGATACATAGAAATGCTTTATGGGGTAAAGGGTTAATCTTTGAAGTGTTCATGCGGCCATGGATAAATAAATGAATAAATAACTGGGATTTTTTGGCCTGTCAATCGGAGATATATTAAGCATGTGCTATGGATGTCTTGCTAGTACACATTGTTACCCAAGATCAGGTTGCACGATGTTGTCATAATCCCTATTAAGTGCCAATGAAGTTAATAATCCATGTTTGGAAAAATAGATTTTGCAGGATTTAGTCACAAGGTTGTGCACTCTTTACCAAAATTTTTAACAAAATTTTAGAGACATGATGTCCCGATGTCCAACATTTAGGAAAGTCTTCTTCCTTAAGGTCATTTAAAATTTGTGATCTGAGAGAGCCTATTTTACTTAAATGATGACTTTTTTAAGCTTGTAGTAAACAGTTAAAGTAGTATAATCTATACTCGGAAAAAAAACTCTGCCTGTTAAAATAAATGGAAGTCTATTACAAAAGTAATTTACACAGATTTACTGACAGCTTGAAAATCTGGGGGAAAGGTACTGTGTAAAATAAACAAGAGGGCCAAGATGGCCCTGGATCACTCACCTGAATCTTTGAGATGACCATAGCCTATTTTTTTTTTTGAGGTATTGAAACATTGGAACCAAATTTATAATTTTGCTAAGCAATTTTCAAAAGTTCACCTTAAAATTCATTTTGAAATCTGACCATCAGTTTCAAAAAGAAGAATTTTTAAGAATTCTTCATTTCTGTATAAGAGCAAGTATCCCCCATCCACGAGAGCCATGCTTCTTGATGGATCAAAATTTACGAACAAGTTTTCAAAAGGGTCACCCAAGGAACATTTCAGAAAATTTCTTTTAAAATCTGACCAGGGGTTTCAGAGAAAGAGAATTTTCAAGAATTTCATCATGTCCATATAGTGCAAGTAGCCCCCATTCACAAGAGCAAGGATCACCCAAGGAACATCTCTGTCAAATTATTTTAAAATCTGACTAGGGGTTTCAGAGAAGAAGAATTTTCAAGAATTTCTTCATTTCCATATAGTGCAAGTAGCCCCCACTCACCAGAGCCATGTTTCTTGCCGGATCAAAATTTTGTGAACACTTTTTGAAAAGGGTCACCCAAGGATCATCTCTGTGAAATCATTTCAAAATCTGTCCCGCTGTTTCAGAGAAGAAGAATTTTTAAAAATTTCTTCATTTCCCTATAGTGCAAGTAGCCCCCATTAACCAGAGCCATGTTTCTTGACCAATCAGAATTTCGCAAACACTTTTTGAAAAGGGTCACCCAAGGAACATCCCTGAGAAATTATTTCAAAATCTGACCAGCAGTTCAAGAGAAGAAAATTTTTTAAGAATTTCCTCATTTCCCCATAGTGCAAGTAGCCCCCATTCACCAGAGCCATGTTTCTTAACCAATCAAAATTTCGCGAACAATTTTTGAAAAGGGTCACCCAAGGAACAACTCTGTGAAATTATTTCAAAATCTGATTAGCGGTTTCAGAGAAGAAGATTTTTTAAGAATTCCTTCATTTCTGTATAGTGCAAGTAGACCCCATTCACCAGAGCCACTTTTTTTGACGGATCAAAATTTCACTAACAATTTTTGAAAAGGGTCACCCAAGGAACATATATGTGAAATTATTTCAAAATCTGACACGCGGTTTCAGAGGAGCAGATTTTTAAAGAATTCCTTGATTTCTGTGTAGTGCAAGTAGCCCCCATTCACCAGAGCCACAATTTTTGACGAATCAAAATTTCACGAACAATTTTTTAAAAGGGTCACCCAAGGAACATATCTGTGAAATAATTTTAAAATCCGACTAGCGGTTTCAGAGGAGAAGATTTTTAAAAAATTTGCTAAAAAATTCCATTTGGTTGCCATGGCAACCAGAGTTTTTGACGGAATCAAATTCTGTGAACAATTTTTGAAGAAGATCTCCCAAGGAACATTCCTGCCAAGTTTGGTCCAAATTGGCCCAGCGGTTTAGGAGGAGTTGATGTTTAAAGAATTGTTGACGATGCACGATGGACACCCAGTGACCCTAAAAGCTCCCCTTGAGCATGTTGTGCTCAGGTGAGCCAAAAATTGATTCTGTCAGACTGATTATCCTATTCATCAAAGTGTAGTTACAGGAATGCTGAACAAGAGAAACTGACTCTTTCACATACCAAAAACTTTCAAACATGTCCAATTCAAAAGCTTTTGCAGACAACAAATTAAATGTCCTTCAACAATGAGATTTGTCACTCAGAGGTAGAAAAAGATTAATGAAAAGGAGAAAACAGTGGTTGTCAGCATTTTCTCCTTTCCCCATTGTGTACAAAAGCAGTGTGCTTCCTGGTCGTTAAAACTCAGGATTGCGTGCATGATACGGGCTTATAGTTTTTAACTTATGGGATTCTTACCCATTCTGTGTTGTACTCTTGATTTGCTGCTTCAAATCTTTGTTGTAAGAGAGATAACTCTGCTGTCTTTCTGAGTAGCTCTTCTTGTACAAAACCTACCAAACACAAAATAAACTATTACTCTATTGCACTGGGTCATAGACATTGCTAGCACAACAATCAATGTTTATGCTAGTACATGTACAAGACTGTTGGCAGCTTAATCCTTTCCAAAACAATCCCTTGTTTTCAGGGCATTGAAAAAGAAACCTTCTGAGAACATTGTTGGAAAGGGAGAATATGCTGGTAACCATTATTTTCTCCCTTTCACACAATGTTTTCTACTCTGTGAAAGAATCTCAGTTCATCTGTACCACTTTCAACTTCCTTGGCTGCAAAATGATGCTGTCAATTTCTATAGAGTGTAAAATGTGCCATTTGGGGCAAGAGTTAAAGAAAGTATACCGGTACATGAAAAGGAGTGTGTGAAATTGTTTGAATGAAATAAGCAATAACTTCCCTCACCCACAATAATTTGTAGCAAATATGAATCTTGGATTTCAGACACAATAAGTCTATACAATACCTTCACATCTATACCAAACAGCAATTTTTTTAAAGCATTAAGTGATGAAGACTTTTTTTTGGAATGGTCTGAAAACATTGCGAGAGAAGGAGAAAATGGTAGCTACCAGCATTTTCTGTTTTTTCCACAATGTTTTAAAAAGTTTTCTTCTTTACAATAGATGTAGTTGAACCATGAAACTGTCCCAATAAACAGTCTAGGATGAACCCTTTATGAAAAATGCTCTGAATTTGCAGTTCCTCATGAAAAATATATTTAAAAACATTGAATGGAAAGAAAAAAATCCTCCTTGGCAGAATTTCCTCTTTTTCCCATAATTTTTTCTATTCTCTCAAAGACAAAATCCATCATTTGAATTTGAACTTTCTTTGCTAAAAATGTAATACAATAAGATTGTTCAAGTCTAGATTTTGTAATATGGGTCTGTATTCACCAACCATTCTTAAGAACATTCTTTGTCTTGTTCTTCAAGATTTTCTAACTGTGAAAGTAACAGAACCTCTATTCTATTACATGTACTTTCACACTGACAAAATTCTGAAGAGCAAGACTAAGAATGTTCTTAAGAATGGTTGGTGTATACGGACCCCGGTAAGAGTCCTAATATTACCTAAGAGTCTTTGTTCATTGTCCAAATCTACATTATGTATTTCAACTTCTTGGCCATGCATTTCTCCTGCTTCAGTTTCAAGCCGCTCTGAAATTGAACAGTTCTGTTTAAAATCAATTCAGTGCAGAGTTTATCTTTTTTACCAAATTTATTCAGTGCTATTGCAAGGGGTCTAGAAAACATGAAGCTCAATTCTATCACCTTGACAGGGCTGTCTGGTTTCCTTTCTTTTCTCTGGAAGAACACTATGTACAGCACTTGCACAGGTCTTCAAGACCACCTAGCTACATGCCTGAAGTTGTTGGGCGAGAGCAATGAGATTTCTATGTGTCTGGTTAGAAGGGTGCTACTAAAGTGGTCTTGCTAGTGAAATTGCCTTTTCAGAGATGGTACCTGGTGCCTTGTATCTCTGAAACATGCAACAGCCTATAGGCACTACCTATAACTTTGTTGTTGTAAAGCCTAACTCTACAACAAGGTAGATTTCAAGTGCTTATATCTAGCCTCTTTCCATAACATCTCAAAAATACATGTGCAGCAATTTTCTTTGCATTTTGCTCAACCAAAGGCAGATGTTTCATTTTGCTTCTCTTTTGACAATCAAAGGAGCATATTCGGGTACCATCATTGGCCAGTGACTATAGTTTGTATGTTGTACATGTAAAATGATTGGATGAGTGACTCCAGATGTCTGCATATTAAATCAGTGACAGTAAACCAATTATGACAAGTGACATACAAGAAATGCCTCACCCAACAAAAATCTAATCATATTCTCAAACCAATTAACCTTTACCAAACAACAAAATTTTAGACTGGTCCAGATTCAAAGCACTTGCAGACAACAAAATAAACCAAACTCAAAAATTGAAATTTATTTCAAGCAGGGTAGAAAACATTGTGGGAAAAGGAGAAAATGCTAGTAACCAGCATTTTCTCCTTTTCCCCAAAATGTTTTCAAAAGGCCTCTTCTTCAGGGTTGTAAAAACTAGGGATTGTTTGGTAAAAGGTTAAAGCATCCTCAGAGTGATGTCACAAACAAACTGTTAAACTAAATTCAAAGTGGTTGACCAGCATTTTCTCCTTTTCCCACAATGTTTTCAAAAGACTTTTTGCATCTATAGGGTTGTTAAAAGTCGGGATTGTGTGGTAAAGGGGTTAAATTGCCATCTTTAAGCAAATCAGGTGACTATTCAAAGAATTCAGAGAAACAAAAACACTAGAACTGTTAAATAATTAGTAAATATTGGAATGGACCATTGCATGCCATTTTACCTTTCTCATTCGTAAGGTCTTCAAGTTCTTTATCATTCTCAGCCATGACCTCTCTTTTCAAATCTAACATATCTTCCATCTTGGAAACATTTCCAAACAAATCATCAAGTTTTCTTCCCAGTTCTTCAATAGCTCCAGCTGAGTTATTTATTGCATCAGCCCTCTCTGCTCTAAGTACATTCAGTGTTGATGCCATATTTTGTAATTCTGTTAGTTGTTCTTGAAATGATCTAATGGTGCCCAGCACACCCTCTGGGTCAGAAACATCAGCCTGGATACCCGTTGAAGTCATTGTAGTAGTGAGCTTTTGAAACAGTATGAGAATTTTTATTGCTTTTACTTACATACAAGATGTTACACCTTTGACAAGAAGGAAAAAATGTGGGACTCTACGTCTCTTCAGAGGTCTAAGGATTTGCAGAAGACCGTTCAAATGAAGAGCAGATGGTAGAAATTGTCTATGAGGGGGTAGAATGATTAAGGGGAATAAAGACAATGCTGGTTGACTGTACTTTTTTCTTTTTTTCCCACAATGTTTTCAAAAGGCCTTATTGCCCAGGATTGATTGTTAAAACTCTGGATTGTTTGGTAATGGGTTACCACAGTAACCCATTTTCTGCACAATGACTTTTTGCCCTTGCAGATTTTGAGGAGATCTATGCTATGAAAACATGAGCTGTTGCTTGCATGGAAGAAACTTTTTATCAGCCTTGTTTCCTATACTAATGAATAATGAGATTGAACAATAGATTATTTTCATCAAACTAGATCTAGTTCATAATGTAGATCTAGGGTTTTTCAAAAAAAAATGTGTTGTTGTTTTTTTCTCTTTTTTTTTGTTTGGAATAGAGTCTATATCTAGTCTGTCTGATTCTGAAAAAAGAATGTTTAGATCAAGACTTAGACAGGGATCGTAGTGCAATTCCTGATTGATTTAGGTCTTGACTAGATCTAGATCTAGATCTATAAGCGAGGGCAAGGAAAAAGCCAAAATATTTTCAAAGACTAATCTATCTAAATCTATATCTATTTTTACTGTAAAAATATTGGAAAAAAAAAAACTCTTTCTGTCCCAAACCCAAAAGATTTAATCTATAAAAAGGATTAATGACTAATCAAATGTTTAGGTCTTCCTATTAGATCTAGATCTACTTGCACTTGCGACGTGAAACCTCCTCATCGGAATCTGTCCTAAATGAATCTTTGAAAAATATTAAATCACTCAAAATTGCTCAACGTAAATGAAAAGACTTACTATGTTACAAGCCTGTGGTATGACAATAGCCATTCGCCATTATTTTTCCCGTTTTATCGAACTTAAACGTACATTGTATGGCAACAACGTTAATTGGGAAAAAGTGTCGTCTGCAATTACGAATATTTTTACGTTACGTGTTATTCTAACGAAGGCGATCCAACATGGCGGCGCCCTGTAAAAAACATGCACCACTGGGTAGATTGATTTTTGAGAAGTCTTCATTCGAAGATTCAAATGATAAGCATGAAAGATGCATATCTGATCATTATTTCAACTCTTCAGTGAGTTTACTGTACCTGTCATTTATTGCATGTGGTTCTAAAGTAGCACGTTCCTTAAGATAAAAGCAAAGATATCCGACGAATACTAGTAACCGACCAACCCACACTGTCTTCAAGTTGAGGTTTCGAATTATGCAACACCTCTATCTCACGTTTGGGATTAGTTACTTTGAAGTAATATGACAAATGTATTCAATCTGAATGATGTAGAAGGAGTTTTATTATATTGTGAAATGAAACGGAGACAGTTTGGGCACTAGTACAGATAACTCTCACCAAAGGGGATGGTACTTTTTGACTGGTCGCCTCTGGGTACAGAGACAATCAAGACAAAATCAGTTGAATGCTGCGCACAGATTTCGTGTGCAAGTTTGAACTCCTATGAATTTCCCAAATAGAACATTTCTGTGGCTTGCGTATTCAATATTCCTTTGTTTGAAATACAAGTATTTTCAATTTAAACGCTGATCATGGAGAAACATGTATTTCATCAGTTACTCAAGTTGTTTACTTTCTCGAAGACATACAAAATGGCCGCCACGCACAATAAATTTCGTCCGTAATTTTTCTGAGATAAACATGTTGTAATCGACTCCTACAAGCTTTTTATGTAATGAATGGTTTAACAATTTCTTTTTGGTCATGTTTAGAATTAAAAGTTAAAACCAACAAAACAGAAAGTCAGTGTAGCACTTTATGTTTGCTACCGGAAAATTTATGATGGACTTGAGATGGTACGGTGTGCAGTAAATGTCCAAATATGAAAAAGATCACCGAGGCGTCTCATTGTTGAGACTAGTTTGAGCACTTGCTTTGAATTTGATGTTTATACACAAACTGAATGGAGACACCTGTAACATATTGCAATAAGTTTCCAACATGAAGAAAGAGCGATACACAGATGAAAAGATGAAAGTCAGGGAATGGTACTTAAATTGAAATATAGGAAAATAATCATATGCTTCTTACCTTGATAGCATTTCCTTTTTTTCCCCACAATATTTTACCTGCAGTTTCTTGAAATCTTCTAGGAGCGATTGACCCTTTGGTTCATTTCTTTCAGTTTGTACACAGTGCCTGCTTCCAGTTTGTAACACTCAGGAGTAAACTTCACAGGATTATTTCTCCACAATTTTCTACTCTTCCAATAAACCATTTAAAACCATATTCAACCCTTTCCCAAACGACAAATTTTGGACACTTCCAAACCGAAAGAGTATGCAGATGATAATTTTTGATGTGGAGAAAATGGCAGAAAGTTCTCAAAAAGGGTAGAAAACACTGGGGGAAAAGGAGAAATTGCTCATTACGAACAATTTCTCCTTTTCCCACAGTGTTTTCAAAAGACACATAAAAAAACAGGGCTTGTTTGGGAAAGGGTTAAGGCTTGGTTAGCAGTGTGATGAATTTGAACAAGTTTGAAAAAAAATGTTCATCTTGCTAAGGACATACATTGGTTTGCTTTTTGTAGCAATTTCTGATAGTGTTTGCAAATGGACCGGACCTGGAGGTTGTAGTATCAATCACCCAATCAAATTATGTAGTACCCTATTGGAATTAAACAGTAAACGCAAAGTTTGCATTATACCTGGTGTACCATTGTACCAAGTGTAGATCTTTTATTCAAAAGGAGTACTTTTACAAAAAATGTTCAGTTTTAACAGCTTTTATCCCTTAACCCTTTCCCAAACAATCCCTGGTTTTTTACGGGTCAGGAATAGAAGACTGTTGAAAACATTGTGGGAAAAGGAGAAAATACTGGTAACCAGCATTTTCTCCTTTTCCCACAATGTTTTATACCCTTCACAAAACAAATTTCAAATTTTCAGTCACTTTTATTTTGTAGCCTGCAAATGCTTTCAATTTGGACCAGTCTAAAATATTGTCGTTTGGTAACGGGTTAAACAACCTGGCAGGGTGGCTTAGTAAATAGCAAATCTGACTCATGACCAAGTGGTTACCATTTCTATACTTGGTTTAGGCAAACTTGCCTTCTGGGGATATTTCGCTTCTCACCTCTGGTGTACGCGAGAAAAGTAGTTGATGACTTGGAAAGAAGGTTGTGCCAGTACTGGTGTGAGGAAAGTCAAGAAACACATGCATAGGTGCACTAACTGCTTTATATGACCTAGGCTGTTCAAACAGTATTAAGCCTTTACCAGACAATCCCTGGTTTTTACGACCCTGAGGTAGAAGTCTTTTGAAAACATTATTGGAAAAGGAGAAAATGCTGATAATTAGCATTTTCTCCTTTTCCCACATCGTTTTCTACACTGCTTGAAACAAATTTCAATTTTTCTTTTAAGTTTGTCATCTGCAAATGCTTTCAATTTAGACCAGTCTTAGTTTGTTGTTTGGTAAAGAGTTAAACCCCAATAAAATCAATCAATTATCCCATGAACATTCAGATATGCCATGACCATATGTAAATCTGTTAACAGAAGGTTCTGATCTTTCTTCAAATTATTTACAGATTCATGTTTTATGTCCAAATTTGAGTGCAATACCATCAGAAGTGGATAATATTTTATCCAGTCAGATGTCATACCTAGCTAGAAATGTTTCATTACCATTGTTGCTCTCTATGGAGTTTATTGAAGGATTTGTGAAAAGAGGTGAGTGCATTAGCATTAAGTTTAGAGGATAGTTAGATCTAACTCCTTACAAAACAACAAAGTTTTGGACTGGAACAAATCAAAGCATCTGCAGACAACAAATTAAAGTTTGGTAATATGAAGATTACTGACTTTGATGGGTAGAAAATATTGTGGAAATGCTGGTTACCAGCATTTTGTTGTTTTCCTGGAATGTTTTCTATATGCTTCTTTCTCAGGGTCATTGAAAGTCGGGACTATGTGGTAAAATTTTCGAGTTCTTTGTTAACTGTTATAGATTTCCAGTTTTATTTGCTGAATATTTTTTCATCCTTTCTCAAGTAACCCTGTGTTTTAACAACTCAAGGAAGCTTTAAAGGTTTTGAAAAGATTTTCAGGAGAGGATGAAATCCAGGTAACAAGCAATTTCACCTCTTCCTACAATGTTACAATACCATCCAAAAAACACATTTCAAGTTTAAAGTAAGTACATCTATACCAAATGAATATTAGCATTCAGTAACTTACAAAGCAAAGACTATTTGTGTAAAAATACGGTACTGGTATATGACTGAGTATCATTAATGTAGATTCAAGACCATGCATATAATTAGATTATAGGAGAGTCCCTCTGAAATTCTACAGAATATTCAATTATGCAAATGGCATTTTCTCAGAAATGGGGCTGAAGCAGTGCTGATTGCTTGCATTTGCAATTTAAACTGCTGTTAATGAAAAGGACTTTTTGTACAACTTAAATACATATTTACATTGTTGTAAGACTGAAATAAAACCTCTCTTTAAATGTTTATTCCACAGATAACATGTATATGCTGTCACATGGTACATGTATTGATCTGGATGATTGTGTGGCTCTCCTTCCTACAGGTAAATTGTTGAATGCTGAATTACATCTTTACTACCTTAACTCTTTACCAAACAATAAAATTTTAGACTTGTTGCAATTATTTGTAGATGACAAGATAAACGCGACTCAGAAATTGAAACTTGACTTTCAAAGAGTAGAAAACATTGTTGGAAAAGGAGAAAATGCTGGTTACCAGCATTTTCTCCTTTTCCTACAAAATTTTCAGAAGTCCTTGGGTCATAAAAACCAGGGATTGTTTGGTAAAGTTCATCACATAATTCCAGCTTTAAGTTTTGAAGCATTAAGGCTAAGAGTGCTGAATAAACCCAGCAGACATTTTCAGTCTAGAGCTAAGACCAAAATAATTACAATTCCATGGTTGCTGTATTCTGCAGTGTTTCAACGAAACAGTAAGTGTAGATCAAAGAGCCGACTGAATGTTTTGTGTAGCCTGATCTTGATCTACAGTGGCATAATGGCATCATTAGTTGCCAAAGAACGGGTTGAAGTATTGATGCTGTACCCATTTTTTCACTGTGCCATAACACATCAAACAAATTTGCAGCAACAACTAATACTGAAGGCTTTTAACTCCCTACCAAACAACAAAAATGTAGACTTGTTCAAATTGAACGCATTTACAAATGACAAATTAAATGTTGCTTTAATGGTGATTTCTGTATTTGACCGGGTAAAAACTTTTTGGGAAAAGGAGAAATTGCTGGTTACCAGCATTTTCTCCTCTACCCTCGATGCTTTTAAAAGGCTTCTTCCTCAGGGTCATTAAAACTCAGGATTGCGTGGTTAAGAGTTAAAATACTTAAATACTACAGTTATGTATGAAAATGTTGTTGTAACAGGAGGTATTGTTTGTAATAACTTCTTATGCTGACCCATTTCTAGAATGTACCATAGTTGATCTGCTGCACGATTTCAAAAATGTCATTTGCAGGTTGTAATTCTGTAAATGTGAATGAATTTTCAATGAAAAGCAAGGATCGGAAAATTTTTGTTGTAAAGGTGAATGAGGAAAGTTAACTTATAGTCTTACAAACAAAGCCATTAACAAAGAAACAAATGAATAAATGCATGGCAGAAATAAGGGACCAGGAAGGATTCGAACCCGGAACTCCCAGATGAAAGGCCAATACCTGAACCACTGAGCCAAAGAGATATCGCTCTGACGCAGTAGTCAGGTATTGTATTTAAATCAGGACGAAGCCATGCAGGAAGGAGTGGTCTCCCGTAACACAAGTCATTAACATTACTGCATGTGATGTTTATCTCTTCACCCAACATAAAAATTCCAGACTCCTCTCTCAAGAAGCTATTGTAGGCGACTAGTAAACCTAGATTAAATAATAGAATTTGTTTTTGAACCAGCAGGAAACATTGTGCGAACAAGAAAAAATGCTGGTTACAAACATTTTCTCCTTTTCCCAGTTTTCAATGGCATTTTCTCCCTATTCCCACAATTTTCTTCAAAAACCTTATTTCTTAGAATCAATGAACATGGAATTTGTCTGGTGAGGGGTCAATGTACATATTAGTAATGAACATTTCATTATGTCTGAACAGGTACTCTTGTGCTAAACCTATCTAAAGACACATTCCAGAGTCTTGGACTAGATGGAAAGCCTGCAAAGTATGGAACTGTTCATGTTGGTTATCAGAAATATGGTAAGATCTGAAATATATTCCATTTCATACTCTTGACAGATCACTTATTTGTCTTTAAAAGGGTAAAAAACAGTGTGGGAACAGGAGAAAGTGCTGGTCACCAGTATTTCCTTTTTCCTCCACTTTTTCCGTCAAAAAGCCTCTTTTTCAGGATCATTTACACTTCGAATTGAGTGGTAAAGTGGCCCTCTCGTTTTAGCCTTAATATGTATAGTTATTGATATTAAGACTGCTCCTAACCACAATCTTTTCTCAGCTCTCAATCCATAAACGATCTTTAAATTTCTTACCTCATGTCCATATGTTACGATTGAGAACCTACTTCTCACAAAATGCATGTACCTGTAGTAAAACAAAGCTTGACAATTTTACTAGAAGTGAAAGAGATCTAGGGCATGTATACATAAGCCTCTGCTAGATATCCTGCCGATGTTGGGCAGTAAAAGGTACATGTATGTGTCAAATCATTTTGGAAAGATAATTTTGAATGTAGATTTTGATGAACATATAACTAATACATTTTCGATAGACTTCTCAATAAAGGAACCAGACTGATAAAGGCAGTAGAGAAAGTTTAGTGATTAAATTTTAAGGCACGTTTTTGCCTCTATATCTTGCAGAAGCACATGTATTAGATAGAGTTGATCAAAGACAAAACTTTTATTTTCTTTGCTGTCTGATCCTAATCTATAGTGTCATAAATGTCATAAACATGAATTGTTACCATAGCACAGTGTGGTAACATTCATCTTTTAATGTTTAAAAATCCTTCTTCCTTCAGTTGTAAAAATATTGAATGTTTAATTAACCCTTTACCAAACAATCCCTCGTTTTTACAACCCTGAGATAGAAGCCGTTTGAAAACATTGCTGGAAAAGAAGAAAATGCTGGTAACCAGCATTTTCTCCCTTTCCCACAATGTTTTCTTCCCTGCTGGAAACAAATTTTCAATTTTTGAGTTATGTTTTTGTCATTTGCAAGTGCTTTAAATTTGGACCAGTATAAAATTTTGTCATTTGGTAAAGAGTTAAGTTTGTTTTGTTGATCAGTTGTAGAGATTGATCTAAGGGACAAGAAATTCTTCCCAAAAATGAAGTACTATGAGAGGGTAAAATGGTGTTTATCAGAGAGGTTAAACTTGACCTTTGACTTTCTGTTGTCATGGGAACCATCAGGTAAGCCTTAAATGTTCTAACTTCCAGTATCCAACTCTTTGCTTTTTAAAAATTTTCACTATGTGTATGCAATATTTCTACTTTTTCAACTTCATACCAAACTGAAATTGCAAAATTATATACTTGTCAAAATGGAAATGATTTATTGACAACATTTTAGATTTATTTTTAACCATTGAAGTTAAATCTCTGAACGGGTACAAAACATGTTTGTTACAAACATTTTCTACTTTTATCACAACTTTTTCAAAAGCCCTGTTTTTCAGGGTCATTAAAACTTGGGACTGTTTGATAAAATGGTGGGTAAAAAGCTTGTACTGACAAAATTAATACAATTCAAATGATGGACCTTGACTCTGTAAGGGTATAAAATATTGTTGGAAGGGAGAAAATACTGGTTACAGCTTTTACAGTGCCAGGTGTCATCCTTTACCCATCAAACTTTTATTTTCAAGACTGATCAAGCTGGCTTATGAAAAGAAATGTGGGAAAATACCAATAGCTTTTTCTCTTTTTTCCACAATATTTTCTACCTTTCAACACAATATTTTCTTCTCTTTCAAAGAGAAGTTCCATCATAAGGTGCCACAAATAACCCTTTACCACATGGCAAAATTTATAACTTGTACTAATTAAAAGCCTCTGCAGATTATATAGAGGATATTTGTTTTTTTCGGTTTAAGATCGAAATTTATTTCATCGTGTGGACACCATCGGTAATACTTTCACGAGTGGCACAGCCACAATTTCGATCTTTCACCGAAAAAAACAAATATTCTATTTATTTTATGCGTTTAACCCTTTCTGGGAGGAGCTTTATCAAAATTCAGCACAATTCTTTTCCCTCATTCCCCGTGGCGTACCCCTCCCGCATAGCAATGTTACGTCAAGCGCGAGAAATGTAAGGTATATGACGTCATATTTCCCATCTGGTTGTTAGACACGCGCAATTTACCTAGGTAACAAGAACGTGAAAATCGGTATTTTCACTGGTGGTACCAGTGTAAGATCGAAAAATATTTTCACTGCTATTTCTCGATATCCCACCGGAAAGCATGAAATAAAAATCAGACAATCAGTTACCTTCTATGTCAATGACAGAGTGAATAAAACATTGCAGGAAAATAGAAAATGCCAATTACCAGCATTTTCTTCCTTTTCTACAACATTTTAAAAAAAAACATCTTTATCGAAATGTGTTCTAAAGGGTTTATTTGTTGTGTGCAAATGCTTGTGATCTAAACTTTTATTTTTCTATGGTAAAATGTAACCTAATTCTGAATTTCATCTTCCATTTCAGATCCTAAAGTTTGTCCATCTTCCATTCAAACCTTTTTCCAGAGCCATCATTGTTTGTGTAATAGAATAAATATTCCAAAGACAACAACAAGATATGAAAATTTTAAAGTGCCAATTATTTCCCCTGATGTAGTGAAAGAAAACGAGACCAAAACAAAATCGCATCCAAATACAGGTGCAAATGACATTATTGACCAGTCAGATGCTTCTTGTAGTTACTTAGAGGTTTTTGATTGGCTAGGTGCCTGTGCAAATTGTATAGAAATGTAAGTATAAAACTTTTTAGTACATTATATTAACCCTTTACCCCTTAAGGCATTCCTATGATATCTCTAATTGACCCTTAGTAACAGCAATGATGAAGCCATTTCTTAAGTATATATGACACGTTTAGATAGCATAAAAAACACTGTGACAAAAGGTGAAATTGCTCGTCACGAGCAATTTCACCTTATGTCACAGTGTTTTCCAGAGGCTCCTACAAGCAGTGTGTCAAAATGAGTATCTATGGAGTAAAGGGTTAAATATATGAATAAATTGTAAATATGCCATTAACATTGTAATGGGACACCACCTTTGAATGTGTTGAAATCCAGTGGAAGACTTTACCAAATGGTTGTAAGGTAGAAGTGAAGCTTTGAAAAAGATACAAAATAGTATTTTTAAGGAAAACTTATTGTAGTTAAAAAGCACATCTCTTTTTCCATGGATTGACTAAACACTTTACCAAACCATCCCTGTTTTACGACCCTGAGAAGGAAAGGCTTTTGAAAATATTGTGGGAAAAGGAGAAAATGCCGGTTTTGTCCTTTTCCCACAATGTTTTATACCCTGTTGGAATCAAATTTAAATTTTTAAGTTGCATTTATTTGTCATCTGCAAGTGCTTTCAGTTTGGACCAGTCTAAAATTTTGTTGTTTAATAAAAGGTTAATACACATATTTCCTTTTAACCATTGCTAACAGGGATAACATAGAAATTGATGATGACTACATTACAAGTTTCTCTTGCCCCACACCAAATGAAGTTTCTGAACATGGCTCATCCTTAGAATATAGGGGTCTGATCACACCCCACACTGTGCAGGCTGTTGTTAACCACATGAGGTAAAGTCTTATAATATGTAGATCTATTGGTACTTGTCTGTTAAGATCTCTTGCTCACTTGCTTTCCTTTTTCTCCTCTCCTCCCTTCCCCTATTTTAAAATACTGAATGCTTATGCTCTGTGATAAATTTGTAGTGGTCCAATCAATTCATTTGTAGGAAAAGGGCCATAATTAATGTAGGTGGAACTTATTTATCAACACCATTAAATGTACTTAACTCTTTCCCACAAAATCCCGACTTTTGACGACCCTGGAGTAGAGGCCTTTTGAAAACATTGTTGGAAAAGGAGAAAATGCTGGTTACCAGCATTTTCTCCTTTTCTAACAATGTTTTCTACCTTGTCACATACTTTTCATCATTTAAGACACATTCAATTTGTCATTTGCAAAAGCTTTCAATTTGGACAAGTCTAATATTTTGCCGTTTGGTAAAAAAGTTAAGCTTTTCACAAAAATTGTGGAACCATCCAAAGAGAAACTATCTGGAGATGGAATTCAAAGTAGGCACACATTATGAACTTATCTTTGACTAGGTAAAAACACTGTTGGAAAAAAAGCAAATTTTACAAGCATATTCTCCTGTTCTTACAATTTCCTCAGAGTTCCTTCTCTTGAAAACTCTAGATTACTTGCAGGCCATGAAAATATATTCAATCTTTAACCCTTATCCTGCTAAATAACATAATTATGAAATTTTAAATTTGATACTAAAAACCAAAATATTGTCATTTCAAAGGTATGTTTTGGGGAATAATATGTCCTCATCGGACAGTGTAGATCCAAGATAAGGCTGCGTGTTCTGTGCAGTCTGATCTTGATCTACACTGCCCGCAAAAAAGGGTAGCGAGTTGCGTTCAGCAGCCTTAGGGTTAAGATGGCATTCAGTAGGATTTGAGGGAAAAAACATAATATTGACCAAAAATAAGAATACAATCCTTATTTCTGAATGTTGATGAATTAGGAATTAGAGAAGATACTATCAAACTAGGAATTAAAAACCAGCAAGAACTATGTAACACTGAGGATGAAAATTTCCAAATTATTTGCCAACTTATGACATACATCATAATGGTCGTTACTATTTCAGGACATTGATGGAAGATAAAAGTTTACCCTGGTGCTGTGTCAGTGTTCATGGATTTATGGACAGTCCAGTGACATGGAAGAATTATTACCATGGATTTTTTAACAGTGGTGACAATTTGTATTCATTGCTTATGTTTAAAAATGGTATGTACTGGCTGTACAGAGCTTTAGGAGGGAAAGATATCGTGACTTAATCCTTAGCCTCATAACGACAGTTTTTACTTGTCCATCTGCAGCATCTTTAACACACAGTAAAATTTTAGACCTATCCAAATTGAAAGCATTTGCAGATGACAATTTCAAAAAGGTACAAATGGTGCAACTTTACTTGATAGGGTAGGAAACTTTGTGGGAAAAGAAGAAAATGCTGGTTACCAGCATTTGTGGGGAAAGAAGAACATGTTAGTAGACAGCATTTTCTCTTTTTACCACACTAGTTTCAAAAAGCTTCTTTCTTAGGGTAAAACCAAACAAGAGAAAATAATGAATAAAACTGCATTCACCACATTTGGTAAAAATATGTAACATATTCTATTAACAAACCTGGAAAAACTGCTTTTAAAAACATTGTGGGAAAGTAAGAAAATGCTTATATACAGCATTGTATCTTTTTCCCACACTGTTTTCTGCCTGCTTAAAGATAAATTCATTCATTGGAGTTTATACAACCCAGGGAAAGAATACTTTAGCAAATCTTGTGGAAAAATGATCAAATGCCAGGTTTTGAGTCACATTTGTCGTCATCCACAAATGCTTTCAATATGACTGAGACTAAAATTTTGTTGTTTGGGAAGCAGTTATAGTTTTTGTTTCAATCTACTTCTCTATCATGTATTGACAGATGGACATTTTTAGCTAATAAATAATGAAAGGATTTAAACATCAAAATCTAGTGTTTATTTCTGACTCGGCACTAGTACTATTCTTCGTCTCTTTTTTTATTTTATATTGTGTCATGTAAGATCTTTAAATTCCCTCCTTCTAAAAAGTTGCAGACAGAAAGAGTGCCATTTTGTGAAACATACAAGTGTTTCATGTCTCTCACAAGTCAAGTATTAAAGGGGCAGAATAATGAGGGCAGAATTTCAGCTCTGAGCCCAAAAAATAAGAATTTATCTCTTTTATCATAATTTGGCATTTTAGTGTCCCAGAGAAATAAGGACTTCAATAACAATGTGGGAAGAGGAGAAAATGCAGATAACCAACATTTCCTCCTTTTCTCACAATGTACCAACTCTTTCAAAGACAGATGTTCATCTTGTGAGTCATGTTTCTTTTCTTCTTGGAAATTGCTTTCAATTCAGACTTTCCGAAAAATATGTTGTATGGTTAACCCTTTACCAAACAATCCCTGTTTTTTTTCAACCCTGAGATAATAGCCTTTTGAAAACATTGTTGGAAAAGGAGAAAATGCTGGTAATCAGCATTTTCTCCTTTTCCCACAATGTTTTCTACCCTGCTAGAAACGAAATTCAATTTTTGAGTTACATTTATTTTGTCCTCTGCAAGTGCTTTCAATTTGGACCAGTCTAAAATTTTGTTGTTTGGTAAAGGGTTAAGGGTCAACCTTTATCAACTGAATATACACGTACCTTCAATGAAATTTAGAAGTATTTCAACTTAACAAGCAGACAGTATATATCCAAGATCAAACCAAATCCTGTCCAGTCCACAACAGCCCTTTTTCAACTGTACAGCTTAATGAAGTAGTTGACCAGACCAGTCACTAGTTCCATAATTATACTGCATTGTATCAGAAATTCTGTGATCTCGAGGATCTTAAATTATTAATTTCTGACCAGATGAAAGATTACTGTAGCAGTGAACAGTTCTATAGACTCCAGCAAAAACTCATAACAATAATTCTAATCTCTTATCTTAGCCTGCTTCTGCCTGTGAAGACTTCTTTTCTTTTTTCTTTAATTTTTTCTGTTTCTTCAAAGTATTTTTAAGTTTGATGATATCCTGTTCAATCTCAGGCACTTTAATAAATAACACAGGCAGTCCTGATGCTGCAGTCTTCATATATTGAGTTGTTACAGGATGGTCTTTAACAGTGTCCTTGTAAAACTTTTCTTCTTTAGCCAGGGATAATACACTATCAGCTGTTAAACTATGCACATCTTTTTGCTGAACATACACACTACCAAGATTAAACTTTGGTAACTGCAAAGACAAAAAATAGACAGGCATCAAATTTAATCATTACCTCAAAAAACAAGTTTCTTATAAGTATCAGACCATCAACACTTGTAAAATAGGGTGACCAATATAATGATAACAGGTGTTTTACTGTTCAAAATAATTTTTTTTTTTGTCAAATTCATTTTGTCAACAGTAAAAGCTTCCAATTAGGCCAAATCTATAATTTTGTTGTTCAATTAACTTTCTACCAAACAACAAAATTTTAGACTGGTCAAAATTCAAAGCATTAGCAGACGACAATTTCAGTGTGCCTCAAATGGCAGAATTTGTCCTTAACAGAATAGAAAACATTGTGGGAAAAAGAAAAAATGCTGGTTACCAGCATTTTCTCCTTTTCCCACAATGTTTTTCAAAAGGCTTCTCCCTAAGGGTCATTAAAACCCAGGATTGTTTAGTAAAGGGTTTTGGGTTAAAAATCTTACCACAAGGAAATCTTCAACCACTGCTATCTCCATTGCTTTTTAAAGTTAATTGTATTTGAAAATATTACAGAAACAAGTCTTCTTTCCCAAATGATCAATGAAACAAATACCAGCACACCAGAAGAATACAATGCTACCTACCAGAATTTTCTGCTTTTTCTAAAGTGTTTTCAAAAGCCTGTTTTCCTCATGCACTGAGTGACGGGTTGTTTGACAAAGATCAATCTAGCAAAATTACATTTGATAAGATAGCAATGAGCACTGTGATCAACAGTGTTTAAGTCATATGACCACAACAGATTTCATATCTATGAATCTTAACTTATCTGCAGGCACAAGTTCTTGGGTGAATATTAACTCATTTTTCTAAGTAAAGCCAGTTACAACCCTCCTGGGAAATTTTCAGAAAATCATTGAACAACTTCAGAAAACCATTGTCAGAAAAGAATTATTGTTTAAAGCTACTGCTCCTTTAATTCTTTTCCAAACAAGCTCTGGTTTTTATGTGTATGCAGTAAAAGTCTTTTGAAAACACTGGGGGGAAAAGGAGAAATTGCTCGTAACGAGCAATTTCTCCTTTTCCTGCAGTGTTTTCTACCCTTTTCAAGAACTTTCTACCATTTTCTCCAAATCTAGAATTGTCATCTGCAAACTTTTCCGTTTGGAAGAGTCCAAAATATTTCGTTTGGGAAAGTAACAAAAATAACATTGACATAACTTATTATAATCTAATTGTGACCTTGACCTACTGACCTACAAATCATGGGGGATCATGTACACTTTATAGTGAATATCTATACCAAGTTTGCAGAACACTGGTGAAAATACCAGTGTCTAAACATTGTCTAGTCCAGTCAAGGTTTGGTATGCCAACTGAGCAATTGACTGACATGAGCAAGTTAATATATACCATATAGAAAAGTGGAAATAAAAATAAAGATCTACATACAGTAATCGCAACTGGGATCAAAGCATCTGGGTCCACTTCAGGCCATCTTTGCTCATGGATACTTTTGCTCTGAAACAAAGCCATATTTTTGGGATTATCATCAAGGAAATACATTTTAACTCTTTACCACACAATCCTGATTTTTAACAACCCTGAAAATGAAGCCTTTTGAAAACATTGTGGGAAAAGGAGAAAATGCTGGTAACCAGCATTTTCTCCTTTTCCCACAATGTTTTCTACCCTTCCAAAATCAAATTTTGATTCTTTTGAACAATGTTTCCAACATTATTTCATGTCAGCCAAGAGCATTTATCCATGCATTACTGGGTCCATATTGACCAACCTTTCTTAATCTCAACCTTATCCCAGATTCAGAAAGAAGCACAACTTCTGATTGGCTAGACCACTTTGTTAAGCCAATCAGAGGCTGTGTTTCTTTCTGAATTAGAAAATTCATTGAAAAAGACCAAGAATGTTCTTAGGTATGGTTGGTAAGTACAGCCTGCAATGTTTCCAACATCAGGACGGCAAAAATTGTTTCTTGTAGTATTTTGTACAAAAAAAATGTCTGTCTGAGTTTGAAACCAATTGGCCCAGCATTATAGTGTTTTTACTTATTAGCCAGTGGAGCGATACAAGGACATCATAGCCCTCTAGTTCCTAATTGAAAAGGATCATTTCATTAAATTAACACTCTGAGGAATAAGTAGTTTCCACATTCTGCCTTTTAGGTGTTTCATACAGCTCTGCTGTATCTCATTTAAAATATGACAGCAAGTGCACTTATTCTACAAGAGGTATATACAAATCATTATCAGAGCCACTGGCAAACTTAACTTTCCTATGATAAAAAATGTATGTTACAGTTCCTGATACGATAGAAATTATTGCCATTGTAATGAGCATTATCAAATCTTAAAAGCTGAACAGCAAGGGTTGGATTGATCTGAATAACCGAGGTTAGATAAGAGCTCACAAGCTTGTAGATATATAACCCTGAACATTATCAACTGGGCTGGTTTAGCGAGAAATGTACTATTATACTAAAATGAGACTGCATAAGAGTATAATTTTTCTTTATCTCTGATCTTCTGCATCTCCTATCTTGGGACAATTTTAACTTTTCATTTATTGAGCTTTCAATGGATAAAACTTCAGTCATTCAGGATTCTTACCTGTCAATAAAATCTTTGACCCATCAAAATTGAGAGCATTTGCAGACAACGAGTTCAAAGTGACTAAAATAAGGAAGTTTGTCTGATGGAGCAGTAAGCATAATGGAAAGACGAAAAGGCTAAATATTATGCAAAGTTTGCAAAAGCCTTTTACATTGGAGGATGTTAAAACACAGGTTTGTTTGATGACAAGTTAACTCTTTAGCAAACGACAAAATTTTAGGTTTGTCCAAATCGAAAGCATTTGCCGACAGATTAAAAGGGACCCAAAATTTGAAATTTGTTTTGTGAAAGGTAGAAAACATTGTGGGAAAAGGAGAAAATGCTGGTTACCAGCATTTTCTCCTTTTCCCTCAATGTTTTCTAAAGGCTTCTTTCTCAGGGGTGTCAAAAGTAGGGATTGTTTGGTGACAAGCAAACTGCAGTAAAGTTTATAAATACAAATAGATTTTACTTACAAAGTCATACTGTTCTCTTTTGGTAACAACCCTTGAAAGTGCACTCCATAGCTCACAAGAGAACATCGGTGATAAAGGTGCCAAGAGAAGGGCAAGATCAACGACTGACCGTTCATACTCTACACTGTTCACTGCTACCTCTGCTGGAACTTTCTAAAATATTAAAAAAAAAAAGCATTTAACTTCTTCCATTTACCTCCCCAAAAAAAGGTTTGTAAACAAGCAGTCTGTTGAACAGATCTGGCAAATTTTTGTATCGACAAGAGATAACACTGCAGCTACAGAGCAGATATATGCCTAGATCAACACTTTATGAGATATAGCAAGACAGAAATTTTAATGCTGTATTTGCTAGACTGTTTGAATTTTCAAACTAGTTAATGTCTGGTTATTTCCAATAACGAACGAGACTCTCGCCTGCTAAATAGTTTTCCATATGTTACCTTATGGAACATAAACTTCTTAGAGGTAAAAGTGGCGTTTAGCCACACGAAACAGAGCAATAACAGGTCTGTGATGCCCTTAGGTGGTGGTGCATGGCCGTTCATAGATGGCGGAGTGATTTGTCTAAGATATCCTAAAATGAATCAATCACTGATCAAATGAACAACATACCCTCAAATCGGAGGTGAACTCTTGCAATCTGGCTATAACTACATTCAAAGTAAACCCTGTATTGATCTGTTGATTAATCTGAAAAATACAAGAAAAATGAGTAATTGATTGATTCTATACCAGAGTTTTACAGACCCTGAGGAAGAGAGCCTTTTGAAAACAGATTCTGAGAAAAGCAGAAAATGCTGCAAGTTCAATAGTTTGAGCTACATTTAAATTGTCCACTACCAATCCTTTCAATCTGGGCAAGTCTACAATTTTGTTGTATGGAAAAAGAGTCAAATTTCAGAGCATTTAAAGCTGCACTTATAATGACATATCACAAATACTTTCTTTTACATGCAAAAAGTAAAAAAAAACAAAGGAAAAAACAGTTCCTTGTTCTTTACTAACAATTCTCCCAAATGTTATTTTAAACCCTTTACCACAGTCCCAAGTCATAAACTTCTAAGAAAGAAAGCTTTTGAAAGTGTTGCATGGAAAGGGGAAAATGTTTCACACCGCCACTATGTTTTTTGCCCTTCCCTTCAAAAATTTCAATTTTCAAGTCACTTTTATTCTGTTTGCTGAAAATGCTTTTCAATTAAGAAAAGCTGATATTTCCTTTTTTTGGTAAAGAGTTCAATATTTATCTTTCCTTTAACTGTAATAGCTAACAGATCAGTATCAAGAAAGGTACAACAACAAATTTCACTGTACCTCAATTAAATAATAATTCCTATATTTTCTGATTTTTTGGTTCCACTCTTGCACTTCTTCATCACTGGCAGGGCTGGTTACCTGTGATCTGTTAACAAGTACACCAGTCACATGCCATACTCTGTTTAACCATCTCTGGACACCGTCATACACTAGAATGTATAATACAGATAACTTTTCTATAACAGCTGATTTTTAAACCTTACCAAACAATCCTGAGTTTTAACTTGTACCATGCTATTCACTGTTATTGTTGAGGGCATAAAACAAGATCAGCCTATCAGTAGTTTCGGTAACATTAGTGCCTTTCAATGAAATCAACCTTATGAAATCTTTTTCTTGTAAATATCTCATCATTATTCCAGTTCTTACAGTGTTTTCAACAGCCCTCTCCATCAACTCTTTTCCAACCAACAAAATTTCAAACTGATCCAAATTAAAAGCACATGCAGATGACAAAATAAACACCACTCAAAGATTGAAATTTGTTTCCAGCAAGGTAGAAGACATTGTGGGAAAAGGAGAAAATGCTGGTTTCCAGCATTTTCTCCTTTTCCCACTATGTTTTCAAAAGGCTGCTATCTCAGGGTCGTAAAAACCAAGGATTGTTTGGTAAAGGTTAAGGTCATTAATACCACAGATTGTAAGGTACAGAGTCTTAACAATATGCAATGTGGATGGTGCTTGGATGGAAAATCCAGGAAATACACCATTAACTGGATACCAAAAAACGACAAAATTTTTGCCTTATCCAAATTGAAAGTATTTGCAGACCACAAAACAAAAGTGACTGAAAACTTGAATTTATTTTTGTGAAGGGTAGAAAACATTGTGGAAAAAGAAGAAAATGCTGTTTACCAGCATTTTCTCCTTTTTCCACAATGTTTTCTATGGGCTTCTTTCTCGGGGTCATCAAAAGTAGGGATTGTGTGGTAATGGGTTAAGTCGCCTGTTTCTGCATTACCGGTATCTTCGAAATTCCACTAAAATCCCTTTAAAATCATCAAACAAACACTCAAACAAAGAAAAATTAAAAAGCATACCATGTGTGCTCCAATTTCTATCAGTTCTGGGTGCAACATTTGTTAATATACACAGTCTTGTCAAGTCAACACCATACATTTCAAACAGCTCCTGTTGAAGATTTGCATAAATTTATAATTCTTTCACTTTTGATCACAAAATGCAAAATGCATGTACTACATTTACTGAAGCATGCTGACAATGACAACATGTGGTATGGTATTATAACATTCTTTTGGTAGCACATAAAAACCTATGTAACCTTGTATGTTGCTACTACATAAAAATCCTACCCTTGAAGCAACAGAGGAATTTCTTTAACCATTTACCAGACAACAAAATGTTAGACTACTGGTTACAAGTATTTTCTCCTTTTCCCACAACGTTTTTAAAAGCCTTCTTTTTCAGGGTTGTTGATATTCAGGATACTGTGGAAAAGAGAAAAGCAATCAAAACTTGATTAAAGCTCTGCAAAGCTCCTCCTATTGTTGACTATAGTATGCCTAGAAAGTTGATTCTTTTCCACACAACAAAATTTTACCCTTGTCCATGTCAAAAAACATTTGTGACAAGTGGCATTCCAGATGGGTGATGTCTTACAATTTTATCTTTTAGAAAAAGAGGAACTGTTGGGTACAATTCTCCTTTTCCCACACTTAACTCTTTACCAAATGACAAAATTTTGGACTACTCCAAATTCAAAGAATTTGCAGATGACAAAATAAATCTGAATAAAAAATTGAAATTTAATTTGGAAAGGATAGAAAACATTGTGGGAAAGGGAGAAAATGCTGGTTACCAGCATTTTCTCCTTTTCCCACAAAGTTTTCAATGGATGTCTTTCTCTGGGTCGTTAAAAGTCAGGATTGTGTGGTAAAATTCAATAAAACAAATCTTTTTCTATTGGTCCCAAACAAGAGGTTGTTTCATGAACTGTAAAATATGTAGAACTTCTTACCTCTGGATCTACACCATTGTACTTTGATTTTGACATCTTCTCAAACTTCACTTCCAGAGGCTCATTTGTTCCTTTTTGCACATATTTATTATCTATTCCAATATCAGAAATAAAAAAAAAAAAGGTGAATGAGTTGAAAATAGTGGAAGGATCTTTTCTAACAGTGAAAATGTAAAGGGGACTATCAAAGTAATACACTCCAAAACTTGATAAGTGAACCTAATTGATGTAGTTAGTGTGAATTTTATGTAAGTTTGTGTGTGAGTATTTGTATGAGATTGTACAGCGCTGTGAGCCTGGTTTGTCCGGGATATAGCGTTAAATAAATATACATTATTATTATTATTATTATTAATACCAATACCTGATTAACCCTATACCATATGGAGTGCAACACGCGAAAAGGGTCATTCGGACATTTGCGTAAAGTGTCGTCTCTGATCAGCGTGTGCAGTCCGCACAGGCTAATCCTAAATGACACTTTCCGATTTTATGTGATTTTCTGTTTTACGCAAGTCTACTGAAGCACAAAATCTAATGTAGTCGTAAAGTGCCGTCTCGGATCAGCCTGCGCGGACTGCGCAGGCTGATCCGGGACGACACTTTACGCAAATGTCCGAATGCACCTTTTCGCGTGTTGCACTCCATATGACAAATTTTAGACCCATCCAATTTGAAAGCAGTTTCAGATGACAAAATAATTACAGAATCATAATTTGTTTTGGGAATAGTAGAAAAAAATGGGGGAAAAGAAGAAAGAGCTTGTCACCAGCATTTCATTCTTATCCCACAATGTTTTCAAAAGCTTTCTTTTCAGTATCGTTAAAACTCGGGATTGTGTGGTTTGTCGTCTGCAAGTGCTTTCAATTTGGACCAGTCTAAAATTTTGTCGTTTGGTAAAGAGTAAACAGAAAATAGCTAAAATACTTAAAACTTCAGTGCTTAACCCTTTACCACACAATCCCGACTTTTAACAACCCTGAAAAAGAAGCTTTCTGAAAACATTATGGGAAAAGGTGCTAAAAAGTGGTAACCAGCATTTTCTCTTTTTCCCAGAATGTTTTCTACCGTGCTCAAACTGAATTTCGATTTTTCAGTCACACTTATTATTTTGTCGTCCGCAAATCTTGAGACTTGTCCCAATTATCTGCACTGCAGATGAAAAATTACATGAAGCTGAAATAATCTAGTGTGTCTTAAAAAGGGTATATGACACTGTGGAAAAAGGAGGAAATGTTGGTTAAGCCTATCAGAAGTTGTGTTACTATCAAGTTCCAAAAGTTCTGGGGATTGAATCAAGGAACGCACCAAAAAATGTTTATCAGCACTTTCTCCTTTTTCCACAATGTTTTCAATAGAGTTCTTTTCCTCAAGGTAGTTCAAACTGTTAGTATAGTAATAGAATTTTTCGATAAGGATTTAACTCTTTATCAAAAGGCAAAATTGTAGACCAGTCCAAATTGACAGCATTTTCAGGCAACAACATTAGTATGGCTCAAAAATTGAAATTTATCTTGAAAAGGGTAGAAAACATTGTGGGAAAAGTAGAAAATGCTGGTTACCAGCATTTTCTCCTTTTCCTGCAATGTTTCCAAAAGGCTTCTTTCTCAGGAACGTTAAAAGTCGGGATTGTGAGGTAAAGAGTTAAGAGAGCCTATAGTGTACCTATCTTTTCAGCCTGGCTAGGTGGAATGTATTGTCCGGTTTTCTTGATCCTAAAGCTCTCTCCCTTCACCATACCTTGGGTCAGGAGATCAACAAATGGTTCCTTATCTTCCAACACCCCAATGTCGTGTAGGAAGTAGTTGAAAAATCTTGCAAAAAATAAATGAAGGTGAGCTGAAATCAGAAAATACAGGAAACATGAGGTTGCTATAAAATTTGGTTTTCTTACAAAGAAAGGATTGATAGTGGTGTAGTGAAAATGAAAGTGTGGTACTTTTATCAAACCGATGTTAAAATTACAATCACCAACTGACACATTTTGGTTATTACTTCTTTAACTCTTCCTCAAACGACAAAATTTGGTTGCTAGAGAACTCGTACCCTGGAGAACTCGTACTCTGGAGAACTCGTACCCCAATCTGAAGGGTACGAGTTCTCTGGAGAACTCGTACCCTGGGTACGAATTCTCCAGAGAACTCGTACCCTGTAGATATTTTTGGGAGTAAATTTGTATCTCTATATATCATTCAGACTTTGGTGAATTGATGATTTTCATTTTATCTTTTATGAAATGACCGAGTCAGTTATACAATGATCAAGCATTGGTAAAATTCACTAAAATTCTGAAAAGATTTGCATATTGATCTTGTTCTTTATCATCCGTTTCGATTCTAGCATTAAATGAATTAAGGGTTCAATATTGTATATTGCAATTATGTTACAGTAATTTTATCATTGTGAAAATCACATCTTTCAAATCACACCTTTCTTGCTCTCTTTGTTCAGGAAATTTGCCTTTTCATCAGGTGTGAAAATTTGATCAATTCTGTGTTCATTTTACCATTTAACAAATATCCAATCCAATCAAATACTGATTCATAGACCGTTCTTACACAAAACAACATCAAACATCAACTAAAAAGTTGAATGCAAGTGAAGGCTACCCAAAGAATTGAAGAGAGCAAAAATTAATCCTGCTAATATTTTTTTTTTAGTTGAATACAATTTATTGATGGTTCATAAATGTTTCCTTGCGATTTTTACATTGAATACAACATACACATACACTGCATGATAAAACACACAGGTTTCTTTACTTTATATGTCTTTTTAACACATGTACAAGCAAAAAAAAATCATCAAATCTACATCACAATAACGGCACAGAAATAAAAGTTGACATTATCTTTATTAGTGGGGGTACGAGTTCTCCAGAGAACTCGTACCCAGGGTACGACTTCTCTGGAGAACTCGTACCCTTGAGATTGGGGTACGAGTTCTCCAGGGTACGAGTTCTCCAGGGTATGAGTTCTCCTGATACCCAAAATTTTGGACATGTATAAATTGAAAGCATTTGCAGACGACAACATAAATGTGAATAAACAATTGAAATTTTCTTTGGAAAGGGTAGAAAACATTGTGGGAAAAGGAGAAAATAACGGCATTTTCTCCTTTTCCTACAGTGTTTTCAAACGCTTTCTTTTACAAGGTCATCGAAACTAGGGATTCAGTGGTAATGAGTTGACTCTTTACCACAAAATCCCGACTTTTAACGACCCTGTGAAAGAAGCCTTTGGAAAACATTTGTAGGAAAAGGAGAAAATGCTGGTAACCAGCATTTTCTCCTTTTCCCACAATGTTTTCTGCTCTATCAAGGAAAAACTGTGTAATTTTTGTCACCTGTAATTTGTTGTCTGCAGCTGCTTTCAATTTGGAATAGTCCAAAATTTTGTCGTTGGGTAATGAGTTAACAGCGTGAATTCATTATACATGTACATGTATGTTATAAATACTTATTTCATATGGGTAAAACAAATTTTACTTTAACTCTTTACCACACAATCCCGACTTTTAACGACCCTGAGAGAGAAACCTTTTGAAAACACTGTGGAAAAAGGAGAAAATGCTGGTAACCAGCATTTTCTCCTTTTCCCACAGTGTTTCATACCCTTTCCAAACCAAATTTTAATTTTTCAGTAACCTTTATTTTGTCGTCTGCAAATGCTTTCAATTTGGACCAGTCTAAAATTTTCTTGTGTGGTAATGGGTTAATACATACCATGTTCCTTTCCTCCTATATACAGATCTACTGGCATATACTTATTTGCTAATGAACTAGAGACAGGTTCTGATTGGTTAGTAGGATCTAGATAGCGGAGAAAATACCATGAAGAATCTACAAATGTGTCCATGGTGTCTGTCTCTCTCTTAGCATTTCCACCACATCTGTAAGTATATAATTTGCATTACCAGTTGACAAATCAAGTTTGACTAAAATAACAGAGTTCTTCTTTTGAGGAGAGGAAAATACTGTTAGAAAAGGAGAAAATGCTGTTTTTGGAAAGTACTTTCTCATTTTTCAAAGATATTTTCAAAAGCTTTCACTAGAGGTCCATGAAAAAACAAAAGACTTGATTGATAAACACTTTAACATTTTACTCCATAGATACTCATTTCTACACATTGCCTGTTTGAGCCTTTGGAAAACATTGTGGCAAAAGGTGAAATTGCTCGTCACGAGCAATTTCACCTTTTGTCACAATGTTTTCTATGCTATCAAAAGGTGTCATATACACATAGGAAACTGCTTCATCCTTGCTGTTACATAGGATCAATTAGAGATACGATTGAAATGCCGTATGGGGTAAAGGGTTAAACATTGACATAACTCACTTTGGACATTTCACATTTATCCAGTCCTCACAATACTGTAATGGGGAACCTTCCCCACTATGGGTTACATCAAAGTTGTCCGGCAGTACAACAGGGAGATCTTCATAAGGAACTGGCACCGTCTGTAGGAAAACAAAGGGTAAGAGACAATTTTACCCTGTAAGACACAAACCCCAAGATTAAACAACCCCAAGGAAAAAAGTTTTTTGAAACCAGTATTTTCTCTTTTTCTCACAATATTTTCTACCCTCCTAAATACAAGTTTTTATTTTTTTGACACTGTAACGGGAGACCATCATTTCATGCATGGCTTCATCCCCATTCAAATACAAAACCTAACAACTGTGTTAGGAGGAATTCTCTTTAGCTCAGTGGTTACAATGTTGCCTTTTCCTTTGGGCATTCTAGGTTTAAATACTGCCCAAACCCTGTATTTCTGCTACACATTTGTCATTTGTTTCCTTGATACGGACTTTGTTTGTAAGTTGAGGGCTCGTCTAAAAACGAACTTTCTACTTGATATGGATTTGAGTCATCAATAAATGATAACTTTGAGTGGGAGTGTGTTTTAATTCTTTCCCAAACAAGCCCTGGTTTTATGTCTCGGCAGTAAAAGTCTTTTGAAAACACTGTGGGAAAAGGAGAAATTGCTCATAGCGAGCAATTTCTCCTTTTCCCACAGTGTTTTCTACCCTTTTCGAGAACTTCTTACCATTTTCTCCAAATCCAAAATTGTCGTCTGCAAATTCTTTCGGTTTGGAAGGGTCCAAAATTTACCGTTTGGGAAAGGGTTAAGGTATAGAGAGAGACTGAGAGAAAAGCGGTAACTCAGAGAAGAAAGAGAGAGAAACCACTGAACCTCATGAGCAGAGAAATGATCCAATGATACTGATGATATTGATATAATTTCAAAATGCATTATCCAACATGGCACTTACCTTACATGTATCACAATGAATTATGGGAATGGGTGTACCCCAGTATCTCTGTCTAGATATCAGCCAATCATTCAACAGCTTGCTTGTATGGTAACCACCACAGCCTCTCTCCTAGAAAAAAAATCTTTTTGAATTAACTCTTTACTAAATGGCAAAATTTTAGACTTGTAAAAAGTGGAAGTATTTAAAGACAACAAATTAATGTGACTCAAAAAATGAAATTTGGTTTTGAATGGGTAGAAATCATTTTGGGGAAAGGGGAAAATTCTGGTTTTTCTAAGATTTGACTTAGTGACCTAGTTTTTGACCGAACATGACCCATTTGCAGACTTGTCCAAGATAATTTATTATCAAGAAAAAGAATTAGGCCAAGTTTCATAAATATCAGATTTACAATGTGGCCTCTAGAGTGTACACAAGGGAAAAGTTGATGACAGACAACACATGACATGTGACAGACGACACACACAGTATGTTCACAAAAGCTCACTATGAGCACATCATGCTCAGGTGAGCTAAAAAGCTTTTCAACAGTTTAAAAAAGGCTTTTGGAAAAGCAAGCAAATCAATCAATACATTAAACTTACCTTTAATTCATCCATAATGGCTTCCTTTGCTTCCTTTCTGTCTAAACCATCAAACTAGCAGGAAGAAAAAAATATGTGAAAACTTAACAAAGCCTGGAAAACTAATTCAATGTCAAAATTTTGGACTTGTCCAAACTGAAAGCATTTGCAGACAAAAAAATATGGATCAAAAATTCAAATTCATTTTAGGAAGGATAGAAAACATTGTGGGAAAAGGAGAAAATGCTGGTTACCAGCCTCCTTTTGAAAAATGAGTTGCTGGCAAAAATTACCCTTTCTCTTTCCATGACCATGTTTTTACAAAGTACAAATATAAAATCTTTATTCATAAGGATTATCCCTTATGTCCATGGAAGTTTCCATGGTCTTCTTCCTCAAACATTGCAACAGAAAGTAAAGAGTTACCAAAGGACAATTTCTCAGACTGTTCAAAAATGGAAGTATTTGCAGCAAAAAAATTAAGTCTTTACCAAATGAAAAAATTTTAGACAGGTCCAACTTGCAAGCACTAGCAGACAACAAAATAAACACATCTCAAAAAATAAAATTTGTTCCCAGAAGGGTAGATAACATTGTGGGAAACGGAGAAAATGCTGGATGCCATCATTTTCTCCTTTTCTGACAATGTTTTCAAATGCTTCTATCTCAGGGTCGTAAAACCCAGAAATTGTTTGGTGAAGGATTAAGTGAGGTACAGATATAATGACTCTAAACAAACACATTAGAAAACATTGTGGCAAAAGGATAAAATGCTGATTACAGCATTTTCTCTTTTTCGCAACAAGTTTTCAAATGGACACTTTTTAAGAGTTATAAAAACTAAGATTAATTGTTAAATGTTCACTAGTTTTTTTTTCAAATTATTCAGTGTTCAAAATAATCAAGATTTTAGCCTACCATCCCAGAGTTTACTAGAGCTTCTTTTTCAGTATCTTGCTTGATAACACGTTGCCATGGAAACCCAAATAAGTCTGCTATTTGTTTGTCCTCCTCTGACTCACAAGGAATTCCTGAATTAAAAGGAGCAAGAACAGGTATTTTTGTTTTATTTTTAGCTGATTGTTGATTTGAAAAATAAAGTTTACAATGCCTTTGCTGAAGGCAGATTTTCAAAAACATTGTGGGTAATATAATGACATATATCATAATTGATAACATTTTGTTTCTTTTCCCAGGATTTTCTATGACGCACAAATCCTGTATCATAGACGCGATTTTAACTCAAATGACCCCCACTGTGTCATCAGTGACAAAACTTTCTAAAATCTAGATCATCTGCAAAATTGAATTAAGCATCATAAATTCAAATCTGTTCTTGTTTCAATATCAGAAATACACCGTTCCTTTTTCAATTACGGGGTTAATTGGTCGTTTTTTGATAACTTATTTATAGAAGAAGATTGGTTTAACTCTTTACTCCATAGATACTCATTTTGATGTATAAACAACAGACAGCTTTTGAAAACATAGTGGGAAAAGGAGAAATTGCTTGTAACGAGCAATTTCTCCTTTTCCCACAATGCTTTCCACTCAATCAGATATTTGTATCGTCATTTGTCCATATTTTTAACATCGTATCTGTATTTGCTGCTGAAATGGAAGAGCCTCAAATTGACATATCAGGTAAAGGGTTAACCCTTTACCACATGAGAAAATTTTAGACTGGTCCAAATTGAAAGCCTTTGCAGACGACAAAATAAAGGTGACTGAAAAATTAAAATTTGTTCTGGGAAGGGTAGAAAACACTGTGGGAAAAGGAGAAAATGCTGGTTACCAGCATTTTCTCCTTTTTCCACAGGGTTTTCAAAAGGCTTCTTTGTCGGAGGCGTCAAAAGTAGGTATTGTGTGGTAATGGGTTAAGCATTAGTGCCGTAAAGTACGTCAGACACGTGTCATAAATATGTTTGGGTTCTCTGTATTTCATAGCTTACATTAGTAATTAACCCATTACCACACAATCCCTACTTTTGACGCCCCTGAGAAAGAAGCTTTTAGAAAACACTGTGGGAAAAGGAGAAAATGCTGGTGACCAGCATTTTCTCCTTTTCCCACAATGTTTTTCTACCCTTCACAAAACAAATTTCCAATTTTCAGTCACTTTAATTTTGTCGTCTGCAAATGCTTTCGATTTGGACCAACCTAAAATTTTGTCATTTGGTAAAGAGTTAACCCATTACCACACAATCCCGAGTTTTAACGACCCTGTACGAAAAGGCTTTTGAAAACATTGTGGGAAAAGGAGAAAATGCTGGTAACCAGCATTTTCTCCTTTTCCCACAATGTTTTCTATTAGATCTAAAAGAAAAATCATCATTTCAGGTACATTAAATTTTTCGTCTGCATAGGCTTTCAAGTTCAGCGACTTTGGGTAAATAAAAGTACATGTTACCATTTGTTGCAAACTTTCATGTTCATAAGAAACTACCATGCTTTCTATAATGTTATAAATTAAAATTTACCTGAATTTTCCTTATGATTACTATGTGTCACCGAACCAAATGATACAAACAAGAATTGAGCTGTGGTCATGTTGGAATGACTTTCCCAAACAAAAAGAGTTTGTCCTCAGACCCCCAAACAAATAAATTCACCTGTCCTATTTCGAGTCTCCATATACAACTAAATGAAGTGCATATTTCAATGTTGCTTTTGTTGAGTATTTCAGCAAACCTGACAGTTTTGTGCAGTATGATATGGATTTTTATTCTCTAATAAGGCTGGTTATTGGTATTTAAATATTTATCACACAATCCTGACTTTTAACGATACTGAGAGAGAAGGTTATCAAAGTCAGAAATCATCATATCAACAAGATTTAGTTTGTTGTCTGGAGATGCTTTGAATTTGGTCCAGTCCAAAAATTTTGTCGTTTGATAATGAGTTAAATATTGGAAAAGTGTCTTCACTACTGGACATAAAAAGAACTATTGATTGCTGAAGTTAGTTGTGGTTACCGTGGTCGTGAGGTAGAGCGTCTGCCTAATAAGCTAAAGGTCCTGAGTTCAATACCCGGGAGAGGGTGTCAACTTTGGGATTTTTCAAAGGCCCACACATTCAGCGCAAGTACTGGTGTAGTTCCCAGGAAGCAGAATCGAGAAAGATTAGTTTAAGTTGTAAGAACTTGTTTCTGAATTGATGTAAAATAAATATGTTTAAACTAAACTAAGTTAGAATGATCTTTACCTAATTCTGATGAGATTTTTCTGACAGGTTGAGGCTGCATCAGTTCTGAAACAACTATTGGCACTAACTGTCCTGACAGAGGATGAACTGCCTGTATGTTTAATAGTATCACATCTTTACCTGTAATTTAAGAAATGGATTTCATTTCACCCTTTATCCCACAATCCCCACTTTTAACAACCTCCTGGATGAAGACTTCTGAAAGCATTAAGGAAAAAAAGAGAAAATGCTGTTGCCCTAAATGTTTTCCTCTCCTTTACCAGTAAGTTTCATGATTTTAGTAAAAAAAAAAAAAAAAAAACCATGCAGTTTGATCTTGTATCAACTCTTTACCAAATAACAAATTTATAGACTAGTCCTAATTGAAAGCATTTGCAGACAACAAAATAAATGTATCTGAAAAGTTAAAATTTGCTCTGGAAAAGGTAGAAAACATTGTGGAAAAAAGAGAAAATGCTGGTTACCAGCATTTTCTCCTTTTCCCACAATGTTTTCAAAGGACTTCTACCTCAGGGTCATCAAAAATTGTCATTGTATGGTAAAGGGTTAATATGAAACTGTGAACTCAAACCATAAAAAAGAATGCTGAAAATTACTATATTTGGGATTTTACCATTGGCTGGGAATTTCAAGTATTCCTTTATTCATCAGTTTAACTCTTTACCACACAATCCTGACTTTTAATGACCCTGGGAAAGAAGCCCTTTGAAAAGATTTTGGAAAAAGGAGAAAATGCTGGTAAACAGCATTTTTTCCTTTTCCCACAATGTTTACTACTCTATCAAAGAATAATTGCACCATTTACGCCACGTTGAAATTGCCATCTGCAAAAGCTTCCAATTTGGACAAGCTTTAAATTTTGTCGTCTGGTAATGGTCAAAACTGTGACAAATAATCTCAGGAAGACAGCTTAAGGAGATTGAGGAAAAGGAGAAAATACTGGTATATAGTTATAATCTACCCTGTTGTAAATGAACTTCAATTTTTGTGATCTGCAAATACTGTGAATATTTGCATATGACAATTTCTTGTTTGGTAAAGACTTAAGGATTAAAATATATTTTCCCAATAAAAAAGAACCAATACATAAAAACACAACTAAAAGTTTTAAAAAAAATCCAAATTTCACTGTAAGAGTATGAAAAAAAATCAACGTTTTTCTAACTGTTGTCAATTTCATGCCAACCTTACATACAGCTCCATTCCTAATAGTTTAAAGTAACAATACAGGCCAAAAGTAAACAAAGGGGGTGTTTCAATGCATTTGAATTTATATCATACCATTTAAAGGTTTGAAAGTTATCATGAAGATGACAATCTGTCATTGTAAGATTGGTCCTAGTGTTAGTCGCATACAGAGAAACTAATTTCAAAAC
Organism: Tridacna crocea; assembly: GCA_943736015.1. Classification (NCBI taxonomy): domain Eukaryota; kingdom Metazoa; phylum Mollusca; class Bivalvia; order Cardiida; family Cardiidae; genus Tridacna; species Tridacna crocea. The sequence goes on from OX031065.1 coordinate 53,191,013, forward strand.
TAGGATAAAACCTGCCAGGTAATTTGTCTTTTGTTTACACTTGCCTAGTTTTAAAATTCTTTTTTTTTTTGCCAGCGACTAACATATAGCCGACCACACAATAACAGACGTCTTCTTTCCAATATTTTTCATACTTTTACAATTAATACTGTGGTTTAAATCAAATGTATCATGACACCTGCTTTGATATTTTGACCTCTGCTGGGCCTTTAAGACTGCGGTCATAATTATGCAGTATAACTTCAGAACTAATTCCCAATTTAAAGTGTAGCCATCTGTTTCACTAAGACAGAACATCTTAGCCAATCAAATAACTATTCTTAGAATTAAGAATTGCAACAAGATTCTTGTATAAATTAAACAGCTTGAGAGCCTGATATTTAACTCTTTACTAAACAACATAATTTTAGACTGGTCCAAATTGAAAGCATTTGCAAAGGACAAAATAATGTGATCTAAGAGTTGAAATTTACCAGCATTTTCTCCTTTTCCCACCATGTTTTCAAAAAGCTTCTTTCACAGGGAGTTAAGTAAATTTCTTACCTGTGACTGGGTGTTTCTTCACCTACAAAAGGAATACATTCTAGATCAAAGTAAGTTGCAGTATTTACATTCTAAAACCTTTACCAGACAGTAAAATACAAGACTGGTGCAAATTAAAAGCACTTGAATACAACAACTTAAATGTGGCTGAAACAATGGGATTTGTTAATCAGTACAAACTAGAGCTGTCAATGAATGTGACTTAATACCCTCGCCAGCAATTTGACAGAAAAAAAGTGTCAAGTTCAAGGGGAGATAATTCTTCAACCAGACTTTACACTGGAAAACTGCATCTTGCAAATCTTCAATATATGACCAGTATATTAGCAAAATTTCAATACAATTGAAGGAAAACTGTATGAGGAGCTCGCGACACAAAATTACTAGTATTTTGTACACGGACGGACACACAGACAGACAGACATATGGACACAGACACACGGACAGACAGGCTGATTCCAGTAGTATACCCCTGAAAACATTCTTTTTGCAGGGGTATAAATAACTACACTGAAATTTTTATTCATGGCAACAAAGACTGAGTAAGATAGGTAAAAATTCTATACATCAAAAAAGAAAATTAAACAGTAACCTGTTTATAATATTTTTCATCATTGAGTCTGTCAGAAGGATCCATCATTAGATATGAAACACCATAAATGCATTCTGGGATTTCTGTGACCACAGGTACTTTTTCTTCCCATTCCTTATCATTCTCCTGAAAACAAAAAGAACAAAATTTCCCAGAACTTCAAGACTATTATCTGATATTTGTGAATATTTGCACTGTTTTTAACAATTTCAGTCGAAATGATTAGAACTTGTTTTTCTACAAAAAACCAGATGCCTCCCTGCTTTTTGGTGTCAGAAGGATTAATCAATCCATCATGAAGTTAAAAGATTTTCTCCTAGATTTCTATTGTGGACACGAAATTGTCAGTAAAGTGATTAAGGAAAATTATCTATGGGAAATAACTCGAAAAATATACAAGCCACAGTTACAGTTCTTGTGCATGACATTTCATCTGATGGTGCTTTACAAATGTGTGAAGCTTTATCAAAATATCTTAAAAGGTTTTTGAGCTATAGAGTGGACACAATTTGTGACAGACAGGCAGGCAGAAGACAAACAGACAGACAGACAGATGGAGATAAACAATACGTCTTCCAACCATGAATGGGGGAAGATCATAATAATAATACATCAATAGTAATTGATGAATTGGATGGTGTTTTACACTACTTTCGACATTATTTCGGTTATATCATGGCAACAGCCATCATGTTCATGTATGTCCTGGGTCTCACCAGTACTTGGCTAGGACCCTTAAGTGTTTTGCCAAAGGAAATTCCCATGAAAAGCCAAAGGCTCCCAGTGAGGCTCAAACCCAGACCTATGCTTTACCACTGAGCCTTCCATAATATTTTATTTGGTACTTATTAGTTTTATCATCTACCTTAACCATGTCCAGTTGGCATAGCAATAATTACCGCTTTAGTAAAAACTGTTTATATATTAAGATCATTAAGCATATATAAAATAATTCCCAGTTTTAAAAACTGTGAAAAAAAATGCAACTGAAAGCACTGTGGGAAAGGAAGAAAATGCTGGTAACCCTACCATATATCAAGGGTGTCATTTGCAACACTTTTGATTTTTCATCTGCAAATGCTTTACATCTGGACAAGTCTAAATTTTGTTGTTTGGAAAAGACTTGAACCTTACCATACAATCCTGAGTTTTAACCATGTTTCTAGAGAAGCCTTTGAAAACCCTTTACCAACAACAAATTAACTTGTCCAAAATTGTGGAAAAAGAGAAAACGCCAGTATTAAGCACATGCTCCATTTCACTCAGTGCTTCCTACTTTTTAAAAGGCAAATACAATTATCTCAAGACACATCCATTTTGCCACATGTAAATACTATCAATTTGGATCAAGCCTTGTATCTTGTTGTTGGAACAGAGTTAGGTGAAAGCTTACCACAACTGTTAATTCCACTCTACATCCAGTGCATTCTCCTATCCAGAATTTTTGTATACCCATGACATCCCACCACATGTCACTATTGACTGTATCCAACCCATCATATAGTGCCTGAATCAGGTAAATAAACAAGAGGGCCATTGGCCCTGGAACGCTCACTTTAGACTATAGCTTATGAGTGAAATTCAATTCTTTGAACAACTTTTGTAAAGCTTCACCCAAGGAACATCCCTGCCAAGTTTCATCAAGGTTGGTCCAGTGGGTTAGGAGATGCCACATAACAAATATCAAAGCTCTACGCCATGTAGTTTCAGAGGAGAAGAATTTTAAAGTTTTCCTTCTTTGTTCCTATACTCAAACTTGTGACCCCCAGGGGGGGGCCTGTTTTGACCCAAGGGGCATAATTTGAACAAACTTGGTAGAGGTTGACTAAGAGATGCCACATACCAAATATCAAAGCTCTAGGCTTTCTAGTTTCTGAGGAAAATTTTTTTAAAGTTTTCCTTCTTTGTTCCTATACTCAAACTTGTGACCCCCCCCCCCCCGGGTGGGGCCAGTTTTAACCCCAGGGGCATAATTTGAACAAACTTGGTAGAGGTCCACTAGGAGATGCCACATACCAAATATCAAAGCTCTATGCCTTCCAGTTTCAGAGGAGAAGATTTTTTAAAGTTTTCCTTCTTTGTTCCTACGCTCAAAATTGTGACCCCTGGGGCGGGGCCAGTTTTGACCCCAGGGGCATAATTTGAACAAACTTGGTAGAGGTCCACTAGGAGATGCCATGTACCAAATATCAAAGCTCTTCGCCTTCCAGTTTCAGAGGAGAAGATTTTTGAAGTTTTCCTTCTTTGTTCCTATGCTTAAACTTGTTATCCCCCAAGGTGGGGCCAGTTTTGACCCTTGGGACATAATTTGAACAAACTTGGTAGAGGTCCATTAAGAGATGCTACATACCAAATATCAAAGCTCTACGCCTTCTAGTTTCAGAGAAGAAGATTTTCAAAGATTTCAGTTTTTTTTTTTTTGTTGCCATGACAACCAGAGTTATGGGTGGAATTAAATTCTTCAAACACTTTTGGTAGAGCTTTGACAAAGGAACATTCCTGCCAAGTTTCATGAAGATTGGCCTGGTGGTTTAGGAGAAGAAGATGTTTAAAGAAATTGTTGATGGACAACGGACATTGGGCGATCACAATTGGTCACCTTTAGCACTTTGTGCTAAGGTGAGCTAAAAAAGAAAGTAAGTTCTAACCTTTAAATCATATACAAAATTTGTTAACCCTTCACCAAGCAATGCTGAATTTTGACAGTCATGAGAAAAAACCCTTTTGAAAACATATAGGGAAAAAGAAAACATGCTGGTGACCAGCTTTTTTCCCCTTTTCCCAGCATGTTTTTCTACTCTTTCAAAGACATGTTTCATCATCCACAATGAATCTGTCACCCAAAGATCCTGTCAATTTGGGTAAGTTTAAAGTTTTAATGTATGTTTTAATATTAATTCTTATTTGTTTGTTTAATAGTATTTCATGCAGTTTTTATTATTAATTTTAGATATATTGTTGATATATTGTCGCAACCAATGCTCTTATTTATGCTTTCCTGCTGTTTCTTTTATCAGAACTTCTGATAACATTCATTCAAAGCCACTGGCTGCTATCCCACATAAACACCTTTCAAAGCAGTGTTCAGCAGTGAGGAATCAATTCCTGCAGACTATCACCAATCTACAGACAGAATTTAGTCAAGCTAGGAACAGACCTCTCAACCACTAGGGTTCAAGACCTGTACACTACAAACTTCTCTACAATGGTTTTCATACCATAAGATCTACCCTTGAAAGACAGAAAAGACTGTGTGTCACAGAAAAAATACTAGACACCAGCATATTATTTTTTACTGTGTGTAGGGATTAACCTTTTAGCGAGATATCTTGGGCTTTAACAATTTGAAAGCAAATAGGGAAAAGGAGAATATGGTGGTAATCAGCATTTCGTCGGTGCACTTCCAAAACCTCGTAACTACAGCTTGTTACAAGCTGTAGTTACGAGGTTTTGAAAGTACACCGACGATTTCTCCTTTCTCTAGGATATTTTACCCTATCTAAAACAAACCTCATCATCTCATCATTTGAGTGTGAGGTTTTTTGTTTTAGTTTACCTTCTACAATGATTTTAATTTTGACTCATCTAGAAATTTGCTTCTTTGGTAAAGAGTTCAGATTTTTTTTGTATAGTAATATTACAGAGTTATACCTTAGAATAAGCTGTAGTTTTGATATACCATTGTCGAAGATATTTTTTCTCCACAAGAGCCCCTGATCGCCATGATCTCCCTTTCTCATCAATTTGCTCATCTGCCAAAACTGTCTGATCTATGGGATCCCAGTTCACAGAAGCCTGTAGTTAAATACAAGATGACATAAACATCTTTGCTATTCATACATGTCACACCAGACTTTGTCATTGTATCATGAAAATATTAAACTCTATACTTAAATCCAAAAATTTTAGACGAGTCCAAATTCAAAGCATTTTGCAGACAGCAAAATAAAGGTGACTAAAATTGAAATTCATTTTGAAAAGGATGGAAAACATTATGGGAAAAGAAGAAAGTGCCAGCATTTTCTCCTTTTCCCAATGTTTTCAAAAGGCTTTTTTTCAAGGTTATTTAAATTCAGTGAGCAAACTTAGTGAGTAAAGGGTTAGAAAGCTATTGCTCCTGTAATATATAACCAACTAAGGTGGGAATTGCCGTCCAAGAAGTCCGATAGTGACAATTTTCCACTACAGTTTCGGCCAAATCAGCTGCAAAATGCACGAGATGACAGCACAAGTCTGTTTAAGTTGGCAACCTGATTCGAGTATCCTCTATCCTTCATAAACATTGATATTGGAGTTTATCGCATACCCTTCCTTGTTTTTAGTGTAATATACCAAAAGGAATTTTCTTTTACACATTTGATATCAAAATTGTACTGCATTTTTTGTGTATTTTAAAAAGTGAATAGATTTTATTGATATTATCATAGGTCCATCTTCTGATCTCTACAATTTCTGAAATATCCTATTTAAGACAATAAAATAATCTAATATTCGTTTATGTTGAAGATAAAGTTGAATTAAACTTGTCAAGGGAAAATATTGTGAAGCTTACCAAAGGCTTCCTTAACAAAATTTTCCCTACACTTGTTTAATAAAATTATGTCTCAAATGCCACATTATGTCAGATCCTATCAGTTTTTGCATATTTGGAATAAATAGAGGATAATCAGCTGGCTCTTTTTGATATGAAAAATATCTCACAAGGATACGTTGTTAGGCATTGGAAAAACGAGTGTGCAGTGTTTTTTTAACGCCTTACGACACATCCGAGTGAGATATTTTTCATATAAAAAATAACCAGTTGATTATTCTATTTATTATATACCTCACTAACATCATTATTTGTAATTTTGCATTTGAAAGTCAAAAAAAATGTAGTCGAAAAAAAAAGTAGTTCCCAAATTACGGCAGGAAAAGAAAGTGAAAGTTGATAACGTCACTAGTGATGATATCAAAATTTATTACACTGGGAAATTCCAGGATTTCACTGCTAGGTATATAATAAAGTTGATCTATTGTCTACATCTATAAGCCATAAATCAAATTCTAGACTTGTCCATATTGACAGCATTTTTGGACACAGAAGAAAGGCTTAGGGCTCATGTGATAGAATTGACTTTGAAAAGGGCAAAAAAAATTGTGTGAAACTGTTTAACAGCATTTTCTCCTTTTCCCACAATGTTTTCTAAAAGCTTCTTTCTAAGGGTTGTCAAAAGTAGGGATTGTGTGGTAAAGGGTTAAAAGAAGTGAGGGAACAGATATGAGGTGAGGACTGCAGAGAGCAATTTCTTGCATCCCCTCAGAATGTCAGCTGAAAATTGTGCAGAATGTGCAGTCTAACCTTGCTTTTAATCAGCCCCCTTTATTTCTAGTAATGACTGTCCTACAAAAACCATTTCAAGGGTTAGTGCAAGACTGTTGTAAGTACATATACATATACAATGTATATGCACTTACAACAGTCTTGCACTTACCCCTCGATTTAGTGAAATGCATTTTCGGCCGTCAAACAGCTTTTTCCAAAATATTTATACCCTTCTCAAAACATTTTTCAATTTTTGAGCAAACTTTTAAGATGTACTTATGTTAATGTTTTAAAATTGATCAAGGTTACATTCTGTAAAAAGTTGTCATTCTTACAAGTTTCTGGTAAGTCAGTCCAGCCTCATGCATCTTCAGGAATATATACTGAGTCCATTTATAGTAGGAGGGATCACATGTAGTCAGCTCCTGGAAAATATACATTAACTCTTTACCAAATGACAGAATTTTGGACTGGTCCAAATTGAAATCACTTGTAGATGACAAAATAAACATAACTCAAAAATTGAAATTTGCTTCCAGCTGTGTAGAAAACATTGTGGGAAAAGGAGAAAATACTGGTAACCAGCTTTTCTTCTTTTCTCACAATGTTTTCAAAAGGCTTCTATCTCAAGGTATTTAAAATTCGGAATTGTGTAGTAAAGAGTAAGTCATATGAGCCATGATCTGGCAAATGAGGGTTTAACCCTTTAGTCCATAGATACTCATTTCTACGCATTGCTTGTGGGAGCCTTTGGAAAACATTGTGGCAAAAGGTGAAATTGCTCAACATGACATAAGAAACGGCTTTATTATATACCTAGCAGTGAAATCCTGGAATTTCCCAGTGTAATAAATTTTGATTTCATCACTAGTGACGTTATCAACTTTCACTTTCACTTCCTGACGTAATTTGGGAACAACTTTTTTTTTCGACTACATTTTTTTTTCGACTTTCAAACGCAAAATTACAAATAATGATGTTAATAATGTATATAATAAATAGAATAATCAACTGGTTATTTTTGATATGAAAAATATCTCACTCGGGCGCGTCATAAGGCGTTAAAAAAACTCGTGCTGCACACTCGTTTTTTCAACGCCTAACAACGCATCCTCGTGAGATATTTTTCATATCAAAAACAACCAGTTGATTATCCTCTATTTATCCTTGCAGTTGTTTAGGTTCAATTAGAGATACCATAGAAATGCCTTACGGGGTAAAGGGTTAACTCTTTAACAGGAATTATAAAGAATTAATAACAGATTTAGATTACAAACCAGAATCATCGAAGTTCAAATTAAAAAAGTTCTGCTACAATCTAATCATTGGATTTAACAACCTTCTTGAAAAAGGCTTTTAGAAAACTTGTGGCTTGAGGAAACATTATTCTCCTTTTCAGACAATGTTTTCTACCCTTTAAGAGACAAATTTTTTTTTTTTCTTTTGAAATACTACAAAGGTTTATTTTATGCATATATAGCACTTTTTATTAAATAACAAATCTTAAGAATTGTCCAAATTCCATAAATTTGCAGACAACAAATTAACTCTTTACCAAACGACAAAATATTGGACTAGTCAAAATTGAAAGCATTTGCAGACGATAAAATAGATGTGAAAATAGATGTGAATCAAAAATTGAATTTTGATTTTGGAAGGGTAGAAAACATTGTGGTAAAAGGAGAAAATGCTGGTTACCAGCATTTTCTCCTTTTCCCTCAATGTTTTCTAAAGGCTTCTTTCCCAGGGTCGTCGAAAGTCGGGATGGTGTGGTAATGTGTTAAACATTGTTCAAATGATGGAATTTGTGAGTGAAAGGGTAAAAAAGGGTAGAAAAGTAGAAAATGCTGGTTACAATTATTTTCTCCATTCCAACAATGTTTGTCAAAGCTGGGTCCCTTCGTGTCTCCTTTTCTGCACAATGTTTTCAAAAGGCTTCTTCTCCAGGGTTGTTCAAACTTGGGATTGTATGGTAAAGGCTTAAATGAATAAGTTTTCATCATTACAGAAACCAATGGGTCACACTTACCCTGTCCCAATCAAAGGAACAACACAAGTTTGTCAACTGTTGCTTCATCAAGGTTATATTGCTGTAAAGATAACAAAACAGACCATGAATATCATCTGCTCTGACTTTTTGGAATGTTTAACAGGTTTTGAGAATGTTTCTGAGGACAACCAATTTACTTATTCACACACTGGTTGTCTTTCTCTGTTTAAGGAATGAAGAAAATTTTATTTTTTTTCCTGGAGGTATGAAAAAAAAAACTTAATCACACTGTATGAAACCGAGAAGAGGTTTCATACAAAGGTGTGATTAGGTGTTTTGTTTCATACCTCCTTGAAAAAAATAAAATTCTCTTCATTTCTTATTATTTAATATTACAAACAATATACACCCACAGAAATAATTCAAACTGCATTCATTTTCTTTGTTTTTTTTTAAATCAAACATTGGAGTTTCTAAAGGCCCTTCCACTTATATTTGTATGGCGCAAGAATACAATAGCGAAGCAGTTTTCAGGTCCCCAATATTGAAAATTAACCAATAGAACGTCAGCTGTAATTAATTCAATAGCAGAAACAATGTATATTACTTGACAGTGTACCAAATGGCAAAATTTAGACTTGACCAAATTGAAAGCAAAATTATGTGACAAATTTACTATGGGGAATGGCAAAAAGTATCAATCTGGTCAGACAGAGCAATTGCACAGTCTGACCAGGGTTGACACTTTTTGCATTTATGATATTTTCCGTATGAAAAGTGGTCATTCTACCTTGTTATACAATCATTTTTGAACAATAAACTTTAAATTTACCTTCACTATCATTGATCTGATTTCATCTAATTGATGTGCGGAATTCCAAGATAGTACCTTTTCGTGTGACATGTCACATTTCTATTATGTTTCAAGGTTATAACATTATTGGATAGTTAGATAAAGGCTTTCAAACTCTTTACCAGATGACAAAAGACTTACAGACATGTCTAAATTAAAAGTATTTGCAGACAACAAATTCAATGTCCCTCAGATGATTGAATAAATCTGAGGCAGGGTGAAACAATTTGTAGAAAAAGGAAAAAATGCTTGTTACAAGCATTTTCTCCCTTTTTCACAATGTTTTAAACACTCTCTTCCTCAGAGTCGCTTAACTCCAGGTCATGTTATACTGGGTTAACCCTTCACCACACAATCCCGACCTTTAAAGACCCTGTGAAAGAAGCCTTTTGAAACTTTGTGGGAAAAGGAAAAAATGCTGGTTACCAGAATTTTTTTCCTTTTTTTCCCCACAACTTTTTTTTTTAACCCAAACAAATTTCAATTTTTCAGTCTCTTTCGTTTTGTCGTCCTCAAAAGCTTTCAATTTGGACAGTCTAAAATTTTGTTGCTTGGTAAATAGTTAAGCATCTAGAAAAGCTACATATAGCTGATAGGTCGAAGCTGACCACAGTATGTCCCATAAAAATCACACTAACCTGTAGGTCCATTCCTTAGGGTGAAGATTTCTCTCACGAGCAGCATTCTCTGCTGGTAAACCAAAGGCATCCCAACCCATTGGGTGAATAACCTAAAGCAGTAAACTAACTTTATATCTTTCCTCTAAATTAACTCTTTACCAAACGACAAAAATTTGGACCAGTCCAAATTGAAAGCACTTGCAGACAACAAAATGAATGTGAATCAAAAAATGAAATTAGATTGGAAAAGGGTAGAAAACATTGTGGGAAAAAGGAGAAAATGCTGGTTACCAGCATTTTCTACTTTTCTCACAATGTTTTCAAAGGCTTTCTTTTTCAGGGGCGTCAAAAGTAGGGATTGTGTGGTAATGGGTTAAATACTATACAATCTTATATATAGGATTATTATCATTTTTTCTTTTTTCAAAACCAGTTTGAAGTGTAAATGAAATTGGTTAAAGACGTTGGAAACAGTTTGGGAAAGGAATCATAAAGACCAAGATTCCTGTAAATATGGGACTAAGAACAACAAAACAACAGCCAGCATTTTTTTTTTTTTTTTTTTACTTTTCCCACCATGTTTTCTACCCTATCAACGACAGACATCAAAATTTCAGCTACATTTAATTTGTCATCTTGAAATTAATGCTTTCAATTTGATCATGTCAAAAATTTACTTGTTCAGTAAAGAGCTGATAAAAATACAACAATACAAGGTAAAAAGTGCCTTACTTCATGCCCCAGCATCCTGTGGTACCTTGCCATTGTATCACTGATGGTGTAGACTCTAACATGGCCCATATGTAACTTACCACTGGGGTAGGGAAACATTGACAGTACATAAAACTTCCTCTTGGTTTCCTCCTGGGTAAAACAGGACGAAAAAGAAATTTTTACTTATCAATTTCTCAACACCAACAATATTGTATGCTGTTTAACACATTACCAAATAATATTTTAGGTTTGTCCAAATTGAAAGCATTTGCAGACGACAAATTCAATGTGGATCAAAAATTGGAATTTGATTCGAGAAGGGTAGAAAACATTGTGGGAAAAGGAGAAAATGCTGGTCACCAGCATTTTCTCCTTTTCCCACAATGTTTTCAAAAGCTTTCTTTCTCAGGGTTGTTAAAAGTCAGGATTGTTAGGTAAAGAGTTAAAGCCATTTTCAACGTTATTTCAGTTACATCACAGCAGCCAGTGCACCTATCCATGCTTTCCTGGAGTCTCTTTTACCAATACTCTCCGCAATTCTTGTCCCAAACCACTGGCTGCTTTCCCACATAACCATCGTCAAGATGATGATCAGCAGTGGAAGAGAATGAATCCTGTCGCAATGACTATCATCAAACCTTGAAAAGAAATTGGCCAAGCCAAGGATCGAACCAAGACCCCTGTTCTCCAGTCCTGCACGCTACCAACTGAGCTACAGTAGCTTGGCACACCAACAATAACTTACACTTTGAGGAAGCCTCTGCCACACAATCCCAAAAAGTTTATAACCTTGAAAAGAATGCTTCAGAAAACAGTTGGAAAAGAAGGAAAAATGCTGGCAACCAAAATCTTTACATTTTCCCACAATGTTTTTCATCCAGTCAAAGACAAATTCCATCAACTGAGCAAACGAGCAACACTTGTCATCTGCAAATATTTTCTATTTGGCCAAGTCTAAAATTTTGTGGTATGGATTGGGAGTTAAAAAGACCGAATTTAACATACAAGTTGCATACTTACTGGTAACTGCAAGTACCGGTAAATGTGAAAAGGGGTTTTAACCCATTACCACACAATCCCTACTTTTGACGACCCTGAGAAAGAAGCCTTTTGAAAACATTGTGGGAAAAGGAGAAAATGCTGGTAACCAGCATTTTCTCCTTTTCCCACAATGTTTTCTACCTTTACAAAGTCAAAATTCAATTTTGATTCTCATCTATTTTGTCATCTGCAAATGCTTTCAATTTGAACCAGTCTTAAATTTTGTCGTTTGGTAAAGAGTTAATGCATTTGCAAGAAGTATATATCCAAGTCATCCAGCGAAGTCAACACTGGCAGACATAGGTCGAAAATGTTTGCTATCAGTCAATTTTCTGTATATAACAGGACCATTCTACCTCATGTTTGAGTCAGTTGTCAGATACAATGTGTTTTAATTTGGTCCATAATTGTTTCAAGACTTGCTTGTTGTTATGCTTTACAGGAGATGCATTAACCCTTTACCACACAATCCCGACTTTTAACGATCCTGTTAAAGAAGACTTTTGAAAACATTGTGGGAAAAGGAGAAAATGCTGGTAACCAGCATTTTCTCCTTTTCCCACAGTGTTTTCTACCTTTCTCACAACAAATTTCAAATTTTCTGTCACTTTTATTTTGTCGTCTGCAAATGCTTTCAATTTGGACCAGTCTAAAATTTTCTTGTTTGGAAATGAGTTAACTCTTTACCAGTCAATCCCGACTTTTAACGACCCTGAGAAAAAAGCCTTTTGAAAACATTGTAGGAAAAGGAGAAAATGCTGGCAAACCAGCATTTTCTCCTTTTTCCACAATGTTTTCTACCCTTCCCAAATCAAATTTAAATTTTTCAGTCACATTTATTTTGTTGTCTGTAAATACTTTCAATTTTAGACCAGTCTAAAATTTTATCGATTGGTAAAGAGTTAAACCACCTTTTGCCTGGCTCAGATGTAGATGTACAACACATTTACTTACTCTATCAGTTTGAGATTGAAGACGAGTATCATTTTCTGCCTGAACTCTACTTTTCCAGATCTTTTCTATCTCCAACATATTTTCTCTTTGTAATAAAGGCAGCTGCAAAGTAGAAGCAGAAAGTAGAAACATATTCAAATATATATAAAATTAACCCTTTATCACATTATACCTAGTTTTAATGACACTGACAAAGAAGGCATTTGAAGACATTTCCACTTTATTTTCAAATAATTTAATATCAGTTGTTTTCATGAACATTAGCAAGTTCTGATTGGCTGAAAAAAAAATTCATAGCTCCAGTAAAAATAAATCCCATGTGCCGGAACTATTTTTGCTGATGGTTACTCTGTGTCAGTCCTACACACTGCCATGTTCATCTTTACTTTCATTTCATTGGTTAGTTTTCAGTATTGGGGATCTGAAAACTGCTCCCCTATTGTATTCTTGCGCCATACAAATAGAAGGGGAAGGGACTTTAGAAACTCCAATGTTAGATTTAAAAATAAAGAAAACGAATGCAGGTTGTCAGTAAATCATACACAAAAAAAAAATGTCCAGAAAAAAAATTTAATTGCAATTTTTTTCTTTCTATAGGTAAAAAGTTTGAAACCATTTATCACACAATCCAAAGTTTTAACTACCCTGAGACAGAGAGGTCTTTTGAAAACACTGGAAACTGAGAAGATACCAGTTACTAGCATTTTCTCCTTTTCCCATAATGTTTCCCTCTTTTCTCCAAACAAACTTATGTTTTCCAATCAGATTTATTTTGTTGTCTGAAGATGCTTTCAATTTGGTCTAAAATTTTGCAGTTTAAAATCAAGTTAACCCTTTACCATAGAATCCCGACTTTTAGCGACTCTGAAAAAGAAAGCTTTAGAAAACATTGTGGAAAAAGGAGAAAATTCTGGTAAACAGCATTTTCTCCTTTTCCCTCAATGTTTTCTACTCTTCTAAAGTCAAGTGTCTATTTTTGAGTCATGTTTATTTCGTTGTCTGCAAATGCTCTCAATTTGAACAAGTCTAAAATTTTGTTGGGCGGTAAAGAGTTAACCCTTTACCACACAATCCCTACTTTTAATGACCCCTGAGGAAGAAGCCTTTTGAAAACATTAAGGGAAAAGGAGAAAATGCTGGTAACCAGCATTTTCTCCTTTTCCCTTAATGTTTTCTAACCAATCAAAAACAAATACCATTATTTTAGACACATCTGAATTGTCGTCTACAAAATTTAATGCTTTCAGTTTGGACAAGTGTACATATTTATCATGTGGTAGGGAGTTAAACATACCACTCTAATCAATAAAACCTTACCCATTTTCCCTTTTCCTCATGCATTGATGTGACAGCACACATATGTCTATGTTGTTTGACATTATGTAATACATGTCGTAAAACATTCCAGGTTATGTTACGCACCACCATCCTGCAAGTAAAATATCCTGACAATTTACCGAACAAAATGCATGTACATCCTGTCATAGTTCTAAAGTAGAAAGCTTTCTGAAAATGTTGTTGGAAATTGGGACTTCTCTTTATGCAACATTTTTATAATATACAAAAAAAATTAACAAATCACTTTATTCCTTTTTTATGTCACTTACACTACTTTAAGTTAGGTAGTTTGCATTATCATCCCATCTGTAAAATGTCCTGACTATTTACCAAAGAAAATACATGTACTTCCTGTCATTACCTCTAAAGTAGAAGGCTTTCTGAAAATGTTGTTGGAAATTGGAACTTCTGTTTATCCAACATTTTTATGGCATAAAAATAAAATTAACAAATTCCTTTAGCTTTTTTTTTTCTAATCACTTACACGACTTTTAAGTTAGAGGTTTGTATAAATTCAAGTAGAAAAATATTGAATTATTGGCCTTTAACTTTTTACCAAACAAACACACAAAAAAAAATAGACTTGTTAAAATCGATAGCATTTGCAGACAACAAATTCAATTTTATTCTGATGATATGATTTATCATTTGAAGGGTAGAAATCATTGTGGGAAAGGGAGAAAATGCTGGTGACCAGCATTTTCTCCTTTTCCCGCTATGTTTTTTGAAAGCTTTCTTTTTAAGGGTCATTTAAACTTTGGATTGTGTCGTGAAGAACCCTTGTCTGCTTTTGCAGACGATGAAGATCAACATTAACTTTCCTGTTTTATAATGTGGCAAAAAAAAAACAACAACCTTGAATAGCAATATTTTGTCCATATATCAAAATTGAAGTGGACCATTTCATTAACTCTGCCTTTCAACAGTAGTATGTTTCATGCTAGTACAGATAACTGTCCCCAAAGGCGATGTTACTTTCTGACTGATCGCCTCTGGGTACAGAGACAATCCGGACAAAATCAGTTGAAAGTTCCGCACAGATTTTGTGCGCAAGTTGGAACTCTTATAATTTCGCAAATAGAGCACAAAACTAGGATTTAAACATATCCTCCGAGTATGCTTTTTCACGCTACACAATAATCACGCACCGGTGATCGCCGACCAAATACGTCATCTACACAAATACCCATGATGTCATACGATAATTTTAGCGTCTCCATCCGATGATCTTTCGCTAGCTGTAATAATGTGGAAAGCAAGGAATCTTCCAATAAGTTTTTGATCAAATTGTATAATCAGTGTCATTTTGGTACATATTTCTTAACCCCAAAAATTTAAAGGTGAAAGTGACATATTTTTTTCATTTTCAGTCATCCAACTCGACTGACAGTTGTCGTATGTTTTTGTTTACATCTGAGCTACGAGGTCACATGGGTATCACATAATTATGAATAAATTACGTAGGAACTATGGAGGTCCAAACAGACCATACTTCTTATATAAAACAGAAAAAATGAGAACTGTATGCACTGGACACATTTAAAATTCTGTTGCAGCATCTAGCGACTTAGAGTAAAAGAATTTTTTTATTGTCCTTGCCATAGTGTTCAATGTGCACCTGTTGAAGAGTAAACTCTATAAAGTATTTAAAAAACAAAATTTGTAAATATGTTCATTTCTTTGACTCAAAAACTGTTCGCTATTTTGAGATATCTTTTTGTTCAATTTTTCAACAGTTTCAAACTTAAAACTTATAGATTTCACCACTTACAAACTCAGATTCAAATTGAGAAGTAAGTTAGAATTATGACCCGTTTTGTCCTCCATACAGAACTCAATTTTGAAAGTGCGTGACTATTGATGACGTAGAGGGCAAACCGCCATATTTGTATTGGACTTTCGGATTGACGACCACAGTGAATGACAAGCGGCTTCTTAAATTCTCAATGGTAAAAAAGAATAGATTAAAGTTAATACAGATAAGAATATGGATTTTATTTGATTGACCTTCTTGCTTATTAAAAAATAAGCAGCGAAACGTTAGGTGCGTGATTATTGCTTACACTGGGCTACCTGTTGCTTGTGTATTCAATATGCCTTCGTTTGAAATACAAATGCTTTCAATTTAAACGATGAACGTGAGAAAAAATGCGTATTTCATCAGTTACTCGAGTTGTTTATGTTCCCCAAAACATACAAAATGGCCACCACGCGCTACAAATTCGTCAGCGATTTTTCGGACATAAACTTGTTATAAACGACTTCTACAAGCTCTTTATGTAATGAATGGTTTAACAATTTATTTTTGGTCATGTTTTTTTCTTAAAGTTAATTGCATATCGCTGCAATACGGATAAAACTGACGAAACAGAAGGTCAGTATAGCGATCTATATTTGCTACTGGAAAATTTACGATGGACTTGAGATGGTACGGTGTACAGTGAATATCCAAATATGAAAAAGATCACCGGAACAACTCATTATTGAGACTAGTTTCATGCTACCCCCGATTTGAGGACTAGCTCTATAGTTTTTTTTTATGTTTCTCCGCTAGCCCTGCAGCAGCCACTCTTATGACCCTTATGGAGTGAAAAATTAAAATATCGATATCGTTTCAAATGCTCATATGCGTCAATCCTTTCTTTGTCAGTGGACAATGAGGTCCTCAATGTTTTCTGCCCCTCACAAAACAAATTTCAAATTTTCAGTCACTTGTATTTTTTCGTCTGCAAATGCTTCCAATCTTGACCATTATAAATTTTTGTCGTTTGGTTAAGTGTTAAGGAGACTGAAAGATGACAGGTATGGTTTTCAAATTTCCACTACTTTATTGGTCATATCCGAATATACGGCTATTTTTCGCCAGAACTAATGACACAGTTGAAAAGTTTATCCTAAAAGAAACGAAAATTGGATCATTTTCATCTTATTATGTACAACTTACTTGTAGCTTATTATGACGTTCCTCTTGGCCAAGAGGAGCGAATATACTTTGCTTATTACATTTGGGATTCTCGCGACTAGAACTAGAAGGTTGTTCCCCTTGCGTCATAACATACCGTTCCACTCTCTTGCACTCCGGATCATTACATTTACCTCTGTAGTGGGCTCAGAAAGTAGACCGTCATTACGTCATATTTTTGTCACATGACCATAACTCAAAATAGCTACACAAACGCCGGTGAAAGAAAGACCAATACCGATTGTTTCGTGTGCTGTTTAAACAGCATGGGACCAATCAGACTTAAACGATAGTTAATGAACACAAGAGGGACTTCCTGAAAAGCCTAAATATCTTTATAGGACGATAACTTGATTTTTAATCGTACAAACTTAGATCCAGCGGTGTGTCAAATCAGTTGTCATCATTGATGGGCGCATCTATTTTTGTTACAATCGGCGTAAGATTCTTAAAAGTGAAGAGGCTAAAAGAAAAATAGTTCCATTTAATACAGGCAAATTCATCAGTTTGAACGCACCTATAATGTACCCAGAATCATATTTCCTTTGTCTAACTTACAATTTTACATATGAAACAGTTAAACAGTAACAAAACATCTTTTCCTCGGTTTGACAAGATTCTTGTCATTTAGCCCATCGCAGAGATGTATGTGAGGTAACGAACGACAACTCTGCTCGGAGATTGATACCGTTCTTGACTGGTGACATTATCGTATATTTGTTTTCAAAATTCTGTGTCAGATAAAACTTAGTGAAATACATAAATGTGCAATAAAGTAGAAGATTTAACTGGTAGTTTCATTATAGAGATGAATATAAGATATGACAGAAATAAGAGAATTACCGCCAGCCTATGAAAATTTTTATGGTCTAAGGGAGACAACTCGTACAAGAAAACTTCATAGTCTAATATGAGTTATTTCCCTTAATATGATTTTTCCGGTAGTCTTAACCGGCCATTCCGAAGTCAAATTCACTCAAATATAAAACTTAGAATAAAGTTAGATAAATTAGCTCATTACTTACTTGGGCAACAGTTTCGTTTTTAAAATAATCTTAATTTGATAAATATCTTGGCAAAGGTAGATAATTCGTAAATTATCACTGACTTAAAGGGCTATTTCTCCTTTACTATTTCTCTGCCAAAGAAAATTTACCTTTTCTTTGCCTTTGCACAAAACAAAATTTATATTCCTTACTCTGAAGTTTTGATGAGTATCATGTCTAAGATAAATCTTAAGGGTTGCAAGAGAACTCGTACTCTGGAGAACTCGTACTCTGGAGAACTTGTACCCAAATCAAGATACGAGTTCTCTGGAGAACTTGTATCCTGGGTAGAAATTCTCCAGATATTTGGGGGATAGATTTATACATGTATATATATCATTCAGATTTTGGTGAATTGATGATTTTCATTTTATCTTTTGCGAAATGAACAAGTTATAGAAAAATCAAGCATTGGTAACTTAGTTATTAAGAATTTATGATGCTAAAAAAAAATATATATATATAAGGTGTGTTTTTGCAACTGGGCTTCAACCCACAATTTCAGACTGGTCCAAATTGAAAGCACTTTCAAACAACAAATTACAGCTAACTCAAAAATTGAAATTTGTTTCCAGCAGGATAGAAAACATTGTGGGAAAAGAAGAAAATGCTGGTTAGCAGCTTTTTCTCCTTTCCCTCAATGTTTTCAAACGGCTTTTCTCTCAGGGTCGTTAAAAGTTGGGATTATGTGATAAAGAGGTAGGTATGGTGAATCGAAAAAACAGTGAATAAAATGAAGTGTGATTCTTCAAAATGAAAGGTTTGGAATCAAAGCCAAATTTGAAAGTGTTTTTTTTTTTTCTCTTTAATATGCCTTGCATTACACAATCCTAGAAAACTTCAAGGAAATGTGACTAATAATGAATGTGGACTTTTTTGGCTAAACAATACTAAGTCATCAAATGGTTGCTGTTTCTGAATGGTTTACTAAATTTTCTTCACTTTTAATAGAGTTCAATTCCTTGATGAAACAAACAATCTTTGCAAGTTTCAACAGAATTGGATCAACACTGTGAACTTCATTGCCTAAACAAGAAATGTCCAGAAATTTTAAACTTTGAATGGCTACTTTTTCCACTTTGATCGTCATTTTCAAAATCGATAGAGTTCAATCTGTTTATGATAGAAAGTAACTGCAAGTTTAATGAAAATCCAGACTCAAACACTAACTTCATCGCATTACCAAGAAATGGAAAGTTTTATCATGAACTATGGCTACTTTTCCCATACTGATGTCATTTTTCAAAATCAATAAAGTTTAAGCTGTTGATAAGACAAAGCAGCTGTAAGTTTCATGAAAATCCAACCTCAAATGCTGACTTCATTGCGTTACAACTGAAGAAATGGAAATTTTCATCAGCAAGACTACTTTTCTCATACTGTTTGTTGGACTGTTTTTCAAATTCAATAAGGTTCAAGCTATTTATAAGATTAATAAACTGTGCAAGTTTTAGAAAAATCTGATAACAAATGCAGACTTTATGGCATTAACAAGAAATGGAAATTTTCAACTTAAAATGGCTGCTTTTCCCATACTGTCAGTTGGATTTTTTTTTCAAAATCAATAGGGCTGAAGCTTTTGATAAGATAAAGAAACTGTGTAAGTTACACTGAAATCTGACCCCAAATGTAGACTTTATGGCATAAACAAGAAATGAAAATTTCAAACTTGAAATGGCTACTTTTCCCATACTATTTGTTGGAATTTTGTCCAAATCGATAGGTTTCAAGCTATTGATGAGATAAACAAACTGTGCAAGTTTCACGAAAATCTGATGAGAAATGCAAATTTTGGGATGCAGTCAAAACGTACCCAAACGAAAACATATCCCAAAAAATAAGTCAAAACGTACCCAAAAGTAAAGTCAAAACGTACCCAAGATTTAAGTCAAAACAAACCTTAAGTAAAAGTTTCATCCAGCCAGTTACAGTGTTAGTTATAATTTAAAAACTTCATGTATCTTACCTTTTAAGGATGTTTTATCTCCAAACTCACTTTTTATGCTTTTAATTCTATAGAAATGATGCATGGTTTCAATCCTAAGTTACAGATTTTATTGCGTAAATAAGAAAAAGATCAATGCACGGACAGATGAACAGACAGACGGACGGATGGACTGAAGGCGGAATCCCACCATGACATAGACAATAGAGTTAGAAACGAGAGAAAGCTCCTAAATGTCGCTGTGGATAGTCTCGGGTCTGTCCCAGATCTATACGTTCTCCGTCAGATTCCGTTGTGATTTTATGGTCAAAGGGAAAGAACTCGAACAATCCAGTTATCCATTAGTTATGAAGAGTTCTCTCCCTTATTGCCCCCCCTCTTCGGAATAGTCTTTTTTCCAACTATCACAGTCACACCGAAACTTTAAGAACCGGTGCAGGGTTAATTTATACGCATACGGTCTATCGAAAAAGCCGAACTCTCTGTTAACATTTATTCTGCTACATTGAGACTTTCAAGCCGATTTTGAAACCCAATATTTGCTCTTGCAAAGGAGTTAACTTTTTGAAAAATGTTCTGAACGGACCGTGTAGATTCAAGATCAGCTTGCACGATCGTTTCAAAAGTATGCTTGAACTAAAATGGTTGTACAGTTTTAACTATAGATGGCAGTGAGGTTGACGTCAAAGTAGTTCCGGCCACTCAAATGTACCGGTGTATATATGGTGATACCGGAGTCTACGGATATCGGTACATAGTAAAAATATTTTAAACGCTTTGCCCTTTTAGTTCAACCATGACCTAGACAATGTGAATCCCCATTTACTTTATAAATATTTAAGTATACGTGCAATAATCTATTATATAGAATTTCGTCTACCGATTTATATGTTGTTTGAATGTTTAAAAATCCGAATTATATTTACATTCTGCTTAACAGTATAAATAAATCGTCACTTACAACTTCGAATTTAGCGGTTGTTGCGTTTACAAACGAGATGACATGCAAGGGAGACTACCGACTAGTTAAAAATATTATTATCATTCTTATACGCCTCTTTTGATTTTGGATTATATAGCAATCCTTCAGAAACGTAAATATTTACGTTACCATCGTGAAAACATTATATAATCCATTATAAGTAAGCCTAAGAGTTTTTCTTTTTTAATGCCGATCGTCTCCACAAACTATAAACGTGTACCATATTTTATTCGTCTTTGGTTTTAGGCGGCTCAGAATGGTAAGGGAGACGACTCTGGGATTTAGGCAGTTTTAAGAAAGTACGAGTTTTCTCCCTTAGACCATTAAATGTTTGCAATTTCGCCAGTCTTCAGTGTAATGAAACACAGAACTTGATTCGGGTTTATTCGAATGAAGAGTGCAAAGGGAATTAAAGCAAGTACGTGAGAAAATATGGAGAAAAAGAAATAAATACATGTATTTGTAAATAAATAGGTAAATGGATGTGTTTTGCTTCACGTAGCTGCATAATTTCCTCATTACATTTTCAATTTTGGTTGCTATTCAAACAGCAGGAACAAAACTACTGGAAATAAAGGAAATGGCTCAAATCCATAATAAGCATTAACTCCATAAACAGTATCAGAAACCTTTTTACAAAAATATTTTCACTAAAATGGTAAAGAGTTTTGAAAGACATTTTTTTTTGTACTGTTTTACCCTCATGTTTGAAAAAGCTTTCTTCTTCAGTGTCTTAAGAAGTTAGCAATGCATCCTGTTACATTATATTCCAATTTCAAGACATAAAAAAGCAAGTGAGTAGAAACTCCCAACCATTTTACCAAATTATTTTCACTAAAATGGTAAAGTGTTTTGAAATTCAATATTTTTTTTGTACTGTTTTACCCTATTGTTTGAAAGATCTTTTTTCCTCAGTGTCTATGGTACTCAGCAATGCAAGTTGATACATTATATTGCAGTTTCAAGACATAAAAAAGCAAATTGAGTAGAAACTCCCAACCATTTTACCAAAATATTTCATTAAAATGGTAAAGTGTTTTAAAAAAAAATCCTTTTTCAACTCTTCCTCTGTGTGAAAGTATAAGAAGAAGTAGATGCTCTCTACCATCTTACATGCACACAAATCACTGTTGGATAAAATTTCAGTTTCTTGAACCTAAAGGTAGAAACTCTTACAAAGAAAATGAAGCTTACATGCTATAGAGTTTCGAGAAAAGAAAAGAATTACTTTTCCTGCAATGTTTACAACAGCTTTCTTCCTGAGTGACCATAAAATTTAACACAGAATGCTGTACATAAAGTTCAAGTTTTTCAGACATTGAAAAGCAAATAGGTAGAAACTCTTTCCCATCTTTTAATATAAAATGGCAAGAAGTTTTGGAAAATTTGCTATTAATTCAAAATCAAAGGGCTTGTGGAAAAGGTTTGATTTTTTTGCACATATACAAAAGAAGTAATTAGATATGTATCAACATAGAGTTTTTAGAAACATTTTCCTGATCAAAATTTTGAAAAGATCAGATTTCATGGCCTTGTGAGATTTCCCTGATTGAAATTCCCGGGATTTTTTGGTAGGGGACGAAAAATAGTTCGCATGTTGAACATGTGTTTTTTTATGTTTCCAAGATGAAAAACAGTTTGCATAACCTCTTGAATATAAAACTACAAGGAAATATAGTACACTGTATAATTCTAACAATATTAAATGGCCGTATTCAATTTCTTTCAAACCGTACAACCATCGAAAAATGAAAAAATGAATAAATTGCCTGACCATTTTAGTTCGACCTAAAAGTATACACCAAGTTAAGTCTGTGTGGATGGTTTCCCCGCTAGTATTTTTCAGTCAATGGCAGAATGCTGTTGTGTCATTTTAATTAAATCAATTTACTGTCTCGGGGATGAAGTGTTCAAATTACAACCTTACAACCCCCTTCCAACAAAAAAATGGGGGTCTTATCTGGGATCAACATTAATAAAATCGGGAAAAAGCATAGCTTACATTTCCATTCTAAGCCATTCGTTAGCTTAGAAGATTCAGACCTGCATGCTTTCACTATCTGTCCCCTGTTCCTGACGGTCTTTGATCAAAGAAATGATCAAAGAAATTATTGGAATTTGACAATATTCAGTCCATATTAATGATATTTATCAATAACCTCGAAAACCTAGTTGAACGAAACCATGTTGATGGTTCATCAATTTAAATATTGTTACATAATAAAGCCTATTTGTCGTATACATTCATTAGTTGATAAATTTAATGGTAAGAAATACATTTAGATTCTGAGTGAGCTCTTACTTTGATAACCAAATTATTACTTGTTAAATTTCGGCGGTCGCCTTGTTTACAAATGTGCCGAAATACAAGGGAGACTACCACCTGTTTACTAAATATTAACTACGTCTGCAATTGATTTTTTTTTTCTTTCTTTTGTTTTCTGTCATGATATTTTCATAAGAAGCAGCATCTGCAATCCTATCTTTAACTTTACAAGAAATAATGACAGCTCTAATACTAGTTTTTTTTTTCGATACAGATCGTCTTCACAAGCCGCAACGATGCTTATTCGTCTTCGGTTTTATGCGGTCTACAAATGTAAGGGAAGTAACCCGTCATGAAAAAGTGATATCAGTGAATACGAGTTTTCTCCCTTTGACCATAAAATTACTCCTAATTTTAGTAGATTTTTGGTTCGTGCAAATTAATACGAAAATAGGCAAAGCCAGAAACGGCGATAGAGATTTTTTCCTAAGACATATACAAACATAAACCGCAAGGAATTCATGCAGATAGATTTTTTCTTGACACTGCCAGGCAAACTTTTGATGGCAGTAGATACATATATACTGCTTTAACTACCAAACGACCAATTCTACACTTTTAAGTACAAAACTTCTACAAAAAAACAATCGAAAGTGAGACTAATGAAATGGGACAAACGTTTCATTTTTTAAGGGAGTGCACTCTTATTCATGGGTCTTAGTTAGAGTTGTTTTCTCTAAGACCATATTTTAACTCTTTCCCAAACTATCCCTGGTTTTTACGGGTCTGGAATAGTAGCCTTTTGAAAACATTATGGGAAAAGGAGAAAATGCTGGTAACCAGCATTTTCTCCTTTTCCCACAATGTTTTCTATCCTATCATAGACAGAAATCATCTTTTCAGCAAGAGTTGAATTGTTGTCTGCAAATGCTTTCAATTTGGTCTAGTCCAGAAATTTATCGTTTGGGAAAGGGTTAAAGCTTGGTTAAAGCTACAGTGTTTTCTTAATCTTTAAAGTGCTGGAACCGATTTAACTGGTTTTTGTGGACAGTGTAGATCAAGATCAGACTGCACAGAACGTGCAGTCTGATCTTGGATCTACCCTGTCCACTGTTTTGTTACATATTCTGGCCAATAAAACATTGGTACAGCAATATTTCAGATGTTTTTCCTATTTAAAAATGTCTCTTGTATTAATTCAGCACTTTAAGGGTTAATTCTTATCCTGCTAAATAACTAAAATAAAATTTTCGATTCGGTAGTTAATAACCAAATTTTGCTTTTTCAAATTTATGTTTTGGGAAACAATATCTCCTAACCGGACAGTGTAGATCCAAGATCAGACTGCACGTTCTGTGCAGTCTGATCTTGATCTACACTGTCCGCAAAAGGTCAGTGGGTGGCGCTTAGCAGTCAAAGGGTTAATTAATCCTTACGTGTACGCAATAGTTTTACTTGAGTTGTTATTGCAACCACTGGAGATTGAGATCAGACTGCACAAAGTATGCAGTCTGATCTTTGAGATACAGTGGCCGAGACATGAATTCTGGGCAAAAGGAACTTAGTAATTACATAAAAAGCAATGCTCTGGCAAAAGGGGGCTAAATGAATCTCCATTATACATGGTACTAGACCATCACCACATAATTATGGGTCCGTAGGAGCCACTTTTTTTCTCATGAGGTAGATTGGTCCTTTGACAAACAGAAAATTGGCAAATGGGAAGTTGTGGCCCAGGTCAGCCTGTGCAATCTGACCTGGGTCGACACTTTTTCGCAGATACATGTACATTAAGCCCCCATTTTCGCAGAGCATGGCTCAATATATCGTCTTATTTCTGGACTTTAAATGCCTGTTGGGTTAATTTACGATTAGCTGTCACAGGATCAGACGGTTCTTTCTAGTCCCAGTATCTCCCATGTTAATCATAATGGCAGTTTTCACAACTATAGATGCCTTTGGCGAAAGTGTAGATAAAGATCAGGCTGCACAAAACATGCTGCCTGATCTTTGATCTACACTGTCCACAGTGTGGGAAGCCTGTAGACTAGAGCAACCTTGAATTCGTGATTATTAGGATCTTCTTCATATACTGGAAATACATTAACCCATTACCACACAATCCCTACTTTTGACGACTCTGAGAAAGAAGCCCATAGAAAACATTGTGGGAAAAGGAGAAAATGCTGGTAACCAGCATTTTCTCCTTTTCTCTCAATGTTTTCTACCTTTCAGAAAACAAATTTAATATTTTCAGTCACTTTTATTTTGACATCTGCAGATGCTTTCATTTTGGACGAGTCCAAAAATTTTGTTGTTTGGTAACAAGTTAAGGAATTATTCGGAGCTTTAAGGGTTAGTAGATACTAAGCACCACAGGTACTGTTGGCCAGGGATAGTGATTCCAGAGGCATGCTTTGGAATCTGAGCAAGCCTGACTCTTTTGTGGGATTTGATGGATTAAATTTCTGAAGGATTCAGTCCTTCATGCTAGGCCTTGATTCATGGTCCATCTGTACATGGAAAAGCAGCAAGTTGTATACAAATAGTATTGTGTGTAGAGCTTTCACAAGCGAAACACATGGAATGCATGAATTGTTGTGCGAAAATAACCAAAAAACCAAAAACTTAACCCATTACCAAACGACAATATTTTAGACTGGTCCAAATTGAAAGCACTTGCAGACAACAAAATTAAAGTGACTGAAAATTTGAAATTTGTTTTCTGAATGGCAGAAAACATTGTGGGAAAGGGAGAAAATGCTGGTAATCAGCATTTTCTCCTTTCCCCACAATGTTTTCTAAAGGCTTCTTTCTCAGGGGTGTCAAAAGTAGGGATTGTGTGGTAATGGTTTAACTGAACTGTTAATCCTTTTCCACACAATCCCAAGCCTTAAAGACCTCGAGAAAGGACAAATGTGGGCAATGGAGAAAATGCTGATAATTAGCATTTCCTCCATTTCCCACAATGTTTTCTCCCATTCATAGACAGAAATCTCCTGGGTCTCATTTGATTTCCTGCAATTTTTTTTCAATCTGGTAGAGTCTAAAATTCTAGATGTTTGGTACAG
This sequence comes from Tridacna crocea, assembly GCA_943736015.1. Taxonomy (NCBI): domain Eukaryota; kingdom Metazoa; phylum Mollusca; class Bivalvia; order Cardiida; family Cardiidae; genus Tridacna; species Tridacna crocea. The sequence continues at coordinate 53,217,235 of OX031065.1, forward strand.
ACCCAAAGTACATGTACAATGAGTCAAACTTCCTGTCACTGGTAAATCAATGAATATAATTGTACCAACAATGGAACAAATGTTGCCAAAAGCCTTTTTCCCCAATCTTCAAAAGGGTGGGATGGTTTGTTAAAGGGCTATTGCATAAATGCAATATATTAAAGTGAAAATTGCAGTAACCGGAGAGTTGCCTGTTGCACAAAATTTTCAAAAAGGTTAACTGCAAGACTTAACCCATTACCACACAATCCCTACACAAGACCTTGAGAAAGAAGCATTCAGAAAACACTGTGGGAAAAGGAGAAAATGCTGGTAATCAGCATTTTCTCCTTTTCCCACAATGTTTTCTACCCTTCACAAAACAAATTTCAAATTTTCAGTCTCTTTTATTTTGTCATCTGCAAACGCTTTTAATTTGGACAAGCCTAAAATATTGTTGTTTGAAGCAGATGCAATTGAGGAATACTGAGCAATGGAAATCATATGGCATTTAATGTCTGTCTCCCATTTTTTCCGGGACACTAAAATGGAACATGCACAGCTTTGAGTTGGGGTTGAACCTGAGGGCGTTCAGGTTTACAACCCTATGCCTTACAACTGAGTCATGCTGGACAATTTAGAATTGGTACTGTACTACAGGAGAAAGTACTGATGAAGTCACATATTTATTTAATCTTTATTTAAATATTTAATATTTGAAATTGTGACAAAGTTCTAGTATACCATAATTGTTAATTCACTTCTATTCACATATTTTCAGAAACAGCTTCAATAAATTTGTAAGCTTGTAATAAAATGTTTACTCTTTGACAAGTTTCACACTTACACATTTTCTATTGCACACTCACTGGTTATAAACAGTTCACTTAACACTGTCAACACCTCAGACTAAGAAAGTTAATTTAGGAAATGACATAGACCAAGATCAGATGGTAGAGAAGATCAAGTCTCGTCTTGGGTCTGTATCATACCCTGGTTTATTCAAGCCTGCAAGATCTTATGGAGTTGTTTTTTAAGTCTAAGTCATTGAACATGGTCAAGTTTATTTATTTAGTGCTGACAGAATTAAGCACAACTGTTTATAAAAAATTAATTTAACTCTTTAAAACATAATCCTGAGTTTCAAAGACCATAATGGAAAAGACTTATGGTAACATTGTGAGAAAAACAGAAAAAGCTATTTACGAGCATTTTCTACATAACTCAAGTTTTCTACCCTTTCAAGGCCTGATCTTTTCACTTAAGCTGCCTTTAGTTAGTCGCCTGCAAATGTTTTCAGTTTGGAATGGTGTCAAAGATAACACTGGTTACTTTTTCATCTTGTAACAGACCGTTTTGTATAGCACTGTGGTGAAGGAAGGAATTGCCATTAATGAACATTTTCTCCTACTCCACAATTCTTTACATTTACTCAAGTACTTATTCTGGATCGATTCCGATTACCCAATATTCAACATGGATTTTGTTTTAACTCTTTACCAAACGACAAAATTTTAGACTGGTCCAAAATGAAAGCCTTTGCAGACGACAAAACGAATGTGACCAAAGAATTGAAATTTGTTTCCAGCTGGGTAGAAAACATTGTGGGAAAAGGAGAAAATTCTGGTTACCAGCATTTTCTCCTTTTCCCATAATGTTTTCAAAAGGCTTCTTCCACAGGGGTGTTAAAAGTCGGGATTGTGTGGTAAAGGGTTAAAGCCTCTTTCTACATACTGTTGGTTTTACGAAAAAAAAAAAAACCCTGATGCATGGCCCACAAAGACCTGTTCTCACATCTCTTTTACTAATATATATCTTAGCCATGCTAACTTGTGTTTCAGTTATTTGGTAGACAAGACAGGTTTCAGGCACTCATATTTTTATTATTACTTACTTGGTAAAATTTTTCAATTCAACTCAACTGAGTTGAGTTGAGGTATAATACATCACAAGGATGGATTAACCCTTCACCAAGGAATCCCTGTTTTTACAAACCAGATATACAGGCCTTTTGAAAACATTGTAGGAAAAGGAGAAAATGCTGGTTATCAGGATTTTTCTCCTTTTCCCACAATGTTTCCTACCCTACTTGAAACAAATTTCAATTTTTGAGTTATGTTTATTTTGTCATCTGCAAGTTTTCAATTTGGACCAGTCCAAAAATTTGTCGTTCGGTAAAAAGTTAAAAGCCGATTTTCCGACAGCATGGCTCATTTATTGAAAGTTACATAAAAAATATTGCCTAAAATCACAAGTGCACACTGCAATGTAGAGTTCAAAATGCCAGACTGATAAAGACAGTACTTAGTGGCTTATTAATTTTACCATTACATCACCAATGGTTCTACTTTTGATAATGAGATTATGTTCACAAACAATATACAGTAATTAACCTTTACAGGGTATCTGAAGTATGAATGCAGGTAATAAGTTTTACAATGTATTCTTTGGTAACAAAAATTTAACAGAATCCACTCTCTAAAGAACTTATACATTCAAAGCCATAAAAATTTAAACTAAGCTCTTTACCACACAATCCCAACTTTTAACGACACTAAGCAAGAAAGCTTTTGAAAACAATGTAGGAAAAGGAGAAAATACTGGTAAACAGCATTTTTTCTTTTTCCCCCAATGTTTTCTACCCTACCAATTTCAAATTCCAATTTCTGAGTGACATCTATATTGTCATCTTCAAAGCTTTGAATTTGGACTTGTCCAAATTTTTGTTGTTTGGTAAAGAGTTAAGCCACACCCTTTGAATTATCACACACTCTTCATCTTCAAATCCAGTTAAAAAAGTACACAAGTATACAGTACACAGGTTCCTAAAATGTTTCTTGACAGACTGCTTGTTTAACCCTTTCCCAAATAATCCCTGGTTTTTACGGTTCTGGAATAGTAGCCTTTTGAAAACATTTTCTGGGAAAAGAAGAAAATGCTGGTAACCAGCATTTTCTCCTTTTCCCACAATGATTTCTACCCTATTATACACAGAAATCATATTTGCAGTAAGAGCTGAATTGTCGTCTGCAAATTCTTTCAATTTGGTCTAGTCCAAAAGTTTGTCGTTTGGGAAAGGGTTAAGTTGTTTAATTGTCTCGATATAAAGAAGCAAGCAGCTCACAAAAAATTTATGTGTTGAACATTAAAAGGAATCTGTGTAAAATGGAATCTGAGACAGCCTACATAATCGTACCTGACAAACCTTTTATGCTGCAAAGCACATTTTTTATGCATTGTTTTTGGCTTTATAACAATTTTTCCTCTCAAATTGTCTTACAATTTAGCCCATTTCTCAATGTTCCTGTTAAATTATCCACAATTCAATTATGTAAAATCGTTATCAAAAGACTTGTCATAAAACACTATATTGTTTTACAATGGGAATGTACACTTATTATGACACAACTGGCACTTACAAACCTCTCTCACTGCCACACTGCTTTTTGCTATTTTTGCCAGATTGAAAAACAGAATGAAAATTATCATCCCTGGCCTTGTGCTGCTTTCCCTAAAGAAATGAGAACATTGCTCTCTAATTCTGTCAAACAGATATCCAATAATTTTATAATGTAGATATCCAATGGCCTCCAGAAAAAATAGAGATGTCAGCATGAGCAATGCACTTTTTTATAAATCTAAGATAAATAACATCAAAGCATAATGCATAAGAAAGGTGGGATAGCTCTTACTATCAGTCAGAACAGCGAACCCCACCCTTACTAAATAGGTTGCATACTAGATCTGACCATGTATCAACTCTTTACCACACAAGAAAATTTTACACTGGTCCAAAATGAAAGCATTTGCAGACGACAAAATAAAGGTGAATGAAAAATAGAAATTTGTTCTGGGAAGGGTAGAAAACACTGTGGGAAAAGGAGAAAATGCTGGTTACCAGCATTTTCTCCTTTTCCCACAGTGTTTTCAAAAGGCTTCTTTCTCAGGGGCGTCAACAGTAGGGATTGTGTGGTAATGGGTTAAAGTTGACAAAATACCATGGACTGCAATATAAATCTGACACATTTAAAAATCAACACCATCACCGAATATTATTTCAAAAACTGATAAACATTACAAAGCATTCAACTTATCACCATCAGTAAAACAAGTTTTTTCAACCCTTTACCACACAGTCCCTACTTTTGACAACCCTGAGAAAGAAGCCTTTAGAAAACATTGTGGGAAAAGGAGAAAATGCTGGTTACCAGCATTTTCTCCTTTTCCCACAATGTTTTCAAAAGGCTTCTTTTCCAGGGGCGTCAAAAGTAGGGATTGTGTGGTAATGGGTTAATGTCACTGACCTACTGAATAAACATACCTGTTATATGATGAGATCAACATCTTATGAAAGGTATCTTTCCTTTTAATCCTTTACCGAAAATTCCTCTGTTGCCCTTATCCAGAGAAAGAAGGCTTGGGAAAACATTCTATCAAAGGAAGAAAATCTCACTGACCTGCACTTTCTCCTTCTCCCACAAAGTTTTCTACCCTTTTGAAAACAAAACCAATTATTTCAGTCTGGTAATGTCAATTTTGGAAAGTCAATAATTTTGTCACCCACCAAAATGTTACAAGTACCTTAACCCTGTACACCACAATCCCAACTTTTAAGCTTGGGAAAGAGGACTTTTGAAAACATTGTTGGAAAAGAAGAAAATGCTGGTAACCAGCATTTTCCCCTTTTCCTACAATGTTTTCTAATCTGCAAAAGACAACTTATACAACTTGAGCCACATTTAATAATGTCTGCACATACTTTGGAATTGGACAGACAACTTTAAAACCATCCCTTTAACAAACGCCCTTTATATGCAAAATAAAGACCAGTTACACCCTTCAAAAAGGCTTTGGCCATGTAGTGGAAGAAAAAATTGTGGGAAAAGGAGAAAATGCTGGTTACCAGCATTTTCTCCTTTTCCCACAATGTTTTAAAAGGCTTTCTTTTTCAGGGTGGTCAAAAGTAGGGATTGAGTGGTAATGGGTTAAAAGCTGTGAAAAAACATCTTTGCAATACACTCTAACCCTCTTAAAGACGCTCAAAGTTTGGAATTATTCAAGCGAAACAAAACACAAGATCAGGCTATCTAAGGGTAGAAAACATTGCCAGAAAAACAATGTGGTCAACATGAGGCTACCAGCATTTTGTGCAGACTTTCTTCTTCGGAAGTTAAAACAGTTTTGTTTGGTATAGGATTAAACTCTAAGAACAAAACAGTAATTTGGCCACTAATTAAAGTCTGACTGAAGAGAATTCACAGAAAAAAAATACCTGTTGCAAAATATATTAAAATGCTTTACAGAAATTAGGGTGTAAACTCCTTTACAAAAGCACTACATGCTTCCTTGTGAAAAGTTTTATCATATACTGTGTATCAGTGTAACTATTATATATCCTAGATACTGGAAAACTTGTCACTTTTTCTTGTATAACCTCCAGGCAAAATATTATTCTTCGCCGGAGCCACGCTTGCTTTTTCGTTTCCTTGGTGATCCACCCCTCGGTGAGCCCTTTGGGGATTTGTTGTCTGAAAAGAACCATGAATATCAGTTATACTAATGCTAAGAGACATGACCCAAACATGTCATAGTCAGAACAAAAGATATAGTTTTTAGCCTCCCATTACAATAAAACGAGCACTTTCAGTCAGCAGAAGAAATCAACTAACTTGCAGCAATTTCAAATAAATGAAACATATAGACAGAATATCCTTGTAGCAATTTAATCCTTTACAACCGGATCTCAAGTTTTAACCCTTTCCCACACAAGCCCTTGTTTTTATGTGTCTGCAGTACAAGTCTTTTGAAAACACTGTGGGAAAAGGAGAAATAGCTAGTAACACGCAATTTCTCCTTTTCCCAGTGTTTTCTACCCATTTGGAGAACTTTCTGCCATTTTTATCAAATTTGAAATTGTCGTCTGCAAACTCTTTCAGTTTCAAAGCGTCTAAAATTTGTCGTTTGGGAAAGGGTTAACCCCAAAAAGAAAGGCTTCTGAAAATATTGTGGCAACATGAGCAAATGTTAGTAGCAAGCTAACATTGTGGGAACACAAGAAAATGCTAGTAACTAGCATTTTGTATGCTAGTAACTTGCATTTTGTCCTTATCCATAATAATGTTTCCAGATGTTTCAAGGACAAACCCTACTTTCTCTGCCACGTTTATTGTTTGCAAATACTTTTAAACTGGACTAGTCTCAAATTTTGCCATTTCAAAAAAAAAGGGTTAAAGGCTACTTTTGACCACAAAATCTCTGCAATATCACAGCAGATCAAGGGTTAGACTTGGTGCCAGCTTGGTATATGCCTTAACCCTTTACCTGATATGCTAATTTGAGGCTCTTCAATTTCAGCAACAAATAAATATATGATGTCCAAAATATGGACAAATGAGGATACAATATCTGATTGGGTGGAAAACATTGTGTGAAAAGGAGAAATTGCTCGTTACTAGCAATTTCTCCTTTTCCAAAAATGTTTTCAAAAGCTGTCTGTTGTTGATACTTCAAAGTGAGTATCTACAGAGTAAAGGGTTAAAATATTGGAGAAAATCAAGCCAAACAAAAAGCGCCACAAAATTTAAATGAGAGCGGACAATGAATGTGACTTAATACCCCTGCTAGCGATTCGACAGAAACAGACTATTACTAGTATAAACTATTTTATACACAAACGGACACACAGATAGACAGGCTGATTCCAGCATAGCCTTGAAAACATTCATTTTTCTGGGATATAACAAAAGATCAAGACGACTTTACAGAACAACAAAATTTAAAAATCTTAAAGGAGAAAAATGCAAGTTATCAGAATTTCACCTTCTCCAACAATTCTTATTTCTTCAAAAACTTCGTTTCCAAGAGCCCTTAAAACACAAGATCTTTTCAATATCGTGCTTAGCCTCAACAGATCAATCTCAAAAGACCACTTACTCATAGCATTGAGCGTTTCCTGTGGGAGCCAGCTGTAGTCCACATGGGAATTCTGGGTACCCATCTCTACTCTCTGGGGCGCCTTTCCCTTTCCCAAGTGCTTTTTCTGAGAACAAAGAAGAAATTTCAGTGTCATAGTAAATGAGCCATACTCTGTGAAAAGGGGGTTAAATGCATCTGCGAAGAAAAGTATTGACCCTGGTCAGCCTATGCAGACAGGCTGATCAACGTTGATAATTTCAAAGATACATTAAACCAATTTTTCACAGAGTATCATTCACATCCATATATCAATTTGGCAAAATCTAAATTGAGTTAACCCTTTACCACACAACAAAATTTTAGATGGGTCGGAATTGAAAGCATTTGCAGACAACAAAATAAAAGTGACTGAAAATTTGAAACATGTTTTGTCAAGGGTAGAAAACATTATGGGAAAAGGAGAAAATGCTGGTTACCAGCATTTTCTCCTTTTCCCACAATGTTTTCTAAAGGCTTCTTTCTCAGGGTCGTCAAAAGTAGGGATTGTGTGGTAATGGGTCAAAATGCTAAGCCTTTTACATGGATTTAGATGGCTTAGTTGACTGGTCTCATTGCACAGCACATTCTAAGCAAGGGAACACTACATTGGGGAACAAGGGAACATTGATTAGTCTTATGCAAGGCATTTGAAATATTGACAATAGCCCAAAACATTACTGTAACAAAGTAAACAAACAGTCACACTACTTACTCCGAATGTCTTCACCAATTGATGGATGCCAAATAAAGCCAGGACAACAATGGCTGCCAGGAACACATATAAGAAGAAAGTTTCACCGTCCAATCCTTCATCTGGTTCAACAACATTGATGGTTTCATTGAAAACAGCACTCTGGAACACACCACCATCCTACAAAAGACAAGTAAACAACACCTGATGGTCAACATGCAGAATGCAGAAAACAGTGTTTGGTATTTAGTTCCGTTTTCAACTCTTGTGGCTATGAGTGTCATCAATACTTGGAAAGAATCTGGCAGAGGAAAACTTTTCTAGCTTTCTCTACCATTGAATACCATTCTCAGAGTAAACCATATGTTTTGTTTGGCTTAACTCTATACCAAACGACCAAATCTTAGACTGGTCCAAACTGAAAGCAGAATGCTGTCGACAAAACAAACATAACTCAAAATTGAAAATCTGTTTCCAGTAGAGTAGAAAACATTATGGGGAAAGGAGAAAATGCTGGTTACCAGCATTTTCTCCTTTTCCCACCAAGTTTTCTATGGGCTTCTTTGTCAGGGGCTTTAAAAGGCTGGATTATGTGGTAAAGTGTTAAAGACATCTCTTATCACAAACACAAAGTACAGAGAAAATAACACTTTTTGCTGTATCAGATTTGCTTTTCTAGGATACTATAACCCATTACCACACAATCCCTCCTTTTGACACCCCTGAGAAAGAAGCCTTTTGAAAACACTGTAGGAAAAGGAGAAAATGCTGGTAACCAGCATTTTCTCCTTTTCCCACAGTGTTTTCTAGCCTTCCCAGAACAAATTTCAATTTTTCTGTCACCCTCAATTTGTCGTCTGCAAACGCTTTCAATTTGAACCACTCTAAAATTTTGTTGTGTGGTAAAGAGATAAACTAAATTACTACTTCTAAAACAAAGCAATAAAACAATTTTAATGAATCATATACTAGTGATACAGAAAACTAGACAAATTCTGTAAGAAAGGTGCTAATGGAGACGAAACGAACAAAAACTTGCAACATTTACGGTAATAAAAATTGCTATTTTTCAGGCTGTTGAGAGTATTAATGTACCTAAAACCAGACAGGCTGGATCCAGGCTCAAACTACCTCATTACTTTAGCAATACTCTATTGATACACAATGTTCAACTGTAACAGGGCACCAACAGACACTTGCTGGATGAGAAACTCTGGACCCTTCCTGGTTTTTACTTAACCCATTACCACACAATCCCTACTTTTGAGGCCCCCGAGAAAGAAGCCTTTTGAAAACACTGTGGGAAAAGGAGAAAATGCCGGTAACCAGTATTTTTTCCTTTTCCCAGTGTTTTCTACCCTTTCCAGAACAAATTTCTATTTTTGAGTCACGTTTATTTTGCCGTCTGCAAATGCTTTCAATTTGGACCAGTCTAAAATTTTCTAGTGTGGTAATGAGTTAAACCTTTACTGCACCATTGCAGGATTTACCAACCCTGGGAAAGAAGTCTTTTGAAAACATTGTGGGAAAAGGAGAAATTCTGGTAAACAGTGTTTTCTCCATTTCCGAAGGTATTTTTGAAATCTACTTTCTCCGAGTTGTTGCAATATGGGATTACTTGGTAGAGTAAATATGACATGTTGAACATATATAAAACTTCAAGACATTCTAAGATCTCAAAGCTTAGACATACTTCATTACTATAGCAATTATCAGGAAGTAAGTATGTTAGTTATAACACAATACTGCTGGATATTGCGACTTCTTAAAGACTCAAACTTCATTCCAGACAGCTTGAGATTTTCTTTCTCATTCATTATATTTCAACATCTCAGCTCTTCCATTGCCAAATATATAAACACTACCTATTTCAACAACTGAAAATACTATCCAACTAAATGAAGAAAGATTTCTTTCTTAGAGGCTTTGACAACCAAGCAGACACCTTTGAAACCATTGTGGAAATGATGATCAGTGTTGAGACAGGAGTGAACTCTGTCCATATGCATACTATCCTCATTAGGAAATTGCCTAAGCTTGGAATCTGAACCAAGTAGTCCCTATACTCAAGTCTGTTCTTCTGAATTACATGGGCTCCACTTAACTCATTACCAAACAACAAAATTATAGACTGGGTCAAATTGAAAGCACTAATTAAATACAACTCAAAAATTGAAATTTGTTTCCAGCATGGTAGAAAACATTGTGGGGGAAAAAGGAGAAAATGCTGCTTACCAAAGGGTTAACCCATTACCACACAATCCCTACTTTTGACGCCCCTGAGAAAGAATCCTTTTAAAAACACTGTGGGAAAAGGAGAAAATGCTGGTAACCAGCATTTTCTCCTTTTCCCACAGTGTTTTCTACTGTTCCCAGAACAAATTTCAATTTTTCAGCCGCCTTTATTTTGTCGTCTGCAAATGCTTTCAATTTGGACCAGTCTAAAATTTTCTTGTGTGGTAAAGAGTTAACTCATTACCAAACAACAAAATTTTAGACTCGTTCAAATTGAAAGTATTTGAAGACAACAAAATAAAAGTGACCGACAATTGAAATATGTTTTGGGGAGGGAAGAAAACATTCTGGGCAAAGGCGAAAATGCTGGTTACCTGCATTTTCTGTTTTTCCCTCAATATTTTCAGAAGACTTCTTTCCCAGGGTCGTTAAAAGTCAAGATCGTGCAGTAAAGAGTTAATAACTAAGGAAATGGTTGATAAAAAGTTTTGGAAGTTCTGGTGACATGTTGAGGTATTCTATACTTTAAAACACACTAGGTGTATCAAAGCTCAAACTAGCTCCTTACTATAGCAATTCTCAGGAAGTACATGTGCTGAAAACAACATAATACTGCTGGAGATTGCACAGCCAGACCTTGGTAGATACTTTCCCTCAGAATTAAAACTTACACATCCTATGAGGGGATCTGGTCTGTTTGATGAGTCATTTAATTTCCTTTCAATTGAAACAAGACCCCTAGGCTGCATAGGGCAACTCACTGACCTTGTGAGCAACTAGATCAGATCAGACTGCACAGAACATGCAGTCTGAACTTTGATTTAACACTGTGCAATACATCTTCGCGAGCCAAGGGTACAATCACTACATGGATTGAGCCCGACTTTGAGATTCCTGTGATGTGCCCTCTATTGGATGCTGGTTATTACCCCCCTTTACATCATATTTCCAAGAGCCAATGTAATATCGTTTTACAAACCACTTACGAATACCCATGAAGCAATAACCAGACATCCACATGGGTTTCCATGTTAACCTTCTATTCCAAAGGTAGCTATGTTGTTCTATTTTTATCAAAGATGAAATGCTACCAGTGATTTCATACATTGCAGTTAAGAGCTGGCTGCATCCAATGGAAAAGCGTATTGGGTGAATGTAAAAATCGAACTTGATCCGCCAAGGGTAGAGTAGTGTAGTGAATTGTCAGCCTTGGCTTGCGAAGATGTGTACAATAGGGAGATATTTCCTCAAAAAAAAAAGTTGAAATATCAATGGGGCTTATACTATCAGCTTGAAAGTTTCTTTCATTTATCAGGACAAGGCTTAACCCCTTACAAAAACAATCCCTGGTTTTTACGAACACGAGATAGAAGCCTTTTGAAAACAGTGTGGGAAAAGGAGAAAATGCTGGTGACCAGCATTTTCTCCTTTTCCCACAATGTTTTCTATCCTACTAGAAACAGATCTAAACTTTTCAGTAATGCTTATTTTGCCGTCTGCAAGTGCTTTCAATTTGGACCAGTCTAAAATTTTGTCATTTGGTAAAGAGTTAAGTCTTTACCAAACTACAAAAATTCTATTCTGGTCCAAATTGAATGCATGTGCAGATGACAAAACAACTGTGTCTACAGAACTGAAATTTGTTTTAGGAAGGGAAGAAAACATTGTGGGAAATGGAGAAAATGCCTATTGTTAGCTGGTTTCCCACAATGTTTTCAAAAGGCTTCTTTCACAGGGGTGTTAAAAGTCTGGATTTTGTGGTAAAGGGTAAATACCCTGCCTTGACATTTTGTGCAAACATACTTACAGTGTCTACATAGTTCAGAAGAATGGTGAGTCCAAATGGGCGAGAGTTAAAGGATTCACTTGGAGTAAAGCCGTATTCAAAAGAAGCTTCCTTCTTTGACTCCACTACTTGGTTATACACAGCTGCAGTGAACTGAAATATAAATAGTATATTAACCCTTTACCACACAATCCTAGATTGTGACAATCCTGATAAAGGAGGCACTTTAAAACATTGTCTAGGGTTTAGCTACCTTTCCTGTGGAGCGGAATTTCAACAGGTTGACGTATCAGCCAGGGTTTTCCCTGACAAACAAATTTGGGGGCACTGACCACAATTCAAGCAGAAAATGGACAATTGTCATATTGTAGGTACAAAACTATTTGGGGGGACAAGTGAACTATAGACTGTGTCTGTTTGTTTTCGATATTTTCAATTGATTCATGCACCGACTCGATTATCTAGCTGTAAACCATTCATTTAAATGTCAGGAAAATAACATGTCAATATCTAGGCAACCGCCTCAAAATTGATAGTCCTGAACCTAGCTCTTAAAGTGATAGTCCTGAATCAGGAACAACTTATGAAAAATACCCAACCTAGTCTAGACCAAACAGGTTTTTTTCCCTCTCAAATTTGGAGCGGTTATGCATCGTCTTTTTCTTAGCAAAGTTATTGTCTTATATAATTTGTGAGCAGAGCTTGGTGTCGGCCGTTTTGGCTGTGGGACTATTGACACACTTGAAGTCATATAACGCAATAATCTAGGGTGAAGTTTCCTCTCCATAATTAATTTTAATGGCATTTTCTTCAATATTGTACCAGATCTGTACTAAATCTACCTCAGAAAATGACAATCTACTTTATATGGCCTGCAACGCGCGAAAAGGGGCACTCGGACATTTGCGTAAAGTGTCGTCTCGGATCAGCCTGCGCAGTCCGCGCAGGCTAATCCGAAACGACACTTTCCGATTTTATGTGATTTTCTGTTTTACGAAAGTCTACTGTAGCACAAAATCTAATGTAGTCGTAAAGTGCTGTCTCGGATTAGCCTGCGCGGACTGCGCAGGCTAATCCGGGACGACACTTTACGCAAATGTCCGAATGCACCTTTTCGTGTGTTGCACTCCAATTATTTACTTACATTCTGAATGTAGAAAGAATAATCCTGGGGATATCTGAAAGAAGTCTCTAGACTCTGAACAGTAAAGTCTTTCTCTCCACTGTTCTTGAAACCAACCAAGAACCTGACAACCTGACCAGAGGGGAGATCTGCAAGTATAAAGAAAAATCTTTTTAACTCTTTACCACACATCAAAATTTTAGGTTGGTCCAATTTCAAAGCATTCGCAGACAAGAAAATAAAAGTGGCTGAAAATTTGAAATTAGTTATGGGAAGGGGCGTCTGCCATTCCAAAATATTCCAAAGAAGCCTTTTGAAAACATTTTTGGAAATTGAAAAAATGCTAGTAATCAGCAGTTTTTCTTTTTCCTCTAAAAAGTTTCATGTTCTGTAAAGGGAAAACCCCTCACCCCCTCTGGCCTCACCACGTTTCAATTGTCTTCGTAAAGTAGAAAATTTTAAAAGGTTCTAATTATAATGTTTTCAAAAGGCTACTTCTCCTGGGTCCATTAAATCCAAAATATTTTGAAAATACAGATGTACAATAAGTCTTTGTAACTCTTTAATTAACAAACAACCATTTCAGCTTTCAGTGAGCCCTTGACCTTACAAAGTTTCATGTATGTCAACTAATTTGAGCTATGCTCTTTCAAAAGGGGGTACTTTCTGCAGAAAGTAGACTAACCAGGCTGACCTAAGCTATTTGCTTCTGGTATACTTTCTGCATGTCAACAGTCTATTTTACCTCAGGATTCATCCAGTGGTCATACGAAATCAATTTCATGTATCCATTGGTTGGTTGTATTGGGGTTTAAAGCCACTTTAACAGCTATGGTCATATCATGGCGGTTGGTGACGCACATGTGTTTCCTGGCTTTCTTGTACTAGTGCTGACACAACTGTCTTCCCGAAGCCACCGACTACTTTTCTCACATGCTTCAGCAGAGGTGAGAGGCGAAAATAAGCCGGAAAGAAAGTTCGCCTCAACCGGGTATGGAACTCACAACCACCAGGTCAGGAGTCCCAACACGCTCACCAATGAGCCACCCGGGCGGGCTTGATGTGTCCATAATCATGTGATGTACATGTATTGATGTATAACAGAGATTCCCCTTTAGCTAGAGCAAGGCTCATCTATAGTTTACAATACCAGACACTGTAAACCACATACCGTTAGAGTTGATGGGTCTTGTGAAGAGAATATTCGTGTCTGCATCTGGGGATGGCTTGATTTGAGATTCTTCGTCTTCATCTTCTTCTTCCTCGCCCTGAGAAAGAGAAAATGCTGCTTACCAATGGTTTAACTCATTATCAATGACAAAATTTTAGACTTGTCCAAATTGAAAGCATTTGCAAACAACAAAATAAAAGTGACTGAAAATTTGAAATTTGTTTTGGGGAGGGAAGAAAACGTTGTGGGCAAAGGTGAAAATGCTGGTTACCAGCATTTTGGTGAAAATGCTGGTTACCAGCATTTTCTGCTTTTCCCTCTATGTTTTCAGAAGGCTTCTTTGCCAGGGTCGTCAAAAGTCGGGATCGTGTAGTAAAGAGTTAATAACTCAGGAAATGGTTGATAAAAGGTTTTGGAAGTTTTGGTGGCATGTTGAAGTATTCTATACTTTAAAACACACAAGGTGTATCAAGCTCAAACTACCTCCTTACTATAGCAATTCTCAGGAAGTACATGTGTTGAAAACAACACAATACTGCTGGAGATTGCAAAGGCAGACCTTGGTTGATAATTTCTCTCAGAATTAAAACTTACACATCCTATCAGGGGATAGGGTTTGTATGAATAGTGCTTTAAATTGCTTTCAATTGAAACAATGCTTTCCATTTGGACAGACCTAAAATTTTGTCTTCTGGTAAAGGGTTAATTCTTTGCCAAACAATTCCGACTTAATGACCCTGAGAAACAAGCCTTTTGAAAACACTGCAGGAAAAGGAGAAAATGCTGGTAACCAGCATTTTCTCCTATTCCCACAATGTTTTCTACCCTTCCTGAATCAAATTTCAATTTTTGAATAACTTTAATTTTTCTGTCTTATTATGCTTTCAATATAGACCAGTCCAAAATTTTGTCATTTGGTAAAGAGTTAACCCTTTACCCCATAAGGCATTTCTATGGTATCTCTAATTGACCCTAAATAACAGCAAGGATGTAGCTGTTTCTTATGTGTATCTGACACCTTTTGAAAGCATAGAAAACATTGTGGCAAAAGGTGAAATTGCTCGTCACGAGCAATTTCACCTTTTGCCACAATGTTTTCCAAAGGCTTCTACAAGCAATGCGTAGAAAAGAGTATCTATGGAGTAAAGGGTTAATTGGAAAAGAGGATTCGCTAACCTTATCAGCATCAACAACTGCCTGTTCACTTTCATCTGCTGTACCATCCTCAGATTCATCAGCAACTGTTGCCTCATCATCATCTTCTCCCTCTACTTCCCCTTCCATTGGATCATCAGCATGAGCCACAAGTTTGCTTCCTAGCCCTAAAAACAGTGATTTTAAATGTGGGTGTCAATACTCCATTAGAGCTCCAGACAGTGGGAGTGATTTGGATTTCAAAATTGAAAATATTTATTATTATCCACTAAACCCAATCTTATGGGTACTTATAAGAATCGTCTCGAAAAGACTATGGATTTCGAAGAGAAATAATGGATTTTGAATACCATCACTCCCTCTTAACTGGAGCTCTGCTCCATTAATGGAGCACTTCAATAGAAAACCTAATTCAAACAAGGGACATGACTGAGTACTAGTAAATAGTTTGACGGTTGCCTGCCCTACCTGATAGTCCTTTTGATAGCTTACCTTTAAGCACACTACAAAATCTAGGCCTGTCTAAATTGAAGTGTTCTCACTAGGATTTTGAAAGTTGGATTCCAGCCTGGAAAAGTTAAGATTCCCATAGTCAGGGTGAATTTTCTTCCACAAAAAATATAACATTTAAAAACTGCTAATTTAGATTTCTGTATCATGGAGACATGACTTTAATGACAAGTCTACATTTACATTAGCAGTTCAGTGTTCCCACTTGCTTTTATTTCAAGGGTACACTTACACCCTGGGCTGAAAAACTAGGGGCAAGATTTCATATTAGAGGGTATGAAGTATTATGTTTCCAAACTAGAGGTGAAGCAATTTATGACTTCAAGCAAAACAAAAAAAAGGTCTGCTATACTAAGGTATCTATGTAAATTTACTGCTAAAAATCATGAAAAAGCTGAGAGTCTAATGACTCTGATGGGACAATGTCAAGGAGACATTTTGTTGTGTCATGGGTTTTTGTGTTTTTTTCACCGAACAATTTTTTCATGTGTGTTGATTTCTGTATAGGTATATTTGCATGATTCGCCATGAATTTCTCAAAAAGAATAACAACTAGCATCAAAACCTGTTATTTTACTCATGATAAACGGGTAATGGCCTTTTTTGTCAGTATTTTTTCATACGCAAGGTCCCACGTGTGATTAACATTTGTTGCGCGAATTTCAAGTCTGTAAAATGATTTACACAATAATTCATGCAAGGTGGAACACGGATTTCAAATATCTAATGGAAAAAGAGATTTCATTTTCGAACCACATTTTTCTGCAAAATTAAAAGGTCAACCCAAACAAATCTTCGAAAGGTTGAAAGGTCACAGACTCAATTATTTCCATCGCTACCTCTCGATTACATCACGAGATGTTCGATACCTTGCTTTTATCAACTACCGGGATATTGACCAATTTTCAGCGTAAATTCGTCCGCAATCTGTTGATCAAAGCATAATTTGCAGATTTCAAACAACATGACGGGGGATAAGGGTATTAGCTAATGGTCATCTGTTGTGAAAACGGGTACCTGGCGAGCGATAAAGAATGACGCATTTCGATTGGTTGTAAGTTTCCCAGGTAGCCATGCCTACCTCTTCGACTACTCGACTTTAGAGATTACCTAAATCTGTGAGAATTTTCAGCCTCGCTAAACATCTTGTAAACAATCAATTGATAAACTAATCAAGCCCGGGATCGTAAATTACAAGTTATATACCATCCTAGTACAGATAACTGTCCCCAAAGGCGATGTTACTTTTTGACTGGTCGCCTCTGGGTACAGAGACAATCCGGACAAAATCAGTTGAAAGTTCCGCACAGATTTTGTGCGCAAGTTTGAACTCTTATAATTTCCCAAATTGAGCACAAAACTAGGATTTAAACATACCTGTGGCTTGCATATTCAATATTCTTTCATTTGAAATACAAATATTTTCAATTCAAACGCTGATCGTGAGAAAATACCGTGCATTTCATCAGTGACTTGAGCTGTTTACGTTCCCGAAAACATTCAAAATGGCTGCCATGCACGATAAATTTCGTCTGTGATTTTTCCGAGATAAAGATGTTGTAAACAACTACTACAAGCTTTTTATGTAATGAATGGTTTAACAATTTGTTTTTGGTCATGATTAGTACTAAAACTTAATTGCATTTCACTGCAATACAGATAAAACCGATGAAACTGAAAGTGGGTATAGAGCTCTACATTTGCAACCGGAAAATTTACGATGGACTTGAGACGGTACCGTGTACAGTAAATGTCCAAATATGAAAAAGATCACCGGGTCGACTCATTATTGAGACTATATACCATCCCTGCTCAAGCTAAGCTGCTGGTTTTGGACGCTTGCCCTAAAAAAAATTGTGATCCAGTGCAATCCTTTAAGATTTTTTATTGTCCACTGGGACAAGTTGACGTCTCAGACGACAGTAATGGCATTTCCGAAAACTCTGTTGAAAGCATCTGCACAAAACAATTTCAAGTGATTCAAATGATGTGATTTATCACAGAGTAAAAAAAACATTGTGTGAAAAGGCGAAAATACTGGCTACAAGCACTTCCTCCTTTTCCTACGACGTTTACAAAAGGGTTCTTTCTCAGGGTTATAAAATGCCAGGAAAGGATACCGTCATATGCAAATACTTGTGAAATATTCATTTCTGTCCTTTTGTCACAAATCTAAGCCATAAAATACGGTAAATGAAGGAATGATAGAGATTTGGTAGCTCCTGGGTAACTCCCCATCTTGACACCGACAGCCGGACAGGCCGCCCTTTTTTATCTAAACATCGTAAAGAAATAGGTTTCAAATTACATGAAAGCAATTAATCAGTTATAAAAAAAAAATGGGCCAAAAATGACGCCTTTCATATGATATAGGCACTGTAACAATCATCTTGGAAAGATCAAACCCCATTTCAAATACTGCCACGTAGATGGCATCTGTCAAGCTTTGCAAGATCGTAAAGATACATACCGTTATCAAATATCATGATTGTTGTTGGTAAAACAAGCAACAACAGTAGCAGAAATTTCCCAAGGATAGATTTCATGATTCTTCTTAGACTAAGATAACTCAAACAAACGTAGATCTCTAGGATTGCTGATATGCCTTCAACCGCCGGCTTGTTGGACAGTTAAGCTACCGGAAACGGATATGCTTGTATGTTGGAATAGAAAAACAACACTTTTATCAAACCCGTTGTCATTGGTCAATTTTTCTGGATATACTCCGTGTATCCAATCGTATAACTGGATACAAATGCCCGAAACCTTACCGTTTCTGCAAATCAGCTGTTAGCAAAAAAATATTTGTCTCAGAAATAGATTTACTTTGTTAACAATTAACATGCAATTGACGCTAACATGCAATTGACGCATACTGAAGAGCACCAAGCAAAGCCTTTCTTCTAAATGCAGTACATGTTAAATGACCTTAGGGGTATGCACAGTTTGTTTCATTGAAGAAAACAGCTGAGGGATAGTCTCAAAATGAATGTAAGAACCTTTTGTTAGATGTATGTGAACTTATTTATATTTGAATGTAAAGTTCTAAAGCTCTTTTCTTTCTATTGACGATACTAGAAACTGTTGTGGGTAGTGTAGATTAAGGTCAGACTGCACAGAAGGTGCTGTCTGATCTCTGATCTACAATTTCCTCTACTTACAATTCACGGCCAAACTATCTCTTGAAGACTTGATCTTGCAGTTAAACTATATTTACATTAGCCAATGAAAGAGTGTGTATGATTTGTAGTGGATGAGTTAAAAGTATCTTAATACTTTTAAAGTCTGCAAACTTAAACAGATGATGTTAATTCCAATCGCTGCTCACTGAATAGTGACATGATAAAGCGTGTTTCTGACCATAAAATCATAAATTTTTCATTGGGCCACAATTTCTGTATATTGGTTAACTCTTTACCAAACAAAATTTTAGACTAGTCCAAATTGAAAGCACTTGCAGACAACAAAATAAAACGTAAATCAAAAATTGAAATTTGTTTCTAGCAGGGTAGAAAACATTGTGGGAAAAGGAGAAAATGCTGGTTACCAGCATTTTCTCCTTTTCCCACAATGTTTTCAAAAGGCTTCTATCTCAGAGCCGTGAAAAACAGGGATTGTTTGGTAAAGGGTTAAATAAAGGGATTTCTACTGGAAAGAATGAAAGATTGTTCATACAATGTTTCTGAAGACTTTGCTAAACACTGGAAAAAGGTGTGATTGCCTACAGATGTTTTCATGTTATTTCCATTTAAAATTAACCCATAACTAAACGCCAATATTTTAGACTAGTCCAAATAGAAAGCATTTGCAGACGACAAAATAAAAGTGACTGAAAATTTGAAATTTGTATTGTGAAGAGTAGAAAACATAGTGGGAAAAGGAGAAAATGCTGGTTACCAGCATTTTCTCCTTTACCCACAATGTTTTCTAAAGGCTTCTTTATCGGGGGCGTCAAAAGTAGGGATTGTGTGGTAATGGGTTAAGAGATTCATCACTTGTCCAGCACATTTAGAATCTCCTTTTGTGTGTGTTGTGATAATATGACATTGGATGAACTCATGGCAAGATACCTGGCTAGCTCAATTGGTAGAGCTGTGGTACTAGTGTTCTGGGGTCGTGTGTGCAAGTCCTGTGTCAGGCATATTTTTTTGCTTTGATTCACTTCAATGTCGACGAGGTCAACTGGCGAACACAGGAAGCTGCACCGGCAGTCTATTGGGACTGAAGTGGGAGTTTTTTACTCACAGAAAAATCAGAAGGGGAGGAGTGTCGTGATATATGACGTTAGTGGACTTGCGACCAGATGCCTTGCTAGCTCATTTGGTAGAGCTGTGATACTATTGTTCTTGGGGTTGTGGGTTGGAGCCCTACATGGGGCACACTTTTCTCCCTTAATTTACTTCATGCAATTGAGGAAAGAAAAGAAAGAAGATCAGACTTCACAATACATGCAGTCTGATTGTTGACCATAATTATCTAGGTGATAGTTATGTATCAACAATGCCATATTATGCTCTTGCAGTGCCCTGTCAAGTAATTTATAGGCTAGTTTGTGGTAAAAAAAAAATTAGGATCTACAGTAAATGGTAAAGACAATTGCAAGGCTAGTTTTGCCAGATATCTTGCAGTATCAGCAGCACACAGTCAAAGATCAGAATCAATATTCCATGCAGCCTGATCTCAATCTGTACTACATGTTTGTACTAAAGCATTTTACTATGCATCAACAGCATAATATTTATATACAATATAGCGTGTTAAGCTGTAGTATGCAGAAGAAGCCCACTAGATGTTCACAGCTTAGAAATAGACCTAAATAGGCGCATATCAAGGTAGCCTTTGCTCATATTGTCTTCAGCAAACAAAACAGTGTAGAGCAATATGAAATTGCACTAAAGTTGTGAAAGGTGCCTTTACCCTTTACCACACAATCCCAACTTTTAACACCCCTGTGAAACAAGCCATTTGAAAACATTGTGGGAAAAGGAGAAAATGCTAGTAACCAGCATTTTCTCCAGTTCCCGCAATGTTTTCTTCCCTTCCTAAAACAAAGTTTAATTCTTTAGTTAGATTCATTTTGTCATCTGCAAATGCTTTCAATTTGGACTAGTGTAAAATTTTGTCGTTTGGTAAAGGGTTTAAGATAAAATTAGATATTGTTTAATTTTTCATTTCTTTGTAAGTTGGACCTGTTATTTTATATTATGATTTTGATACAAGCTTTAACTAAAGACTGTTTTCAAAAGGCTTCTTTCTCAGGGTCATTAAAAGTCTGGATTGTGTGGTAAAGGGTTAAAATGTACAGTTATTGATATGAATGATTTCTTCCAAAAAATGTACCAAGAACTTGAATCAGCATTTTCTCCATTTTCTATAATGTTAACCTCTATTTCAAAAAGAAGTTGAAAAGATTGAGCCTTATTGAGTCTGATATCTGCAAATGCTTCAACATGGAAAAGTCCAAAATTTTGTGGTTTGATAAATTGTTATATATATAATAGCAACTAGCATCTCTTACAAAATATTTTTTCTATTCTTGTTTATTCTTAGCCACAACAACCTACTGATTCTAGAACAAAATTAACGATGAAAGTTACAGAATATTTTGATAAAATTCAACTCACTAGAAAGGTGTGATATCTTGGATTGTCATGGCAGAGTCCCAATTTGAAGGTATGTTTTGTAAAATTTGTGTTGTTTGTCACTTTCCAACAAGATGTGTATTGTACTTAAAGTGTTTGAAGTATTAACCCATTACCACACAGTCCCTACTTTTGACGCCCCTAAGAAAGAAGCCTGCTGAAAACACTATGGGAAAAGGAGAAAATGCTGGTAACCAGCATTTTCTCCTTTTCCCACAGTGTTTTCTACCCTCCTAAGAACAAATGTCTATTTTTCAGTCACCTTTATTTTGTCGTCTGCAAATGCTTTTAATTTAGACTCGTCGAAAATTTTCTCGTGTGGTAAAGAGTTAACTGTCTACCACACAAGCACTACTTTCTACATCCCTGAGAAAGAAATCTTTTGAAAACTTTTTTGGAAAAGGAGGAAGTTCTGGTTATCAACATTGTTTTCTTCCTGTCCCAAATCAAATTTCAATCTTGGACTAACATTCATTTTGTCATCTGCAAATGACTTCAATTTATACAAGTCTGAAATTTTGTCATTAGTTTTCTTAAGAGTAAAGTTGTCACAACATGACAGAATTTCAGCCTTGCCAAAGTTGAAAGCATCCACTGACTAAAAAACAAAAAAGGGGGCTTAACTCTTTACCACACAATCCTGACTTTTAACGACCCTAAGAAAGAAACCCTTAGAAAACATTGTGGGAAAAGGAGAAAATGCTGGTTACCAGCATTTTCTCTTTTTCCCACAATGTTTTCTACCCTTCCCAAAACAAATTTCAGTTTTTAGCAGTGTTTTTTTTTTTGTCATCTGCAAATGGTTTCAGTTTGGAAATGTCCACAATTTTGTCTTTGATAAAGAGTTAATGCATCTCTGTGATCCATGGTACTAAGCAAGGTATCACATACTCATTGATCCAATTTTAAATAGAGAAGATTTTTTTAACAACGAACTTAATTGTAAGAGAGACTGACCTGTAAACATAAAGAAAATTGACCAATAGCGAAAAGTATGAACCCAGGTAAGCCTGCGCAGGCTGACGTTAGTCCACACTTTTCGCGGATGCGTCAAGCCCCATTTTCACAGAGCATGGCTGATATCAATTTGTAAGCCAATTCTACTAGATTTACATGAGGTTTAATTTCAAGAGCATGGCTGTGTAGTGCAAGAAAATCAAGGATAAAAACCAAGTAATCCCCATATCAGGACCAAGATAGCATTAAATCCAGCTAGATGGCATTCTGTAAATACTCATCTAATTTGGGCATCCTGGGTACAGAACTTAACCACTCTCCTACGCGACAACCACTACTTCGAATTTCAAACTTAAACATTTACTTGATAAAACTCTACCTTGTGCAATTCACTCAGCTATGATCAGCAGTTTAGAGAAATCTAGAGCTAAAGCACGTCTCATTTCTCCTCAAACATATTGATAAAAGCTATTTTCTACATTGCTACTTTATAGAGCATAATATTACAGTCTCCCAGCTTTCGGGGCTAGTGATGCGTCATTTAAAGGTGGCCCTTCAGATATTGGGATGAAAATTTTACAAAAATTAAAAAAAATCATCCTTATACTGCCAAAGCCTTACTATTTTCATTCATTAAACCCCAGTAGTTGAAAACCATCCGACAACTAGATAAATTAGAGATTTACTACAGCCCAGGACGACACTGAAGGGAAACACGGTCTATTTTTACATGAGCAACTCGCTCATTTACATACTGGAAATATACAGACGAAGCTTCATACATCGCATCTGAAGTTCTAGACATTATGGAAAATAATTACATGTTTGTTATGCTATGGAATTTAATAGTGATTAGTCACGTGCAAGTCACTTAACATTCACGCAATGCTTTTTTTTTATTTTGGCAGGAAATCTAAAAATAGGTTAAGAGGTTATGTAGCCTTTTAAGGGAATACCACCCAAAATTTTTTTTTTGTAATTTTATGATTTTATTACTGATGATTTGTATTGTTTTTCATATAAATTTCATACAGACATATATTTTTTAATTTGGTGTGATGTGAAAATTCTAAATGCCCGTCTTTAAGACAGTCGAATCTTCGAAGAATATGACATGCGCAGACAATGCCAAGATAGTACTGGTGAGGAATTATGGGAAATAACTGTAGAATGGCCTTCATCGTAGACGAGAAATTAAATGTGGATCAAATAATAGGATTTGTCTTGGTTAGGATTGTGGTAAAAGGAGAAAATATTAGTTACAATTGTCAAGCATTTCCCTCTCATTCCAGTTTTTCAAAAGCTTCCTAGGTGGTTAGGATTCGAGATTGTTTTGTAATAGAAAATTTTAATCTATGTGTGAAGTAAATACATACACCTGACCATCATTCTGTATTTTTTTCTCAATGTTTTCCACTTATTCTAAGAAAATTGCAATCATTAGATCACATATATAGTAATGTTGTTTGCAAAATGCTTTAAATGAGACTATAATTGTGAGAATTTGCCATTTTTGAAGAAAATATAAGGAAAAGAGTTGCGATTTATTCAGTGCCTTATATAGAAATAATGGGTTATAAATTCATTGCCTTTTATAGAAATTGTAGGAACAGCCAGCCTTAAAACTTTTACATAGGAATATTGATATTCACTTCAGCAATATGAACATTTCTGTTCACTCCTTACTACAAAATCTTGTTCTAAAAACCTTGAAAAAGAAGACTTCGAAAACATTGTGGGAAAATGCAGTTATCCACCATTTTCTCCTTTTTTCATAATGTTTTCAACCCTATCAGACAGTGATACCAACACTAGAGCCATATTTGATATCGTCTGAAAACGCTTTTGCTGTTTTGTGAGTGTTAACCCTTTACCCAACAACTAAAATTTAAACTGGTCCAAATTAAAAGCTCTAGCTCATGGCAAACTCAGAAATTGAAATTTGTTTCCAGCCCAGTAGAAAATGTAGTGGAAAAGGAGAAAATGCTGGTTACCAGGATTTTCTCCTTTTTCCAAAATGTTTGAAAGACTTCTATCTCAGTGTCCTTAAAACCGGGGATTATTTGGTAAAGGTTTAAGAATGTGAGCTTAAAGTAGGTAATGTTCTGAAAAATGTAAAATTGTTTCTTTTGATGAGCAGTTTCACCTGTTATAGGAATTGGTTGGTTGTATAGGGGTTTAATGCCACTTTAACAGCTAAGGTCATATCATGGCGGTCGGTGACACACATGTGTTTCCTGGCTTTCCCACACCGTTACTTACACAACTTTATTTCCAAAGCCACAGACTACTTTTCTCACATACTTTAGCAGAGGTGAGTGGCAAAAATATGCCGGAAAGAAATTTGCCTCAACCCATTATTAAACTCAAAACCACCAGGTCATGAGTCCGACATGCTCACCACTGAGCCACCCAGGTGGGCTGTTATAGGAATACTTTGCAAAGTTACTCATAGTGGATGGGTTGAAATGATGTCTATTAGATGAAGGGTAGAAATGCCAAGACATCTTGAGGACGTCTAAGATTTCAGACATGGAATACAATTTGGTTCAAGACCTATTGTGTGGGTTATATTTTTTTTCCCCGCAATAAAATAACACTGTCTCAATTTAATAAACTCTTCTTTTTTCTTGAAGAAATTCAAGAGTGAAAAATAATGGGAGGATTTTTATAATGTGAACAATTAGAAAAAAATGCACCTACAGTGTATACAGAGAAAGATGGGGGAGTATTTTGGTGGGCGGAAAGAGTTGTTTTTTTGTACTTAACAAAATTTTAAACTTGTCCAAATAAAAATTAAATGCAGAGCTCCAGATAAGAGGGAGTGATGGTAAAAAAATATAAAAATAAATCTATTATTTCTTTATGAAAACCTATGTTGTGGATACTCATTAGAATCAGCTTGATGAGACGATTCTAATGAGTGACCCACAACATAGGTTTTAGTGGAGAATAATTAATATTATCAATTTTAAAATCAAATTCACTCCCTCTATCTGGAGCTCTGTAAATGAGGAGTAGATAAAGTTTGATTGTTTTTGAAAAGTAGCATTGACAGGAGGAAATATTGATGACATTTTTTTTTCATTTTTCCTTTTCAAACAATGTTTTAAAAAGACTTTTTCAGTAGGGTCAATGTAAACACAGGACCCAGCATTTTCCACCTTTCTCATATTTTTTTCACCTCTTTTATAGACAAATTACATCATTCCAGGAACATTTTATTTGGTGAACAAATACAAAAGCCCTGCAATTTTGTCACCTGGTAAAACTGAAAACATTCACAGTAGAATATTTACAACATAAAACATGGTTTTATGATTTAGTTCATGGTACAGTGTGGCCAAAAGGAAAATACACATTGCAAGTAAATTTCCTTTTGGTACCTGTTTTTCTAGAGATTTCTTATGAAAGGTTTATCTTTCTCCACAACCCAGAGTTTTTACACGCTGGAAGGAAAGGCTTTTGAAAACATTTCCACATTTTCTATCCCATCAATATCGAAGACAGAAATCTTGGACTGAATTACGTTTAACCTGTTACCAAACAATCCCTGGTTTTTATGATCCAGAGGAAGAAGCCTTCTGAAAACATTGCGGGAAAAGGAGAAAATGCTGCTTACCAGCATTTTCTCCTTTTCCCACAATGTTTTCAAATAGTCGTAAAAACCAGGAATTGTTTGGGAAAGGGTTAACCCTATACCACACATAAAAAATTTAGACTTGTCCAAACCAAAACCATAATGTAGAGGACAAATTAAATGTGTCCAAAATTGTTGTTGTTGTCTTTGTTGTTGTTGTTGTCAGTGTTTTCTATCCTACCAGAACCAAATTTCAATTTTTGAGTTGTGTCTATTTTGTTGTCTGCAAGTGCTTTCAATTTGGACCTGTCAAAAATTTTGTCGTTTGGTAAAGAGTTAAGGATCCATGAACATGTGATCACATACTTAGTATCATGCATCACAGAGATGCATCAAGCCCCCTTTTGTCAGAGTAGGCTAAAATCCTAGTAGCCTAGGTAACCAAACAACAAATTCTAGACGCTTTCATATTCAAAGCTTCTACATACGATAATTTCAAAATCAAAAGAAATAAACTGAATATCTTGGACTTGGTCGAAAACACTGTGGGTAAAGGAGAAAATGCTGGTTACCAGTACCTTTTTCAACAGTGCTCTCCAATGCATTCCCCTACAGCCTAGTTGAAATTCGTGGTTGTTTGATAATGCTCGACTCTTTACCAAACGACAAAATTTAAGCCTGGGCCAAACTGAAAGAGCTTGCAGACAACAAATTAAACGCAACTCAAAAATTGAAATATTTCTAGCAGAGTAGAAAACATTGTGGGCAAAGGAGGAAAATGCTGGTTACCAGCATTTTCTCCTTTTCCCACAGTGTTTTCAGAAGGCTTCTTTTTCAGGTTGTCAAAAGTTGAGATTGTGTGGTAAAGGGTTAAAGAACAGATTGGTTGGTTGTATTTGGGTTTAACGCCACTTTGACAGCTAAGTTCATAGCATTGCTGTTGGTGACACACATGTGTTTCCCGTCTCTCTTACACCAGTACTAACACAACTTTCTTTCCAAAGGCACCAACTACTTTTATCAAATGCTTCAGCAGAGATGAGAGGTGAAAATACGCTGGAAAGAAAGTTTGCTTCAACTGGGTATCGAACTCACAACCACCAGTCTGACACGCTCACCACTGAGCCACCTGGGCAGGCTTAAAGAGTAGGCATCTGGTTAAGGTGACTACTTTTGTTATAATACTTTTAATTAACTCTCCTCAATTACCCACATTACAACTTCAGGTACTAATTTAAATCATCTAGATGAGGTAGTTTCCATTATGTATCCAGTAGGTCAGTTTTAGTGACGTAAATGAGTAAAAGGTTTTCAAAGTTCGATGACCACAGCTGATTTTGTCTCTCGAAGGTATAAAATTAGCTTGCGATCACGAGGG
This sequence comes from Tridacna crocea, assembly GCA_943736015.1. NCBI lineage: Eukaryota > Metazoa > Mollusca > Bivalvia > Cardiida > Cardiidae > Tridacna > Tridacna crocea. The sequence goes on from OX031065.1 coordinate 53,244,396, forward strand.
AAACTGAAGACAAAGTGCTCGTTGTCTGTGATTTTCTCTAATAAAGTATAGAATTCTTGGCTGCAGGGAAAAAATGACAAAAGACTCATCTATTTTTGTTTTGTGTGGGTTTAGTGTTATTTCTAGATGATCTGCATTTAGATACAAAAGACAATCTGATATTGAACTTGACCTTCAAAGGCTGTTGGATGTCACGATTTCTCGAGCGTCTCTTTGATTTACTGTGAGGTTACCCTTTGAATTTTAACTCATTAACCCATTACGAAACAACAAAAACTTAAGACTGGTCCAATTTGAAAACATTTGCAGACCACAAAATAAAGGTGACTGAAAAATTGAAATTTGTTCTGGGAAGGATAAAAAACATTGTGGGAAAAGGAGAAAATGCTGGTTACCAGCATTTTCTCCTTTTCCCACAGTGTTTTCAAAAGGCTTCTTTCTCAGGGGCGTCAAAAGTAGGGATTGTGTGGTAATGCGTTAAGTCATTTACCATGCCACAAGCTAAATATGGATGAAATGGTGGGGTATGTCCAAAAAAGGCTGGAAAATATGAAAAATCCTGTTTACCTGCAACAGTTACTGTTTGTTTTTCTGTTAATTGTTTTTGGACCTTCCCATAAACATTCTGGACGTCATTTAGTTTCTCATCTGCAACTACTTTCATTTTAGATAGATCCAAGATTTTGTTGTTTGGTAGAGACTTAACCTGTTACCACACAGCAAAATTTTAGACCTATCCAAATTGAAAGCATTAATTTTGCAGCCGACAGTTCCGAAGTGGCTCAAATGGTGCAATTTTGCTTTGATAGGGTATTAACCTTCGTCGGAAAAGGAGAAAATGCTGGTTACCAGCATTTTCTTCTTTTCCAACAATGTTTTCAAAGGGCTTCTCTCCCAGGTTTGTCACAAATCGGCATTGTGTGGTAAAAGGTTAAGATGTATCTTACCTTGGTGAGGGGTTTATTTTAGGCATAATTGATATACATAATTGATATAGTCCCATGGAATAAGATAACTGTTAATATGACATGTAAATGATATACTAGCCGTGGTCCAGTTGGTAACCTGTCTTTTTCCCAAAACCTTTACTCCATATTATTTATTAACTATTGGATATATAGAAGTAATACATGGAAACCAGTCCACGCGATACTAGTCACATTTCTGACTTTGTATAGTATACAGGTCGTGACCCTGGCTTAATACGACTTGACCTCCGATCAATACAGTTGACCTCATATCAATATTGATGACCTGCGACCAATACAGAAATCCTTGAACGTGATTGGTCAAAATTTCAGTCGTCTGCGCTTACTTTTAGCCAATCACGTTCAAGGAGGCGGCAAAGTAAACATAACCCAAAAATAGAAAACATTGTGGGAAAAAGGAGAAAATGCAGGTTACCAGCATTTTCTCCTTTTCTCACAATGTTTTCAGAAGGCTTCTTTTTCAGGGTCGTAAAAACCAGGGATTGTGTGGTAAAGTGTTAATTAATAAAATTGTCATTAATCAAGTGATTTCCTATTGGCCCAGTTACAGGTCCTCGGTCAGCCGTATTGGCCCTCGGCCGAATACGAAATCACTTGATTAATAACATTGTATTATGCTCGCCTAATGGGTAACTATGACTGCCTTAAAGGACAATTGGGAGGGTTTTCATTTGATTGTAAATAGTGCTGATAATTTAATAGACTTGTTTATAGAATGATACCTGGTTGAATAAGCCTTAACTTTGTTGTGCGTCAACCTTTTACCACACCATTTGGACTTTTAATGATCCCAAGAAAGAAGCCATTTGAAAGTATTGTGGGAAAAAGAGATTTCTGGTGACCAGCATTTTTTCCTTCTCCCAAAAAGCTTTCTACCCTATCAAAGACAACTTCCATCATTTGAATAGCATTTATATTGCTGTCCACAATTGTTTTGGATTTGAACATTTAAGGCTTGATCAGACAAGATATCGGATATGTAATAAAGGGAAAACAGACAAAAAAATGCAGATTTTGGTCATACGGTGAGAAGATACATCCCCTCTGCCACTCCAGGCTTGTGTGATTGGTGTGTGGAGTGAAGAAACCACACAATTAATGATCCCACAAGTACTGCACATGTAACGGATAAAAACGCACGTTTACTGGATATGCACCAGAAAATAAATGGTCTACTAACAGATATCACTGTATGACTAACTGACTTGTATAGGGTAAAACCGTTCTGCAACACATGAGAACCGAACACCAATGTATGAGAAACAGATCAGTCATGGGACATATCGAGGGTTTAGAAAATCAGAGTGATGCATCCAAAGTCTGTCTGCCCATTTTGTGCGTCAGAAGTTTTGAACATGGTCAAACTTCCCGCTGGATGGAACAGACACAATCACCAACCATTCTTAAGAACAGTCTTGGTCTAATTCTTCAGAATTTCATCAATGTGAAAGTAACAGAACTTCTGATTGGCTAAACCATTTGGTTTAGCCAATCAGAAGTTCTGTTACATTCACAGTTTAAAAATCTTCAAGAATAAGACAAAGAACTTTCCTAAGAATGGTTGGTGTCAATACGGACCCTGATGATGTCTGTTCCATCCAGTGGGAAGATGTCACCAGGTAAGTAGTGGATTCACCCGATAAGAAACAGGCATAAAATGGATATAAATAGACACAAACGAATAAAATGACTTTCTATCCATTACTTGTCTGTTAGCTTCATGTGACAAAACCTTTACGGAAAATTTTACATTTTGTTGTTTAATAAAAAGAGCTCAGGGTCTTAGTCTTCTAATTAGTCTTACTTCAGAATTTCGTCAAAGTGAATGTAACAGAACTTGTGATTGGCTAAACCATCTTGGTTTAGCCAATCAGAAGTTCTGTAACTTTCAGCATCAGAAAACTTTGAAGATTAAGACAAAAACTTTCTTAGAATGGTTGGTGAATATAGATCCACAAATCAAGTACACATTTTCACTTAATTTTATGGCTACTTAATGGAAAGATGTGTCACTCAGGAGTGCATAGGTTTTTGTAAGATTTTCAAATTACCTCCCCTGTGTTCTGAAATCTTTTCAAATAAGAAATTACGATCATAAAATTTCTTGAAAATTACAGATTTAAAGGAAAAGTGTTGGTAAAATTTTTATTCTTAACACTTTTTTTTTTGTGTTGTAAAACTTTCCACTGATGAAGATAATTTTGATAAAAAAGTTTCCAAGCTAATAGAGATGTAATATACCAGTCACTATCAATTGGCCAATACATTTTGAGAAATTTGCCCCACACTATCCACTTTCTTATTTGCCAGAATGTTTAACTCTACCAAAAAAAAGCCAACTCCTTTTGACTGTATCACATTGAAAGCATATGCAGACAATATCATGAAACGATGCACAATTATGAAAGTGATAGGGTAGAAAAAATGCTGTGAAAAGGAGAAAATGCTGGTTGTAACCACAGCATTTTCTCTTTTCCTACTATGTTTTCCAAAGTTTGTTTCATTGGGCCTGTTAATACTCAGGATTATGTAGTTAAGGTTTTAAGATTCTTGTATGCTGGGAAATGAATAAGACTTAAAAAAATAATAAGTGTTTAGGTTTTCTCGACCCTACCTAGAAAATGCTGCCGACCCTAAACTCTATTCACCATGATTGACAAAAAAAAATTATACGTCACCTGATTGTGATTTCATTATAAGTATGTTCCATGTAAAAAGTTTTTGGACAAAAAATTAAAATCCCTACCTACAGTGTCTCGGACTGAAACCCTAAACAAAGATATTTTTTTATTCGGCCTAGGCTAGGGAATATGATGGGTTTTTAACCCTTTACTCCATAGATACTCATTTCTACGCATTGCTTGTAGGAGCCTTTGAAAAACATTGTGGCAAAAGGTGAAATTGCTCATGACGAGCAATTTCACCTTTTGTCACAATGTTTTCTATGCTATCAAAAGGTGGTAATACACATAAGAAACGGCTTCATCCTTGCTGTTATTTAGGGCCAATTACAGATACCATAGAAATGCCTTATGGGGTAAAGGGTTAAGATTTTGCTCAAAACATGTTATCTGACATTTAGACCTAGATCTTCCTGCTACAAGCATTCTTTTCCCCACAATGTCTAAGGACAAACCCCATCATTTTGCCAAATTTCTGATTCTGCCTGCAAATATATGAGTCTAAATTAAAATTATCTGGTAAGGAGTGAAAAATTAAAAAAAAAAATCTTGCGGATATTTAAAACCTCTTTGCGTGGAACTGCAAGAAATAACAGTAAGTTTTTGTCATGGTGTGGTTTAGTTCTCTACCACACAATCCTGAGTTTTACTCTGAATGTTAACTTATAATTCTGAAGAACAATGCCTTTCAAAACGTTGTCGGAAAAGGAGAAAGTGCTAGTGGTAACCAGCATTTTCTCACGATGTTTTTTTTAATCTTTCTAAGACAAATCCCATTGTTTGGTCCATTATGAATTTGTCGTCTGTAAATGCTATCAATTTGAACTAGTGTACTATTTGATCGTCTGGTAAAGAGTCACAATTAATGATCTGGTTTCAAATTTAACCCCAGTTATTTCTGGCGAGAAATTTCAATATCAATGTCATGATCATGGTCCGCCCACAGAAATGACGTTTTACTTGGAATATCCTATATATTATAGATTATGACAATTATTTTCCGTAACTCATTCCCCCCTGAGACTTAATTGCAGGAGACAGTTTTGGAAATGAAAGACAGGGATAGTTCAATTAATGAACTAAGGTTTTCTTCAAGAGTACATTTTCAGAAAAAAAAAAGATTGCTGTACAAGGGGAAATTACTTTGAAAGAGCAAATTCCGTTTTTTCCTCCATGTTTTCAAAAGTCTTCACAGGTCTGCTAACATGATAAGAGTTTTTCGGAGGTGGAAACGTGTTCGGAAAAACAAATAAAATGAAAGAAGATCTGTCAATGGCGCTAAAACTACTGTGGGAGGTAAAATCCTCTTGGCTAAATTTGTAACATTTTCATGCATGCTGCAAACTATCTGCTGAGTTAACCCTTTCCCAAACGACAAATTTTGGACTCTTCCAAACCGAAAGAGTTTGCAGACAACAATTATAGATTTGGATAAAATGGTAGAAGTTCTCAAGAAGGGTAGAAAACACTGTGGGAAAAGGAGAAATTGCTCGTTACGAGCAATTTCTCCTTTTCTCACAGTGTTTTCAAAAGACCTTTACTTCAGACACGTAAAAACCAGGGCTTGTTTGGGAAAGAGTTAAAATGTGATTCATGACTTTGAAAAATTTCTTGTAAAATACGATAGGGTTTAATTTTCCAGTCTTCCAGTTAATTAAATCTTCCTTTTGAGCCTGGCGCTTGAATTTCAAAATCACAAAAGATGAGAAGCTTCTGCACAGAAAATTGGTAGATCTACTCTTTTAACTGATAAAAGTAATGGGAAGAGCAAGGGCATTTCCCTCTGTCATATTATCTAAATTCAGTCACACCCCTGAAATTATTAATAATATCACTTAACCCATTACCACACAATCCCGACTTTTAACGACCCTGAGAAAGAAAGCCTTTGAAAAAATTGTAGGAAAAGGAGAAAATGCTGGTAACCAGCATTTTCTCCTTTTCCCACAATGTTTACTAGATCTACCCTTTCCAAATCAAATTTCAATTTTAGATTCACATTTATTTTGTCGCCTGCAAATGCTTTCAATTTTGACTGGTCCAAAATTTTGTCGTTTGGTAAAGATCTCGAGTTAACCATTAAAGTGCCTTTCACAACTGTAGTTGATCTTTGTAGGTCAAGATTTGACTGCACTAAATGTGAAGTCTGATCTTTGATCTACACTGTCCACTTTGTTGAAACAATGAAGAGAAAGTCCACCCTGACCTTGTCTTTATTTTGGTCTTATTTGTAGATTTAACGCTTTACCCCATAAGGCATTTCTATGATATCTCTAACTGACCCTAAATAACAGCAAAGATGAAGCCGTTTCTTATGTGTATATGACACCTTTTGAAAGTATAGAAAACATTGTGGCAAAAGGTGAAATTGCTCGTCACAAGCAATTTCACCTTTTGCCACTATGTTTTCCAAAGGCTCCTACAAGCAATGGGTAGAAATGAGTATCTATGGAGTAAAGGGTTAAAATGTTGGTTACTTTATTTGGCACTCAAAAGCCTGGGTCACACCGAGGTAATGGACCTGTAACTGATAAAAAATCATCTTATCCAAACGTGTCTGTTTGTATCCGTTTTATGTCTGTTTCTTATCCGGTGGATCAGCTACTTGTCCGTAGATGTCCATTCCGACAGTTTTGAAGTTTCGAGCATGTTCAGAAATTTCCACTTCACAAAACATCGGAACAGAGATCTGCAAATGGTAGACTTTGGTCAAATATTGCAATGCTTGGCTTGTAGCATTTTTACTTATTAGCGAGTGGAGTGATACAGGGCCATCATGGCCCTCTTGTTTTTTTTTTTCATTACATGTACAGTATTCACGTGGTCACTGTGTCGCTTTCTCTCTCCCAACACTGATCATGTGAGCCTTGAGTGGCAGCTAGAGATGGATTTTGTCACCAGATAACAAAAATTCTGCAGGTTTTTGTCTGCTGTTTTCACTTACATTTCCGTTAGCCAGCCTGACCAAACTATAAGGGTTTATTATTGTTAAATGTGTGATAGAGTTAAAATAAGGTTGCAAAGGCAGAAATTGATTAAGTAACTATTTTCTCCTTTTGCCACAAGGGTTTCATTAATGATCTGATGCCAATGGTGTCAGAAAGTTGTTTTCAAAAGGCTTCTATCTCAGGGTCGTCAAAAGTCGTCATTGTGTAGTAAAGGGTTAAAGGTGGCCCTTCAGATCTTGGGACGAAAACTTTAAAAAAATGCAAAAAAAATCATCCTTATACTCCCCAAGCCTTTTAATTTGCCTTCATAAAACCCCAGTAGTCGAAAACCATCCGACAGCACGAGAAATTAGAGATTTACTACGGCCCAGGTTGACACCAACGGGAGACACGTTCTATTTTTAGATGATCAATTCGCTCATTTATATACAGGAATACACAGACAAAGTTTCAAATATAGGGTCCAAAATAGACATTATGGAAAATAATTATTACATGTTTGTTATGTAATGGAATTTAAGCATTATAAGTCACGTGCCCGTGACTTGACATTCCCAAAATGCTTTATTGATTTTTGGCGGGAAATCTAAAAATAGCTTAAGATGCTACGTAGCCTTTTAAGGGAACACCATCAAAAAAATTTTTTTTTGTAATTTTATGAGTCTTACTTATTGATGATTTGTATTATTTTTTCATATAAATTTTAGTGATATATATGTTTTTGAATTTGGTGAGATGTAAAATTTCTAAATACCCACCTTTAAAGTGGCTATATAACCCCAATACAACCTAATTAATCAAGCTATTTTAATCCTTTACAACACCACAAAATTTTAGACCTGTCTGAACTGAAAGCATTTGCAGATAATAGTTTCAGTATGGCTCATATCAAATGATTTTTCTTTGATAGGGTAGAAAACATTGTGGGAAAAGGAGAAAATGCTGGTAACCAGCATTTTCTCCTTTTCCCACAATGTTTTCAAAAGCTTTGTCTTTCAGGGGCATTAAAGGTCATTGTGTGTTGAAGGGTTAAGCCAAGGGGTCCTAGGTCATGCTCAGTGGTAAAATTTAGAACTCGCAACCTTCAGGTCCTTGGTTCTTTTAGCCTCGCTAGAAGCATAATGGTCTATATAGCATAGCACTAGCGAATTTCAGCATAGTCATGGCCTCTCACCTCTGCTAAAGCATGTAAGAAAAGTAGTCAGAGGCTTTGGAAAGAAAGGTGTGTTAGTACCGGTATGAGAAAGCTAGGAAACACATGTGCGTCACTGACCACCACGATTTGACCTTAGCTGTTAAAGTGGCGTTTAACCTCAATACAACCAACCAACATAGTCATGATATAGAGGGTATATGTTTTTTTTGGTGAAAGATCGAAATTTATTTCATCGAGTGGACACCATCAGTAATATTTTCACGAGTGGCTGCGTAAAAATATTACCAATGGTGTTCACGTGATGAAATAAGTTTCGATCTTTCACCGAAAAAAACAAATATTCTATTTATTTCATGCTTTTTACCCTTTCTGGGAGGAGCTTTATCAAAATTCAGTACAGTTCTTTTCCCTTATTCCCCGTGGCGTACCCCTACCGCATAGCAATATTACGTCAAGTGCGAGAAATGTAAGGTATATGACGTCATATTTCCCATCTGGTTGTTAGGCACGTGCAATTTACCTAGGCAACAAGAACGTGAAAGTTGATATTTTCACTGGTGATACCAGTGTAAGATCAAAAAATATTTTCACTGCTATTTCTCAATTTCCAACCGGAAAGCATGAAATAATATGTGATAGTCATGATTATGTGGGTTTATGTCATGATTAGACAGAAATAATGTTGAAAGATGAAACTACATCCAATCAATCAGTTAACCCATTACCAAACGACAATATTTTAGACTGGTCCAAATTGAAAGCATTTGCAGACGACAAAATAAAAGTGACTGAAAGTTTGAAATTTGTTTTCAGAAGGGTAGAAAACATTGGTTACCAGCATTTTCTCCTTTTCCCACAATGTTTTCTAAAGGCTTCTTTCTCAGGGCGTCAAAAGTAGGGATTGTGTGGTAATGGGTTAATCAATTAACAAGTCAGTATGTATATTTCAGTCATATTCAAATCTGTATCAGGCACTTATAAGTTGACCTAGACCTTGGCACGAAAGTGTGTGGGTGTGGCATTGAATTTTCTATTTCTCAAACCTTGAAGGATATTGTGGTTTCCTCTGGATAACCCACTCAACACCTACCTGCTGATTCTATGGACTTTTAACTCTTTCTCTTGAAACGACAAAGTTTTGGACTCGTCCTAATTGAAAGCATTGCAGACCACAAAATAAATGTGAATCAAAAATTGCAGTTTGATTTGGAAAGAGTAGAAAATATTGTAGGAAAAGGAGAAAATGCTGGTTACCAGCATTTTCTCCTTTTCCCACAATGTTTTCAAAGGCTTTTTTTCTCAGGGTTGCCAAAAGTCGGGATTGTGTGCTAAAGGGTTAACTCTTTCTCCAAACTCTGACCTTTCAAATTGACAAGTTAATGGTATGTGCCAACTACAATTTTGATAGTGATACAAAATGAACTTTAGTTTTAGGAAAAAGGAAAAAAACATTGTGAGAAAAGGAGAAAATCCTGGTTACCACCATTTTCTCCTTTTCCTACAATGCTTTCAGAACTTGAGTAGCAGTCTCTTCCCAAGGGTAGTGAAAACATGGGATTATTTGGTGAAGGATTAACTCTAAAGGAACTAAACCTGGAATTGGATAGTTAAGATTAAGATCAGGCTACACAAAATAATGCAGTCCAATCTTGATATACATTGTCCATTGCTCTGCAAAAGTATTACAGTAAAAATAGATTTGAGGCTGCAATATTTTGTCTCCTAAAGTACTAGAATGTCATGAGTTACGTTTAAATGTCAAGGGGTAAATTATAAAGCAGGGAATGATCTCTGAAACGTGGCTGTATCAAAACGTGGCTGTATCAAAACATGCATCGGGTTCCTTCTAACAATGGAATTAATTCTCTTTCTTCATACTTTTCACCCTTTACCCCATGAGGCATTTCTATGGTATCTCTAACTGACCCTAAATAACAGCAAGGATGAAACCATTTCTTTTGTGTATATGACACCTTTTGATAGTTCAGAAAACATTGTGGCAAAAGGTGAAATTGCTCGTCACGAGCAATTTCACCTTTTGCCACATTGTTTTCCAAAGGCTCCTACAGGCAATGCATGGAAATGAGTATCTATGGAGTAAAGGGTTAACCCTTTCCAAAATGATCCCTTGTTTTCATGATCCTGGAAAAGAGGCCTTTTGAAAACATTGTGGGAAAAGGAGAAAATGCTGGTAATCAGCATTTTCTCCTTTTCCCACAATGTTTTCTACCCTTCCAAAAACAAATTTCAATTTTTGAGCCACATTTATTTTGTTGTCTTTTAATTTGGACAAGTCTTAAATTTTGTCATTTGGTAAAGAACTAAACTTTTCACCACATTATCCAGAGTTTTATGGATCCTATATGAAAGGCTTCTGAAAACATTGTTAGAATCAAAGCGTTGAGAATGCTGAAGCAGTATTTGTCAAGGAAACCCATTGTGTTGAGTTAATAGTTTGAAAGAAAAAGAGACATATTGGTCAAATATTGGCTTAAAAGTCAAACCCCGAAGCAAATGAATACCTTACCGGTTGAAGGGAGAGTACTCATGTACCTGAAAACTATAATTTTGAAATATCTTTAGCCTGTTACATTTAATTTCCAATATTACAATCAATTACTTCGATATATAAATATTGATGAGCAATCAAATGGAGTAGCGCGCAATCATAGGACGAACAAGCCATGGAACAAATTGGTTTTGGAACGAAAATGCCCAGGGTTAGTACGTAAATTTGTATCATTGCACCAATAAAAGGCTATGAGCGAGAGAAGCTATTTTCAATCAAAAATAAGTATCCCAACAATCGAAGGCATCGCCCAATGTATTTTAATATGCCATTTCAAAGTACATATCGGAGTGCCACCGAAAAACTCATTTGCCTGAGAAAAAATGAGTTTAACTGGGTTTATTTCCTTCGGCTTTGCACAAAATAAGATACATGGTTATCAAAATTCAATCTTGAACTCATACTGGTATTCTCTTTGACAAATAACCACAAAAAAAGGAGAAAATGCTGGAAACCACCATTTCCTCCTTTTCAACCAATGTTGTTAGATAACAGGAAAAAAATACGGAAAATAGAGTTTTCATATTTTCTACCAAAGTTTCTAGGTGCCCTATTTTTTCCTGAACCTCATTCAATTTGTCATCTGCAATTTTTCATCAAACTGGATTAGTAGAAGATTTCTGTCATCTTTTAACCCTTTCCCACACAATCCCTAGTTTTCACGACCCTGAAAAAGAAGCCAATCGAAATCATTGTGGGAAAAGGAGAAAATGTTGATACCCAGCATTTTCTCCTCCTCCCACAATGGTTTCTACCCTCCAAGAATAAATTTCAATTTTTGAGTCATGTTAACCCATTACCAAACGACAAAATTTTAGGTTTCTCCAAATTGAAAGGAATTGCAGACGACAAAATGAATGTGACTGAAAATTTGAAATTTGTTTTGTGAAGGATAGAAAACATTGTGGGAAAAGGAGAAAATGATGGTTACCAGCATTTTCTCCTTTTCCCACAATGTTTTCAAAAGCCTTCTTTCTTAAGGTCGTCAGAAGTCGGGATCGTGTGGTAAGGAGTTAATTTTGTTGTCTGCAAATGTTTTCAATTGGGACTGGTCTAAAATTTTGTTGTTTGGTAAAGTATTAAAGAGTTTACCATTATGAGCATGATTGTATCATTTTGAAATAGATGACCAAATACTAATATGCAGATAGTGCACTTTCAAGACTTGGTTTTTTTAGCTCTACTGGCTTTCAGCCAGCAGAGCTTATGTCATGGCGTGATTTCCGTCGTCCGTCCATCCGTCCGTCCGTTACTCTTTTTCTTGTTTACGCAATAAAGTCTTCATTTCTGGTCAGATTTTCGTGAAACTTACACAGTTTGTTTATCTCATCGATAGCTTTAACCCTATTGATTTTGAAAAAAATCTGACAAACAGTATGGGAAAAGTAGCCATTTCAAGTTGAAAACTTTCATTTCTTGTTTACACGATAAAGTGTTCATTTTTAGTCAGATTTTTAGTCAGATTTCTGTGAAACTTACACAATTCGTTTATGTCATCGATAGCTTTAAGCCTATTGATTTTGAAAAAAATCCAACAAACAGTAAGGGAAAGGTAGCCATTTCAAATTGAACAAATTCATTGCCTGTTTACATGATAAAGTATTTATTTGTGATCAGATTTTTATGAATTTTTCAGCTTGTTTATCCCATCAATAGCTTTTTAACCCTTTTGAGTTTGAAAAAATTCAACAAACAAATGGAAAAGTAGCCATTTTGAGTTGAAAATGTCAACTTTTTTGTGTTTTTGCGCACTGAATTCCTTTGTATGCTGTATTTAAAAGCAAACTCTCTGCCAGTAGAGCATATTCAGGCCCTTCAGGGCCTTCTAGTTTTTTTCAGAATATCTAAAAAAAATCTGACAGGGTAGGTTGTACATTAGCCTGATCATGAACTGCACTGTCTACATTGAGGACTAAATCTGAGTTTGGCACTTATAATAAAGGCTAACACTGTGTAATATTGTATATACTTTCATCATTTGAAAAGCATTTGCAGACTACGAATAAGGCTCAAACAGTGGGAATAAAACAAGTCGTCAAATTAGAGAAGATAAAGTGAAAAAAAACCTAGAAAATGCTGGGAATTTTCTCCTTTTCCAGCTGTTTTAATAACCCTTTCCCAAACAATCCCTGGTTTTTACGGGTCAGGAATAGAAGCCCTTTGAAAACATTGTGGGAAAAGGAGAAAATGCTGGTAACCAGCATTTTTCTCCTTTTCCCATAATGTTTTCTACCCTATCATATAGAAAAATCATTTTTTTAGCAGCTGTTAATTTGCCAAATGCTTTCAATTTGGTCTGGTCCAAAATTTGCCGTTTGGGAAAGGGTTAAGGGTTTTTCCATCATCATGAAACAGGAGATTGAACAGTAAAGGGTCAAAGTGTTTAAAAAATAGAAATGGACATTTTCTGTCTATAAAAGACCAAATAATGCCATTTCAAAACCTGCTTTAGACTTTGTGACAATTTGGCTGGAGAAAATGTGTGTTGCAAATAGTTTATCTTTAAGTGACATTATGCCTCTTTAAGAAGTCTCAATCTTTTAGAGGATGGGATTTTTTTTTAAAAACAATTTTGCATATGTAAATGAAAATTTACTGTGCAATAAACTGAATTCAGACCAGATTCATGTCCAAGTTTGATTTATTTTCTTTCTCAACCAAATTTCAACATCTCTTTAAATCAGTACTACACAGCAAAATTTTAAACATATCTAAATTGAAAGCATTTGTAGATGACAATTTCAAAGTGGCTCAAATGGTGCAAGTTTGATTTGATAGGGTAGAAAACATTGTGGGAAAAGGAGAAAATGCTGGTTACCAGCATTTTCTCCTTTTCCCACAAAGTTTTCAAAAGGCTTCTTCCTCGGGGGCGTCAAAAGTCGTCATTGTGTCCAGGTAAAGGGTTAAATCAGTACCTCACAGCAAAATTTTAAACATATCTAAATTGAAAGCATTTTGTAGATGACAATTTCAAAGTGGCTCAATTGTGCAAGTTTGATTTGATAGGGTAGAAAACAATTTGTGGAAAAAGGAGAAAATGCTACTTATCAGTATTTTCTCCTTTTCCCATAATGTTTTCAAAAGGCTTCTTCCTCAGGGGGGTGTTAAAGGTTGTAATTGTGTGGTAAAGGATTAACATGGTTATAATTATATACATGGAAATTATTTCTCCATCTTCTACACCAGTTTCTGTACTCTTATTACTCTACTGTCATTAATATCAATAGAGATTATGATGAAAGGATAAAAAATTTGTTTTGTAAACAAAGAAAAAAGAAATGGCAAAGGTTTTAGGGGTGTTAACCCTTTACCTCATATGCCAATTTGAGACTCTTCCATTTCAGCAGCAAATAAAGATATGATGCCAAAAATATGCAAATGTGGATACAAATATCTGATTGAGTGGAAAACATTGTGGGAAAAGGAGAAATTGCTCGTTACGAGCAATTTCTCCTTTTCCAACAATGTTTTCAAAAGCTGTCTTTTGTTGATGTGTCAAAATGAGTATCTATGGAGTAAAGGGTTAATTAGAAATATGTGGTATATGAACAAAAAAATAAGACAATACTTGATTCCTGTGTGAATTAAAACTGGGGGAAAAGATGGACTTAAAGAAGCCTACGCAAAATTGTAAGATCATTGCCAAGTTCACAAAAAACATCATGACATTTCAAATAAGAAAGACTAACCTAGTAATAAAAGTATTATATTACCCCATATTTTCCTGAAAATTCTGTGTAGGCAGAAAATACTATGTGGGAAGAACTTTAATTCAGGAAAATTGTACTTTTTTTTCTGTATTAAGACAACATAACAGACTTTTATGTAGGCTAATAATAGATATCTCTAAAAAAAAAAAAGGCGGGACAAATACTGTAGGTGCTTTTGTTTTTGAAGTCAAGGTCAAAAATTGTGTCGAACAGGCAGTCTGATCTTGGATTGTCATTGTCACAGGTTTGAAAAACTCTCACCTTACGAAATTTGCGATTCAAATAGAGTATTTCCCAAGTCCTCAAAATGCTTTTCCCTTGTGACAGTCATTTACCTGCAGTGTACCGTGAGCCTTTATAATTGAGTGTTTTTTCAGCCTTTTTATATGCCCGAAGAGTAGTTTTATGTATTATAGTCCCAGTTGTTTGTCTGTCTGTGTTCCTGTCAGCAATTAATTGTGCATGCAGCTCCTCCTACAGTTTTCATTGGAATAAGTTCAAACTTGCCACAATGCATGTCTTTGGTATGTAGTTGTGCATGTGACTTTTAAACTTTCAACATGTGCAGTTGTTCTAGATTTTAACCTATTTCACTGACAAGCCCCTTCGGTGTATATGGTCCACTTTTGGAAGCTCCAGCATTTTCTCCTGTTTTCTGTCCTCCCCAATACAAATTTCAGATATTCAGTCACTTCTATTTTGATGTCGGCAAATGCTTTCAATTTGGACCAGTCTAAAATTTTGCTGTTCGGTAAAGAGTTAATAAAAGAAATTAAACTTTCATGTCAATATAGATGTGTCCCATCACGCAAAAAGGGACCATCTGGGAAGTCTATACATCAATTAGATGAAAACAGATCAATTTAAATTGGTCAGTTTAAATTGATAATTCAAAAATGATTTTATAAGAAGGTAAAATGACCACTTTTGATACAGAAAATGTCATTAAAGCGAAAAGTGTCAACCCTGGTCAGACTGCGCGAATTGCACAGTCTGAGCAGGGTTGACACTTTTTGCAGTTCCCAGAAGGTCACTTTTTGCCTGATGGGTCACATATTGCTGTTTGAAAGTTTTTTTTCTGGGGGGGTGGGGGGGGATAGCTATCTCCTAATCGGACAATGTAGATTCAAGATTAGACTGTACATTCTGCAGAGTCTGATCTTGATCCACACTGGCTGTAAAAGGTCAGTGAGTCGCGCTAAGCTGCTAAATATTTAACCCTTTACCCCATAAGGCATTTCTATTGTATTTCTAATTGACCCAAAATAACAGCAAGGATGACGCCGTTTCTTTCTTATGTGTATATGACATTTTCTGATAGCATTGAAAACATTGTGACAAAAGATGAGATTGCTCGTCACGAGCAATGTCACCTTTTGCCGCAATGTTTTCCAAAGGCTTTTACAAGCAATGCGTAGAAATGAGTATCTATGGAGTTAAGGGTTAAAGAGCTATGCAGAGCTTCACTTGTTTCTGTATACACTGCACAAATACCGTAGGTTCAACTACCTTTTGCATTTTGATAAATGAAGGTCAAGTTTAGACTGCCTTTCGTTGATGCTTGTTAATTAACTCATTACCAAACAACAATATTTTAGGCTTGTCCAAATCAAAAGCATTTGCAGATGAGAAAATAAAAGTGAATGTAAATTTGAAATTTGTTTTGTGAAGGGTAGAAAACATTGTGGGAAAAGGAGAAAATGCTGGTTACCAGCATTTTCTCCTTTTCCCACAATATTTTCAAAAGGCTTCTTTCTCAGGTGTCGTTAAAAGTCGGGATTATGTGGTAAAGGGTTAAAATCAGACTGCTCCAACTAGCAGTCTCATCTTGGTTCTGCTTGACTGGTGTGTGGAGTGAAGTATCCACACAATGACCACATAAGCATCACATAATTGCAATGAAAAATACGCACATTTATCAGATTTGTACCAGATTACAAACAATCTATTAACAGTTCTATTACTGTACGAGTAACAGACTTGTACCAGATAAAACAGAAGTGCAAGCATGAGAACGGGACTAAAAGTTCATCCAGTGTACGATGGACGGAATTGTACCAAACTCCAATGTATGAGGAACATACCGGTCACATGACATGCCGAGGGTATAGATAACCAGATGCCTCTGAAGTCTGTCATTTGCATATCTGTGTCCGTTTTGTGCACTTAGAAATTTCTGAACATGCTCAAAATTTCCCACCGGACAGAATGGACATCACTGGACATCACCAGACAAGTAGTGGATTCACCTGGTAAGAAACTGAGATAAAGTGGATGTACAGACATGACGGATGAAAAGATTTTTATCCATTTATTGTGTGTAAGCTAGGTGTGACCAAATCTTTAGTTTTAAAGTCCCTTTTGAACTCATGAAGCTTTTTAAAACATTGTGGTTAAAGAACAAAATACTGGTTACCAGCATTTTCTCCTTTTCCCATCTATCGAAGACAAATTACATCTTTTTACCTATATCTAAACTCGTGTACAAAATGCTTTCAATTTGATCATGTCTTTTATTTGGTCATGTGGTAATTTTGTTTAAATGGTGTTTTACGCTGCTTTCAACATTATTTTAGTCACGACGACAGCTCATTACCAAACGATAGAATTTTAGGTTTATCCAAATCGAAAGGATTTGCAGACGATAAAAATGATGGAAAATTTTTAATTCTGTTTTGTGAAGGGTAGAAAACATTGTGGGAAAAGGAGAAAATGCTGGTTACCAGCATTTTCTCCTTTTCCTATAATGTTTCTAAAGGCTTAATAATTCTTTCTCAGGGTCTTCAAAAATATTGTGTAGTCAAGCGCGGATCCAGATATCTTTCTCAGGGGGGGTCCCACCGAAAACACACTCGTCTTATTATATGATGCTTTGATTTCCGGATGTCAGTGGATGTAAGCCATTTACAAGAAAAGTAAAGGTTTCCATTTGTAACCATGAGGAGGTGTCCGCATGTAGAACCTTTTTTTTTTTAAATTTATGATTTGTTTTACATAAATGCTGTGCAATGTCAAACCAGTACCATTTCACAAATCCCATAACCACATTTTTGCCCAGTCCCCCCCTCTGGATCCGCCCATGGTAGTAATGGGTTAACTACCTTGTAAACATTGCAGAGGTTTATCATATATTGAGAATGTACTTATGTGTAGAGAGTTTTTTGATCAGATAAAATTTTAATTGATTCTCTGATAAAAGTTGAGAAAGATTAGGAACATGCACTTTATAAGTACATCATAATGAGGTTTCATATTCTAGATACTTACTCCTGTTGACTAGCTCGACCAATTCCTCACATCAGCCTCTACTGAGTCATGAAATACAAGTAATTATGACAGCCTAAATTTAGTTTTGGGGTCCTTAACTCCAGATAGAGGGAGTGATTTTCGTTTCAAAATGAGAATTGTGAAGAATTCTCTAGTAATCCCTATGTTGTGGGTACTCATTAGAATCGTCTCATCAAGAAGATTCTAATGAGTACCCACAAGATAGGGTTTAGAAGAGAACTAATGGATTTAGAAGACCATCAACCCCTCTGATCTGGGGGTCAACACTATTTTCCATTGTCTGCTCTTAAACACAACATTAACCATGTTAGATTTAACCCAGAATTGTTGCTCAAGCATACAGAGTAGATCAAGATCAGACTTCACAAAATGTGCAATCTGATCTGAGATCTATGTTGTCTTCTTTTATGCCAGATATTCTGACAAAAGCAGCTTTGAGATTGTAACATGCATCTTTCAGTCTGTCAGTTGCACCTATCAGCCTAAAGGCCATCCTCGGAACCCAGGTTTAAGCATTACGTTACTCTCCATACATTACCCCTGGGAAAATTGACTAGCAAATCTTTACGTTTCCTATGAACATTCATATGGTCGGAAAGTACCCTAATAGCCAATCAAAAGATCAATAAAATTTTCATTTCGTCAGTTACTAAGAATAGAAATGATGGTATATTTGTGATAAAAATAGTTTGAATTTTCTCAAAGAAAAACTGAGATTACCAATCAAAATGCTTCATGAATAATTCATGAGAACGAGAAAACGCCAGGCAAATAACCCAGGGTTGATTACAGTATGAATCGAAACTTGGTCAACGAGGATGCCTAAAGGCATAAAAAATGTTGGTAGCTGAGTTCCATGACAAAGCCTATTATTTGAACCACACTGATTTATAGAATCCCTTCCACAGATTGATAACCCTTTACCACACAGCAGAATTTGAACCTATCCAAATGGAAAGCATAAATTGAAGGCAATAATTTCGTAGTGGTTCAAATGATGAAATTTTTCTTTTGATAGTGTTGAAAACTTTGTGGGAAAAGTTTTCCCACAATTTTTAATTTTCAAAGGCCTCTTCTTCAGGGGCGTTAAAAGTTCAAAGGCACTTTAAGGGTCGGGCACCCTAATTGATTTCATGTAACATTTGTGTAAGATCACCTTTATCGTCAAAATTGTGCAGATTCGACTAAGACACTGGTGATCTGTAATTGAGGCAGGGACCAGTTTCTATTGGCTGATCCATTACAGATTACCCTAGTCTAGTCGGAATCGGTATATTTTTTCGGCAATGAAAGGCAATATTACATGTCTCTTATTCGGGTGTCTGTATAGCCTATAGCTCTTTATCACGGAAGAAAATATTTTACTCTTCTATAATGAAACCATTTGTATGGGAGACTACAGTTTTCAAATCATTATACCCCCCACAACGAAGTGGAGGGGAGTGTACTGGAATCGCCATGGCCATCTGTCCATCTGTCTGTCCATCTGTGTATCTGTAGAGTGTAGACACAATTTTGTAGGGAGCTTTTTTCCTACGGTTTTTCAAGTACTTTACACATAATGTTGTGGTGCATATGAAATTGTGCATGTGCAGTTTTCACGACCTTGCTGCCATTGGTTGCCGAATTATCTCCCCATAAGCTTGTAAGGTTTCCTGCATTGTTGTTGTCTAGAGCATTATAACTGGTAGAGTTTTGCATATACTGAACCCAATTTTGAACATAATGTTTCTGTATATGTTTATGATGGGATGTATCACTTTTCATGTTGCCCACCCGGGTGGCTCAGTGGTGAGCTGGTGGTTGTGAGTTCGATACCCATTTGAGGCAAACTTTTTTTCCGGGGTATTTTCGCCTCTCACCTCTGCTGAAGCATGTGAGAAAAGTAGTCGGTGGCTTTGGAAGGAAAGTTGTTAGTACCGGTGAGAGAAAGCCAGGAAACACATGTGTGTCACCGACCGCCATGATATGACCTTAGCTGTTAAAGTGGTGTTAAACTCCAACACAACCAACCAATATAATTTGTTGCTGAATTATCTCCCCTTGAACTTGTTAAGGAATTATTTCCCCTTACTTTTGTACGAAACCATTCTGTAACAAAGACCTGTTTTTGTGACAAGGAGCTGGTGGGGGGTATAATCACATTTAGTAATAGCTCTAGTTATATTTGTTTTGTGACTTAAAAAATAGAAAAAATTTTCTTGAAAACAGAAAATTCTGTTTACCAGAATTTTCTCCATTTCCCAAAATGTTTTCAAAAGTCTCAATTCTCAGTCGTTAAAAGTCAGGAATGTGTGGTAAAAGGTTAACCCTTTACTCCATAGATACTCATTTCTACGCATTGCTTGTAGGAGCCTTTGGAAAACATTGTGGCAAAAGGTGAAATTGCTCGTGACAAGCAATTTCACCTTTTGCCACAATGTTTTCTGTGCTATCAAAAGGTGTCATATATACATAAGAAACGGCTTGATCCTTGCTGTTATTCAGGGTCAATTAGAGATACCATAGAAATGCCTTATGAGGTAAAGGGTTAATACTGTCTTCAATAGACAGCAATACTTCAGGTTAGGTAGCTGATAAGTGCCAAGATATTACTGGTACACATTTTTGTGATTACATTCTTACCTGGGAAATAATGTTAGAATAAAAAATTTCCTTGCATTTTGGCAATTTCGCCAAACCAGCATTCCATAGTAATTTCGTCACTGTTTATTTACAATACCTTTCATTCCTGATTGGTTAGATCATTCCCAATATTTAACTAACAGCGTTCTCTCTCGAAACACCTGTTGACTCACTTTTCCTGGAAGGCTGACAAGCAAGCTGGGAATTCTACCATCGTCATACAGTTACTATGTGGTACATAGCTGTTCAAGTCATTACCTGGATAGACAACTTTTTTCACCTGGCAGTAGAAAAGTTTGAAAAAAAAAATAAAGAAAAAAGGAGACACAGCTTGTCACAAGTTATTGTTCTCTGGTCCTGGGTCCGTATTCACCAACCATTCTTAAGAACGTTCCTTGTCTTATACTTCAGAATTTTGTCAATGTGAAAGTAACACTGAACTTCCGACTGGCTAAACCAAATGGCTAAACCATTTGGTTTAGCCAGTCAGAGGTTCTATTACTTTCAATCATGAAGAATAGGACTAACGTTCTTAAGAATGGTTGGTGAATACAGACCCTTGTGTTTTCTATGATTTACTTTTTTGAAGTCTAACTGATACTGTTTATTGCTTAATTAATCAATTATGTTTTGTTATATTAGTTGAAATATCCTTATTATCTCCCTTTACATGTTATAGTTACCTTTTCCAAACTCTCTCCTGTTGCAAAAAAGAATCAGTATGTGTTGTAGGAAAAACCTCAGACGTAATTAATGCTTTGCAATAGAGCCCATTGTTCGAACCTTAGAAAATCAAGTCTTAATCAGTAACAGATGGAAATATCTTAGAAAGAATAATATGCACTAGTTGCAATATGTTAAGTGAAACTGCATAAGGAAGGATTAACTCATCACCAAACGACAAAATTTTGGGTTTGTCCAAATCGAAAGCATTTGCAGACGACAAAACAAAAGTGACTGAAAATTTGGAATTTGTTTTGTTAAGGGTAGAAAACATTTTGGGAAAAGGAGAAAATGCTGGTTACCAGCATTTTCTCCTTTTCCCTTAATGTTTTCTAAAAGCTTTTTTAGAAGTAGGGATTGTGTGGTAATGGGTTAAGTACCTGAACTATAAACGCGTTACCAAACGACAAAATTTTGGACTAGTCAAAATTGAAAGCATTTGCAGACGACAAAATAAATGTGAATCAAAAATTGAACTTTGAATTGGAAAGGGTAGAAAACATTGTGGGAAAAGGAGAAAATGCTGATTACCAACATTTTCTTCTTTTCCCACAATGTTTTCTACCAGGGCTTTCTTTCTCAGGAAAGTTAAAAGTCCGGATTGTGTGGTGAAGAGTTAATTATTTATCCTTGATTTTCTCTTCATACATACAAAAACTATATGCTGAGTAAATGTCAAAGACTTGAAATTAGCTTTGAAGTAAGTTGGGCAAGTGAAAGGGAAGTAAGAAAAAAAATGGAGCCTCATGTATATTTACGCATAACTAATTATTTACAAAAATGTAAGACACAGCAAGATCTGTGACGCAAGGAAGAGGGTAAAAGGTAACGTACAGTATCACTGTATGGAAACTCTATACAGGAAATTTCTTCGGTGAATTCAAGATGGACACGTGTTTATTGACAAAGTAAGTGTCGTTTAACCCTTTACCTGATATGCCAATTTGAGGCTCTTCCATTTCAGCAGCAAATAAAGATATGATGTCAAAAATATGGACAAATGAGGATACAAATATCTGATTGAGTGGAAAACATTGTGGGAAAAGGAGAAATTGCTGGTTACAAGCAATTTCTCCTTTTCCCACAATGTTTTCAAAAGCTGTCTGTTGTTGATGTGTCAAAATGAGTATCTATGGAGTAAAGGGTTAATTTTGGTCCAAACTTGTTTCAAATTGCATCCCCTACAATGAGCTTTTATTGAAAAAATCAAGCGATAGTAGCTTATGAGAAAACGGGAGTGCCTCTTGCGCTGAACATGATGTTTTGATGAAGTTGAAAAACTAAGCGGGAGACTGGAAGAAAACCGGCTTTATTTCATCGAATAGAAAGCTAATGATAAAAGAATGTGCCTCAATCGGTGGGGAAATATTTTTACAACTGTACCAAAATATATTGCTTATATTTACTGATTTAGCTGTTATAAAGTTTTGAAATTTTGCATGGTGTACTCTTCGATGCAAACCGAAACTAAACTACTGTACGGTTGGGTGATCGGAATTTCTGTACGTTTCGGTAACAAATGTGAAGTCAAAAATCTGTACGCTTTTCTCCATTCCCACAATGTTTTCTAAAGGCTTCTTTCTCAGGGTTGTCAAAAGTAGGGATTGTATGGTAATGGGTTAACTCTTTGCCAGACACCAAACTTTTTGACTGGACCAAATTCAAAGCATCTCCAGACAACAAATTAGATCTTGTTAATATGATCAATTTCTGACTTTCATAGGGTAGAAAATATTTTGGGAAAAGGAGAAAATGCTGGTTTCCAGCATTTTCTCCTTTTCCCACAATGTTTTCTATAGACTTCATCTCAGGACCATTAAAAATCTGGCCTGTACGGTAAGGAGTTAAAGAATCTGGTATTGACTTCATACATTACTTTTTGTGTTCAATGGAGTCCATAAATGGAATCTATCCTCTCCATAAATGATTTATATCTTTAGGCTTGGCATTGACAGTCAGCAGTATCATTAACCTGATTCTAATGCTTCTTCAACTTTCCCTATTGTACCAAATGCTCCCTTATTTGAATGATCCTGGAGAACACAACTACTTTGAATGTCTTAAATTGAAATAAGAAAATGCTGGTAAATGTAAATCTGAGATACTCATTCAGGTTAAATTCCATGACGCTCAAATCCCACGTCATAGATGCGATTTTAATTCAAATGGCCCCCAAAATATATGACAGTGCAACATTGGTTACTCAACTTTCTGAAATCTAAATTATGTACGTCATTGAATAAAGCATCATATAAAATCCAAATTTGTACTTGCTTCAGTGTTAGGGCTCCGTATCGGTCAGTTTGATCGATACGATATTTGTATGGATACAAAATGATCGATATTCGATATATCATATGATATTTCAATTTTCAATAAAAGAAAGAAAAAAATGCGAAAATTGTGTTTGTTCTTTTTTCAGCATACCTGAAAAACAAAATACCGCAAATTTAACACTTCTAGATTGTATTGAAATTTCATAATTATGTAGGCCTAAATTAATATGAATTCTACCTAGATCTACATTTACTACTCATTAAAAAGCTGAAAAGACAGTCTAAGAGGACTCTGATCGGACAATGTCAAGGAGACATTTTGTTGTGTCATGGGTTTCCGTGTGTTTTTTTTTTCACCGAACAATTTTTCATGCGTGTTAATTTCTGGATAGGTATGTTCGCATGATTCGACATAGATTTCTCAATAAGGATTAGAACTACATGTAGCATCAAAACCTGTTATTTTACTCACGATAAACAGATAATGGCCTTTTTTGTCCATGTTTTTTCTTACGTGAGGTCTCGCGCGTGATTAACATTTGTTATGCAAATTTCAAGTCTATAAAATGATTTACACAATAATTTACGCGAGTCGGAACACTGATTTCAGATAATCTAATGGAAAAAGAGATTTGATTTTTGAGCCACATTTTTGGCAATATTAAAAGATCGACCAAATAAAATCTTAGGAAGGTTGAAAAGTCATGGCTTCGATTATTTCCATCGCTACCTCTCGATCACATCACGAGATGTTCATTACCTTTCTTTAATCAACTATATTGACCAATTATCAGCGTAAATTTGTCTGCAATCTGCTGATTGATGCATAATTTGCAGATTTCAAACAACATGACGGGGGAACGAGAATAGGGATATTAGCTAATTGTCATCCATTGTGTGACGGGTACAGGGCGAGTAATAAAGAATGACGCATTTCGATTGGTTGTAAGTTTCCCAGGTAGCCACACCTACCTCTACGACTACTCGACTTTAGAGATTACCTAAAGTAAACTCGTAATGAATTTCGCCGTTAAAAACAACTATATTGGGTATTTATATGCTTTACTTTTATTTTCTTTTGATGATCGATATTTTGTTCGATACAGAAACGTTCGATCCGATATATCTATCGAACGTAAAATACCGGTTTTCGATATATATCGAGTACCGGTACGGAGCCCTATTCAGTGTCAGATGAACACTGTTCTTTTTTTAACTACAAGTTTAATTTTTAGATGAAGGTGGTTTTCCGGTAATTTATTCATAGAATTTGTTAATCTGTCAAAGAATATATCCTTACATAAAATGACCTATAGACATTTTTAGCTCCACTCGCCAAAGGCCAGTTGGCATATTCATGGTCATGTCATGGTCAGATAGCCCCCTGCCATCATTTGTCAATGCATGTGTGCGTGTGTGTGTGTTAACTTCAATTTCGAAGATCAGTTATAAAATTACCCATCCAATTTCAATGAAACATCAAAGAAATGATCATATCATGGCCCTCTTCAGAATACCTTCAAAGAATTTTTTTGCCATAAAATTTCTGGTTGCCATGGCCACAAAACTGAAAAAGATAAAAAAATTTCGGAAATCTTTTTCTCTGAGACCCAGAATGGCTTAGGACTACCAAATGCAGATTCAACTGTTAGACCTCCACCAAAATCCTTGAAGATGTCACAAGCCCTTGGCTGAAAATAGGCCATACTTTTAATCTGTTACAACACGGCAAAATTGTAGACCTATCCAAATTGAAAGCATTTGCAGACGACAATTTGAAAGTGGCTCAAATGGTGCAAGTTTGCTTTGATAGGGTAGAAAACTTTGTGGGAAAAGGAGAAAATAGTGGTTACCAGCATTTTCTCCTTTTTCCACAATGTTTTCCAGATGCTTCTTCTTCAGGGTCGTTAAAAGTCATCATCGTGTGGTAAAGGGTTAAAGGGGTCACAACTTTGACAAAAGTACATAAAATGAAGACTAACAATCTCCTGTTCCCTGGCCCATAAAGCGTATGGCTACGGCAAGTTTAGCATCCTCGGATACCCCGGGGTCTCCCTATTTGCTACGCTACATCGACCCCTGGGACAACTGACTAATTAAACTTCGAATCAGCCGCCGAAAATCGATACGAAACGTCATGTAGCGTACAGTCCACTCGCCCATCACAAAATGATGATGGAACCAATGAAAAGCCAGCATTCGGCCAGCGGTAAAGCGAGGGAAATTCAATTAATTGTCCCAGGGTCGATGCAGCGTAGCAAATAGGGAGACCCCGGGGTATCCGAGGATGCAAGTTTAGCATGTCGCTTCTTCTAGTGCACCTTTAACCCTTTCCCAAACAATCCCTGGTTTTTACGGGTCTAGAATAGTAGCCTTTTGAAAACATTGTGTGAAAAGAAGAAAATGCTGGTAACCAGCATTTTCTCCTTTTCCCACAATGTTTTCTACCCTGTCATAGACAGAAATCATCTTTTCAGCAAGAGTTGAATTGTCGTCTGCAAATGCTTTCAATTTGGTCTAGTCCAAAAGTTTGTTGTTTGGGAAAGGGTTAACACTGTAGTAGTCCTTGAGCCAGCACATTTATAAAGGCTAATGTCATGAAAACTTACAGAATCTTCTTGTCATACATGAAGTCAATATGACTTGTGCTAAAATAATACTAATCAAAGGAAATAACTTCATAACAGTTAAAGCTGTTACAGTTTGCCACCCTTGATATACTAAACAGAGTGATTTATTTTCATGTTACTAGAAATGTTTGGATGAGTAGCATAAAGTAGAGTTTCTACAATTGAGTTTTAATTTTAATCTTCTTGTCACTTCTTGTCAAAGCAGCTTATCTTTGACCTTTGATAGGAGTTTGTTGATACTTAGTATGAATGATACTTGTATTCAGACATTATAAAAATCTTTGCATTTTAAAAGTATGGCTTTTTATTTCTATTTATTTATTTTGGAAGGGGGGGGGGAGAGAAAGAGGGATAGGCTGTTTTCTCTATTTCCTCTTTGAAAGTTAATTGCCAAACATACTTCTTATGATTACATGTATTGTCTCTGTCAAAGCTAGTTAAAGTGCATGAAACATTCATTTATAAGGCAGTGGAGCAATTCAGGGCCATTATGGCCCTTTTGTTCTTTCCAACTTCCATTTCTTTTCTCTGAAGTCTTTTTTCCCCATCTTTTTAAACTCTACAGGTGTATGCATATAATTATATTGTCTTTAATACATGCTGTAAATGTATTGCCACATTAACATTCACAACACACACATACCACATTCTTATGAAAAAAACTTGAACTATTCTAGTCTACATTCATGCATCTATTTCTATCTAAGATGGCAGTTGCATGTGACTCCTTTTCGCTACAAATCATAAATATGGACTGCCATTCCACTAGTTGGTAACCACAATGCAATGGCTGAGTGCAACACTATCCTAAGTGCCTATACAAAGTATAGGCACTTAGGATAGTGTTGCACTCACCCATTGAATTATGATCAGACCCTGTAAAATGAAACCTTGCCCGCAGATTCTTAGCCTAAGGGGTAAGTGTACCCTCAAGTCTTTGACATTTACTCAGAAAAATCTGATGGAAATGTTGATGATAGAGATGCAGGTTCAGTCTTTTTTGCAGTTGATCTTGATCTATATTGTTGGAAAATATAGAAAGTCTTTTCCAGAGGACCAAGTTAAGACTTCAACATTGAAAAAAAAAAAATGCAGATGACAAATCATGTCGTGCTTAACTCTTTACCAAACAACAATATTTAACTGGCCGAAATCAGGTGTCTGAAAATTTGAAATTTGTTTTGTGAAGAGTAGAAAACATTGTTGGAAAAGGAGAAATGCTGGTTACCAGCATTTTCTCCTTTTCCCACAATGCTTTCAAAATACTTCTATCTCAGGATCGTAAAAACCAGGGGTTATTTGGTATAGGTTTAATTGTGATATCTGTTTTAAAAAAAGGTAGAAATTTAAACATTTTAGGGAATACAAGAAAACACTAGTTACTGGCAGTTTCATCTTTTTCCAAAATGTTTTTTCTAAAGGTTTTTTTTCCTTAGGGTAATGTCTTTTGGAAAGGATTGTGTGAGAAATTAATCTATTTGGAAATAGGCTCAATGATTGACAGTCCCATTTTTTGGTGACCCATCAATCAGAAGTTTTAATTGGTTGTTTTGTCTGGAATAGCTATACCATAAGACTCAGACACCTTTTGTAGATTAACTACCGCTTTGAATTATTAATTAAGCTTTTTTAAGATTATTTTATGATCCATAATAACTTGCAGACAGGTTTGAATTAGGGCATGCTGTCTGGATTATAGATGATGAGGTTTTTTTTGTTGGTGTGGTGCTTGAATTGGTTTTTATTTGTACTTCAAAAATTTTTTATGAAGGCCAGAGTACCTACCCATGTGTATCTGAAACTGGCTGTTGGTTTTTACATGCAATGCTCTATCCAAGCCAATTTCTAGTTTCATTTAAAAACGGAAGACAAAATTTGTTTTCTAAAGTGAGATATTGGGATGAGTTCAGTGTCTGACCTTTGCTCCATGATAAGCCCTCAGACAGACTTTTTTCTTGTCAGAAATTTCAATTCACAATCCCTGTTACCACTGTTCCAGTGTTGGGTATTTAACACTTGATATTAACTTTCCTGAAACTATTTAAAAGACTGACTTCCTTAGTTCTCTTTTGGGTCCGTATTCACCAACCATTCTTAAGAACGTTCTTTGTCTAAATCTTCAAGATTTTCTGACTGTGACAGTAACAGGACTTCTGATTGGCTAAACCAATTGGTTTAGCCAATCAGAAGTTCTGTTACTTTCACATTGACAAAACTTTGAAGAATAAGCCTCAAAGAATGTTCTTAAGAACGGTTGGTGAATACAGACCTTGATTTTTTAGCTGTATGACTTGGGTCTATTGACTAACTGGTTTGTCTGTCTGTATATGTCTTTGCCTTGTGCCATTTTTGGCTCCTTTAACTCTTTACTGCATGACAAAAATATAGACTTGTCCAAATTGACAGCATTTGCAGACGACAATTTAAACATGACTCAAGTGGTGGAATTTGTATTTGATAGGGTAGAAAACACTGTGGGAAAAGGAGAAAATGCTGGTTACCAGCATTTTCTCCTTTTCCTACAATGTTTTTGAAAGGGCCTTTTTTTTTGATCATCAAAAGTAGGGATTGTGTGGTAAACAGTTCAGCAGTGTGGAACAAGATCAGACTATATAGAATATGCTGTTTGATCACAGATCAATACTGCCAAGTCAGCCCTTTTCAGCTCTTAGAAGTACATTTTACTGAAACATCAAAGAGA
The DNA here is from genome assembly GCA_943736015.1 of Tridacna crocea. Lineage (NCBI taxonomy): Eukaryota > Metazoa > Mollusca > Bivalvia > Cardiida > Cardiidae > Tridacna > Tridacna crocea. Next base: position 53,272,692 of record OX031065.1, read on the forward strand.
TTGTTAATAGACTTGACTATAAGTAGTCTTTATCTATAAATGAAAGATCAGACTACACAATATACAATATCATTTGAGCTAAACTTACCCCAAAAGCTCCTTTTCTTTCGCTTTTGAATGGGGCAGAAAGGGTAAAATAAAAGAGAAGTACCTCTAAACTTTTTTCCAAAAGTATTTTAAGAATTGTGGAATGAAAAACGAACATGAGGCAGTGTGTGAGGCAGTGTGGGCGTGACCTCCAATTTTTTTTGATGATATGAACAGCTCTGGGAAAAGGGGGCTTAACTCGTTACCACATGACAAAAATATAGATTTGTCCAAATTGAAAACATTTGGAGACAATTTAACCCATTACCACACAATTTCTACTTTTGAAGCCCCTGAGAAAGAAGCCTTTCGAAAACACTGTGGGGAACGGAGAAAATGCTGGTAACCAGCATTTTCTCCTTTTCCCACAGCGTTTTCTACCCTTTCCAGAACAAATTTCAATTTTTCAGTCACCATTATTTTGTCGTGTTCAAATGCATGCAATTTGGACCAGTCTAAAATTTTCTCGTGTGGTAAAGAGTAAAGCATGGCTGAAGTGATGGAATTTGTATTTGATAGGGTAGAAAACATTGTGTGGAAAGGAGAAAATGCTGGTTTCCAGCATTTTCTTCTTTTCCCACAATGTTTTCAAAAGGCTTCTGTCGCAGGGACGTAAAAACCAGAGATTGTTTGGTAACGGGTCAATTCATCTTCACGATGTATTGATCGTACTTAGTAAAGCAAGACATCACATGATCATGGACTTTTTAAAAACATTTTGTCCAACAGGCATCTGAATCATGGAGTAGACTGGTCTTTCTACATGCAGAAAATTAACCAATAGCTAAATGTTTTGGCCCAGGTCAGCCTGCGCAGTCCTAACCTGGGTCGATACTTTTCGCAGATGCAGTAAGCCCTCTTTTTACAGAGCATGGCTCATTTATTTACCTTAGCTGTTTTCGATGTCACGATTTCACAATGAGACGCTATGAAACCATGGATAAAACATACTTCTTTACTGACAGTGTTGACATAAAACAGAATGAAGAGACATTTTTATTGATAAATATTTCAATTAACCTTTTCTGCACAAATAAAAAAAAAACAACTTGCATTATGTTTTGGGACTTTGTAGATTAAGATCAGACTTCAAATAGTCTGATCTGTTAAAAGTGGTCAAAATTGAAAGCATTTGCAGACGACAAATTAGAAGTGACTGAAAATTTGAAATTTGTTTTGGTGGGAACAGGAGAAAAATATGCTGGTTTAACCAAAATTTTCTCCCTTTCCCACAGTGTTTTCAAAAGGCTTCTTTCTCTGGGTTGTTAAAACTGGGTATAGAGTGGTAAAGGTTTAAGGCGTTGTAGTCAGGCAGTTGGGTTTTTACGTCATTCCGTAATCTAAAAGTAGCTAGTATTTTTATGAAGTGGTCTAGACCACGATTAACAGTGGGTAATTTTAGATACTGTGGGTTCAGACTGTTGCTCTCCTAGGGTCTGAGGTTGTTCGTGTTAAAATGTTGTCTCAAAGTCCAAGAGCACTCAGCTGAGCCATCAGCTTTAACCCATTATCACACAATCCCTACTTTAACAACCCTGAGAGAGAAGCCTTTAGAAAACATTGTGGGAAAAGGAAAAAATGCTGGTAACCAGCATTTTGTCCTTATCTCACACTGTTTTCTACCCTTCACAAAACAAATTTCAAATTTTCAGTCACTTTTATTTTGTTGTCTGCAAATGCTTTCAATTTGGACCAGTCTAAAATACTGTTGTTTGGTAATGGGTTAAAAACAGATTATCAATAAAAAGGAAGCAATGAATAACTAACAATGCACCTACATCCCTCCAAAAAGGCAGTAACAGGCAACTCTTATTCATGGCTTAACCCATTACCAAACGACAAAATTTTAGGCTTTTCCAAATCGAAAGCATTTGCAGACGACAAAGGGGCGTCAAAAGTAGGGATTGTGTGGTAATGGGTTAAACCAGTTGCTGTTTTTCCAACAAAACTTTCATAATGATTGAATCAAAAATTATTTTTACCACTGCCTGCTTTTGTCCATTTTGCTTGGTTTTTCTTTAAAGAGGCCCTTATACTCATTTTCAGCCAATTTTTTACTAATTTTGTCTTTATTTTATCAAACTATAGTCATTCTTATATCTTCATGCCAAATATTGCGCCAGACAGTTGCAAGGTTGCTTAGATTACGGTCGATAGAAAGTGCAATTCGCTGAGTTGCAGCCTTCCATGTAAACAGACTCGTCGTTTCTGGTTTTTGAATCGAAGCTTTCGATACATCCGTTATACACTCGGGTAGATTCGTAGGAAGATCATGCATTCTGTCATATGACCATATTTGACCTTCGCCCGGCATCTAATGAGGTAAACAAAGGAAAACGGAGGCTTCTCTGTTGCAGCCTCTATTTTCAGATGGAGGCCGCGGCCTATAACATCGTATCCAACTCGCAGACGGAAACCAACGATAAATTTCCATGACACACTGGCATTGTTTACAGCTTCGATTATCAGCCAATTTTCTTCTGACCATTGATCGGTTTCTGACATATATCTCCGTGTTTCTTTTTTTTCAATTTCACCAAGGACTAAGCTCATCTCTTCAGCCAAATCTAACGTGTTGTTTTCAAGATTGACAAGTCTCGAATAATTTGTTGACTTAGCAACCTTTACCACATGAGAAAGATGTAGATTTGTCCAAAATTAAAGCAGTTTTAGATGGAAATTTAAAAGCAACTCAAATGAGGAAATTTGTATTTGATAAGGTAGAAAACATTGTGGGAAAAGGAGAAAATGCTGTTTACCAGCATTTTCTCCTTTTCCCACAATGTTTTCAAAAGGCCCTTTCTTAGGGTCGTTTAAAGTCGGGATTGTGTGGTTAGTAGTTAAATGAATTTGCCTTAGTAAGTACTGTGTGTTAACCCTTTCCTAAACAACAAATTTTGGACCCTTCCAAACCAAAAGAGTTTGCAGGCGACAATTTTAAATTTGAAGAAAATTGCAGAAAGTTCTCAAAAAGGCTCGTTAAGAGCAATTTCTCCTTTTCCCACACTGTTTTCACAGACACGTAAAAACCAGGGCTTGTTTGGGAAAGGGTTAAAGGGTTGATTAAGTAAGGAGTTTAAGCATTGAATTTTCTTGATTCAAACCTTACTGGCATTTCTGGTCCTATAAAAGGGCATAGCAAGGTTCAAGATTAATGAACACAGAAAACAGATGAATTTAAGCAAGGTTCAAGACTCATGAACACAGAAAACAGATGAATTTAAGCAAGGTTCAAGATTAATGAACAGAGAAAACAGATGAATTTAAGCAAGGTTCAAGACTCATGAACACAGAAAACAGATGAATTTAAGCAAGGTTCAAAATTAATGAACGCAGAAAACAGATGAATTTAAGCAAGGTTCAAGACACATGAACGCAGAAAACAGATGAATTTAAACAAGGTTCAAGACTAATGAACGCAGAAAACAGATGAATTTAAGAAGGTTCAAGATTAATGAACACAGAAAACAGATGAATTTAAGCAAGGTTCAAGACCCATCAACACAGAAAACGGATGAAAGCAAGGTTCAAGACCCATCAGCACAGAAAACGGATGAAAGCTAGGTTCAAGACCCATCAGCACAGAAAACGGATGAAAGCTAGGTTTAAGACCCATCAGCACAGAAAACGGATGAAAGCAAGGTTTAAGACCCATCAGCACAGAAAACGGATGAAAGCTAGGTTTAAGACCCATCAGCACAGAAAACGAATGAAAGCAAGGTTCAAGACTCGTCAACACAGAAGACGGATGAAAGCAAGGTTCAAGACTCGTCAACACAGAAGACGGATGAAAGCAAGGTTCAAGAGTAATCAAAACAGACAACAGATGAATAACCGGGCTATTAAGGTTTAACTCTTTACCAATCAACAAATTTTTGGACTGGACCGAATTCACAGAATCTGCAGATAACAAATTCAAACTTGATAATATGGTAATTTCCTACTTTGATAGAGTGGAAAATATTGTGGGAAAAAGAGAAAGTGCTGGTTACCAGCATTTACTCCTTTTCCCACAATGTTTTTCTATAGGCTTCTGTCTCAGGGTCATTAAAAGTCAGGATTGTGAGGTAAAAGGAGTTAAAATGATCATCAGATCATGTTGGCCTAATCTTGATCTACATTGGTTGCCAAATGTAATCTATGGTGTTTGTCTTGGCTAAATTCTAATGAGGTAAAATGGTTGAAATGATTGACATATCATGTTTCACTTTAATGAGCTTTAATTTAACTTCAAGTTGTACACAACAAAAATATTACTGTTCAAGTTAGGCACTCAATTAAAGTTAATTAGTCAGTTAAGTTCGGACAGGCATTCCGATGGTTTATTTTGATCATGCCAGCTTGACTGAACTCCTTACCCCCTCCAACAAATCTATAAACTTTGTAAACAATTTCTTGTAAGAGATAATCAACATTACATGTCTGTCAAACACACACACCTTTTTGGTAGCGCAGTTGATAAGATCTCAGCCGAAAGTTCATAAAAAGTGTCAGACATTCCATCTGACAAGGCTGAAATTCTGTCAGACCTAAAAAAATCTGTCGGGCTAAATCAAATCTATCAAAAACAAAGAAAACATAAGAAAGAAGGGTAACGACTATATCAGCCAGTCATTAAGACTTTCAAAAGTCACTAACGTTTTAACCCCTTACCAAGCAATCATGACTTTTAACAACTTCGAGGAAAGATACTCTTGAAAACATTGGAAAAGGAGAAAATATTAAACATCAGAGGTGTAGCCATGTCATTTCCATTGGTGTGGCAAAAATGAGCAAATGCAATCGCCGAACAGAGCTTTTGATAGACACATTTTCTGTCCAAAACGCCTGAAAATTATTCAAAATGTTTGCCTTGGTGATATCTCAGATGAGTTTGAAAATGGGTCATGTGCATTCAGAAACTAGGCCACTAGGTAAAATCTAAAAAAAAAAAAGTGTACACTCTAGAAGCCACCTTTTGTATCCAAATCTCTTGAAAAATGGTCAGAATGTTTGTGTTAATGATACTTCAGACAATCTTGTAAAAGGGTCATGTTGGGTCAAAAACTGTCATTAGGTCAAATCCTCATAAAACCTTATGTACGTTATAGAGGCTGCATTTTCAGTCCAAATACCTTGAAAAATGATTAGAATGTTTGTCTTCATTATACCTTGTAGGAGTTCTAAAATTGATTATGTCCAGGCAATAACAAGGTCACTTGGTCAAATCTTAGGAAAACCTTGTGTACGCTCGAGAAGCCATATTTTCTGTCAAAAAGTCTTTGGTTGAAATGTTTTCCTTGATGACATTTCAGACGAGTTAAAAAATGGGTCTTATTGGGTCCAAAAATTGGTCACTGTGTCATTTCTTAGGAAAACCTTATGTATGCTCTAGAGGCCACATTTTCAGTCCAAAACCTTTGAAAATTGCTTTGAATGTTTTTGTCTTGATGACATTTCAGGGGAGTTAAAAATGGATCATGTTAGATTTAAAACTAGGTCACTAGGTCGAATTTTCCAAAACCTTTTGTACTTTCTGGAGGCTACATTTTTAGTGTAATACTCGTTAAACTTGGTCAGAATGTTTGTTCTGATGATTCTTTGGACTAGTTTGCAAATGGGTCGTATAGGGTCAATAACTAGGTCACTGAGTCAACAAAAAATCTTTGCTGCTCTCCAGAGGCAACATTTTCAGCCCAATACCCATGAAATCGTGGTTGAATGTTTGTTATTACATCTCAAAAGATATTGAAAATGGGTTGTGTTTGGTCATAAGTCTCAGGTGAGCGACTTCAGGTCTACCATGGCCCTCTTGTTTTATTTCAACACAGTATTTTCTACTCTTTCAACAATAGATCCAATCATAGAGGTAGCATTTGATAATTTTGTCAGCTGCAAAAGCTTTCAATACAGCTCTAGACCATAATGAAATCTAGTCTTGTAAAGGGTTTGATCTACTAAAATAGTGTGGAATGTCGCATGGTAACAAACACTGGTTTACCACATTGTACTCAGGAGACACTTTAGCTGGGAAATTTTGATATTTAATTAGATCTAGGTCCTAAGGATGTCTTGGATTTTGACAAAGAGAAATTTAAAGCATAGAATTGCCTGCTTCCCATACTTTTCTCCAAGAAACAACCTAAGCCAAAAAATTTAATGTGCAGCATATTTGCAAGTTCTAAAAACTCTGGCAGAAAAGACTTACAGACATTGTGGAAGAAAGTTCCAGAATTCTATTAGCCTGAAAGACAAATTCTATCATTTTAACCACATCAAAATTGTCATCTGAGTAAAATTAGCCTGTACAGCAATGGGTTAACCCTTTACCAAACAATCCTGGATTTTTATGACCCTGATGTAGATCTAGAAGCCTTTGAAAATGTGGGAAAAGGAGAAAATGCCGGTAACCAGCTTGAAACAAATTTCAATTCTTGAGTTAGATCTACATTTATTTTGTCATGCTTTCAATTTAGGCAAGTATAAAATTTTGTCGTTTGGTAAAGAGTTAAAGGTTAACCCATTACCACATGAGAAAAATTTAGACTGGTTCAAATTGAAAGCATTTGCAGACGACAAAATAAAGGTGACTGAAAAATTGAAATTTGTTCTGGAAAGGGTAGAAAACACTGTGGGAAAAGGAGAAAATGCTGGTTACCAGCATTTTCTCCTTTTCCCACAGTGTTTTCAAAAGGCTTCTTTCTCAGGGGCGTCAAAAGTAGGGATTGAGTGGTAATGAGTTAAGGTTAGGATGACAAGGATATATTTTACATTTTATACTGCTTTATAAGCAGATAACATGTATACTTTACATAGCTGAGGGCAGTAGGTTCAGTCAATGTGCAAAATATTTTCAGGTCATGTGTACATACAGCCCCATGTGTAGTATACAGGTGAGCATACTTACAGCAAATACGTTGGCAAAGAAATAAATTGTGCTTGATTTCTTTAACATTTTGTGTTCGCCTCATGTAAAGTTCGAATGATTATAAGGTGTAGTTTTATGGCTTTTATCTGTTGTCACGGACATGAGTGTTGAAGTGCAGTTATGTTTTGTCCTTTCTGGCTTCTTGATCCAACTGAGTCAACATTTACAATTGTTTCATTCCCAAAAGAATGTATTTTTAGTATTATGTTCATGAATGTTGAAATGAGTGTCTTGGTATCATCTCAGCCAGGTTTGAACAATGTTGTCTTGGATCAATGAATTAACTGGATCCTATCTATGAAAAGCCTTGTGTGCTTTCTCAAGTCCGTAATTTAATGTCAAATTACTTGTGCATAGTACACCTGAGCATGAAGTGCTCAAGGTGAGTTTTTGTGCTCATGCTGCATATATGGTATATTATTAACTTTTACCTTTTATATGTACTAGAAGCTAAAATTTTTGTCTGATACTCATGTAACATTATCAAAATGTTTGTTTTGATGCTATCTCAGATGAATTCAAAAGTGGGTCACAGTTTTTAAAACTAAGTCACCAGGTCAAATCTTTGGAAAACTATGTGTATGTTCTAGAGGTCACATTTTTATCCATTACTTATGAAATTTGGAAAGAATGTTTGTCATGACATATAAGTTTAAAAGTGGTTCATGTAGGGTCAACAAACAGGATTTTGTCAAAACTTGGAGAAACCTTGGAGAAATTCTAAAGACCACATTTTAGGCCAAAACTCAGTAATGTTGGTCAAAATCTTTGTCTTGATGACATCTTTACAACTGTTAAAATGGGTCACATGGGGTCAGAAACTTGATCACTGGGTAAAATCTAACAAGAAGCTTGTACACACTCTAGAGGCAACATTCTTTGTTCATTACTCATAAACATTGGGCACACTGTCTGTCTTGATGATCTCCAAGAAGAACTTGCAGATGGATCCTTTGAAGTAAGAAACTATGTCACCAGGTCAAATTTTAGAAGAATCTTTGTACGCTTTCAAGGCCACCCTTTCTGTCAAATACTCATGAAAGTTAGTCAAAATATTTGTCTAGATGATATCTGGGATGAGTTTGAAAACTGGTTAATTTGGGTCTTTTAAAGAAATATACTCTTGTGTACACTCTAGAGGACACATGTTCAGTCCACTACTTGTAAGAATGTTTGGCTTGGATAGGTCAGAAAATCAAGTTAAAAATATATATATTTTAGGACATGCAGATAAACCCTCTTGATGCCACATTTTCAGTCCCAAAACTTTGTAAAGATGGTCAGAATGTTTGTCTAGATGATATTTACAACCAGTTAAAATATAGTCATTGAGATAGATCCTAGAAAATGTAAGCATACACTAGATGTCACATTTTTAGTCTGATAACCATGAAAGTTTATCAGAATGTTTTGTGTTGGGTCAAAAAGGCTCAGGTGGGCAAATCAGGACAATCATTACTCTCTTGTAATTAGACTTGTTTGCAGTTTGTTGATGAATTTACTGTTACTGGCAGTGTATAATGTAGTGAATGTGTATTCTGTTGGTTATGAGGAACAAATATCAGTATGTGAAGTTAAAAGTACAAAAAATGGGGTGTTAATTTACTTACCTTTGTTTTTAACAATAATTTTGATTTGATATAATTGTATTTTCAGTATAAAAAAAGGGGTGTACTTTTCAGAGTGGCATCGAATTTGTAAAATAATGTTACTCCAAACTAACGTAGCAATTTTGCAGCTCTGTCTGTATTCTGCCTTTCAGAGTAGAAGTGTAGCTTTTCAATATTTTATCCAGCTCTGTTCCCCACACTTAGTTGGAACATTGAATAGTTTGTACATACAATATAGGTATCTTGTGAATGAACAAAGGCTGTTCTCTTTGTCTGAAGGTAAGCAGGTCAACTTTACTATTCACATAATTGTTAACTCAATAAATTTACCACCTGAAATTTGGAGTTGTGGCTTGTGAAAACATTGTGGGAAAGGGAGAATTTTACCGGTTGAAATCAATTTCTCTGTATGGCACAGTGTTTTCGAAAAGGCATGGTTCAGTTCTGAGACAAAAGTTGCCTTCAAGTGTTTATTATCCTCTTGACCCTTCACCACGTAATCCAAACTTTTAACAACTTTAAAAGAGGTTCTAGAAAATATTGTGGGAAATGCTGGTAACCAGCACTTTCTCCTTTTCCACAATGTTTTCTACTCTGTGAAAAAATTCAGGTTCATTTTTTATGCTTTCAAATTTGTCGTCTGCAGATGCTTATAATTGGGAAGGGTTTAAAATTTCTGGGTGAAGAAAAAGTTGACAATCTTGTGTCACTAAGAGGCAAGGGCTTTTGAAAACGTCGTGGAAAAAAAGAGAATTTTGTTTTTCTTTTTAGCTCACCTGAGCACAACGTGCTCAAGGGGAGCTTTTAGGATCACCCGGTGTCCGTCGTCGGTCGTGCGTCGTCAACAATTCTTTAAACATCAACTCCTCCTAAACCGCTGGGCGGATTTGGACCAAACTTGGCAGGAATGTTCCTTGGGAGGTCCTCTTTAAAAATTGTTCACAGAATTTGATTCCATCAAAAACTCTGGTTGCCATGGCAACCAAATGGAATTTTTTAGCAAATTCTTTAAAAATCTTCTCCTCTGAAACCGCTGGTTGGATTTTAAAATAATTTCACAGATATGTTCCTTGGGTGACCCTTTTCAAAAATTGTTCGTGAAATTTTTATTCGTCAAAAAATGTGGCTCTGGTGAATGGGGGCTTCTTGCACTATACAGAAATGAAGGAATTCTTTAAAAATCTTCTCCTCTGAAACCGCTGGTCGGATTTTGAAATAATTTCACAGATATGTTCCTTGGTTGACCCTTTTCAAAAATTGTTCGTGAAATTTTGATTGGTCAAAAAATGTGGCTCTGGTGAATGGGGGCTTCTTGCACTGTACAGCAATGAAGGAATTCTTAAAAAATCTTCTTCTCTGAAACCGCTGGTCAGATTTTGAAATAATTTCACAGAGATGTTCATTGGGTGACCTTTTTCAAAAATTGTTCGCGAAATTTTGATTGGTCGAGAAACATGGCTCTGGTGAATGGGGGCTACTTGCACTATACAGAAATGAAGAAATTCTTAAAAATTCTTCTTCTCTGAAACCGCTGGCCAGATTTTAAAATAATTTCACACAGATGTTCCTTGGGTGACCCTTTTTAAAAACTGTTTGCGAAATTTTGATCCGTCAAGAAACATGGCTCTGGTGAATGGGGGCTTCTTGCACTATACAGAAATGAAGAAATTCTTAAAAATTCTTCTTCTCTGAAACCGCTGGCCAGATTTTGAAATAATTTCACAGAGATATTCCTTGGGTGACCCTTTTCTAAAATTGTTCGCGAAATTTTGATTGGCCAAGAAACATGGCTCTAGTGAATGGGGGCTACTTGCACTAGATGGAAATGAAGAAATTCTTGAAAATTCTTCTTCTCTGAAACCCGTGGTCAGATTTTAAAATAATCTGACAGAGATGTTCCTTTGGTGACCCTTTCCAAAAGCTGTACATATAATTTTGATCCGTCAAGAAACATGGCTCTTGTGAATGGGGGCTACTTGCACTATACGGACATGATGAAATTCTTTAAAATTTTCTTTCTCTGAAACCCCTGGTCAGATTTTGAAATAATTTCAGAGAGATGTTCCTTGGGTGACCCTTTTCAAAACTTGTTCGTAAATTTTGATCCATCAAGAAACATGGCTCTCGTGGATGGGGGTTACTTGCTCTTATACAGAAATGAAGAATTCTTAAAAATTCTTCTTTTTGAAACTGATGGTCAGATTTCGAAATGACTTTTACAGGTGACCTTTTGAAAACTGCTTGGCAAAATTATAAATTTGGTTCCAATGTTTCAACGCTAAAAAAGAAAAAAAAAAAAATAGACTATGGTCATCTCAAAAATTCAGGTGAGCGATCCAGGGCCATCTTGGCCCTCTTGTTATTATTATGATGATTTGTAACCCTAATACAAAATGCCATCATTGAAGCTTCATTTATTTGTCGTCTGCAAATATTTAACCCATTACCACACAATCCCTACTTTTGACGCCCCTAAGAAAGAAGCCTTTTGAAAACCCTGTGGGAAAAGGAGAAAATGCTGGTAACCAGCATTTTCTCCTTTTTCCCACAGTGTTTTTTACCCTTCCCAGGACAAATTTCAATTTTTCAGTCACCTTTATTTTGTCGTCTGCAAATGCTTTCAATTTGGACCAGTCTAAATTCTTCTCGTGTGGTAATGGGATAAGTGTGTTTGCTTTGGACAGGTTTAAAATTTGTCATCCAATGACGAGGAGTTAACTCATTACCAAACAACAATATTTTAGATTTGTCCAAATTGAAAGCATTTGCAGAAGACATAATAAAAGTGACTGAAAATTTGAAATTTGTTTTGGAAAGGGTAGAAAAGATTGTGGGAAAAGGAGAAAATGCTGGTTACCAGTATTTTCTCCTTTTCCCACAATGTTTTCTACGGGCTTCTTTCTTAAGAGTGGTCAAAAGTAGGGATTGTGTGGTAATGGATTACAGAATTCAACTGAAGTCTTTGTAAACTGATGTAAATGATTTAAAACTATCCAGTTACCAAGTTCTCCTTCCCCCACATTATTTTCAAAATTATTTTTCCTTAACTCTGTAGCAGACAATGCTGACTTAACTCTTTACCACACAATCCCGACTTTTAACTACTCTGAAAGAGAAGGCTTTTGAAAACATTGCGGGAAAAGGAGAAAATGCTGGTAACCAGCATTTTCTCCTTTTCCCACAATGTTTTCTACCCATTGAAAAAAGAAATCAGCATTTTAACAGCATTGAAGTTGTCATCTGCAAATGCTTTCAATTTGGACCAGTCTAAAATTTTGTTGTTTGGTAGAGGGTTAACAACCTTTAGAAAGAAACCTTTGGAAACAATTTGGGAAAAAGGAAATAATGCTGGTAACCAGTATTATCTGATTTTCCCATACTGCTTGCTGTCTTTTCCAAAACAAATTTCAATTTTTGAGTAACACGTATTTCAATGTTTGCAAGTGCTTTCAATTTGGACTGATCTAAAGCTTTGTCTTTGAGAAAGAATTGAGGTGGCCAAAACACAGAATAGATGGTAAAAGGTTTAAAAGAAAATTTTTCCTCAAATCCTTTTCGCCTGACTTGGGTCATGTAAAGTAAACAGGTATACAAAGCAAAAAGCTATTTATAGAATGTAACAACAAAAAGCTAAACATTTAACATTCAACAAAATTTTAGACCTTTCCGAATTTAATGCTCCTACAGATAGCAAGAAAATTAAGTGTGACCAATCAACTGATATTCGTTAGTGGAAGGGTTGAAACTGCGAGGAAAAGAAAAGTTGCTGATCAACAGCATTTTCTCCTTTTCTACCAATGTCTTAAAACTTAAACTTTTCCCTCTGGTTCTTTAAAATTAACAAGTGATTGTTTGGTAAAGGGTTAAGCCATTACCGCACAATCCCTACTTTTTGACGCCCCTGAGAAGGAAGCCTTTTGAAAACACCGAAGGAAAAGGAGAAAATGCTGGTTACCAGCATTTTCTCCTTTTCCCCCAGTGTTTTCTACCCTTCCCAGAACAAATTTCAATTTTTCAGTCACCTTTATTTTGTCGTCTGCAAATGCTTTCAATTTGAACCAGTCTAAAATTTTGTCGTGTGGTAATGAGTTAAACCGCCAAAACAGATAATATTTCCAGATGTAGGAAAGCAGTGATCTGAGGAGTTCTGTTCATTGATTTAAGAGTGTCAATGTCTGAATGTTGCAAAAAAATTGGGAAAGATCAGACCTGAAGTAAGAACTCTGAAATCTGAACTGGATCTTGCATAATTATCATAAGATGCAACTGAAGTCGTCCTTTGATTGTTAAAACCTATGAATATTTATCAGTCACGGCTTTTTGTGACAAAGCTGTCAAACCCAATTTTTGACTGAAGTCATGCATTTAGTTTAAATACAATACCTTCTGATAAATGCTAAAGCAGCTTCGAAAACATTCTTATAAAACAGTAATTATAGAAGCTTACAGTTACTTCTGGATTGCATAACAGATTGCATAAACAAAACATAAAAATAAATTTTAAGCCAATATGTTAAGAACTGGAAGACCAACACATTATTTCTCATCAGAGCCATTTCCTGCCCATGTTTCATTCCCATTACACTGAAGTAAGTTGGTTGACCATGATGGATCAGAGTCTTTAACTCTTTACCAGACGACAAAATTTTGGACTTGTCCAAATTGAAAGGGTTTCCTGCAGACCACAAATTAAATGTAACTGAAATGAGGATTTTTGTTTTAGACGGGGAAGAAAACATCAAGGGAAAAGGAGAAAATGCTGGTAACCGGCATTTTCTCCTTTTTCCCATGATGTTTTCAGTAGCCGTCGTCTGTCAACAATTTCTTTAAACATCTTCTTCTCCTAAACCACCGAGCCAATCTTGATGAAACTTGGAACGATGTTCCTTGGGTGAAGCTGTACCAAAGTTGTTCAAAGACTTGAATTTCACTTGTAAGCTATAGTCTAAGGTGAGCGTTCCAGGGCCAATGGCCCTCTTGATTGTTACTTTTTAGTTCTGATTAAAATTGCATCAAGCAAACACACCATGTTAATTTTGTTGAATCAGCCTTTCATTTTCTACATCAAAATCGCGAAAACTTTGACCCTCTGAAATGCTGTCTACCTAAGAGCCAAAGGATTTTTACCATTATAAGGTGATACACTTTCTGCATGAACCAAAACTATACATTTTGTATGGTAATCCAGAGAAAAGTGTGATGTAAGTAATGCTTAGGTAACTTGGCAAATATTGCTACTCTGAGAAGCCACCTTTTTTGACAGAATTAGCCTTTTTCAACTTTTCCCAGATCCTTTTTGGGAAACCTGATTTTGATCAGTGCTTCTATTCTAAGATGTCAATTGTGCTGTCCATGGTTGTCAGGTAGAGCATTGGCCCTGCAACTATAAGGTCCCAAGCTCAGTACACGAGAACAGGGCCTGGTACCAACTTTGAGATTGTTCATTGGCCCACACAATCGGTGCAAGTATTGCTGTAAGTTCCCAGGAAGCAGAATTATCAGAGTTTAGTCTAAGTTTTAGGAACTTGTTTCTTAATGTAAAAGAAATACGTATAAATCAATGATGTCAATATAAAGAAGAGAAAGTCACTGGAAAAAAAACCTTGTTTTTCAAACTAATTGTGTGCTGCCTTAACCCTTTCCCAAACGACCAATTTTGGACTCTTCCAAACTCAAAGAGTTTGCAGACGACAATTGGAGATTTTGAGAAAATGGCAGAAAGTTCTAAAACAGGGTAGAAAACAATGTGAAAACACTGTGGGAAAAGGAGAAATTGCTCGTTACGAGCAAATTCTCCTTTTCCCACAGTGTTTTCAAAAGACTATTACTGCAGACACGTAAAAACCAGGGCTTGTTTGGGAAAGGGTTAATTAACCCTCTACAAACCACGGACCAGTAAAATATTTTGTTGTCTGGTAAAATGTTCAGGTTTTTGGAGAGCAAAAGGAGAAAGTCTTCAAGTTTTTAATAATTCCTTGTTTCAAAATGCAGAGTGCCTATTAACGCAGAAGAGCAGCAGGTTGGGCACAGGACTGGTAATACCATTACTTATTTGTTCAAATTCCTAGCTCTGCTAATTTGAAACACGAGGATTAACTCATTACCAGACGACAATATTTTAGGCTTGTCCAAATCAAAAGCATTTGCAGACGACAAAATAAAAGAGACTGAAAATTTGAAATTTGTTTTGTGAAGGGTAGAAAACATTGTGGGAAAAGGAGAAAATGCTGGTCACCAGTATTTTCTCCTTTTCCCACACTGTTTTCTAAAGGCTTCTTTCTCAGGGGCGTCAAGAGTAGGGATTGAGTGGGAATAGATTAATGTGGCAGGATAATTGCTACAGGATTAAACTCTCTCTCTTCACCTATTGTTGTTTGGAAGATTTTTATAAGGGAAAGCATGCAGTTTTTTGGGGAGAGTATTGCGCATAGTACCAGTAAAAGAAAGTCGAAGAAAGCATGGATATAAATGAAACAAGTGTTGAAATGGTTTTAGACACTGAAAAAAAAACAAACATAAAGAGCAGACTGACCTTCATTCACCACATAGGCTACTGAAAGCAGTTTAACCCTGTACAAAACAATCCTGTATTTTAACATTGAGTGAAAGAGGCTTTTAAAAACATTTTGGGAACAGAAAAAAAAGTTAACCTCTGCCTTTTTTTGAGCCAATTATTTGATTGCCATCTGAAACTTTTTTTTATCACTAAAAATCCAACCTTGGTGTCCAAGCAAAGTGTGACAAAGACTTACTGGCAGTTGAAGAGCACATTGCAATGAGACTGCTCATAGTGCCTAATACAAAGCTATAAAATTACGTTGCAGCAAAAAGCCAGCATGGTATTCTGATTAATAATTTGTGTGCAAAAAATGCTGAGTGTTTTGTGTGTAATCTCGATGGCATCTAGAATACGGATAGTTAGGTATTTTTACTACGAAAGTATGAATCATTGATGTACGAGAAAACCTGATCATGTGCTTAGACTGGCACACAAAGTCTAATTCAGTTACAAAAATAAATCGCTGACTGGTTGCCAATAATTTTTTTTGGGAGTACAACTTTGGCAAAGAGAGGGAAACATCAGACATATTGAGGGGGAAAAAAGATCATTCTCATTTCTTTGGTAAACATTGGTTTTCATCAATGGCAGGAATGTGTTGTAGATTTAGAGGGGAACCAAACAAAAAATACCTCTGTTTTTCCAACCCTTGTGGCTGGATTGAGTTGTGTTTTACCCTAATTTCAAAATATTTAGATCAACTGTTTTTGAAGAAAATGACAAGGAACTGTTTAGTCCTGCCATCATAGTCTTTGTACAAAACCTTTGACATTTTATAATACAATAATTATTGTCATCATTGAAGTGTCACGGAGAGAGGTTAGATACATAAGCACTTGAAACCTGCCTTGCTGTTGAGCTAGCTTTTACAGCGATGCGGTTTGGTGCATTTCTCTCCATGATAGTTAAGCAACATGCATTAGGTTAGTACCTGGATGGGTGACCAGTTTGTTGCACGTTACATTTGGTGGCAGAGGTGGGATAATGACAAATGCCGGACTGGAGTTGCCTTACCCATGTATATTCCCCTGGTGTTTCTGTATACGTGCTTGTATATAGTTCTCGAGGTCGAGACTTCTCAAAGGTGGCGAGTAATGTCACGGAGAGAGGTTAGATATATAAGCACTTGAAACCTGCCTTGCTGTTGAGCTAGCTTTTACAACGATGCGGTTTGGTGCATTTCTCTCCGTGATAGTTAAGCAACGTGCATTAGGTTAGTACCTGGATGGGTGACCAGTTCGTTGCACGTTACAGAAGATATTGACTTTGAACTGCGGGAGTCATTGTGTCGGTCGGTCACTTTTTTGGTCCGCTTTAAAAATTTCTCAATAATTACTGGATAGATTTCAGTCAAACTTAATAGGAATTTTCAATATGAAGTCAAGATGTCCATAGGGCTCCGTATCGGTCAGTTTGATACGATATTTGCATTGATACAAAATGATCGATATTAGATATATCATATGGTATTTCGATATGGCATGTGACTAATAACGCTTAAATTCCATTACATAACAAACTTGTAATAATTATCTTCCATATTGTCTTCTTTGGACGCTATGCTTGAAACTTGTCTGCGTATTCTGTATGTAAATGGGAGAATTGACCATCTAAAAATATAACGTGTCGCCCGTTGGTGTCAGCCTGGGCCGTAGTAAATCTCTAATTTCTCGTGTTGTCGGATGGTTTTTGACTACTGGGGTTTTATGAACGCCAATTAAAAGGCTTTTGGAGTATAAGGATGATTTTTTTTTGCATTTTTGTAAAAAATTTTGTCCCAAAATCTGAAGTGCCACCTTTAAGGTATTTTCAGATTTTGTGCCAAAAATCAAAAAAGCATTGTGGGAATGTCAAGTGACTGGCAGTTGACTAATGTCGCTTAAATTTCATAATATACGGTAACAAACATGTAATTATTTTCCATAATGTCTTTTGAAGATTCGACTGTGTATTTCTGGTATGTAAAAGAGTGAGTTGCTCATGTAAAAATAGGCTGTGTTTCCTGTCGGTGTTGACCGGGGCTGTAGTAAATGTCTAATTTCTCTTCTTGTCAGATGGTTTTCGACTACAAGGGTTTTATAAATGAAAATTAAAAGGCTTTTGGAGTATATGGATGATTTTTTTCATATTTTTGTAAAATGTTTGTCCCAGAATCTGAAGGACCACCTTTAACTCTTTCCCAAAGGACAACATTTCAAACAGGTCTAACTTGAAAAGGCTTGTAGAAGGCAACATTTATCTGGGACAAATGATCAGATATCAGATAGTCTAGTATACATCTTGGGAAAAGGTGAAAATACTGGTTACCAGCATTTTGTCCTTTTTCCATTTTTTCTGAATCCCTCTAGTCTATCTAAGGTTAGTTAAAACTGGGGATTGTGTATTAAAGGGTCGACATTTGTTTATGACTCAATGGGAAAATATTTGGAAAGCATGTTTTTAATGATCACACAGAAAACATTGCGGGTAAAGGAGCAATAATTGCTTGTTACCAACAGTTACTCATTAATTGCACACCATGTTTTACAAAAGGTGTTTTTTTGGTGTAAGATTGATTGATTTATGGTGTTCAACGCTGTGTTCAACATTATTTCAATTATATCGTGGCAGCCAGTCACCTATCCATGCTTTTCCTGGAGTTTCTGTTACCAATACTCCACACAATATTCTTTCTTAGTCAATGTCTGCTTTCCCAAATAACCATTGTCGAAACAACGAACAGCAGTGAGAGGAATGAATATTGTCGCATATCATCAATCCTCAGAAAGAAATTTGCGGAGCTGGGGATCAAACCCACGACCGCCTGTTCTCAGTTTTTTGCTGTAAGACTTTAGGAACGAAAGAAGAGGTTTTGTATTGTGCAGGGTAAATGTTACAAAGACATTGTGGGGGTTGATATGTAGCCTTGTCAATTTAATATATCTTTGGGGCTTTGCTGTAGTAACAGTTGCTAAAAATAAATTGGTTTACATGCATCCAGTATCGAGAGACGAGAGGGAAAATTCGCTTAGCTTGAGTAAGCATGTGGGCCATACAGTACATCTGATAGACAGAAAGAATGCACCTTTCTGTCTTAAAAATAGAGCATTTTTCAGTGGGTTAATTGAATTGATGATAGTAAGATCAACTATAGCACATTTTTCAGTCCTTCTTTAGGCTTAGCTATTTCTTCAATTCGAAGGTAAATGAGTCATGCAGAGAATCCCCGCTTGAACCACCCGTTTTAACCCATTTCCACACAATCCCAACCTTTAACGACCTTGAGAAGGAAGCCTTTTCAAAACATCGTAAGAAAAAGCAAAAATGCTGGTAACCAGCATTTTCTCCTTTTCCCACAATGTTTTTAACCCTGACAAAGAAAAAATCCACTATTTGAGCCAAACTGAAATTGTTGTCTGCAAAATGCTTTCAATTTGGAGGAGGCTTAAGTTTTGTTTTTTGGTATAAGGGGCTAACCCTTTACAAAAAAACCCGGGTTTTTACTATCCCGAGATAGCCATTTGAAAACATGGTGGGAAAAGGAGAAAATGCTGGTAACCAGCTTTTTCTACTCTTCTTACGATGTTTTCTACCCTTCCTTAACCCATTACCACACAATCCCTACTTTTGACGACTGTGAGAAAGAAGCTTGTAAAAAACATTGTTGGAAAAGGAGAAAATGCTGGTGACCAGCATTTTCTCTTTTTTCCACAATGTTTTCTACCCTTTACAAAACAAATTTCAAATTTTCAGTCACTTTTATTTTGTTGTCTGTGAATGCTTTTAATAGGACGAGTTAAAAATACATGTATTGTCGTTTAGTAATGAGTTAACTCTTTACCACACGACAAAATCCTAGACTGGTTCAAATTGAAAGCATTTGCAGACGACAAAATAAAGGTGACTGAAAATTTGAAATTTGTTCTGGGAAGGGTAGAAAACATCGCGGGAAAAGGAGAAAAAGACCAGCATTTTCTCCTTTTCCTACAGTGTTTTCAAAAGGCTTCTTTCTCAGGGGCATCAAAAGTAGGGATTTTCAATTATTGGGTCACTTTAATTGTGTTAAGTCTGCTAATGCTTTCAATTTGAACAAGTCAAAATTTGTGTCGTTCCGTAAAAAGTTCAGTAATCTAACAGTTATTTTTTTGTCTTGGTGACACAAATTACACTAGTTCTTTCCAAAATGGCAAAATTCTAGACTGGTCCAGAATAAAAGGGTTTGCAGTCCACAAATCAGATGTGACTCAAAAGAATATTTTCTTGGTGGGGAAGGGTAGACAATACCAAGGGAAAAGGAGAAAATGCTGGTTAGGAGCATTTCCTCCTTTTTCCATTATATTTTCAAAAAGCTGTCTCGCTTATGAGTTGTTGAAAGTTCGGATTGTGTGGTAAAGGGTTAACGATATTGAGATCATTAGCAGGTGATACATTTGATAGGGTCAAATGATTGGACTTATTTGAAAAGGGTATAAAAAATGGTGGAAAATGCAGAAAATCTTGATGGGGCCAAATGATTGGACTTTCCCTGAGAAGGGTATAAAAAATTGTGGAAAATGCTGGTTACCAGCATTTCTCATTTTACTACAATGGTTTCAAAGGCCTTAATTCTCAGGCCTATGAGACTGTGGGACCATTTTATCAACCTTTTACCAAACAGTCCGTGGTTTTTATGACCCTGAGATGGTAGGCTTTTGAAAAAATTTAGAAAATGTTTAAAATGCTGGCATTTTATCCCTTTCCCCACAATGTTTTCCATCCTGCTGGTAATAAATTTCAGTATTTGATGTGTTTATTTTGTCATCTGCAAGTGCTTTAAATTTGGACTAGTCTAAAATTTTGTTGTTTGGTAAAGAGTTCAGAGTTGAATACCTGATAAAGGTATTTGCTGTACAAGGATATACATGCACCTTTTATGCTCAAGTATGCAAGATTAAATTTTTGTACAGGTAACATTTTGTACCTTATTTCATCCAATATGGCATTTGAAAGTACCTTTGACCCTTGTTCAGAGCAAGGATTTAGTTGTCAGTGTATTATGTATGGTGTGGATGAAGATCAGACTGCAAAGAATATGCAGTTTGATCTCTGATCTATTGACAGAACACCAGCATTGAACCCATTACCACACAATCCCTACTTTTGACGACCCTGAGAAAGAAGGGTTTAGAAAACATTATGGGAAAAAGGAGAAAATGCTGGTAGCAAAACATTCTAGAAGTTGGGTATCATTTTAGAAATCTGAACAGGCACCTTTAACTCATTACCAAATGACACAATTTTAGGTTTGTCCAAATTGAAAAAATTCGCATACAACAGAATAAAAGTGACTGAAGATTTAAAATTTGTTTTGTGAAGGGTAAGAAAATATTGTGGGAAAAGGAGAAAATGCTGGTTACCAGCATTTTCTCCTTTTAACACAATCTTTTCTAAAGGCTTCTTTCAGGATCGTCGAAAGTAGGGATTGTGTTGTAATGGGTTTAGTCATAAATTTGCAGCTTTTTAGAATTATATCAATGAGAAAAACTGAACCTTCTGAAATTCTTCCTTGAAAACAACGGTCACTAATACTGTAATTTATATTCAGGAAAATTTAAAAGTTGCATGTTACCAGGGTTTTCCATGACGCACAAATCCTTCGTCATAGACGCAATTTTAATTCAAATGACCCCCAAAATAAATGACAGTGCAAAGTTGAATGAAGTGTTATAATTCCAAGTCTGTTCTTGCTTCAATGTCAGATGAACACTTGTTTTTTTAACTACAGGGTTTATTTTAGATAAAAGTGGTTTTTCGGTAATTTATTTATTGAATAAGACTGGTTTACACATTATTGCCGAAATGTATATTGGACACATGTCGCAAATATGGGCCCAGTCAAAGTCGTGGTTGGGTTCACTGTATTTCATTGCATATTTTACATGACTTCAGGTATATAAAAGTACACATTAAAGGTCTGTGCTGTTAGCGGAAAAATAATGCCATGACGTAGAAAACTGGCATTCTTCTATCATCTGCTTCCTACAACTGCCGATCAAGCCACATTGAGCAGCGATTCAGACAAAAATGTTTGGTCTGTCAAAAGGTGACATCGGCTTTTCCGTCAGAAATGATCAACCGACTTTTCAATCTTGGAAGTTGGCATTTAAAGGAAAAAAATGCATTAAATCATGCTTGAAGCTGATGAGGAGGAAATCCATATTTTTGACCCCTGAAATTAATGAAATGACCCTTAGCCAATGAGGAAGGGGGTCACAATGACCCCCAATTTTCAAAGCTGAGGGAAAACCCTGCATGTAACCTAATTTTTCGTCACCCATTGTTTAAATAACCCTTTACCAAACTACCCCTGTTTGTAAGATGTATAATGATAAAGAGGTTTTTTAAAACTGAAATGGAAAAGGAGAAAATGATACTGGTAGCTACAAGAAATAAATTTGGCTATTTTAAGATTGTTTTCCTTCATACCTTCAATAGGAGTCTCAGTTTTGCCTTTTGGTATGAAGAGACATAAAAGATAACAAGAAAATTTAGATGCACAACATTAATGGCGCCAAAAATCAGTTGTTTCTGAAATAAGGCAAATTACAGCATACCAAATTGTCCAAAGTAAATTTATGCAGAATTTGGTGAGAAATGAACAGAGAAGCCCTATTCAATCTTTAGAATACAACTAAAAACTTAAAAAAGAAAAAGAAAGAGGCATCAATAGTAAAACACAATGATAGCTATTCTTTGGCAAAATTTACCGCAAGTTCAATCGGAGCTGTGCACCAGAGCAGTTGTCACTCGGCAAGCAAAACAAGAAAATAATATTAAAACTAGGTTGTACATTACCAAATAGATATCAAAATCAGGGTATGACATGAACCAAATTGGATAAGAAATGATCAAAGTGAGTACGAAATAACCAAAATAACAAGTATAGGTAGGTAGGAAATGACCAGAGTTGTACGTGATGGCCTAGGTACGAAATGATCTTACTACGAAATGACTGGAAGCCAAGTAAAAAGTATGGCTACCTCCATGGGTAATTTTCAAAAGCGAATAAATAAAATAATAGTGCCGCCGCTCAATAACAGCAGCTCCATGATCATGATTCATTTACTGTTACAAGGTCAGAAGTGCTCATGATATAGTTACACAATTTCTCTACATATATCAGATGTGTTGCATAAGTAAGGTAGCTATTTATAACATAGTTACTAATAAGGATATGACAAAATTACCATGTAATAGTTCAATATAGTAGTAATTGATCCAGACGAATACAGTAAATTGGTACTATTGAACATTATCAGCTACCCTCTTATTGCTGACTTAAAACATGGCCGTCATGAAGCTTTACATAAGGAAGTATCCGTCATATTCTTTTTCTTCTTAGTTCGTCATTTCTTTATCTATGAAGCTAAAAAATGTAGTGGTTTATCACATTATGGATAAGGTCCATTTTTTATGTGAAGGTATTTTTAACTCGTTACCACACGACAATATTTTAAGCTTGTCCAAATAGAAAGCATTTGCAGACGACAAAATGAAAGTGACTGAAAAATTGAAATTTGTTCTGGGAAGGGTAGAAAACACTTTGGGAAAAGCAGAAAATGCTGGTTACCAGCATTTTCTCCTTTTCCTACAGTGTTTTCAAAAGGCTTCTTTCTCAGGGGCGTCAAAAGTAGGGATTGTGTGGTAATGGGTCAAAGTGTGCTTCATATGAGATGTTCTGCTTTAATCTATACAGAAAGACCAATGGTTTGTAGACCTTGATAAGGGTTGTTCTCCTTGTCTCACATTATTTTCATCAGGATTAAGGCCTCTTCAAAACAATTTGGGAAAGGGACAAGGTGCAGACCAGTAGCATTGCTTTTGCTTCTCGCACCCCCCCCCTTCCCACACACACACACACCATTGTATGAGCCACATTTAGTCTGTTTTCTGCAAATTTATGTATTCATTCAGTTCAGAATTAGTGATGGGTCCAAAATTTTGTCATCTGGTGAAGAGTTGATACTTCGTAAGAATGGAGTGTGAGAGAGCGCTAAAGGAAATTGATAGTGGGAGTGTCTGGAAATAGATGTTAGCTGGAAACCAGGCAGGCAGAGGTAAATTACATATTGATTTTTGCGTTGTTAACTGGGACACCATGAAAATCTGTCTTGGATTACGTCGATTTGGATCTATAAAAAGCTTCGACAGTGAAGGCCACCTTCCGAATTTAGCATCTTTAACTATCCATTGACGTCTGCAGTCAGCCTATCTACCCTTACAGCTCTTGCAAGAACTTCAGTGCTTTTAAGGACAGTAAAGATCAATGTATGACTGGATTCTGTGCAGCCTGAACTTTGGTGTCTATTGTCTGATATTTCTGAGATAACCCAGCCTAAAATTGCCCTTAGATTGCAATCTTGACAATTTTTTTCATTCAGAAAATGATTTCATTCAATCTACTGAGGACTCCAAGCACTAACCCAGTACAACATGGGCCAATTTTAGATCTAGTCAAACTGAGCATGACATGAGAAAAGGAGAGATTAACAATTCTTTTACGACACAATGCCTACTTATTAACCTTTTGAAAAAAAGCCTTTTGAAAACATTGTAGGAAAAGGAGAAAATGCTGGTCACCAGCATTTTCTCCTTTTCCCACAATGTTTTCTACCTTATCAATGACAATTGCACCATTTTAGCCACAATAAAATTGTCGTCTGCAAATGATTTCAATTTGGACAAGGCTAAAATTTTGTTGTCTGGTAAAGGATTTAAAGGTAAATATAAAGTGTATTTTTCCTGAATTGTATGGAAAATGTTGAGAGAAAAGGGCATTTGCCTGCCCTTGCTAATTTGAGACAATGTATACTACAGGGATATAGTCATATTTATGCAGAAATGGGTTGCACTAGAAGTGTTGATATAACCTTTTCATTGTCTTTTCAATGGTTGAGTTTTTCCACAGTATTAACATAGAGTGCATTTCATTTGAACGAATTATGTATGAGAAGAAAATATACATCATTAGCATCTTATGTAAGCAATTGTTCCTGGAATTAACTCATGGACCACTTTAATCAACAAAAGGTTCTATAACAAAGTTAAGGCCAAGATCAGACTACAGGGAATTCACAGTCTGTTTAACATTTCCCCCCTTCAACGAAGTGGGGGTATATTGCTTGCTAATGTCGGTCAGTAAGGAGACCAGTCTGTCCGTCAGTCGGTTGATCAGTCGGCCAGCAGACCTTATCTTGTCATGATGATAACTAGACACAGAATTGACCTAGGTTCATTAAATATGGCAAAGACATTTGTCTTGGAGTGTAGCTGATCACTGTAGATTTATAGGTCAATCGGTCAAAGGTCAAGGTCACAGTGACCTTCAACATTTTGATATATAGATCAAAATTTGTCCGGATGATAAATGGACAGAGAATTTACCTAGGTTCTTCAAAATTTGGCACAGACATGAGTCTTTGAGTCTAGATGATCTCTATTGATTTTGAGGTCTATTGGTCAAAGGTCAAGGTCACATTGACTGTCAACATGTTGATATATAGATCAAACCTTGTCTGGATGATAACTAGACACAGACTTGACCTAGGTTCTTAAAATTTGGCACAGACATTTGTCTCGTATTATAGATGATCCTTACTGATTTTGAGGTCATTCTGTCAAAGCTAAAGGTCAAAGTGACCGTCAACATGTTCTTATAAAGACCAAACTTTATCCGGATGATAACTAGACACAGAATTGACCTAGAACTGTCAAATTTTGCACAAATATTTTTCTCAGAGTGTAGATGATCCCTATAGATTTTGAGGTCAGTCTGTCAAAGGTCAGGGCCACAGCAACTGTCAACATGTTCATATATAGACCAAACCTTGTCTGGATGATGACAAAAAATTCATCTAGGTTCATAAACTTTGGCTCAGACATGTGTCTTGGAGCGTAGATGATCCATATTAATTTTGAGGTCAAAGGTCAAGGTCACAGTGACCGTCAACATGTTGATTTAGACCAAACCAGGTCAGCTTTTAATCCTTATTCTTGTACATTGTGAATTGCAGACTTAAATAGATTCTGTTAGGGTTATTTGCATTGGATTTGGTTCACATAAAACTACCGATAGGGCAGCGGAGAGTTTGTAGAGCAAGCTGGTTTTAACTCATTACCAAACGACAAAATTTTAGGGTTGTCCATATCGAAAGAAATGTGACTCAAATATCAAAACTTGATTTGGGAAAGGTATAAAACATTGTGGGAAAGGAGAAAATGCTGGTTACCAGTATTTTCTCCTTTTCCCACAATGTTTTCTAAAGGCCTTTTTCTCAGGGTTGTCAAAAGTAGGGATTGTGTGGTAATGGGTTAAATACACTGCCAACAAAATAACATCCATGACCACCCCCCTGTGAAATTTTTATGAACAGTTCAAGAAATATTCTTGGCACGTTCAGGTACATTGGTACTTGAACTGTTCCTTATCACCACTAGAACAATTCATGTACATTTTAAGAAATGTTAAATGAAACAAATATCAAGAACTGGTTGTTCTTAAAGTGTTCTTGATGGAAGTTCAAGAACAGTCCTTGAACTTTATTTCAGGAACAGTTCAAGAACAGTCCTAGAACTTTATTTCAGGAACAGTTCAAGAACAGTTCTTGAACTTTATTTCAGGAACAGTTCAAGAAAAACTGTTCTTGAAAAATTCTATAATAGTTCTTATTCAGTGTTGCTTAAAATGTTCTTGAACAATTCATGAATAAGTCTCGAACATATGTCCAAGAACTACTAATGAACTGTTCAAGAACAGTTGTTCTTAAATTATTCAAGAAAGGTAACGTTTCATTTAACATTTCTTAAAATGTTCCTGAACAATTCATGAATAAGTCTCGAACACATGTCCAAGAACTACTAATGAACTGTTCAAGAACAGATGTTCTTAAATTATTCAAGAAAGGTAATGTTTCATTTAACATTTCTTAAATTGTTCTATACAACGAAGATCTGTAACAAATTAAGAACATTTTTTTCACACAAGTTCAAGAAATACTGTCAGGAATTTTCCAGTACAGTAATTTTTCAACAATTTTTATCCTTTTAAATTGAAATAGGATGCTCAGAGTGACATAAACATTGCTTAAAATCCTTTAGACATGTGCTTGAACATTACTAATAATGCTAAAACAATTTAGATTAAATTCAAGTACCAAAAAATATGAAAAAGTTTCTATATTTCAAATTGTTTATAATTTGTTTTAGTTATGATTCATATACCTAAAAATAAACAGAAAAAAATAATAAACAGAAAGACATTTAACCTATAATTTACCAGACAAAATGACACCATGTGACAAAAAGGAACAGTATCTGGATGAAATGTTTTTAGATAGTTTGCAGAATATTTGGGACTGAAAGAAGCATTTGCTCACTGTGAGCAAGCGCTTCTTTTCCCACAGTATTTTCAAAAGATGGCCACCTCAGTGGCCTAGTGGTAGAGCGTCCAGCTCAGGTGTGTAAGGTAGCTGGTTGGATCCTCTGCCGGTTCATACCAAAGACTGTTTATCAACAATGGCAGCAGAGGCTATTGTCCCTCTTTGGCGTTCAGGCTTAAGGGACTAGAACTTCAATTGGATGGTCAGTGCCAGTATAACACTAGCTGTGTTTGTGAAACACTTAAATGCACCCGCAAACAGCCATTTTTTTGAAAACTCAACTAGACATTTGACCTTTACTGATGACCCTGAACTTGGTACCAACAGAAAGGTCTTGTCACAAGGTATACTCATTTGAAATATGAAGGTAACAGTTAACAAATTACATGTACCAAACAATGCCGACTTTTGATGACACTGGGAAAGAAGCCTTTAGAAAACATTGAGGGAAAAGAATAAAATGTCGTTTTCTACCCTTCCAAAATCAAAATTCGATTTTTGATTCACATGTATTTTGATGTCTGCAAATGCTTTCAATTTGGACTCGTGCAACATTTTATCATTTGATAAAGAGTTAACTCTTTACTAAACGTCAAATTAATAGACTGGTCCAAATTGAAAGCGTTTGCAGACGACAAAATAAATGTGACTGAAGAATAAAAATTTGATTTGGGAAGGGAAGAAAACATTGTGGGAAAAGGAGAAAATCCTGGTTACTAGCATTTCTCTCTTTTTCACAATGTTTTCAAAAGGGACCTACCTCAAAGTTCATCATTGTGTGGTAAAGGGTTAAAGATGAAATGTAAAACAAATGACTTTGAAACAAAAAGTTCACTCTCTTTATGGACCGACACAACCCTTTCTTCTGATTTTTAAAGGTCTTGTAGAAAGTTGCTTTGTCAAATGATGTTACTTTCAACACTACACTCTGAAAATTTTTAGGGTCAAGAGATGGCTTCAGTTTATCCATGGCTTTGATGTTCTTTTACCAGTGTGTGTTCAATTGATCATTTCAACCTCAGTGAACAACTGAAGTTATTAGTATTTTTTGATCACCAACAACAGCTTTGACACTCTTCTTCAAATATTCCTCAGTCAACATTGATGCATCATCTACAGTGTCTAGGCAGTCCTGTTGTTTGTCGCGGTTAGATGTACACAGAGCGTCGACAGTTTCTGTTTCGGGTGTTCTTTGTTCCATGATTGGACCTTTAAGGGCTAGCTGAAGGAATGCTCCAATCTTCCTGTTTGCTCGTCCTTTCTTCAAATTTTCTATCTCTTTTACAGGTGGCTCTAAAGTCTCCTTCTAGTCTCAGTTTCATCTCTGTCGAAGAAAAGAAATTGCTTAGTTACATGTATGTTTGAAGTTGGGTTTGTGTAGATGTCATAGGCCAGATAGGAGTTTAGCCAGATCTAGAATCTAGCTAGACCAAATAAGAATTCTTATCTGGACTAGGCCAGGAAAGACTTCATATTCATTTGGTATTGCTAGATAGGAATTCACATCTTGCTAGACCAATTCTGTGTATCTGCCTAGGCCAAAAAGGAATCCTTTTACACAAGGTACTAATCTGGACTAGACGTTGATAATTTGGCTGCCAATTCCTTGATTTAAGATCGTCAATGTTTTTTCCCCCAAAATTCTACTAGCTAGAAAATTGAATAAAATTTATTTACAGTTTCACTGTTAGAGAAGAAAACCTTACTTTCAAATAAAGTTTGTTTGTTGTCTGCATATGCTTTTATTTCCTGTCCTGGAACCCATGATTTTTGTTTGCATCTCATAAAGCACTTATTTAGATCTAGATATTTATTTGTGGACATTGAACATGGAAATTGAAGATTAAAGTTAATTTTTCTCAAGAAAATGACCAGAAGTACAGCTCTATTTTTTTTTTTTTTTTTTATGAAGGAAAATAATATCTAGCTCATCTTTTTTTTCTAAATTTCATTGTGTTCTTTCCCTATCAACATGGTATACAGAGACTCTGTGACAGAATTCTATTTTAATACCAAATGTCCAAGTTTTTGTTTAACAATGCCAGGCTTATGACACTGATGCCTAGTTATCTTTGAAAACAGCTAAGTTTTGATACGAAGTGATAAAAATATGGTACGAAATGGTATAAATTATGGTAAAAGTGACTGGAACGAAATGGCCATGGTACGAAACGTACGGAAGTCTAGCATTGATTCGAACATTCCGACTTTGTACTGTCTAATAAGAGCTTTGGTTCTACAACCTGCTTCAGAGCATGCATGGAACGTCGATTTCCATCGTTCAACTGTCACATTAGTGCAAAAGTTCTCTTGGTTTCGACTGAAATTGTTGATGATTCGCTTGGCAACGTTCACGCGCTAAATTTTAACTAACCATTACACAAGGTAAAATCTGATTGGCTTATAACTTTTTTTTAACCAATCAGCTTCCTTGTAAAAACAATGAATAAGGTCGTTGGGGCATATTCGGAATATCTCGGAATATCCTATTATGGAAGCATCATAAATGGTATGTAGGTACGGAATCAGCCGAGTTGTGACGAGTGGTCTTTGGGGTGGGGGGAAACTTTTTTCTTTCACGCATGTAGCATAATATAGCGGTTTGAAAGAAAGAACATAAACGGGGGGGATATTCTATAGAGCGAAATAGATTCGTTAAAAAAAAAACTTACCAATTAACAGTCTCTCGTCAACGGCGATGGGCCAACGGAATCGTCCGACTACATTCGGATCTCAAGAAAAACTGCCGATGTTTGCGACATATCAAAGATGGCGTCTCTGACGCGGAAGTAAACAGAATGGGGATGATATTATCGATGGAAAAAGGAAATTCGAGTGCCTTGTATACAGTATTTCAACGCAAACTAAGTTCTAAGCAGACATTTAACAGCATCTATAGATCTACCATGTTCACGATTTCTGTAAGTAATTTAGTTTATATTTTATTTTACTACGCCAAACGAATGCATGAGAAATCGTCCCCTGGAGAAATCGTCTTCTATATTTGGACGATTTCTCTTGATTCTTAAGGGTCTTGTAAACTTCAATTTAGATGCTAGATCTACTCTCTGTGGTGTCTGTGGTTGTGAGGTAGAGCGTTGGCCTCATAACCTAAAGGCCCCGAGTTCGATACCCGGGAGGGGGTTTCAACTTTGGGATTTTTCATAGGCCCACACTACTGGTGTAGTTCCCAGGAAGCAAAATCGAGAGAGATTAGTATAAGTTGTTGTAAGAACTTGTTTTCTCAATCGATGTAAAATAATTATGTTTAATTTAACCCCTGGTTTTGACGACCCTAAGATAGAAGCCTTTTGAAAACATTGTGGTAAAAGGAGAAAATGCTGTAACTAGATGCTGTAACCAGCATTTTCTCACAGTGTTTTCTACCCTGCTGGAAACAAATTGCATTTTTTTAGTTACACCAAATATGTTGTCTTCAAGTGGTTTTAAATTGGCTTGTCTAAAATTTTGTTGTTTGGGAAAAGTAAAAATGCTGGCGACTAGCATTTTCTTTTTCCCGGCTTTTTATCCATTCATGAGCAGGAATTATCAATTGTGTTTTATTTGATTTAGTGTCAGCAAGTGCACTCTGTTAACTCAGTTGAAAAATTTCCAGATTTTGTAAAGTGTAATACCATTGACAGGAAATTGGATTTACATGTATGTTGCAGTCAAATGCATGTACAGCTGTACCTTACCTGGGGAAGAAGACATTTGAAAACACACTAAAAGGACAAAAATATTTTTTAATATTAGAAATTTTTCTGTTTTTGACGGTGTTTTCACTCTTTCAGAAACAAATTTCATCATGAGTCACATTTGTTGTCTGCATATATGCTTTCAGCATGGAAAAACTTTGAATTCTCTCATGTAGTAAACAGGTAATGAGCATATCTTGATGGGGTATTTAGGCCAGAACTTGAAAATTCTCAGTATTTGTTGTTTTTTTTTTCCTATAAAATTACCATAATAAAGTTGTCTTTGGGGCAAGTTGTCCTGCACCCTTTAGAAGTATCTAAATTTCCCTATTAAGGTATTGGTAAAATATGTGTAGCTCAGATAATGATAGGCAGCCCTGCTGGTTTGGAATTAACCTTTTACCATACAACATTCTTTTTTGTACACAACCAAACTGAAAGCAATTGCAGACAACATAAATGTAGCTCAGGTGATAATTACTATTTTCCATGGGGTAGAATTTAAATATGCTTTGGGTTTGACTAAGAGTTTGTCAGTAAATTTAAAAAGTACTCAGGTTAATACTTTACAAAACAACTAAATTTTGGATAAGACCAAATTTAAGAGCATTTGCAGAGGGAAAAGGAAATGTATTTCAGATGATGTTTCTGACTGATATCATTGACCAAAATCATTATTGGGAAAGTAGAAAATGCTGGTTACAATGTTTTGAAAAGGCTTCTTCTTCAGACACGTTAAAACTTTGGATAGTCTGGTAAAGAGATAACTTTACTTTGGACTTATTTTCCCATACGGGGTCACTTTTCTCACAAGTTTAGAGGACAGTGCCACTAAGATTGGTTTTGTTATCTGTTCGAACTCTCATATGGAGCCTAAATCTGTTATGACTGCTTCCATTGCTCATTGCTATGATTGTAATTTTCCTTTGAACTTCTACATTTCATATCTAGCACTGATGTAGTCTGTTTTCTTTCATTTTAGGTCCTGTTAAAATGTAAAAAAAAGTATGTAGGTAACAAAGAACTGGAAGTTCCAAAGAGTACTTTTGCAAGATGGAAACAGAAGAATTTCATGAAAGATTGTCATGGTACAATCCAGTTGTATAAGTGTCAGTTGGGAAAAAACTTGACATCAGAAGGTAAACAGGCATTAATTAACTCTTTACCATGCAAACAACAAAATGTTAGACTTGTCCAATTTGAAGGTATTTGCAAATGATAAGAAAGTAGTTTTTAACCCATTACCTCACAATCCCTACTTTTGACGCCTCTGAGAAATAACTTTTAGAAAACATTGTGGGAAAAGGAGAAAATGCTTGTAACCAGCATTTTCTTCTTATTCCACAATGTTTTCTATCCTTCACAAAATAAATTTCAAATTTTCACTCACTTTTATTTTGTCGTCTGCAAATGCTCTCGATTTTGATAAACCTAAAACTTTGTCGTTTGGTAATGAGTTAAGGGAACACCATCAAAAAAACTTTTTTTGTAATTTATTTGTTTTGTTTTTCATATAAATTTCATTGATATATATACATTTATGTTTTAATTTGGTGAGTTATGAAAAATCTAAATACCTACCTATATAGACGAACTTTTACATTTCTTGCTTAAAAGTCTGCATATGCATGATTTCATAAAACTGACCCAGATGTATTATATCACCAATGGCTTGAGCCCTATTGATTTTGAAAAATTCTGACAATAAGTAAGAGAGGAGTAGCCAATTATGAAGTTGAAAATTAACATTTACAGCAATGACGTCCACATTGTTGATCCATTTTGTTTGAAATTTGCCCAGATTACTGTATTTGTCCAATTGAATCCTATTAACCCTTTGCCAATTAATCCCTGGTTTTAGTCTTGTGTGCTCAATACTCTCCACACTTTTCTGGAGTTTATTTTACCAATACTCTGCACAATATTCTTTCCAAGCTACTGGCTGCTTTCCCACATAGTCATTTTCCAAAAAATGGTCTTTGGACGGTGAGACAGAAAGGAATCCTACAATTACTACCATCAATCCTCATAAAATATTGACCACATTTAAGTTGAACATCTAATAGTAATAGTTATAGATCTTTCTTTGTTCATATTTCAGACTTGATGTCATCAAGGATAACTGGTAATGCTTCAAACTGAAAAGAAACCAGCAGGAAGTGACTGGAATCTGATACAGATAGTGGATCTTGGCCGTTGTCTGCGCATGTCATATTCTTCGAAAATTCGACTGTCTTATATGACGCATCACTACTAGCCCCGAAAGCGGGCTGACTGTAAATATTACGCTATATAAAGTAGCATGTTGAAAATAGCCTTTACATATCAATACGTTTGAGGAGAAATAAGACCTGCTTTAGCAACAGATTTTTCTAAACTGGTGATCATAGTTGAGTGAATTGCATGGGGTAGATGCCAAACGAACATTCTGTTTCCAAATCTTCCAGCTGGAAA
Organism: Tridacna crocea; assembly: GCA_943736015.1. Classification (NCBI taxonomy): domain Eukaryota; kingdom Metazoa; phylum Mollusca; class Bivalvia; order Cardiida; family Cardiidae; genus Tridacna; species Tridacna crocea. Next base: position 53,305,403 of record OX031065.1, read on the forward strand.
GAGTGATGGTGAAAATGTAATTGTTGCTAATTGAAACACTTGTGTACATAAAAGTGACCCATGAAATGAGTGAATGTGTTGTCAAATGATAAACAAGCATTTTAAATAATAAAAAGGTCAGGTATAGTCACATCAAGAGAAAGTATTTCTTTCTTTTTTTGACCCTGTAAAAATCAAATTTGCTAGCTCTGCCATAGAGGTAAAATCTTGAAATGTTTGTATAGAAAGAAGACTTTCAACATTATACTATCTAGGCAGAAAACAACAATGGTAATAATTAGACTGCAAGTAAGTGCAGGCTGATCTTTACCATTTTCTTTGCATATGAAAGAGTTTCTTGTAATGGGGCATAAGTATCATGTTGGACTGACTATATGTCCAATTGTTCCAGAAATAGTACAGTTTCTGTATTTATATTCATTTAACTTCTGACAGTAAAGTTGGTTCAGAAATGGTAATTCAATGACTTTCAATGGTCTTTTGTGAATACAAATACATGGCCTCTGAAATTCGAAATAAATGGTTGGACAGACTAAATGGTACACTAATGGTATTTAATGGTCTGTTCTCATTCATACCATTAAAGCTACCATTAGATATACATTTTTACAGATAAGGTAAAATTAGTGGAGAGTTAACCATTGAAATCAGACTATTTTAAGGCCATTTCAATGGTTTTTGCTGAGAAATGGGATTTTCAATGGCCTTTTAAGGCTCTTTAAATGAATTTTTGACCATTTCATTTTGCTAAGGGAGAGTCTTGAATTTGTCGTTTGAAAAGGGCTACGGCATAGAGTAGAACATTTAAAGAAGATACATGTTTTCAAACTCCTTAAAAATGTTCTTTTTATCATTTAAGAATAGTTCTAGGATATTTTAGGAACATTTTTTTTCTTGAACAGTTCCTAAAATGTTCTCGTTATCATTTAAGAATAGTTCTAGGATATTTTAGGAACCTTTTTTTTCTTGAACAGTTCCTAAAATGTTCTCGTTATCATTTAAGAATAGTTCTAGGATATTTTAGGAACCTTTTTTTTCTTGAACAGTTCCTAAAATGTTCAAAGAACATTTTAAGAATTATTTAAGAACTTGACAAGTTCTTAAGAAATTCTAGAACTGTTCTTAAAAATTGTTCTTGAACAGTTCAAGTACAACTGTTCAAGAACAGCCTTCAAGAGCAGATCAAGAACTGTTCCTAAAGTTCTAGAACAATTCATGAACAGTTCTAATCACAAGAACTGCGTTTCGCAGGGGCCAACAGCAGGAGAAGCGTTAAATTAAGATATCTTTGGTTTTGATCACTGACTGCTGATCATTCATGGTACAAATTGGTCCTTAATTGAGAGATGTTGTGTAATAAAAGTGGTTCTGTAATTTGAATATTAAGTTTTCTTACGCAAGAGTGTTTTTCAATTCTAACACATAATGTTGCCATATAGGAAGTAGAAAAACCACAAATGGCATATTAATCAGCCTTTGGCTCTCAACTCTTTACCAAATGACAAAATTTTAGACCCGTCCAAATTGAAAGCATTTTGCAGACAAAATAAAATGTGACTGAAAAGTTGATAATCGATTTGGGAAGGGTAAAACACATGGGAAAAGGAGAAAATGCTGGTTACCAGCAAAAGGCTTTTTTCTCAGGGTTGTCATAAGTTGGGATCATGTAGTAAAGAGTTAACTTGCGAAAGGTGCTGGCTCAAACACTGGCCTTTCCAACTTCACCATCTCAAAATTAGCAGCAAACACAGACAACAAAAACACATAACTACACATGCTCGATTAGTAAGCATGAAAAAGTCAATTGCAAAATTGATCGTGGACAAAAAATAACATTTCCTTTCATTTGCGCATTATTCCCACTATTGAGTACATGTATGTAAATATGAAAATTAACTCGAATAACTATAAGACAATAGTTAACACATGTGAAAATGATAAGAGAAATTTTTAATGTCTTATAATCGAGACATAAGGAATCGATTTTTAATTTCCAAAGGGCAAATACTAAAAACTGAAATCGAGCATGCCCTTTGGGCGTTATTTGCCATGTAATAAGGCAATTGCATTTTATATCTCGATGAAAACACAAAAATCTGCACTCAACCCTATAATAACTCAAATAATGTTGAAAACAGCATTAGCCCTTTACCAGACGACAAAGTTCTTTTCTTATCCAAATTTAAAGCATTTGCAGACGACAATTTCATTGTGATTCAAATGGTGCAATTTTTCTTTGACAGTAGAAAACATTGTGGGAAAAGGAGAAAATGCTGGTTAGCAGCATTTTCTCCTTTTCCCACAATGTTTTCAAAGGGCTTTCCTAGGGTAATTAAAAGTCGGCATTATGTGTGGTAAAGAGGTAAACACTATGCAATCAATCAATCAATCAGTACCAAGTTAGATAAATCATATTTTGGTAGTGGGATCCTGCCTCAATATCAGTTTCTAGAACAGTTTCGGTTTTCTGCAATCAACTAATGAAGTTTCAGTGGCTTACGCTTACAGCCGAAAGAGTATGTTGGACTTTTTACTTCTAAAACAGAATCTGTTTGTGGTGAAATCAGTTTAATAATGACAAAATAGGTTTCAAAAAAAAACAAAAGGAAATGAAACATTGAAAACGTTTTTATCATGTTAATCAAGCTGTTGTGTGGGCGTAATAAGCAGATCAAATCATAGTCATTAGCAAACAATTCATCCATCTTTAAGCCCTGACGTAACCTTTAATCGTCTGCTGGGTGATCTTATGTGAATATGACTCACAGCACTTTTAAAAACAGTCCGAAAATGAAAAACACTTGTTACCAACAATTTCTTCTTTTCACAGTTTTCTGTTCCCTTATAGAGACCTATCCCATCAATTTGGCTGCATTTGATTTGTCATCTGCAAAAATATTTTGTGCTTTCAAAAGGGAAAAGTCTAATGTTCTGTTGTCAGATAAAAGCTAAAGTTTCAAAATAATCTTTCTCGGGGTCGTTAAAAGTCGGGATTGTGTGGTAAAGAGCTAGTTACCATTGAAGAAGTTTAAGAAATAGTATCTAGGATTAGTATCCACTGTTAATTGTAAATAGTTTCCAATGTCCTGATAAGTCATGATTGGAGCTAAAACCAGTGTTCTTTAACCCTTTACCACATAAGGCATTTCTATGGTATCTCTAATTGACCATAAATAACAGCAAGGATGAGGCAGTTTCTTATGTGTAGATGACACCTTTTGATAGTGTAGAAAACATTGTTGCAAAAGGTGAAATTGCTCGTCACGAGCAATTTCACCTTTTGCCACAATGTTTTCCAAAGGATCCTACATGCAATGCGTAGAAACGAGTATCTATGGAGTAAAGGGTTAAAAAGTTCAGCAGGTTTCTCACATGGCAATCCCTTGCCGTCAGAACTAAGTAAAACCTAGATGGCAGTACTTCTATCAGTTGCCCTCTCCTTTGAAAAATGTAATGTCCCCTACAGAATACTGTAGGATAGTTTCTTTGCATGACTTCATTTAGTAGCCGGTTACTTTTGAACGAGCCTTGCACTTTTCCTGGGTTTCACACAAAGTCTTCTACCCATAATTCAAAGGGAAATCTAATCACATGAGCCACGATTCATTTGCAGTCTGCAAATGCTTTCAATGTAGAATCTTGAATTTAGTTGTTTGGTAAAGATGGAATTGTGAAGCAAAATTGATGCATTATTCAGTATCAGTATTTTTCTTTTATTTCAGGTAAGAGAATTTTTACACACCTTATTGAATAGTTGGAAGATTATGCTAAGTTACTTACAGAAATACAGTCAACAGAGTTTAGTATGTATATACACAAAATTTTTCTTACAAAGTATTGACAGGAAGGTATGGATATGTTCTTTGAAGCATTAACCCCTTTACCACACAACCTTGAGTTTTAGCAACCCATGAGGAGCCCTTTGAAACTCTGTGGGAAAAGGAGAAAATGCTGGTAAGCAGCATTTTCTCTTGTTCCAAAAATGTTTTCTACCCTATCTAAGACAAATTCATCATTTAAACCACATTTAACTCATTACCAAACGACAATATTTTAGGTTTGTCCAAATCAAAAGCATTTGCAGAAGACAAAATAAAAGTGACTGAAAATCAGAAATTTGTTTTGTGAAGGGTAGAAAACATTGTGGGAAGAGGAGAAAATGCTGGTAACCAGCATTTTCTCCTTTTCCCACAATGTTTTCTAAAGGCTTCTTTCTCAGGGTCGTCAAAAGTAGGGATTGTGTGGTAAAGGGTTAAACTGTCAAATGAAATTGCTTTCAACTTCTGCAAGTCTTCGTTTTTGTCATGTTGTAAAGGGATAAAGAGTGGACCCTTTGGAAATATTTTGATTTGAGGAGGAATTATTTTGGTACAGGCAGTAATTGCTTTTTTTCCCGCCACAATCAGTGTGTGATCACATATAAAATAAATGTATGAGATACACGTTTAAATTGAACATATCACATGCAATCAGTTCCAGTCACTTCTTGTACTACAACATAAATAAAACATGCACAATTCAAAATTTAAAGAGTCAAATTTCAGAAATTTCTGCCTCAAAATGTTTACAATTACATGTACTTCTCTTGAATGGGTTTTCCTTTGCCGAAACCAGAATGAGTGCTATCCGTTGTTGTATATTACTGTCCAATGCAACATAATAACAGGTACCAGTTTGCTGGACAGGAACATTTCTGAATCATGTCCATTGAAACAGCATTGTATCTTAAATGCTGGGATGGCCAAAGAGGTAGTTTGGTAGTTTTAGTGATGGTACGTGATCAAATTAATGTTGTCTGCTGTATTTGATTTTTGCAATAAACATCAAACCTTTTGTGGAAAAGGATTAACTTATTATTCCAAACGCATCCATCTTTTTCCTCCGTGTTTACAAAAGCTCAAGGTATTTTACCTTTGAAAATATGTATGTGTATAATGTTTGAAAACATTTTAATAATCAGCAAGCTGTAAATTGACATCGATATTAAAGAGTGGTAATGTTGTTCAGATTTGATCCCCCATATAAAAGTTTGTTTGGATACCCCAACTTCTGTGACTATTTTGTGCAAAAACCTTTCTCTGGTAAAAACACAGCAGACACTGCCAAAGTGGTGTCCAGGGACCATATTCACCAACCAGTTTTATTTTTATTCTAAGTCATATACTAGATTTTGAGGTGTTGGCAACCAGTTTTGAGGTAGAGCATCATGACGCCTCCTGACCGATGGCCTCGGCCTTGTAACCATAGCTGAACAGGTGTCAAGTTTTGGCCTTTTATTGGCCCATACATTTGGTGCAAGTACAGGTGTAGTTTCTTGGAAGCAGAATTAGAGAGATTAGTATCTATGTAAAGTAAGTATGTCTAAACTAGATTTTGAAAGTAACACAACTTCTGTATGGCTAAACCATTTTGTTAAGGAAATCAGAAGTAGTGTTACAAATTTACATAATTCTTGAGAATAAGGCTAAGAATTTTCTTTATAGTGGTTGGCATGGGGACACAGGATTGTCAATAATGACTTTCCTTTGTTATTGCAAATATATATTTGTAACAGTGTTAACCCTTTCCCAAACGACAAACTTTTGGACTAGACCAAATTGAAAGCATTTGCAGACGACAATTTAACTCTTACTGAAAAGATGGTTTCTGTCTATGATAGGGTAAAAAACATTGTGGGAAAAGGAGAAAATGCTGTTTACCAGCATTTTCTTCTTTTCCCACAATGTTTTCAAAAGGCTACTATTCTAGACCCGTAAAAACCAGGGATTGTTTGGGAAAGGGTTAACTCATTACCACACGAGAAAACTTTGGACTGGTCCAAATTAGAAACATTTGCAGACGACAAAATAAAGGTGACTGAAAAATTGAAATTTGTTCTGGGAAGGGTAGAAAACATTGCGGGAAAAGCAGAAAATGCTGGTAACCAGCATTTTCTCCTTTTCCCACAGTGTTTTCAAAAGGCTTCTTTCTCAGGGGCGTCAAAAGTAGGGATTGTGTGGTAATGGGTTAAGTAGGCTTAGTTTAGCCTATACAGTAGAAATAGGGCTCCAGAGGTAGTGAACTCTCTTTCTGACTTTTTGCCTGTAACTAAATGTCCTGGCCCATGAATTGGTGGAAATTTCTTAACAATAATCAGGGCTCCAGTGGTAGTGAACTCTCTGACTTGTTGCCTGTAACTAAATGTACTGGCCCATGAATTGGTGGAAACTTCTTAACAATAATCTGGGGTCCAGTGGTAGTGAACTTGCATTCTGACTTGTTGCCTGTAACTAAAAGTACTGGCCCATGAATTGGTGGAAACTTCTTAACAATAATCTGGGCTCCAGTGGTAGTGAACTCTCATTCCGACTTGGTGCCTGTAACTAAATGTACTGGCCCATGAATTGGTGGAAACTTCTTAACAATAAACTGGTTCAAAGCTGCTCTAGGACACTTTTTACTTCACAGTCAGTCAAATTTCGTGCTTCTTTTTTAACTCTGTATTAAATACTCTGTGTCTGGACTAGAACAAATTGAAAGCATTTGCAAACAACACAATAATCGTAGCTCGCATGATGTTTTTTGTCTTAGACTGGACAGAACATATTGTGGGAAATGAGAAAATATTGGTTATCAGCATTATCTCCTTTTTCCAAAAACCTTCTTCAGGGTTGTTAAAACTAAGGACTGTGTTAAAGAGTTAAATATAAGCAAACATCTCTCAATGTACTTGTCATAGCTTGTCTGTGACATTTCATATCGTTCGCTCAATTTACACGTCTTGCTGAGCCTATTGGTATGTTACACATGAGTAAGTAAGAGTTGTAAAGCAACCCATATATCAGTCTGCTAAGATATCGTATGAAAAGTGGTGTTTTGTTATGGGATCATAGTATCATTAACCCTTTCCCAAACAATCCCTGGTTTTTACAGGTCTGGAATAGTAGCCTTTTGAAAACATTGTGGGAAAAGAAGAAAATGCTGGTAACCAGCATTTTCTTCTTTTCCCACAATGTTTTCTATCCTATCATTGACAGAAATCATCTTTTCAGCAAGAGTTGAATTGTCGTCTGCAAATGCTTTCAATTTGGTCTAGTCCAAAAGTTTGTTATTTGGGAAAGGGTTAACCAACCTGAGAGTCGCTTGTCCTTTGTCCTTCCTTAGATGGGCTGTTGTTTATAATATGTTGAACTCTTGTAAATGATTGATTAATTGAATGGTGTTTGATGCTGATTACAAAATTATTCCAGGCACAGTTATTCAATCATACGTCTTGATACTTTTGAAGCCCTGAAGGCTGTGTAATTGACAGTGTGTGGAAATGTCCTTGGCATGTCAGTACAGCCAGAAAGGCTGTGTATTTGACATTATGTGGAAATGTCCAAGTGGCAAGTAAGTACAGCCAGATAGGCTGTGTAATTGACATTGTGGAAATGTCCAAGTGGCAAGTAAGTACAGCCAGATAGGCTGTGTAATTGACATTATGTGGAAATGTCCCTGGCAAGCCAATACAGCCAGATAGGCTGTGTAATTGACATTATGTGGAAATGTCCCTGGCAAGCCAATACAGCCAGAAAGGCTGTGTAATTGACATGTGGAAATGTCCAAGTGGCAAGCCAATACAGCCAGATAGGCTGTGTAATTGACATGCGGAAATGTCCCTGGCAAGACAGTACAGCCAGATGGGCTTTGTAATTGACATAATGTGGAAATGTCCCTGGCAAGCCAGGCAGGCTGTGTAATTGATATAACATGGAAATGTCCCTGGCAAGCCAATACAGCCAGATAGGCTGTGTAATTGACATTATGTGGAAATGTCCCTGGCAAGCCAATAAAGCCAGATAGGCTGTGTAATTGACATTATGTGGAAATGTCCCTAGTAAGCCAATACAACCGATTATAGGCTGTGTATTTGACATTACATGGAAACATCCCTGGCAAGCCAGTACAGCCAGATGGGCTTTGTAATTGACATAATGTGGAAATGTCCCTAGTAAGCCACAGCCGATTATAGGCTGTGTATTTGACATTATATGGAAACATCCCTGGCAAGCCAGTACAGCCAGATGGGCTGTGTAATTGACATTATGTGGAAACGTCCCTGGCAAGCCAGTACAGCCAGATGGGTTGTGTAATTGACATTATATGGAAATGTCCCTAGTAAGCCACAGTCGATTATAGGCTGTGTATTTGACATTATATGGAAACATCCCTGGCAAGCCAGTACAGCCAGATGGGCTATGTAATTGACATTATGTGGAAACGTCCCTGGCAAGCCAGTACAGCCAGATGGGCTGTGTAATTGATATTATGTGGAATTTTCCCTGGCAAGTCAGTACAGCCAGATATGCTGTGAAATTGGCATTATATGGAACTGTCCTTGGCAAGCCAGCACAGCCTTGGCTACAATGTAGTACCGGTGAAACCTTAACCAGTCACCAAACAATTCCAGGTTTTTACTACTCTGAGAAAGATTCCTTTTGAAAACAATGCTAGGAAAAGGAGAAAATGCTGGTTACCAGCATTTTCTCCTTTTCCCACAATGTTTTCTACCCTTCCCAAGAAAAAATTCAAGTTTTTAGTCACATTAATTTTATGGTCTGCAAAATGCTTTCAATTTGAATGAGTTGAAAATTCTGTTTGTTGGTAAAAAGTTGAGGAAAGATGTAGACAAGTCTGTTATCATGGCAATTTGACTTAACCCATTACCACACAATCCCTACTTTTGACGCCCCTGAAAAAGAAGCCTTTTGAAAACCTTGTGGGAAAAGGAGAAAATGCTGGAAACCAGCATTTTCTCCTTTTCCCGCAATGTTTTCTACCATCCACAAAACAAATTTCAATTTTTCAGTCTCTTTTATTTTGTCGTCTGCAAATTCCTTCGATTTGGACCAGTCTAAAATATTGTTGTTTGGTAATGAGTTAAATAGGGTTGAAATGGATATAAACCTCCAATCAAACAAAAAATGAGGCATTAATGAAGAAAAACTCCTTTTCTGCCTGTGGCAATCTGATTAGTGATTGCAGATGGCATGGTTCAAGATCAGGCCACACAGAATATTGAGTCTTATCTTGGGTCTAAACCACATGCTTACCTATTGACCAAAATCATCTCCATTATAGCTGTGGAAATCTATCCATCAGTAGACCTCAAAAACCTTACTGCAGAAAAACATTTCTTTTTTCCACCTGTACAGATGTCAGTTTTTAAAAACATTATAGGTATAGGAGCAATTTTACCAAGGTCTTGTTCCTTTTTCTCAATGTTTTCCATTGTTTTGAAAATAAGGGTTTTTTTTCTTTTTCAATGATCTTTGGGCTTAAGGCATAGATTAAATTCTGAATTTAACTCTAATGCAGTCTATGTCTTTTCTAAAATTAATCCCTTCCTCACATTCCTAAGTTTTAATGACCAGAATGACAGTGGCTTAAAATTGAAAAGGTTGTGGGGAAAGGAGAAAATACCAGCATTTTCTCCTTTTCCCATCATGTTTTCTAACCTTAAAGACTGATTTTATCATTAGAGTAACATTGGATTTGCCTGCGTTGTCTGCGCATGTCATATTCTTCGAAGATTCGACTGTCCTATATGACGCATCACTAGCCCAGAAAGCGGGCAGACTGTAATATTACGCTCTATAAAGTACCGTAGCAATGTAGAAAATAGCTTTTATCAATACGTTTGAGGACAAATGAGACCTGCTTTAGCTCCAGATTTTTCTAAACTGCTGATCATAGCTGAGTGAATTGCACGAGGTAGCGTTTTATTGAGTAAACGTTTATTTTACTTTGAAATTCAAAGTAACGGTTGTCGCGTAGGAAAGTGGTTCGGCCCTCAGTACCCAGTATGCCCAAACTAGATAGATGAGTATTTATAGAATGCCATCTAGCGGGAGACAATGGATTTCCAAACAAAATTTTAGACACAAATTAGATGTAACTAAAAAATGAAGAGTAGACAACACTGTGGGAAATGGAGAAAATGCTGGTTACAAGCATTTTCTCCTTTTCCCACAATGTTTTCAACAGGATTCTATCTGAGGGTCATAAAAACCAGGGATTGTTTGGTAAAGGGTTAAGAAAAAGTTGCTAGAAATATCCCAGTGTGATACTTTTGGAAAAAGGCAGCTTAATTATTGGATGTTAAAAAAATCTAATGCATGACATGGATTAACTAGTGTTTCCTTATATGGAACTCAAGTGCATAAAACATATCTGAAAATAGACGTTTCTCGTCAATGGACTAATTACATACTTCACCCTGTATTTTTCGTACAAAAACAAAATCTGCAAGACCTTATATTTCACCAATTGGGTGTTTTTTTTAAGCCTGAGCAAAAAACTTGTAACTAATTACATATATTTTTAGCCAAATTATCTACAAAAATATATTTTTCATCTCAAGTAAGGGAAACAATAGAAACAACTATTGCTTTATACAGATTTTTGCTCCTTCTTCTACAATGTTTTCTACACTGTGAACTGCAAGGATGTCAAAAAATATTAGAATAGAATAATGTGTGAATGGATTGTCAGAAAATCAGGACATCTCACTTGCCACCTAAATTTCATAGAAATCAATTTATTTTTCATTTAGTTTTGTTTCCATAGTGGATATAATAACATTGTTTTAGGTAATTGATAGTCTTGTTGCTTACGCTATGGTCACAATGTGAAACTGCCGCCTGCGGATTTTTAGACCTCAATGGATTCTTAAAGCTATATGCCACCAGCTGATTTTTTTACAAATCGGTGCAAGTGGTCATAAATGCCTGCCAGTAAAAGGCCGCCTGACGGGTTCTGGGCGGCTCCAGGTAGTTTCTTACATTCGAAGGGTGTGGGACATCATCGGGTGTTGGCCGGTGGCAGTTAGGAGACAGGCTGGCAGCCGTCAGATTTTACCTGTCCCAACCTGGCAGACACCAAGCACTTATAGCTGACACTGGCTGGCAATCAGGCGTTCTAAATGCCACCAGCCAGCGCCTGCCCAATAATCTGATGGCGGCAGGCTGGTTTACAGGTGATATATAAACTTAGATTGCTCTCTTATAACTACAAAGTGTTCATTATTATTATCAACCACAAGAATAGATAGATAAATCTAATTTTTAAGAAATATTTCCTTTCACAAGGTGCCAGCTAAAGGCAGTGGCAAGGGGAAGGACAAGGTGCCAGTACCGAAGCCCAAATGACCAGAGGCCAAGCCCCAGCAATACCCAAGTCTCAGAGTCGCTCTGGTGCTATTAGAACTACCATGATGACTATTTTGTAATATGGATGGCCTTGGATTTATTTTCAGGGGCCCGGGAGTCTGCACTCTGCAGATCCTTGTCCTACCACCTACCAACACCGAGAGTCGCCTCCCAGCTGCTTTTCAATCTCCACCCTGCCCCCAGCAGATATTTGAAATCGTATGGTGGCATATCGGTAGCATAATGACAGCAGGCCGGATACTGGAGAGTGGCAATTAGTTCCTAATGACCGAGTAAAAATTGCCCTGCAGCCCATCTGCCACATGATAGCCACCGAGCAACTATGAAATGCGCCCAGCCATAGCCCTGATGACAGGCTCCATTGGAAAAAATCGTCTGGTGGCAGACAGAATTTTAACTTTTTCTTAAAAACTTCAGCGGCGTCCTAGCAGTGTCTAAAATGCCACCTGCCACTGGCCGAATTTGAGTGAAAACTGGCAGTTACCATGCCAGCAGGCAGCATTTACTGATATGTGACCGCACCTATTAGCAAATGTACTGGAGAGGCAGTTTCAAAATTTTGTGGGAAAGGAAAGATTGCTTATAAGAAGTCGATTCTCTTTTCCCATCAGTATTTACTACCTAGAGAACTTTGGCTCATCAGTGCCAGTTTAAGATTTGTTGTCTTTAAAACTCATAGCTTCGAATTTTGAAGGGTGGCAAGCTTGTTGTTTGGGAAAGGTTTAATTAACACTAAGTAAGACTTTCATTTATGTTAGTTTGTTTATTTGTTTGTTTTGTGTTAAAGGCCATCTTGATTTTTATTTCAATTATATTTCAGTAGCCAATAAACCAACATATACTTTTGTGGATTTTTTTTTTTAATCAGTGCTTCGAACAATATTCTTCCCAAGCCACTGGCTTCATGACAAAACAATGAATTTCCAGTGAGAGATCAGTGAATCTATGGTCAGACCTAGGTCCCTTTCACCAACCATTCTTAACAATATTCTCAGTCTTGTTCTCCAAGGTTTTCAAAACTTGAAAGTAACACAACTCCTGATTGGCTTATCCAATCAGAAGTTGTGTTATTTTCACAATTAGAAAATTATGGAGAATAAGACTAAGACTATTCTTAAGAATTGGTTGGTGAATACAGGCGCTTGGAAAGAAATTGGCTAAGATGGGATAAAACAAGAGACCCCATGTTTTAAAGCCCTATGCAGTTAGGCTTGGGTCATGTTTCTATGCTAGTTGTATGCACAATTCTCTTTGGTAAATTCACTTACCTTAAACTAAGAATTCCTTTTTATATGACCAATGGGTCATATTATATTATAGCCCCAATCATTTGTTTGTCCATCTGTCCATCCATCAGTCCGTCCGTCTGTTAGCATTTTCTTGTGTGCCCAACTACTCCTAGAGTTTTCATTGGAATAGTTCAAACATAGCACAATGGATCTCTATGATGTGTAGTTATGCATGTAACTTTTAAGATTTTGGATATCTGCAGGCATTCTAGATTTTAACCCATTTCACTTACAAGCCGCTTGAAGCCCATATGTGCTGCCCTGCGCGAAGCTGTTGTTCAACATTCTTTTTAGCAAAAATAAAGGAAGTGCATCAGGGACCCAGAAATCATTGTATTTTTTAGCTCCTTATCAAATTATCCTGAGTGTAACAGTTACTACTCTTAGGGATTTCATTTTTAAAATATCATAGGAAAGGGAGACGCCATGATTACTCGATCTGAACATTTCTGTACCTTTTGAACTTTGCGACCAAATAGATAAACACTAGAATGTGATACTTAAAAGAAAAAAAGGAGAAGAATTTGAATTGGGAGAAAAACCACAACTAAGATTATGTTCCTTTTGTTTCTGACATGTGAACTGTGCGACTTCAAAACCCTTCCTTATTTGCAGTTTTTGTCCTGAATTTGTATTCTGCAACCATCACAGCACCCTATATTAGGCTCATTGATTAATTGTGTCAACCCTTTTCCCAAACAATTTGGAGTCTGAATTCCAGCATTTTCTTCTTTTCCAACAATCTTTTTTTTAGAACTTCAAAGAAAAATTTCATACGTTAAGCTATGTTTAAATTTTTGACTGCAAAAACTTTTACTTTGGATTGGTTTTAGATTTGTACAGTAACTCATGGAATTTTTAACAGTGTACTGGTATGTGTGTTTGCTGAGCCCTGGGCCCGTATTCACCAACCATTCTTAAGAATGTTCTTTGTCTTACTCTCCAGACCTTTCTACATTAGTAAGTAACACAACTTTTGATTGGCTAAACCATTCGGTTTAGCCAATCAGAAGTTGTGTTACTTATAAATTTAGAAAACCTTGGAGAATAAGACAAAGAATATTCTCAAGAATGGTTGGTGAATACGGGCCCTGGTTGCACAGTCAGCAGTTATATGATAGAGGACTTCAGACCAGGAGGTTGGCGATTGGAATCCAAGCTTTGGTCATTTCTTGCCAAGGATTGGTGATGGCTATTGGGACAGGATTCATTTCCTATTCATCGATGATCATTATTTTGTACAATGGTTGTATGGGAAAGCAGTCAGTCCCTTATAAAGAATACTGAACGAAGAGCTGGTTAAAAAAATCCACATGGATAATTATGTCTATATCTATGCTGCATTATAAATAACTGAATTAATGTTTAACTTTTTACCAAACGACAAACTTTCAGACTGGTCCAAATTGAAAACACTTGCAGACGACAAAATTTAATGAAACTCAAAAATTTAAATTTGTTTCCAGCAGGATAGAAAGCATTGTGGGAAAAGGAGAAAATGCTGGTAACCAGCATTTTCTCCTTTACCCACAATGTTTTCTAAAGGCTTCTATCTCATGGTAGTAAAAACCAGGGATTGTTTGGTAAAGGGTTAAAAAAGAGTTTAATACCAAATTAGCAAATAATATGGGTATGCATTAGAGCCCAGCTGTTTTTGAAGATGTTTACGCACTGATAAAGCCTGTATTTGAAAGAAATGTAATGATATTGTTACAGCCCTGTGTTTGAAGGAAATTTTGAGGTATTGTTATAGCCCTGTGTTTGAAGGAAGTGTTGAGGTATTGTTACAGCCCTGTGTTTGAAGGAAATTTTGAGGTATTGTTATAGCCCTGTGTTTGAAGGAAGTGTTGAGGTATTGTTACAGCCCTGTGTTTGAAGGAAATTTTGAGGTATTGTTATAGCCCTATGTTTGAAGGAAGTGTTGAGGTATTGTTATAGCCCTGTGTTTGAAGGAAGTGTTGAGGTATTGTTATAGCCCTGTAATGAAGGGAAACGTTGAGGCATTGTCACAGTCCTGTATTCAAAGAAAATGATGAGGTATTGTTACAACTCTATAATGAAAGGAAATGTTTAGGTATTGTTATAGTGATGTAATCATTGGAGGTATTGTTACAGCAGTGTGCTGAAAAGAAATGTTGAGGTATTGTTATAGTCTAGTATTCAAAGGAAAGTTGGAGGAATTGATACTGCCCTGTATTTGAAGGAAAGGTTTAGGCATTGTTACAGCCCTGTTTTTTATGTAATCAATGGAAATGTTGAGGTATTGTTACAGCAGTGTGTTGAAAGAAATTCTTAATTTTTTTAGCCTTGTATTTAAAGGAAATGTTGAGGTATTGTTATAGCCCTGTATTCAAAGGAAATGTTGAGGTATTGTTACAGCCTTGTATTTGAAAGGAAATACATGTATTGGGGTATTTTATAGCCCAGCAAACAAAAGAAAATGAAGCTTTGTTACAGCCCTGTATTTGAAAGGAAATTTTGAGGTATTGTTATATTGAAAGGAAATGTTGAGCTATTGTTATAGCCCTGTATTGAAAGGGAAATTTTGAGGTATTATTATAGCCCTGTACTGAAAGGACATGTGGAGGCATTGTTACAGCTTTGTATGAAAAGGAAATGTTGAGGTTTTGTTATAGCCCTGTTTTTGAAGGAATTGTTTAGAAATTGATGATACATCCAAATCAAGCAAAAATGTGAATTTTTTTGTAACTGATTACTGCAGATGTATAGTTCAAACTTGGACTAGTTGTTTACTATCAAAAAGGGAACCTGTACAACAGTGGCGGGTAACCATACAAATATTTTTAATACAGTTATCTCTTTACCACACAATCCAGACTTTTAACAACCTTGGGAAAGAAAGCTTTTGAAAACTTTGTGGGAAAAGGAGAAAATACTGGTAACCAGCATTTTCTCCTTTTCCCACAGTGTTTTCTACCCTTCCCAAATCAAATTTCAATTTTTGATACACATTTGATTTGTTATTTTCAGAATCAGCTTGTTGTCTCGATTTGACATATACATGTATTGTGTTTGGTTATGCAGTGAGAAATAACCCACCTACTAAATAGACAGAAATAGAAGGAAATTGGTTAAACAATATGGTGAATTATGAGGTTTGAAGACAAAAACATAGAACAGAAAATCACACTGAATGAAATGTGACGTCAGAAATTGTTTTGTGTCTGTCAGATAACAAAAGTAGATGAAAAATTCAGTGGCTCGGCACATGATTTGTTTAGAACTATTTAAAATTTGTGTGGAATTTAAATTTTTTTTATCAGCGTATCGTCAGTACGCTACTTTGAAATAATATTTCATCCTCAATGATTTTCTAGCAATATTTGTCCAAACACTGAGACAGATCAAATAAATGGGAACGGGGGGGAGGGGGGGGCCTTCCCCAGCCCCCCTGTTCCTACAGTCCTGCTTTCAATTTGGACTTGTCCAAAATTTTGTCACTTGGTAAAGAGTTATTTCCCTTTTTCAAATCAAACACTTGTCTCTGAGCCTTGACAACCAGATACGGTACTCTGGTTATAACGTGACATTTTCAACAGAACAGCAAAACGTCAAGATCTGCATTTGGTTCTCCTGTTCCTTCAAAGTTTCTTGCTTTCAATAAGTTTTTACAACCAGTAACAAATACCTCATACTTTGCAAGATCACAACCTACTATGCCATAATTATGGAAGCTGCAGATTTATAGCACTTAATGCTTCTTTAGCCAGTCGTATTGTAAATTGAATTAAAGCTTACAGTTGAGTAAGCACCGATTTTTTTTGTCAGAACGTCTCTTTGCAAGACAGTTCAGAGCCCTAGTCTAGCGCTAGTAATACCCAGAACATATATGAATATGCGAGTTGCAGCCATAATATAACTGAAATCATGTTGAATGGATGTTAAGCACCATGAAATTAATCAGAACAAAAATTATGTTAACCCTTTACCAAACAACAAAATTTTAGACTGGTATAAATTAAAAGCATTTGCAGACGTCAAAATAAAAGGGACTGATAATTTTAAATTTGTATTGAACAGGTGAGAATACATTGTGAGAAAAGGAGAAAATGCTGGTTACAAGCATTTGCTCCTTTTCCCACAGAGTTTTAAAAAGACAATTCCACAGGCACATGAAAACCCCGCACTTACTTAAAAGGTTTAAATTAGAATCTGAGAATTGATATTTGATACATAACTTACAGAAAGCAATCCTAAATGATAGATATTTAAAAGGCTACAAATCATGATATTCAAGATTAAACTGCAATTCTATGTAAATCTTTGAGTAGTAAATTTGAATACTTTAATGCGGATGTTTTTCAGAGTAGCATTTTTAGCTACCTTTTTACCTTCTACTTGGTGTTAAGTCTTGAATGAATGGATAGTAATTTGCAACTAGTAAAAATGCAGTTTGTCATATGGACCTTTTTTTTTACCCTTCTCTGACACCAGTATGGAGTGGTTGCATGTGTGCATATATAGCTATAGAGGTTTTCTTTTCTGTTAGATTCCATGTAGGATCAGTGCTACACTGGACCGAACTTTTCATATGCACACTGAAAAATATTTTGTTTAAGAAATAATCTTAATTCTAGTGTGGTCAATAAACCACAGTTGTGAGTTGTGAGGCACAGTATATAATCCACGAGGGCAATAGCCCAAGTGGTTTATTCATTGCGCCTCACAACTCACAATGTGGTTTTATTGAATGATAGTCCACTATGGAAAGATTATTTCGATTCTAACTTGACCAATTCTGTATGAAAGGAAAAGAAGTCCATCCTTTCAGTAAAAACACGGATGAAGATTATGTTCCATTTAAAAACTCACTAACTTACTTCATACAGAATGATGTCACTCTGCATGGAATGTTGCAGATTTTAACACGCATTTCTTGCACTGTGTTTATAGAGCCAAATTTGTGGGTCATATTAGAATTAAGAAATAATCTTCTTCCTATCGTGGTATATGGTTCAATAAACCACAGTTGTGAGTTATGAGGCCCAATAAATAATCCACGAGGGCAATAGCCCGAGTGGTTTATTCATTGCGCCTCATATTCCTCACAACATGGTTTATTGAACGATATACCATGATAGAAAGAAGATTATGTCAATTCTAACATGGTCAATTCTTAATTACAGGAAAACAAGTTCAAACGTAGAGTAAAAACGCGGATAAAGATTATGTTCCATTGAATAACCCACTCCGTGAATGGCGTCACTCGATAAAGAATTACGTCACTCTGGGTGGATTTTCGCAGATTTTACCATGCTTTCCTTGTACTGTGTTTATAGAGCCGAATTTGTGTGTCATGTTAGAATTGTAATTAAACATAATCTTTTTCAGGATCTCCTTAACTCAAAATCTTTGATCGCTTTTTCTCAGGTGAGCACTTTGAGGACTAATAACCCTCTTGTTTAACCCTTTCCCAAACGACAAAATTTTAAACTGGTCCAAACTGAAAGCACTTGGAGATGACCAAATAAACATAACTCAAAAATTTAAACTTGTTTCTAGCAGGGTAGAAAACATTGTGGGAAAAGGAGAAAATGCTGGTTACCAGCATTTTCTCCTTTTCCCACAATGATTTCAAAAGGGCTTAGAGTCGTAAAAAGCAGGGATTGTTTGGTAAAGGATTAAGCCTATACCAAATAATCTTTAGTTTTATCATTTCCTAATGAAAAACAACATTTGAAAACATTGTGGGGAAAGGAGAAATTCTGGTAAACAGGATTTCCTTCTTTCCCCACAATGTTTTACCCTTCAGTCAATGATTACCTCATTTGAGTCATATTCTATTATTGTTTTGTCTGCAACTTAACCCTTTACCAGGCAATCCCAACTTTTAATACACTGTAAAAGTTAATACACTGAAAACATAGTTGGAAAAGGAGGAAATGCTGGAAACCAGTATTTTCTCCTTTTCCCACATTGTTTTCTTCCCTTTCTAAAACAAATTTCAATTCTTTAATCACTTTAATTTTGTCGGCTTCAATTATTCTTTCAAGTTGGACCAGTCTAAAATTTTGTCGTTTGGTAAAGAGTTAAGGCTTTCAATCTGGACATTCTCGAAATTTTATTGTTTGGTAAAGAGTGAATGATCGTCCAGCTTTAGAAAAAAAAAGAATTGGCGTTTTCAGCTTATTGTTAAAAAGGAAGTATTTTGCATTATGCTTCTATCCATTATATCATCGAGCATTAAGTTAGGAAGAAATCATTTCGTGAGAAAAAGAGAAGTACAGGCCCACAGAGCTTTGTTTGTCATTGGTGATTGAAAATTCCAAAAATAACATTTCCAATACCTAAATAAAGCTACAACTGACATCATTTGAGAATATCAGTGAAGCAAAAGAGTTCTCTTTATGGTAAACGGCTTCCGCTACCCTGTCGTGAAACCTATCTTTTCAATGAACAAGGTGATTCAATTAAGACGTGCCACTAAAATATCCACCCACTCGTACATTAGCCATATTCTCCTTACACTTCACTCTGATTCAGTGCTTTTGCTAAACTCTTAACAAGATGAAAAAAAAATTTGCCTAGCTCAAATTGAAAAGTAATTGCATATGGCAAGTAAAATCTTATGGAATATTTCTTTAAAAATTGCAAAAGACATTGTATGAAATGAAGAAAATGCTTATTACCAGCATTTTCATATTTTCCCTCAATCTCTTTGAATGTCCTTTTCCTCAGAATTATTTCATCTTGGGACTGTTTGGTGTATAGGTTTACTCTTGTAGTCTTTGTCCTAAGAAATGCAAGCATTTGATAATGCCCTGGTTTTTACGAGCCAGTCTCGGGAAGAAGCCCCTCTGAAAACATTGTGGGAAAAGGAGAAAATGCTGGTTACCATTGTTTTCTTTTACAAAAATGTTTTCTACTCTTCTAAAGTCAAGTTTCAATTTTTGAGTCGCGTTTATTTTGTCGTCTGCCAATGTTTTCAATTTGGAGAAGTCTAAAATTCTATTGTTTGGTAAATTCTATTGTGGCAGTTGGTTTTCTTAGGGTAAAAAACAGAGAAAAAGTTTTCATGCTCAGATCCGAGTGATCACTCACATAAATGCAATTATGAAACCCTTGAATTTGATATTTTTCACTCATAGTGTCAATGAGCACAAAAACATCATTTTATGGTGTTCCTTGGATGTTTCACTGAACCAAATGATTATTCTTTATTTCTGTTTATAATTTTAAACACTTTACCAAAAGACAACATTTTTTGCTTGTCCAAATCGAAAGCAATTGCAGACGACAAAATGAAAGTGACAGTAGATTTGAAATTTGTTTTGTGAAGGGTAGAAAATATTTTGGGAAAAGGAGAAAATGTGCTGGTTCTCCTTTTCCCACAATATTTTCTAAGGGCTTCTTTCTCAGGGTTGTCAAAAGTAGGGATTGTCTGGTAATGGCCTAATGGGCTGAAGACAATGTTGATTAATATTGGAAATAGAATTTTAGGGTTGGGTTGGGGTGGTGTTGCTAACTTGATATTGATGGTTTCAGAAGGGAGGAGTTGTTATCGTCTGAAAACCTTTCAAAATTATTATCACCTTTTATCACTTTATTCATATTGCAGTTGATGACTTCATCAGGACTGCTGATGAATACTTAGTGCAGTTTTTCCTGCACCACATTTTGAACTCGGCCATTCTAAAGAGATCATGAAGCTATTCATTGTCTGCGCATGTCATATTCTTTGAAGATTCGACCTGTCTGCTAATTGACGCATCACTCCTCCAGTGTTGGGGGGGGGTGCTAATATGTGCTATAAAGTAACAATGGAGAAAATGGCTTTTATCGATATATTTGAGGAGAAATCAGGCCTGTTTTAGCTCCAGATTTCTCTAAACTGCTGGTCATAGCTGAATGAATCGCACCAGGTAGCATTTTATTGAGTAAAGGTTTATTTTAGTTTAACCCTTTCCCAAACAAGCCCTTGTTTTACGTGTCTGCAGTAAAAGTCTTTTGAAAAAACTGTGGGAAAAGGAGAAATTGCTTGTAACGAGCAATTTCTCCTTTTCCCACAGTGTTTTCTACCCTTTGTGAGAACTTTCTGCCATTTTCTTAAAATCTAAAATTGTCGTCTGCAAAGTCTTTCAGTTTGGAAGAGTCCAAAATTTGTTGTTTGGGAAAGGGTTAAATTCAAAGTAAAGGTTGTGGCGTCGAAAAGTAGTCCAGTTTTGTACCAGAATGCCCAAATTAGATGTCTACTTGTAGAATGCCATCTAGCGGGAGATAATGTGAAGTTATTGTCATAGCCCTGATGTTGTGTTGTCTGTGGTTGTCTGTTTCTTGGTGCTGAAACTGAGACGTTTCAATAATATTTCTCATTACCACAAATATTTACTTCTGACTTGGACAAGTATTATTGACCCTTTTTCAACTTTAAATTTTTACAGAAAATCAAGAACCTGGGCTACGTAATGGCACAAGGTCTTGTGCCATGCAGAAAATTTAGCAACAGCTAAAAGTTTTGACTCATGTCAACCTACAAGCTGACATTTTTGCAGATGTGTAAGCCCCCTTCATAATTTTGCTTTTTCTGCTTTTATGGGCCAAGCCAGAATTGTTCCTGATTAAGAAAAAGCCATTGAGCTACTAATGCAGACCTTTGCTTTTGTGACCCATCACACAGAGAAGGACTATCCTGGTGGAATGCGCAAATTGTACAGACACTTTTATGATATTTTCCGTTGTCTGTGCATGTCATATTCTTTGAAGATTCGACTGTCTTATATGACCCATCACTAGCCCCAGAAGCGGGCCGACTGTAATATTATGCTCTATAAAGTAGTAATGTAGAAAATAGCTTTTATCAATACGTTTGAGGAGAAATGAGACCTGCTTTAGCTCCAGATTTCTCTAGACTGCTGATCATAGCTGAGTGAATTGCACGAGGTAGCATTTTATTGAGTAAACGTTTATTTTAGTTTGAAATTAAAAGTAACGGTTATGGCGTAGGAAAGTGGTTCGGTTCTGTACCCAGGATTCCCAAATTAGATAGATGAGTATTTATAGAATGCCATCTAGCGGGAGATAATGTGATATTGTCTGTATGAAAAGTGGTTATTCTACCTTGTTTTACAATCATTATGCGAACACTGAACTTAGGTAAATGGACCTGCATTATAGTTGATCTGTTTTCATCTAATTGATGTACACAATTTCCAGTTTGTCCCTTTTCACATGAGGGCTCACATTAAACTTTGTGTACAATGATTGCAGAATCAGTCTCACAGAGTTATAAGATGAAGTGTCCTTAGGATGCTTCACAGCCTCAGCCTAGTAATGGGTAAATCTTGGACATGTTTTGCACTTTTGAGTGATTACACTGATATGGCCTAAAAATGTTGAAAGTTGCGCATACAGTAAGTTACAGTGATTATATCATGGTTTAACTCCTTACCAAACAATCCCTTGGTTTTACGATGCTGAGATAGAAGCCTTTCGAAAACATTGTGAAAAAAGGAAAGTTTGATAATGCAAGCTGGTACCAGCTTTTTCTACTTTTCCCACAAAGTTATCTGCCCTGCTGGAAACAAATTTCAGTTTTGCAGTTGCATTTATTTTGTCGTCTGCAAGTGCTTTCAGTTTGGAACAGTCTAAAAATTTTTTTCATCTGGTAAAGAGTTAAAAGCAGTAGCAGCTGTCGTAAAGCTATTGACAACAACTGTTACAGCTGCTGTTTATTCTTGGATTATGTTTTGCACTGTTTCTTTTCATCATGTTACATTCTATGCAGTGTCCTGCAAAGCTTTAGATAGCTTTACTAGTTGCATTACTGATACATATTCACACTACTACTGTAGATATTTTGCTGAACTCTTGACCACATAATCCTGACTTATAACGACCCAGAGAAATAAGCCGTTTGAAAACATTGCGGGGAAAAAGAGAAAATGCTGGAAACCAGCATTTTCTCCTTTTCCCACAATGTTTTCTACCCTATCAGAGACAGAAATCATCATTTGAGCTACATTTTTTCTTTCGTCTGCAAATGCCTTCAATTCGAAGGAGTCCAAAGTTTTGTTGTTTGGTAAGAGTTAAAAAATGCAATTACTTTTTACAAGCAATTGTTGTTTTTCCAACAATGATTTTTTCTGCCCAGGTATGGTGGTTCTGAGTTTGATATCTGGTTGAAGCAAACTTTCTTTCCACCCATCTTTGCCTCTCATCTCGTATCCATCTGAGAAAGGAGTGAGTGACTTTGAACAAAGGTCATGTCAGTACTGATGTGAGAAAGCCAGGAAACACATGTGGGAGCACTGACTGCTGTGATATGACCTGAGCTTTTAAAAACTGCATTTAATCCAATTCAGTCAATAATCAAAGCGTTGATAACGCTGAAGTGTTATTTCTCTAGGAACCCTTTTTGTGGAATCAAATTATTTGGAAGAAAAAGAGAGATATTGTACAAATACTGGCTTAGAAGTCAAACCATTAACCAAATGAATCCTTTTGTGGTTAGAGGGAAAGTACTAATGACAAAGCTTGGAGTATTTGTGTGTTGATGGTCTCCCTTTGAGCATTAGGAGGAGTCAGAGGTAACTTCCTTTGATGGAAGGATGCATGATGGATAGAGGGAAAAGCCATTTGAATATATCAAATAGAATTAATTTCGTATTTGGATACTATGATTTTGAAATATCTGTAGCCGTTTACATTTTATTCCCAACATTACAATTAATTATTTTGATCTATGAATATACATGGGCAATCAAATGGAGTAGCATGCAATCATATGATGAACATGAACAAGCCATAGGACGATCAGGTTTTGGAACAATAAGACCCAGGATCAAGTGATCAGTAGACAAATTTTGTATCATTGTGCCATTATGGAAGACTCTGATTGAGTGAAGCTATTATCAATCAAAAATTAGTATTTCCACAATAGATGGCCACTCCTAATGTTTTTTAACATGTCATTTCCAATTACATGTCTCACTGCTACCGAAAAATTCACTTGCCTGAGATAAAATCGAGTTTAATTTGATTTATTTTCTTCGTCTTTGCACAAAATATAATACATGGTCTACAAAATTCAATATTGAACTCAGTGGTATTGTCTTCGACAAATACCACAAAAACAAACAAATTTTCTCTTACTTCTCCATCGAAAGAGAAAAATGGAGGGTTGTCCAAATTAAAAGCATTTGCAGACGACACTTTAAATGTGATTAAAAAGATGAAGAGTTACCAGCATTTTCTCCCTTTCCCGATATTTTTTCTGAAGGCTTCTTCCTCGAGGTCACTAAAAAAAATTTTGATAATGTGGTAATGGGTTAATGGTTTTTGAAAGGTATTTTTCTTGCTTTTGAGGCTTTGCCGCTGTTTCATTTAAGCTAGATACAGGTTGGTGTAAGTTCTGCTTATTAAGAAAAATCCTGGCATGTTGTTTACAGTGTGTAAGGTCCAAAATCATATACTGCATGTTTTGCTAACCCATTACCACATAATCTCTACTTTTGATGACCCTGAGAAAGAAGCATTTTGAAAACATTGTGGAAAAAGAAGAAAATGCTGGTAACCAGCATTTTCTCCTTTTCCCACAATGTTTTCTACTCTTCCAAAGTCAAATATCAATTTTTGAATCATGTTTGTCTTGTCGTCTGGAAATGCCTTTCATTTGGACAAGTCTAAAATTTTGTCGTTTGGTAAAGGGTTAAGTCTGAACTTGGGTCAGCATGGCCAAACTGTCTTCTATCTCAGATCTACATTGACAAGGGTACATATTCACCGATCATTCATAACTCTTTACCAGGCGACTAAATGTTAGACTTGTCCAAATTGAAAGCAATTGCAGATAACAAAATTAAAAGACTTCTTCCTCAGGATCATGGAAACCTGGGATTGTTTGGTGAAGAGTTGAGGGCATTCTTTGTGTGATTCTTCCATAGGGTCTATATTTTACTAAACATTCTTTAGAATGTTTTTGGTCTGCTTAATTTTCAAGTAACACAACTTCTTATTGGCAACACCAAGTAGTTTAGCCAATCAGAAGTTGTGTTAGTTATCCTTGGAATTAAGAATGGTTGGTGAATACTTGGGGGGGGCCCTGGTGAGTCACGCATAGTTTCAGTGAGAAAAACTTAATCCCTGGTATTGCTTTAAAAAACACTGCTCATAAATGTAGTAGTACAACTCTAATTCCCAGATTTATGGATCTCTGTTGCACATTTTTATTAGAGATTAAGTCCCAAGCAGTCACACTGTACACTAGAACAACCTAAATTTTTACCACGCAATCCTGACTTTTAACGACCCTGAGAAAGAAAGCCCTTGAAAACATTGTGGGAAAAGGAGAAAATGCTGGTAACCAGCATTTTCTCCTTTACCCACTATGTTTTCTATCCTTTCCAAATCACATTTCAATTTTTGATTCACATTTCTTTTGTCGTCTGCAAATGCTTTGAACTTGGACTAGTCCAAAATTTTGGCGTTTGGTGAAGAGTTAATTCCCAGATTTATGCATCTGACTGTTACAAGTTTTTCATCAGATTAAACAGTAAGCACGCTGAATTAACTCTTTACCAATTGACAGAATTTTAAACTATCTTATTTGATTTCAAAATATTTGCAGTTGAAAAAAGTAAATGGGACACAGATGGTGAAAGTTAATAGAGACGGGGAAGAAAACATTGTGGAAAGAGGAGAAAATCCTGGTCATCCATAATATTTCCTGCAGCCTATCTTGTTAGGATCGCAAAATCTCAGGGTTTTGTAGCAAAGGGTTAAGAAGACTGCTGTTGTTGGCTATTTTTTGTCTGCTATAAAACCCAGATATTGCCATTGTTTTTAAATTGTAAAAATGGTGAATTCGCAGAATATATAATTTATGGTTTTGCAAACAACTCAAATTTTACCAGTACTTTGCTTTCATGCTGCTTTCAGCATTGTTTTAATCATATTCCTGCAGCTAGTTCTCTTTCTTTGTAATTATGTGTCTGAACTTTCTTACTGGTTTTCGCAGCACTAGTTTGCAAGCATCTAGCTGCTTTCCCACATGTCAAAACAGTATGAAGAGATGAGAGAGGAACCCTGTCTCAATTCGGCCTAAGAGTTGATCACAACAGCTACATTATTTTCATTTTAGTGCATAATATTTTTTCTTAGCCACAGTAGCTGCTTTTCCAAATAACCATCGCCAAAGCAATAGCCAGCTGTTAGAGAAGAATAAATCCTCTTACATTGACTACCATCAATCCTGGAAAGAAATTGGCCATGCTGGAAATCCAACGAACAACCTACTGTGTTCAAGTCCTGTACCCTATCGAGCCTTGGCTTTTTATGAAAGGGTTAATACTTCGTAAGCATTTTAGAAAAAGGAGGAATTGCTGGTTAACAGCATTTTCTCCTCTTTTCAGATTATTTCCAAAAGCATTCCTCTCTGGATCCTTAAAACATGGGATTGTTTTGTTAACTCTTTACCACACTAACCCAGTTTGTAACAACCCTGAAAGAGTTCTCTTGAAAACATTGTGGGAAAAGATAAAAATGCAGGTAACGAGCATTTTCTCCTTTTCCCAGATTGTTTCAATCTCATACAAAACACTATCAGTTGAAGTATATTCAAATTTTCGCCTGTAAATGCTGTTTTTGACTAGTCTAAAATATTGTTGTTTGGTAAGAGAGAGAAAAGGATTCATCATTCATAAAGCTAGGTTGGATTATCATAAGATAATTAAAGTTACTAAATTAAGAGATACTACCAATGTAGGGTTCAGCTATGGTATTACATAGTAAAATATCGTCTAGCATAATTGCCTGTATTCTGTGGTGTCCGTACTATTTCCATCGAACCTGTGAACCTGTCGCAGATCATTATTGGCTTTTTTAACCCTTCAAACAATCCTTTGTAATTACAACCATGTGAAAGAAGACTTTTGAAAGCATTGTGCGAAAAGGAAAAAATGCTGGTAACCAGCATTTTCTCCTTTTACCACAGTGCTTTCTACCAGTCCATATTCAAATGCCACCCACCATTATTGTCAGTTTTTGATTTGACGTCTCCTAATGCTTTTAATATGGAAAAGCCGAAAATCATGCAGTATGGTTAAGAGTTAATGTGCGTCATAGGTATTTTTGTAATCAGGTCAGTGTACCTGCTGTCATTGAGTTGTGATATTCTTTAACCCTTTATCACACAATCACAAGTTTGAACAATCTTGGGAACTGAACTTTGAAAAAACATTGTGAGAAAAGGAGAAAATGCTGGTTACCAGCATTTTCTCCTTTTCTCACAATGTTTTTTTTTTATCCTTTTTTAACCTTCAGAAAACAATTTCAATCACCTGAGTTACATTTATGTCTCCAAGTGCTTTTGATCTTGATTGGTTCAAAATACTATTTTGTGTGTTCAGGAGGTAACCCTTTACTTTAGATAAATTGAGGTTTTCATTAATTAGAAATACCTAAATATGACATTTTCCATGCTATTTGACAAAAGAGTGTCACAGCAGCTATAAGTGTACATCCAAGATCAGACTGCATGCTCTGTGTAGTGTGATCTTGATCAATGTACCAGCTGTCATGTACTTGTTACAGTATTATCTTTTTTTACTAGATCTACTATAAATTTTTGCAGTACAAAAAGCCTAAATTTAGCATTTCGTTGGCTGTTTTTGATAAATAATGTCACACAACACCAGATAGTTTAGGTCATAATTTATATCAGACTGCATATTCTTTGCTGTCTGATCTTGATCTCCTTGCTGTCCATTTAAAAATAGACAAGGAGCTTTCCAAGGTGTGTTGCTCTGTACCAAATGACAAAATTTTGGAGAAGTCCAATTGAAAGCATTTTGCAGACGACAAAATAAATGGGAATCAAAAATTGAATTATGATTATGGGAAGGATAAAAAACATGGTGGGAAAAGGAGAAAATGCTGTTTACCAGCATTTTCTCCTTTTCCCCACAATTTTCAAAAGCTTTCTTTATCAGGGTCATTAAAAGTCTGGATTGTGTGGTAAAGAGTTAAAGAGTAAAATCATGTTCTTTTTTTGTCAGAAGCAGTTTTGCGTGGGAAAGCTAATAGCTATATTAGTCCATTATCGCACATATAATTATGACCTTTTGTGCGTTTTGGTAAAAAGATTTCAGAATCATGTTAGGAAAAAGAAGCATTTACTTAAAAAAAGGATTTGTTCTCTTCCTCACTGTTGTCATACAATTCAAAAAAAGTGTTCTCTTTTCCTTTTTGGCAAGCCCTGGTTTTGAAACAACAAAGTTTTAGACTGGTCCAAATTGACATCATTTGAAGATGACAAAATAAATGTGACTAAAGAATTGAAATTTGTTTTAGGAAGGAAGGAAAGAAAATATGGCGGATAAAGGAGAAAATGTTGGTTACCTGCATTTTCTCTTTTTCCTAAAATGTCTTCAAAAGGTTTCTTTCGCAGGAGTGTTATGCATTTTGGTAAAAAGATTTCAGAATCATGTAAGGGAAAAAGAAGCATTTACTTAAAAAAAGGATTTTTTCTCTTCCTCACTGTTGTCATACAATTAAAAAAAAGTGCTCTCTTTTCCTTTTTGGCAAGCCCTGGTTTTGAAACAACAAAGTTTTATACTGGTCCAAATTGACATCATTTGAAGATGACAAAATAAATGTGATTAAAGAATTGAAATTTGTTTTAGGAAGAAAGGGAAGAAAACATTGCAGGAAAAGGAGAAAATGTTGGTTACCTGCATTTTCTCCTTTTTCCAGAATGTCTTCAAAAGGTTTCTTTCGCAGGAGTGTTGAAAGTTTGGACTGTGTAGTAAAGGGTTAACACATTACCACACAATCCCTACTTTTGATGCCCCTGAGAGAGAAGCCTTTTGAAAACACTGTGGGAAAAGGAGAAAATGCTGGTGACCAGCATTTTCTCCTTTTCCCAGAGTGTTTTCTACCCTTCCCAAAACAAATTTCAATTTTTCAGTCACCTTTATTTTGTCATCTGCAAATGCTTTTAATTTGGACGAGTCTAGAATTTTCTTGTGTGGTAAATAGAGCTGTGACGAGTACTCGAGTACCCGGGTATCGGGTAGGGTAACGCCGGTACCCGGGTACTAAATCATTACCCGGGTACCCGATAATTAAAAGCATAAAAGGCGGAAAGTTTATACATAAATTTACGTGGATACATTGACAGGAAATTTGGAATAAAAACATAGATTGATGTAAATATGGTGTATATTTTACCATCTAGTTTGCTTTGTATCGCTATTCATGGTTCACCCGACTCTGCGAGGTTGTTGCCGGATCGCTTCCTTAGCTTCATAGGGTGTTTAACTCAATGTGCTTTTCATGGATGAGGCACCACCCTCCCCTCTTGGTAGCTAAGTTCTATACCGCAAATCAGTGTTCACACTAACTTTTTATTTGAAGGGTACACTCACCCCCTAAGCTGTAATTCTGGAGGTAGGGCCTCTAGGCTTAAGGTTTCATATTAGAGGGTACGACAATAATGGTTCCAAACTAGAAGTTATGTAATCAATAATGATGTTTTGCACCACAAAAGTGTGTTATATTAAGATAACTGTGGAAAGTTATTGTTTAAAGTCATTAAAAAGCTGAAAAGACGGTCTGAAGTGACTCTGATCGGACAATGTCGAAAGGAACATTGTGTTGTGTCATGTGTTTCCGTGTTTTCTGCACCGCGTATTTTTTCATGTGTTTTGATTCATGGATAGGTTTTTCCCCCTGATTTGATAATAAATTATCAATAAGGGCAGCAAGTAACGTCAAATCCCGTCATTTAACACAAGTTTAGTGGATAATGAAGTTTTTTACGTTTTTTTTTTCTTTCGTGAATTACAATTCTAGATAGATCTACAACGCGATTTACGCAACAATTTTGCTTGAATGGGAACACTGCAAATGTTACACTTTGTCCTTTGTTTGTCTTGCAAAACACCACAGAACTGCCAAACTCGGGATTTTGACGAAGCTTGGCTATTTGAAGCCTTGTTTAGTTGTTTTCATGTATTGGTATATGTGCAAGTGCCAGGATGCATAAAGATCTACTGATGTTTCATTTAATGGGAAGTAATAACATAGGGTACTCGAGTACCCGCGGGTAATACAGCCACGGGTACCCGGGTACAAAATTTCTACCCGTCCCAGCTCTAGTGGTAAAGAGTTAAACATACAAGACATGTGGACAGGGGTCACTGGTTCAATCCACAGCTCAGGCAATTTCTCCGAGGATTGACGAAAACCATCAAGCCACGATTCATTCCTCTTCTGCCACTGACCAATGTTGCGATGATGATTCCCCGCTCAGCCAATTTCTTCATAATTGATGATAGTCAATGCAGTAGGAACTGATGACCTGGTGGTTGTGAGTTCGATACCCGGTTGAGGCGAACTTTCTTCCGGGCGTATTTTCGCCTCTCACCTTTGCTGAAGCATGTGAGAAAAGTTGTCGGTGGCTTTGGAAAGAAAGTTGTATTAGTACTGATGTTCGAAAGCCAGGAAACACATGTGCGTCACCGACCACCATGATATGACCTCAGCTGTTAAAGTAGCGTTAAACGCCAATACAGCCAACCAATGCACCAGGAATCTTTCCTCATTTGCCAACGACCAGAGCTCCAGACAGAAGGAGTGATTTGATTTCAAAATTGAACATATTAATCATACTCCACTAAACCTTATGTTGTGGGTACTCATAAGAATCGTCTCATCGAGACGATTCTAAAGAGTACCCACAACATATGGTTTCGAAAAGAAGTAATGGATTAACCCATTATCAAACAATCCCTACTTTTGACGCCCTTGAGAAAGAAGCCTTTTGAAAACGCTGTAGGAAAAGGAGAAAATGCTGGTAACCAGCATTTTCTCCTTTTCCCACAGTGTTTTCTACCCTTCCCAGAATAAATTTCAATTTTTCATTCACTTTTATTTTGTCGTCTGCAAATGCTTTCAATTTGAACATGCCTGAAATATTGTCGTTTGGTAATGAGTTAATTCCAACATTGAACATATTAATCATACTCCACTAAACCCTATGTTGTGGGTACTCATAAGAATCGTCTCATCTAATGAGTACCCACAACATATGGTTTCGAAAAGAAGTAATGGATTAAGAATATCATCACTCCCTCTCATCTAAAACTCTGCACTGCGCATGTTGCGATTATGATAATGTGCGAAATCATCCAGTGGCTTGGTAGAAGAATTTCCAGGAACACATAGATAGGTGCACTGGCCAAAGCCATATAACTAATATTGAAAAGGGATAAAACACCATACGATCAGTGAAATCTTTTCCCTTGTCAATTTATCTGGTGTTAGATTGGTTATCTCTATACGAAATGGCAAAATTCAAGACTTATTCCGATTGAAAGCATTTTGCAGAGGGCATTTAATTCTTACTCAGAATGTAAAATTGGTATTTCAAAAGTTTGAAAACATATTGGGAAAAAAGAAAATGCTGACTTGAATTTGGTCTGGTTCAAAGTTTTGTCATTGTCCTTGACCGACTAAACCATTAACTGTTCACTGTTTACCAACAGCAAAATTTTCGACAGGATCAAATTGAAAGCATAAATTGCAGATGACAAATCAAAGATAGCTCAAATGATGAAATTTGTCTTTGATAGGGTAGAAAACACTGTGGGTAAAGGAGAAAATGCTGGTTACCAGCATTTTCTCCTCTTCCCACAATGATTTTCAGAAGCTGTCTTCTGCAAAGTCGGTAAAAGTCAGGATCTTGTGGTAGGTAAAAAGTTAACTATGTTATTCTCTTTGTGACCAAGAAGATTCTGGTCAGTCTACACAAAATATGCAGTTTGATCTTCGATCTCCACTGCTTAAAAATGTCTGCTTCTTTTATTCAAAAGTCTGAGCGTTGTAGACACAATTTGACTGCCCAGAAAACAAGGGAGACAACTTTTAAAACCTCTGGAGTTCAAAGTCTTCGGAGTGCACTCTTGTAAAGAAAAGTTCAAGTGTACCCCAGTGTCTACTTGTTAATCATTTACCAAAAAATCTTGTATCCCTTGTATCATTTTACCTACATTTATACTATCATCTTTAAATACTTCAAATATGAATAAGTTTAAATGAGATTTTGTCATCTATTGAAGAGTAAGAATTGGCCTATACTAACCCATTACCACACAATCCCGACTTTTAACGACCCTGAGAAAGAAGCCTTTTGAAAACATTGTAGGAAAAGGAGAAAATGCTGGTAACCAGCATTTTCTCCTTTTCCCACAAAGTTTTCTTCCCTTCCCAAGACCAATTACAATTTTTTAGCCATACTTAGGTTGCCGTCTGCACATGCTTTCAATTTGGACTGGTTTAAAATTCTGTCATTTTGTAAAGAGTTTAAAACAGTCCTTTGTTTATGACCCCGAGGAAAAAGGCTCCTGAAAAGTTTATTGGAAAAGGAGCTAAACTCATCTACCACATAATTTTTCCAAAATGTTTTAACTCTTTACCAAACGACAAAACTTTAGACTGGACGAAATTCAAAGCATTTGCAGACGACAAAAAAAACGTCACTAAAAAATGGAAACTTGAATTTAGAAGAGTAGAAAACATTGTTGGAAAAGGAGAAAATGGTTGTTACCAGCATTTTCTCCCTTTCCCACAATGTTTTCATAAGGCTTCTTCCTCTAGGTCGTAAAAACCAGGGATTGTTTGGTAAAGGGTTAACCCTTTACCCAATAAAGCATTTCTAAGGTATCTCAAATTGACCCTAAATAACAGCAAGGATGAAGCCGTTTCTTATCTGTATATGACACCTTTTGATAGCATAGAAAACATTGTGACAAAA
Source organism: Tridacna crocea (assembly GCA_943736015.1). Taxonomy (NCBI): domain Eukaryota; kingdom Metazoa; phylum Mollusca; class Bivalvia; order Cardiida; family Cardiidae; genus Tridacna; species Tridacna crocea. Next base: position 53,337,658 of record OX031065.1, read on the forward strand.
GGTGAAATTGCTCGTCACGAGCAATTTCACCTTTTGCCACAATGTTTTTTAAAAAGGCTCCTACAAGCAATGCGTAGAAATGAGTATCTATGGAGTAAAGGGTTAAGGATCTTGTGGAGCTATATTAAATTTGTTGTCTGCAAAATGCATTCCTGTTTAAGACTGGATGGAAGATTTTGTTGATAAATTTTAGGCCATTATTTTTTTAGCTACTTTGCATCAAAAGTAGCTATCTCACCTTTTGCCACCATGTTCCCTAAACTGGTCTTATGTATTACAAAAATGGTATCTCAATGAGATTTTGAGTTCTTGCTACCAAAGGCCAATTGCACAGGTAAGCAAGTCTGTTTGTCTCTGTATATATTTTTCTCTCCATGCGTCACTCTATGCTTGCAAATCAACGAGTGACAGATTATTGGTTATTGGACTGTAGCATGAATAGAGGCGGATTTTACTCTGGAAGGTTACCAATGAACTAGACTATACATAATACTACATACGCTGTAGTAAAAACCACACTTCGTTTTACAAATACTCTACTATTGAGTAATTGACAATGGAAGTCCAGCGTCGTCGGGAACCTATACATTCATTTTACTTCTCACACTCTAGATGAGTAGTAGACACCTCGCGTATAGGTCGTTGATATTCTATCAAGATATTTTTGACGGTGTATGGTATTTTGTCTTGTTTAGTTGACACGTCTACTGGATTGGAAAATAATTTTCAATAATTATTTCATAGGACTGTGGTGAATCGGAGTGGTTTGTGTAAATTTTCTAGAGATATTTGGGGAGATTTTATCGGCTGAATAAACCAAAGATAAACATTCTTTGCTTTGAGGTAGGCCAAGTCTGAATTTTATTGAATTTTTTTCCCTAGCATGTGTTTACATTATCCTTTTCTTGAACAATCCCTGGTTTTTACAACTCTGAGATAGAAGCCTTTTGAAAATATTGTGGGAAAAGGAGAAAATGCTGGTCACCAGCATTTTCTCCTTTTCCCACATTGTTTTCTACCCTACTGAAAACCAATTCCAATTTTTGAGTTATGTTTATTTTGTGATCTGCAAGTGCTTTCAATTTGGATCATTCTAAAATTTTGTCGTTTGATAAAGAGTTGTTACATATTTCTTTACATTCTATGTATAAATAATTCTATGTAAAACAGAATTAATATTCATAATGATATAAATATATTTTTATGCATTTCAACTCTGAAATGTGTCCTGATAGTTTCGGTTACCAAAGTCTGTATAATTTGTTTAGATCATTTTTTTTAATTTTTAAAAAGAGTTTTAATCACTTAGGTTTCTACCTCATAATAAATTTTTAAACTTGTTCAAATTGAAAATATTGTGGCAAATTAAATGTGATTAAATGAGACTTGTTATTATAAAGGGTTGAAAACTCATTGAAAAAAGGAGAAAATACTGGTATTCAGCGTTTTCTCCTTTTCCCACAGTGTTTTCTATGCTGCTGGAAATAAATTTCAATTTTTGAGTTCTGTTTATTTTGTCGTCTGCAAATGCTTTCAATTTCGACAAGTCTGAAATTTTGTCATAATATTATGGTTAAGATTTAAAGATCTAGAATAGGATTAACAAAGTGAATAAGAGAAAGAGGATGGGGGATTTAGTTATATGACAATATGCAGTAACCAGTCAATGGATCAGTCGGCCTAAAATCACTGTCCATTATGTATGTTGGTTTGGTCAGTCTGAACCAGGCAATCGGTCAGTAGGTCAATCAATCAATAAATCAATAAGTTCATACACTTAACCACCAACCACACAGTTCCAGCTTTTAACAACCGTAAGATAGTTTTCAGTATATCGAAAACATTGCGGTAAAGAAGAAACTGCTGGTTACCAGCATTCTTAGTTTTTCCCACAATGTCTCCTTCCTTTTCCAAAACTAATTTGGATTTTCATTTACTTTAACCCATTGCCAAAAAATCCGCACTTTTGACGACCCTGAGAAAGAAGCCTCTAGAAAACATTGTGGGAAAAGGAGAAAATGCTGGTAACCAGCATTTTCTCCTTTTCCCACAATGTTTTCTACCCTTTACAAAACAAATTTCAAATATTCAGTCACTTATATTTTGTCGTCTGTGAAATGCTTTTGATTTGGACAAGCCAAAAATATTGTTGTTTGGTATATGAGTTAAAAGGATCCAGGATTTATCTCCGTACCATATGATAGCCTTTTCTCCTTTTCCTATGTTGTTTTCCAAAGCAAGTCTTTCTCAGGGTACTTAAAACTCAGAATTAAGTGGTAAAATGTTAACCCTAGCTCAAAGGCTGGGTTCGTTAGAGGAGTTTCCTCTGGCAAGACATGTTTAGTCATTGCCTTGTAATAGTGACACTTACAGACGAGTTCACTAAAATATGATATGGCTAAAGTAACATTGAAAGTGGTGTAAAACAGCGAAGAAAGGATACATGCAAATGAATACAAAACTTTCCTATCCTTCATTTCAGGCTGCATCAAAGTTTAGTTTAAACATTTATTTTACATCGATTGAGAAACAAGTTCTCACAACTTACACTAATCTCTCTCGATTCTGCTTCCTGGGAACTACACCAGTACTCGCGCCGAATATGTGGGCCAATGAAAAATCCCAAAGTTGACACCCGCTCTCGGGAATCGAACTCGGGACCTTTAGGTTATGAGGCCGACGCTCTACCTCACGACCACGGACACCACATCAAAGTTAATGATTATCTGCAGCACTGGTGGTCAAGTCAAGTCTAAAATTTTATACTTATGTAAAGAAAAAGCAAAGGGCCGATTCTTGTCCTGATTAAAAATATCAGTTTTTAGGTACCAGTTAGGCTGAGAGAATGCAGACAGGCCAGTAACCAATGATAAACTTGTGTCAGTCTGTTCTACTATTTTTAACCAGTTGTTTATACTGTGTATTTAGGAGAAGTATTTTGGAATTTTAATTGGCTGCCCCACAAGGTCCCAAGTAAGCACTCTCTTCTACCTCCAAGGTCAAAGCAATTAGCACTGAGGGCAAAAACACTTGACTTGCCAGTAATGTACCTCAAACCACTTAACCTCTTACCACACGGCAAAATTTTAGACCTACCCAAATTGAAAGCCTTTGCAGACGACAATTTCAAAGTGGCTCAAATTGTGCAACTTTATTTTGATAGGGTAGAAAACATTGTGGAATAAGGAGAAAATGCTGGTTACCAGCATTTTCTCCTTATCCCACGATGATTTCTAAAGGCTTCTTTCTCAGGGTCGTCAAAAGTAGGGATTGTGTGGTAATGGGTTAACTCTTTAAATATTATACACAACATCAGAAGCTTTTGGGGACAGAGTGGATTAAGATCAGATGGCAACAGTTTCATAATTATATTTATGTCTTGGCGTACACCAGATGTAGGCTTGGGGTTCTGAAGTGTCTTGCTCTAGGACAGTACCGCAGAAAACCATGGTGCTGTCAGTCACGCTAACACCAGGGACCACCAGGTTGCATGTCCTACATTGAACCACAGAGCCACAGAGCCATTTAGCCCAGTACTTGAACCAATAAGTTAACCCTTTACCTCACAGCAAAATTTTAGACTAGGCCAAATTGGAAGCATTTGCAGACGACGAAACAAATGTGACTAAAGAATTGGAATTTGTTTTAAGTAGGGAAGAAAACATTGTGGGAAAAGGAGAAAATGCTGGTTACCAGCATTTTCTCCTTTTCCCACAATGTTTTCAAATGGTATCTTTCTAAGTTGCGTCAAAAGTAAGGATTGTGTGGTAATGGGTTAACCCTTTACCAATAATCCTTGGTTTTTACAAGCCAGAGGAAGAAGCCCTCTGAAAACATGGTGGGTAAAGGAGAAAATGCTGGTAACCAGAATCTTCTCCTTTTCCCACCATGTTTTCTACTCTTTCAAGGTCAAGTTTCAGTTTTTGGGTGATGTTTATTTTGTTGTCTGCAAATGCTTTCTGAATTTGGAGAGTTCTAAAATTTTTGTCGTTTGGTGGAGATAATTATGTACTATAAAGCCCGAGTCTTGAATATATCCAGTTTCCAATTAACTCTTTACCAAATAACAAAATCTTAGCCCACCGTCCAAACTGAAAGCATTTGCAGACGGCAAAATAAACATGACTCAAAAAATGAAACTTGCCATTGGAGGAGTGGAAAACATTGTGGGGAAAAATCAGAAAATCTGGTTACCTGAGCATTTTCTCTTTTTCCCTTAGTGTTTTTCAGTAGGTTTCTTTCTTGGGCCGGTTATTAAAACCAGGGATTGTTTGGTAAAGGGCTAAGACTAAACTCTTTACCATAATTTAATTATTTCTTAGAATTATTATTTATACATCTAAACCCACTGTATTGTCAGTGCAAATGGAGATAATAATTACCTCCCTTTTCTTGAAACTAACATAACTATCAACAAATAATTTCAAGATAGACATCAAAGGAATTTCTGGTCGGTTAAAAATGTGCAAAGTATTAACTGTATAGAAGTGTATCTATCAACTATCAAGAAATTTTATTCCATGTTGCACTAGAAGTGTTACGGGTCTACTACCCTGAAAGTGCACGCCCTGGTGGCTCAGTGGTGAGCGTGTCGGACTCATGACCTGGTGGTTGTGAGTTTGATATCCGGTTGAGGCGAACTTTCTTTCCGGCATATTTTTGCCACTCACCTCATGTGAGAAAAGTAGTCGGTGGCTTTGGAAAAAGAGTTGTTGGAAGGCGAGATTTTCATTCTCGCCTTCATTTGTCAACGCTCGGCAGCTTGCTGAAAATGCCTCTGAACAGCATTATCAAAACGCCTTTCAAATAGTTCGATACTTCTCGAGTACATTAGAACAAAATAGTGTCGAGACCATTGTAAATTTAATCAGAACAGCAAGAAGAAACTTCAAGTTTCTAGAAGGAATGAAATCGAATTCGTAAAAAGGATCGTTTTTGACAAATGGAAAATACTTTGGATCAGTTCATTGATATAATCACGTTGCTACAGCAACGAATAAACCATAGCTATTATAAGCCAATCGAAAGCTACTAACATGATGTCATTCGGACCTACTTCCACTTCACAACGCATAAACAACTAACCAGTGGGATCGTACATGTAAATTTACTATCCCAGAACTAACCAATCGGATAGCTTCTTTGAATGACGTACCGCTGATAGACCCCTTTCCTCTGTTGGCAACCTTATTCTGTCTTTGTGAGGAGTAAAATTTCAATGAAATAAATTCCTTTGAATCATCAAGTGTTTAAACAAAATTTTCTCTTTCAAAGAAATATTTTTCTTTTATCAAAGTTGTGCTTGACTTTATGATTAATGACTAGGTTATTGTTACGCATCGGCGTGGCCGAGTTTTGATTCCGGAGACCCGTGAAAAGAAAAAGGTAAATCAGTTGAAATCACAATAGATGTGTCATTTCGAAGTAGTTGATGTACCGGTGTATATAGCCTTGGTTCCATAATTCCAGGCTGATCACTTCTTTCCTTAAATACGAGTATGATCGGATTTTACTACCTCAAAAATGACAATAACATGATCTGTAACCGTTTTAACATGCAAAGAATTTTAACTTCTTCTTTTGGTCGTCATGTTGCTTAACGTTCAGCAATTATTCTTAAATATTTAACCCTTTACCGCTCACTTGAAACGACTCTGAAAATCAAGCTTTTAAAAACATCGAGAGGAGAGGGGAAATTACAATCGAAAACCGGCATTTTTTTTTTTCATTTTATCACAATGTTTCTAACCTATCAAGAACAAATTTCGTCGCTAATTTGGGCCACCCTGAATTTGTCATCTGTATGAATCAGTGCTTTCAATTTCAACTTAGTCTGAAATTTCTTTGTCAGGTAAAGAATAAACGCTTATCGCAATGAATTGTTATAAAAATCACTTACCTCCGTCATTATTAGATATGAAATCTTTACCTTATATATTCCCATTTATTTTCCTCGAAAGAATTTCCTTCAACTATACACTTTTTTCCAAAACTGAATAACACAATGATAAAATTAACTTGACAGGGAGAATCCCCACTGTCCTAGAGTGCATCGGACGTGTTCATGATTTTCTGAGAACACGGACCAAGGGCCTCTATCTGTGTAACTGTAGGCCTAAACGATATATTTTTGTCTAACAAAGGAATAGGGTGTATCTCAATATTGACGAGTTGGCAATCATTTTGCTTTCATGTTTGCCGACAAGCTGAACGTACATTCCGGTTACGAGGGATTAATGAAAGACAAGCGTTAATGTCAATGAACCCTTAGATCGTTTATTACGCCTGTTTCTTTTGAAGACAAGGCAGACGATTCTATAGTCTGCACAGAATATGCAATCTTATGTCGGATAAGCTATATTGCATTAACCCGACCAAAACAGCCCAGGGTAAGGTTGCAATAATTAAGCATTTTGCCCGAGATGTAAAATGCCATTTTCATCAATCTAGCACTCTAGTATAAGGGTTAACAGAGTCATTCAACTCATAGATTACAAGAATCGTAAAAACGAAGAACACCCTCCGACGTTCCTTATAGGACCTAAGAAGTCAACCGTCAAATGATGTTGGTTAGTTATCCTTGATAGGATGGTAAACATTGCGCAAAACGGAGAAAATGCTCGTTGCCAGTATTTTCTCATGTTCCTGCATGCTTTCAAAATACCCTTCCCTTTCTAAAAAGCCCCATTCTTTAAGGTCATTAAAACCCAGCACATGTATTATAATCTAAATGTTAAATCTCCGTTTTGAACATTGAAAGTCGTTTGTTTTGAAGGTCTTTTTCAGTCTTGATAAAGTATATTTCAAATAAAATGGTAAACAAGTAAAAAAAGCCTTTTTACTGAACGACACTGAAATTTTGACAACCTCAAGGAAAAAAAAAAAAAAGTTTCAAAATACTTTTGGAAAAGGAAAAAACGCTAGTCACGAGTATTTTCTCTTTTTACCACTATGTTTTGTACTTTTTCCCAGCCAAACGGCACATTTTCAGCTGCTCTTAACTTATTATCTGCTCATTGCTTTAATGTAGACGGCCCAAATTTTTTGTTATTTTCTAAAGGGTTTTGTAAAGGGTTACTAAGATGGAAAACATTGTGGGAAAGTCAAACAGAAGGTTGATTATCATTATTTGCTACTTTTCCTACAATGCTTTGAAAAGCCTCACCTTCAACATTGTTGAAAGTCAGTATTGTGATCTGAAAGGCTAAATCTCAGTTTCTATACTCTAAAATGTACCTTTCTAGAAACTCTTTGCTCTCTCAATAAAATTATCCATGGAGTAAACTGGTACAGACTTTCAAGAAATTAATCATCTCATTACAGAGTTACAGTTTTAGATCTATCAAAATTGATTGCATTTTCAAGCAAAAACCATTCTTTAATCTTTTACCATACCATATCAAGTACAGTTTTAACAACCCTGAGAAAGAGGCCATTTAAAAACTTAATTTTGAAAAGGAGAAACTTTCTTGGCTCTTTACACGAAGAAAAAAAATTCAGACTTTCCAAAATTGAATGCATTTTCAGGTAGCAACTTTTTGATGGAACCTGTATGAAATAGGATGGAGGACATTTTAGGAAAAGGAAAAAATGTCAATTAGCACCGTATTCTCCTTTTCAGACCAAAAGTTCTCAAGCCCTCTTCCTAGACCTTTTAAACTCATTATTGGGCTAATAGAGGGTTAGATCTAAGTTTCTATACAGTGTAAAAACATATACGCGTAACGGTAAATCAAAACTCTTTGCCATCACATAAAACTTTTCCTTTAAATGAAATGGAAAGGAGTTTCAGAAAAGTCCATTCGTTTTAATGTTTTTCAACATATTTTCACAAGCCTTCTTCAAGTTTGTTAAAACTCAGGATGGTAAACTGGTCTTCATTGCACAGGAACATTGCACAACTCTATAGACTTTGCTGTATCAGGAGAGGCGATTTAAGAACAGGAAAATGTATTGCAATATGTTATGCCTATATTCTAAACTCGCCTTCCAACAGTACTTCCAGTACTTTGATTTTAGTACTGGTGAGAGTAAGATGGGAAACACATGTGCGTCACCAACTACCATGATAATTATGACCTTAGCTGTTAAAGTGGCGTTAAACCCCAATACAACCAACAAACTTTAAAAAGAGGTGCGACAGTTGGTTTTTGTCTCCTACATTTTAAAATATCTGTATTGCGGTGTTAGAGTGCAAAGTGATTCTAGCATGTCTACATTAAAGTTCTCGCAAAATCTGTGAGAATACAAGACATACGGTCATTCATACTGCCAAGCCTATTCTTATAATAAGAATATTGATTGAAACCTATACTGAAAGATCCTTAATTTGTACAACCCCAGAGACAAACGCCTTTTGAAAACATCGTTGAAAATAGGAGAAATGCTGGTGACCAGTATGTTGTCCTTTTTTTTTTTCAAAAATGGTGTTTCTCTTTTTAATGTCATATTACATCAGTCGTGCTACAGTGAATTTTTCATCTTCAAAGTGCTTCCAGTTATGTCATCCAGTAAAGAGTAAACCTGTTTTTGTCATGTTCTTGATAGATAGGCCTGTAAAAGGATATACTGTAGTGCCACTCAGAGCTCCAGTTTTGGATTTAACCCTTTATCCCATAAGGCATTTTTATTGTATCTCTAATTGACCCCAAATAATCACAAGGATGAAGCCATTTCTTATGTGTAAATGACACCTTTTGATGGTGTAGAAAACATTGTGGCAAAAGGTGAAATTGCTCGTCACGAGCAATTTCACCTTTTGCCACAATGTTTTCCAAAGGCTCCTACAAACAATGCGTAGAAATGAGTATCTATAGAGTAAAGGGTTAACCCATTACCACACAATCCCGAGTTTTAACCCTATACCACACAGCAAAGTTTTACACCTTTCCAAATTGAAAGCATTTGCAGAAGACAATTTCATAGTGGCTCTATTGATGTGATATGTCTTTGATAGGGTAGAAACTTTGTGGGAAAAGGAGAAAATGCTGGTTACCAGCATTTTCTCCTTTTCTCACAATGTTTTCAACAGGCTTTTGTTCAAAGGTCGTTAAAAGGCGTCATTGTGTGGTAAAGCCAACTCCCCTTTAAGGAAAGGCTTTTGAAAACATTGAAGAAAAAGGAGGAAATACTCAGGTAACCAGCGTTTCCCCCTTTTCCCACAATGTTGTCAACTTGATCAAAACAAAAATCATCATTTTGATTATATTTGTCGTCTGCAAATCTTTTCAGTTTGGACCAGTCTAAATTTTTGTCGTTTTGTAAAGAGTTTCTAAGTGTGAGATCCATGATCTCTAGTCAGGATGTCTGCTGAAATAAATGCTGAAATATAATTCATTATCAAACCTTGATGTGTTTTATTTTTCTGAACTTTTCGGGGAAAACGTCAGAGTATTGTCATAGTCCAGTCATTATCAGACTCTGCATCGTTGTCACTGCACAGACATTGAAACATTTTAAAATAACTCTATCATAACTGAAGATATTGACTTCAATCGTGTTGTTAACGGCCCGTATTCACCAAACATCCTAACCAATTACCACACAATCCCTACTTTTGACGCCCCTGAAAAAGAAGCCTTTTGAAAACACTGTTGGAAAAAGAGAAAATGCTGGTAACCAGCATTTTCTCCTTTTCCCACAGTGTTTTCTACCCTTGCCTGAACAAATTTCAATTTTTCAGTCACTTGTAATTTGTCGTCTGCAAATGCTTTCAATTTGAACCAGTCTAAAATTTTGTCGTGTGGTAAAGAATTAAGAACATTTTCTGTCTTATTGTCCAGAAGTTTCTACATGAATTTTGTAAGTAACACAACTTTTCATTGGTTTTATGATTCAGTTTAGCCAATCAGAAGTTGTGTTACTTACAAATGTAGAAAACCTTGGAGAATAAGAATAAGAATATTCTCAAGAATGGTTGGTGAGTTCGGGCTTCTGCACTATCAATAGGGGTTACACTCAAAGCAGTACAGCAGGTAACCATGAAAATATTTTTGACAAAAGTAATGCTGCTTTTTCAACCAAAGATGTTCACTGAAAATCAATTTATTTCTGAAAGCAACTGTTGCTAAGTAATGTCACCGGTATGCTATGCTTAACCCATTACCACACAATCCCCATTTTTTATGCCCCTGGGAAAGAAGCCTTAAATGGAAAACATTGTGGGAAAAGGAGAAAATGCTGGTTACCAGCATTTTCTCCTTTTCCCACAATGTTTTCTACCCTTCACAAAACACATGTTAAATTTTCAGTCACTTTTATTTTGTCGTCTGCAAATGCTTTTGATTTGGACAATCCTAAAATATAAATAATTGTTGTTTGGTAATGAGTTAATATGTATTTGTCTCCAACGATGATTTTTCGTCTTCAAATGGGTAGTAAATATTGAGAGAAAAGAAATGAATACTGGTTACGATCATTTTGTACTATTTTAGTGTGAGTTGCTCAAAAGATTTCTTCCTTGGGGTTGTTAGACTCTTTACAAGATGACAAAATATTTGACATGACTAAATTCAAAGCATTTTGCGGATGACAAATTTTGTTCAAATAAAGATTTATGATTTTGAAAGTCTAGAAAACATTGTAGAAAAAGAAGAAAATGCTGGTCACCAGCATTTTCTCCTACTCCCACAATGCTTTCAAAAGGTTTCTGTCTTAGAGTGGTTAAAACTCAGGATTGTATGGTAAAGGTGTTAACCCTTTACTCCATAGATACTCATTTTGACATATCAACAGCAGACAGCTTTTGAAAACATTGTGGGAAAAAGAGAAAATGCTCGTGACAAGTAATTTCTCCTTTTCCCACAATGTTTTCCTATGTATCAGATATTTGTATCCTCATAAATTTTGTCAGTATTTTAAACATTATATTCTTATTTGCTGCTTAAATGTACGAGCCTCCAATTGGCGTATCAGGTAAAGGGTTAACTCTTTACCAAACGACAAAATTTTGGACTAGTCCAAATTGAAAGCATTAAAATTTTGCAGACGACAAAATAAATGTGAATCAAAAATTTGAAAATTGTTTTGGGAAGGGTAGAAAACATTGTGGGAAAGGGAGAAAATGCTGGTTACCAGCATTTTCTCCTTTTCCCATAATGTTTTCTAAAGGCTTTCTTTCTCAGGGTTGTTAAAAGTCGGGATTGTGTGGTAAAGACTTAATCACAGAGCTATTTCAGTAAAGAGTTAAGTGTTAACTCCTTGCATGGCTGCTGTTGCAGACAAAATAGATCAGTATCACTCTGCATAGATTGTGCAGTCTGATTACTGTCATTTATGCACTTAATTGAAGACAATGTTCTGAAATTTACCATATTTAGTTTTATCCTCTCAACTTAGGTTTGCCTTATTTGCATAGATTAATCTTTTACTGAATCAAAAACAATTCCGAGTTTTGACACCTTTGAGAAATACGTGTTTTGAAAACATTGTAGGGAAAAGGATAAAAATGTTGGCTACCCACATTTTGACTTGATATGCTCAAAGGGTCGAACTATGCTATGGCCGTGATTATCTGTTCCTCTTTGCGTCCGTCAGTAATTTCTTGTGTCCCCTGGACTCTTCTTTCAGTTTACGGAACAATGAATCTCTATGACACAATCGATGGGTGAGTGCAACACTATCCTAAGTGCCTATACAAAGTATAGGCACTTAGGATAGTGTTGCACTCACTCATCGCAATGTGACTCTTAAAATTAGGATCTCTAGGCGTTCTTGATTTTAACTGATTTCACCGACAATCCCCGTTTTGGCATGCATGTGCCGCTCTGCGAATCTCTTGTTTGCAGTATGTTTTCTGTCTGTTTATGAAATGAATTTTGTTACAGAAGCCACCTTTGATACGTTTTCTTAACTCTTTACCACACCATCCCGACTTTTAACGACCCCAAGAAAGATTAGCCTTTAGAAAACATTGTGGGAAAAATAAAAAATGCTGGTAACCAGCATTTACTCCTTTTCCCACAATATTTTCTACCCTTCACAAAACAAATTTCAAATTTTCATTCACTTTTATTTTGTCGTCTGCAAGTGCTTTCAATTTGGACCTGCCTAAAATTTTGTCGTCTGGTAAAGGGTTAAAATGCTCTCAGTTTGAACAAGTCTCCGATTCAATTGTGTAGTATGCTTCTAAGAACCAAAATGTTTTAACTCATTACCACATGAGAAAATTTTGCACTGGTCCAAATTGAAAGCATTTGCAGACGACAAAATAAAGGTGACTGAAAAATAGAAATTTATTCTGGAAAGGGTAGAAAACACTGTGGGAAAAGGAGAAAATGCTGGTTACCAGCATTTTCTCCTTTTCCCCCAGTGTTTTCAAAAGGCTTCTTTCTCAGGGGGTCAAAAGTAGGGATTGTGTGGTAATGGGTTAAATGGATGTTTTACGCTCAAAACCAAAAGATCCCAACTTTTAATGACCTTGAGATAGAAGCCTTTTGAAAACTTTGTGAGGGAAAAGGAGAAAATGCTCAGGTAACCAGCATTTTCTCCTTTTCCCCACAAAGTTATCTACCCTTCCCAAAACAAATTACAATTTTTTAGTCACATTAATTTTGTCATCAGCAAACGCTTTCAATTTGAACCAGCCTAAAATTTTGTTGTTTGGTAAAGGGTTAACCCTTTACTCTATAGATACTCATTTCTACGCATTGCTTGTGGGAAAACATTGTGATAAATGGTGAAATTGCTCGTCACAATGTTTTGTCTGTTTTCAAAAGGTGTCATATACATATATATGAGAAACTGCTTCATCCTTGCTGTTATTTAGCAGCAATTAGAGATACGATAGAAATGCCTTATGGGGTAAAGGGTTAAATGGATGTTTAATGCTTTACCAAAAGATCCCGACTTTTAATGAGCTTGAAAGAAGCATTTTGAAAACATTGTGAGGGAAAAGGAGAAAATTCTCAGGTTACATAACCAGTATTTTCTCCTTTCCCCCAGAAAAGTTAACTACCCTTCCAAAAACAATTTTTTTTTATATTTTAGTCATGTTTTGTGTTTTTGTCTGCAAATGTTTTCAATCCGGACAAGTCTAAAATTTCTTCATTTAGAAAAGAGTTAATTTGTTGTAAAGTATTAACCCTTTACCCCATATGGCATGTCTATAGTATCTCTAATTGACCCTAAATAACAGCAAGGCTGAAGCCGTTTCTTATGTTTATATGACACCTTTTGAAAGCATAGAAAACATTGTGACAAAAGGTGAAATTGCTCATCACGAGCAATTTCACCTTTTGCCACAATGTTTTCCAAAGGCTCCTACAAGCAAAGTGTAGAAATGAGTATCAATGGAAAAAAGGGTTAAGGTTTCAAGCGGGTCATTGCCCGACAACAAAATTTCATATTGCCAATAATATGTTAACCCATTACCACACAATCCCTACTTTTGACGCCCTTGAGAAAGAAGCCTTTTGAAAACACTGTGGGAAAAGGAGAAAATGCTGGTAACCAGCATTTTCTCCTTTTCCCACAGTGTTTTCTACCCTTCCCAGAACAAATTTAAATTTTTCAGTCACCTTTATTTTGTCGTCTGCAAATGCTTTCAATTTGGACCAGTCCAAATTTTTCTCGTGTGGTAATGGGTTAACCATTTTGCAAACAAAAACAGAATGTTGTGCATATGGTGGAATTCTGTCTTAGATGGCCAAAGTGGACAAGGTTTTGAGCAAAGGAGAAATGATAATTTCAATTGGTTTTCCTACTGTTTCTGTAATGTTTTCAAAAGACTTGGCAAAATCGAAATAACAGTACCTGGTTTGGTAAAGGTTTAACTCTTCACCGTTATTATAATGAAATTTCTGACTAAATGTCCAAAATTAATGTACTAGCAAAATTACTGAGACTAAAGGATACAATGTTCGTATTCATAGGATAACAAACATTGTTGGAGAAGGAGAAAACGCCACATACCAGCAATTCTTCTTTTTCCCACGATGTTTTCTAAAGCTGTCATGTCCTTAGGATCTAGGATCATACTTGGGATTGTGTGCTAAAGGTTTAACTGTACTTACCAAAGGACACAATTTTAGGTTTGTTCAGATTAAGAGCATTTGCAGACGACAAAATAAAAGTGACTGAAAATTTGAACCGTGTTTTGTGAAGGGTAGAAAACATTGTGGGAAAAGGAGAAAATGCTGGTTTCCAGCATTTTCTCCTTTTCCCACAATGTTTTCAGAAGGCCTCTTTCTCTTGGTTGTTAAAAGTTGGGATTGTGTGGTAAAGAGTTAGTCAAACCTGTTTTTATCTAAGGTTTCTTTATGAAAGAGAAAATTTCGAGGAATTAAGTCGTAAAATTGCAAATTTCTTCAGCAAATGAGTAGTATGGATGTGTAAGTCGTACAGCCAAATGGGAAATTAATTCAATGACATTTTTAGACAATGCTGCACTCTTATGGTCTCATGTAAATGAATCAGAGGTTGTTCGTTTAATCTCTTATAATGATTACATAACAATTTACTGGCTGATTCCATAACATTTCGATATGTGAGTGCAATGCTGTTCTAAGTGCCTGTACAATGTACAGGCACTTAGAGTAGTGTTGCACTCACCTATCGATTTACTGCACTTAAAAAAGGCAAAAGGCTTATGGAAAAAAAGTAGATTAAACCAGTATTTCTTTTTTTCACACCACTTTTCTAAAGGAAATCAGATTGTTGGAGCCTTCTGTGGTTTCTTTTTTTTTTCCTGTGAACAAATACTCTGGAACAAAATTGTGATATTTCATTGTCTAGATAGCAATGACCGGTAGTAACTCCCTGAACAACCTGCGTTGTAATTGTGGAAAAAATGTAGAACAAAACCAGTGTACAGAGAATTGCCCCTACCCAGGTAGCTCAGGGATTACCATAGACGTAACCAGGAAAAACTAAATTATTCGCACGCCGAAGTTGGCCATTTTTGAGGCAGGTGACGAGAACAAATCAGAATCCGCGGAGTGGAATCGGAGCTGTAAATCAAGATATTTCTGATCTTGGTTGTTTTAGAAAACATCCAAACTGAAAAATACGCAAAAAGAGGCAACCTACAACCTATTCTCGATTTTTGTACATTACTCACGTGCGTGGTGTGCGTAATAGAAGTTATGCCTATGATTAGCGTATTAGGCAAGTGTGACCCGGTGGTGATGAGTTAGTTTAACCCATTACCAAACGACAATATTTTAGGCTTGTCCAAATCGAAAGCATTTGCAGACGACAAAATAAAAGTGACTGAAAATTTGAAATTTGTTTTGTGAAGGGTAGAAAACATCGTGGGAAAAGGAGAAAATGCTGGTTACCAACCAGGGCATTGTTTAACATAGCCATTTAGAAAGTAGAAAGTGTCCAAAAAGTTCATAGATCAAATTAATGTAAGATCTGTTAATAATACACAACTCCAGGTGTGCTTACTTACGGTCAAACAGGTGTACAAATTACATGAAATTAAAGGCAGGCAACTGTTCAATTAGGCAGAAAATGATTAACATTGAAATCAGGCAAGTTTTGAATTATACTAATTGTCAAAATCTCCATTATCATGGTGGAATGGTAATTGAAGATAACTGGTAATTCTGTCAATCACGGTACAGATTACTATACAAGGTATTCTTCAGCTCATTGACTGGTAGCAATATTGAAGACTAGCTTTATCTGAAAACATCTGGGCCAGTATTCACCAACCATTCTTAAGAACATTCTTGGTCTCTGAGTCTTCACAGTTTTCTAAATTTGAAAGTAACACAACCTTTGATTGGCTAAACCAATTGGTTTAGCCAATCAGAAGTCCTGTTATTTTCAAATTTAGAAAATCTTTGAGAATAAGACTAAGAATATTCCTAAGACTGGTTGGTGAATACAGGTCCAGGGCCTGGTTTCACATCTAAACAACCTAAGTCTCCTATTTTACTCAAATCTGCTAATAGGCTCAGTTTCTGACTTAAGTCAAATTAAATGTTTTAGAACCATTTCACTTACAGTAGCATTCTTAAGAAAAGTTCACAAATTCTGAGCTAACACAACATGTCACTCAACTATGCAAAATTAACAGACTTTTAAAGTTCTTAAATATTATGCCGAGTTGAGGCTGGGAGTTTGTGTCAATTTCGGATTTTAGAAAATTATGTAAGTCAATTGATGTTGGTGAAATGTTTCTCAAATAGCCAAGTGGACTCAAGTCAGAACTGAGTCTGCAGATTTGAGCTAAATAAAAGAAAAAGGTTTTTTCATAAAACCAGGGCTTGTATTCACCAACCATTCTTGAGAATATTCTTAAGCTCCTTAATCTTCTACATTTGTAAGTAACATAACTTCCGATTGGCTAAACCATTCGTGATTGGCTAAACCATTTGGTTTAGCGAATCAGAAGTTATGTTACTTTCAAGTATAGAAAATTCAGGAGAATAAGACAAAGAACGTTCGTAAGAATGGTTGGTGAATACGAGCCCTGGAGGCCCTGGAAAGTTGTTCAATGGATAAGACCAACTCTGAGGTCTATAGAAAACGGCTATTTCCATAATAATATTATCCAAAAAAAATTGCTAAGATTAAAAAAGAGTGTTATTCTACTGTTTTAACCAATTTAGCCACTTTTCCTTTTTTTGTCTTTTCTAAAATTATCATTTATAAATCTAAAACCACTATATTTTCATTACAAAGAGAGTTAGTAATTACCTCCCTTTTTCTAGAAACTTACGAAAGTATGATTTGCAAATAACTTCAAGATAGACATCGGCATAAAGCAATTTCTGGTCCATTAAAAATGTGTAAAAGTATTATACCTGTATAAATCAGTATTTATCAACTATCAAGAAAATTTTATGCAATGCAGCACTAGAGGTAGTAGGGTTAGACTGGTATCAGTCCGTTAAATAGAGTATTTTCAGTAAAAAAAAAGACCATCAAATAAAACTGCACAACAAATACTTCAACATTTTGGTCTGACTGTCTGATTTAACGTATTTCAGAAGAAGGGCAAGTAACAACTCCTATTTCTGTGAGTTTATGTGGTTGTGTACCTTGTTTATGAGAATGACTCAAATGCAGGGCCTGATTGCCAGGCTAGTAGTAGGGTCTACGACCTTAAAATGCTCTCATTCATCTTAACCCTTTACCTCATATGCCAATTTTAGACTCCTTCAATTCAGCAGCAAATAAACATATGATGTCAAAAACATGGACAAATGGGAAACAATTATCTAATTGAGTGAAAAACATTGTGGGTAAAGGAGAAATTGCTCGTTATGAGCAATTTCTCCTTTTCCCACAATGTTTTCAAAAGCTGTCTGTTGTTGATGTGTCAAAATGAGTATCTATGGAGTAAAGGGTTAACTGATTGATTGTTTTGTTTAAAAAACTATAAGCTATAATTTGTAACGTAAAAATGCAATATCAGACTACAGATTTTGTTCAGTTTGATCTGGGATCTTGGTTGTATGGGATGTTCCGGTAGGAGATTATGTGCATACATGTGTCCAAATATGGCAGTATTGATATACTTCCTGGGGCTGGATTTTTGAAGTGATATTTTTACTCTTATACAACAATAATTACCCTGGTGAAAATTCTGGTACAAAGTTTACTTGGTCAACACAATCAGAGAAAAATTATGTCTAAATATGGTCACAAAAAAAACGAGCATATTTTGTGTAATAGTTGTCTAGATTACCAGAAAGTTTCCTTTTCCATTTATCATGGATAAGTTTGACTAGGTATGCACTGGATTTCTTTTTGAAAATACATTTGACTTTGACTTAAGGTAGGTACCTGATTTCTTTCTGAAAATACATTTGATTTGAAAATTGACTGAAAGCCAAAGGTGTTGGGTCAATAATACTTTGCAGATGCATTGTATCACCTTTCACAAAGCTTTGCTAATTTTCACATGTGCATAGTGAATCACTTGCAAAACACATTACCTTATTACACATGCAGAGAGGTCCAATATTAACCCATTCCCAAACGACAAGTTTTAGACTCTTCCAAACTCAAAGAGTTTGCAGACAACAATTTCAAATTTGATAAAAATGGCAGAAAGTTCTCCAAATGGGTGGAAAACACTGTGGGAAAAAGAGAAATTGCTCATTACGAGCAATTTCTCTTTTTCCCACAGAGTTTTTTAAAAGACTTGAACTACAGACACGTAAAAACATTGAGGGCTTGTTTGGGAAAGGGTTAAACATGAAATGTCCATTGATTGGTCCAAAGTTATGTATACTGGCCAACTAAAATAAATGTTATGGAGGCTGATACTAGTATTTTGAATATACTTAGAGCCTTAAAAAATTACCTCTTGAAAAGCCAATATTCTAGATGCTCATAGGTTGTCAGTTGACCAAAAACCATCTTCAGCTTACTTATTTTGAGTTATGTCATTAAAAAACCATATTCTGGATATATTTCTGAGATATCTTTTTATGAAAAGCCATATTTGGGATCATTTAATGTGATTTGTGACTTTACACAAAGCCATGTTTTGGGTACATATTCCTAGTTGTCTCTTCACCAAAATCCATTTTCTGGGTACCCATTATGAGTTGTCTGTTAACTAAAAGCTTTGTCCTGTGTAGCTATTTGTATTTTCCTCTAATTTTCAGATCAGACTGCAAAAAAAGCACGCTCTTTGAAATAGCAAAATTTGGGATTTTAAGATTAGCTGAAAAGTCTCATTTCAGTTATTTTGCAGGGCAAGGTTTAATTAGCATTTGAGTATATACAAGAAAATGACTGTTTACATGAAGAGTGCACAAAACTTTTAATGAATGCTCTTCAAATACTGTAATATGGGATTTCATTTATCTGTTCCTACATATGATAATTCAAAATATCATGTGCCTTTCCCCTACATCTTGCCACTAATCAATCAATTTATCAATCAAATAGCCCTTATACTGGAATAAATAAGACCAAAAACATTTTACTTAAATATGTTTTTAATTGGTTTGGGCGGATTGCCAGACAGATGACCTAGTTTAAAACGCATTCAATATCCCACTACAAATTGATTTTACAACACTGGGGCTTTAGATAATGCCTTTAAATTACTTAGATTATTTCCTCTCTCACAGCATGTGACCAAATCAAATTTCAAAACAGTCTTTTTTTATTAAAGAACTCCTGAATGTGGAGTCGATAATAATATACATAGGATAAACACCGAGTCTCAGAGAGAAAAGACATGGACTGTCACCACGCTTTATAGGTTTCTTTTGCAACACTTGTTCACAAAAGATGAAGTCATATGAGGTGACGACTGAAATTAAATAGTTGTGTGAAGGGTTGTAACGCATTCCAAACCTATTGAAACAGGATCGCTAGCCGACACTTGTGTAAGTTGTACTCAAACGCTGAATGAAAAATTAATGATTCAGAACATAGACAAAGCAGTCATACTTTAATGCACACTTGAAAAGGTCATTGGGGTCTGTTTTTGTTTGGCCTATTATTGCCTGAAACTTTGTAAAATATTCATAGTTAACATCACAAAGTGTTTAATCCTTTAAGAAACAAAATTTTAGACTCTTCCAACTCAATAACAATTGTAGATGACTCCTCTAACTTGATAAAAATTGCAGATGACAAAATCAATGTGGTTCAAGTGACACAATCTGTGTATAAAAGAGTAGAAAACATTACAGGAAAGAAGGAAGTGCTGGTAACCAATGTTATCTACTATGCCCTGAGGCCTTCTTTTCCAGGACCATTTTTACACACAACTGTTTTGATAAAGAGCTATATGAAAACAATGCTGCAAAACTTACAATTGCTCATGTAGGGCAATGTAACCTTTTCGCTTCCATGTTTTCTACAGATGCGTGTTGCATAACAGGAAAAAAAAAAGTTGGCCAGTTTTGAATAATTAACCAATCACCATACAATTACAGTCTCTTACTACCATTTATTAACCTTTTACCACACACAGGACCAAAATGGCAGCTGGGGATGTAGCCTGGCATTCAGGCCCAGCATTTAAGTCATTCTAATAAACAAGGTACACAACTACAGCAAAGTCACAGACATATGTGTTGTTACTTGCCCTTCTTCTGAAATACAGACATTCAGAAAATTTAGAACTCAGAGTTTTCGTTTTTCAGTTTTACTTGATGATTTTGTTCTAATGAAAAAGCTCTATTTAACGGACTGACACCAGTCTACTGGGGATGTGGTGATAGCGTTGTCTTTCTGATAGTGTAGCTTTCCTTCTGTCATGACCTTTGTAAAAGCTTTTTGCTTTTGGAAAAAAAAATCTCTTTGTCCAAGGATGGTTCTCCTTCAGGATTCAACTGGTTGTTAGATGGATGGATTTTATGGATCTGCAATTATTATAATGTGACCTGTCGTGCAAAAAGGGAGTATTTGGGAATTACAATAATGAGATGAAAATATCAGAGATAGTGCAGGTTAAGTTGACATTTCAAAAATGATTGCATAGTAAGGTAGAATGACCACTTTTCAAACAGAAAATTTGGAAGCGAAAAGTGTCAACCCTGCAGTCAGCCAGCGCAATCCACGCAGGCTGTCCAGGGTTGACACTTTTTGCAGTTCCCAGATGGTCCATTTTTGCGTTACAGGTCACGTATGATTTGCTTGGTATAATACATCACAGATATGGTTTAACCCTTTCCCAAACAACAAATTTTGGACCCTTCCAAACCGAAAGAGTTTGCAGACGACAATTTTTAGATTTGGAGAAAATTGCAGAAAGCTCTCATAAAAGGTTGAAAACACTGTGGGAAAAGGAGAAATTGCTCGTTACGAGCAATTTCTCCTTTTCCCACAGTGTTTTCAAAGACTTACTGCAGACATGTAAAAACCAGGGTTTGTTTGGGAAAGGGTTAGATCCCCATGCAAGAGCATGGCACCTTCAGATATCAATAGGTGAGTACTATACTATTCTAAGTGCCTGTACATTGTACAGGCACTTAGAATAGTATTGAAGTCACCCACTGACATATTTATTACTAAGCATCTGGAGGTTTCACTTTTGTTTCCTATGGACAATTTTTTTGGAATGGGAATCAATTGGCCTGTGGGACCATGTGTGGTTTAATCGGAGGTATAAGAATAAACCACTGCAGTCCCGCAATCGTCACATCTGCCATTTCATCTGATGGAACAAACATGACAGCATGCATGTTGTAAAGGCGACAAAAGGGGCATCATTTTGTGTTTTGTCCATTCCTCATTTATCATGTTTGTCTTATGTTGTTGCACATTTATGCATTATTGTTTACTAAGTAAGTCTGCCCAATATGACCCTAAGTTGTCAACGGGCCTTTAAACAGTATTATTGCATAAAACGTGCCTTTTCGGGCCGTTATAAGCATGTATTAACGGGTAAAAATCGGGCGGATAACGGGAGAAAATGTGTATTAATCAGTAAATTCACGCGCCGTTAACGCCCGGGTTTGTACTATCAATATCCTCGATTCGGGCCTACCTTGTAAACAACGTTTGTCCTTGTCAGATTTTCCCTAGACTCCGACCATCAAACTGTAGGAATTCGTACCATATTTGATCCTTTTCATGGCATGTCTTTGATGATATTAGTACCCCACAAACAAACCTTTGCACAGAATCTCAGTCTAATCGAGATCTGAACAAAAATTCACCCGTGAAATGTACTCTAAACCAGCTACAGCCCACCCACTTTTTAACATGATCGGTCCGCCTCGCTTGATGTATATCGAACCCTCTGTCGCCTTCAGTTACAGAAATTTATATCCACGCATTCGTCCTAGTTGTAATCGTCCAAATGTGTGCAAGTTTACTCCACATAAGTCCAGTGTGTATTAAAAATCAATAAAAGTGTATTTACAGCGAGAGAATCAAAACCGGCCTACAGGACTAACGGCCCTTTCCTAATCGTAACAAAAACTTCTTCGCCGACTTCCGGTTTTGACCCATTTGCATACAGTACATTTGAAATTCGCTTATTTGCATTTCTATGGAAATATTTTTGCTATCTGTGCAAATTATTGTTAGAATACCTTTAATCTATGCAATAATAGCGTTAATTCACGTTTTTTTCGGTCGTTAACATTCGCAGAGGCCCTCAAAATACTTAAACACCCTCGTGCTTCGCACTCGGGCGTTAAAGCATTTTTCGGGCCTCTGCGAATGTTAATGACCTCAAAAACGTGAATTAACCCTATATTCATTTATTTATTTATTTCCTATAGAAGATAAGCACAAGCATGCTTTTCTACAGAGTCAAGAGTAACTATATGAGTTCAGCTTGTATTCAAGTATATGAGTATACCAATTCAGCTCTTCTTTCAGCTTGGTCCAACAACTCTTTAAAGGGAAAAATATCTACATAACCTCTAATTGCACTGATCCTACTGCCTGATAATTTTGATGTAAA
This sequence comes from Tridacna crocea, assembly GCA_943736015.1. Taxonomy (NCBI): domain Eukaryota; kingdom Metazoa; phylum Mollusca; class Bivalvia; order Cardiida; family Cardiidae; genus Tridacna; species Tridacna crocea. The sequence continues at coordinate 53,360,000 of OX031065.1, forward strand.
TAGTTCAAGCCTTGATATTCCTACAAGTGAAATTTTGTACTTACTAAAGTACATATCGTGCTCTTTAGAACAAAGGGTTCAATGGAAGTTCTAAAACATCAGACCCAGACCTGTTCGATATTAAAGCTGCAGTAGAGCCGAAGAACAGGTAATTGCAACTGTTTTAAATTCCAAAATAAGGTGGATCACCAATCACAACTTATATTATATAAGATACTGAACATGTCAGGTACTGCATAGGCTGCCATGATATATGTGCGCAAAAATGCATGGAAAAGTCTATTTCAGGGACGACATTGATCGGGACGGCCTTCGTTATTGTTTGTGTCATGTTCGAACTAGGTCTTCGAGAACATCACGTGATAACATTGCATCTCATTAGTGCTATGACTTAGAAGACAGGACTCCCGTTTAAACTTCAAATATTTTGTCATCGGCGAGTAAGATTGCTCATTCTGAACCTGTTTTCTAATATTTCAATGTAGTAAACTCTTCCTGTGTTGATGATAAACTAATAAGGGACTATCAGCCCGTGTCGTGTTTTCTGTTTACAGTGTCGATAAACTTGGTTTCCAACCCTATAAAGGGGACAAAACGATCAGGTGAATGAAAGTTTTGTTTTGAGGCTTGGAATTATCACATGGTGTTTATGTCACTATTACGTTACTGGGGAGATTTACAACAAAAATCGAGCTAATCATCAGCTATCATCGATGTAAACTAACAGATAATGTGGCATGTTAGGATCTGTTCTAGTTTGAAAATTCTTTTTTCTTCCATTGACTGGAACTTCTACAAATTGCACCTTTTACATATCCTTAAAGAAATGAAAATAGCCATACCTTGTCACAGGCATTTTCTCCTTTTCCCACAAGGTTTTCTGAAGGTTTCTTTCTTAGGATCGTCAAAAGTAGGGATTGTGTGGTAATGGGTTAGAGTATGACAAGAAGTAGTTCGTCAAAGAACAATTTCTCCATCTGAGGCCACCGTTGATGCTATCAGTCATGTACATGTAATGACCCTGAAATGATGTCAGGAATCCATATTTTACTATGATTTCTTTAAAAATCATAGATCTATAGTGTAATAATAGTTTCAACTGAAAAGTCAATAAAGGACAAGATTAGTGTATACTTTTCGAAGGCTTACATAACCTTAGTTACCATTGTGGCTATTGAAGATCAAGATCAGACTGAAGACAATGCCTGCCATCGTATCTTTGACCTGCTCTGTTCCCTCGACTTAGATACTCTGAACACCAGCAGCCTAATAACCCTTCAGCAGACAATCCCTACTTTTGACGACCCTGAGAAAGAATCCTCTAGAAAACATTGTGGGAAAAGGATAAAATGCTGTTAACCAGCATTTTATCCTTTTCCCACAATGTTTTCTACTATTCACAAAACAAATTTCAAATTTTCAGTCACTATTATTTTGTCGTCTGCAACTGCATTCGATTCGGACAAGACATAAATATTGTTGTTTGGTAATGAGCTATTTTTAACACTGCACTTATTTCAGTCCTTTTTCTAGACCAAAATGTGTTTAGTCCTTCACCAAACAATCCCAAATTTTAACAACCCTTGGAAAGAAGCCTTTTGAAAAAAATTGTGGAAAGAGAGAAAATGCTGGTGACATTTTCTCCTTTTCGCAAATGTTTTCTTCTCTATGAAAGACAAATTCCAGCTTTGAGCCATCTTTAATTTGTCATTCTGCAAATGCTTTAACTCATTGCTAAATGACAAAATTTTGGGTTTGTCCAAATTGAAAACATTTGCAGACGTCAAAATAGAAGTGACTGAAAATTTGAAATTTGTTTTATGAAGGATAGAAGACATCGTGGGAAAAAGGAAAAAATGCTGGTTACCTGCATTTTCTCCTTTTCCCACAATGTTTTCTAAAGGCTTCTGTTTCAGGGGCTTCAAAAGTAAGGATAGTGTGGTAATGGCTTAAACTTTTACCAGATAACAATATTGCAGACGACAATGTCATTGTGGCTGAATTGGTGCAATCTTTCTTTGATAGTGTAGAAAAGATTGTGGGAAAAAGAGAAAATGCTGGTTAGCAGTATTTTCTCATTTTCCCACAATGTTTATAAAAGTCTTCTTTCCCAGGGTCGTTATAAGTTGTCATTGTGCCATAAAGGGTTAAGTTTGAAGAAGTCTAAAGTTTTGGCATTTGGGAAAGAAGTTGAATTGTTTATTCTATGCTCTAAGGGTTAATCCAAACCACACAGGATATTTGCATGTTTTAAATATTTAATTGCAATATTTACACTGTCAGGGTTTAAAGCATTGATAAAATTTTATCATGTGATATTTGAATATGAGTAGGCGTCTAGGCGTTGCCAGGTTTAGAACGGTGTTTAGGGGTTGAAATGTTGAATGCTAGGGCATCGACTCTTTAACTCTTTACCACACGGTCCCAACTTTTAATGACCATGAGAAAGAAAGCCTTTGAAAACTTTGTGGGAAAAGGAGAAAATGCTGGTAACCAGCATTTTCTCCTTTTCCCACAAAGTTTTCAAAGGCTTTCCAAATAAAATTTCATTTTTTAGCTCTACTGGCTTTCAGCCAGCAGAGCTTATGTCATGGCGTGGTTTCCGTCGTCCGTCCGTCCGTCTGTCCGTCCGTTAGTCTTTTTCTTGTTTACGCGATAAAGTCTGCATTTGTTGTCAGATTTTTGTGAAACTTGCACAGTTTGTTAATCTCATCAATAGCTTCAACCCTATTGATTTTGAGAAAAATCCAACAAACAATATGGGAAAAGTAGCCATTTCAAGTTGAAAATTTCCAATTCTTGTTTACGCGATAAAGTCTTCATTTGTCATCAGATTTTCGTGAAACTTGCACAGTTTGTTTATCTCATCAATAGCTTTAACCCTATCGATTTTGAAAAAAATCCGACAAACAGTATGGGAAAAATAGCCATTTCAAGTTTAAAATTTACATTTCTTGTTTACACAATAAAGTCTTCATTTTAGGTCAGATTTCCATGAAACTTGCAGAGTTTGTTTATCTTATCAATAGCTTCAACCCTATTGATTTTGAAAAAATTCCAACAAAGAGTATGGGAAAAGTAGCCATTTCAAGTTGAAAACTTACATTTCTTGTTTACACGATAAAGTCTTCATTTTTAGTCAGATTTCCGTGAAACTTGCACAGTTTGTTTATCTCATCAATAGCTTTAACCCTATCAATTTTGAAAAAATCTGACTAACGGTATGGGAAAAGTAGTCTTTTCAAATTGAACAATTTCATTGTCTGTTTACATGATAAACTATTTATTTGTGATCAGATTTTATGAATTTTTCAGCTTGTTTATCCCATCAATACCTTTTTAATCCTGTTGAGTTTGAAAAAATTCAACCAACAGTAATGGAAAAGTAGCCATTTTGAGTTGAAAATGTCAATGTTTTTTGTCTTTTTGCGTAATGAATTCCTATGTATGCTTTATTTAAAAGCAAACTCTCTGCCAGTAGAGCATATTCAGGCCCTTCAGGGCCTTCTAGTTTTTTTTTCACATTTATTTTGTCGTTTGCAAATGCTTTCAATTTGGACAGGTCTAAAATATTGTGGGTTGGTATTGGTTTAACTCTGAACAACAAATGCTATACTTGACCAAGCTGAAAGCATCTGAAGACATCAATTAACTCTTTACCAAACAACAAAAATTTAGACTGGTTCAAATTGAAAGTATTTGCAGATAACAAATCAAATGTGGCTCATGTTATTGTATTTGGGCAGAAAACATTGTTGGAAAAGGAGAAAATGCTGGTTACCGGCATTTTTCTCCTCTTCTCACATTGTTCTCAAAAGGCTACTTCCGAAGGTTCATTTTACCCCCTACAACAGAGTGGAGTGGGATATACTGGAATCTCCATGGCTGTCCGTCCGTCCATCTGTCTGTCTGTAGACTCAATGTTGTCCAGAGCTTTTTCCCTAGTTTTTCAAGTATTGCACTGAAATTTACACATAATGTTAGGGTACATATGAAATTGTGCATGTGCAATTTTCACGACCTTGCTGTCATTGGTTGTGGAATTATCTCCCCTTAAGCTTGTAAGGTTTCCTGCATTGTTGTTGTCCAGAGCTTTACACATAGAGTTTTGTATGTACTGAACCCAATTTTATACATAATGCTTCTGTACATATTTGACTTAAAAAACAGGTGTCATCTTCTCTGAAATGTTCCGTAAGTTGCTTTTTCATGTTTTAGAGCATACGTAACTGGCACCTATGAGACGGTAGTCAACGTAAATGGGTTTGTTCTCACAGTAAAAAAGAAATTGAAGAAAAAAAATATGTTGTGATGGAATGTGTTACTTTTATGCATCTGCTATAATTTGTTGCTGAATTATCTCCCCTTGAACTTTTTAAGGAATTATTCCCCCTTCACTACAGATTGTGGGTTCGAATCCCCAGCTGGCCAACTATTACTAATCGTCCTTCAGATGAGACATTAAACTGAGGACCCGTGTGACGTTGCTATACACCGAGCACGTTAAAGAACCAGGTGAAGCTCTCAGTAGTTTCGACCTGTATCCTTGCACTATCCCATGTAACAACTAACTGCAGTGTTGCATCCAGGTCGCGTGATTGCGAGATTCACGCTTTATTTTTTGCCGTCACGCAATTCCGTGAATGTGGTGGGGGAGCAGTTGCGCTATATCAGTGTAACTCTCGCAAACAGAAGACAAATCTGCATGCATAAAAGAGATTAAAAAAGTTGGGTCCGGTTTCAAGTCATTTCAATAAAGTAATCAGAAGTCCTACAATGCCTCCTTACATGTAGACTAGAACTGGCCACCGTTGTATACCGTGTACCTACACACGTAGTAGTATCAGGAGCGGTAACCAGTCTAATGTAAACTGTTCCAGGTGGTTTCCGATTTCGTAGTGAAGTTTTGAATGAACGACATGCTATATCAGTATCTTTTAACTCTTTACCAAACAATCCCGACTTTTAACGACCCTGAGAAAGAAGCCTTTTGAAAACATTGTTGGAAAAGGAGAAAATGCTGGTAACCAGCATTTTCTCCTTTTCCCACAATGTTTTCTACCCACCCCAATACAAGTTTCAATTTTCAAGTCATATATATCTTGTCATCTGCACATGCTTTTAATTTGGACAGGGCTAAAATTCTGTTGTTTGGTAAAGTGTTAAAGTTTTTGTCCTAAAGATTTTAAAAATATATAGAATTTTTTGACAAATTTTGTCAGAGGTTAAGCTTACTTGTTGTATTTGAGCTGCTTTTTCTCATTGTCCAAGTATTCCAGAGTGAAAGAAAAGTAAACAAGTTTTGTTGTGAGATTTTAGATCCAATTATGGGGAAAGCAGAGTTTCAAACTTGCAACCTCATAATTCAAAGCTGTGGACTAATTGGTCAAAGCCATATTTAACAACCTTTCAAATTTTTAGAGCCTCTTGCTGATATTAACCCCTTACCCCATAAGGCATTCCTATGGCATCTATAATTGACCATAAATAACAGAAAGGATGAAGCCATGTCTTATGTGTAAATGAGACCTTTTGATAGCGTAGAAAACATTGTGACAAAAGGTGAAATTGCTCGTTACGAGCAGTTTCACCTTTTGCCACAATTTTTTCCAAAGGCTCCTACAGGCAATGTGTAGAAATGAGTATCTATAGAGTAAAGGGTTAAAACCCTTTTCCAAACAATTAATCCCTGGTTTTTATGACTTTGGGAAAGAAGGCTTTTGAAAACAGCATGGAAAATGAAAAAAATTCTGGTAACCAGCAGTTTCTCTTTTACCCACAATGTTTCTATCCCCTCAGAGACCAAAAGGTTGTTTGTGCCCATTCTGAATTTGTTGCCTGTGGATGCTTTCAGTTTGGAATCTTGTCGTTTAACCCATTACCACACAAGCTGACTTTTAACGACCCTGGGAAAGAAGCCTTTTGAAAACATTGTGGGAAAAGGAGAAAATGCTGGTAACCAGCATTTTCTCCTTTTCCCACAATGTTTTCTACCCTTCCAAAACCAAATTTCAATTTTTCAGTCACATTTATTTTTTTGTCTGCAAATGCTGCTAATTTGGACTGGTCTAAATTTTTCTCGTGTGGTAATGGGTTAAGAGAGGGTAACTATGAGCTCTTTCCGTATAATCAGTCAAGCTTCCCTGTTACATTGATTGATTTGATTTCTTGCTCTTCTCTGTGGTTATTTGATTATCTCTTAACATGCTTAGGGCATAATAAAGTGTTTGTTAGGAGACAGTAGATCAAGATCAGACTGCACAGTATGTGCAGTGTGATCATTTATCTACACTATCAGATATGCAGACAGATTCTGGTGTGATCTGTTATTAAATTACATTAAGTTGGTTTTGTTTATTGAATGAAATAAGATATTGTGTCATTTACTGTGGCCAAAGAGTTAGTGGTAAATGGCTTTATTTTGGTTGCATGTAGACAAGCTGTGTGGGTGGAATACAGAATTTGTCATCATAAATATTGAAGGTCAACTCCAAGGTCACATGTATAGATCCAATCACCTGATTGGTTGAAGCTCATTGTCATCATTTCTTTTTGTATGGTAGCAGATCCTTGTCATTCTTTTGCATCAAAAGTAGCTGACAAAGGAAATCTCTCCTAGCCAAATGTCAAGGTTTGAAACGGATTTAAACAAGAAGATATTGCTGCATAGCATCACAATTACTTCGAACTGTAAGGCAAAAAAACTTCATAGCCCAACTACACACAGCCATGTGATCAGTTCCGATAAAAAATTGCATATATAGGGGTGGTAGTCATCCATAGACTACCGCTATAATATTCTAAACAAGGGATCTAACTTTGTACAGACCGTTACTCGCCCCATTACAAAAAACAATGTATCTCTTCTATCCTAACAGTTATTATCCTTATTCTCTCAACACTTGAGAGCTAAAACATTTTTCTACCAGAAAAAACAGAACTGTTTGTCAGTGGCTAATTTAGTCTGGCTGCTACAGTCCTTTGAAGTTGTAAACTTGCTAAAAAATCTTTGCAATTGACATGGTTTTGTACATTCAACACTAATGCCTGTTCGGCCAATTTGTTTTGGTGGATTGATTGATGATTATAAGTCATTGAAACAAGATTCATTCCTCTCTCAGGGCTGAACTTGCTTTCGACAGTGGTTGTGTGAGAAACCAGGCATCAGTATGCTTGGAAAGAATTTCATTTTTCTACAAGCAGCTAACACTTTGATTTCACTGTTCAGTAACAGTTTGTCACCTTTACAATAATGTCCTTACTTTAGAACGGCATGATTTAAATTTAAATGCTTAAATGTAACACCTACATAGTTTACTTTTGGTCACTCTTGGGGCCTTAATAAAGCTTAGATTCAGTGTGTAACATAAGCTATTATTATGTCATTGGGATTCTGTTCACTAAGCGGCTGACCAAATCAATAAGTACATGTAAATATCAGGAGGGCAGTGAGAAACACATTTTTCTGAAGAGGTCAATGACCCATGTAATCACTAAGAAATTTTCAGCAAATTGATGAATGGAAGGTTTCTTGAGTTAGTAACCTCCATAGTACAACAGTTATTATAAGCAGAGAACAATGTAATAAGATATTGAAAATAACAAGCATTTTCTCCTTTTCCCACAATGTTTTCTACACTTCACAAATGCAATTTCAATTTTCAATTCACATTTATTTTGTCGCCCGCAAATACTTTCAATTCCGACTTGTCTAATATTTTGTCGTTTGGTAAAAAGTTCAACTTTTTGCTTTTGATTAACCCATTACCACACAATCCCTACTTTTGACGTCCCTGAGAATGAAGCCTTTAGAAAACATAGTGGGAAAAGGAGAAAATGCTGGTAACCAGCATTTTCTACTTTTCCCACAATGTTTCTACCCTTCACAAAACAAATTTCAAATTCTCAGTCACTTTTATTTTGTCGTCTGCAAATGCTGTCGATTTGGACAACCCTAAAATTATGTCGTTTGGTAATGAGTTAATTTGCTGCATGTCAAATTGGACCAGTGTGCCCCTTGATTCAGTGAGTTATTGGACAAAACAGATTTTATAGACCCACAATTTCATGATGACTAATGATTGGTACAATGTGTTGTGGAGAAGCTGGAAGCCCCTTTTTGTCAGAGCATAGCTCAAATATTTTTTCCATTTGATCAGTAATCATTATTGTATTGTCCTATACTGGTATGTACAGCAATGGGTTAACTCATTACCAAACGACAATATTTTATGCTTGTCCAAATCGAAAGCATTTGCAGAAGAAAAATAAAAGTGACTGAAAATTTGAAATTTGTTTTGTGAAGGGTAGAAAACATTGTTGGAAAAGGAGAAAATGCTGGTTACCCGCATTTTCTCCTTTTCCCACGATGTTTTCTACAGGCTTCTTTCTCGGGGTCGTCAAAAGTAGGGATTGTGTGGTAATGGGTTAACTATCATATCTCTTTGGTATGTCATACACCTACACGCTACCTTTCTACTTGAGTGAATTTAACCCCCTTTACCAATCAAGCAATTTAAAAAAGAGTTTTTTCCAACTCCGAGAGACGTTTATGGAAAGAAAAAAACTGAGAAAAGAGAAGATACTGGTAACCATTTCCTTTCTCCGTTTCTCTTAATGTTTTAATACCTTTGCAGTGATTTTTTCTTGTCCTTACAATGTTTTCATAAACCTATTTTATAAGGGTCATTAAAACCGGATAAATAGTACAGAGGTTTTATCATGTTTAAGTTTTTATGAAAAGAATCATCAAGGAATGACATTGCAAAACATTTTGCTGTATGGGGTATGTAATCTCTTTTCTGGTGCACTTTAACCTTTTACCACACAATGACGCCTTTTAACGCCCCCGTGGAAGAAGCCTTTCAAAAACATTGTGGGAAAAGGAGAAAATGCTGGTAACCAGCATTTTCTCCTTTTCCCAAATAGTTTTCTACACTATCAAAGCCATTTCAGTCACTTTGAAATTGTTGTCTGCAAATGCTTTCAATTT